>OU452306.1:38577457-39943376 GCA_911728475.2 Pterostichus madidus | reverse complement strand
CAGGAGTCTGACAGCTAATAGAATTTTGACTTTTTAAGTAATAGAAATACTTTAGAAATAAATGTAATAATAAATGTACTCAAATTTAAATTGTAAATGTCACTGTCAACAACAGGAAATGAATTTATGTATTAGGCTTACCAATTTCAAATAGTTTTTTTTATTGCCAACTGTAACAATTCCTTTTGATCACCCTGTACAATACATTATTAATCTTCTAAATGTGTATTTATCGTTGACTACAGTTTAAATTTTGAATAGGAATATTAATTTTCCATATATATGGTAATGGCTCAGTGGTATCGAGTCGGCCTGTAACTCCTGAGAACCCTGGTTCGATCCCCACAGCCGACAAACATTTTCACTAAATTAAAATTACCCCTGTGGCTCCCCCACCACTAACATCTTTATATGCCGTCAAATTATGGCCCCCAAAATGGAGCAACAAGGATAATTTTATATAAAAAATATAAATATATATATATCATCACGCCTTCTACCCATTACTAGGTGTGGCACTCTGCTAAAGCAGATCTCGGCAAGTGATATATTTTTACGCATGAAGTGCGGTTCCCAGCCGACAAATCACGGCTCCTAAAGATGTTAGTGGAGACGGAGCCACAGGAATAGTATTAATGTGGTGAAAATGTTTGTCGGCTGTGGAAATCGAACCAGGGTTCTCAGGATACACAGGCCGACACGATACCACTGTGCCACCTACTCCATATGGAGTAAGGATAATTTTAATGTGGTGAATATTGATTGTCGGCTATGGAAATCGAACCCGGGCTCTCAGATCCACAGACCGACTCAATATTACTGAACCATCTACTCCATATATATTGAAAAGGATAGTAACTGAATAAATAACTGAAAGAAAACGACAAACGTATGTCTTGTTTTTCGAAAAGAACCGATATTTATTTCGATGATATCTTTAGCGTACGTGACAATAAAAATATGTCAAAGATCTGTAACCAACCAGAAATGGATACATACAAGAATATTTACCCCAAAAATAAAAGGAACGCTTGAAGAATAAATTCAACAAATTTGCGAAATAATAGCGTAACATTTTGACACCGTAGAGCCGGATCTAGCCATCGCCGTCGTGTTGAAAATACAAGTGAAATATCGTTGCTGTTTTTCTTTTGTTTAATGGTAGAGGCGTAACCTTAAATATCGTCCTCGGTTCTCCGAAACTCGGCCCTCGGGCTATAAATACTGGAATACGTCGTTTAGAGTTATTAAAAAATTCGCTTTATATCTTTAACAAATTTTATGCTTGATTTATGTAATTCATTTTTGCGGATAATTTCGTTCTTTTGAACATTACCTACTTAACTTTTCAACAATAATTTTTGTATGTTTTTTCTATTATAAACAATCTAAAATTTTATATTTATAAATAAAGGATGTTTCACGAAAACTGCGCCATGCGCGATTAACTTGGGAAATTAATTTTCCGCTTTCATTGATTTTCTGATTATGTTACAGGGAAATGTTTCAAATAAAAGTAGTGGAAAATTATATTCTGTATCTAAAGCAATAAACATATTTCAATTTATTTATTTTATTACTGTTACTGCTAAAATTAATTTTAAAAGTTGTCAAACTCTTGTTCGAATAGCTACAGCTCTTTCACAATACTACAACTCTCCCACTAACCATAACTGGCCGTTTTTGTTTGGGAAATTTGAATTCAACCCTGAACTGACCTACAACTAACTCCTGTTACTTCCAAATAAATTATGTATCTCAAGTGTCAGTTGTAAACATTAGCTGTAAATTTAAAATCTGAATGCATGTTCAAAGCGACATCTGCTTAGTTTTGTTTGTGTGTTAAATTGCGCTTTTAATTGGATGTTTTAACTCATCTTTATATTTTTTATATGTAGTCAAAAAGCAAATAACGTCAGAGTCTGTTCATTTTTTTATAATTTTGTCATCAGCAGTATCAAAATAATTAATTTCATAGTTGCAATTATGTGTCGTCATATTATCCTCTGTGACTTATATTGCAAGAAACACATAATGCATATTGCTCTTCCATCATTTGCATAAATAATAGTTTAGTATATTTTTTCAAAATATTTTTATAAAATTATTGCAAATCGCGATGCCGCCACGAATAACAAGGAACACACGTTGATTAGAAAGGGATAGTAAATGGGTTGAATCTACCAACCAGCTAAAATAGCTGGGGCAGAAGGGTCAGTTTAAGGTCAGTTCTGGGTTACTTAAAGCGTGCCAATTAAACAAAAGTAACCTACCAGGTTACTATAAAAATCCCAAATAAATACGGCCACTTATATTTTTAATTATTATTTTACAACCAGTGCATCCAAACCTTCCCAAACTATGTCATTAGGGAAGTGAACTTCTTCCAATTAGATAAATTCGACAATATACAATAACAACATTTCGTGAGTGTTTTCTCCGAACGGCGCCTCCACCATAAAGTACATTCAGCAGAGCTTGTCTCTCTAGGTCGCAATTTACAATTTGCTAGCCAAGGCAGTTAGTGCACAAACTGTAGCCCGAGGGGCAAAGAAGGACAATGATGAGGGTCCGTAGACGAATTTACGAACGTTAATAAACTTTCATGCTCTGTTTGTTTATGGTTCTTGTAATTTGGACTTCGTCTGGCCAATGAACTAAATTTTGTGATAATTGTTGCAGTTGTAATTATTACTTTATTTATTAAACTGCACAATAGAAAATTAATCACAAATACAATAAAGTTTAAGATTAAACAAAAAAAATAAATATATCATAACGCCTTCTACCTATTCCTGGGTGTGGCACTCTGCCGAAGCAGATCTCGGTAAGTCATATATTTTGCCTGTGAAGTGCGGTTACCAGTCGTCAAATCACAGCCCCCAAAGATGTTAGTGGTGGAGGAGCCACAGGGGTAGTTTTTGAAATTATGAAAATTGTTTGTCACCTGCGGGAATCAAACCAGGGTTCTCAGGATCCACAGGCCGACTTCATACTACTGAGCTAGCCACTCCATAAGTTTAAGATTAAAATAATTAAAAGTTTTTCACTAAAAATATAAATATATCATCACGCCTTTTATCCATTACTGGGTGTAGTACTATGTCGCAACAGATCTCGGTAAGTGGGGGGTGAAGTGCAGTTACCAGTTGTCAAATCATTTGCACCATTCGCGCACTTGTTATGTAAATAACTATTGAAAATCGGATTGTTAATGTTTTAAAACTGATTACAATAGTTTGAACCTTAAACTGAGAAAATATGCACAATACATAATATGTTTCAGTTACAATAAAAATAATTGTTTTAAAAAGATCAATGTTCTGGTGTGAAGTTCAGCCGTCCATTCATGCGCAATAAAGCGTAACAGCTCACACTCGTATGTTTTTCTATGTCGTAAAGAAACGGCAAATGATCGTTTTCTTTATCGTAAATGTTTGTGCAAGAATCAAATAAAAAGGGAGAATTATTTTCCTTGTGACAGTTTGAAAACATTGAACGAAAAAAGAACCTAAAAAGGGTCGCCGTATTTTAAGAAACAATCTATATTGCGTCACTTGTAAATGGAACGCCAATGGAACAAATGTGTAAGTTCTGAAAGCACAATTTTGGAAAGACATATCTTAGACAAAAAATGTTCAATAAATATCTATAGTCTACTTTTTAAAGAATTCTATACGAGGAAGAGTTGCTACATTATACTTTGTTCTCTGATTAGTTGAATTACGGCCAATTTACATATCCAACAAAATAAAATAACCGAAAAAAGCTTGTTTTTTACGCATATTTTATTATTTTTTCTCAGAAGTTACAAGTTTAAATTAGATAAAAACTTTTTGAAAAAGGACTATACTCTGAATTATACATAATTATTTTTATGGAGTAGGTGGCTCAGTGGTATCGAGTCGACCTGTGGATTTGAAAAACTTGGTTCGATTCCCATAGGTGACCCAATTTTTACTGCAATAAAATTGTATCAGAGAAAACAGAACTAGGGTTGTTATTGAAATTACTTACAAGGGCCGTATTTATTTGGGAGTTTTAAAGTAACCTGGTAGGTTACTTTTGTTTAATTGGCACGCTTTAAGTAACCCAGAACTAACCTTAAACTGAGCCTACTGCCCCAGCTATTTTAGCGGGTTGGTAGATTCAACCCGTTTACTATCCCTTTCTAATCAACTTGTGTTCCTTGTTATTCGTGGCGGCATCGCGATTTGTTATAGTATAGAGAGGTTAGGAGTTATTTTTATGAAAAACATAAGTAATTTTATAATAATATTTCGAAAAAATATACTAAACTATTATTTATGCAGATGATGGAAGAGCAATATACATTATGTGTTTCTTGCAATATAAGTCACAGAGGATAATCTTACGACACATAATTGCGACTCCGAAATTAATTATTTTGATACTGCTGATGACAAAAATATAAAAAAATGAACAGATTCTGACGTTATTTGCTTTTTGACTACATATAAAAAATATAAAGATGACTTAAAACATCCAATTAAAAGTGCAATTTAACACACAAACAAAACTAAGCAGATGTCGCTTCCAACATGCATTCAGATTTTAAATTTATCGCCAGTGTTTACAACTGACACTAGATGCATCATTTATTTGGAAGTAACACGAGTTAGTTCTAGGTCAGTTCAGGGTTGGATCAAAATTTCTCAAACAAATACGGCTATGATTGATGTCGTTGAGTTCATGCTGAACTCTACCGTCTACTCTACTTTTACTCTACTCTGAATACCGAGATCTGCTACGGCAGAGTGCAACACTCACTAATAGATAAAAGCCGAGATGATATATTTATTTATTTTTAAAATTGTCAATCGGAAAATACAAGAAATTCGCATACGGAAAAAAGGCAAAAGGAAAATGAAAATTCTGGAAAAAAGCATTCATGAAAAAGCTTGCGAGAAAATTATAATTCAGAAAAACGGTCATGCAGAAATAATATCGGGAACGATGATTAATGTAAATGTGTGTTGTGAATATTTCAAGAATTCGTGCTAAAATAATTGGTGGCAGTTTATTTTTCTAAAATTTATTCTAAACGTATGGTGATTTATTTGGCAGAATATTGTTATTGTTTGTTTAATAAGTATTGAGCTGTCGTTGCATCATATTTGAAAAGCAAATGTTCCCTAAATAACTTGAAGTACAACAGAAGAAAATGAATATTTCAGAAGATTGTTTGATATTGATATAGAATATGAGAAAAGTTTTAAAAATGTGAAAATATATTCAGTGCTTTATTTTTGTCGAATCGACGGATATTTCCAAAGCCGACCCGATACTCGCTTTCGTCGGCATCACCACTTCAAACTGTAAACTATGCTAATAAGGAAACTACCTACAGAATACCAACTGCAGCAAAATGTCGATAAAACTGATTTCTTAAAAAAGAAACCTTGTATTGAAACTTTTTAAAATGATAAAATATAGCCCGAACAAAGGGTACGACTGTCAGAAAATATCATAATCAAGTTATAACTATAAAATATATCAAATTCAAGTAATACTAATAAGTAACCTAGGTAGTATAGGAAACAGCAAAATGTTGTCATTTGACATTTGTTATTTAAATTAGGATGTCTTTTTTTGGTTTAAATCTATTATAAATGGAGTGGTTAGCTCAGTGGTATGAAGTCGGCCTGTGGATCCTGAGAACCCTGGTTCGAATCCCACACGCGACAAACAATTTTCATAATTTCAAAAGCTACCCCTGTAGCTCCTCCATCACTAACATGTTTAGGGGCCGTGATTTGACGACTGGCACTTCACGCGCAAAAATATATCACTTACCGAGATTTGCTTCGGCAGAGTGCCACAGCCTGTAATAGGTAGAAGGTGAGATGATATATTTATTTATTTATTTATTTATAAATAGAAAAAGTAAATACTAGGACTATTATTTTATATGTAATATATTATATGGAGTAATGGCTCAATGGTATCAAGTCTGCCTGTGGAACCTAAGAACGTTGGTTCAATCCCCACAGCCGACAAACATTTTCACCAAATTAAAATGACCACTGTGGCTCCCCTACCATTAACATCTTTGAGGGCCGTGATTTGACGACTGGTAATCGCACTTCACGCGCATAAATATATCACTTACCGAGATCTGATTCGGCAGAGTGCCACACCCAGTAATGGATAAAAGGCGTGATATATTTATTTATATTTTATTTTATATATTATATGTTGTGACGAAGTGGTTCGTCACAATTTTTAGTAGCCTAAAATCCGTCACCAAACCACAAATATTTTTCTTTCAAATATGTGATTTTTGCTACATAATACCATGTATAAATCCCTCAGGAAATAATAACAGAGGAATAAAAGTCATTATTCCCTCTTCTGCACCAATCAGAACTTATTATGAATCAATTTTTTGGTGCAACTAAAAAAAAAAAGTAAAACGACTGGAAGGTGATTAAGAAAATCCAAATAAACAAAAATAAATTGCAAAAGTTTTGTCATTTCAAAATGGCATTTCTCTATCACCATAGTTACATTAGAAAATATTACAATATTAGACGTATTCCATTTGCCATTTGGATCAGATCTAACTTACATTTACTGAACCAGATCATTTATTTATTTCGCTGAATCACTTCGCTGCCTTTATTTCCAGTACAAAAATTACTGGTTCTAATTTACTTTAAAGTAATTCACTTCAATAAGTGCATTAGTTTTTTTAATTCAGTTCATTTAGTCATGTTATCTAATTTATCTGAACTGATTTTAGTGAACCAAGTGGCAAATGGAATACAGCTATTAACGTAATTTTATTTAGTTTGGGATTATTATGAAAGAAAATGATAAGTAATACATTAGTTGTAGATAAAGTATAGTATACAACTCGCTATAATAGCTATTATTGAGAATTTGGCTGTTGGATTTTATCTTTAAAGTCAGACTAAAATAATATTAACTAATCCAAAATTAAAGTTAGTTTAATTTGACTAATCCAAAATTCAGGATTAAGTAAAACTCTTTTGAAAATTGAACTATTAGAATTTTATTTACTTCTGTTCATTTTGCACATAATGTACGCACAAAAAACAATCTCCATTCGATAGCAGCGAACATCATTTGATTCCTCTGTACAATCCTTCAAGTCTAAACTCAAAGGATAATAAATAACCCGATAAAGTAATTGGAAATGAAAAAAAATTGCAACTCTTTCATTTCGATTTGAAAATGTTTTAAAAACAGTAATACTAAAAAGATGCCTCAATTCAATTATTGAAAATGAATCAAATTAGGATTATTTCGAAGTTTATAAAGGTTGCTAAGCTGCAGAAATAAGGGTACGGATAAGGGTGGAATTTCAGGAAGAATAACAGAGATTGATCGATCATCCCGAAACAAAGAGGATTTAAAAAAATTCTTATTAATATTAAACAAGACATGAATGATGAAATTACAAATATTTTGTAAAAGATTTTTAATTGAAATTGTTGCTCTTTTTATTTGAATGAAAGACTTGTAACTTTTCCTGTAAAGGTGATGACCTCCTAAAATAGATTCAGGAGTAATTACTTCTTGTAATTAACACGGGAAAGTGCCAATCATTTGCATAATCCTTTGAATTTGTTCTTATTTAAACCAGGAAATTACAATTAAAAAGTTTTTTACCCAAAGACGAAATTGAGGAACGCTTGTAATAAAGCTAAATGAACAGTTCTTTTTGATTACATCGTCTTTTTTACACAAATCACATCGTGTTTGACATTTCACAACAGATACAAACAACAGACGCCTGTGGGAATCGAACTAGGGTTCTCAGGATCCACAGGCCGACTTCATACCACTGAGCTAGCCACCCCATTCGAGAGTATAAATTTTACTCCTTATAGAGTATTGAAAAAGAGTCGTTTTAATGGACATTGGTTTTATCAATGTGCGATAAAGTAATATTAAACAAAAAACTTCGTGGATAGGATCCAGTACGTAAACGTTACCTTTTTGACAGTTGCTTAAAAAGTATTTCTTCTCGTTATCTCTTATTGGAATTTTCTCTTTAAAATAATTTAGAAGCGTTTGACAATGGAAAATATACGATCGTACATTTCTCGTTATTTCAGTTCATTTCTTGAAATGAATCTTTTCTCTCGGAATTACAACGAAGGTAGATTGAAACTTCCAGGAATATTGTCGGATTTTTTACCTAAATTCGCTACTTTATTTCGTAAATAATTAATTAAGTCCGATGTGTACAAAACGTACGATTGTTGGCAGTTATTCGCCGTGAAACTTTAAACTTTCGTAATTGGTTACTGAGAACAACAAACTTGAATTCTCGGATAAAATGGCGGAATAACAACGTGTGTTATTAAATTGAAATGAACGAGGCATGCGTCAATAAGTTAGCCCAGTTTAATTAATGTTTTGATAATGTGTTCAAATAAAATTTGAACGTTATATTTAGGAGAACCATTTTAAAATGGTTTAATTATATGTTATCGTAGAATAAGTGTAAGAGTTAGAAGAATATTGTTCAAAGACTGGGTATAAGTCAGTTGAGTTGGTGTATGTGGAACATGTGAAATTGAGGGTGAAAAATTACAATGATAAATTAGGAATAAATGGATGGATATGATTGACGGTTTGTTGCGTGAACGAAAGATTGAACGACCGTATATGAAATGAATTATGAATGTGGATGAATCATCATCTTAGAGCACTCAACTAGCTTTTATAATAATTAAAAAGATTTTAAAATCTTTCTAAAAGGTAGCTTTAAGAATTAAATGGATAGATATGATTGAAAGTTTGTTGCCTCAACGAAATATGAGACGAGTTTGTATGAAAAGAATTATGAATGTGGATAAACGCATCTATAATTTAAAAGATTTTAAAATATTCTCAAAGACTAAAGCAGTTTTAAGAATTAAATGGATAGATATGTTGCCGTTAAGTAAACTAAACGCATTCGCTGTTGTCAAAACATTTGTGACAGGTACGTTCCTAAACTATCATATTACAAACGTTAATAACCTAACAAAATTGTCATGGAATAAAATTAGTTTTTGCTCCAAATTAAAAAGGTACGATCAACGGAAAAATATTGTTACAATTAACGCGCTCATTACGCTCTCGTGCTATAATATCTTAATTATTAATCGTCCTTATTAACACACTAGTTAATTATATAACTATAAAATGTTTCTAAAAGATTAAGGCAGTTTTTACATTTAAATTGACAGATATGATTCAATGTTTATTGCATGAACAAAAAATTAATCAAACTCGTATGAAAGGAATTAAGAACGTGGATGAAGCATCGTCTTACGGCACTCATCTAGCTTTTAGAAAACTTTAAAAGATTTTTAAATATTTGTAAAAGTTTTAAGGCAGATGTAAGAACTAAATGGATGAATATAATTAAAAGTTTGCTGTGTAAATAAAAGATGAATCGAGCTTCTATGAAAGGAATTATGAATGTGGATGAACCATTGTCTTGGACCACTTATCTAGCTTTTAGAATATTTTAAAAGATCTTAAGGTTACATAATTAAATGGATGGATATAATTGAAATAAATATAGAAACGAGCGTGTATGAAAGGAACTTTGAATGTGGATGAACCCTTGTCTTAAAGAACCCAACTAGCTTTTAGAATAATTTAAAAGATTTTACAATGTTTCTAAAAGATTTAAAGCAGATTTAAGAACTAAATAAATGGATATAATTGAAGATTTGTTGTCTGTGCGAAAGATGAAACGAACTTGTATAAAAAGAATTATATATACAGATGTTTAGCAAAGATTAATTAAAAGATGCATTTTATGAATAAATGTTTCAAAGGTTTGGCGTAGCAAATAAATAAATAAATCTACCCAGCAAAAAAGTTAAAGTTATCTATGAAAATATTTCTACATCTCTTTGAATATTCCATTCATTTATTCGAGTATATAAAATTGAGTTTAATTAGTTTAACCTTGTTGTTTCAATATCTCCATCTCCTGAGTCCTGAATAAGCCGTAATGAAATATCGCGGTTGTATAGGAACTATTCTGAATTTAATTAATGGATACTGGTTTTCTTTTCATCTGATACAGTGGCAGTAATGAAAGAAGCCAACAAAACAGAACAACACTCAAACAGTTTAAATTACATACGTTATACGTTCCTCGTATTTTTAGTTTTATAGCCTCAATATTTACCTTTATGCTTCATGAAAATAACAAAAACAAAAGTATTCCTTTTGAAGTCTAAATAACATTTTTATTTATAAAAATAATTGCAAACATTTCGATAGCTTTACATGTTACAAAACAGCACTTGATAAATAGGTCACGATACGCGATTGTTCTTTCCAAATAATTGATACAGATTGATTCGTTTTTTTTGACAAATTCCCCACGGGCGATCCCATATCACAAGGAAGAATCAAAAGTCGATCGAATGAAAAAAACGCGCAAATAAATGATGTCATGTTTGAAGAACGACTACCACCTACAGTGAGAAATGTTACAAATATATCTGACAGAGTCTACATTTATATTTTGTCAAGTTTTAAATGAACAACAATAAAACAAATAGGTGAAACGAAATTAAAGAATGAAACAAAAGTTGTTTGTTGGTAGCTCTTTAGAGTTCTTAAATGTAATTAAGAGTTTTAAAACTTCACATAGAATTGAAAATGTTGTAAGGCACGGTTACTAGCAGCTAGGTTCACTACCTTAAGGTAGTACTAGCGTGAAAAAAATTTTTGCAGATCCGAATGAAATTTGGCGCATGTAAACATTGGATAGTCATACGCATTCTGTTAAAATATGAAACACATTCACCGTCTGTGAACAAATATATTCGCTTGTAAAGTTGAGTTCTTATACACGGGGCTTATGGCGATCATCACTCAGAATCGCACATATTTGGTTTGTGTACCTCTAAAATTTTGCAGTTTCATTTGAAAAACTAGTATGATGTTCTAGAACTATCCATGTATATTGTATCAGAAGGAGAAAGTTTTTTATCATTTAGTAATGAATATATAGCTATGTAAAGCCTTGTTTTTAACGAAAAATTAAGAATCCCAATTTATAATAATTCCATTTATTGTTTGACTTGAAAATGGGACCAACCCTTAGTCCCCAATTTAAAATTACAAAAAAGCCAAGTAATCCAAGCGCATAGGAGTAATAATTTTTATCCTACCTACTCCTATTTGTTCAATTAACTCTTGATATAATATACTATTATTTCGCCAAAAACTAAATTATTACAAACCGGTGAAAGATTTATTCCGCAATTAATCTCAACCTTAAGCTTAACTCATCTTTCGTTCGCGTAATAAACTTTCAAATATTTTATTCCACGTGCTTCCCATAAGACTAAACCATCTCAACTGCCATGTAAACATCTCTTACAACATTTTGAATGTTTACTTCCAAATAAAGTTAGTTGAAGTTGCATGTTTGCTATTAAAAAAAAGAAATAGCGTGTGTAATCTAGGTATTTAATTAGGTTTGCTTACGATCGAGTTTAGTTGGAAACAAACTTAGTTTAGATTAAAACAGCCATTTCTTGGTGGGATTCCTCCTTCCGGCCACTAGTTCCGGTTCGGAACAAATTGCCAGCGGAAATCTTGATTTCAGTAGGCTTAAAAAACACTAGGAACAATGGAAATAAAAGCGATACGAAACAAACTGACAGAGAGCTAGATAATCATGCAGGATGGTACTTAGGATTAAATGAACTTCAATAAGCTAACGCCAATACTATTATTCCATTCTATACTCGAATACGAGCAAAATCTCGAAATCGACTCTAATGACTTTGATAAAAAAAATATATATCATCACGCCTTCTACCCATTACTGGGTGTGGCACTCTGCCGCAGCAGATCTCGGTAAGTGATATATTTTGTGCGTAAAGTGCGGTTACCAGTCGTCAAATCACGGCCCCCAAAGATATTAATAGTGGGGGAGCCACAGGGGTAATTTTAATTTGATGAAAATTGTTTGTCGACTGTGGGAATCGAACCGGAGTTCTCAGAATCCACAAGCCGACTCGATACCACTAAGCCACTACCCCCATATAAACAAATAAAAATAGATGTATGTTGAAATAAATTATATTATAACTGAAATCAAATCCTCTGCCATTGCCTTACGCGCTCGGCTATCCCTTCCATCAAAATATAAAACTTTCCTCATCTTTAATAAATTCTTCTCCCAGCAACAAAGTCTCAAAATTCCAACATGATTTCGTTACACTTTACTGCAAACAAATACTGCAACACAATATCTCAACTGAGTTCATAAAACTCATATCCCCGTGCTGTTTACCCGGGGATGTCATGATTAGTTTGCAGCGTCCTGGCGGCGGTGACGTCGCGACGTATCAGAATGCAAACAGCGCCTTTGCGAGGTTAATAAGATACTGGGGAATTGTGGAATTGTCTTACAAACTGACATACTTTCTTTTTGGTGAGATTCTGCACTGAAGTGCTTTGATTTAGGAATAGAATGCGGAATATTTTATTGAATAAGGCTTGTTTCACTTATTTCTTATGCGATACAATAGGAAATTAATTCATTTTTAATTATTAGTTAAGAGCTAGGGTGCAAAATGATGTCTCATTTTTTCCAGTGACAAAAATGGTTTTTTTAATAGATTATGTCATGATAAACATGAAAAAGAAAAATTAGATTTGGGAACGGGTGGCAACTATAGATGGCGCCGATTTTAAGGGTGGTTGTTAATCTTTACATCAATCCGTTTTTAGAGCTTCTGTCACCAATGAGCAACCAGCAATAATATCTGTCAATAATAAATAATAATATATTACGTACTATAAACTAAATAATAAATAAATATATCATCACGCCTTCTACCCATTACTGGGTGTGGCACTCTGCTAAAGCAGATCTCGGTAAGTGATATATTTTGCGCGTGAAGTGCGGTTACCAGTCGTCAAATCACGGCCCCCAAACATGTTAGTGGTGGAGGAGCCACAGGGATAGCTTTTTCAAATTATGAAAATTTGTCGCCTATGGGAATCGAACCAGGGACCTCAGGATCCACAGGCCGACTTCATACCACTGAGCTAGCCATATAAACTATAAGTGACAGTTTTTAAACAATCGTAACCTAAAAAAATACTTACAGTCCGAGGTTAGTTACCTACACAAATAGAAGGAAAAGAAAAATTGGTTTTAGAATAAATAGCTGTCAAATATTTGTCAAAATAAACAGGACCTCGATCTACTGTTGACAGTGGATGGTAAGTAAATATTATAGTACTGACGTAACCATGGAAACCAACTGTGCAATAAAAGTTCCACTTACTGTGTTTAAATTTTGTCCATTAATGGATTACTTACAGTACCGGTATTGTAAAATATAAATGTCTGTATTTAATAATAAAATATGTTTCTCTTCTCTTCCAAAAGCTCTCACCGGTATTTAAATCCAAAGCTTACTATGAAATAATTTCATGTTTCATGAGCCAGATATTCTGAAATCTTGTAAACACATAATAAACAACTGCTACTACAGCTAATTTCCTGTTTCATTTTAATTATTTTCATCTCCCTCATTTCACGAAATTTCTCTCAAGTTATTGAACAGTGTAAGAAGACAAAACAAGCCTTAGGAAATAATATTCTGTTACATGAATTTTCAGATGTTGTTATTAAATACCTTACAGTGTAATCTCCTCGTTTGAAGAGTTCATATTACATTTTTTTTTCGTCTGATCTTTGCGAATCTTAATAAAATCTCATTAAAAAGAAAATAAAATTACAGTGTCCTTGTTTTTGAAGCAGAAAAATACTTGCTTTTTATTTGAAAATAACTAAGGTGAGGTTCATTATTGGAACTGTAATACGTAAATGATTTACTGGCTCAAGGTACACGAAAAACAAATGAATAAATTACTTGAAATTAGTTTTAATCTCAAACATTTTTTATACCAAGGAGATGTATAAGAAGGTAGCACAAATCCATAAAATATTCACTGAACATTTGTAGGTCTCAGGAGCAGAGTAATTGAAGAAAATCTTTTATAATTATTTATTTGTTGGATGTTTCAACAAATTATAAATATGCGAACAATAAAATAACTGAAATAATTTTTCATACATCGCGTTTACAAAGTTAATTTTTCTATTTCTATAGCTCTATAAGGCGTATTCCATTTGCCATTTAGATCAGATCTAACTTACATTTACTGATCCAGATCACTTATTTATTTCGCTAGATTTCTTCGCTGACATTATTTCCAGTGCTAGAATTACAGATTATGATTTACTTTGAAATAATTCGCCACAATAAGTGCATCAGTTTGTTTAATTCAGTTCATTTAGTCATGTGTCAAATTTATCTGATCTGATTTAAGTGAACCAAGGGGCAAATGGAATACAGCTAATGACGCACTGTAAACACGTTGCTAAGGAGATCTATAAGCGCACTGTTTTTGGCGCTTTTTATTTTGTAGGAGTGGTATGAATGCTCTTAAATCTGACAGATGAATGACATATAACCCTTCTATTATATATTTATTTTATTTATTTTTTAAATGTATTAGATGATTAAAATATCTGACAAATAAAACACTACCGGTAATTAAAAAAAAATAATATTTTTGTAATTTTCTCAGTTTATTATTTTACGTCTAGATTAAGGTGAATGATATAAATTTAAAAGACTTTTTTTATTTAGTAAAACAGCTATTATGATTTAATGTTTTATGTGTAATAAAAAAATAAAAGGTTATATTTGATGTAATGTCACAAAAGAACGCCTACACACCTAAAAGTAATCAAGTAATCAAGTAATTTTGTGTTGTTATTTATTATCTTTTAGGTGAACGACCTTTGCCACTACAATAGGTATCATAAATCCAAATGGATTAACTAGATTTATAGATCGTAGATAGTTATTCAAAAAAAAATTAGTAAATAATGCCGCTATACTGTCTACCTATTTAAAATTTTTTAAGTGTTTATAAGTCAAAAGAAAGAAGTATTATTGAATTATTGGTGGCAAGCAACGGTTAGTATTTTACTGTAAAGATCGTATGCTAATAAATATATAATGACTAGGCTTGTTTTTAGTATTTTTTCATCCAATGCAAGCGACAGTATTTTCAAACTTAGTTACTACGTATCTCGTTAGAGGCGTTAGATGACGTGATCGTTTTGTAAATTTGAAACTAGGAATTTTAATGACATATGAAACGGCCATAATAAACGTAGCGCAATTCAATGAAGTTGGTCATGGTTATATATCACCATGCTGCCATCTATTAAAAACAATATAAACTATACCAGACTGTATCCTATAGTTTTACCTTTATTTTTTGTTTTTATATTAGTCATACGTGCAAACCGAAAGTGGAAAATATTCTCTTCCTCGAAATAGCATGATATTATTGTCACCCGCAAAGTATAAACTGCAACATTAAATTTTTCATATTTTGCCAAAAATAAATATAAAGACTTGCATGTATGGAGTGTACGTTCTACGGGCTTAGAATTTGTTTGTAAGAAGTGCGAGTGAAACAAGTTTCACCAAGTATGCGTTCTAATAAAAAATAATACAAAAAAATTGCAAACACTATTTTGTACTTGTACTCTGCCGGTATCATATATACGATATATTTAACATGAAAATATGATCGTTCATTTATAAAACTATCCCATGTAAGTTATGAAATAAAAAATATATAAAATAAATATATCATCACGCCTTTTACCCATTACTGAGTGTGACACTCTACCGAAACAGATCTCGTTAAGTGATATATTTACGGGCGTGAAGTGCGGTTATCAGCCGTCAAATCACGGTCCCTAAAGATGTTAGTGGAGGGGAAGCCACTAAGATTCTCAAATCCACAGGCCGACTCAATATCACTGAGCCACCTACCCCATAAAATGAAATATGTTTTAATGAAATAATATTTAAGTTACTAACCGATGTTGACGTCATGGATAACCTTTCCTCGATGTACAGGAACAAGACGGGAAACTGGCACCATCACTACCACACACTACACTACACATACATTTACAAATTACGACACGTCATGTTGATTTGCACAAAATTTACACACATCAAAGTGTTCACCAACATCTTATACCGCGATTTAACATATTTACACGATTGATACGCGAATATTTACGCCATAAATCGATAATATATCGCGGAAAGCCCGGACACTGATAGATACAACTAACGCGAACGATAAACTAAGATGGCTACGTTTTTGCAACCAGTTAGAACAATGATTAATTAAATTAAGGAACGAGTTTTAGATACTAGTGACTGCTTATTTCAACTATATCATTAGAATGGAACGAAATATTGTGTTCAAATTAACTTAAAATGTTTTTGCAATAAACAAGTAATGAAAATACATACATAAAATCATGTTTTGTCCTAATAAATGAAGTAGCATAAGCCCTTAAAAAATCTAAAACTCATTTTGTAAATACTTTTTAAAATTTATTAAATTTTTTAGAATCTTTTTAATAGTTGTGTACCTAAAACAGAAAGTAATCTATTGATGCTCGCGATGAAGAGTTTCTGCTCTTGTTCACAATATTATTTTGAAGACCAATTACAAATGTTTAAAAAATAAATTCTAATTATTATCGACAGTTTTACTATTTTGAAATTCACTTGAAAATGAAAATGTTGTTTTCTTGTATCCGCTTGATGAGTGGCAAACGTCAACTTTCTACACTCAATTGACGGTTGTAAATGTATACTTTCTGCTCTATCGTTTAGAAAAGAATAAAAAAGAATTTAATATATTTTTCAAATCTTTTATTTTTTTGAAATTCACATGAAAATGTTGTTTTCATATCATGCATTCATTATAAACTCTTACTTTACAGCACGACGAGCGAAAAACGTCAACTTTCTGCTCTCAACTGACAGTTGTAAAACTCTATTTTCTGCTCGGTTGCAATGGCTAGAGGATCCTAATTGCCAGATACTTCTCTAAATTGTCTTAAACCCTTTATAATCATTATTAGATGTTTTTAACTGTCCTTAAAATATTCATGGGGTGGCTAGCTCAGTGGTATGAAGTCGGCCTGTGGATCCTGAAAACCCTGGTTCGATTCCCACAGACGACAAACAATTTTCATAATTTCAAAAACTACCCCTGTGGCTCCTCCACCACTAACATCTTTGGGGGCCGTGATTTGACGACTGGTAACCGCACTTCACGCCGCAAAATATATCACTTATCGTGATCTGCTTCGGCAGGATGCCACACCCAGTAATGGGTAGAAGGCGTGATGATATATTTATTTATTTTGTTTACTTAAAATATTCTTAAATCTTCTACATTCATTTTGAAGTCTTTTAAACTATCCTAAAAGTTAGCTGAGCGCACTAAGACAATAATTAGAAAATCCCAACTGCGAAATACTTCTGAAAATTTTCCTAAACATTTCGGAATAATTTTAACGTTCTATAAACTAAGCTAAATCGTCTTTAATTTTGATTAAGTTTTAGTTGTTGTTTTAGTATTTTCAGCTTTAGTGCGATTCGCCCCATACATCCCTGGATGAGTCAGGCTTGATTATATTAACAAAAATTAATAAATATATTAATTTTGAACTCCGTTTAAATAAAGGAAAGCAAAACAAAATTAGATTGCTGTGAAACATTCGAATTGTTTTTATTTATGTAAACCAAGTTTGCAAACTGACCATTAATGAGATTTGAATCGTGCTATTCGCGTTGAAAGTATCTCTAGTGATCTCTTCTCTCATAGGAATTTCCTTTCTCGCTCTGTGCTGCATCCGGTGGTAGTTGAAAGTGTCAGTCCGTCACACAAGGCGGTGTTAAAACGAAGGATATCATAACAAACACCTGTTGTAATTCCGGCTTACCACTTCCGGCTGCGCGTCTCGTCTCCACGGACGATGAGCCGACGACTGCAGGACATATTGATTTTTATTTATGACAGATGCATAAAAACACGATAAACCATTTTATTCCACCGCTGGAAAATACTTGGAGGGACTGTGACATCCCTTTTTAATAATTCTTTGTTGGGCGACAAATTTTATAGCGATTTTACATATTAGGTTGGTTTATTTATTACCCTCTGTAACAGAAAATTACCTTAATTAAAATTATACATTGTTTCACGTGTGAATGCAGCAAAGAGATACTTATGATGGTATCTTATTTATTGTGAAAAAAACCTCATTTTAATTTACAAAATAATTTTTTCTACGACCGAGCAGAAAATAGACTTTTCCAATTGTCTGTTGAAAGCAAAAAATTGACATCCATGATATATGAAAACTGTTTCCGGAATTTCCAAACAGAAAAACTGTTAAAAATTATTTTAAATTCATTTTCAAGCGTTTCTATATGGTCGTGTTTTCAAATCCACAGTCCGATACGATGATACCATTGAAGCACCTACCTCTCTTTTCGAATTTAAGTAAATATATATTTGGTAGCTAGCTCAGCGGTATCAAATTGGCCTGTGGATCCTGAGAACCCTGGTTCGATTCCCACAGGCGACAAACAATTTTCACCATTTTAAAAAAACTACCACTGTGGCACCCCCACCACTAATATCTATGGGGGCCGTGATTTGACGGCTGGTAACCACACTTCACGCGCAAAATATGTCCCCAGTAATGGGTAGAAGGCGTGATGATATACTTCTTCTAGTTATTACTGGATGTGACACTCTGCCGTAGCAGATCTCAGTAAGTAATCTGTTTTGCGCGTGAAGTGTGGTTACTAGCCCTCAAATCATAGCCCCCAAGATGTTAGTGGGGAGGGAGCCACAGGTGTAGTTTTAATGTGGTGAAAATTGTTTGTCGGCTTGTGGGAATCGAACCTAAGTTCTCAAATTCACAGGCCGACTCGATATCACTGCACCATCTACCTCATAAATATAAATTTAACATTTTTCACCATATTAAAACTACCCTTGTGGTTTTCCCACCACTAACTATATTTCAGGCGCAAAATTATATCACTTACCGAGATCTGCTACTGTAGTGCCACACTCAGTAATGGATAAAAGGCGTGATGATATATTTATTTTTATTTTTCTAAAAGATTATATATCTATTGCATTAATTGTAATGTAACTGAAAAATTTAATGTTAGAAAACATTTCACTTAATATTTACAATTGATGTGATTGGCTAGCATTATTTAACATGAAACAAATAGTAATTATTAACTGTAATTGCTAATTGTAATTGCTAATTGTAATTACTAATTTACTAGTTGTGAATGCAGCTTTAAAAAAGTAATAAATAACAAAATCAATCTTAAAACCATCCATCTGAAACTTATAAAATATAAAACGGAAACCGACAGTTCATGCGAAAAATGGTGGCAGTACTTAGCAATATTTCACTGGGTTAATGCATTATCGAAAAAATATAAAAATATGTTCGCTTCTCGTACCTACATTTCACATAAATTGATAATGACGTATAGCTTTTCTCTGCGAGATGTACTTCAGCTCTGAACAGAGTGGAATATAAATAATGACTCTGCATCTCAGCCAAAATGGATGCTATTACAAAAATTATTTTTCCATAATTCATCAAGTTGACAGCAGAAAGAGTGGTCATTAATCAAATTTTAATTCAATTAAAATTTTGCACCTCGGGGAACTGTATTCGAAACTGAATTTGAATATTTTTATAAACATTTCTAGGAGCGAATTAAGTTTAATGAAATAAAACATAATATGTGAAATAATGATTTAGTACTTAAAAGATATTAAATTTAAAAAAAGGGATAGGTGGCTCAGTGGTATCGAGTTGGACTGTAGATTTGAGAACCCGGGTTCTATACCCATAACCGATAAACAATTTTCACCATATTAAAATTACCCCTGTGGCTCCGTCTCCACTAACATGTTTGGGGTCGTGATTTGACAGCTGCATATAAATCAGTGGTATGAAGTCAGCCTATGGATCCTGGGTACCCTGGTTCGATTCCCACAAGCGACGAACAATTTTCATAATTTCAAAAACTACCCCTGTGGCTCCTCCACCACTAACATCTTTGCGGGCCGTGATTTGACGACTGGTAACCGTATTTCACGCGCAAAATATATCACTTACCGAGATCTGCTTCGGCAGAGTGCCACACCCTATAATGGGTAGAAGGCGCGATGATATATTTTATTTTATTTATATAAATCTATCACTTACCGATATCTGCTACGGCAGAGTGCCACACCCAGTAGTGGGTAAAAGATATATTTATTTACTTTTATTTTTAAATTCAAAAATAAATTAGAATATGTGTGTTATCGTTTTATTATATATTTAATTTTGTTCTTCAGAAAGAAAATATATTTAGACTGCTATGTACTACAAGCATGAATATTTGACGCAAAATGTCGTAAGAAAATGCAGATTGACAAGAATGACATGTTATTGATGTATGTAATAATTTGGATTTAAAATTTCAAGACAGATTTCAGAGGAAAAAGAATGAAATTTTACAAAATATTACATTTATGACGTAATACATTTATCCTTGCAATTGTAAAGTCATTATTGATATCTGTCAAATTGTCAAACAATTACTGCTTTTCTTTCATCATTGTCAATTTTATTTCACAGCCTCTCTAAAGATTTATTTTTAATATTAACCATGTTATTAACACGTTAACTGCGATACATATCGCGGGCGATATGTATCGCACTTGGGACTTTCACCGCGAGATACGAAGATGCGCTCAACGGCATTCGATTTCTCATGCTTCAATTGACTTGTATACAAATTTTCAGCGATTTTTATTTTTTTTTAAAAATTTTGACATTTAATTTTTCCTGAACAGTTTTTGGACGATATCTTAAAAACTAAAAGGCGTACGTACTTGGGACTTTCACCGTTGGATTCAGCGCGTCAAAATACATATGTATGTAAATTTTCAGTACGATAGTCGTACGTGAAAGAGGTCTAGAGCAAATTGTTTAAAAATCATAAAAAACCTAAGGGGTACCCCTTGGAAAAAATAATAACAAATTTTAAAAAACTGAAAACGCCAAAATTTTGCTAATAAGTCAATTCGGACCCGGGGAGTTCATGTCCGTTGCGAGTAACATCGTATCACGTTTAGTTTTTAAGATAGAGCCTTCGGAAATAATGAATTTTTTTAAAAAAATTACACCTTTGTTTTTCGACCTTCTAGAGGCCATATCTCAAAAACTAAGCGAGATACGAAGATGCGCTCAACGGCATTCGATTTCTCATGCTTCAATTGACTTGTATACAAATTTTCAGCGATTTTTATTTTTTTTAAAATTTTGACATTTAATTTTTCCTGAACAGTTTTTGGACGATATCTTAAAAACTAAAAGGCGTACGCACTTAGGACTTTCACCGTTGGATTCAGCGCGTCAAAATACATATGTATGTAAATATTCAGTACGATAGTCGTACGAGAAAGAGGTCTAGAGCAAATTGTTTAAAAATCATAAAAAACCTAAGGGGTACCCCTTGGAAAAAATAATAACAAATTTTAAAAAACTGAAAACGCCAAAATTTTGCTAATAAGTCAATTCGGACCCGGGGAGTTCATGTCCGTTGCGAGTAACATCGTATCACGTTTAGTTTTTAAGATAGAGCCTTCGGAAATAATGAATTTTTTTAAAAAAATTACACCTTTGTTTTTCGACCTTCTAGAGGCCATATCTCAAAAACTAAGCGAGATACGAAGATGCGCTCAACGGCATTCGATTTCTCATGCTTCAATTGACTTGTATACAAATTTTCAGCGATTTTTATTTTTTTTAAAATTTTGACATTTAATTTTTCCTGAACAGTTTTTGGACGATATCTTAAAAACTAAAAGGCGTACGCACTTAGGACTTTCACCGTTGGATTCAGCGCGTCAAAATACATATGTATGTAAATATTCAGTACGATAGTCGTACGAGAAAGAGGTCTAGAGCAAATTGTTTAAAAATCATAAAAAACCTAAGGGGTACCCCTTGGAAAAAATAATAACAAATTTTAAAAAACTGAAAACGCCAAAATTTTGCTAATAAGTCAATTCGGACCCGGGGAGTTCATATCCGTTGCGAGTAACATCGTATCACGTTTAGTTTTTAAGATAGAGCCTCCGGAATTATTGAATTTTTTAAAAAAAATTACACCTTTGTTTTTCGACATTCTAGAGGCCATAGCTCAAAAACTAAGCGAGATACGAAGATGCGCTCAACGGCATTCGATTTCTCATGCTTCAATTGACTTGTATACAAATTTTCAGCGATTTTATTTTTTTTTCAAAAATTTGACATTTAATTTTTCCTGAACAGTTTTTGGAGGATATCTTAAAATCTAAAAGGCGTACGCACTTGGGACTTTCACCGTTGGATTCAGCGCGTCAAAATACATATGTATGTAAATTTTCAGTACGATAGTCGTACGAGAAAGAGGTCTAGAGCAAATTGTTTAAAAATCATAAAAAACCTAAGGGGTACCCCTTGGAAAAAATAATTACAAATTTTAAAAAACTGAAAACGCCAAAATTTTGCTAATAAGTCAATTCGGACCCGGGGAGTTCATATCCGTTGCGAGTAACATCGTATCACGTTTAGTTTTTAAGATAGAGCCTCCGGAAGTATTGAATTTTAAAAAGAAAATTACATCTTTGTTTTTCGACCTTCTAGAGGCCATATCTCAAAAACTAAGCGAGATACGAAGATGCGCTCAACGGCATTCGATTTCTCATGCTTCAATTGACTTGTATACAAATTTTCAGCGATTTTTATTTTTTTTCAAAAATTTTGACATTTAATTTTTCCTGAACAGTTTTTGGACGATATCTTATAAAGTAAAAGGCGTACGCACTTGGGACTTTCACCGTTGGATTCAGCGCGTCAAAATACATATGTATGTAAATTTTCAGTACGATAGTCGTACGAGAAAGAGTTCTAGAGCAAATTGTTTAAAAATCATAAAAAACCTAAGGGGTACCCCTTGGAAAAAATAATGACAAATTTTAAAAAACTGAAAACGCCAAAATTTTGCTTATAAGTCAATTCGGACCCGGGGAGTTCATATCCGTTGCGAGTAACATCGTACCACGTTTAGTTTTTAAGATAGAGCCTCCGGAAGTATTGAATTTTAAAAAGAAAATTACATCTTTGTTTTTCGACCTTCTAGAGGCCATATCTCAAAAACTAAGCGAGATACGAAGATGCGCTCAACGGTATTCGATTTCTCATGCTTCAATTGACTTGTATACAAATACAGCGCGTCAAAATACATATGTATATCTTTATTTGTGGACCGATTTTAACAATTCTTGTAGCATTTTAAATGTACTATTTTACATGATTATTAGACTTTAAAAATATAGTATATATCTCGGGCGATATGTAACGCACACAATTAATTCTTTTTTATTTCTGTGCGGCACATATCGCCAGGGGTATGTATAAACTTGCATGAACTTATTACACTAACTTATTTGCGTTCTATTTCTTCTAATTTTCAGTCGAAACTTCGTGCAGTGTACATCATTATATTTTATTTTTATAAAAATATCAGAGCGGTCAAAAAAATCCGGGATTTTGTCTCACATGTTTTAACCATTATCATAAATAATTAAGTAGTTTGGCATAATATCACATTATGCCAAACTATTTTATCAAATAAAACAATTCAAATTCTTATTTATAACTTTATCTCCCATTTATTCTATTTCACTGAATTGTGTGCGGTTCTAGTCGCCGGAGATATAAACGGTTTGAGTCTAAATAAGTTCAGATACCAACCTAAAAGATAAATACTTGAAAACATGCAAAGAAGTTACTTATCTGTACATAAGATGGAACTAAAGTCAACATCTAGTACATATCCCCGGAGATATGTACCGCATCACAGAAAAGAGAAGATACATATCGCCGGCGATATGTATCGGCAGTAACACTATACCACCTTATTTTTGTTCCGCAGTTAACGTGATAAGAATATAATCAGAACACTTTACACTTCCTGAGTACTATAATCTTGATTAAGGCCGTGGTACGTACATTTTATTTTATTTTGGTTCTTGAAATTAACGGATTCAGTCAGTTGGTATTCGTTATCGTTTTGTACGTACGTACGTACGTAGATTATTGGAGTTTCTATATATTTAAAAAAAAAATATTGTCAAATAAAAAAAATGTATCATCACGCCTTTTACCCATTACTGGATGTTGTACTCTACTGTAGCAGATCTCGGTAAATGATATATTTTTGCGCGTGAAGTGTGGTTATCACGGCACCCAAAGATGCTAGTGGCGGGGAAGCCATAGAGGTAGTTACATGGTGACGGCTGTGGGACTCGTATCGAGGTTCTCAAATTAACAGGCCGCCTCGATGTCACAAAAGGTGTCAAATAAATATGATTTCTGCTAATATTAATTGTTTGTGTGGTTGGCACTTGGTGAAACATTTAAAAAAAATATTTGTGCTAAAGATGTAGAATTCAATTAATATTATTATATGAAAAAAATTACATCATATTTCTATATAGCATAAATCAATTCACAACCTGACATAAAATCAATAGATATAACATAAACAATCATCCCTTATCTCTCTTGATGCCACATTTTCTCTGAAATTTCTTGCGTACCACCCCGAACAATTAATTATTACAATTAACCGTGCTCGGAGACTCCAAGTCATAAATATCTGTCATATTAATAAAACTACCACCACATTCATAATGCCTAAGCCAAGCAATTTCACATTAGATATTACGGATAAATAATTATTCCAATATCATTCGAAATTTATGTTGCGGACACACCTGTTACTCATGACCTCATCCTCACCCTCTACAGAATGAACTACGTTTGTAAATTATGGATAAAATGTTCGCCCTCCAGTGTTGGCATGTTCCAAACACTCCATGAGGAACATTTTGGAAAGTGTTTTCATTAAAACACATTTCCTGGAATGTGTAGTCTCGTAGGGATTATAAAATGGCGGACTGGAATTTTTATGAATGCTTCGATGTACAGGAAATGTATCTGTTGTTACATTTTTAATTTTTTTGGGGTGGAAATTTTTATAGGGGTTACTGTTTTATTAAAGATTATTGGAAGTAAATTTAAACGTTAAATTTGAATCGACTATTTATTTATTTATTAAGCTGTATAAAAGGTAATAAAACCTTCTATTGGGATACGTCATTAATAAGAGATGGCATTGAAACACATATGTCAAAAGTTGAATAAAGGAGCACTTTTATTTTATCCCGTATGTGTAATAATGCAGGCTGTACTATTTCTTTGTTTTATTTCACATTAAAATTACCCTTGTAGCTCCGTCTCAACTAACATCTTTGAGGACCGTGATTTGACGACTGGTAACTGCACTTCACGCGTTAAAATATATCACTTACCGAGAACTGCTACGGTAGAGTGCCTATGTATTTTCATCCGAAGAATTCACTGGTTACCACAGATTTTCAATAGCTTTTATATAGCTAAATAATGACCATGCAAAATTTTGAAAAAAATTGTAACAATTTCAAAATTATCAATAATTACGCATAAGTTAATTGGAGCACGAGAAAAACACTGGTTCTGGTCAGAGCTGGGCAAGCTACTTAAAAAAAGTAGCTAAGCTACAGCTACAACTATTCTTTAGAAAGTAGCTCAACTACAGCTATTCTTTAGAAAGTAGCTCAACTACAGCTATAAGCTACATTTTGTAAAATATTGCTAAGCTGCAGCTAAAAGCTTTCGTTAAAGTAGCTGTTAAATTTTAAAGCTACTTTTTTCAATTATTGTGAATTAATTAAATTTGCCATTGTCATACGATCAGTTGATCAGT
This sequence comes from Pterostichus madidus, assembly GCA_911728475.2. Taxonomy (NCBI): domain Eukaryota; kingdom Metazoa; phylum Arthropoda; class Insecta; order Coleoptera; family Carabidae; genus Pterostichus; species Pterostichus madidus. Next base: position 39,917,547 of record OU452306.1, on the reverse strand, counting down.
CTTTTGTTATAAATAAATAAATAAATATAAATATATCATCACGCCTTCTACCCATTACTGGGTGTGGCAGCTTGCCGAAGCAGATCTCGGTAAGTGATATATTTTGCGCGTGAAGTGCGGTTACCAGTCGTCAAATCACGGCCCCCAAATATGTTAGTGGTGGAGGAACCACAGGGATAGCTTTTTCAAATTATGAAAATTTGTCGCCTGTGGGAATCGAACCAGGGACCACAGGATCCACAGGCCGACTTCATACCACTGAGCTAGCCATTCCATAATTTCTTCTTTTGTTATAATGACTGTTAATTTACTATTATGTACATAAATATAAAAAATCGCAAATGGACAAATGTACTGTTAATTTTTGATTTTCTATAAATATGTAGTAAGCAATTTATCTATTTCGACGCAATTTGAAAAAAGTATGTGGGCACCCAAGTCTATGAGTAAAATTTTGTATATTAATGTGTATTTATGGGGCGGCTAGCTCAGTGGTATGAAGTCGGCCTGTGGATCCTGAGAACTCTGGTTCGATTCCCACAGGCGACAAACAATTTTCATAATTTCAAAAGCTACCCTTTTGGCTCCTCCACCACTAAGATCTTTGGGAGCTGTGATTTGACGACTGGTAACCGCACTTCACGCGCAAAATATATCACTTACCGAGATCTGCTTCAGCAGAGTTCCACACACAGTAATGGGTAGAAGGCGTGATGATATATTTATTTATTTTATATTGTATTATTATTATTTATGGGGTGGCTAGCTCAGTGGTATGAAGTCGGCCTGTGAATCCTAAGAACCCTGGTTCGATTCCCACAGGCGGCATACAATTTTCATAATTTCAAAAGCTACCCGTTTGGCTCCTCCACCACTAAAATCTTTGGAGGCCGTGATTTAACGATTGGTAACCGCACTTCACGCGCAAAATATATCACTTACCGAGATCTGCTTCGGCAGAGTGCCACACCCAGTAATGGGTAGAAGGCGTGATGATATATTTATTTAATTTAATTTAATGTGTATGTGAAATGAAAGAGAGTAAAAAAAGCATATGTTGGTGAAATTGACGACGAAAGACACAAATAAAATGTATAATAAAACATTCAGGAAATAAAGCGGTATGTTGAAACAAAAGAATTACATGAGCAGTAAAGTAGTCATTGTCACGAACATTGTACACAATAATTTGTTTCACGAGCTCTTAATTGATTTGTTTTTCTACGAGTTAATTAATTGTCCATTAATCAAACACGCCCTCAATGTCATGGCTCGTTAAAAAAATGATTCATTTATTAAGCTTCCACAGTTTGACATTTCCAAAGAAACCTTCGACACCTTTAAAAGATATTAAATATTTATTACCCGAAATATGTTTCCTACTTTTATTACAAATGTAAATATTTACTGCCTGAATAACAATAAACAACACTGTTATAGCTTTTATTATGTCAATATCTTTTTTATATTCATGTTTCAATACTACGATATAATTTTCAATGTAGTTAAATTAGTAGGAAAATTAAATTTCAATCCAAACATTTTTAAATGATTTGTAATATTAGTTGATAGAGATAATTAATAATAAAATTACAATTAATTTTCAATACATCAAAAGCTAATTGTGATATTGTAATATATCATATTCATTCGAATAAAAACGGAGGAATATCAATAAATGTTGATGTTTATGAATTTGAAATACGCAGTTGCCGACAGTATATTCGCTACCTCTTGGAGTTTAATTATGTATATTCGAGACGCAATTTCAGTTAGGACGTCTGACAGGTTATTTACACTTACTTTACCTACTTAAATAGTAATGAAATTTCATTTTACTTGTTAAACTACGTTTCCTCAAGCGTGAACTGTCAAAATGAAAGTGTTGAGAGATGAAATTAATTACTTTATTTTGATAATTATGGACTCCTTTTCACACTACTACATATTAACGAAAATTATTGACATTTACGCAACACACATATCTTTGATAAACAGTTTCATATTTGATGCAATTTAATGAAAATAGATAAAAATAAATAAATAAATATATCATCACGCCTTTTACCCATTACTGGGTGTGGCACTCTGCCGAAGCAGATCTCGGTAAGTGATATATTTATGCGCGTGAAGTGCGATTACCAGTCGTCAAATCACGGCCCTCAAAGATGTTAGTGGTGGAGGGTCGGTTGTGGAGATCGAACCAGGGTTCTTAGGATCCACAAGTCAATTCGATTCCATTGAGCCACTTACCACATAACTATTAAAACATACTTTAAAATGACAACTTTAACAACTAAAATATTTTCAAATGTCAAAATAATTTTAAAATATTCTACCTTTTAATTTCATGCATAAAAATTAACGTTGACTTCGTCGTAACCTCCAAGATCATCCTCAACTGGTACTATGAATTTTCGGCCCTACTTAAATGCATGATACATAAATAGTTGAACTTTAATTCTAGATTTAAATAAAACAAATCACAGTTTATAATTTACATTTAAATGTAGGTAATAAAAGAAAAGTAATTTTTCTTTCCTCGGCAAAACAGCAGAACTACAGCGTACTTAAAATTTATTATCCCTGATGCATTTATGCAAAATAATAATAATAAAAAACCCACTTCGCCACGGATGCAGTAAAGCCTCGGCACAACATTAACACATTTAACTTTCATGCATTAACTAATCCCCTACTTTAACTATTCCAACTACGTGACTAGGTCAAATAATGAGTACGACTTATAATATACTATATACGATATATACTATTTTTCTTCTCTAGTAGCAACTTTGCAACAAAATATAAACAAACCAAAATTATTTTTGTATGTAGATTAACATATAAAATACTAGCTTATTCCGTGGCAAGTGGTTATTATGTCGCGGGATAAAAGCAGGGTGTCACGTTTCTGAAGACGTTGCTTGGACATTTTCTCTTCATTTCCGGAGCCAGTCTTAGTAAAGTGCTTTTCTGATTGAGCATGAACTTAGTTACTTCTCAGCGTAATGAGGAAGTATTCAATTTCAAATTCTAATTATTGATAATTAAGTTACCTGTCTGCTTTCATTCTGAAAGCCGAGGTTCAGAGGTAAACATAAAGCGAACAATTAGATATTGAGGTCATGGTTTCACGTGTATTGTTTGCAAATTATTTACTGTATGTCAGCGTCCAATTACACGCTACACAAACTTATACAGCACAATTCTCAAAATAGTTTTAGCTAATCCTGAATTTTTAATTAGTCAAATTAAGCTAAACCAGAGTTTGGATAAAGTTTTGTAATCACCGGTTTACACTCGATTACTGTTAATCATGATTAAATAATCACAATCATGGTTAATTAAATGAGGTAGGTGGCTCAGCGGTATCGAGTCGGCCTGTGGATTTGAGAATCTCGGTTTGATTCCCACAGCTGACAAACAATTTTCACCACATTAAAATTATCCCTATGGAGTGGCTAGCTCAGTGGTATGAAGTCGGCCTGTGGATCCTGAGAACTCTGATTCGATTCCCACAGGCGACGAACAATTTTCACCATTTTAGAAAACAACCCCTGTGGCTTCCCCACTACTAACATCTTTGGGGGGCGTGATTTGGCGACTGGTAACCGCACTTAACGCGCATAAATATATCACTTACCGATATCTGCTTCGGCAGAATGCCACACCCAGTAATGGGTAGAAGGAGTGATGATATATTTATTTTAAAATTATCCCTGTGGCTCTCTTTCCACTAACATCTTTGAGGGCCATGATTTGGCTGCTAGTAACCGCACTTTACGCGAATAAACATTTCCCATAAATGACTCGCCGCGCGGCGCGCCGTTATGTTTCTTAAACTAGATTTAAGAAATAAATGAAGTTGATAAACCGGCCTTTAAAATAATATACTTAACCTTTCTTTAAACTATCGTCGAATGTTTTATATCAGGTGTATTTTTTTATTTTATGCACAACCGGGCCCAAATTCATGTGTTTTAACCCTAAAAAGATTGCTTTAATACTTGTTTTTGGCCTTAGGGATATAAAATATAATTCCTATGGATACATAAATGACAATTTTTGTTTATTGTGAATACTTGATTTTACAAAATGTCATTTTGACATATAACCTATGTACATATTTTAATCTTGTAAATATATAATTAAATGTTATTTTGTTGTGCATAAAATATTGTATGTACCACGGGTGGAATGACCGTTTCTGACCCTGAGCATGTTATTATCCTTCGGCGCTTTGCGCATTGTGCTAATAATCATGCCACGGGCCAGAAATGCCTCTTTTTACTCTTGATACATAAATAACTATTATTTTATGATTTTGTTGTTATTGAAAATAACGACAGCCTGAGTGGTTCGGAAAAAGTACCGCAGCTGCCACCAATTTTCTCTAGTTACTCTATATTTTTCACTGCCGCGAGCCAGGAACACCTGTTTTCACCCTTGATACATAAATAACTATATTTGTTGCTCTGTACAACAGGAACTTAATCCCAATTACAGTACAGGGTCTGAACTCACCGAACTACAGTGTGATAGTTCATATATTTTTAGCTTGAGTGGGATTTGAACTCGGGATCTCCAAATTCGAATCACTGTATTTCTGGTGTTCCAGTAGTTGATAATCCACTATAAATTGTAGCTCCTCTGACTGTAATAAATGTGATTAATTTTATGTCGTGCATTACATTGATTAAAAAATATCCTATTCGTAATTTTCGTTGAAATTGTCAGTTTTCAGTAAGCACCTTAATATAAAATTCATCTCTATCAAATTTTCCAGTATAACATTATAAGAGCATTATTACAGCATAATCCACTATGGAATATGAGCTCCCGATTGAAAAGAGTCTTTCTTGCCGAAAAGTGTTGCATCTTTGTCAGCGCGAGATGATGTTATGAATTTAAATGAGGCGCGAACAGCGTCGAAATTAGGAGTGCGTGAGATCACTCTTCGGGGACGCACTGAGGCTGTGAACCTCTTGTCACATTGCCATGGCAACGCGAGACTTCGTTGGATTCTAAATTGTCAAACTGTGTAATTGCTTCAAACTGCTGGGGAGACGACAAGCGATATTCATCACTTATGAAAAAAATGCTTATTTTTATAATAATAATAGTTTATACTGATTATTTTTTGACGTTTCTCAAAACCAATGAAATTGCTTCATTGTATGTCACGTGTCTGCGTTTTAACCAATCCTATCATCATTATACTGAGAATAAAGCTCTTGTGATTATTCCCGGGAATTATCTCTGTAGATGCTTTTTTGTTTGTGACAAATCATAGATAATTATTTAAAACTGTCAACGCGTCAAGTAATATGTGCGAAAAAATCGATTTAGTTGTATTTTAGATGCAGAAATACACCAACAAATTTTGGAAACAACTTTCAAGAATACATTAATAAGTAATCAATCGACCCAGTACAAAATCTTTTAAGTTGGATGAATCGACCTAAACAGCTAAGTCAAAAAATAATCTAAATAAATATAACTCGAGAGTTGGATAAATTAGAAAATAATTCTTCAGTATCTTTCTCAAACTTGTTGCCAGGCAATAGTAACGAAAGCCCGTAGGGCTTGAGTGGCTATTCCCAAAGATCTGTCAAATTATTTTCAATTTATTCTCACCCTCTTGTTATCTTATTACTGACAATTACTGGGTATGGCACTCTGCCGTAACAGATATAGCGCGTGAAGTGCGGTTACTAGCCGTCAAATCACGGCCCCCAAGTATGATAATGGAAATGGAGCCACATGAGTAGTTTTAATGTCGTGAAAATTGTTTGTAAAGTATGGGAATCGAACTCGGGTCACAAGAATAAAATACTTATTAAATTTAAAGTAAATTTGAATTTGAATTCGGAAGACGCCCGGACTCGAACCGGGTATCTTCAGTTTGCCGAATTTATTTTTAAGTTATGCAGATCTGTATTATTTACATTAAATATATCAACATTCAATTGAACATTAATAAAATTGTCAACTAATATATTAATTACACTACAGAGAAACTAGAACTTGTAGTGGAATCAGAATTAATAAAATGTAGTGTTATAAATGTGCTACAATCATCCATTAATACTAATAATAATAATAAATGTATAAATAAAATCAATAGGGCTTCCAAGAAATTTCTAAATATACAAAGTATTAGTCATTCTTTTGTTCTGTTATATTTTTAGATTATTAACATAAAATAAATCAGATTACCTACTAAAAGGATAAGTTTTCAATATATATCATTATATTTTACTTTTCCATTAAGTTTTTGTCTTTTTTCACATGCGAGTCAATTTCTAGACAACAACAATTTTGACTATAAATAAGTAAAAATAAAATAATTATATATTATTATTATATTACGCCTTTTACTCATTACTGAATGTAGCACTCTACCGTAGCAGGTCTCGATAAGTTTTTACAAGTAAAGTGTTATTACCAGTCATTAAATTATGACTTCTAAAGATGTTAGTGACGAGGGAGCCACAGAGACAATTTTTATGTGATGAAAATTGTTTCACAGTTGTAGGATTTGAACGCGGGTTCTCACGTTTCCACTGAACTATCTGCCCCATATATTTAAAACTACATAGAGAAATTAAAATTTATTTATTTATTTATTAAAAGTTATTTTTGTTCACAGATGGCGCTGTGATCGCCACAAATGAGAATGGAATTGATGTACACGAGCACAATGTAACACTCATTTTCTTTTTGTAGAAGTTACAATTTTTTAGAATTATTTAGAATTATTTGGGAAACTTAATGGGGACTAGTGACTGTCAATTTTGTGCTCGCGTACATCAATTCCATTCCCATTTGTGGCGATCACAGCGCCATCTGTGAACAAAAAAAACTTGAATCGTAGATCAAATTAATGTAAAATTTTCTGGAGATTCCAAATCTGCAATAAAAAATGGGTGTTCCTATTTCAGATTACCAAGTTGCCTCCCGCTCCACCTCCTGGGGGCGGGGGTGGGGGGTCGAGTTTAAGATCATTGGATAGATTTTTGAAAAATATTTGATACGTATTTTGTCGTTTTTCGATCCAATATGTATTTCACAAGATATTTAACCGTCCCGGAACTTTTTCCCCACCCTGTATGGTTTCAATCATACTGGATATAGTTACAGAATACGACTCCTGTAGGTACTGTTATTGTGATGAATATTTATGGGATGGCTAGCTCAGTGGTATGGAGTCGGCCTGTGGATCCTGATGCCCCTTGTTCGATTCCCACAGGCAACAAATTTTCATAATTTGAAAAAGCTATCCCTGTGGCTCCTCCACCACTAACATGTTTGGGGGCCGTGATTTGACGACTGGTAACTGCATTTCACGCGCAATATATATCACTTACCGAGATTCAGCAGAGTGCCACACCCAGTAATGGGTAGAAGGCGTGATGATATATTTATTTATTTATTATATTTCGCAAGAATGATAGCTGTCAATATTATGTTGGGAATAGAGCCACTCATGTCTAATTGAATCCTCTTGAATATGTTTGCGTTCGCCTGTTCGCCATAGTTCAAGTTGAAAATAAGCCTGTAAGATTTCATCTGGTGGAAATGCAGCAAGTTGCTGGAAGTTTAAATCTGCCACATTTCCATATAAACCGTGCGCCGTGCGATATAAAACTGCCGAAGTTTAAGTATATTTTAACACAGGAATATATTGCACTATTCCAAGACGTCGTTCTTCAAATAAGCTCTTGCACGAGTAGGAAATTTGCAGCTAATGGTTCAAGAACTTTGTAAATACCCGATGTTTTTATATTAAAGAATGTACGTACTTATAAAGATTGTTCTTGTTTTGTACGGAGCTTAAGATATTTAAGAGTATTAATTATAATAAGCTTTTCATATCGATTTATTGTTATTGGAGAAAGTTTAGTTGGAAACGTTCAAAAATACTTTTTTTTTGCCCGCTTTAATATGACACTATTATTTCAACTTTTTACGTCATTGTTTTTTAGTCTTAAGACCAAAAATACCACTTTTGTACTCGAATCATTCAAAATAAGGTTTATATTACTTTGGAAACCGATGGAAAGTTTGATTTTGCGCACTTAGTGTGTCTGATTTTAAAGGAAATCATACCACGAAGTAAATTTTTGTCATGTGTCGCTACAAACGAAACCCGTTGTCAATACTTATGATACATAGGAGTCTTGGGATCGATGCTGTGTTAAACACTATGACAGAGGAATTTGGTTGATGCCTGCATCGTACAGGTAGGATGTGGTCTAGTGGTTAAGACATCGGCCTGAAGATCCATGGTTCGAATCCGGGCGTCTCCCAAATTTTTCTGTCATAAAATTAACTTTAAAAAAAAAATCAGTATCTTTGATCTATAAAATTACCACACCTAACACGCTTTCCATACTTGTATCGTAAATAGTTATTAAAATGTATTGCTTTGAAAAACTTACTATCCTTAATACTTCAACAACTATATCTTGCCATTTTTAATTCACATTTCACTGTCAAATTGTCTTCTTAAAGATACAATAATAAACTTGCTAAACATATTGGTTATTACATTATGAAAATCTGACATTAGGTTTGAATATTCGAATGTGTTTCAACAGTAGGTCAACCGCGATTTGATCAAGGGTTGCAATTCGCCGACCGCATTCTATTAATAAGTAATGCATTTTGTCCGCAAACGTACCACAGCTAACACACAATGTATATTTTGAAATGAAAATATTTGCAACTGTTCTAATCTTAGTTTTGGTTTACTACTGCCCAGAGATTTTATAATAATATTAAAAAGTATAACACAAAAACCTGTTACGGTAATGGTATGTATACATTTGAACAGGCATTTAACTCAAAATCGACAATTCAAAAAAGTTCTGTGTTTAAGAAATTTTAAGACAAATATATTTCTTTATTTATTTAATATGGGGTGGCTAGCTCAGTGATATGAAGTCGGCCTGTGGATCCTGAGAACCCATGTTCGCTTCTCACAGGCGACAAACGATTTTCATAATTTCAAAAGCTACCCCTGTGGCTCCTCCACCACTAATATCTTTAGGGGCCGTGATTTCACGACTGGTAGCTGCACTTCACGCGCAAAATATATCACTTACCGAGATCAGCTTCGGCAGAGTACCACACCCAGTATTGGGTAGAAAGCGTGATGATATATTTATTTTATTTGATTTATTTATTTAAATTGACATGGTCAGTTATAATTCTCTGTCATTCTAAAAGTATTTTCATTATTTATAAACAGTTATAACTTAGTGGTAAACTAGTAGCACGCTTGCTTCAAAAACAATCGTTCAAAGGTTCAAATCTTGCTGACTTAAACTTATAACTACGAGGACTGTAGATCCCCAGTACTGTAATTAGTATTTGCTATTTCTTAGTGTGCTGTGTAGTAAATAAACAAATAAATAAATAATAATTGTATACTTAGGGCCGGTTTTTCAATAGCCGGTTTACTCTCGATTAATGGTAACCATGATTAAATAATAATGGAAACCATATTATTTAATCATGGTTAACATTAATCGGTGATTGGAAAACTGGCCCTTAACCGAACAATTAATATTTGGCGTATCAAGGAATGAATTTATCAATCGAGATAAACAACATTTTGTGGTTCTCCCTCCGATAATATCTTTGGGGGGCCCAGATTTAACGGCAGGTAATCGCACTTCATGTGCATTAATATATCACTTACCAAGATTTGTTGCGATAGAGTAGCAGTCCCAGTAATAGCTAAAAGGCGTGATGATATATTTAATTACCTAATTTCGTAACATAATATCAACATTTTAATACTAAAAAGCGTGATGCCTTCTATGACCACAGTCTGATGAAATTTAGATTTTTATTACAAATTTTACAAACCTACGCACACCTCAAATAAGAAAAAAAGTTAATCTTGCAATAAATTTTCTCACCTTATGAAATTAGGCAAAACATTGTGTTGAATATTGTATTTAAATTTTAATTATTAGTTGAAATATTTGCCGCTTATGGCGCCAGTTACTAGACATCGTGTCACGTGAAAGACGTTGTGTGAGCTGTCGAAGCGCAATGTAGTTTATAATTTAAAGTGCTGTTGTTGCATTAAATATAAATAATCAAACATCAGTATCTTTGATTTATAAAATTACCACCTCAAACATATTTATATATGTCTATATAAAAAATCTGGTGTGGTCACCACACGACTTTCTTATACACAACATATTTAATATCAAAAACGCTGAATTGAACACTTATGACTTGCTCCTTGCGTTTGACAATTATTATTTGACATATAAATGTTAAACATGTTTATGTTTTTGTTTCTATTGCTACTATGATTATTGAAATATATTATTAAATATATAAATTGGTTTTTCTCAAAATTAGACGCATATACAGGAAAATTGCAAATAACATTTTATGTTCCAAATATTTTTGCTAACATCTTTTATTTGAAACTTTTTTTCGTCACTGATTCCATTTTTGAAATAAATGGAATTTATTGTTTTATGTGTCCAGTAAACTTCCTCTTCCGGTTTTTCAATTTCATTCAAAATCAACTCAGCTCTTCGTATTTTCATGAAACTTATAATTACCAAGTTTCGTTAACAAATCTTATCTCGTTCATGAGATATTGCACGACCGGACACACATCCACACACACACAGACATCATTGAGAAAATGATCAAAACGGATTCAGTGGACCTCAAAACACTTATTTCCGCGAAAATCTCGTCAACGATTTTTTTCACGATACCAATACTTCCTTATACTGTGTATAAGAAAGTAAAAATAGGCAAGAAATTTTAGTATGGAAAGTAAATTTTTACCAACACAGTCAAATAAAGGACATAACTAAAGTTACAACCAAAATTTAAACATTTTGAATTATTTTTGATTAAATTAAACGGTTTTAGAAAAAATAGTATACAAAAGTACACAACCGCTTCGTCCGAAATAAACAGTTTTACATATCTCATAATCGTTCGGAAATGGGGTGGCTAGCTCAGTGGTATGAAGTCGGCCTGTGGATCCTGAGAACCCTGGTTCGATTCCTACAGGCGACAAACATTTATCATAATTTCAAAAACTACCCCTGTGGCTCCTCCACCACTAAAATTGGGGGCCGTGATTTGACGACTGGTAACCGCACTTCACGCGCAAATTATATCACTTACCGAGATCTGCTTCCTTCAGAATACCACACTCAGTAATGGGTAGAAGGCGTAATGATATATATGTTCGAAAACTAAGTGTTTACTGAACGCCGTTCGGAAACTATAATATCCATCAATTTCACCAATCTTTCATTCGACATACGTTCCTCATGCCCAACCATTTACCATTTACTCTTCTGATGAAATTCTTCTTCCTTAAATTTATCATTGAGAAACTATACTAGTAAATTGAAACTCAAGTGTTTCTTTTTCATATTCGGGGATAATATTCCAGCAAAAACTCTTCCGTAAAAGCGAATGTCTTTTTGATTACAAAATAAAAGCGAGGAAAAACGTTCCAGCGTTGAAAGTTTTCTCCGAGAGAAATTTTTGGTCCGCATAACTTGAAATCGCCTTCGATGATAAGGTAATGTCATCCCTTGTATCGGCTTTTCATCTAACGACAAAAAAAACGCCCGTTACCTTTTAACAATTTCACGGAGATAATATTTTCCCCCGAGAAGTTATTAGATGAATTTTAATTAATTTTTATAAAAAGAATTGACAACCATTTTTTAAATATTTTATGATGAATAAATGTGCTTCTTTTGTTCTCCTTGGAGATATTCTACAGAGTGATCAAAAGGAATTGTTACAGTTAAAAAAAACTACTTGAAATTGGTAAGTCTGATACATAAATTCATTTCCTGATGTTGACAGTGACATTTAAAATTTAAATTTGAGTACATTTATTATTACATTTATTTCTAAAGTATTTCTATTTCTTAAAAAGTCAAAATTCTTTTAGCTGCCAGACTCCTGACATAACCTATTTGTAAATAAATATATCATCACGCCTTCTACCCATTACTGGGTGTGGCACTCTGCTGAAGCAGATCTCGGTAAGTGATATATTGTGCGCGTGAAGTGCGGTTACCAGTCGTCAAATCACGGCCCCCAAACATGTTAGTGGTGGAGGAGCCACAGGGATAGCTTTTTCAAATTATGAAAATTTGTCGCCTGTGGGAATCGAACCAGGGACCTCAGGATCCACAGGCCGACTTCATACCACTGAGCTAGCCATCCCATAGATAACCTATTTGTATTTATTAGAAATGTCAAATAGCATTTCCGCCTTTATCTGACGTTGTGCCAACTGTGGAATAAAAAGATCTCTGGAATTGTATTGCCAACTATAACAATTCCTTTTGATCACCCTGTATGATGATTACCTATGATGTACTGTAATGCATCTTTTGTTTTATCTTTATCATGTTTTTATAATAACATATGTTAATAAGATTATTCTTTATTACTTTCTTTTATACTAACCTTTTTATGCTATCGTCTAAAGTAAGGTAATATGAAATAAACCGTAAACTACACTTTATAAACATGAAGCAGAACATAAAATTTTTTTTTAATATCTTCAAGGATACTTTTGCTCCGTAACATAATTTTCTTATGACTAAGTTTCCTATACTAAAATTACTTGAATTCCTTTGAAATTTCATGCTATATTTAGTATAGGGCAGGGACGGATCTAGGAACAACAAATTGGTAACAGCCGAATTTAAATAAATAACCATTTTTCTATTTCGGTGTTCTTATAGCTCTATAAACGCACTGTAAACACGTCGTCAAGGAGATCTACAGGGTGATCAAAAGGAATTGTTATAGTTGGCAATACAATTCCAGAGATATTTTTATTCCACAGTTGACACAACGTCAGATAAAGGCGGAAATGCTATTTGACATTTCTAATAAATACAAATAGGTTATGTCAGGAGTCTGAGAGTTAATAGAATTTTGACTTTTTAAGTAATAGAAATACTTAAGAAATATATGTAATAATAAATGTACTCAAATTTAAATTTTAAATGTCATTGTCAACAACAGGAAATGAATTTATGTATCAGGCTTACCAATTTCAAGTAGTTTTTTTTATTGCCAACTGTAACAATTCCTTTTGATCACTCTGTATAAGCGCATTGTGTTTGGCTCTTTTTATTTTGTAGGAATGGTATGAATGCTTTTAAATCTGACAGATGAATGACATATAACCTCAAAATTGTAAATTGTTGGTGTCGAAATATTACTATTCATCTTTCTTCAATGTACATATGCGCAAAACATCTCAAATTACTCAAGCTTACTCCTTTAACAATGAATATACAAAGATAGAAAAGAAGAGAGCGATACCCTGCGCTTGTATTTGAAAGAAAATTCTGCACCATGCAGTAACTCAAAACGAATTAAATTGATAAGAAAGGAAGAGAGTGTCATCCTGCGCTTGTTTTCAAAAGTGCATTTACATTCAAAGTAAATTTATTTTGTTCGTTATAAAACCAACATTAACAAATAAGTTTAGTTTAAAAAAAAACAAAAGTAACTTTTCTTTTTCTTCCACGTAATTAAAATAGATGATATCTCGGTTAGCAAAGTTTCATCAAATCCAGTCTATAAATTCCAATTTTTGGTATAGTTTAGTGGTTGTCAAGATGCAACCCTAACGTCTAAATTCCACCCTGACAGAGCTTAGGATTCACGTTCATCCCCCACAGCTTGTCTTCGCATCTCGCAAGGGATGATTATCATGTAATTCATCATGTCAGAAACAAGAAACTGTTGATGGTGGTGTTGTATCACCTGCATGTTTGAATGAAACACTAATCTTCTCCAGCGGGGTGAATCAGTCTTTTTAATCAGGACAATGGGGTAGATTAATTAAAAAGGGGTTTAGTTGTTATGTAACAATTTAAAAATACGAGCTTAGTTGCACATAAATTGGATGAAATCTTATTTTCTCGTTTGATGTTTTATTTCTTGTGTTGTATACAAGAAATTTTACAGACATGTATTGATATGTTAAATAAATAAATAAAATATATCATCACGCCTTCTACCCATTATTGGGTGTGGCACTCTGCTAAAGCAGATCTCGGTAAGTGATATATTTTGCGCGTGAAGTGCGGTTACCAGTCGTCAAATCACGACCCCCAAACATGTTAGTGGTGGAGGAGCCACAGGGATAGCTTTTTCAAATTATGAAAATTTGTCGCCTGTGGGAATCGAACCAGGGACCTCAGGATCCACTGGCCGACTTCATACCACTATGCTAGCCATCCCATTAATATGATTAATTGATATGTTGTTCATTTGAAATCAATCGATTTGAACCCTGGTATGATTGATCAGTTTTAGGAGACTCCAGTTTTTTATAGAAAGTATATGAAACTGTAGTTTTGCAAGCGAGAGCATTTTTTTACAAAACGAAAATTGCGTGTACTCGCAAAACTTTTTTTGAACATGTGATACACAAGATATGGAGTAGCTAGCTCAGTGGTATGAAGTCGGCCTGTGAATCCTGAGAATCCTGGTTCGATTCCCACAGGCGACAAACAATTTTCATAATTTCAAAAACTACCCCTGTGGTTTCTCCACCACTAACATCTTTGGAGGCTGTGATTTGACGACTGGTAACCGCACTTCACGCGCAAAATATATCACTTACCGAGATCTGCTTCGGCAGAGTGCCACACCCAGTAATAGGTAAAAGGCGTCATGATATATTTATTTATTTTATTTTTAATACACTAGATTTTTCGAGCCGATTTAAATTAAATTATTGATTTAAAAGTGGTAAAAACACCTGTTTTCACCCTTAATACATAAATAACTATTTAGCCCTACTTTTTTCAAGCTGTCAGTGAGCTGTCATTATATAATTTTTTATTATAATAGCTAAGTTAATATCGATAAACAAAATGCATGAAAATAATATTAAAAACCTAGAATTAATTATTCTAGTCACAGAATAAAGACTTATAAAATATACAATTAAACGATAATTAAGCAACACAAAAAAACCCATTATGTTGTTTTCGCGCAGAACACTTTATTTCATTTGTAAAAGCTGTAATCATCGTAAATAGTCAATAGTAAATTCGCTGGAAACTAGTTTACACACAGTTTACTACCGTGCTGCTATTTTAATTCAACTTAATTACATAATTATTCAGTTTAATTCAAAAACATTCATTGCATTTGATTAACTGATTTAAATGAGATTTCTAAGAATCAATACACGTACAAACATATAATATAATTTCAAATTAACTTTCATATTTGCCATCGAATATTTTCTACTGTCAAAAGCTTCGAGTAAATAATACTATTTGGAAACGTTGAACAGTGAAAAATATACTAGAGTAACTAGAGAAAATTGGTGGCAGCTGCGGTACTTTTGCAGAACCACTCAGGCTGTCATTATTTTCAACAACAAAAAAAATCATAAAATAATAGTTATTTATGTATCAAGGGTGAAAAGAGGCATTTCTGGCCCATGGCATGATTATTAGCACAATGCGCAAAGCGCCGAGGGCTAATAACATGCTCAGGGTTAGAAACGCTAATTTCACTACATACAATATTTTATGCACAACAAAATAACATTTAATTATATCTTCAAAAGATTAAAATATGTACATAGGTTATATGTCAAAATGACATTTTACAGAATCAAGTATTCACAATAAACAAAAATTGTCATTGTATTTGTGTAAATAAATATAAATACATATATCATCAAGCCTTCTACCCATTACTGGGTTTGGCAGTCTGCCGAAGCAGATCTCGGTACGTGATATATTTTTGCGCGTGAAGTGCGGTTACTAGTCGTCAAATCACGGCCTCCAAAGATGTTAGTAGTGGAGGAGCCACAGGGATAGTTTTTTGAAATTATGAAAATTGTTTGTCGCCTGTGGGAATCCAACCAGGGTTCTCAGTATTCACAGGCCGACTTCATACCACTGAGCTAGCCACCCCATATTTATTTATGTATCCATAAGAATAATTTTTTTATGGCTCCAGGGCCAAAAAGAAATGTTTAAGCCCACTTTTTAGGGCTCAGGGGTGAATTTCGGCCCGGATGTGCATAAAATAATATAAATATATTATCACGCCTTTTATCCAGTCTTACGTTATGAAATTACGTAAATAAATATATCAACACTCCTTCTACCAATTTAATAAGTTTGTGGCACTCTGCCGTAGCAGATCTTGGTAAGTGATATATTTATGTTCGTGAAGTACTGTCGATCCACAGCTTCTAAAGATGTTTGTGGTGGAAGAGCCACAGGGGTAATTTTATTGTGGTAAAAACTGTATGTCGGCTATGAGAATCGAACCTGGTTTTTAAAATCCATAGTTCGACTTAATACCACTGAGCCACTTACCCCATCTAAAAAATTATAAATAAAATAAATATATATATATATATATATATATATATATATATATATATATATATATATATATATATATATATATATATATATATATATATATATATATATATATCATCACGCGATGTTAGTGAAGGGGAAGCCACAGGGGTAGCTTTCTTTTTAATTTAATGAAAATTGCTATGGGAATCGAACCTGGATTCTTAAATCCACAGTTCGACTTGGTGCCACTAAGCTATCTACCCCATAAAAAATCATATATCGACTAAATTTATAAAAATAAAGATAAAAATGAAAGAAGTAACACAGTTTTATTGCACTGAATAACATTTTGTTTTATTTTCACCATCAGCATTAGTAAATAAATGATGAACTCGTGAAAATAATCACGAAGCGTAAACAAAATATTTCAAAATATATATACCATCAAAAGAGAAAATAAAATATAGCATTTTTGTTTGAACAAGATCGATGCATGAAAATATAATTTCATCATTTTATGTTTACAGAACACGAATTCAAATAAAATGTCCTGATAAAATATTACGAACACGTGTAAAGTCACCTACTGTATAATATTTACTGATCAACAATTTAATGTATATTTATTTGGTTGCATAAAAACATTTTCAATTAATGGAACGTGAAAATTTAATATTTAGTTTAAAAGATTGATTTATAAAAATATATTTTCAATAAAGGTGGATCCTCTCTACTGAACCGTAAAATAACTTAATCTGTTTTGCAGATGATATCCGTATTATATTCTTACGGAAAAATTGAATTTGAGATAAACAGAAAATATAAAACATGATTAGCAATCTTGTTTTTACGTAGAATTTATGCTGTACCATAATAGATGATATTTTATTACAAACTGACTAAATAAAGACAAAGAAAACATGTTTTGTATCAAATTTCATTAACGACATTCTGGTTAAAATTGAAATAGTATCATAAAGAAATATGTGTATATGAAGAAAGGTTTTTATTTGTAAGGAATATATTCTATTAATATCTAACATTTTTGTAACCTTGACAACGGAACAACATGAGCTGTATTCCATTTGCCACTTGGTCCATTTAAATCAGTTCAGATAAATTAGACAACATGACTAAATGAACTGAATTAAGCATCCTGATGCACTTATTGGGGTGAATTACTTCAAAGTAAATTATAATCTGTAATTCTAGTACTGAAAATAAAGTCAGCGAAATAATCCAGTGAAATAAATAAGTGATCTGGATCAGTTAGATGTAAGTTAGATCTGATCCAAATGGTAAATGGAATACGCCTATTAAGTGTATTTTAGCTGTATTCCATTTGTCACTTGGTTCACTTAAATCAGTTCAGATAAATTAGACACATGACTAAATGAACTAAATTAAACAAACTGATGCACTTATCGGGGTGAATTACTTCAAAGTCAATTAGAATCAGTAATTCTAGT
This sequence comes from Pterostichus madidus, assembly GCA_911728475.2. Taxonomy (NCBI): domain Eukaryota; kingdom Metazoa; phylum Arthropoda; class Insecta; order Coleoptera; family Carabidae; genus Pterostichus; species Pterostichus madidus. The sequence continues at coordinate 39,899,687 of OU452306.1, read as the reverse complement.
ACTGAAAATAATGTCAGTGAAGTAATCTAGCGAAATAAATAAGTAATCTGGTTCAGTGAATGTAAGTCAGATCTGATCCAAATGGGAAATGGAATACGCCTTCTGTTTGCCATTTGGATCAGATCTAACTTATACTTACTGAATCAGATCACTTAATAATTTCACTAAAATACTTCATTTATTTTCTGTACTAGAGTTACTGATTTGGATTTAACTTAAAGTAATACTTTTCAATAAGTGCATCAATTTGCTTAGTTCAATTATTATCACTATGCAAACCATCTCAACCGATTATATTATCGATAAATATAAAGTTCAGTAAATAATTTATTCAGTAATAATTAAAGATGAATCGCTTGGCAGGTCTTCCTTCAGTAGCGTTTTGAATTAAAATTAAGTTTAAAATGATCTTTCGCTAATTAGTAAAGTTGATGATGATGTTATAGCGTACTTTTTCTTAATTGCATTTTTGCGTAGTCGCTTGCAAAGTGTAGAATTTAATCTTATTGAAACTGTTATCTTAACAGATTCGCAAATCTCTTAGATGTACAAGGTTAAATAAAATCGTGTAATTAGTTTATAACTTTTGATACAGTTACTCGTTGTAAATTTGAGATAACATCAATCTTTTAAAACATATTATACTAAGAAAATATAATGAATGCCAAATATAAATTCAAAAATCCAAATCACTCTGAATTCGACCCTGTACAATTTCCATAACAAACCAGTCTTATTACAAAACCCGTGTCTCCCACTTGACCCTACACCGTACTACAATTCTCTATATTGACTACACTACAATAATTACTCGTCCGGTTCTCCATTTACATGAAGCGGTCTTGCTGTAGTGATGAGAGATGTCCTCAAGCGGTCAGCGGCCATTTCCGAGACAGTGTAGCGGTTGTAATTGTGACCACAGCAATCTGATCTGACCCGATAGCAAATCAACCCATCACCAGGGTGTCGTCTATGTTTGAACAGGGTTGCAAGATAGGGTAGCGGGGTGTAGTTCCACTAGAGTATGAAAGTTGGCGTTTATAGTTGTTTGTATCACTAGGACGGAAACTGGACTTTTGCGAGTGCGAGACCGAGTCGAAGGCGAGGCTTGCAATTTACGAGTATTCATAAAACAGTTTCTGAACGATTTAAATGAAATTATTGATTTAAAATTGGTTTATAACCTCCAAGTACGAAATTGACTGTCGGTCTCATAGCATCGTAATATCCTTACTTGCACATGTTGGGCTCGCCCAGCTGAATTTTCTCTAGGGCGTATTAATACTATAAATATTGTTTATTAAAGATAGTTCAATTATCTGTATACATATTTATTTATGGGGTGGTTAGCTCAGTGGTATGAAGTCGGCCTGTGGATCCTGAGAACCCTGGTTCGATTCCCACAGGCGACAAACAATTTTCATAATTTCAAAATCTACTCCTGTGACTCCTCCACCACTTACATCTTTGGGGGCCGCGATTTGACGACTGGTAACCGCACTTCACGCGCAAAATATATCACTTACCGAGATCTGCTTCGGCAGAGTGCCACACCCAGTAAAGGGTAGAAGGGGTGATGATATATATATATATATATATATATATATATATATATATATATATATATATTTATTAATATGGAGTAGGTAGCTCAGTGGTATTGAGTCGGCCTGTGGTGCCTGAGAAACCTTGTTCGATGTCCACAGCCGACAAAAATTTTCATCACATTAAAATTACCCCTGTGGCCCCCACACCACTCACATCTTTGGGGGCCGTGATCTGATGGCTAATAACCGCACTTCACGCGCATAAATATATTACTTACCGTGATCTGCTTCGGCAGAGTACCACACCCAGTAATGGGTAAAAGGCATGATGATATATTTATTTATTTATTTATATTTTTTATTGGTTGTACAATCACTGAAAATTGTATAATAATTACTTAAATTCGAGTTAACAATGTACAAATTAGCTCTAAAGTTGGTAAAAATTTGATAATTATATTTCAGTTAGCTTTAATACTATTTTTAATAGCAGTCCCAAAAAATTATCACTAAGTACTAATACTTTAAAGTATTTAAATTTTAAATACATCCCTGTGTTGTTATTCGGTGTTTATAACTGTACTCCAGTGACCCATCTATTTTAAGCCAGACATGCTAATGTTATTCTGAAATATTCAAATGAAACATTTAACTGAACATCTGGAACCAGACCATTAGTTCCTATGAAAAGAAACCACAACCATATAATAATTTAAACGCCAACTTTCGTACTCTAGTGGCACTCTACTAGTGTCAAATATAAGAGACAGTTAGCGAACGAAAGCTACGTGAAGAGGGTACCCTTGAAATTCTTTGGTACGCGATGAAGGTTTTAATAAAGAAATGTATAGACACTTTGAGAAAATCGTGTTGTTAGCACAAGAGGGCGCCAAGTGTTGAGAGCAGTAAATGAAAAGAAACTGTGAGTAAATTGAAGCAGCATGAGCACTGCAAGAATAAAACAAAATATATGAGAAAATATACGAGAATGAATGAGGAGGGAACAGAAAATACGGTTGAAAACGAACATGACGATGCAGTTTTTCTGAGGGATTTCCGTGTGAGGACATGGAAGAAATTATCTCATCCCAAAATTGTGTCATAACATAAGATGGCAAATAAATTTTCCACTACCCTTGCTTTCATGATTATTTTACATGTTGACGAAAATTTTCTCAAAACTATCAATAACCATGGAATTGGAACAAAATTAAACAAATGTTTGACATTTTATCCGTAAAAACTGTCAAACTAAATGAATAATATAACGGACTTATTTTGATAGTTTAGACAGAAAAATTTGGGTTTAATTTTGTTTTAATTCCATGACTATTAATGGGGTGGCTAGCTCAGTGGTATGAAGTAGGCCTGTGGATCCTGAGAACCTTGGTTCGATTCCCACAGGCGACAAACAATTTTCATAATTTCAAAAACTTCCCCTGTGGCTCCTCTACCAATTAATTTTCATTTCGTTTTATTTATTTAAACAAGGTTAAAATGTAACTGTCGTTGGTGTAAACCACCCTCATTGTTTTAAAATTAGTAGTAGCTATACATTTTTCTTGATATCTCTAGGACCAGATTTTCAATCGCCGGTTTTCTCTCGATTAATGTTAACCACGATTAAATAATAATGGTAACCACAGTTTCCTATGGTATCGAGTCGACCTGTGGATCCTAAGAATCTTGGTTCGATGCCCACAGCAGACAAAACCTTTTCACAAATTGAAAATTACCCCTATGGCTCCCTCATCACTATCATCTTTGGGGGCCGTGATTTGACGACTGGTAACCGTACTTCACGCGCAAAATATATCACTTACCGAGATCTGCTTCGGCAGAGTGCCACACCCAGTAATGGGTAGAAGGCGTGATGATACATTTATTTTATTTTTTTGCTATTGATAGTTTTAAGGCAATTTTAGTAATTTTCAGATCTAATTTGTGGCGTTGCTCAGCATGCAATATTAATTTTATGCACAGCCGGGCCGAAATTCATGTGTTTTAGCCATAAAAAATCCTATGGATACATGAATAAAATGACAATTTTTGTTTATTGTGAATACTTGATTTTACAAAATGTCATTTTGACATATAACCTATGTACATATTTTAATCTTTTGAACATATAATTAAATGTTATTTTATTGTGCATAAAACATTGTATGTACCATGAGTGATATTAGCGTTTCTGACCCTGAGCATGTTATTAGCCCTCGGCGCTTTGAGCTTCATGCTAATAATCATGTCACGGGCCAGAAACGCTTGTTTTCGCCCTTGGTACAAAAGTAACTATTGTGTATTGATTTAGCTGCATAAAATGCAATAAAAAAATTATTTTAAGCTTTTTAGCCTAAAATAATTAGGGAAACAGGAAATTACAACAGTATGATTTTACATATTAAATTCCAATGTTACCACCCGGTATAATTTGAATATCTCTGATATAATTTAAAAACCCGATCTCTTGGAGTTTTATTCCAATTGCAGTACAATTTATAGCAAACTCTAAACAACACAATTATTATTTTGTTTGTACGATATAATTCGCAATAATTATCCTAGTAGTTTTTGCATTTCGAATCTAGTTTAAAAACAAAACAAGTATAAAATCAATACCAACCTAACAACTGTATTATTATTTTGACCTATATTTAATAATCTACAAACAATTGCAACAATGAACAATAGTTAAAACTGAAAGAGTCTCGAAATAAAACAAAAAACCTTTTCCATTGTTTCCAATTCACTTCAGTGATATTAAACAGGCAATGATTTGAATGTTTCAGAAGCAGCGCCTGAAAGCGACAATGAGTTTCTTCAGCTCGCTTCAGGAATATGTCAGCAGCAGTGTGGCTGGACTTAGTTTAAGCCCGAAGAGGTAAGTACGATCGGAAGATCCCATTATACCGCAAATTCCGCTTCCTGTTCCTGTTTGTCACTTTGTGTAGTGCATTGTGGGTATATTGTTCGCAATGACGGAATCATAATACAAGAGTTTAGATATTCTTGCAAGTTCATGTCATGACGGGATAATAAAATGACATTATTGTGGACTGTTTATCAATAACGATGAGGTAACACATTTATTTATTTACTCGTTTTTGCTTCTCTATACAACAGTGGTGGAAGCATGCTCTGTAGAATTCTATCGAATGTTTTCGCTTTTCGCTATAAAACGTAAATTTGGTAACACGGCGTTAAAATATTCACTTCATAGCATGCTATTTGAAGCGAAACCTTCAAGCTACAGTTTTGTTTCATTTAATTGTTCTTTTCTCACTTTAACTAAATATTATTAGTCAATCTCTTTGTTTGGCTATCTCGTACTACTTGTCAATTTTACACAGTTTAATATTAAATAATTAAATAAGTGACATATATTTGTGGTATGAAGTCGGCCTATGGATCCTGAGAACCCTGGTTCAATTCCCACAGCTGACAAACAATTTTCATAATTTCAAAAAAGCTACCCATTGGCTCCTCCACCACTAACATCTTTGGGGGCCGTGATTTGACGACTTGTAACCGCACTTCACGCGCAAAATATATCACTTACCGAGATCTGCTTCGACAGAGTGCCACATCCAGTAATGGGTAGAAGGCGTGATGATATATTTATTTATTTATTTATTTATCTTTTACCTATTATATAGCATGGTCCATTTAACTTGACTTGTACAAATATCTTGCAAATTAAACCCTTAACAACAAACTTTCATGAACAAAAGTTTAACTATTTTGAGGGGGCCATTCGATCTTGTTAACATTTTTTACCCCCCACCCCTCAGGGGGTCGGAGAGGGAGTAAACTTAGATATTTTAAATAGGAACCCTATTTTTTTATTACAGATTCGGAATCTCCATTAAAAATTTTAAGGTTTAATCTGAGAATTTTTTTCATATTCTTGATAGATGGCTTTTGTTCATGAAAGTTTGTTGTTAAGGGCTTAATTTGCAAGATATTTGAACAAGTCAAGTTAAATGGACCACCCTGTATTTACTAATCGTCAAATCACGGCCCTTAAAGATGTTAGTGAAGGGGATACCACAGAGGTAATTTTAATGTGGAAAAAATTGTTTGTCGTCTGTGGGAATCGAACCAAGATTCTCAAATTCACAGGTCAACTTGATACTACTGAGCCACCTCCATTCATTTATAATAATAATAATATATTGTTTCAAAAAGATAAGTGTTCAGGTGGCAACTTTAAACCAGATTCACCTTACGTTGTAATATTTCTTTTCTTTGCTTTATTCAAATTTGTATAATTATTCCAACCTCTTCCACGTCGTGGCATTCTCAAGGCATTTATCGATTTATTAAAACTGCTATTCGTGTTAGTCGACGATTATTCTAATTCATTCGCAGATTTAGATATAATTCTACTAGTAAAATGGTTTCTTTATGTCGACACACAAACTAACATTTACACTCAGTACATGTAGTGAGACTGGAACTGGAATGGAGTGTTTGAACCCATGACTCAGATCGCAGATTGGCGTGAAAGCTCGGCGCTCAGCGGTGTATGTTGTGAGTGCACTTACACACGACGTGTTTATGGAAATTGAAGCGTTTCACCGCACTACAGGGGTCACTGTACACTTTTATCGCGAGGAAGAAACAACCAGGATTATGTATGAAGGATGGTGCACGACTGCGGCTTTATATTATTGTTATGTATACTTTCCTAAGCTGGAGAACCGTATTGTAATTAGGATTTTTAGACATTCACCTCATTAGAATTTAAACCGCATTACTTTGAACTTATAATTAAAAATGGACCTATTCTGTAACAAAAAATTAGGACAGCAATTACTAAGATACCAAATAATGGTTGCTACCAAAAGATTACACGCGTATTCCAGCTGTATTCCATTTGTCACTTGGTTCACTTAAATCAGTTCATTTTAAAATTATTTTAAATAAGCCGAAAAGATATAATTTTTAAAATTGATTAAAAGGATTACAGGCTTAATTTGTTGAAAAGTTGTACAAAAAATGTACATTGTTGATTATTGAGATGTTCATCTCAATGAATATTGTTTTACTAAATGGTTCTTGAACCATGTTTTAATTTAAGTAATTTTACAATGTAACTTCAGTTTTTTACTCTTGTTTTGCTTGATAATGGCCAGAATTTTGGCCGAAACGTCGCATATGAATAAAAGAATGTTTTAAAAATTGTGTTTTCAATTTTTTGTACAACTTTTCAACAAATTAAGCCTGTAATCCTTTTAATCAATTTTAAAAATTAAATCAGTTCAGATAAATTACATAATATGACTAAATGAACTGAATTAAGTAAACTGATACACTTATTGGGATGAATTACTTCAAAGTAAATTACAATAAGTAATTTTAGTACCTACTAAAAATAAAGTTAGCGAAGTAATCCATTGAAATAAATAAGTGATCTGAATCAGTAAATGTAAGTTAGATCTGATCCAAACCAGATTACTGATTTATTTCGCTAGATTACTTCGTTGATGTTATTTCCAGTACTAGAATTACTGATTCTAATTTACTTTGAAGTAATTTACCCCAATAAGTACATCAGATTGCTTAATTCAGTCATATAATTAATTAAGTAAACTGTTGGCACTTGTTGAAACATGTTTGATAATATTTAAATAAATATATCATCACGCCATCTACCCATTACTGGGTGTGGCACTCTGCAGAAGCAGATCTCGGTAAGTGATATATTTTGCGCGTGAAGTGCGGTTACCAATCGTCAAATCACGGCCCCCAAAGATGTTAGTGGTGGAGGAGTCACAGGGATAGTTTTTGAAATTATGAAAATTGTTTGTCACCTGTGGGAATCGAACCAGGGTTCTCAGGATCCACAGGTCGACTTCATACCACTGAGCTAGCTACCCCATAAATAATTATAATATTTTAAAAATACAAAATAAAAACACTTGGTTGTTTCAAAGAAAATATTTATTTTTACTTAATAGGTATTTCAGCTTTTACACCATCATCAGCTTCGGAAACACATTACCTCTTGTACTACAGTTAAATTAATTAAAGATCCTCGATTCTCTAACTCCAGCGCAAAATAATCATGAAGATGACAGATGCATTTCTGCATTTGATTACCCAAAATTCATATCTTAATTCTCAGTCTTTATTTATGTATCAAAAATGTCACAAACTTAAAAATGACAGGCGAGAAAATAACAACATCATAACCATAGGTCTCTATTTTTATTTTATAAACAAATGTGAACAAAGTAAATATAAATTTTCGTATTAGTTAGACCTGTCATACGTTTTCATTAAAATAATGAATGTGATAGAACGTGAAAAAACATGAAACGTGTGTCTTTACTTATTAAGACATACGTTAATGCCATTCGCATAGCTACGAATAATGTTATTAAAAAAAGATAGCTATATTTTATCGTATCTCTGATAACCTCGACCACATATGACATCAACGTTTTTATACAGGGAATGGAGTTTATCAAACATGAAATTATGTATTCAAATCTCGCTGTCTTCTACTTATATATAAAAAATACGATAGCAGAATAGTTCTGATTCCACTATATGCTATAGTATTCCTATTGTGCAGAATAATAAAGAAATAATAAAATAGGAAAAACATCTATTCATTTCATCATTTTATTGCGAGTGCATCTACGAGTAAATATGATTTCAACATCAAATTCCTCTTCTTATTTCATTCACAATTCACGCACAACTTTTCCAACTTTTCATTTGATAAACCATCTACAACATTCATTTATTCCGTTGAGTAAACAAAACATTAAAAACAAAGAACTAGAAACAAAGATATCCCTTGTTTTTCTAAAGAACTCTGATAGCATTAAACAGTAATTTATTGTCATTTCCTACGTTGGTAACATTGCTAGGAAACGGAAACTTCGTGTGAGACGTGAGTTCGTCCACCGTGAAAAACGAGAACTTTGAAACTGCATTAATATTGGATTGTATTCGGTTAGTTGCAGTTCACTGCATGGATGCGTTTTCGCGAATACAAGCTTTGGGACATACTCGTATGAGATGTTTTCGTTATTCTCGCGGGAGAAATATAATTGTTAGTGCGCTGCTAATGAGCATATGTGATTAGATGTAAGCTGTGTACTTATAACTATGTATGGATAAGGTAATGGATTTTAGGTAGTTAATAATAATGAGATAATGGAATTATAGTTTTAGAAGTACAATGGAATTGTGTTTATTTCATTCAAGGATGTTTGTAGAGACTTCATTACTTGTAAGAAATTAAGCTCAATTATTAACTTATAGTACAGACAATACAGGGTCTTTATTTTTATATTACACATAGGAGAAGAAAATGTTAAATTTGTACATGTTAATTTGCCATAAGAAGATTTATAATCGAAGTGATGAAGAAAAAAAGTGAATCAAAATAATTTAATTTTAAGTCAATACGTCAGTTTGACATAAAAAATGATTCTTTTTTTCTTCGTCACTTCGATCATAAATCCTCTTACGGCAAATTAACATGTAAAATTTTAACAATGTTTCTCTTATATGAAAAATAGAAAAAAGTACCTTATATATATATATATATATTACACACGTCTATTTATTTATTTATTTATTTTGTTACTCTGCACAACAGGAAGTAAACCCCAATTACAGTACAGGGGGCCTAAAGCTTATAGTGGAATTCGAAATACTCAGATACAATCATATTTTTTGGATATAAGTAGAAGTTAGTGAGATTTGAACGCACGACCTCTTGCTTGCTTTTACAATTAAAATGAGTACATAATGACTCACTTTATTTATAGTAATTCTTTCATTACCCTTCAATTCTAATTAATGAAGCTTTATTAGTCAAATATTTTTTTTATTCCCCCAGTTCAATTATATTTGACACCACTGCTTTAAGGAATTTGAATCTAATATCTTTTTTATTCCCTGCAACCGCAGTAAAACCACCTCGTACGCCTATGAATTCGCTTTGCCTTTGTTTAAAGCAACCTTGTGGTTAAAATATCAGAACAATCCGCCCTCCGAGCGAAACACTTAAAATAAAACCCTATATTTATAGAGAAAACATTAGCAAAAATGAAACCGAGAAAGCTATTAACTATTTTCGTTCCGTTTTCCATTTAAATGAAATTGTTTCGACGTCCGCTGATAAAATTCAAAGAACTGCGAGTTTTTTTGTAGGTTATCAACAGCCGACAAAATGACAAAATTCCATCAAATCAATAAGCTCCATCTGATTGGAATATGAGCAGGAAAAATACGTATTGTTTGGATTTAACCAATAACAAATTTTTGATTACGTGATTTATTTTTTACTCGGATATTATTATTTTATTTACACTGTTAAAAATTAATTTTGTTTTCGTTGAATTACTGCTATAAATATAAATATATCATCACGCCTTCTATCCATTACTGAGTGTGGCACTCTGCCGAAGCAGATCTCGGTAAGTTATATATTTTTGCGCGTCTAGTGCGGTTACCAGCCATCAAATCACTGCCCCCAAATATGTTAGTAGAGGGGAGCCACAGAAGTAGTATTAATGTGGTGAAAATATACTAATCTCGTACTGTAAGTATTTTTATAGGTTGCGAACGTTTAAAAACTGTTACTTACATTTCATAGTACATAATGTACTATTATTATTTTGTGGCCAGAATAAAGAAGATAAATTATTTTCCATTGTAACTAACATATTGCATAATAGTTATTTAAGCTAGAAAAATGTACTTTGAGAAAGTATGAAATGAGGCGGAGCCCTTCGAAGGGCATACACACATCTTAAAAATACCCTCGGTACATAAATAACTATAACTATTGTTTTATTGTAAACTATAAATAATTAATCGATTAAAAAAAATATAAATAAATAAATATAAATATATCATCACGCCTTTTTACTCATTACTGAGTATGGCACTCTGCCGAAGCAGTCGAAGTAACTAAGGCAACTAACTCAAATTGTACACATTTTTGAGTTAGTTGCCTTAGTTACTTCGTCTTTGAGTGTGACTTGAGAATGAAGTGAGGATGAGTCACGACTATGAATTTGGCCCTTAGAAACAAGTGAATCACTGAGCTATGATTGTCTGTATTTAAAAAAAATAAAAAAAATATATCATCACGCCTTCTACCCATTACTGGGTGTGGCACTCTGCCGAAGCAGATCTCGGTAAGTGATATATTTTGCGCGTGAAGTGCGGTTACCAGGCGTCAAATCACGGCCCTCAAAGATGTTAGTGGTGGAGGAGCCACAGAGGTAGTTTTTTTTGAAATTATGAAAATTGTTTGTCGCCTGTGGGAATCGAACCAGGGTTCTCAGGATCCACAGGCCGACTTCATACCACTGAGCTAGCCACCCCATTTATTTAAAAATATGTATATTTATCTACCTCTACTAATATTTTGGAGGACAACGTTTTGCCAGTTAATAATAGATATTAATGAAATATGATCTGTAATTGCAGAGCTGGTGAGCTGCCACACCCAGTAATAGGTCTATATTAAATATTTATTTATGTATGATAAGTAAAAAAAAAAAGTGCAAATAGAGATAAAAGTTTGTGTATAAAAATGATGAAATTTTGTGCGAATATTTAAAAATTAATTAAAGCAAATATAAAGTTTAATTAAGTTGAAAAAAGGTCTAGTATTTTCCAGCGTATTAAAATCAAAGTGGAAAATTGTTGACGAGACAGAATGTCACTAAAAAGAGAAATAAGATAACAGACTATATGAAATTAAATTAACATTTAGTAGACCTAAATTAAAATTAATTAATTTTCATTTCTTAATTAAATATACCCATTACATGAGTAAAGTAAATTACTCACATTTAAATAACTATATTTGACATCTCTGCAATAATAATAACAGTTGTATCGTTTCGGCCTGTGAATCCTGAGAACCCTGGTTCGATTTCCACTGGCGACAAACATTTTCACCACATTAATACTACTCCTGTGGCTCTCCCTTTTTGTTTGAGTGGTTCAGAGTCCACTATAAACTACTGTAACTGAAATTAAATTCCTGTTGTGCAAAGTGGCAAATAAATAATTCCTACATAAACAATTAATACAAGTTTACAGTGTATAATACAGTCGTTAACAGTTGACCTGTAGCAGGAATACTAATGTTAAAGTATTAAAGTACTCTTTACGGTTCTTGTACTCGTAGTTGTCCTGCAGCGTTCCTGCATTCCTGCATTTACTACGCTAGCCACTCGAGGACTCAAGCGCACCTTGAGACACTTGACGCAGTTGAAGCGGTGTTTAAAGCTTTTAATAATTTGTATAATTTTTAAAGTGTTGAGAAAACTGCATTGCGGATTTATACTACCGTACGGAATAAAAAAATATATAATGGAACTAGTGGAATTAGGTTTTCTTTTACTGACAACATTTGGACCTTATTTCATAAAACTTGCATAATCTGTCTCGGTAAAACTTCATAGAGTGCTGTGGTTGACGATCGATTTACAAAATGAAAATAAAACCGTGAAAATGAAGTATTGACTGACAGTGAAGTGACTATTACATTTTATTTATTAAAGTTTTGATTATTAAGCTGTAAAAGTTGATTTTTTTAAAAAAAAAAGGAATCAAAAGATCCAGGATTCTTGGATAAAGGCTTTATGAATTTAGTACAATAAAACAATTATTTATTTCAATTGTGGGACGGCTAGCACAGTGGTATGAAGTCGGCCTGTGGATCCTGAGGTCCCAGGTTCGATTCCCACAGGCGACAAATTTTCATAATTTGAAAAAGCTATCCCTGTGGCTCCTCCACCACTAACATGTTTGGGGGCCGTGATTTGACGACACTTCACGCGCAAAATATATCACTTACCGAGATCTGCTTTAGAAGAGTGCCACACCCAGTAATGGGTAGAAGGCGTGATGATATATTTATTTATTTTATTTATTTATTTCAATTATAAACGACGACGTTTCGAACACGTGTTCGTGTTCATCTTCAGATCAAAAACTTAACCACGACGTGGTTATTAACAATTTAAAATGACAATTTATTTTCAATAAGTTACATGTTTAAAAAAAAAAATTATATATATTTTTTAGGAGTATGCAAATTTGCACACAGTCGCAAATACATATGTATGTAAATTGTTGCTGCAATGTTCCTCGAGAAAGAATTTTAGAGCAAATAGACATAACCTCCGGAAAAGTTCAAATTTCCAAAAAAATTACTCCTTCATATTTTCGACTTTACTGAAGCCATATCTCAAAGACAAGACAAAATATGAAGATGCGCTCAACGACATTGAATTTCTCGTGCTTCAATTGACTTGTAAACAAATTTTCAGCATTTTTTATTTTTCAAAAAGTTTTCACCAAAATTTTTTCATCGAGCAGTCTTTGAACAATATCTCAAAAACTAGAACACATATTCACTTGGGGACGTTACCATTGGATTCAGCGGGTCAAAATACATATGTATGTAAATTTTCATTACAATATTCCTACGAGAAATAATTTTAAAGCAAATAGTCTGAAATTGGCCTAAAATCGAAAAAAACCCAAGGGGTACCCCTTAAGAAATTTTCAAAAAATAAAAATCGCTAAAAATTTGCTTATAAGTCAATTCGAACACGAGGAATTCAATGCCGTTAAGCGCATCTTCATATCATGCTTAATTTTTGAGATATAGCCTCCTGAAAAGTTACATTTTTCACGAATTTAACTTTATCAGATTTTATACTTTCCCGTGGCTATAACTCAAAAACTGAACGCGATATGAAAATGAATAAAACCTCAACTCAGACCTTTAAGAAATTTTCAAATAATTAAGTTGCCAACAATTTGCTTAAATAGTCAATTCGGACAAGAGAAATTTAATACTGTTTTGTTTCAATTTTGGCGAAATACCCGTGAGGCTTTTCTGATAAAAAAATGGGGCGACATCTATTTTTTTTTAATTTCTCGTCTCGATTCGCCTCTCCTTCTTAACTACTCTCTATACAATATGTACACATTTCAAATGTTCAGCAAAAATGCAATGCAACAAGCAATCAAATTTTATGTTATTGCAGCAGTAAAGAAGATTCCGTTTATCTTCAGTAATAAATAATTATTATCTCAATTTTATGATTCAAAGATAATATTTATTACTGTTCTATTTGTTTTGATGAAATTTAATTATTAATATTTAATTTTTAAAGGTTTTTTCAATAAACTGTAACTGTTATATAAAAAAAAAATGTTCATATCCCTTTAGTCGATCCAGACATTTATGAAATATTTAAAATTAATATTATAACATTCTTTCACCGTTTAGAAGAGGAATGTAATAATATCTACTAATGAAATATGTCTACAAGTCGGCATACTTTGAAAAATGCATTTTACAAAATTCAATAATTTCAGCACTGTAACAAGCTGTTACTTATCTAGCGCTCTACTAAAGTATAAATTATGTATTCTACATGAAATTCAACTTCAGGATTTGTTATCAGAGTATCAGAAGCCCCTAGCTATTGATACTATGCAATTCAGCAGGAATTGAAAATCGACGTGATTCAGATTTTTCTTTTTTGTGCGCGATTTCTATGCGAGGATTTTAAAAAGTTTTCGTTGCTACACGAGACCCAATACGGATGTTAATGTTTGTGTAAACTGACCCATCGGCATGTCGCCATTCACTGAAATGTCAAATATCAAAAAAATATTTTCACAGATGAAAAAAAGGTATCTACAACGTGAAGACATGAAAGATATTTATAACTAATATCTAATACAGGCGACAAATTTTCATAATTTGAAAAAGCTATCCCTGTGGCTCCTCCACCAATAACATGTTTGTGGGCCGTGATTTGACGACTGGTAACCGCACTTCACGCGCAAAATATATCACTTACCGAGATCTGTTTCAGCAGAGTGCCACACCCAGTGATGGGTAGAAGGCGTGATGATATATTTATTTATTATTATCTAATACAGCCCAATTCTCAAACAAGTTTTAGCTAGAATCTAGCTAATACTGCATTGGGGACTTGTCGAAATAAGCTAAACCATATTCCTAAAAAAGTTTAAATAAACGATAATATAATCTTCTTACCATTCAGTTTTTGGAAAGTGAATTGAATTAACTATTTTACGTTGGACTAGCATAAGATTAACTAATCCAAAATTCTGGATTGGCTAAAACTTTTTTGAAAATCTGGCTAATAATGATTAAACTTAAATGTCTAATTTGCTTTCCGGTAATAACGATCTTTGTAAATCTTGTTTAATAGTAATATCATCAGCTTAATTAGCAAATCTTGTAACTTTTGAAAGTAAATGACATTTTAGCGTCATCTATTGGATAAAAACGGAACATATTGATTTAAAAAACCTCGGAACTTCATTAAAATTACAACATAATCAAATAGTTTATTTTTATAATTACGTAGTTCCATTTTATTCGAAGAAACGACATGTTTTTTGCACCTCCTATAAAATTAAAATTTACGTACATAGATGTTTGCGTTACATCAGTTGGCTCGAATCTTATTTTTTCGTTTGATGTTTTATTTTGCAAATTTATTTCTCGTGTAGTATGAAAGATAATGAAATGAAACTATAATGAGATATATACTAGTATTTTATTAATAAGCAGATAAAATTTTAAGTCAATGGATACATTCATCTTGGAATGACACCCACTGAAACATTTCTGTATTAATTGTTTTTTTTTCATTTTATTCAAAAACTATATGATAATAGTTTGTTTTAAATAATAATTAAGTTTGATTTCATATGTTACACTATCTACAAGATAATAATCATGAGAGTTCATTTGGGAATTGAATGAGTTTTTTTTTTTGGTTATATATTTTTTGTCTAAGGTATATAATGTTAAATTTAGTTAAAAATGTTGAAGAGTAATTGTAGAATTTAGTAAATGTAAGATATCTGCGTTTTTAGTATTATTTAAATTTTTAACGAAAAATAATTATTGGACATTTACCCATTACTGTGTGTGGCACTCTGCCGTAGTACACTTTGGAGTGATTTTTTCAGTGAGTAAAGTGCGGTTACCACTTTTAAAATTACGCCCCCAAAGATGTTAGCGGTAATTTAATGAGGTGAAAATAATAATAATAAAAAAACATTGTATCACTAGTATATTTATGGCAACTAAACTCCATTTCTGATCAAAATCAGTAAAATTGCATTTATCCAACACGATTTAAATTTAAAATAATAGTTAAAATTTTTGCCGCTTATGGCGCCAGATACTAGACATCATATCACGTGAGAGACATTGTGTGAGCTGTCGAAGCGCGATTGTAATTTGAAATGCTATTGTACTTAACGTAAATATCAAACATCAGTATCCTTGATTTATAAAAGTACCAACCCAAACAATAAAATAAGGACATTCTTTATTTTTCATGAGAATGACAACCGTCTCTATAGATTTTGTTTATTTTCTCGAGAATGACAGCCGTCCCTATGGTTTTTATTTATTTTATCACTAATAAAATTGCATTTATTCAACACAATTTTCTCAACTTTTTTCAAGTAAAGTATTATTATTTTGTATATATTTGTATAGAGAATAAATTTCTCTTTCGGATGAGATAAAAAAAATAATAATAGCATGTCACTGTAAAAAAATTCCTATCGATAAAAAATATCTGATCTTGCCAAAATATTCGTAATCATAAACCTTCGAAACTTTTTTTTAATTATTTACATTAAATTATTATTGCAGGAGATACTATAAATATTCTTTATTTATACGATATCTTTTATAGTAAAATAAAATAAATAAATATATCATCACGTCTTTTACTCATTACTGAGTGTGGCACTCTGCCGTAGCAGATCTCGGTAAGTGATATATTTATGCGTGTAAAGTACGGTCCTCAAAGATGTTAGTGGAGGGGGAGCCACAGGGGTAATTTTAATGTGGTGAAAACTGTTTGTCGAACCAGAGATCTCAAGATGTACAGACTGAGTCGATACCATTCAGTCACCTACCCCAAATAGTAGTTAATTAATACTGAATGTGTCTTTCCCAGGTTCTCGCTCGGGCGCAGCGACACCGAGGCGTCCACCCCTGCGCCAGAGCCAGATACCGCTCAACATGGCTTCCCCAAGGTGCTGCCAGCCCCAGGGGCATCAGCGCTGGTACAAAGCCGACGACGTACCTTGGAGACGCTTCTACCGGCGGTTCCACCACGTCGCCCTGGTAGTTTCCGTGCCCCCAGGTCTCCCAAACCCGCCCTGGATAAGCCTCCGCAGACCTTCTGCTGCAGGAGACTCAGCTGGCCTGATATTGACCACCAGGTTCTCTCGGGGTGAGTTCAATTCATCATTGTATTTATAACAGGGATTTAATTCCAATTACAGTGTGTATACTATTAAATGTTCTTTTTGAATTTTAGTTTTATTGACAGAATCCTTGAAATTTATACAGGATAAAATCGAATTATAAAAATAAATAAATATATCATCACGCCTTCTACCCATCAATGGGCGTGGCACTCTACCACAGCAGATCTTGATAAGTGATATATTTTGCGCGTGAAGTGCGGCTCATAAAGATGTCAGTGGAGGGAGAGCCACAGGGGTAGTTTTTGATGTTTGTCAGCTATGAGAATCGAATCCACAAACCGTCTCTATACCAGTGCTAGATTATATCACAAGTTGACTAAGCTATAGCTTAGGACCCCGACACATTGAGGTCCCCGCGGAAATTGTAAAAAAACTAATAATTAATATTGTGCTGGGTAAAAAATAACGAAGTGAAGAAACTGTTGGTCATTTCTAAAGGTCGTCAAGAATTAGTTGATTTTGTATTAAAGGCGAAAAATTCGAGCTTATAATACTTCATCTTCGAAGTGTAGTGCAGTGGCTAGTATCCCATAAGTGATCCTTTTATCGGCGGGGGACGGAAGGGCAAAATCTGTTGTGCCCTGCTTAATACCACTCAGCCACCTACCCCACATAATTATAGAAGTAGAATTATTATAAGAAAAATTAGAATACTGCCAGAATTTGAACCTGGGATCCCGAGTTAAGCTAAAAATATATAAACTAACACATTGCGGCTCGGTGACCCGGACCCTGTACTGTAATTGGGATTAAGTGTCTGGAGACTAGCAAAAATAAATAAGTAAGAGTGGATTTCTGAAATATTTTAACAGTTTCCCTAGCGCAAGCTGTCCAAAGCTATGTTTAGTAGACGTGGAATATTACATAATTTTAGAAAAGTTACTTTCATTCGATATACATTCTACAAACCATTTCTACTGATACATAACCATTCTTTCTTATAGCTTAATAAATTAAATATATTTTCTTTTAGTGCTGTATTCGATTTATTATTTATATTTTCCAGTGAAAAACAAAATGTTCTATTTACATTTGCATTTGTTAATTTGTATCCATAACTACGCGGCAACTTTTGATTGGACGTTTAACGTGAACCGTGAACATAAAATTATTAGCTAACTTTGTTAATTAGAAATCGCGCAACAATTTGTAACTTTTTGCATCAGATGTTCGCTACCGCGCGGTAAACAGAACAAATGCAATACTGTGTAGGTTGTTAGGGCTGTTGCCATGGCTAGCACTTCATGTAATTATATTAATTAGAGCGCACATGGTACATATGTGCTCACTTAAACTGTTTGTAAAAATTAAATTGCAAATTGCATCACAAGAAAATTAAAAAAAATTAAAATCGTTGAAATACATGTTAACAATTTTATGTTTATATGAAAAAATAGTATAATAATTTTACCATTTTGTTAAACAATAAAAATATTAAATAAAACATAATTGTGATGATCAGCTCAACAGTAAACAAAAACCTAGTAAATAATTTAATACATGTTTATAATTTTACCAAAATTTAAAAATTACTATATTTTAGTTCATATTCCTTAAAAAAAATCATTCTGTTCTTGATTTTGCTGTGCCTTCACAGTTCTCAAGGACCACTGATAGTGTACTTGAGATTAGGTCACAGCCCTTACGGTCAAAATTTACTGATACTTGGATTTACTTTAGTTTTGTTCACACCACTTGTGGGCAAAATGTACTCTTACTTGATTTTACTTTATAATTGAATTGCTAGTTTAGTAGCAAGAGAAGAAAAATAAAAATTGTAATTATTTACTTTTATGAATCAGCAATGTTTTGGCGCAAAGGTTTGGCATTCTGTGATCAAAATACTTTATTCTGTACTGTTATTTGACTTTTATGCATTTTACTCTTGAACAAAACTGTCAATATATTATTTTTTATAATAACAGCTACGTATATAAGTAAACAAAATGCAAGAATATAACATAAAACTGACAGGGTAATTTATTCTATTCTCGGAATACCGAAATTGTAATCATCGGCAAAATAGCGATGAAAAATAAAAATTATCATTAACTTATCGATCATAAACAGATAACGATACAGTAACTGAATATAGAGGTACAATTGATCAGGAAAATAGGTTTTTACAAAAAACAGTCAAGTAAAGTACGTATCCAAGACTACAACAAAAATAACATTCTGGTAAAGTACAAAACAATCTGGTAAAGATTTTACCAGACTGTTAATTTTGTTGTAACCTTGGATACGTAGTCTGCTGTCAATATAATTCATATCAAAAAAATTAAACAACTCAGCGGATTAAAATATTCGGCCTGCGGCCTCGTATTTCAAACAACCGCTTCGTCAAGTAAAATATCACTTTCTTGACTTATTACGTAATATACTATTATGTACCACGTAATAAAAAGTCATTCTTCCTTCAGATGCTTCATATCCCTCGCCTTTGCCTTGGAAAACTAATCTGCATCATCAAAAATCAATGTCTTACCTTCTTCCTTTGATATAAAAATAAATATTACTGATCGAAAATACATCCAAAAAGTATAATTTTTCATCCAATCGAATAGAAATTAATATTCTAAAATCTTGTTCAATATCTGATAGCAATTTGTAACATTCCTAAATTAAATTCCCATTAATTCCATCTGGCCAATAGCGCCACCATTCAAAAAACAATCCGTCTGGGAAGTTTCGGGTCGTATATTTGCTCACTGAGTAGCATACCTTTACGACGTGAATTTAAAATGATGTATTTCATCTCCAATAGCGAAATTTGCAGACTACTGTGAAACTTTATACTTATGAAGCTTTACCGTCGAGCAGACCTAACCACTGTATAATAGTATTAATAACCATTGACCGCTGACAAACTTGCTAACTTTTGAACGGAAACGTTTGATTCGACAAGTGGTTAACCACGAAACCGTCATCATTTTTACTTTAATGTTTTGGTTACAAGGTAGAAATTGCGGTTACTTTTTGAGAGATTTACACAACAAAATGTTTTAACAGATTTTGAAGAAAAATAGTTGGAAAATTCAGTAGTAAAATAAATAAATAAATGTTATTTTCACGCCTTCTACCTATTACTGGATGTTGCAGATTTCGGCAAGTGATATATTTATGGCCGTGTAGTACGGTTATCAATTATCAAATCACGGCCCTCAAAGATGTTAGTGGAACCACAAGGGTAGTTTAATGTGATGAAAATATTTATTTCGGGCCCTTTGGGTCATAAAATTCTGCATCTAATCCAATAAACAAAAATTATTTTGCATGCTTCGTAACAGCACAAATTAGATCTGGAAATAACGAAATTATCGATAGCCATGAAATTGAAACAAAATTAACAAATGTTTAATGTTTTATGTGTGAAAATAAATGACACAATAAATAAATAAATTATTTTGACAGATTAAACGTCAAACATTTGTTTAATTTTGTTTCAATTCCATGACTCGATAGTTTTGAGGCTATTTTCGTTATTTTCAGATCTAATTTGCGGCAAGCAAAATTAATTTTGTTTATTGGATTATATGCAGAATTTTATGTCGTAAAACTTTTATTTAAAGTTGTCTTGTTTAAAATAATTAGGGAAGCAGGAAATTATAAAAATTATGATTTTACAAGTTAAATACCCATGTTCGAGAGTCGCGGTCACCACCCAGTTCTATTATTTAAATTAAACCCTGAATCCGAGCCCTAAAATTTTTGGGCCCTAGGCTATTGCCTCTTTAGCCTAGGCCAAAGTCCGCCTGTGCCCGTGGCTTCCCTCCACTAACATCTTTAGGGGCCGTGATTTGATGATATATTTCTTACCGAGTTTGGGTGAAAGGAAAGATGATAAATTTATTTATTTGTGTACTATCTACACGTCAGAAGAAAAATACAAATACTATGAACATAAAAAATATAGCAACCAAAAGTTTGTTTGAAATACGAGTTTTAAAAGTTTCTTTTTCTTCGACAATAAACTTATTTTATACCATGATTCATGTTTATCACTTACGAATATTAGTTAAAGAGACGACAAGGAAATATTACGACCTAAACAAAAATTTTGTTCATATTTTTTTTCAATGACATATGATTATATCATAACGCTATTGTAACGTAGTCGAGGTCTGTAAAAATATGCAATATGGGAAAGATTAATCGTTTTTTAATTGTAAAATAAATAAATATAAATATATCATCACCCCTTTACCCATTACTGAGTTTGACACTGCCGAAGCAGATCTTGGTAAGTATGTATGCGCGTAAAATGCGGTGACCAGTCCTCAAATCATGCTCTCCAAAGATGTTAGTGGTGGGGGAGCCAAAGGGGTAATTTTAATGTGATGAAAATATTTGTCACCTGTGGGAATCGAACCAGGGTTCTCAGGATCCACAGGCCGACTGGATACCATTGAGTCACCTACTCCATAATTATAAATAAATAAAAAATAAATATATCATCATGCCTTCTACCCATTACTGGGTGTGGCACTCTGCCGAAGCAGATCTCAGTAAGTGATATTATTTTGCGCGTGAAGTGCGATTACCAGCCGTCAAATCACGGCTCTCAAAGATGTTAGTAGTGGAGGAACCACAGGGGTAGTTTTTAAAATAGTGAAAATTGTTTGTCGCCAGTGGGAATCGAAGCAGGGTTCTCAGGATCCACAAGCCGACTTGATACTACTACCTACCTCATAATTATAGTTTATATTATTATTATTTCATAACATACATTTGAATAAAATCAGAGTAAAGTTCAATGGTAACAATGTCACATAAAAACACGTTCTGAGGCAGAAGGCAAGAACAATCAGTAAAACCCAATTGAGTAGAATATCAGTGTATCGCTTGAAGTACCCAACACAAGAGCATTCATTTCCCGGGGCAATGAACCGCTCATAATTCACAATGTAACAAGAAATACTACATGCACATTCACCTTATCATAACTGAACAGTAGCAGGAGCAGCTTACAGCCCTCACACAGTCCTCTCTCTCTTCCTCTCACCCCCTCACACCACCACTCTGCTGCCCTTGTTATACATTATTTGTTAGTTCCATTCCTATGGTCACATTTGCTGCTCTTTCACATCTGTTCGCATCCATTCATGAACATTCTTTCTGCGTTTTTCAGCTTCACACACATTACTAACTTTTTTATTCTTTGAATTCAATACATGTTGTCTTTGATCCTTTGAGGGTGGTGATGAACAAGTGAAAGCTTTGTTTGGATTTTGTTTTTGTGGAGATTAATTAGTTAACTTTTGCTTTGATACTGTAGTGTAATTATAATACAATCTTCAAATTAAAAAAAAAAAACTAATTTGATGACACTAAGATATACAATTTTGTCTCGGACGATTTGCTACTCAGCGTAACAGGAACTTAATCTCAATTATATTACATTAATTATAATGGAATTCAAACTAATTGCGAAAGTGTAAGATAACGTGCGAGTGTACAAATTGAAAAACGAGGCGCGCAGTGCCGAGTGATTAAAGTTCACGAGCACAGTTATCACACTTTCGAGCGAGTTATGTACACTATTTTTCAGACGACCGCAAAATATTTCTAAAAACAGTTTACAAGAGCAATGTTGTTACACTTTGACAGCTGATGCGTTCTTGTAGATAAGCGTTGACGTTTGAGGTTAGGTATTGTGATACCAACTATACCTACTAACCGAAATGTCAAAATATTAAATAAGGCTAAAATATTAGTAAATAAATAAAAATAAAAAATTTATATATCATCACGCCTTCTACCCATTACTGGGTGTGGCACTCTGCCGAAGCAGATCTCGGTAAGTGATATATTTTACGCGTGAAGTGCGGTTATCAGTCGTCAAATCACGGCCCCCAAAGATACTAGTGGTAGAGGAGCCACAGGGGTAGTTTTTGAAATTATAAAATTTGAGTGTCGCCTGTGGGAATCGAACCGGGGATCTCAGGATCCACAGGCTGACTTCATACCACTGAGCTAGCTACCCCATATTAGTAAATAAGTCATTATTAATTAAAAAAATTTAGATTTATTTGTGCAAATGTGTTGAAAAATCTGCCAAAACTTCGATTTAAATAATAATACAATTTATTTTCATTTATTTTATCATTTTCTTTCATCGTAACGCCATCTGTTGTCAATCAGTGGAATTTCACCTGATATGTTAGAACTGTGCGTTATACTAACATATCAGTGTATGCTATGTTCAATTTTCCGTAGTAGTTAATGATGTTGTTATGGTTACTTTCATAAGTGGTCGTCTGAAAATAATATTTATTAATGAATTGTGACGTAGGTAGCTCTTGGTGACAAAGATAGCATTAATATTAAGAGAGGATGCATAATGATGAGAAAGAAGGCTTTCTTTTTTTGAGAGAGATGGGTATACTTTGACAAGAGCGTAGTAGTTTGGTTACTCTCATAAGTGGTCGTCTGAAAATATTATTTAGATATTTATTTATTTATTTATGCTATTCTACACAACATGAATTTAATCCTAATTACAGTACAGGGTCCGGACTTACCGATCCGCATTGTTGTAGTTCATATATTTTTAGCTTCAGTGTGATTCGACCTTGGGAACACCGGATTCGAATTCTGTAACGCTATCCTTATATATGTTCCTATTTGTCATAACTATTTCTTCGCTATCACTTTCCAGATAATAGATCCGGTAAGAAAGAAAAATCAATCAATCTACTTGTTTCCGCTTCACATAACAAACATACGCACACACAAATATTTCACATAGGAAGAGTTTGGTTTCCAACCAAGGATATTAGGCTTCTCAAATTTTGTTATAATGGAAGTTAGAGTGGAAGTTGAGCTACAGGTACATTAAGGAAGGAAGCCTTCGTGGGCGCTTCGCCCTTCGACTGACTTCGAGTATAGGAGTTACCACCAAGTACATAATATCATGCATCATTAATTTAACTTTCGCATATTTGTCTAAATTTGCTTCATACGTGATTTTCATTTTAGTAATTTTGAAAATTTATTAATAAAGTTTTGAACTTATATAATAACCAAAACTAGTAATTAATTTGAATCTATTTATACTTAATTCTAAATACGATATACGAGACTTATAACTTATAAAGGAATCAGAACCACTTGGATGCGACTGAATTTTTAGTTAAAAGTTATTTTAATATTGAATATATCATCACGTCTTCTACCTATTACTGGGTGTGGCACTCTGCCGAAGCAGATCTCGGTAAGTGATATATTTATGCGCGTGAAGTGCGGTTACCAGCCATAAAATCACGGCCTCCAAAGATGTTAGTGGTGGGGGAGCCACAGGAGTAGTGGTGAAAATGTTTGTCGGTAATGGGAATCGAACCAGAGTTCTCAAGATTCACAGGCCGACACAATACCACTGTGCCACCCACTACATTAAGAAGATAATAAATCTATAATTAACTAATATTAAAGTGGTATCGAATCGGCCTCTGGATTTGAGATTCTCGGTTCGATTCCCACAGCCGACAAACAATTTTCAACACAGTAAAACTACCCCTGTACTGTTATGG
This sequence comes from Pterostichus madidus, assembly GCA_911728475.2. NCBI lineage: Eukaryota > Metazoa > Arthropoda > Insecta > Coleoptera > Carabidae > Pterostichus > Pterostichus madidus. The sequence continues at coordinate 39,875,266 of OU452306.1, read as the reverse complement.
ACATGAGAGTATGCCAAGCTCAAAAATGTGAAATGATTGCAGGATCTGTATAAAGCGGCACTGCGATTAGAAATATTTTACTATTAGTATTATACGTAATACATGAACCGCTCTGCTGACCAATACGAACTTTAATAGACCAGTGGAATAAATACAATGTCACAGTGACGTGATTAAGTGAATTACTCTCCCTTCCCCCTTTGGCATTCTCTCTTGGCAACGACAGTAGCACCTCCTCCACTAATATCTTTGGAGGCCGAGATTTGACAGCTGGTGACAGCACTTCACGCGCAAAATATATCACTTACCGAGATCTACTACGGCAGAATGCCACACCCAATAATGGGTAGAAGCCGTGATGACAACAAAAAGAAACACAAAAGAAAAGAAAATATTTATATTAAAAAAACTAATTTCCAGTAAGAAAAACCTGAATAAAAACGTACTACACAATCACACTGTAATAGTTATTTCCAGAATGAACAAAAGCATTAAAGAAATGAATGAAAATGCAAGAACTAATGACATGTTTCCAACATGATGATCATAAATAAATAAATAAATATATCATCACGCCTTCTACCCATTACTGGGTGTGGCACTCTGCTGAAGCAGATCTCGGTAAGTGATATATTTTGCGCGTGAAGTGCGGTTACCAGTCGTCAAATCACGGCCCCCAAAGATGTTAGTGGTGGAGGAGCCACAGGGATAGCTTTTTTCAAATTATAAAAATTTATGAAAATTTGTCGCCTGTGGGAATCGAACCAGGGATCTCATGTTAAGTTATTATTATTATTTAAGTTTAAAAATAGCGAACAATAGATTCTCTGGAATATAATGTATGTAAGTAGTAAAAAGAAATACAAAAATGAAGACAAAGCCATTGAAAGAAAAGTATGGAAACAAATATTTTAATATGAAATATTGATTCTGTAACGGGCAGACTGATGGCGCTATACGCATTAAGTTTTAATAAATGAGTGGAGAATGATTACGTAATTTACTTTTCATTATAATTTGAAAAACGGGTATTAATTAGTGAGTTATTAAAATATGATACGATCAGTTTTCCAATTTTGCTCGTGGTAAATATAAATTTAAATTGTCTGACAATCATGATAAACATATTTACTTTTATTTATATTTTGTAAATTATGTAAATACTAGCGCTGTCAAAAATAACCGGTTAACTGATTAACCGGTTAATTACGATTAATCGGTTAGTTTCGGTTATTTGTGATATGGGGGTTGGAGAAGACCAGTTTATTTTTTATGTTGCAGAGCATTTAAGAAATAAATAAATAAATATATCATCATGCCTTTTACCCATTATTGAGTGTGGTACTCTGCTGTAGAAAATTTCGGTAAGTGATATATTTATGCGCGTGAAGTACGGTTACCAACCGTCCTATCACGGCTCCCAAAGATGTTAGTAGTGTGAAGCCACAGGGGTAATTTTAACGTTTGTCGGCTATGGGAATCTAACCAGGATTCTCAGGATCCACAGGCCGATTCGATACCACCTAACCCATATACCAATGAAACTGAAAGGATACATTTTTAAAATTTTCCAATTTTCAAGTAATTTAAATAACTTTTTAGCATAAAATAAATCTGTCGTAAATGATAGTACCACCTTAAGGATTAATTTAAAATAATATTCCACATATATTTCTGCGTAGATATACATATTTAGATCATCAAAAAAAAAAATTGTTTCATGAAAATGCAAGATTTTTATTGACTAGTTGAAAATTGAAAAAAATAAAATATTGTTCTATATCATTCAAACTACGAGAAATCGAATGTCGTTGAGCGCATCTTCATATCTTTTTTAGTTTTCGAGTTACAGCGATGTTTGACTTTTTGAAAATCTCAACTTTGAAGGCCCATATCTCAAAAACTAAAAGAGATATTGAAATGCGGTTTGAACGAGTGTATTTCTCGTACTTCAATTAACTTATACTAAAGTTTTGAAAATTTTGAAAATTTTCCATTTTTTTTCAAAACTTTATTTTGCCCATATTTCAAAAAGTTGAAGAGATAATAAAAATCTATAAAAACCAGTGGATTCCTAGCAAAAAAGTACATATGTATTTAAAATTTCAGAATGTTTGCTCCGCCGATACAATTTTTAGAACAAAAAAACTAAAAATGGCCAAAATTCGTAAAATTCTTAAGGGCCCTTCAGAATATTTAAAAACAGTGATTTTTCGTTTTTTTGTAATAAAAACTTTATCTGTGCGGATTTTTTCCTGAAAATTTGCATACCTATGTATTTTTACAAGAGAAATTCACTAGTGTTCAAAGCTTTTCATTATCTTTTTAAAAAATTGAAATATTAAAAAATGAAAATTTTGAAAAAAATTCGAAACATTGAAAAAAATTCAAAAAAAATAAAATTTCGATATAAATTAATTGGAGCACGAGAAATACACTCGTTCAAACCGCATTTCAATATCTCTTTTAGTTTTCGAGATATGGGCTTTTAAAGTTCAGCTTTTCGTCGATAAGTTATGTAACAGCCGATATCGCTATTATTTATTGGTTACTCTGCACAACAGGAACTGAATCTCAATTACAGTACCTTATAGTGCAATCAGTACCACTCAGACACAATCGTATTTTTTTAATATAAAATGAAGTCAGTGAGATTTGAAAGCACGGCAATCTCTTATTTGTTAATTAATCAACAAAAGTTTTACCTGTTTTATCCAGTGGTCTACAATACCCTTGTAATGATCTGAACATGTTAATAAAAAGTAACATTCACATTAACTTTCTCATTTAATTCCGCGAAGTAACATAGCTAAGGGGATGAATTTAAGGGTGCACGAGCATATACGAATTCCAACTGAAGCGAACGCATATGATTATGTGTACTATTTACATCTTGTTACGCGGCAATTACGTCACATCGAGGTCGCGCAACAACTCGTGCCCGCTCGCAACATTGCCACGTGACGTTTCCTTCAAGATAAACTAATGATGTTCGAGATGATTACTGTCATTAGCATAATTGTTTCTATATTATTTTCTTAATGTTTCTTAAGATAAAACAATTTTCTGAAAAGTTAAAAAGAAAAGAAGAAATTAAATATTTGTTCTTTAAAATATTCTTGTATAAATAAAATATAAATATATCATCACGCCTTTTACCCATTACTGGGTGTAACACTCTGCCGAAGCAGAAATCGGTGATATATTTATACGCGTGAAGTGCGGTTACCAGTTATCAAATCACGGCCCCCAAGATGTTAGTGGTGGGGGGGCCACAGGGGTAATTTTAAATTGGTGAAAATGTTTTGTCGGCTGTGGGGATCGAATCAGGGTTCTTTGGATCCACAGGCCGATTTGATACCACTGGGCCATAACACCTTTCATAATTTGCATTTTTTTTTGTCTCAAATAGTTGATTTCAATCAATACAAATTTCTTGAAGCATAAATCACGATATTTACAAATATATCTAATTTTGTTTTTCCCAACCATTTTGTTAAAATAAAATAAATATATCATCACGCCTTTTACCCATTACTGGGTGTGGCACTCTGCCGAAGCAGATCTCGGTAAGTGATATATTTACACCCTAAAGTGAGGTTACCAGGCGTCAAATCACAGCCCCCAAAAATGTTAGTGATGGGGGAGTCACAGGGGTAATTTTAAATTGGTGAAAATGTTTTGTCGGCTGTGGGGATCAAATCAGGGTTTTTTGGATCCACAGGCCGACTTGATACCACTGAGCCATTACGTCATTCATAATTTATAATTTTTTTTTGTCTAAAATAGTTGATTTCAATCAATACAAATTTCTTGGGGTATACAAACTAAAATAAATAAATATATCATCATGCCTTCTACCCATTATTGGGTGTGGCACTCTGCCGAAGCAGATCTCGGTAAGTGATATATTTTGCGCGTGAAGTGCGGTTGCCAGTCGTCAAATCACGGCCCCCAAAGGTGTTAGTGGTGGAGGAGCCACAGGGGTAGTTTTTGAAATTATGAAAATTGTTTGTCGTCTGTGGGAATCGAACCAGGGTTCTCAGGATCTACAGGCCGACTTCATACCACTGAGCTAGCCACCCCATTTCTTGGGATATAAATCACGATATTTACAAATATATCTAATTTTGTTTATCCCAACCATTTTGTTAAAATAAAATAAGATAAAATAAATATATCATCACGCCTTTTACCCATTACTAGGTGTAGCACTCTGCCGAAGCAGATCTCGGTAAGTGATATATTTATGCGCGTGAAGTACGGTTATTAGCCGTTAAAATTCAATCTTTTGAAATAAGTTTATTCTATTACTTGCTCATAAATTAATTGTTTACAAATTTATAACTTTTTAAAACATTCAACGTTTAACTTAACAATAATATCTTGTTTCAAAAAGTTCCAACTTTAAATTCAATTAAACCTCACGCTTTTAATTATGCAACAACAAAAAAACAAATGTTACAAAAGCTGTACCCACCCTGTACTGTAATTAGGACTAATTTCCTGTTGTGCAGCCCAGCAAATAAACATTCCAACCCACACATCCCCACTTTCCTGCGTAAATTAATTCAGAATCTACAAAAATCCTCGTTATGAAAGTGAAATTTCCAACCCCGTCACATTTTACGAAAACATAAATGATGTAACGCGTCGGAAAACGAGCAATCGTTCTTTCGAAACAAATTTCCGGTCAAATACTGTTTTTCACGGGTCCTTTCCACATATTCCGTCCGCCCTCGACACGTAAACAGCTTGCCTACCAATTGATTCACTTCGGTTCGAACGCGCCCTGACGCGTTTTTCGTTATTATGGCAGTTAGGTAAATAGGGTTATTACGTGGAGCATTTTACCCCAATTAGAAAATACGCACTCTGGAATTATCTGCGTAAATACAGGTGACACGTTGCTATAGTAACACGTATTAATGATATCTTGTTATTGGATTATAATGCAATAATGTTAGCGACAATTATGTGTCGTTTTGTGTGTCACTAATTTTGGTTTCATTTGGATAATAGCCCATTTACGGAGCGATTAACTGATTGGAAGAATTACAGGATATTACAGTAAATAATGAAACAAACAACAAAATTTTTTTGGCTCGTTTTTTGATTAATAAATTTAGTCACAGACAAAATATATACAGCCGTCTAACTAAATATATTCAAATGATTATTCAACGCCATATTCAGAGCTGGGCAGTAGCTAGCTACTTTTGTAGCTTAGCTACATTTACCTTAGCTGTAGCTGTAGCTTAGCTAATTGTGAAAAAATATAGCTGTAGCTTGTAGCTAGCTACTTTTTTTTCTATTAGCTTAAAAATAACAACTGAAGCTACTTTTAAAGCTACTTTTTAAGCAGAAGGTCAACAAAGTACGCATGCGTACAAGCTAAACACACACAAAATAATTATTTATTGTCGGTTCTAATTGGCTCTAATACGCAAAAATACACAGTAGGTGCCAGATGGTATTTGCTATTTTTGATATTTATGTACGTAATAGTAAATTAACAGTCATTATAACCAAAGACTGATCATATGACAATGGCAAATTTAATTATTTCACAATAATTTAAAAAAGTAGCTTTAAAATTTAACAGCTACTTTAACGAAAGCTTTTAGCTGTAGCTTAGCTATATTTTACAAAATATAGCTTATAGCTGTAGCTTAGCTACTTTTTTAAAGAATAGCTGTAGCTGTAGCTTAGCTACTTTTTTTTAGTAGCTTGCTCAGCTCTGAATATCAGTAATGTAAAATCATATGGTTGCTTTCTATTTGCCATGGAGATGGCTTTACTTTAGGCGTATATTCCATTTACCATTTGTATCAGATCTATCTTACATTTACTGCCCAGCTCTGGCCATATTGAATTAGCCAATAATGTGCTTACACATAATCGATTTCGTCCAATCACAGCTATATATTATGTTACTTTAAACAAGCGCAGGGCGACGCTCCCTCCCTTTCTAATCTTTTTGTTTCATTTTTAGTTACTGCATTGTGTGGACTTTTCTTTCATATACAAGTGCAGGCTATCGCTTTCATCTTTTCTAATCTTGTAGATTCGTTGTTAGTTTCGTTATTAATTTCGTTTTTAGGAGTAAACGTGAGTAATTTGAGATGTTTTATGCATATGTTATATACGTTGAAGAAAGAAAATGAATGATAAGTGAATAGAAATGACGTGATTGAAGAATTGTTGTGTGATAATGATTTCGAGTGTAATAAATGAATGAGTTTATATGGAGTGATCTATGAATGTGGTTGAAGTGAGGGTGGTTTGTTTGGATGAAAATGTTTGATGAGGACTGATTGTTTGATGAGTGAATGTTTTATGAGTGATTTTAGGGTTCGTGCTACCCCATTTGTTGGGATATAGCGTGAAGATATGTATGTATGTTACTTTGCACAACAGGAATTTACTCCCACTTATAAAAAAATGAAGAGTAAGCAACAAAAATAAATTTCGCGATCGATCAGAGCGTGTTATCATCGCCAAACAGATCAATTAAATTTCCATAAATATTCCGTAGACACAGCAATCTTAAAAATTGTCAATCACAAATACAAGAAACACAAAACAAATACACAAATCTTGCATAAAAATAAATGCAATCTCATCTCCACATATAAACGAAACATTTCCTTCCATTTTCGAGATATGCACAGCGTCTAACCACGACAAATAGAACAAGACTTGATTTTTCTTCTCTGGGAAAGCTCTCGTCTCATGCGCTAGTTTAAAAAGCTGCCGGCAAGTTATAATGGCGTCGTCGCAGCATCCAAACTAAGCGGATTAGTTTGGGCAATGTTTGAGTTATGGTCTCCAGTGTTATAGTTGTTTGTTGTTATGCTCCGCAATGTTATAGGTGTCGTAAGTTTACCCTCGATGCATGGTGGCTCATAGTACGCAACGATTTTATGAGTTTCATACGGATTAGAAGATAAATAGTAGCGAGATAATAGAATTATTTAAATACGTGAAAGTGCATATTTCTACCCATTACTGGGTGTGGCACTCTGCCGTAGCAGATTTCGGTAAGTGATATATTTATGCGCGTGAAGTGCGGTTACCAGCCGTGAAATCACGGCCGTCAAAGACATTAGTGGAGAGGGAGCCACAAGGGTAGTTTTAATATGGTGAAAATTATTTGTCGGCTGTGGGAATCGAACTAAGGTTCTCAAATTCACAGGCCGGCTCAAGCTACCTACCCCATAAATAATAATAATAATACTTGAGTCAAGGAAAATCAAAAATAAAAGATTCCTTTATTTTTGGATTCCATGATTTTAATAGCAAATTTATTACATGAAGACATGGGATGGCTAGCACAGTGCTATGAAGTCGGCCTGTGGATCCTGAGGTCCCTAGTTCGATTCCCACAGTCGACAAATTTTCATAATTTGAAAAAGCTATCCCTGTGACTCCTCCATCACTAACATGTTTGGAGGCCGTGATTTGAAGACTGGTAATCGCACTTCACACGCAAAATATATCACTTACCGAGATCTGCTTTAGCAGAGTGCCACACCCAGTAATGGGTAGAAGGCGTGATGATATATTTATTTATTTATTTATTTAAGACATGCGCGTGAAATTCGATTATCAGCTGTTAAATTAAAGCCTCAAAGATGTGTGGGGGAGCCACAGGGGTAATTATAATGTGGTGAAAATGTCTGACGGCTTTGGGAATCAAACCAGGGTTCTCAGGCCGACTCGATAAAATTAAATAACATCCGTATAAAAATAATAAATGGGAAGTAAAGCTCAGAAAATATGAGAAGTCAAATGTAATTGTAAAATAACTATTTTTGTATTTTGTTAATAATTTTTAAAAACATAACCGACCCTATGTTATATTCCAGAATTTTTTAAATTTTGGTCTCCTCTACTTACCCTAAAATTTGTAAAACGAATTTTTTAACATCCTCTATAAATTCATTCATTGTTGTATCATGCAATGAATATAAAATAAATAAATAAATATATCATCACGCCTTTTACACTTTACTGGATGTGGCACTCTGCCGAAGCAGATCTCGGTGATATATTTATGCGCGTGAAGTGCGGTTACCAGCCGTCAAATCACGGCCCTCAAAAATATTAGTGATGGGGGAGCCACAGGGATAATTTTAATTTGGTGAAAATGTGGGAATCGAACCAGGGTTGTCAGAATCTACAGGCCAACTCGATACCACTGACATTACTGGGCACAATACGATTTAACCTTAAAAAGGTTTTTACAAAACTATACATAAATGATTGATGGAACCTATGTAAAATATAAAATAACAAAAGTGTTTGAGGAATAAAAATAAAAATACCTTACTATCACAAACTTCGATAAAACTAAATTAGAAAAATAAGCATTCCTGAAGTATTTTTGTACAACCGTACGACAATAATTTAAAATTAGTTTAAAACTCAGATGAAATAATTATATTTGCTTCGCAAAATGTCAAAGTCCGTATTTATAATAAAACACACAATTTTACTCTTCTGACCTGTTTGTTGTCGCGAACTTACAAACTTGAATCTCATAGGACAAACAAACATTCTTTGCAGGAAAAAGTAACGAAATAATGAACAACGCCTGCAGCAGTGTTACCAACTCTTCACAAAAAATAAAAATAAAATCAGGGAATGTTGAGAAAGAAGACGCTACCTGAAACTCTGTTAAAAATAAATATTGCTTTAATTAAAAGCAATTTGCAAGGGGAATTAATTCTGTCAACTTTGTTTTTCGAATTTTACCGCAAATCTTGTTAACTACTTGCGACTTTCTTTAAATTATTTATTAAGACGTTATTTCAGTATTCTAATTATCCAAAGAAAAAGAAATTTAATTCATTTACTTACTATTAATATGTAGGTACTTTTTTTATAACTTATTTCATGGGGTTGCTAGCTCAGTGGCCTGTGGATCCTGAAAACACTGGCTCGATTCCCACAGGCGACAAACAATTTTCATAATTTTAAAAACTACCCCTGTGGCTCCTTGCAAGCTTTTATTTAAATTTTAAGAATTAATGAAATGAAAAATATAATATAAAGTATTTATTTAGATGTTTATATTCACGTTTGTTTCTGTTTACTGTTAATTTAAAAAAATATGAAACTAGATATGAAATGGAGGATTTCATTATTTAATTCCGCACATATTTTTACATAATTATGAATATTTTGATCATAAATATATTTTATTTTAATCGCCGTAGTCGTGATCGCAAAAATATTTATTAATGAAAATGCTAATTTTTTGTTGAACCAGATTAAAAATAAAAAAATATGGTTCTATGTATATAACTCAGACTAAGAGAAATTGAATCCCGTTAAGCGCATCTTCATATCTTTTTTAGTTTCTAAGTTGCAACGATTTTTGACTTTTCGAAAAACTCAACTTTGAAGTCCTATATCTCGAAAACTAAAAGAGATATTGAAATGCGGTTTGAACGAGTGTATTTCTCGTGCTCCAATTAATTTATACCGTAATTCTGAAAATTTTTAAAATTTTAGAATTTTTTTAAAATTTTAATTTTTTAATCTTTCAAAAAATTGAGAAGATAATTAAAATCTGTGAACACCAATGAATTCCTCTCGTAAAAGTACTTAGATATGCAAATTTTCAGCCAAAAATTCGCACAGATAAAGTTTTTATTACAAAAAAACGAAAAATCACTGTTTTTTAATTATTTTTGAAGAGGTACCCCTTAAGAATTTTACGAATTTTGGCCATTTTTAGTTTTTTTGTTCTAAAAATTGTATCCGTAAATCCGTAAATTCTGAAATTTTACATACATATGTACTTTCACGAGAGGAATTTACCGGTTTTTACATATTTTCATTATTTTGTCAAGTTTTTGAAATATGGGCAAAAGAAAATTTTGAGAAAAATTTGAAAATTTTTAAAATTTTCATAATTTCAGTATAAGTTAATTGGAGCACGAGAAATGCACTCGTTCAAACCGCATTTCAATATCTCTTTTAGTTTTCGAGATATAGGCCTTCAAAGTTGATTTTTTTTAAAGTCAGAAATCACTGTATCTCTAAAACTAAAAGAAATATGAAGATGTACTCAACGGCATGGATATTGCTTTACTTTCCTTCCCTAGAGAAGAAAAATCTTACTTTCTTCCTTAAAGATTTCTCAATTAAGACAAGAAAATATATTTTCTGCAAAAGATTCTACGAAAATGTATATTTTCTATCTTGATTAATCATCTCTCTCGCAATTTTCCACATTTTCAGTGCTACCATAAAAAACAAAACTCCCTGCGTACATATTTCCACCGTCAAACAATCAATCTCCATTGTATCCGCGTCACAATTTTCCGCGTGTAACTAGCTGTCGGCCAGGAGCTTCCATAATTATCTGTTTCTATGGAAGCAACGTTCACATCTCGTTAAAATATGGACGAGCGAGCAAGTGGGCAATGTGAGGCGATTGTGAACGAGAAGCTACCTCCAACACGGCCTTGTTTAGATCTGATCTAATGATGACATTTGCAGACAACTGAAATGAATTTGAATTGTTTGTGACGTGGCACAGCCTACGCTGATGCTACATGTCAACTGTTGGTTAATTAGTAGAAAGTAAACAAGGTTTGTTTTGGATTTTGTTTTCGGAATTTTCGTTTATGTAGGATTTACTGTAATTTGTTTTACAATCCTGCAACAAATAGGAAATTTATAAATACATTTGTTTAATTTTATGGGGTGGCTAGCTCAGTAGTATGAAGTCGGCCTGTGGATCCTGAGAACCCTGGTTTGATTCCCACAGGCGACAAACAGTTTTTATAATTTCAAAAGATACCCCTGTGGCTCCTCCACCACTAACATCTTTGGGGGCCGTGATTTGAGGACTGGTAAACGCACTTCACGCGCAAAATATATCACTTACCGAGATCTGCTTCGGCAGAGTGCCACACCCAGTAATGGGTAGAAGGCGTGATGATATATTTATTTATATTTAATTTCTTTGTCCAAGGTATATTTTAGTTGATTTTTGTTTTATTTGAATATCGAATTAAATAACAAAATAAAATAAATAAATATATCATCACGCTTTTTGCCTATTGCTAGGTGTGGCACTCTGCCGTAGCAGAACTCGGTAAGTCATATATTTATGCGCGTGAAGTGCGATTACCAGCCGTCAAATCAATGTCTCCAAAAGTGTTAGTGGTGGGAAAGCCACAGGGGGTAATTATAATGAGAAAATGATTGTCGGCTGTTTTTATTTATTCAAAGAATTCCATAAACACATTGTTTAAAAACTGGAAAAACCTTTAATGTGTTAAAGTCAAATAGCTATTTAATAACAAGTGCGCGAAGATATACTTTGCAAATGACGTCTTCGTGCACGAGTTTTATACAATGCTATTTGTAACGAGAAAAAATTATATAAACAACAATGAGGAAAATTATTAAATTTGAAACGTGAATTTATATTGACAGTTAAGTATGCCATGAAGTAACATTTGTTATTTGAAAACAAATTGTTTATTTTTCTTGTCAATCTTGTTGAAATATGTCTGTTTGATGGCGTTATAAGCTAACGGCTCTATTTCTTTTATGAATTCCTTAAAATGTGTGTATATACGTAAGTACAATTAGAGTTTTAATAGTCAAAATTTAGAATCATAAAAAATGGGTGTTTTTTCAATTACTTTGCGCACTAGTGCACAAAATCAAACTTTCCATCGGTTTCCAAGGTAATGTAAACATTATTTTGAATGCTGCGAGTACAAAAAATATTTTTTCTACTACCAAGCATAAAATAGTAGCTTCACAGATTGATTGCAGTAGCTAAAGTTTGACTTTTAATAAGCGATGCGTAAAATGCGATGCATTTTCTATGGAGTTAATTATAGCCACTACGTCAATGAAAGCTGTAATACTTTTTTCCACGGCTACAAATTTTGTATAGATTGCTGTGCTTATTTAGTATACACCGATCCTTGTTATTAAACGCAAGCATTTCAGGACTCAATTTCGATCTTGGTATTTAATTCTAGTATTTATTGATTTCTTACTAAATTATTTCAGCATATAAAACCATTTGACGGCTGGTAACCGCACTTCACGCGCATAAATATATCACTTCCCGGGATCTGCTTCGGCAGAGTGTCACACCCAGTAATGGGTAAAAGGCGTGATATTAGTATTATAAAACCATATAAAGAATAAAGACATTCTGTACTTTTTTGAAAATGATATCGCTAGTTTGAATAACATAAAATTATTGAAATGTTAAACAACTTATTTCAGATTTGATTACTTCAACTTCAACAAACAAAAATATAAATAAATAAATAAATAAATATAAATATTGATTTATTGGCAAATATTCAGCCTAAGCTGTTCTTCCATATTAACCTTTTAACAAATTAAACGAAAGGCAATATGTACAGGTATGGCACAACAAACTACAAGAGCATTTAACATCAAATAAACATAGAAAATATTAACTAATAGCATTGGTTTTATATACCGATTACGAAGTATATAAAATCAATGCTAATAGTAACAAAATCCAGTTCATTAACATGATTGTATCTTTAAGTCTTTCGGATTCCACTATAAGCTATTGTAATTAGGATTATTTTATTGTTTTGCAGTTTAACAAATAAACACATAAATACAATAAATAGCGAATGTAATAAATACGTACTGAAGTATATATTTATTTATTTTATTTTGTATGAACAGTCGTCAAGTATCTTTTTGTAATATAAAAGTGTAGGTATTATTGTTCGATTTGTACTCGTATTTGCTATAATATCTTTATTAAACTTTACTTTGAGTTAGTTTAGATTGTTTGATTTCATTCTTTGATTTTTCTACAATATATTTGTTACTTTAAACTTTATTGCTACAACAGAAATAAAAATATAAACCTTATTACAGTACTTCAAAACTCATTCTGTACCGCGATTATTATCTGTTACTGATCGATAAATGTAGAATATTGTATTTAAATTTAAATTATTAGTTGAAATTTTTGCCGCTTATGGCGCCAGATACTAGACATCGTGTCACGTGAGAGACGTGGTGTGAGCTGTTGAAGCGCGATGCTGTTATTTTTGCATTAAACGTAAATAATCAAACATCAATATATTTGATTTATAAAATTACTACCCCAAACAATAAGTTAATAACATTTCTTATTTTTCATGAGAATGACGTCTCTAGGTCTTTGTTTACTTTATTACTAATGTTTCTAAAATACATTTCCGGTAAAAATTAGTAAAATTGCATTCATTCAACAAGATGTTTCTCAATTTTTGTTCAAATAAAGTATTATTTTTCTCAAATGGGATAATAGTTATTTACTATATATGTAGGATAAGAGCATCATTAAGCTACGCGTATAAAATGTGCACGAGGCAACATCTTTAATGATACATTACCACATGTATATCGTACATAATTTTATCTACAACCGCGAAATAAATTAACATTAAAACAAAAATAATTTAGAATTGCCAGTTCTCATGATTATTTGACATTTGAAAAATTTAAGTGAAACCATGGTAACTCGCATTTTGTGTACAATAAGTGTCCGTTATTAAAGCACTAGTGCGTTACTATTTTCAAAAACGCACTAGTACGTTAATAAACTTCTTATCTCACTCAAAATAAATGTGATAAAATAAAAATAAATAAATATATCATCACGCCTTCTACTCATTACTGGGTGTGGCACTCTGCCGAAGCAGATCTCGGTAAGTGATATATTTTGAGCGTGAAGTGCGATTGCCAGTCGTCAAATCACGGCCCCCAAAGATGTTAGTGGTGGAGGAGCCACAGGGGTAGTTTTCGAAATTATGAAAATTGTTTGTCGCCTGTGGGAACCGAACCAGGGTTCTCAGGATCCACAGGCCCACTTCATACCACTGAGCTAGCCACCCCATAAAAATGTGATAAGTTTCATTTATGGCATGGTCGTAGATAAAAAATATTATAGCATGCCATTTTTAAAAAATGCCGTCTCCTTCACTGATAAAAAATTACTATCAATAAAAAATATCTGATCTCGCCAAAATATCCACAATATCGATATTTCTTACTTAATGGGTAATGGCTCAGTAATGGCTCAGTAGTATCAAGTCGACCTGTGGATCCAAAGACCCCTGGTTCGATCCCCACAGCCGATAAAACATTTCCACTAATTTAAAATTATCCCTGTGGGTCCCCCACCACTAACATCTTTGGGGGCCGTGATTTAACAGTAATCGCACTTCACGCGCATAAATATACCACTTACCAAAATCTGCTTCGGCAGAGTGCCACACCCAGTAATGGGTAAAAGGCGTGATGATATATTTATTTTCCACCCTGTATGAAAAACGATGTAGAATTAATCGTAGCGTCGGCGCCTCCATGACGATGCAATGTCAGCTAACTCTAACAGGATATAATTAATCACAGTGTAACAACAGAAATTAATTATTGATTGAATTAAACTACGACTAAAGCTATACTAAGCTTTAATAGTGTCCGTCTATTCAGTACAATACAACACAGTACAGCATTGACCAAGTGAAAAAACCGTATCTTGAATCGACGAACAGATCAAGTTTTGATTAAATTTGTTTTCGGAAAGTTATGATGGAATTATTTGGTGGAGGTGCGACGTCATTGTAAGTAGAAGGATTGAATTCTGATTTTGTTTACACAGTAACAACAATAAAGGGCAACCAACAGGAAATGAACCGCGGAAATAAATGAACAAAAGTTTAATTTCGCTGTAATACTGCGCGTTCTATCTAGTAGATTAAATTGAGAATTTTAATTATTAAACTGCTCGTATTTTATGACAATATAGTTCATAACATTAAATTATATGCAAATTTCAGTTTGACGTAATCAAGATAAAATAGTAATTTTACACACATAAATTTTATAATATTCACGGTTAAAATGTGTTTATTATGTCATGTTCGTCTAGAACTTAATAGATAAAATATTACAATATTATTAATCTTTGAATTTGATCTTAATATGTCACAATTTTTTTTATACATATTTATTATGACGCATTTTAAATAATAAATTAGTACGCGATAAAATAAGATTCGATCCCAATTTAAAGATAAACCGACAGAATGAACAAATTAAAGAAAATATCAAGAAATTAATTCTAATTATAGTACAGGCGACACAACCAGCTTATAAAAAAATTATACAACTATTCGAAAATAAATAAACAATCTGGTGTGGACACCACACGACTTTCTTATGCACAGCATATATAATATTTAGAATAAATGGTCTTAAACATGTAATTTAGTTTCTTTCCGTAAGAAGACATAGATAACTAGATAAAGCAAAAATTAAAATTTATATTTTTTGTTTCTATTGCTACTATGATTATTGAAATATATTATTAAATATAAAAATTAGTTTTTCTCAAAATTAAACGCATATACAGGAAAATTGCAAATAACATTTTATGTTCCAAATATTTGTGCTAACATCTTTTATTTGAAACATTTTTTCGTAACTGATTCCATTTTTGAAATAAATGGCATTTATTGTTTTGTGTGTCCGTTAAACTTCCTCTTCCGGTTTTTCAATTTCATTCAAAATCAACTCAGCTCTTCGTATTTTCATGAAACTTACAATTACCAAGTTTCGTTAACAAATCTTATCTCGTTCATGAGATATTGCACATACGGACAGACATCCATCCATCCATCCATCCATCCATCTATCCATCCATCCATCCATCCATCCATCCATCCATCCATCCATCCATCCATTCTCACACACACACACAGACATCATTGAGAAAATGATCAAAACGGATTCAACGGATCTCAAAACACGTATTTCCGCGAAAATCTCGTAAACGATTTTTTTCACGATTCCAATACTTCCTTATACTGCGTATAAGAAAGTAAAAATAATTCTACACTCATTTTTAAAGTTGATTATCTTTTCAACACAATAAATAAATAAATATATCATCACGCCTTCTACCCATTACTGGGTGTGGCACTCTACCGAAGCAGATCTCGGTAAGTGATATATTTATGCGCGTGAAGTGCGGTTACCAGCCATCAAATCACGGCCCCCAAAGATGTTAGTGATGAGGGAGCCACAGGGGTAATTTTAAATTGGTGAAAATGTTTTGTCGGTTGTGGGGATCGAACCAGGGTTCTTTGGATCCACAGGCCGACTTGCTACCACTGTGCCATTACCCCATAAGAATGACTGAAATATTCAAATTATATTTACGTATTATGTCTGTATTTAAGAAACGAATTCAGTTTATAAATTTTCTGTCAGTAATTACTTGTGATTGCTTCTCCCCTGTTAACTTTAGAACAGAAATGTAATAAGGAAAAATGTAGAGAAGAAAAACACTTCATCCAATGACTTATGCACGAGTCAGAAGCAAAAGAAAATACACGATATAAAGCAATTATCAGAGCGCCTTGAGAAATAATACAATAATTATGTGTTTGTTATTTTTACATTTCTTTAAATATATCACTTCAAAAACTGCTTTTTTTCCAGATGTTGTTTCCTTACTTTCTAATCACAGATTTTAATAATAAAAAATCAAAAGATATGTCAAATCTATCAGATATGTCAGAAACAACAAAGAAATAAAGTATAGAAACAAAATATTAACATTTAATTTTGAAAAAAAGTAGACATCTAGTATACAGACATCTAACTAAATGTATTTAAACGGAAAAGCTTTTTATCTATATTTGTAGTTCTGGACGAGACAATTACAATTAATTGTGAATTATGAATTAATTCCTTTTAGAATGATTTGTGTATTGTGACACTATAATTACTTTACTCGTATTTTTATGTGTTAGGCCGTTTAAATCTGGGACACTTTATATAAGGACACGACGACGACTAGTTGCGGTCGATGTAAGAGGACAAAATTAGATTTTTATTGCATTAATAACTTCACTCAGCTAATACGTACCTACTTTTATTAAGTTCTAGATTTTATAGCCTGATTTAAAAAATATGTTACAGAATTACGCGTTATAAAGTTACGTCGTTAAATTATTGATATTAGTTTTAAATGAACTTTTGCAGTTTACTTTCCAGGTTAGTCATCAATGATAAAAGTATGTGATACATACAAAGTACCTACTAGCATATTTTTTTTCTACAACCGAACTGTCAATTGAGGGCAGAAAGTTGACGTTTGGCACTCGCCGAGTGGCAATAAGAGCTGTATTTCATTTGTCATTTGGTTCACTTAAATCAGTTCAGATAAATTACACAAATAAATTAATAAATATATCATCACGCCTTGTACCCATTACTGGGTGTGGCACTCTGCCGAAGCAGATCTCGGTAAGTGATATATTTTGCGCGTGAAGTGCGGTTACCAGTCGTCAAATCACGGCCTCCAAAGATGTTAGTGGTGGAGGAGCCACAGGGATAGCTTTTGAAATTATGAAAATTGTTTGTCGCCTGTGGGAATCGAATCTAGGGTACCAGGGTTCTCAGGATCCACAGGCCGACTTCATACCACTGAGCTAGCCACACAGCATAATTAAATGAATTGATTAGGATGCGGGCACTCACGTGACAATATGACGTTTTGTGACGCAAAGAACAGCTGTTTGGGTTTGCGATCACTGCGCCACCTACAAAATGAATTATTGTTTTGTGACGAGATTTAAAAAGAACGGTTCTTTTTAAATCTTGTTGGGCTGCGATCACTGCGCCACCTCAAATTGAACAAATAGTTCATTTTGTAGGTGTCGCAGTGATCACAAGCCCAAACAACTGTTTTTTGCGTCACAAAACGTCGCATTGTCACGTGAGTGCCCGCATCCTATTACATAAACTGATACCCTTATTGTAGTGAATTACTTCAAAGTAAATTAGAATAAGTAATTCCAGTACTGGGAATAAAGTCAGCGAAATAAATAAGTGATCTGGATCAATAAATGTAAGTTAGATCAGATTCAAATGGCAAATGGAATGCGTCTATTATTTTACAATTCACCGACCGGTAAAGCAAGAATGTATCCATGGATACATGAAAACTGTCAAAACTTTCAAGCAAATTTGAAAACAGAAAAACTGTCAAAAATGATTTTAAATTCATTGATCGCAGCGTAGCCGAGAGCAACAACCATGCAAGAACGGTAATGGACTACTTTCTGCTGTAGGTACACAAATAACTATTATATATAATGATAATTTGACGTAATATACAAAAAGAAAATAGACATGATTTATTTTGTGTTATGCGGAAATACTGATTTTTTTTCAATAGTTTTGAGATATTAAATAATATCAACACTAAAATAATTATCAAAGAAGTGCATATTTTATCCTGCTCCCAAAAATTTATAAATTTATTTGCAGGACTCGATTTTCAAAGCCAGCAAACCATTTTTACCACATTAAAATTACTCCTATGGCTCCTTCTCCACTAACATCTACGGAAGCCGTGATTTGACGGCTGGTAATCGCATAAATATATCACTAACCGAGATCTGCTTCGGCAGAATGCCACGCCCAGTAAGGGATGATATTTTTTTTTGAATGTACTGGAGCAAACCGGAACGGTTTATATTAAATAATTTGAAAAGATGACACACTCTGCTAATTACTTAATGAAAAAATGTTCGTGTAAACGAATTGTGCAGTGTATAAGATAATTCTGCATTCTGTACGTATAAAAAATTAATTAAAAATTGTTAAAAGTTCATGCATAAAATTGTGAAAAATACATTTTCTACAAACGCTTACAAAATTGATTATTCATAGCTTCATATCATGCAAATGAATACTTAATAAATATTTTTAAGTTTTTATGAAACTATAGAGACAAGATTAAGAAACTTACTATTACCTACTTAACAAATGACAGATAGATATTATAACATGAAGTTTCAGTCGACGAAAGTTATAATCTTTTAATCAAAACATTGTAAAGAGTGATTATTTCTTGCGTGTGTTTCTTTTTGTTTTTATTGTAATTAGCAGAAGAAATGTTTTCTATTATGTATGTATTTATATATTTCTATTCCGTGGTACACGCGATAAAAATATTCATTTCTAATGCAGATTTTGTAATTCTACCGATTATTAACTTTGCAAATCTTTAGGGACAAAAGAAAATCATAAATATTCATTTGTTTGTTACAGTGCACAACAGGAATTTAATCACAATTACAGTAGCTTATAGCAGAATTCGACGGAAACAAGAGTATTTTTTATTATTTTTTATTATTATACTAGTGCTGTAATGAATTTTGACAGTCAAATGAGACACAAATAAACAATGAAACATAGATTTTATTGCATATTGAATTAATCTACTGACGCCTCAAATAAAAAGAAAAAGAAAATTTATAAATATATAAGGTGGATCCAAACAATTATTAAAATAGAATAAATAAAAGACTTCAGGAATCCAATATTTATTTTCTTTAAATATTTATTATAAAAGGACGTTTCGAACTAAAAAATTAGTTCATCATCAGCAAATCTAAAATATATAATACAATAATAATAATATAAAACTAATAAATAATATAAAATGTCAAACAAACCTCAATAAATGTAAAAAATAATATGAATAAAATATCATAAATAAAATAAAATATGTCAAAACATCAAAATAGATACATATGAATAACAAAAATAAAAATATATGGAAAAAAAACAAAAAATATAAACTAAAAAATAAAATAAAAAATAATAAATAACCAAATTAAATTTCTAAATTCGCTAAAAAAATTTGAACATATTTTAAATTATTATAGGCATCAGTTTTATAGTTAACAGAAACATCAAAATGTAAATTTATATGTAAGTTTTCTAAAATTAATCTGTAAAATTTATTTTCCATAATATCAATAATTTTAGCTCCAGAGAAATCAAAAATGTGTCCAGTCTCCTGATGATTTAAAGAAAATAAATATTGGATTCCTGAAGCCTTTTATTTATTCTATTTTGAAAAATAAAATATAAATATAAATAATACAATTTTTACTTTCTTATACACTGTATAAGGAAGTATTGGAATCGTGAAAAAAATCGTTGACCAGATTTTCGCGGAGATACGTGTTTTGAGGTCCACTGAATCCGTTTTCATCATTTTCTCAATGATGTCTGTGTGTGTGTGTGTGTGTGTGTGGATGTGTGTCCGAGTGTGCAATATCTCATGAACGAGATAAAATTGGTTAACGAAACTCGGTACTTATAAGTTTCATAAAAATATGAAGAGCTGAGTTGATTTTGAATGAAATTGAGAAACCGGAAGAGGAAGTATACTGGACATATAAAACAATAAATTCCATTTATTTCAGAAATTGAATCAGTTACGAAAAAAAGTTTCAAATAAAAGATGTTGCCAAAAATATTTGGAACATAAAATGTTATTTGCAATTTTCCTGTATATGCGTCTAATTTTGAGAAAAACTAATTTTTATATTTAATAATATATTTCAATAATCATAGTAGCAATAGAAACAAAAAAAATATAGATTTTAATTTTCGCTTTATCTAGTTATCTAAGTCTTTTTTCGGAAAAACAAATACATCGTTAAAATGGTCAACTAATTTGGCAACTTTGCCTCAATTTAATCGACTTCGTATTTCACGGTTCTTGAGATAGGTACCAAGGGTAAGGCTCGATAAACGGACATCTTGTGTATGCCTCATCAGTAAAGTGAGTCATAAAGTAGTCAACATTATTAAAATTATACGTAAACAAATTTGATATTTTATATGGGATGGCTAGCTCAGTGGTATGAAGTCGGCCTGTGGATCCTGAGGTCCCTGGTTCGATTCCCACAGGCGACAAATTTTCATAATTTGAAAAAGCTATCCCTGTGGCTCCTCCACCACTAACATGTTTGGGGGCCGTGATTTGACGACTGGTAACCGCACTTCACGCGCAAAATATATCACTTACCGAGATCTGCTTCAGCAGAGTGCCACACCCAGTAATGGGTAGAAGGCGTGATGATATATTTATTTATTTATTTATATGTTTCAAACAGATATATGCTGAATTACTGGAAAACTAAATTACATGTTTAATAATATTATATAACATTCATATATTCTAAATATTATATATGCTGTGTATAAGAAAGTCGTGTGCTGCCCACACCAGATTTTTATGTGTGGGATTTCGTACATTCCTGGATTTTATACTCTGTCATAAAATACGATAAGCTACAGTAATTGAGAAATTGTGATGAAATTCCTATTGTTCAGAGTAGCAAATAAATAAATAAAAATAAATTAGGGTACTAGTAGCACTATACTTTCTTTCAAGTTCTCATTTTGAGAGTTCGATGCGTTCCCAGGGAGCTATTTACCTCATAAATAAATAAAATACACAACTTAGAATACAGAAAGCTAGTAGTTGTATTTTCTAAACTTACAAGAACAGTAATACATTTTAAAAGTTTTATTGGCACGAAAACGAAACAGGCGAGTTTTGATCTTTTTTATTAGTTTCGTGAAAATGTTCATACGGTCAGTTTAGCAGCGGACAAAGGACACAGCTCTACCAAATTGAATTAAAACAGAAACAAATTCAGTATGCAAACATTGCCTTTTAGATTTAATAAAGACGTCTGAATAGCGTTACCATGGAGATAAATTTAATTAAAATTGGTCCTTTTTGTTTTTCATCTGGTGCTAATTTTGTCTCTATTGATAACTATTTTCGTTATGTGTAGCCATCAATTTAAGTAAAAATGTGATACAGTTTTTATTTAGAAATTTAATTTAAAATCGGAAAAAATTGGTGGATGCGCTTCGTGTAGCACAGTTACCCAATTAGTAATAACGATTATCAATTACAATTATCAATTAATGGAAGCGTGTTAAAACTTGCGAACCAAATTACAATTAACAGTACTAAAAGTAAAAAATGACATTTGTAGAGAACTTTAAAAATAAAGTAATACAGGTTTTAGTTCAACTAATACGAGTCAGTTGGCCCGAATTTAATTTTATCGTTAAAATTTTAAATAATACTAAAAATGCAGGTATCTTATATTTACTAAATTCTACAATTAATTTTCAACATTTTTAACTAAATTTAACATTAAATATACGTTAAACACAAAATGTGTAGCAGTATAACTCTCATTTTTTTTTTCTTCACATAAACTAACTCACTAATGAACTATCATGATTATTATTTTGTGGGCAGTTTGGCGGATGAAATTGAAGTTAATTATTAATTAAAACAAACTTTATTATTATACAGTTTTTTAATAAAACAATTTTTTTTAGTTAAAACAGAAATGTTTACTTCCTCTTTCATTGGCTGTCATTTCTAGATGTATGTATCGATTGACTTAAAAATGTATCTGTGTATTAACAACATACTAGTATATGTCTCAATAAAATTTCATTTCATTTTTTTGTATACTACACGAGAAATAGAACTATAAAATATAACTTCAAACGAAAAAATAAAATTGGGCCAACTGAAGTGGGGCTCGTATAATTTTTATCACCTCTATTCTTTTAAACACTGCAGTTTTATAATAGTATATTTCATAATAAGTAATGGCTTAGTGGTATCAAGTCGGCCTGTGGATCCGAAGAACCCTGGGTCGATCCCCACAGCCGACGAAACATTTTTACTAATTTAAAATTACCCCCTGTGGCTCCCCCACCACTAACATCTTTGGGGGGGCGTGATTTGTCGGCTGGTAACCGCACATCACGCCCATAAATACATCACTTACCAAGATCTACTACGGCAGAGTGCCACACCCAGTAACGAGAAAAAGGCGTGATGATATATTTATTTATTATATAAATATAAAAATAAATATATCATCACGCCTTATACCCATTACTGGGTGTGGCACTCTGCCGAAGCAGATCTCGGTAAGCGATATATTGGGAATCGAACCAGGATTCTCAGGATCCACAGGCCGACTTCATACCACTGAGCTAGCCACCCCATTTATTTATTATTATTACTTATATTTCTTTCTGTTATGGCCAGTATTATAAATAAATAAATAAATACGAAACCTATAGATAAAATGTGAGTTATAGATGTCTGTATTTGACATAAATCAGGATCGAACCAAGATACCAGAGGTCACAACCTCTGATTCCAGCTCCATCGCTAAACTATGAAAGTTCAAAGAGCACATATTTTCTCGCTGTCACCTTACCAATTCGATCACGTGACCACGCCGCCTACGTCACGTCCCTGCCTCACTGTCACACGTTGCACGAACGAAGGACAATTTTCGTGTCGTGTTCTCGCGGTCCAAGGATGAGGAAAAGGACGATTTTGTCAGCGACGTGTTTGGTTTTCGATTCTATCCGCCAAGGAAATTGTTTTCATATGGAGGAGGAAAATAACATGTTGTTTATGTTCACCATGGAGATTTGTTTCTTCGGAAGTGACGTAGTTCCGGGTTTGGTAGGGTAGGAGGAGGGTATTTAATAAGAAAGGTATTATTACTAGAGTCTTAAGTTCAATTTTTAAATAGATATTTTGTAATTTGACTCATCAAGTGGAATTTCCAAAATTTTACACTTCATTTAAAATAAATAAATATAAATATATCATCATGCTTTTTACACATTACTGGGAATGGTAGTCTGCCAAAGCTGATCTCGCTAAGTGATATATTTATGCGCAATTGAGAGTCGTCAAATCACAGCCCCCAAAGATGATAGTGTTGGGGGAGCCACAGGGGGTAATTTTAAATTGGTAAAAATGTTTTGTCGGCTGTGAGGATCGAACCAGAGTTCTTAAGATCCACAGGCCGACTCGATACCACTGAGCCACTACCCCATACACCATACACTTGATTTAAATAAATAAAAACATATCAAATATTTAACATTATTGACAATTATTCGTTTTGCTTTTATTTATTTAAACAAAATTTACAATTTAACTTTTGAGGTTTGTTTGTCCATTACAGTGACAAACTGTCAGTTTGACAGCTATCATTATTTGGTGTCTATAATCTGTATATAATAATACAATAAAGTATCTAACTGCAATTCTGTGAAATTTTCTTTCAAATACAAGCGCAGGCTGTCACTCTCTTCTTTTCTAATCTTTGTAGATTCATTGTTTGAGTATTGAGAGTGAGTAATTTGATATTTTTCAGTATGAAAAATGTACGTCGAAAAAAGATGAATGAAAGTCGTATAAAATGAATGAATGGATCTGATTAAAGGTTTGTTGTGTGATGAGTAAATAAGCTTGTACGGAGGTATCTATGAATGTGGTTGAAGCGAGGATGGTGTGTTAGGATCAGAATGATTGATGAGAACTGATTAACTCGATGAATCTGATGAGTGAATGTTTTATAAATGATTCTAGGGTTCGTGCTACCCCTATTTAATGGGATATAACATGATGTTATGTGTGTACAGAGTGATCAGAAGTAAATGTTTGAGTTGGCAATAATAAATAAATCATAATAATAATAAATTAGAAATACTCGGGACAAAATAAAAAATGTCTTTGTTAGTATTTCAAATAGTTGTCATATTCCCATTAGCTTAATGTGTTTTAAATTGTTGAAAAGTAAATAATATATTAGATCAAATTTGTATCTCTATCATTTCGACGTAAAACAGTAAATTTTTTGTTTCATTATTAATATATACTTCTTGTTTATTGATTTTTTATTCTTTATTAACTTGGTTATTATGCACAAAATGACTGTTTTTAAAAGTAGGTCATAAAAGGGGGATTAATTAAAATGTTACATATAATCTCTTTCCAAAATTAATCCGGAGGTAAAAATTTAGATTGAATTAAATGCTGATTAAAAAAGTAATGCTGCTGCCTTTATTAAACGAGATGAAAAAAAAAATTAAATGTAAAACAATATTCAATAATTAGAAAATAATTATTTGTTTTTTCTTGTTTACCTTCTTATTATTAAAGACTAAACGAAAATTTATCTTTACGTATTACTTACAAGACGTTGAATTTTATAAATAAATTATTCAAAGACTATGGAACAGGAGTGCCGTAAAAAAACGACCGAAAAAGGCGAATAAGATAAAATCGATTTTGATAAAACTGTTGAGAATCTGATACACCCAGCACTTTGTAAATATTACGAAACAAAAATATCGTATCTCTGAATGCACATTGCATTGAATTTATATCAAAATATACAAAATATCTAGTACCAAACAAAATATTATGAATAAAATTTAATAACTTTTGTTTATTTTGTTACTCTGCACAACAGGAACATAATCTCAATTACAGTAGCTTATAGTGGAATCCCAACCACTCAGACACAATCGTATTTTTTTATATAAGTTGAAGGCAGCGAGATTTGAATGCAGAACCTCTCCCTATACTCTATTCCAGTTATAAATGAATCATAGGGCCAATCATTATTAAACTCTGATTGGTCAAGACCCAAAAGAAATCCACAAAACAAAAAAAGACATCATTTACTCATCACATTCGGAATCATTGATCACACAACAAACTTTCAATCATATCAATCTAATCACTTCTATATACTTTTCATTAATCTTTCTTCGACGTTCGTTTCATATGTTAAAAAAAAATCAAATTACATACATACATACATACATACATATCTTCACGCTATATCCCAACAAATGGGGTAGCACGTATCCTAAAATCATTCATAAAACATTCACTCATCACACTCATCAAACAATCAGCCGTCGACAAACATTTTCATCCACATTCATAGATCACTCCATATAAACTCATTAATTTATTACACTCGAAATCATTTACCACACAACAAACCTTCAATCACATCATTCCTATTCACTTATCATTCATTTTCTTTTTTCAACGTACGCAACATATGCATAAAACATCTCAAATTACTCACGTTTACGTAACAACGAATCTAATACCGAAACTAACAACGAATATACAAGATTAGAAAAGATGAAAGCACTTGTATATGAAAGAAAAGTCTACACAACGCAGTAACTGAAACAAAAAGATAAGAAAGGAAGGGAGTGTTGCCCTGCGCTTGTTTTTGAAAGTGAATTCCATACAATTGCAGTTAAACACTCAATGTAAGAACTGAAAACGAATTAATAGATAAGAATTCTAGCTTTATTTTAATATTATTCGTAACGCATCTACATTTCCATGGCTTGTTAGAGAAAATACCCGGAGTAATAATTAGTGTAGATATCTTATATATTCAAAGAATGAAGGGTAAAAATAGAATAATGTTGTGTTAAGATTCTAGAATAAATTGATGTTCGAGTAGTTTAAACGAAACCATTTAAATTCGTTTCTATAAAGTTTGAATAAAGGAAAACACCTGCCATCTAATGTAAAATACATTTTAAATTCTCACTTTTCTTTTGTCTACGGAAATCGATGAAACTATACTAACATATGGTGACAAAGAAAATCAATATGCAGGCGCTAAAAACTAGAATAAATATTAATCAATTTTCAATCATTATTTTTTTCACCTGAATTATAAATGCAAGAGAGAAATCTAAGCGTTTCTGAAATTTTAATAAGTACTATTTAACAGGACTTTTATAAGAATTATTTAAATGTACGGCAGTACGGTAGTGTGAGCAGCATTACGTATTTCAAATCCGGAGATTCCGAGTTTGAAATCCGCTCAAGTTACAAATATATGAACTGCAACGCTGCGGCTCGGTGTATCCAAACCCTGAATTATAATTGGGATCTAGTTCCTGTTGTATAGAGTAGTATAAATAAATTAATAAGATGTAAGGTAAAGATCTTGAAGGTTAATAGAGTTACGGTCGTGTTGAAAAGTCAATATATCAACATTCAAAATGAATGTGAAAAGTATCTCTTTGCAACCATAAGCGTATTCCATTTGCCATTTGGATCAGATCTAACAGACATTTACTGAACCAGATCACTTATTTATTTATGTCGCTAGATTACTTCGCTGACATTTTTTTCAGTACTGGAATTACATATTCTAATTCACTTTGAAGTAATTCACCCCAAAAAGTGTATCAGTTTGCTTAATTCAGTTCATTTAGTCATTTGTCGAATTTATCTGAACTGATTTAACTGAACCAAGTGGCAAATGGAATACAGCTATTCAGTGCGACAAGAAATCGTTTATGATGTTTCCAAGACAACCATTGTTGAATAATCTTTTTTTTTAATTAATGTGAAATATAATAGTAAATGACCGATGTCAAATATTGATTTTATGAAATAAAAGTTCACAACCGTATAAAAAATAGTATGTAACATACATATGGCAACGGCCATTGCTAAACTTGTTATTATAATATATTTACTGTAGTATCACCCATTAAAAAAAATTAGACGACCGTAAACACCCTATAGATATATCACGGAATGGGCCTTTCAAGACTTTTTAGAATTTTTTATATATTAATCTACGTAATAAAATAATTATACCCAAAATTTTTATTTTTTTTTTAATCTTATATTAAGCATGATAAAAATATTTAAACTTTCGAAACAAACGTATATGACGTAGTTGCATCTTAGCTTAAAGAGAGACAGATAAGACAGAGATAAATAACACGTAACTTCAAGTAACGTGTGTCGTTGTCAAAGAATCCTCAGACAAAACATAACTAGACGGATAACAACGGCGTTTGTTGTAAAGCAGAAAGGGATAGAATAACTGGTGGGTGATGCGGATGTGCGGCAAGGAGCAACTTGCATAACATCAAAGTGTACTCGCTCCTTGCCGCGCACCCGGCGGATCCAAAAGTTATTCCATCCCTTTCTGCTCCACAACTCTGCATTGACTTGAATACGACATAATTCGTCTAGTATTATACGTCATTGGTAGAATCGTAGAATGCTGAATGCTTATTTCTTCTTCGTCTTCCTCTCAGTAAAATTGAACACCGGCAAACGTTTCAGACAAAGTTCTGTGATTGGCTTAATGCAACTACGTAATTGCAATATGGCAGTGCAAAATACAAATGAGCGATTTGAATTATTCAACTTTAACTTTCATATTTCAGCAATAAAGATATCATTTATGGTATGATTTTATATTGTATTAAATATGATGTACGGTCAAGAATTTATTTATTATTATTCCATCATAAATTAGAAGTCTGTGTATATTTTGTCCGTGCTTTCTCTCACAATTTCACCAATCTTTCATTCAACATTCGTTCTATATGCACAATCCATCGTAACTAAACATATTTTATTTGATAATTTTTATAAATAAAAGACAAAGGCAGAGTTTTTGAAACTGATTCAAAAACAAATGTTCCTATATCTCATCGCGCTCGTATACTCGTATCTGTTGGCCATCCTATCCGCTATTCGCATCGTATTCCATCGCAATGTCAGAACTATCTCAATTAACAGAATTCTGTAGCCGCTCTCGCATTTTCTCATATCACATTCGCGATACGTAGCTCTCGCCGAATTCCGCAGCCAGATACGATCTTGTCTGGAGAACCTGCACGTCGCTCAAAAATCCCATTTCTATGCCAATCAAACGATGTTCGCGTCCTCAACTTTTCCCTTGGTTAATGTCTCGTTCGTGAAATGTAATTACGATCTTAACAACATATAAAGAGTTTGATTTTCTAAATTAATTATCTACTTTTAGAAATAGATTGAAAGACTTCCTGCTGTAAAGATTACATTCTTATGCCAATGGCACACTGGTCGAGGAGCATAACTCAGCGTCGAGGAACTCATCCATGAAACAACAGAACACATCCGTCATCGATAAAAAATAGAGGCGCCACTATTTCCATCGAGGAGTTGTGTCTCATTTCACACGTATTATTGTGTCTCATTTCATGTTAGTGTGGGCTGTCATTTTGGTTTTACTTTGTGCTATTTTTTCGTGTTTGTTTATTTTATCAGTCAGGGTGCGTTCTGTTGTTTCATCGATGATTTCCTCCACGCTCATTCATGCTCCTCGACCAGGAGCATGAATGAGCGTCGAGGAACTCATCGATGAAACAACAGAACACATTCGTCATCGATGAAAAATAGAGGCGTCTCTATTTCCATCGAGGAGTTCCTCGATGAAACGACTGTGTCTCATTTCACACGTATTATTGTGTCTCATTTCATGTTAGCGTGGGCTGTCATTTTGGTTTTGCTTTGTGCTATTTTTTCGTGTTTGTTTATTTGATCAGTCAGGGTGCGTTCTGTTGTTTTATCGATGAGTTCCTCGACGCTCATTCATGCTCCTCGACCAGTATGCCACTGGCATTAGATTTACTCTTAGGTGCTAGAGCTGAATTCAGGAGTACGATGGTGTGGATAGCCTTACGGTATTTGAATCTGGAGATTTCAAGTTTGAATCTCACTCAAGCTAAATATACCGTGTCCTATGTAAATGTTGGTATAGGCAGTTAACATGTAAAATTATAAATTAAATAAATATATAAATATATCATCACGTCTTCTACCTATTACTGGGTGTGGCACTCTGCCGTAGCAGATCTCGGTAAGTGATATATTTTGCGCGTGAAGTGCGATTACCAGCCGTAAAATCACAGCCCCCAATGATGTTAGTGGAGGGGGAGTCACAGGAGTAGTATTAATGTAGAGAAAATGTTTGTCGACAGTGGGAATCAAACTAGGGTTCTTAGGATCTATAGACCGACACGATACCACTGTGCCACCTACTCCACTAAAAAAATTATAAACAAAATAAATATATTACTATATTATCACGTTTAAACCTATTACTGGGTATGGCACTCGGCTGTAGCAGATATCGATAAGTGATATATTTTGCGCGTGAAGTGCAGTTACCAGTCGTCAAGTCATAGCCCCCAAATATGTTAGTGGAGAGGGAGCCACACGAGTAGTATTATGTGGTAAAAATGTTTGTCGATAATGGAAATCAAACTAGGGTTCTTAGGATCCACAGACTGACCCGATACCACTGTGCCACCTTCTCCACTAAAAAAACTTATAAATTAAATAAATATATTACTATATTATCACGTCTAAACCCATTACTGGGTGTAGCACTCTGCCGTACCAGACCGCGGTAAGTGATATATTTTACTGCATATGTATTTGCTTGTTTCGCTATATTTTCTATTTTCATCGATGTAATAAATGACCAACGTTCCGTTTGTCGAACGCCTATAATTTATATAACAATGTTGATAAGAGGTGTTGGAGAACAGTGAGCGATTAAAGCGATGGTTTGTGAACTTTAAAATTCTAAAGCACATTCTAATTTAGACTTAATGAAATAAGATCGCTTTTGGTATGTTATATCATCAAAAGATTTGAAAAATAAATAGTATATTATGATACTATACTCTGTTTTTTAACCAGGAGGAGTAAATGCACAAGTCAGATTTACACTATAGAAATTCTTACACATCTGCACTGATTAAGTCTCATAGAATTTATTTTAAAATACAAATGACATTATAAACTCTAATTTGTCACTCCGTATATTATTAGTTCTTAAAAGAACTGATTTATTTTAATGTCACAGAAATGCAAAAAAACCAACAAGAAAACAGATAACCTCAAAACTTATGACAGCTCTAATAAATCAAATGTAAAATCTATGTACAGTGTAAACTGGACGAAGCACTAGCCAATCAGAAGCGTCAGTTTTAGCGGTTAAAATTTAAATTACTCCTCCTGGTTAAAAAACAGAGTATAGTGTATAAGACAAGATCGGTAAGTGCTTTATAACAAGACGAGATAAATATAGAAAAACGAGAGTTTTTCTAATTTTCGAGTCATCTACCTCATACAATATGAGAGTATTTTCTATTTTTATCGCGTGCAAGAGTACATGTTATACAGGCGCCAAACGTCGCCGAGGTAACAATAGTTCTTTTAATTTATGATTGTCAAGTGCGTAGCCTTATCGCAGCTTCGCGTGTCTGACCGCCACGAATGGCCGAGGGGTATTATCCCCAAAATTATCACGCATAATTCTACACAAATTGTTTGACTTGAAATGGATTTAGGTTAGAGTACAATGGCACAACGCAGAATGTACTACAATTTATTATTTACAATTAAGTTGAAAATTTATTTAAACGCAGGTTTTGTTTTTTTAATTCACCATTTGGTTAACAAAAATTTTAGTGCTTAGTTTGTCACTGAAGTGTTATATTATTGTTATTTATTTATTTATTTATTTACTAATCTATGCTGTCTGTATATTAAATCAATGGTTTTTAAATTTTTCGGAACGTTGACACTCCTTGGAAGCAAAAATACTTCAAATAAACTCTGTAGATAATTAAGTAATAAACAAATTCTTTCATTACAAATTTTCTGTAAAATTGTTAATACAGTCAAAAATAAAGAAAATTTGTTGTTACTATACTTCAAACGAGACTGCTGCTGCCATCTCTTCGCAAAATGTCGAACTATATACATGTAGAAATTATCTCAAACTGGTACATTTAATCGAAAAATGTTTTAAATAAAAGTTATAAAGAATCGTAAAATTAAGATACTTTATTTGAACTTTTTTTTAATTTATCCCTTAACTTTCAAAATATCCACCATTATATGTAGCATACAACTGACTTCATTTCAGAGTGGTTCTATTTCCTCAGACTACGAGAAATCGAATGCCGTTGAGCGCACCTTCAAATCTTTTTTAGTTTTTAAGTTACAGCAATTTTTTACTTTTTCAAATATTAACTTTGAAGGCCCATATCTCGAAAACTAAATGAGATATTGAAATGCGGTTTGAACGAGTGTATTTCTCGTGCTCCAATTATCTCATACTGAAATTTTGAAAATTTCGAATATTTAACAATTTTTTCAAAATTTTCTTTTGCCCATATTTCAAAAACTTGACAAGATAATGAAAATCTCTAAAAACCTGTGAATTCCTCTCGTAAAAGTACATATGTATGTAAAATTTCAGAATTTTTGCTCCATGGATAAAATTTTTAGAGCAAAAAAATTCAAAATGGCTCAAATTCGTCAAAATCTTAAGGGGTACCCCTTCAAAAATAATTAAAAAACAGTGATTTTTCGTTTTATTGTAATAAAAACTTTATCTGTGTGAATTTTTGCCTGAAATTTTGCATACCTATGTACTTTTACGAGACGAATTCATTGGTGTCCACAGATTTGCATTATCTTTTCAATATTTTAAAATATTGCTAAGTGAAAAATTTGAAAAAAAATTAAATTTTTTAAAATTTTCAATATTTCAGTATATGTTAATTAGAACACGAGAAATACACTCGTTCAAACCGCATTTCAATATCTCTTTTAGTTTTTGAGATATGGGCCTTCAAAGTTGAGATTTTCAAAAAGTCAAAAATCGCTGTATCTCTAAAACTAAAATAGATATGAAGATACGCTCACCGGAATTCAATTTCTCGTAATCTGAATTATATAGAACCATATTTTAAAATTTTTCGATTTTGAAACTGGTTTTCATTTTCATTAGCAGACATTTTTGCTATCACGACTCCGGCGATTAAAAAAATATATATTGAGGATCAAAATATGCATTATTATGTAAAAATATATGAGGAATTAAATGGTGAAATCCCTAATTTTATATCTAGTTCCATAGTTTTTTAAATTAACATCTAAATAAATAGTATATAGTATATTTTTCATTTCAGTAATCCATAAAATTTAAATAAAAGCTTGCAACGGGATGAATCTTTGGAAACATGTATTTTAAAATTTGCAAATAGCGTCCGACGACCCCCCTCCAATACTTTTGCGATCCACACTTTGAAAACCACTAGATTAAATAAATGTTTGAACATTTTTTGAATACTCGTATTATATAAAATATTTATTTGAAAATCTTTATTGTTATTTTTAGATATTAAAATAATTTTATGTGATTAATTTTTGTTACTAACTAAATGTAAACTAAACTAAAAACAGATTAAATAGTTTTTTTTCAATCGTATTTAGATGAATTACAACTTTTTTGCGGTTCAAATATAATTGCAAACTTCTGTTTTCATTAGGATGATTGAATTACTAGCAGCAGTTCTCAAACTTTCAGAGTTCAGCTATTGTTAAAGTTAAAAACTACTTTGTTGAATAATTACTTTAATAATTGAGACAAAATTAACAGTATATAAATTACTTTTGTTTGTTTAAACTTGGATGATTTTCAAAGTTACGCCCTAAATTAATTCAACAGTTCTGAAGCTTTATTGACATGTTAGAGCACCCTTAAATACTAAATTAATTAGAACGTTCCCTAATGCCCTTTATCCATAATTCAATCTAATGAATTTATTATAAAGGACAAATGTCAGAAATCACAAAATCGAAACAATATCATTATCATTTTATATCTAATAATATTGCTTTCAATAAATTCTCTTTTTTATCAATAAACACGACAGATAACAAATGCATTGTAATATTATCTATAATATCTATTTTATCGATGACATCGATAACTTCTATCAAATCATGCCATAGACGTGCATGTGTATACAATATATCCCACAAATATTAAGAGTAGAGAAATAATATTAGAAAATAGTATATTTTTCAAATAAAAAATGTACGGCAAATACACCCACCCTACCGTACTGCCGGATATATAGGATATATAGGGTATATAAGTAAGAAATATTGATATTATCCTCTGAAATAATAATTTAAGCTAAATAATTAAAAAAAACCTTTCGAATGTTTATGATAGTGGATATTTTCGCGAGATTTTTATCGATAGCAATTTTTTCGCAGTGAAGGGTACAGCATTTTTTCTTAAATAGCATACTATAATTTTTTTTTGATCCCAGATGATAATAACACTTTATGTGAACAAAAATTGAGAAAAATCTTGTTGAATTAATGTAGCCTTATTGATTTTTACCGGAAATGGATTTTAGGTTGCCATAGATATATTAGTAATAAAATATACAAAAACCATAGAGATGGCTGTCAGTAGGCGTATTCCATTTGCCATTTGTATCAGATCTAACTTACATTTACTGAACCAAATCACTTATTTATTTCGTTGGATTACTTCGCAGACTTTATTTCTAGTACTAGAATTATAGATTTTAATTTACTTTTGGGTGGCTAGCTCAGTGGTATGAAGTCGGCCTGTGGATCCTGAGAACCCTGGTTCGATTCCCACAGGCGACAAACAATTTTCATAATTTCAAAAAAAGCTACCCCTGTGGCTCCCTCATCACTAACATCTTTGGGGACCGTGATTTGACGACTGGTAACCGCACTTCACGCGCAAAATATATCACTTACCGAGATCTGCTCCGGCAGAGTGCCATATGGGTAGAAGGTGTGATGATATATTTTATTTTATATTTTTAAATTTACTTTGAAATAATTCACCCCAATAAACGCATCAGTTTGCTTAATTCAGTTCATTTAGTCATATGTCGAATTTATCTGAACTGATTTAAGTGAACCAAGTGTCAAATGGAATACAGCTATTCTGAAGAATAACAGCCGTATCTATGGTTTTTGTTTATTCTATTCACAGAGAAAATAAAACAACAGAGGGCGGGTGTTGTTTACAATTGTAGCCACTTAGTTTTGAAGTAGCCATCTTGGTTTGCGCCAGACAGAAATTTCATGCTTGATAAAAAGTGATTATATTCAGTGTTTACTTAAGTTTTTAATTAATATTTTGTGTTTTTAGTACATGTTTATACTATGTGTAACATACTGTTAAACAAATACAGTGATTTTCTATTAGATATTAGATAATGTGGCGCAAACCAAGATGGCGCTTCCGCGTTTTCTCGTGGATACCCCTTCCGCTTCATGGCAACGCGTCCCTCACCCATCAAACATGCTTAAATTCGCTCTGTATATTTATTTACTCTGTGATTCTATTACTAGTTAAGTCTATGACAATTAAAATACATTTTCCTTAAATATCAGTAAAATTTTTTTCAATTATTTTTTTTCTTTAATAAAGTATTATTATTTTTTGATATGTTTGTAATAGACAAAAAAATACTCTTTCAAATGGGATCAAAAAAATTATAGCATACCATTTAAACAAAAACGTCGACTCCTTCACTGTGAAAAACTAACTATTGATAAAAAATATTTAATTTTATCTAAATATTCGCAATAATAAACCCTCAAAACATTATTTTAATTATTTAGATTAAATGATTATTTCAGGAGTTAATATCAATATTCCTTACTTATTTTACACCCTGTACAGATTAAATAATGCTAGCTTGCACACTGATAAAATTAAGAAGAATTTCTAAGTGCCAATCGTCGACCCCTTTCTAATATCTTCCACATTTTGGAAACCACTGGTGTAGAATATTCGTGGTCGACCTCATAATGTTAAAATGTTTTTTATTCTATGACTGTAATGATCAGAAAATCGTGGCTTTTCCTGGGTCGCCAAGGTTCAGTTCTCTCCGTTGCACTTGAATGTCAGTGAAAGCTGAATCAAAAGAACGATCTTAGCGTTTAAAAACGCTCTTCCTTTTTGGCAAACAGGACTACAAGGATACAAGAGAACGAGAAATACAAGTCAGAGTCCTTTGTGTTATTTGTCCTTCCTGAATGAAAGTTACTCACCTTATTCAAATATTCGACAACGTTTTATTTTTCAAATATATAAAAGATTCAATGCTTTTAGTAGAATCTTCAGAGCCGCTTTCGTTTTCAACTTATAGCAAGTTTTGAGGAACGTACTTTATTATTATTAATATTATACAATAGTATGGGGTAGTGGCTCAGTGGTATCGAGTAGACCTGAGGATTCTAAGAACCCTGGTTCGATCCCCACAGCCGACAAACATTTTCACCAATTTAAAATTACACCAGTGGTTCCCCACCACTTACATCTTTGGGGGTCGTGATTTGACGAGTGGTAACCGCGCTTCACGTGCATAAATATATCACTTACCGAGATCTGCTTCGGCAGAGTGCCACACTCAGTAATGGGTAGAAGACGTGATAATGTATTTATTTATTTTATTTTGTTATAATCAAAATATTTTAATTAATTTCTGTAATATTTTAAACTAAGAAAATCTGTATTAAAATGGTGTGTTTACTAATACTAACATCTTTGGGGGCCGTGATTTGACGACTGGTAACCGCACTTCACGCGCATAAATATATCACTTACCGAGATCTGCTTTGACAGAGTGCCACACCCAGTAATGGGTAGAAGACGTGATAATGTATTTATTTATTTTATTTTGTTATAATCAAAATATTTTAATTAATTTCTGTAATTTGTTAAACTAAGAAAATCTGTATTAAAATGATGTGTTTACTAACACTAACATCTTTGGGGGCCGTGATTTGACGACTGGTAACCGCACTTCACGCGCATAAATATATCATTTACCGAGATCTCTGCTTCGTCAAAGTGTCACACCCAGTAATAAGTAAAATGCGTGATGATATATTTCTTTTTATATTTATTTATTTTTTAATTTTATACAATAGTATCGGGTAGTGGCTCAGTGGTATCGAGTAGACCTATTGATCCTGAGGACCCTGGTTCAATCTGCACAGCCGACAAACATTTTCACCACATTAAAATTACCCCTGTGGTTCGTCCACCACTAACATCTTCGGGGCCGTGATTTGACGGCTGGTAACCGCGCTTCACGTGTATAAATATATCACTTACTGAGAACTGCTTCGGCAGAGTGCTACACCCAGTAGTGGGTAAAAGACGTGAAGATTTATTTTATTTATAATAGTATTTTGAAAAATAAATGTCCACCTATTTATTCCTAGATCATCCAAGAAATATTTTACCCTCAATTTCACCCATCTTTCATTCGACATAATAACATACAAATACAACCATTCTTCTAACACTAATCTTCTCAATCTCCCGCTCATAATAAAACAAGATACATTCCTCAATCGTAAATCTAACGATCCTAATTTAGGAAAGAAATTAAAAATCTTGTAAGTTTGTCTTTCACATCACAAAAGTTTAAATGTTCTTTGAAGACTTGTTGCTATATTAAAGCAGTAATATTTAAATTGGAAACAAATTATATTTTCTTTCAAACTCAATTAAATTTCAACCTTCAATCGAATCTAGAACCAGAACGTTTTTCCTTTAGATTGAAAATATTTCTTCACACTGAGTAAGTCACTGAGCATGATTAAAGCGCAAGCAAATTCATATCAAAGAGATTAAAGGAAAACGTCAGCGTTTAATAATATGCTTTCTGAGTTTTCCGACTCGCCTTTGACAACGAAAAAAGAAATAAACGTATTGGTATGTCACTACAGCAATTTCAAAACGGAAATTCAATTATAGCAAGAAATCTGTTTGCACGTACGAGATTCATAAATAAATATATCATAACGACGTTTATTTATTCTTCCGAATCATTTAGACACAATTGTATTTTTTATGATATAAATTAAATTTAGTGAGATTTGTACACACGACCTCTTGATGAATTTTTTTCATTGATATGTCATATTTGAAAATTGTTGACACTTTTTTTATTTATTTATCAAATATTTTCACGTTCCCTTGGTTACAACATATCAAATTCATATTAATTTATCTTTAATTTATTTAATAAATCAATAATAATTATTATTGTAGTATAATTTTTTTTGACAGTTGTAGAAAAAATGATGTTTGTATTTCATGGGCAAAATTCGTGTTTTTTTGGTGCGTTTGAACGACATTGGCTGCGTTCAAAACAAGTAACATTTCAAAAGCTGCTAGCGCTACATTATTGCAAAACGCTCGAACGTTCTGAACGATCAAATTTTAGAAGCGCTTGATGAAGTGTCAAACGAATACATTTGGGTTACAGTAAAATATTAATAAGCGAATTCTCTGAATAGAATATTGAAATAACAACAGTTGCATCATTACAAAGAAACGAAATTGCTTCTAATATAAGATAATTTATTTATAATATAATCATAGCCTTAGAAATTTGATATTCTCTTATTTTGAATGTCCCGTATTTTGTTCCTCATTAACTTTATATTTCAATTCGATGCAGCTAAAAAAACACACGATTTATAGAATAAGATTATGTTTATTATTGAATGCATAAAGTATCAAACTATAAAATAAATATGTAATTATTGTTAGCATTAATCATAATTGGCATTCCATTTTCATTTAAACTTAAAAGTACCATCAACATTTCTCAAATAAATACAATTGTTAAGTTGCATCATGTCTGCTGTCAACTACGAATTTATAAACTTCCGCGTTTTTCAATCTAGCGCAAATACTTAGCGCCGATTTCATATGCTCGATATTTTCGCTAACTGCTCGAGCAAAACTGTACTTAGCGCACAGTTCAGAACAACAAATTCGCAAGTGCTAGCTAGCGCTAGGCCAATTGAACGTAACCATTGTTACGCGCAATAAAAAAAAACACACACACACACTCATACATTTAGCGCACGTACACAAAAATACCTATTTTCTATAACTGTCAAAAAAGCATGACATTTGTACATCGATATGGATATGTGAAATTTGTGTTTTTTTTTCATTGAAATGTCAAATTTCTTTGACACTTTAAAAAAATTATTTATCAAACATTTTCACGTTTCCTTGGTTACAACACATCTAATTTATATATTTTTTTATTTCTTCCTTTCAATTTACTTAAATAAATCAATAATTATTGTATTATTCTTTTTTTACAGTAGTAGACAAAATGTTTGTATTTCGTGGATGAAATTCGTGTTTTTTGGCGCGTTTGAATGACTTTTTTGTCCCGATTTAACGGTCTCGACCAAAAGTGACATTCTCACGTGCAACAAAAAAAAACACTAATTTTTACAATACTTGTACTGTAAGTTATCTATTAATGACAAAATTTAATCACAGTAAGTGCAACTTTTATTGCACAGTGGTTTCCATGATTATATCCTGATATAATTTAATATTTACTTACAATCCACCGGGGACAATAAGTATCATGTGAGTGCAAATGATTTACTTAACACATCCAGGGCTGGGAATACTTTAGTTCATGTCATGGAATCCTGGTGTTACTCCAATAGGTTAATATTGAATCCATCAAAATCGACAGTCTTACATTTCTCTAACAAAAATTGTAATGCTGATTCTAGTAGTGTTTTAATAAAAACTAAAGATAAATCCATCCCTGTAGTTCATACGACAAAGGTTCTTGGTGTAATGTTCGATGATCACATGACATGGGAAGCACATATTGATTTCATTGCTGGGAAACTAAGCAGCTCGCACTACGCCCTTTTTATTTTACGTAACTGTGTGGGGTTAAGCATTTTACTTACTTATTACCATAGTAATGTTAAGTCTATTCTCGAATATGGTATTATTATATGGGGAAATTCTAAATTCGTAAACAGATTATTTATTATCCAAAAAAAAATTACTAGACTTTTATGTGGCGCTCCTTGGAGAGAACATTGCAAACCCCTTTTCATAAAACTGAAAATTATGACCATCTATTCTCTATATCTGTTCAATCTATCTCTTTTCATGTACGACAATATGAATAAATTTACAACAAATGAGCA
This sequence comes from Pterostichus madidus, assembly GCA_911728475.2. NCBI lineage: Eukaryota > Metazoa > Arthropoda > Insecta > Coleoptera > Carabidae > Pterostichus > Pterostichus madidus. The sequence goes on along the minus strand of OU452306.1, from coordinate 39,835,812 downwards.
CATCAGTTCTGGTATGCGAACCAGACACGCTTCCAACCTCTCAATGCCGAAACATAACACAACTCTATTTAAGACAGGTACTTCGTACACAGGCATTAAAGTTTTTAATAAAATACCTAATGATATTAAAGTTTTGAAGAGAAATAATTTTATAGTAAAAATGAAAGGGTATTTTATTGATAACCCTTTTTACTCAACGGATGAATTCTTATCAATAAATTTTAGAATGTAAGAATTTCACTTTATATTTATAAATTTTGCTATTGTTGTTCTGACGTTGTAATACTCTGTCTAGAGTCAAACTACTGAAAATAAATAAATAAATAAAATAAATAAAAAATATCAATGTCCTGTTTACTTCGACAACAATTTGACAGTTGTCATTTTTTTGTAACAAAGCGGGTATGCCCATCGCGGGCGCGAATTATTAATGTGAATAAAAAGATTCGCGGTTCTATTAATAAACTAAATAAATCATAATGCACCATAAAACATAGATAACTTTATTTAACTAATGAGCTATATTACGAATAAAATTATAACAAACTAAAACTAGAAACATATAAGAATAATTAAATGATAATTAATGTGCGCGGAGCGCAAAACGGATTCGGCGTCGGTCACATCTTGACCGGCCGACGAAGCAAACCTCAGTTGACCGATGCTATCGCTCAAAACCAGACGGTATGTTTTTGAGCGGGGGTGAAGGGTGGTATTTTGGGGATGCAACACATGGCCGAAGACTGCAGATGATCACACACATTCGTTGCCACGATAAGATTTTTCTGAGAATCTTATCGCACAAAACAGGAAAGCAAACTAACAGAATATCTGCAGTCAACTCAAAAACCACCTTGTTACATTTTGTAAACTATTTTTCTTTTCCTTCCATTTGTGCAAGTATTGTAAAAATAGCATACTAACCTTGAACTGTAAGTGACAATTTTTAGGTCGCGAATGTTTAGGAAATCTCGACCCTTCGGGCTTCGATTTTCGAAACTACATTCTTGACCTAAAAACTGTTACTTACAGTTCATGGTACGTAATATATTACTTGCGCACTTAATACAAAAGTAACTATTTTCTATGACACACTGCCTTACCAATATTTTAGAGCACGAGCCGTAAATGAAAATTACTCAATTTCATATGAGATTCCTTTCAAATGTAATAAATTAATTTGAAGTAAAACGATTAAAATTTATTTTCAAATAAGATTGCTGAATATCGTAATTTGTCAGCAGGTAGCTGCACTGTAAAAATGTGTTTTCTTAACGAGATCTGCACTTGACAAATGACAAACAAAATGGCTGACTTATTTATAAATTTAATCGTATTTCGTTGATATTGTTGTTGTGTCTACAACTTGAAGTAAATGTGTAATATGATCCTGGCATGTTTACAGCGTAACCAAATCGCTAAAACTTAATTAAGTGTTCGTAATTCGTAAGTTAGCAAGTAGGAGACATGTAGCTTTACCTAAAGCTCAGCTTGCTTCTTTCCTTTGGCAATTTCCATGCCCACGTTATCGAATTACATGAAATGTTCATTAATTTATCAATTTATACTTGCCTCGCTGTCTCAAATCATATTGCCTACAGTGCTTTATTCATTTCATCGTAGAAACAAATTATGAGACTCATTTGTCTCTTTTAAAGAAAAATCTCACATTTTGGAGTTACAAAAACTTTAAAAATTTAATTATTTTTTTATTTGTTTGTTAGTCTGCACAACAGGATATTCATCCTAATTACAGTAGCCTATAGTGGAATCCGAACCACTCTGAATCGTGTTTTTTATATAAGTTGAAGTCAACGAGATTTAAACGTACGACCTCTTGCTTGTTAATTATGAAAGACAAGTTTTACCTCGCCTTTATCCACTAAGCTACGATTGCCTGTTAATATCGCTTTCCTGAAACAGGCAAGAAAGTGCCTACTTTCCTAATCAATTTTAGTATGGAAAGTAATTTTTTACTAAAACAGTTTAGTAAAGACTTTATCCACAGAGGAAATAAAACAACAGAGGGCGGGTGTTATTTACAATTGTAGCCACTTAGTTTTGAAGTAGCCATCTTGGTTTGCGCCAGACAGAAATTTCATGCGTGATAAAAAGTGATTATATTCAGTGTTTACGTAAGTTTTTAATTAATATTTTGTGTTTTTAGTACATGTTTATACTATGTGTAACATACTGTTAAACAAATACAGTGAATTTCTATTAGATATTAGATAATGTGGCGCAAACCAAAATGGCGTTCCCGCGTTTTCTCCTGGATACCCCTGCCGCTTCATGGCAACGCGTCCCTCACCCATCAAACATGCTTACATTCGCTCTGTATATTTATTTACTTTACCTAACTTTTTTTTGTAACCTTAGGTACGTAATCTGCTGTCAATATGATTCTTATCAAAAAATTTAAACATTTTAAATTGCCGATTTAATAAATAAATAGTACCAAAAAAAAATTGTATACATAATACGTCAGGAAAGAGTTTTTTTCTGAAACCGGCAAGAAATTGTGTACTTTCCTAACCAATTTTAAGTATGAAAATTAGTTTTTTACCAAAACAGTCAAGTGAAGTATGTATTCCACGCTATAACAAAAATAACAGTCTGGTAAAGTACTAAACAGTCTGATAGACTTTACCTGACTGTTTCATACTTCGACTCGTGCATATTTTTCAAGCAACAAATGCGCTCGTGAACTCAAAAAAATTATCGGTAATATTCAATGCATTAGTTATATTATAAGTGATAATAAATGCTATCATTTGAATACATTTAGTTAGACCTAAAATATAAGTACATCTCAAATGGTTCTGGTTATTTTATAACGAATATAAATCAACATATTGTTTCGAATATTGAAAGTATAGATATTACAATAAATAGTTTCCGAATGTTCATAGCATTCATTTATAATAGCTGACCTATATTTCGTACAAACATGAACTATTTACTTTATAAACCACATTTATTACGACTATAAAATATGATAGCTATTACAAATACGAGTAGGTGTAGTTAATACTATCCGTATTCGTGGAACATATTATTGATATAACATTTTGTTCGTTTATTCGATATTTGATGTCAAAACCTAAATGTAAATAAATCGTATTTTTTTGTGATCCATATCGCTCAGTTGTATTTGGTTTTAATTTCGAATAATTAAATTTTAACAAACTGGGACAGGGTTGAAATATAATTAACACCAGTTTGAAATGATTAGAATTTTTAAATCGATAGGAAGTAAAACCCCTGGCGATTTGATTTTGTATACAGATTACTTTTTGTTATACTCTGTTTTTTAACCAGGAGGAGTAAATGCACAAGTCAGATTTACACTATAGATAGTTACCAAAGAAAGTTACTAGATTTTTGTTCGCGCAAAATACAAAAATTTCTTGCACATTTGCACTGATTAAGTCTCATGGAATTTATTTTAAAATACAAATGACATTATAAACTCTAATTTGTTACTCCGTATATTATTAGTTCTTAAAAGAACTGATTTATGTTAATGTCACAGAAATGCAAAAAACCAACAAGAAAACAGATAACCTCAAAACTTATGACAGCTCTAATAAATCAAATGTAAAATCTATGTACAGTGTAAACTGGACGAAGCATTAGCCAATCAGAAGCGTCAGTTTTAGCGGTTAAAATTTTAATTACTTCTCCTGGTTAAAAAACAGAGTATAGTCATTTTATAGTGACTTACTACTAGCAACTACTTTGAACCTGTCGCTAACTCAGTTGCTACGTCCTATTCGTATGTTTTGCAGTGCCGTGTTTTGAAAAGTTTGATTATTTCAATAAATAATACTAAATATTGAAACATAATTACAATTTCAACCAATAAAGTGCATTTGTTAATAATAAACAATCAAAAATAGCGGCAACAAGTTTTTCAGAAATACCGCACCAAAGTATATAGTCTGATCTTTGTTACCAACAGTAGGAAGTAAATTCCCTAAAAATTTAACTAAAACGCCTGACGTTATCAAAAACACGTCATTCAACTAAATATTTGGTTGCAACGAATTAGAATCGGTCTCCTGGACAGTATAACATATAATTTACTTCTTACTTTGGTATTTACCTATGCTAGAATGTTGATCCAGTAAAAGTATTTGAATTAATATATTTAGGAATAAAAATAATTGTAATGTTTTCATTGTTTTGATTTTGTTGGTTGTTTATACTGATAATAAAGGCACCTTCCCTTAAGTACCCTTCTGACTCCTCAATCGTTTGTTTACTTGTTGACAGAGCGCAAGACATAGACGGATCGTACTTCGAGAACTTCACAGCACTAGCTTGGAAGCAGGAAAATCAGCGACGTAACATCACCGAGGTGGTGGAGAACAACGCTCAGGAGATGCCGCCATGCGAGATAGATTTCGGACTCTGCGCAATAGACTACACACTACCTTCCCCAGAGAAAGAGAAGTTATATGTTGACATGTTGTACACCATCGCCAATGCGGTGAGTGCGGAATTAGACTATATCTAATTTAATTATTAGTTTCTGAGTAAATACTCAGTAATTGATTGAATTAAATTATAAAGAGAGAAATTGGGATACCGTCTGGAATTGAACATATGCTCTAGTCATCTAAACGACCGTGGATTAGATGGTTAAAGCGTATGAATGGAGTTTATAAGGTCTCAGGTTCCGATTCTGGAGGTATCCAAATTTTTATCTGTATAAATAAATAAATATATCATCACACCCTCTGCCCATTAATGGGTGTGGCACTCTGCCGAAGCAGATCTCGGTAAGTGATATATTTATGCGCGTGAAGTGCGGTTACCATTGCGCTCATGTGCAAAGTATGTCTTCGCGCACTTGTTATTTAAATAGCTATTTCACTACAGTTGTCATTAGGGTCGTTGATTTTCACCGAAGTTCGAATTTCTGAACGTTCGAACATTCGAATGTTTTGAACTTCGTCAGAAAAACTTCGAAGCTTCGAATTTTCGAATTTTTTGAAGCTTCTAATTTACGAATTTTCGAATTTTTCAAAGCTTCGAATTCTCGAATTTTTATCTCTGAATTAACGCCATCTGTCATCTTCAAACATGCTCACGCATAATTCGCGAAAAGTCGGCCACGAATTAAATAATAACTCGGCGAAGTATCCTGCGTCTTAATTAAGACATCTATTCTCTTACAGCCCAGCTAAATGCTACGGACTTGTAGTAAAACGTTTTAAAATGAGAATAAAAATGATACAAAAACGTCTTAATTAAAACGTTTTTGACAGTGTAGCGACATTTTAAGTCTAAATTGAATTAATTTGACAAATAATAATAATTAATAATAATTACTTATGAATTAATACAAAACTCTGCAAACGAGTTTATTCTGAAAATAATTCATATCAACATGCCGTGATCACGGTAGGATCCAGATGCATAATTCGAATAATTCGAAAATTCAAAAATTCGGAATATTCAAAAATTCCAAAATTCGGAATATTCAAATATTCTAAAGTTCGAATCTAAATTCGAAGTCTCGAATATTCGAAAAATCAACAACCCTAGTTGTTATCAAGTAACTACATTTTTATAAATACAAATTTATCCGACAAAACCTAAACTTCCTGAATCTAGAATCTCCCATTTGTAAACCAACATCCAGTTTCCCTTTCATTATCTCTACATTCGCTTTCAGTTCGGTTTAAACTATTTGGATGGTATTTTGTATCCTTTGCGTTGACCCAAGTAAGATTGCTATTTAAACAAAATTGAAAGTTCAAGTAAGAAACTTTTCTTTTAACTGAGTTTCTTTAAAGCTTAAACAAAGTTTAAGTTTTCCCTAAACCAATATTAATTATTTAAAAAAAATTGTTTACGTTCCGATTACGAAAAGTTTAAGTATACATACATATTGTTTCTTCATTTTGTATTATAAGAAAAGCTAATAAAAACAAATACTGAAAGTTACTCAAAAAAATTCTTTTGGAAAATACAGAGTGATCAAAAGGAATTGTTACAGTTGGCAATAAAAAAAACTACTTGAAATTGGTAAGCCTGATACATAAATTCATTTCCTTTTGTTGACAGTGACATTTAAAATTCTATTAGCTGTCAGACTCCTGACATAACCTATTTGTATATATTAGAAATGTCAAATAATATTTCCGCCTTTGTCCCAACTGTGAAATAAAAAGATCTCTGGAATTGTATTGCCAACTATAACAATTCCTTTTGATCACCCTGTATTATATAACATAATAAGTCAGGAAAGTGATATTTTACTTGACGAAGCGGTTGTTTGAAATAAAATATTGTAATGCGCTGAGTCAAATAAAAACACTTTCCTGACGTATTATGTATACTATTTTTCTGGAACCGTTTAATTGAATTAATATTTAATCATAAATAATTCAAAATGTTTAAATTGATACGAATAGGATGCGGGCACCCACGTGATAATGAACAGCTGTTTCGGGAAAATTCACTGCGTCACCTACAAAATGAACTATTTTTTGGGACGAAATTTGAAAAGAACCAATAGGATGCGGGCACTCTCGTGACATTGTGACAGCTGTCACGTGAGTGCCCGCATCCTATTGGTTCTTTTCAAATCTCGTCCCAAAAAATAGTTCATTTTGTAGGTGGCGCAGTGAATTTTCCCGAAACAGTTGTTCATTATCACGTGGGTGCCCGCATCCTATTGTACTGACTACGTATCCAAGGTTACAACAAAAATAACAGTCAGGTAACATCTTTACCAGACTGTTTTGTACTTTACGAGACTGTTATCAATAGGCGTATTCCATTTGCCATTTGGATCAGATCTAACTTACATTTACTAAACCAAATCACTTACTTATTTTGATGGATTACTTCGCTGACTTTATTTCCAGTAATAGAATTACTGATTCTAATTTACTTTGAAGTAATTCACCCCAATAAGTGCATCAATTTGCTTAATTCAGTTCATTTACTCATGTTATCTAATTTATCTGAACTGATTTAAGTGAACCAAGTGCCAAATGGAATACAGCTTTTGTTGTAGCCTTGGATACGTATTTTACTTGACTGTTGATGCAAACGTGCTGTAAAAACCTCTGTGGAATTATGAGACAAGTGATGGAAATTTTTTTCTTATTTATTAAGACTCAATTCCACATCGCAATAGACATTTTGTCTTTTGTTTTATGACTGTTTTAGTAAAAGCCTACTTTTCATACTAAAATTGGTCAGGCAAGTAAGCACTCTCTGACCGGTTTCAGAAAAAATGTATTATGTATTTATTATATATTATATTTTCTTTTCATGTTGAGGGAATAAAATGATTATTATTATTATCTGTGTTGAAGGTGGGAGCACCAGCTCCAGGTGGACAGTTCGCGCACTACAAGGACGACCTCTTCTTGTACGGACAACGCGCGTTCGGGATTCCGCCCGACAGACATTACCGCATGCTACACTTGGCAGGTGAAGAAAAGCCGCCCATTGTGGTGCTCTCTGTCGTCGTCATAGAGGCCGAGGGCCTGGAGGCTAAAGACGCCAACGGTAAGAAGAATATAGTGATTACTGGAAGGCAGTAAATTGATATCGATGATTTTATATATGGTCAAATTGTTAAAAAGAATTATATTGATAGATGGTTATAAAATTCTGCAATTGTAAATTCAAAACTATTATTTGAGATGTTTAGAACCAAGTCTGAAAAAGACAAAAATAAGAAAAAATTACTTAAGAATTTTTCAAGAAATTAAAATCGCTAAAAATTTGCTTATAAGTCAATTCGGACACGAGGAATTCAATGCCGTTGAGCACATCTTCATATCTTGTTTAGTTTTTAAGATATAACCTTCGGAAAAGTTACATTTTTCAAAAAAAAACCTCATTACATTTTCGATATTCCCGAGGCTATATCTCAAAAACTAAACAAAATATAAAAATGCGCGTAACGGCATTGAATTTCTCGTGCTTCATTTGACTTGTAAACAAATTTTCAGCATTTTTATTTTTCAAAAAATTTTCATCAAAATTTTCTCATTGAGCAGTTTTTGAACAATATCTCAAAAACTAGAAGACATATGCACTTGGGGATTTTACCATTGGATTCAGCGGGTCAAAATACATATGTATGTAAATTTACGTTACAATATTCGTACGGGGAAGAATTTTAGAACAAACAGTCTAAAAATAGCCTAAAATCGAAAAAGGGGTGCCCTTTAAGAAATTTTCAAAAAATCGCTAAAAATTTGCTAATAAGTCAATTCGGACACGTGAAAATTTGTTATTACTATACTTCAAACGAGACTGCTGCTGCCATCTCTTCGCAAAATGTCGAACTATATACGTGTAGAAATTATATGAAACTAGTACATTTAATCGAAAAATGTTTTAAATAAAAGTTAAAGAGAATGGTAAAATTAACCTTTTTTTTTTAATTTATCCCTGAACTTACAAAATATCCACCATTATATGTAGCATACAACTGACTTCATTTCAGCGTGGTTCTATTTCACCCAGACTACGAGAAATCGAATGCCGTTAAGCGCATCTACATATTTTATTTAGTTTTTAAGATATTGACTCCAGAACAGTTAATTTTATCTCAACAGATTTTATACTTTCCGGAAACTTTGCAACTACAGATCTTACTGTTCATATTAAATCCATCTACAACAACATTCTCATCCCTTGTGATGTTCTCCAGGTTTCAGCGACCCGTACTGCATGCTGGGTATCCAGCCGATGGCAGCGCCATCATCTCCACAACCCCTCGCCGCTAACAGAACCCTCACCTCCGAGACTTGCAACGAGAGTTCGCTGACAGGAAACCACGAGAAACTAAGGAAACATCACAGTTTCAAGTTGAGCTTCAAACGTAAAGATGGACGCGTACGAGAACAACGCGATAGTCTCAGTGGGGCCCTACCGGCCAAGTTTATCAGGGCTACGAGTGTTAAGCCCCATACGCTCAATCCCAGATGGAACGAGAAGTTTAGATTGTGAGTAAGAAACAGAAGTTATATAGAAATAGTCATGGATGTATTATAAATAAAATAAGTAAATATATCATCACGCCTTTTACCCATTACTGGTTGTGGCACTCTGCCGGAGCAGATCTCGGTAAGTGATATATTTATGCTTGTGAAGTGCGGTTACCAGCCGTCAAATTACGGCCCCTAAAGATGTTAGTGGAGGGAGAGCAACAGCGGTAATTTCAATGTGGTGTGGAAGTAATTATATCGTTTAATGTAATTTTGGAATTTGATTTTTCTAAGACTGTTAATAATTCCACAAAAATTCGACTATTTTATATGTTAATCTACGTATAAAAATATTTCTTGTTTTTTATTTTGTTTTAAAGTTTCAACTAAAGGAAAAAATAAATAATAAAGATTTATTAATTAAACGTGACGTACCCTCTTGGTGACAAAGATAGCATTAATTTTAAAAAAGAAACCATAATAAAAAGGAAGCTTTTTCTTTTGAGAGAGATGGGTATACTTTGACAAGAGCGCGAAATATCTCACGAAACTAAGTTCACGCTTGTCAATACATTTTTTGCCAGTTTTTATTTTAATTATACGAAAAATATATTAATGACGTTCTAACTGTTAATATTCAGGTAATAATAAAAACAATTATAAATAAAAAATAAAAAATAAATATATCATCACGCCTTCTACCCATTACTGGGTGTGGCACTCTGCCGAAGCAGATCTCGGTAAGTGATATATTTTGCGCGTGAAGTGCGGTTACCAGTCGTCAAATCACGGCCTCCAAATATGTTAGTGGAGAGGAAGCCACAAGAATAGTATTATGTGGTGAAAAGGTTTGTCGACAGTGGGAATCAAACCAGGGTTCTCAGGATCCACAGGCCGACTTCATACCACTGAGCTAGCCACCCCATAAGGAGTAAACATTTATATACATTTTTTAGGTTAAATTAAAATGGAAGAATTGTATATACCTATTAGGTTACTGTGCTGTTCTTACATTTATTGTATTAATTATTGTTGTAATTGAATTTTGCCATCTCGGTGCACATGCGCATTGCCTCACAATGTTAATTTTCATCACAAGAACATCAATGTTGGAACATATGTTTTTTTTTATTATTATTTTTTGTGAGGGAGAGTATTTTATTCTGAATTCAACGTATACAAAATTCATTGTAGTATGAAGCTAATTTTCAGAATTATAAGTCAGCTGAAATTAGTGACTATCCGCTCCAATAATTCTGCTGACAATTAATTTTCGTTTTTCATTTATATCTCTGCTGATTTGCTTACTCATTACAATGAATAATTAATTTGGAACATCTTTAGTAATTTGTGCATATGTAACGGTAATTAGTCTGAATTAATTAACGACAATTATCATTTCTAATTAGGTCATCTAGAAATTAACACATCTGGAAATATTTTACAGGTCATGAATTTATTAAATTTATGATTTTTATGGGGTGGCTAGCTCAGTGGTATGAAGTCGGCCTATGGATCCTGAGAACCCTGGGTCGATTCCCACAGGCGGCAAACAATTTTCATAATTTCAAAAACTACCCCTGTGGCTCCTCCACCACTAACATTTTTGGGGGCCGTAATTTGACGACTGGTAACCGCACTTCACGCGCAAAATATATCACTTACCGAGATCTGCTTCGGTAGAGTGCCACACTCAGTAATGGGAAGAAGGCGTGATGATATATTTATTTATTTATTTATTTTTAGATACGTCATAACTACTTGATTTATTTGTCTATAAACTGGCACTTTATTGGACTAGTATGATAAAATTGCAAAACTGGACTCCCGTAAATGTTAAAAAATAAAGGTCAAAATAAAAATTAATTCCTACGCAAAATTTATTCTCTGAACTATAATTGTCTATGATTAGTAACAAAAAAAAAAAATTCTGTTCTTAGTGACATCGACGACATCAACAGCGACGCGCTCCACCTGGACATCTGGGACCACGACGACGAGTCCTCCGTCCTAGAAGCCGTTAGTAAACTAAACGAAGTCCGTGGAGTCCGTGGTCTGGGCCGCTTCTTCAAACAAGTCTGTCAATCTGCACGTCAGAGTTCACAAGACGACTTCCTCGGTTGCGTGACCGTCCCGCTCCAGGATATCCCCTCCACCGGCATGGAGGGGTGGTTCCGGCTGGAGGCCAGGTCACAGAGGAGCTCGGTACAGGGCAGGATTAGATTGAAATTGTGGCTGAGCACCAGGGAAAATAGAGGAACGTCGGAAGAGGATAATTGGGCGGAAGTGAGACAACATGAAAGTCTTTTGACTAATTTTATAGATTTTGAGATTAGGAATTGGACGGGGGAGAGCTGGACTTGGAATGGGGAATTGCCGGGCACGGCGCTGACTATTTTACATCAACATGCTGTCCAGGTAAGCGTTTTAAAATGGTTGACTACTTAGTTGTCCAAAAACCAAAAAGCATTCTTTATTTTTATAATTAAAAATAACTTCATAATGGGCCTTTCAAGACTTTTTTGAATTTTTTATATAATCTACGTAATAAAATTATTATACCTAAAATTTTTTATTTTTTTTTAAACTTGTATTAAGCATGATAAAAATATTTAAACTTTCGAAACAAACGAATATGACGTAGTTGCATCTTAGATTAAAGAGAGACAGATAAGACAGAGATAAATAACACGTAACTTCACGTAACGTGTGTCGTTGTCAGTAGAATCCTCAGACAAAACATAACTAGACGGATAACAACGGCGTTTGTTGTGAAGCAGAAAGGGATAGAATAACTGGTGGGTGAGGCGGGTGCGCGGCAAGGAGCAACTTACATAACATCAAAGTGTACTCGCTCCTTGCCGCGCACCCGGCGGACCCAAAAGTTATTCCATCCTTTTCTGCTCCACAACACTGCATTGTCTTGAATACGGCATAATTCGTCTAGTATTATACGTCATTGGTAGAATCGTAGAATGCTGAATGCTTATTTCTTCTTCGTCTTCTTCTCATTAAAATTGAGCACCGACAAACGTTTCAGACAAAGCTCTGTGATTGGCTTAATGCAACTACGTAATTGCAATATGGCAGTGCGAAATTTAAATGAGCGTTTTGAATTATTCAACTTTAACTTTCATATTTCAGCAATAAAGATATCATTTATGGTATGGTTTTATATTGTATTAAATATGATGTACGGTCAAGAATTTATTGTAATAAATATATATATTAAAAAGCTCTACCACTTGAATCCCCCAATTAAGTTTCAAAAGCGGAATAGTATATTGTGTAACTCAATAGTTCTTAAATAGTTTTGAAGGCATGACTTTCTTGGAAACATCAGAAATAAATTATTTCGTGACTCCCTTATTACAAATCTATGTTCTTCAGGGCGACCTAACAGAACAACAACGCGCCCTAGCATACTGGGCAGCATCTGCAAAGATCTACCTAAAGCATTGTCTCGACCCTCGCTGGATGCTGCAGCTCCTCCACGACCTGGAGAAGGCGTGGAACAACGGCACGTTGAGCCGAGAAGAAGAGGCCTGGCTCACGGAGGCATTCACAACAATGCTTGGTATTATCTGAATGCTGCTGTTAGCTCTTAGACTGTGTTTAATCCACGTGTATTTTCTAGAACGTTGGTTACAACAGTTGAGGCATCACCGTCAATTATTTCCGGCTTTAAACACTGCTTCTCTCACACGGTTAGAATACTTACTGCGGTGCCTAGCGTTTTTAGCTAGTATGGTATGCTATTTATACATTTCACTACATTGTTTTCATCGGCCGTTGCTAGCTAGAGAGCGAACGTTCCAGAGATCTTTTGTTGGAATTATAAATAATAATTAATTTTATTTAGTTTTTCTTCTTTTCTTGTATTTATTCTTTTGTTCCATTAAACATAAGACTGCAAACCAGATATTATAATTATTGAAGTATTAAGGGCCAAATTCATAGTCGTGACTTACCCTTATCTCATCCTCACCTCACACTCAAAGTCGAAGTAACCAAGGCAACTAACTCAAGAATTTGCATAATTTGAGTTAGTTACCTTAGTTACTTATTTTATGTCAAAATTTAACATAATTGCTATAGTTTCAATCATAATTCTCATGCGAATTTATTCGTATGAGTTCAAGAATACAAGCCCTGATCTAATATCGGTAGGACACTTACTGATTACAATGATTATTATTTTTTTTATATAATCGACGCAATAACAAAATTAAAATTATAAATATTTCGAAATTATTTTACCATTTTTTTTTTTTTTAGTTTTTAGTAAAGTAACACTTTTAGGTCTTGTTACGCAAATAAATAGTTACCGCCTCATGATCGATAAATAATTACTTACCGATTAGTAATTTGTAAACATTACATACTGTATTGTAAACTCTATTGGTAAATGTTTAAAAAAAAATTGTGCAAAAAAACTAGATTCTAAAAACCGGCCAGTACAATTTGTTTTCAAACCATTTAATTTTTAATTTAAAAAAATAAGGTACATTTATTTTGAATAATATATACATACCGGGTGCATCATAAAATGCAGGCCATAGACATTTAACATATAAAAACATGCTTTTCCGTGTGCATTGCTTCTCAAATTATTTTAGACAAAAATATGGTGGATGCGTAGTAATAAATTAAAATAGTTTCCGAGTTAAACGGATAAATTTTAAACATAAATTTAGAATCTCAAAACAATATAAAAAGCTCATCCAAAAATATATTAACAAGCAGAATGTGGTTTTTTTTATTGAATAAGTTGAAAAATTACAAATTTTTAAAAACATTCAGACTAAGAGAAATTCAATTGACCTCTTCTTTATATCTGTTTCAGTTATTTACTTACACCGATTTTTGAGTTCTAAAAATGTCAACTTTAAGTAACAAAATATATATTTACAAACAATTTAAATCAGTCTATTTCTTAATACTCCAATTATCTAAATTCAATTTATAAAAGTAGAATATTTCTAGCTGGCAATGACCGCATCGCCTTTAAGCAAGTAATCTGAAACCTTCTATTGGTATAAACAAACTCTTAGCAAACAGAAGCACAACTAGTATCTTACATAGTGATAGATTTAGTCTAGAACTAGTATCATTGCACTCATTTAGCATTGTATTATCTATCTATTATATAGTGCTTCAACTAGAATATATCACTAGAAAATTAGTCAAATTGAAAGTTGCATTCGTATCAATAGAATATTTCAGATAGTAAAAACGCAACATAACATTAAAAGTTTATCTTGCTTTTAGTAATAGTAACTTAGAATAGAATAGAATTTTTACTAAACAGGTATTTAAATAAATTATTAAACTAACAAACAACGAATGTCAACGAATATGATTAATTATACGAATAATTGAAAATTGTATTTTCTCGTAGAATGCTTTTTGGAAGTGCTGTCCATTTAATAAAGAAATTCGGGGAGAAATTGTAGCAGCCCTTAGGAAAGGTACCCCCGATTGGTTCAACCAACTACGGTCAACCATTCTTAACGCAGAAGAATACGATGGTTCTTTGGTTAATTTTGTAGGAGAAGTTTATGTTAACTTACAATTGGGCCTTCAGTACTACCACCAGCTATTCGAGGGGTAAATTACCCTAAATCTAAACATATTATTCCCTAATAATATTGTTTTTTTGTTGCAGAACGAATGGCATCCCGTACTTTAGTATCGTATTTAAGCAAGTTGATAAACTTGTAAGTACAGACTATCAAATCTTATCAAAAGATTAGCTATATTTTTCATTGCCAAACGTTACTAAATTATTTAAAGAACTGTTCTGTAAAATAATATAGGAACAATTGGCAACGAAAAATATATGAATGTTTTTGTAAAAACTTTTAGGACTGATATTATTAAATTACCTGATATTATCAACTACATTTAATTCTTAAATCTAGTTTAAGAAATACAACAGCGAATCACTTATGGGAAATTGACATTGTTGTCAAAATTTAAACTATAGTTAAAGATAAAAGCACATTTAAAAATCTGATGGTTATGATCGCCAAAGAGACCGACATTATCAACCACATTTATATCTTAAATCTAGTTTAAAACAGAAAACAGTATATTGCTAATGGGATATTAATATTGCTGTTAAAATTTAAACTGTAGTTAATAATAAATATGCATTTAAATGTTTGATAATTTCAGCCATTTTGTTTCGAATATTGTTTAATGATTGTTATTGTAGTTGGCGGACGAAATAATAGCATTTTTAAATCACCAAGGGCAAGCAGATGAATCAAATATAAAATTGATATTGGCAGTATATTTAGAAGTAAAGGATTTTACTACTTTATGCCAGAATATGCCAACAGGCGGTGATCATAAATTACTTTTAACCCGATGTTATGAATGGTTTGAACCAGCGGTCAGCTGCTGGTTGAGCATGTGTGAAGAAAAAGCTGTACAAAGAGTAAGTTACATTCCTCTTATAACATCACGATATGTTCCATCAAATTGGGTAGCACGAACCCTTCAAACATTTCAAGTAAACTGTCCTATCCTATCAGATCATCCATATTCATAATTTATTTAATACAAGTTCAGTGGTATCGAGTCGATAAATGTTGGAAATAATTTATTCCTACTCATCAATCTTAATTCAGTATACACTGAATTGACAAATGGCCACTTTTCTATCAATATTTCTTGGTTAAATATGTTTTAGGTACAAACAGCTGTCGATCTACAAAAGACGTGCGATGGTGATAAGCTTGTTCGACATAGTTCGTCAGCAGTTGATATCGTAGTGATGTTTTGTCAATTAAGAGATTTTTGGAGACTTCTTCAGTGGCCTAAAATTCATTCAATTCCCCTGTTATCACAACTACTGGAATGTGTATGTTCTACAGCTCTGTTATACGCAGACATCATCAACAGAAAGTTGCAAGAAACAGGATTTTTCGAAAAAATTGGACCATTTAAAACTGCAGATGATATGTGCATTGCTGCCAATAATTTGGAATATGTGTGTAAATTTATATCGCTTTTAGGTAAGTAACAAGAATTACTATTATTATTACTATGTGTTACTGTTTTAATTTCCTGTTGTGCAGAGTAGCAAATAAATAAATGAGCAAGAATGATATTTAGATGTAATAAAGATGATACAATATTATTTACTGCAACTGCCACCAATTTTTGCATTTTTCGAGTCATCGTCTTAGCGCACTCAGCTAGTTTTTACAACAGTTTTAATATGATTCTAAAAGATTTAAAATAGTTTTAAATAGTATATTATGATACTAGCGTATAACTAAATTTTAAAAATTTTTTTACATCTTTACTTTCACAAGCCATATCTTAAAAACTAAATAAAGATATTGAAATGCGGCTTGAACCAATTTATTTCTCGTGATCCAATTAACTTATACTAAAATTTTTTATATGTAGAAAAAATTTACTATTTTCTTTCTATAGTTTTTGTGCCAATATTTTAAAAAGTTGAAAATATAATAAAAATCTGTGAATACCAGTGAATTCATCGCTTAAAAATAAATAAAATCTGAAAATAGCCAAATCCGTAGAAATACATATTTTAAAAATTTTAAATTGTTGAATTGGTAAAACAAAAAATTCATTTCTTCATAATATTGACAATATATCTTAAACGGGACATTTTCAAGTATTTTTCTATAGAAATTTATGTTGTTTGATGTTATAAATTTATATTTTAAGTTTGATAAAGTAAAATTAAATTAAATAAGTATCAACTGTAATCCGCTAGCCATCATCTTAGGGCATTCGCCTAGCGTTAAAGACAGTTTAAAAGACTTTAAAATGATTTAAAAGGGTTCAAGACAGTTTTAAGAACTAGAGAAAATAAAAAAGAAATTATAAGTACAACCACTCTGCGGCTCGGTGACTCCGGACCCTGTACTGTAATTGGGATTCAATTCCTGTTGTACAGAGTAGCCATAAATAAATAGGATGCGGGCACTCACGTGATATTGTGACGCAAAAACAGCTGTCCCGTGAAAGATCACTGCGCCACCTACAAAAATGAGATTTGAAAAGAACCCGGTTCTTTTCAAATCTCGTCCCAAAAAATAGTTCATTTTTGTAGGTGGCGCAGTGATCTTTCACGGGACAGCTGTTTTTACGTCACAAAAACGTCACAATGTCACGTGAGTGCCCGCATCCTATTATGAATGTTGCCTTATATTCTAATGTATGTATGTATTTCTTTCTAGAGAATTATTTCGATTTCGTAACGCTCGAAACAATCGCAACCGAGGCACAGTACGCCACACTGACGTCACAGCTGGACACGACATTGAATCAGCTGCAATCGCAGATCCTACACATCCTGCGACGTGTTAAACCGCAGATGCAGGACGCGCTAAGGAAGGCAATTTTCCACTTGGCTTGGTCCCCGGAATCTTTACCAACTAACCAAGCTATTGAACCACTCTTTGATTATTTACAAGTACATCTTAAAGCGTTGAATATTGCTCTGCTGCCACAGAATTTCCAAAGAATGCTCTATGAGGCAAGTGAACACATATTTATCAGTAATAATATAACAAGAGAGTGAGAATAAATTGACAATAATTGGACAGATCTTTCGAAAACTTGTTGTCAGGCAATAATCACGAAAACCCGTAGGGCTTGAGTGGCTATTGCCAAATGGCAACAAGTTCGAGAAAGATACTGGAGAATTATTTTCTAATTTATCCAACTCTCGATTTATATTTAATTAGATTATTTTTTGACTTAGCTGTTGAGGTCGATTCATCCAACTTAAAAGATTTTGAACTGGGTCCATATCGATTGATTACTTATTAATGTATTCTTGGAAGTTGTTTCCAAAATTTGTTGGTGTATCTAAAATACAACTAAAACGATTTTTTTCACACATTTTACTTGTCGCGTTGACAGTTTTAAATAATTATTGGACAACGACCTATCATTTGTCACAAACAAAAAAGCACCTACAGAGATTATTCCCGGAAATAATCACAAGAGCTTTATTCTCAGTATAATTATAGGCGTATTCTATTTGCCATTTGGATCAGATCTACTTTACATTTACTGATCTAGATCACTTATTTATTTCACTGGATTACTTCGCTGACT
Organism: Pterostichus madidus; assembly: GCA_911728475.2. Taxonomy (NCBI): domain Eukaryota; kingdom Metazoa; phylum Arthropoda; class Insecta; order Coleoptera; family Carabidae; genus Pterostichus; species Pterostichus madidus. Next base: position 39,817,732 of record OU452306.1, on the reverse strand, counting down.
TTATTTATAGTACTAGAATTAATGATTCTAATTTACTTTGAAATTATTCACCCCAATAAGTGCATCAGTTTGCTTATTTCAGTTCATTTAGTCATGTTGTCTAATTTATCTGAACTGATTTCAATAGAACCAAGTGGCAAATGGAATACAGCTAATGACAGGATTTGTTAAAACGCAGACACGTGACATACAATGAAGCATTTCATTGGTTTTGAGAAACGTCAAAAAATAATCTCTATCAGGCAGATTCTCAAAACGGATTAACGCTAACACCGTTTTTAATATTATCTATAACTTTGTTTCAAATTAAAACAGATTAAAGAAATGAACTAAATTTGATGCTAATTAACTCTCTTTTTAACTGAAGTTAAAATAAACTTGTTTCGTACATTGAAAGGAGAGTTAAAAATGAAATAAAAAATGGTGTTAGAGCTAATCCGCTTTTCTTCTGAAGTAAATATTGATATCACATTCTGTTAGAGCTGAAATACTAGTGGCGCGTCCTGCAGTTCGAAGCGCGCCCTTAAATTCCTTTTATGCATTGTCACTATTCCTAACCGACTTTTCTTTTGCAGGTCTGGGAAGGAACTCTAACAGAACTCAACCAGCAGATGGACTCTGGTTCTCTGAGCGGCACCGGCGACGAGATGCCCGCAGTGTTCCACGACCGGCTACACTCCGCGCTCGACATGATGGTGGAATTCTTCCACGCCGCCGGTCACGGTCTGCCACACGACACCCTGCACTGTGAACTCTATCTCCACGTGGAGCAGCGCTTGCAGTACCACCGCACGGAGACGGAGAAGCTTGTTGAGATATTCTATAGTCAGAGACTGCTCGAGCAGACTTCGATGACTTCTGGGCCGTATGGGACGTTAGCGGTTCGGGCGTATTTTAATCATGATAGTTTGTGTGTTGAGGTGAGATATATTATAAGTAATGGTTCATTAAATCGGAAAATATTCACTGCATATTTCTGTAGCTTAGAGGAAAATAAAGTCACACGTCTGTGGAAATTTAGATATCTGCTATAGCTGGCTTAAAAGTGACATTATTATTTACAAGTTATAAAGTTTTATGTTAAAGACTAGCTATTACCCGCGACTTCGTTCGCGTGGTCTACAATTTAATACCCGGCATGCGTTGCAAACGCCATCTACATTCATATATTTTTTCAGATAAGCCCTCTAATGTCATACCTTAAAACTGTGTTAAGTTTTAGCTACTCATGAATTTTAGATTAATTAATCTTATTTTAATCTAATTGTAATAATAAAAATATTTATTAACAAAATAAGGTTCCAGAAATTCAATAAAAAATAATATATTTTAAATAGGATGTTTCGAATCTATTCTAAACTCACCATCAGCTACAAGAAAATATACAATATAAATAAACAAAGAAAAATACAATATAAGTAATATAAAATACCCTTAAAGGATACAAAATAACACAAATTAAAATGCAAAATGTACAAAAATATCAGAATAATAAATAAGTCAAAATGAAAACAAAATGGCGTTAAAAATAAGAATAACTAAATGTTTTTGAAGTTACTTAAAAAATTTAATTCCAATCGTGGCATATCATTTACATTCATAAATTCTATCAGACAAGCTTATATCATTTTTCGTTCACGCAAAAAATCTTCAATCATATTCATCCATTCTATTATCTGCAGGTTCTTCACGCAAAAGACGTGATCCCCCTCGACCCCAACGGCTTCAGCGACCCATTCGTCATCATCGAGCTACTCCCACACCGAGTATTCCCCCACTGCAACGAGCAGCAAACCAACGTACACAAGCGTACCCTGAACCCCATCTTCGACGAGTGTTTCGAGTTCTCCGTGTCGCTGGAGCAGTGCCGTGCACCAAGTGCTATGATAGCATTCACCGTCATGGATCATGATGTGCTCACAGCGAATGACTTCGCTGGGGAGGCTTTCCTAGCTCTGGGGAGTATACCAGGGGTTGGGGATACGGGAAGTGGGGTTGATAATTTCCATGGGTTGAAGCATGTTGATCTTGTGTTGATGCAGCAGCAGAATAAAGGTGAGATTGCATTATTCGAAAATCGTATCTACTCCATAAAATAAATAAATAAATATATCATCACGCCTTCTACCCATTACTGGGTGTGGCACTCTGCCGAAGCAGATTTCGGTAAGTGATATATTTTGCGCGTGAAGTGCGGTTACCAGTTGTCAAATCACAGCCCCCAAAGATGTTAGTGGAGGGGGAGCCACAGGGGTAGCTATTGAAATTATGAAAATTGTTTGTCGGCTATGGGAATCGAACCAGGATTCTCAGGATCCACAGGCCGACTTCATACCACTGAGCTAGCCACCTCATGTCCAGAATAAATGTACTTTATCTACGATCGTACGATAAATGACACTTATCGCCTTCATTTTGAGTGAGATAAGTACTTTATTAACGCACTAGAGGATTTTTGGAAATATTACAGCACTAGTGCTTTAAAAAAGTACTTATGGGGTGGCTAGCTCAGTGGTATGAAGTCGGCCTGTAGATCCTGAGAACCCTGGTTCGATTCCCACAGGCGACAAACAATTTTCATAATTTCAAAAAAAGCTACCCCTGTGGCTCCTCCACCACTAACATCTTTGGGGGCCGTGATTTGACGACTGGTAACCGCACTTCACACGCAAAATATATCACTTACCGAGATCTGCTTCGGCAGAGTGCCACACCCAGTAATGGGTAGAAGGCGTGATGATATATTTTTTTAACGCACTCAAAATGATGGTTAGAATTTTTTCAGTTAAATTTATAAATGTCAAAAAGTTATGAGAACTGTCATTCAAAATTATTTTTGTTTTAATTTTAATTTAATTCGTGGTTATAGATAAAGTTATGTACGATATACGTGTGATAATGCATCATTAAGGCCGTCGCCCCGTTGTGCAAATTATACACACGTATCTTATCATACTTATTCGTAAATAACTAATTGTCAATTGAAGAAGATATTTCTTACAAATTGCGAATACTGGTAAAACAATTTCTGGACGTATAATATATTGACTTTTTTCTTAAGCAAAATTTTGTTCGGCTTTAAATTAAATAAAAATAACATCTTAAAAAGCAGATTTATTTTTCACATGAACAACAAACAAAACGTTACTTATCCGATTACAATAGTTCTACCTTATTCCGACGTGGCACTCGTGGCGCCACTTCCTTACTCGAAAACAAAACAAGTTCTACGCAGCGCACTTCCACGCGCGAATACAAAAACTAGCTTCAACGTGATACACAAGATTTTTCGAGCCGATATAATGAAATTATTGCTTTTTTTTTCAAATATTAAATACTGGAGATTTTTTTATGTTGGCAACATCGGATATATATTTTTTTGTACACAGCAACTGCCAATTCAATTACAATCATTTATATTTTAGTTTTCAATAAACTTGATAAAATTGATAAAAATCTCTGTTTTCCAAGCACTCAACACATAACAATGATATTGACAACCAATTGACGACAATGCTAATCTTAACAAAATCAGTAGTGATTCTGGACGGAGTCGCGAAAAATAAATATAGTTATTTCTGTACCTAGAGCAGAAAATAGTGTATTACCGCTCACGCATGGATATTGTTGATCGAGACGTAGCTGAGAGCAAGAACCATGCGGTAAGGACACTTTCTGCTCGAGGTGTACACAATATTTTTTCTACAACTATTTGTAAACGCTAGAAAAAAACAAATAAAATAATTTTTGAGAGTTTTTCTGTTTGGAAATTCGGGTGACAGGTTTCACGTATTAATGGATACCACGATACACTCTTACATTGCCGCCTGGCAAAATGACAAGTTTCAGCTTTCAAATGAGAGAAATAGTATATTACGTACCATGAACTGTAAGTGACAGTTTTTAGATCAAAAATGTAGTTTGGAAAATCGAGGTCCACAGGGTCGACATTCGCGACCTAAAAAAATAACTTACAGTTCGTGGTTAGTAAGCTATTTTTTACAATACCTGCACAAATAGAACAAAAAGAAAAATAAGTTTCAAAATTAAAAGCTGTCAATATAAACAGGGTCTATAAATATTTACTTACTGTCAACGGTTGATGGTAAGTAAATATTATAGCCCTGCTGTAACCATGGAAACCAAATATACAATAAAAGTTCCACTTGTGTTTAAATTTTGTCATTAATGGGTAACTTACAGTATAGGTATTGTTTGTAATTGTTTCTGTATGTTTTCAGCCAACCCGATATTACAAATTCTAGAAAGCCGAATTGGAGACCGTCAATCTGCCGAGTTCGTGAAGAAACAAAAGCTCCGTATGGTATCTAAATAATCAATCCAATAACAGGAAGAAGAGTCAATGACAGCGTTTTATGTATATCTACTCTATATTTCGAAGAAATATGTTAACTATCTATTTTTTCTACTTGATATAACGACGCATCGTGACCAAACAAACAAATTTCCAAACCGTAGTCGACAATTGACAATTTGTACATACATGAGGATAGTAGAGAAATATTTTTCTAAGTTTTGCTCTATCCGTTGTAAGTATAACAAATAATAAAGAAGTTTGCAGGATTGGTCACGATTGTTGTTTTCCTTTTAAGCAAATTTTCTATAGCGACGTACTTTTCTATGACTGAAACTAGACGATGAATGTAACATACGTATTCTGTCGTAACTGTTCTAAATTTGACAGGAATTCAGGAAAACATTCTCTCACACACAAATTATTTGTCACTGCGATAAATTTATTTAAAAGAAAAATATTTGAAGAATTTTCTTCTATACTCTGTCCCATGTAAGAACGAGCATTGCAAAAGCTGTATTCCATTTAGCACTTGGTTAACTTAAATCAGTTCAGATAAATTAGACAACATGACTAAATAAACTGTATTAAGCAAACTGATGCACTTATTGGAATGAATTACTTTAAAGTAAATTAGAATCAGTAATTCTAGTACTGGAAATAAAGTCAGTGAAGTAATCCAGCGAAATAAATAAATGATCTGAATCAGTAAATGTAAGTTAGATCTGATCCAAATGACAAATGGAATACGCCTAAAGTATAGGATATATCTGATCTTGATTGTGATTGGTTAACAAAATGTCAAAACAAAAACAAGTTTACACGGAACAAAAAATCTTTGGCATTGTTGCATCAGATTTCCATTAATAGCTGTATTGCCACTTGGTTCACTTAAATCAGTTCAGACAAATTTCACACATGAGTAAATGAACTGAATTTAGCAAACTGATGCACTTATTAGAGCGAATTACTTCAAAGTAAATTAGAATCAATAACTGTAGTACTGGAAATAAAGTCAGCGAAGTAATTCCGCGAAATAAATAAGTGATCTGGTTCAGTAAATGTAATTTAGATCTGATCCAAATGGCAAATAGAATGCGCCTAATATCAAATTTGATGAATTTTTGGTGTTTAATAGAATATTATGATACTAGTGTATAAGTAAGTTTTTAAAGCATACGTGGCGAGTTTAACAGCACGACGCAAAGCGGAGTACTTTTAACGGCACTAGTGCTTAAAGACATACTTATACATTTACAGCTCAGTGGATAAAAGCGAGGTAAAACTTGCGTTTCTTAATTAGCAAGCAAGAGGTCTTCCGTTCAAATCTCACTGACTTCTACTTACATCCAAAAAATACGATTGTGTCTGAGTAGTTCGGATTCCACTATAAGCTGTAGGTTCCCTGTACTGTAATTGGGATTTACTTCCTGTTGTGCAGAGTAACAAAATAAATAAATAAATTGCTCATTTACAAGTTTACTGTCTTCTTGTGGATTTACGAAGTGCCGTACAATTTTTTGCATTAGGATTGTCCATTCAGAAATAATCAAAGAATCGTTCTATCTGAAACTTGACATCTATTTTCTGAACATCCTGTATAATAAGGTGTCAACGCGACTTCATTATCCCATATTAAAAAGGATACCATCTATTATTTTCTTAGCTGGGACAGAGTATAAAATAATTTAGTAAAGTTATACTTGCGATTATACTAACAATAAGTCTAATTATAATTTTATTTTTCAACTGATAAATTTTCCAAAATTGATTTATATAAAAATGCTTCAAATATAAGATGCAGAAAAGTAAATTATATTAAAATAATTTTAAAATGTTATGATTTTAAAATATATAAAAGAAAAAGCTAAGAAAATGAAGGAAAACCCTGTCAAATTTGAACATGAACTATACAATAAATCGGTGTACCCCATATGATGAACGCCTTTTTGTAAATGTACAAAGTGGCCCAAAAGTATTCATCAAAGAATACAAATTAATTATACTGAACACATATCTTCTACAAACTTTAAATTTTACACCTTCTAAAATTAAATAACTTTTATTAACAGTACAAAAGTCAAATCAAAATATTTCTTTCTACAACTATTACCTATTTGTACATAAAATAATAAATAAATAAATTGCAAATTTCATTCATTACTGAATCAAATCAATTTATAATCTATTTCAATTTTAATACTACCTATCACAATCAAATTTTGTACACTTTCATACAAAAAATAACACCAAATTTATGTACAATGCGCCATTTGTACAAAAATTAATATTTTAACATTGTTAAATAATACTTATTTAAATATTTGAACTCCACGCGTATAAGAAAAAGAAGGTTATGTTATATCTCAATCAAAATGGCTGCGAAATAGCAACCATTTCTATAAATTATGAAATAATGTATAGTTTATAAAATATTTTAACAAAATATATTGTACAGCCATCGTTATTTGGTGCGTCACTTTCAAGTATTTTCAAATGATCTTAACCTTGTCAAACATTTCCAAATTATTTTAGAAACATTTGACTCAAATAAAAAGTAGGAAAAACTTAATTTTCTACAAGCATTTTCCTCTAAAACTATTTATTCAGTGTGTCATTTTCTTAATAAATATTATAATTTTCCAGTAATATTTTAATTTGTGCAAATGTGTTGAAAATTCTGTTAAAACTTCAATCTAAATAATTTTCTTTCATCCTAACGCCATCTGTTGTCAATCAGTGGAACTTCACCTGATATGTTAGAAGTGTACGTTATACTAACATACGAGGTGTATGTTAGGTTCAACTTTCCGTAGTAGTTTATGATGTTGTTATGGTTACTTTCATAAGTGGTCGTCTATAAAATATATTATTTCTGTCACGATGTTATTGCCATAGAAACCGATTTTTCTTTCCGACCTTATTTCTTGTCTTACTATAACAACATTTTTTTGGGTCGCACTGTATATGTTTAACAACGGAATATATCATTTGAAAATACTAAACAATTGTAATATACACGAAAACACGTAATGAAAAAAAAATCACTCTAATTTTTGTGCCACTTTGTTGTAGATATCGCTGCATGTTCCACACACTTTACCCCGGCTTTCACTTATTTGTTTATGTAAATAAATAAACAAAAATCTTCATCTGTATTATTTTATGTTATATTTAAAAAAAAAAAACTGCTCGTTCAATCACATATCAATGGTATGAAAATATAAATCAAAATTTTACTCGGTACGAAAATTTTTTTCATGATTACATACAATATTTTGAAGCATATATTTATTGTAAAATATATACATTTGTACAATTTTTCAAAAGATCTTGCCAGATTTGACACCCTACATTTTTCCATTTTTCTAAATTGTTTTACAAGGAAAGTAATAAAATAAAAAGAATGAAGAACTAAACTTTCGATATTGACAAGATTATTTTTCATCTAAGATGTGTATACCATTTGCCACTTGGTTCATTGAAATCAAATTAGATAAATTAGTCAACATGACTAAATGAACTGAATTAAGCTTTATAATGCACTTATGGGAGTGAATTACTTCAAAGTAAATTAGAATCAGTAATTCTAGTACAGGAATTAAAGTCAGCGTAGTAATCTTGCGAAATAAATGTGTGATCTGGTTCAGTAAATGTAAGTTAGATCTGATTCAAATGAAAAATGGAATACTCCTTTAGAAAATAGAGTTGAGGAAAATTATTATTTTGTTTGATTTTATTTAATTTATAAAATAGATTGATGTTTATAACCTTCAAACATTGACATTTAAAAATAATTGATGAAAAACAGAAATCATAAGATATTTAACAGAAATTTTGAAATTTATTTTTAAAGTGAGGCTGAACCAGACAAAATAAGAAATGTAGAAACTGTTTTGAATGAATGCATCTTTTAATTCTGAACAATTTTGCATTCTACAGTTTTTTTTTCGTAAAATTTATAGGAAAGCGGAAAATAGCAAAAACTAATACCCCATGTTAAATCCTTATTTTCACCCTTACAAAGCACCCCCGGTATACTGAGTTTTTATCTACATGGGGTGAACTATCTCCAATATAATTTATAAATGTTTCTCAGTGGAAAATGTATGATGCAAAATGTGTCAAGATATTTGAAAATCCTATATCTATACCTACAGATAGTAATTATTTCTTCTCAAAATATTCAATTAACGAAAAGAACAATCATACTAAAATTAATGTCAACTCTACAAATTTAATTTTGACAATCAGTAGCTTTGAAAATATAAAATATATAAATCACGGCATATACGACTATACAATAATATTTTTATTTGTGAACCGACTATTTAACCTTAGGTAATATTAGCCTGTCTACTAAATGTCTGTAACTTTTGTTTACAATTTTGAAGATTATAAAATAAGATAGGCCATAACGCATGGTCTTATGAATTTAAATAATTATTAAAAAATGTGAGTTGAATTAAGAATATTTGCAAAATACGCAAAATTGTTTGTAGTTTCATTAGTTTGTCGATACTAAAACAGTATTAAATTTTATAATTTTATAAACAATTTTGTCGTATGAATAGCATAAAAATAGATTTGTATAAAAATGTATCAATCTTCTTAAATAACAAAGAAATGTTAAAATAATAAATTTTCTAAATAAGTCATAAAAGTAAATTATAATATTTCTTGTATTTTTTTAACCCTGCAAACTATAGAGCGAACCAGTGGCGTAGCCAAGAATACGTACGAATTGGCAATATTAAAATACTGTAAAATATTTAGCAAATCTTCTGGGTGCGCCACTGGAAATTCAAGTACTGCCTAAGACAAGCTATATACCTAAAGTTTAGTAAGAAATCTTTGCACAAAAACAATCACAGTATTTGATTATGATTGGTTGAATATTTCTAAGTTGAATGCGAGTTTCCTACTGTTTTCTGAGTCACCTAAATGCACGTCCATACCTAACGAGCTTAATGTAAACTTCAATGTCAATTGAATCAACTGTAAACTACATCTACATCATAATATGTGATATACATTTCTCGATTTATGTCAAATAAATATAGCATTATATATCAACACACTGTTTTTATTACCCCATCACATTGTTTACTGCAAAATGGACTCCCATACCTTTTTTTGGTTTGTGCTTTATTTATTTTCTGGCAATAAAAAGAATATCTAACCAAAGTAATTGAATATAAATAAATAAAATAAATATATCATCACACCTTCTACTCATTACTGGGTGTAGCACTCTGCTGAAGCAGATCTCGGTAAATGATATATTTTTGCGTGTGAAGTGCGGTTACCAGTCATCAAATCACGGCCCCCAAAGATGTTAGTGGTGGAGGAGCCACAGGAGTAGTATTAATGTGGTGAAAATGTTTGTCGCCAGTGGGAATCGAACCAGGGTTCTCAGGATCCACAGGTCGACACGATAAGCACTGTGCCACCTACTTCATAATTAATTATTAATTATTATTAATTGAATATAAATAAATTAAATAAATATATCATCACGCCTTCTACCCATAACTGGGTGTAGCACTCTGCTGAAGCAGATCTCGGTAAATGATATATTTTTGCGTGTGAAGTGCGGTTACCAGTCATCAAATCACGGCCCCCAAAGATGTTAGTGGTGGAGGAGCCACAGGAGTAGTATTAATGTGGTGAAAATGTTTGTCGCCAGTGGGAATCGAACCAGGGTTCTCAGGATCCACAGGTCGACACGATAAGCACTGTGCCACCTACTTCATAATTAATTATTAATTATTATTAATTGAATATAAATAAATTAAACAAATATATCATCACGCCTTCTACCCATAACTGGATGTAGCACTCTGCTGAAGCAGATCTCGGTAAATGATATATTTTTGCGCGTGAAGTGCGGTTACCAGTCGTAAAATCACGGCTTTTGAAATTATGGGAATCGAACCAGGGATCTCAGGATCTACAGGCCGACTTCATACCACTGTGCTAGCCAGCCCATAATTAAATATAACAGTTCAATAATAGCTATTTAATTAACCTAATCGCAAAGACATATTTTGCACATGGGCGCATGTTTAAACTACGAGCGAAGCGAATGGTTTAATTTGTGCGAATAGTGAAAATGTCGTCTTCGTGCACGAGCTTTATACGATGTTTTTTGTAACGAACAAAAATTATGTAATTGACCATGAGAAAATTTATTAAATTTGAAGCATGAATTTTGATAGACAGTTGTTATTTGAAAACAAATTGTTTATTTTTTCTTGTAGTTTATTAAAATATATCTGCTTGATGGCGTTGTAAGCTAATGTCTCTATTTCTTTTATAAATCCCTGAAAATCTGTGTTTATAAGTACAATTAGCGTATAATAGTCAAAGTTTAGAACCATAAAAATGGGTGTTTTTTAATTATTTTGCGTACTAGTACGCAAAATCAAATTTGTCATCGGTTTCCAAGGTTATATAAACCTTTTTTTTTTTTATTATTTAAATTTATTTCCAACTAGCCTGAATTTAGGCCAACCAGCAAATTTGATATATTTAGATAGCATGCGTGAAGGAATCAAATCCTTATTTTGAACGATGCGAGAACAACAAATTAATTACATTCTACACTGCACATCTCAAATTATCCGTGCGAAAAAAAGTGCCTGTGATGTTACTATATTTTTCATCGCTTATATTTCTGGAGTAAATAATATTTTGTAATAGTAGAGAGGAAAGGGTTTCATTGCAAAACGAGTACGAAAGTTGATGGACGAGCGACAGCGAGGTATATATTTTACGCATAATAAAATAATAAATAATTTATACAGCGCTTTTCAAAAAATATTACAAATTCAACAGCAAATGCTCTGTTTTTGTAGAAATAACAATTACAATATATTGTCTCCAATTTTTAATTCATTTTTTTTTGTATAATGAGTGGTAAACAAGAAGAAGTAAGTATGAAAAAGAATACGTCTTTAGAACCCTCAATAATAAGGGTATGTATAAAGTATAAGAAAGACAGATTATAAATGAAACTAAAAAATCTTCTTTTTTAGAATCTAGTTGTACAAGGAATATATTTGAGACATCTTCTCAAAATGAGTGAAATCTTAGTTGTCCCCTTAAGTGCTGCAAATGTCACAGGTCGTTCAGTGACATCTATATAATTTTAGGGGTTCTAAACCAATATTTTATTTTGAGAGCAAGTCTGAAGAGTCGTATTTACACTTTGTGCTAGTGGTGCTCTCCGGGGTCGGCATGAGAGGGGTTTAGCCATGTGCGCTATCCGGGCGGGGCTTCGTACATGGGCAAAGTAAAGTTTGCAGTGACGGTCAACGAAGAATTCTCGGGAATCGGCTGGGATCGGATGTAGGTATAAATATGTATTGGGACATTTACTCGAATTATTTAAATCAATTGAACGAAACATACAAAGGATGTATTCTAAGTAAAATATTTGTATATAAACAACAAAGTAAAGTTGTACATGTTTAATACAAGTAATAGCCCTGATTAAACAAATCAAATGAAATAATATTGTGTCAAATTGACAGCATAAAACAAACATAAATAAATAAATAAATTTGGAAACGATCAAACGGCCTATATAGATAAATAGTAATCTCTAAAATAATTTTTTTGCACATTTCAAAATCTTTACAGATTTTCGTTTTTCTATTGCAGTCTTTATATATTCAGGTTCTCTAATTGGTAAGTTCCTTGAATGGCGAAGGTCTACAAGCTCTAGAAGTACACAATTAAAATTAAAAAAATCCAATTTAGACAGCATCGTATTAAAAAAATCGTTATCTCTTTGTATATGTTCTATTTTTATTGGATTATTTTCAAAGCCAGTCCATACACCGAATATACATTTATTTCTATTACTCATTTCAAGCTGCCGTTGTACTTAATAAAACCAATTGTGTTTCTTATTAATTTCATATGAATCTGTTGTTGAATTATATTTCCAAAATGTGATTTTCTTCGATTTTATTGCTTCCCCGGGATCCATTTTATATACCGATATAGGGCATTTAACTTCAATAATTATTTATTTGTCTACATCAGGCGTAGCTTCTAACAGGCAGATTCATAAAGCGGATTAGCGCTAATAACATTTTTTATTTCGTTTTTAAACCTCTTTTCAATGTATGAAACAAGTTTATTTTAACTTGAGTTAAAGAGAGTAATAATTAGCATCAAATTTAATTCATTTCTTGAACCTGTTTTAATTTGAAACAGAGTTATAGATAATATTAAAAACGGTGTTAGCTCTAATCCGTTTTATTAATCTGCCTAACTTATATTTTCACGAATAAATAATCCACATGGGTTTATTCTCAAACTTTCCTTTGATTGTACGCAGTCCAAAGCAATCATTTAATTATTTTTACCATGACAAAGGGATGGTATATCTGCCAAATCTGATTTATTTAGCAGTCTTTCTACAAGTTTCTGGCAACTTGTGTCTTCTCTTCTTTTACATATAGTTCCAAAATTGGAAGGAGTTAAAATCTTCCTGCGTTCTTTATCCTGCTTGTAATAAAGTACTTCGTTCTATAGATTTTATTTCATCTTTAATTTTTTAAGTTTTTTCAAAAATATATCCATTTCCTGTTTTTATTCTTCGTCCGGTATATCTGGTTTTTGACCATTTTCTCCATAATTTGAATCTTGTATATATCGCCTTTTCTCATGCTTATCATATTTGTAACTTGAATATTTTCTTGTGTTAGTAGAAACATATTTTTCGCGTCTAGCTTATCGACAAACCTCTAATAATTTGGAATATTTTCCCGGACTTTTATTATTACACATTGTTTTATGTAGTTTATAATGTGAAATTAGTTATGTCTTGTTTTAAATTTCTTATTTCATTTTCGGTATTTCCAAAAAGATCTTATAAGTTTTAGAGTTTTTCCAATAATTTTATTTTTAATAATCTTATCGACTCTAATCTTGCTCAATTTGATAAATAAAAATATGAAAAAGGTGAAATATGCAAAATATGAAAAAATATGCATTTTTCCTAAAATCCGAGCCTCAGTTATAACCCTTTCCCCACTTTACGATGTGTCCCAATGTTTTGTCTACATTGTGTGGTCGAAGCTTTGTATATTTTCGACTGCAAACTATAGATGACACAGTAGATATGCAGTAGTGACAGCATTCACCGCTATGAGAGCGCTAGTGAACGATATACATTTCTTCTTGAAATACTCATTTGCAGAGGTTTAGCTCTTGCTATAGATTTTTTCGTAAATAACTTATTATCATACTTTGAAAAATGTTTCCAGATACTTCAAGATGTAATCTAGGATTGTAGTGTGTTGAAATTATTATTTTCAATTTGTATTATATTAAAAATGACCATTAAAAAATGCATTTTTTTTGCGGATAATAACTATTGTTTTTCTTAAAACTAGGGCAAAGAACAAAAATCTAACACAGTACGATCTTAGATCTATTCTTGAACTTGACCATAGTTTTTGAATGAAGTCAATATGTTTTGTAGATTCTGAGAAAAAGCGTAAGTGCTGAAACACTTTTTGAAGTCAAATGCCGCCTGTAAATACGACTCTGAAGGCTACAACATATCTGTGAGCAACAAGTAACCCTGTTCATAGGGGTGGTACGCTTTTGAAAACCTGTAGCAATTGGTGGAACGATCATTTCTGTTAACAGGTGGGTGTTGCTTATACATTCTCTCTACGTGTTAATAGATAGCGCTTCGGTCGAATCAGTCGATTGTTCTGCTATCTGTGATTATAGTTTAGAATTACTGCTATACATAGAGAGGGATCTGCAAGCGTATTAATGCAGATTCTGGTAGATATTACTAGCTGACGCAGGTTGATGCCAAAGAGAAGAAATAAAAGAGTTTGTCTGAAAGGAATTATGAATGTATATGAAACATTGTGTGACAGAGCGAAGACTTTTTGCGAGATAAATGTAGCTATTGCTTTAAGGACAGTTTAAAACAGTATTAAGAAGTATTTAGCAGCTGAGATCAACCAGACATGGCCTTAGAGCACTCATCTTATTTTTAGAATACTTAAAAAGATTATTATTGAGTCGGCTTGTGGATTTGAAAGCCCGGATTCGATTCCCACAGTCATCAAATAATTTTCACCACGTTAAAACTACCCCTGTAACTCTTCCTCCACTAACATCTTTGGAAGTCGTGATTTGATGGATGGTAACCACACTTCACGCGCATAATTATATCACATACAGAGATCTGATAAGGTAGAGTGCCACACACAGTAATGGGTAAAAGGCGTTATGATATATTTATTTATATTTATTTTTATTTATTTTTATTTATTTATGGGATAATAGCTCAGTGGTTATCAAGTCGGCCTGTGGATCCTAAGAACTCTGGTTCGATCACCACAGCCGACAAAACATTTTCACCAATTTAAAATTACCCCCTGTGGCTCCTCCACCACTAACATCTTTGGGGGGCGTGATTTGACGGCTGGTAACCGCACTTTACGCGCATAAATATATTACTTACCGAGATCTGCTTCGGCAGAATGCCACACTCAGTAATGGGTAAAAGGCGTGATGATATATTTATTTATTTTATTTATTTATTTATATTTATTTATTTAAAAGACTAATATGATTCTAAAGAGTTTAAAACATCTTTAAGAAATATTTGGCTGCTGGGATCTTCTAGCCATCGTTTTACACCACTTATTCTATTTGCATGAAAATTTAAAAGAATTTAAAAAGAATCTAATGGCCGGTAAACTTGAAAATGCACATTTATCCTTAACTACTGTTTAAATTTTGATAGCAACGTTAATTTTCTATAAGTCATTCGCTGTTGTCTCTCTTAAACTCGATTTAAGAAATAAAAGTGGTTGTTAATAATAATACCACCCCTAAAATATTTAAAACAATTTTAAGTAGTATATGGCAACTAGAAACTTCTAGTCATCATGTAAATGCATTCAGCTTGCTTTTATAACAGTTCAAATTTCACAATGATTCAAAAGGGTTAGTACTTTTAAGAACAATTTCATTATGAATGTGGATGAAGTAAATGTTATGTAATCAACCAAATAAAATACATTTATTATTATTATTTATTTATTTATTTGTTACTCTGCACAACAGGAAGTAAATCCCAATTACAGTACAGGGGGCCTACAGCTTATAGTGGAATCCGAACCACTCAGACACAATCGTATTTTTTTGATATAAGTAGAAGTCAGTGAGATTTGAACGCACGACCTCTTGCTTGCTAATTAAGAAATGTAAGTTTTATCTCGCTTTTATCCACTGACCTACGATTAATAACATTGAAGTAAATACACTTTATATATACAAGGTATTCAACATTTTTCGAAACCGTACAATTCTATTAACCACCTTTTCAAGAACAAAAGCTACCCCACTAAAAATATACCCAAAGATAAGGATCAAAAACGCTGCTTGCAAATGATCCATAGAGATCTTCTTCACATTTTTATCTCCTCTTGAATAAATAAACGGTTTTGCAACATCCTCTGTCCATTTTTTCAGTAATCCACTCGAATGAATCCTTAAAATAATTGTCTCGATCCTTTCTTTTAACGGAAATCCTTGATTAACCAACAATCTCAAGAAATATCGATAGGCATCTACTTTAAATTCATATACCATTAGATTACCATCAGTGATATTAAAATAATTCCTAAGGATGTAGACCATATGTTTCTTATTTTTACCAGTAACATAATTACGAAGTGATAACGTGCGATTAATACATTGAAAAACGCGCTCAATAGAACATAATACAACATTCTTATAAATTGTCCAACGAATTTTATCCTCGGGAATATTAAATTCTTCTTTAGCCATTGCATCAAATCCGTATTCTAAACCAGATTGTATCATTTCCAATTCATTAGATACTTGTTTTTCGTACACTGGATTAGTTAGTATACTAGTAAATTTACTTATATAAACAGTGCTTAAAAATAATGCAGCAATCACCCAAGTAATAAATACTAACTTAATGACTAAATATTTCGGTTGCCGCGCGGATCCTAGTAGTAAAGTATGACAAAGTATTATTAAACAAGACATGAAAGAATTGTAAGAATATTCATTTACTGCTGAACCAAGAGCCCACCAAGTAAACACACTGAAAATAAAAACAAATCCGATTGCAATCCAAATTTGGTTTTTGAAAACAATCACCAAATTCTTCCAAGACGATATTTTTAATGCAATTGGTGCATACCAAGCTACACCATCAATCATGTGTGGCATAATACCGTCAAATTCTTCGTTAAAAGAAGTATTTAATTTTAAAGTCCCGAAAATCATATCTGCTTCATAATTGTACATCATTTGAAAAAGATTTGTGTATTGCTGTTTTTTGTATTTGAACCCATAATGCAAATAATTGTGTTTTAAATGTATAAAAGTGAAATTTGCTATATTTGCAATTGCATTTAACATGTTAACTTCTAAACCCCTTTTTAGGGGATCTGAATCGTTGGATTTTATCACGAATGGTGGGTAAAATAAGGGTAATGTTTTAATATGGCATCCATGAAGGTTTGCAGGTATTTTTGTGGGGTAAAAATCTAACAAACTGATATCATCTTTACATGTTGCTAGTTTCTTTGGAGTTATATATCCGCATTTATTTTCATCGTAAGGAAAATAAGTGTATATAATTTCCTTTTCCATTACGATTATATTTAATAAATATATTTTCCATGCATGTTCAAATACGGCTGTAATATTAACATCATTGTTAAATATTATTAAAAATTTTGCTCTTGCATTCCAGCTATAAGTTCGGTACAAAATATTTATATTTTTCTGGTATTCGCTAATGTTATGTACCACCATGATGTTGTAATAAAATTTAAATTTTTCGGTAGTAATATTCTTTATTTCGTTACTGTTAATAATTATAAAAGGATCGACTTGTCCTGTTAAATATTTAATAATATTTCTATTGTATGTTGTTTGAACAATTAGAGTGTATGATTTAGTTTGTTGGTATATTGTTGAAACACATTTTAAGATTTCGGTAAAGTTTGTTTCTTGGTCTAAATTGGGAACAATAACATTTAAACTTATTTCGTGAATTAATAGTACTATTAAAATTAATCGATATACTTTTGACGACATTATTTTAATAGCAGCTGTTTTGTTTTAGAATTTATTTCAAATGACAAGTTTATTTTCTACATTCTAATGGCGTATTGATTAAAGATGTTAGAACTTATCTTTCTACTATACAATTTTCAATATAAGTAAGACATAAGTTTCAATGTGTGTATCATTATTATAAAAGTATGAAAGCGAAAAATAAGAATATAATATTAAATATTGTATTGAAATGCATTCAAAACATTATGAAATATTGATAGACGAATATTATATTTTTATACTTTATTAAATTGTTATTTACTACAGGATTATATTTGCACAATGAATTATATATATTATAATTATTAATACACCTTATTTCCAAATAGAACATAGTACACTATTAGTATAATTCATTGTCTTATAAATTACCGCTGTTTCACCCTCACAACTAATATGTTTTGGGACCGTGATTTAACAGCTGATAACTACTTCATGCGCATATTATTTATCGAAATCTGCTTCGACAGAGTGCCACACACAGTAATGGATAAAACGCATGAGAATATATTATATTATTAAGTTAATATTTCTTGTATGATACTACTTTATCGAACGTTGCTACTGGTAACGTCTGCTGAAACTGCAAAAAGACCAAATAATGGAAATGAATATTGAACAAGATTACTGTTTTCTTGGTTACAGAATAAAACGATTTTAAATTACATTTTTAAATAAATTTTATACAGTTGCATAATAGTACATTATATTATAAGTGGATAAAATAAGTCATTATACGCTAGTGTGATAATTTTTAGGAGCATATTATTACATTTCACTCGTGATATACAATAATTTTTCTTACACTAACATTTTTTCTGAAAGAAAGACTTAAACTAAATTGAATGGAGATGCTGTCACATAAGTGAAATATAACTGTTGTTAAGGTGTTATATTATTATAAATTGTTAGTTATTTATGGTTGTCATGGATTTAAAATGTTACTCACGTGAATAATTACTCATTTTAATCACTGAAAACGATTGTATAATGTGCCTCAAAAACCGCTATTGTAAGGTAATAGTACATTATATAATAAGTGAGTAAAACTAGTCATTATACACGAGTGAAATGAGTGGTAATACCCACGAGCATATAATGACATTTCATTTAAGTATGATATACGTATAACTTTTACCCTATAGTAGCGGTTTTTCTACAATAAAGTTAAAAAAGTTTAAACTAAATTTCTAATTGTTTATGGTTATTAATTATGGATTTAAACATGTGAATAATTGCTAATTTTAATCACTCAAAACGACTGTATAACTATTTAAATGACCTTGCAATCTTATTTGGTTCAAATGTGCGTCGCATTTAAATTCTGTAACTTACAAAAAATTATTTCAAAAATTAATACTATAAAACTAAATAATGTCGCAATCAATAAGTTTCCAAACGCAGGTAACAAATGTTGAACACTGATTTTCTTTGGAATTTTGGTCTTTAATGATTGTGGATCGAAATTAAATTTCAGATCCTTTTTACTTTTCCAAAACGTAACTAAACCAGCATTATGAATCTTATTAATGTTTTCATTTATTCTATCAAGTAAAGGAAATCCTTGATTAGCCAAAATACGCAGATAGTAGAAATAAGTATAATCCTTAAATTCATATATTTTATTTATATGTTCAGCGTAAAAATGTTTGATATGATATCTTAAAAACTCTTTATTCTTCGCATAAACAAAATTTCTGTCAAACATAACTCTTTTCAAACATTGATCAACGTTGCTATGGTGACAAACTACATGATGTTTATAAATTGTCCATTCTATTGGGTCAGTTGGGACACTGAATTCATCTGTACTCATTGGATCGAATCCATATTCCAAACCCGACTCCAAAATCTCTTTTTGGGTCGATATTTGCTTGTCAAACGTTGGATTGGTTAAAATACTTGTAAATTTTGTAGTGTAAGTCGTACTTAATAACAATGAAGCATAAATCCATGAAATAAACAAAAATCTTAGAGAAAAAATCTTTGGTTGTTTTATACTTTGATTAAGATATGATCCCCATAGATACAGAAAACATTTTGTAAAATGACTCCAGTTAGGGTGATTTGAAATGGAACCAAAACACCACCAAAAAAAATTTGTAATGATAAATAAACACAGAAAAAGTATCCATAAATGAAACTGAAAGACAATTATTGTATTTTTCCAACGCGACAGTCTTAAAGCAATTGGTGCATACCAATTTACAACTTCTTTTAAATAACTATTCGAACTGTCAAATTGATCGTGAAAACTTAAATTTAATTTCACATTTCCTATAATCATATCGCCTTCGTAATTATATAACATTTGATATAAATTTGTATATTCATTTCTTTCAAATTTATACCCGATATGATTGCAATTATGATGTACAAAAATCGGTGTAAAATTTAATAATTCGGATAATACTTTTATTAGCGTCACTTCTATTCCTGGGTCAACAGTTCTGTTCGGATTGATGACATATGGTGGGAATATATTTGCTAATATTTTTACTGGGCAACCATTGAAATTCTTGGGCACTTTTTCTGGGTAATAATCTGTTGAATGTATTATTTTTGGTGAAGTATTTTCGCAGAAATCGTTGTACGGATAATATGTGTATTTATTTATATCATCTTTTTGTGTGAAAATGTTAGCGAAAATGTTAGTGGTGATGAATGGGATATAGATGAGAGTGATGTTAGTTTCGCATTGATGCGTCTGAAGAATGGTAAGGCTCCTGGTTTGGATGGTATATCGAATGAGATGTTGAAGTATGGAGGCGAGAGGTTATTTGACTGGTTAGTTTATTTGTTTAGATTTTGTTTAAAACGGTGTGTGGCTCCTGATGATTGGAAATGTGCTATCATTTGTCCTTTATTTAAAGGTAAAGGTAGTTCGAGTGAATGTACTAATTTTCGTGCGATAAGTTTGCTGAGTGTGGTAGGGAAGTTGTACGGGAAGATTCTTATTCATAAGGTACGAACCTTAACAATCTCCAAGTTAAGCGATATGCAAGGTGGTTTTTTGCCTGAGAGAGGATGTGTGGATCAATTGTTTTCTCTTCGTATGATTGTTGAAAAGTCACTTGCTAAGAACAAGAAGGTGTTCTGTGGCTTTCTCGATCTTAAAAAAGCATATGATAGTGTTCATCGTGAGACATTATGGAATGTACTGTTACAGTACGGTATAAATGGTAATTTGTTGGGGGCAATTCGTGCGTTGTATGAAGGTAGTGAGGCTGCGGTGAGAGTTAATGGTAGATTGAGTGATTGGTTTTGTATAGACATTGGCGTGAAACAAGGTTGTGGGATGTCTCCGTGGCTCTTTAATTTGTACATGGATGTATTGTTACGAACGGCGTTGAATGGGGTGGATGGTGTACATATTGGTGGTAATGTTGTGCCTGCGTTAGCATATGCGGATGATGTGGTTGTTATGGGTGAATCTGAAGAGCAATTGAGACGAATGATTCTAAATATAAATGAAGTAGGAAAAGATTTAAATTTATTATTAAATGTCGATAAATGTAAAGTGTTAGTGTTTGAAAAGAGCGATTTGGTGACTGATTGTAATGTTTCGGTGAATGGTGTGAGATTGGGTCAAGTGAATGAGTTTTTATATTTGGGTAGTATGTTTTCAAGGGATGGACGTATTGATTGTGAGATTGAAAGAAGAGTATCTGCGGGACGCAAGGTATTGGGTGCTCTGGGAACCTTTGCTCGAAATGTGAATGTATCCAGAGATGCTCGATTGAGTGTGTATAATGGTGTCTTAGTGCCTACATTGATGTATGGTAGTGAATGTTGGGTGTGGATGAAGAAACATGAACGTCGTATAACTGCTGTGGAAATGAGGTATTTGCGGGGTGTGTGTGGTTATACTAGAAGAGATCGTGTCCGGAATACATTGGTGTATGATGAGTGTGAAATTGAGAAGAATGTAGTTAGAAAAGTAGGTATAAGTCAGTTGAGATGGTTTGGGCATGTTGAACGTATGTCGAATGAGAGATTAGTGAAACAGGTATATGTTGGTGAAATTGAGGGTGAAAGATTGCGTGGGCGACCTATGAATAAATGGATGAATATGATAGAAGGATTGTTGCGTGAACGAAAGTTTCCGAGTACGAGGAACAAACGTGCTTGTATGAAAGGAATTATGAATGTGGATGAAGCAAAAGTGGTGTGTCAGGATAGGAACGTTTGGCGAAGATTAATTGCGGAATGAATCTGATGATTTCAGAAAAGCGTAGGGTTTTAGATTTTAGTTTCGTTGTTTAGTAATTTCATTAGAGTGTTTACCTGTAATTGTGTGAAATTCACTTTCAAAACACTCCCTTCGTTTCTTATCTTTTTTATTCTTTTCTGATCTTACATTGAGTGTTTAACTGCAATTGTGTGGAATTTACTTCCAAAAACAAGCGTAGAGCGACACTCCCTTCCTTTCTTATCTTTTAATTCGTTTTCAGTTATTACGTAGTGTTTAACTGCAATTGTGTGAAATTCACTTTCAAAAACAAGCGCAGGGCGACGCTCCCTCCCTTTCTTATCTTTTTGTTTCATTTTCAGATACTGCATTGTGTGGTCTTTTCTTTCATATATAAGTGCAGACTATCGCTTTCATCTTTTCTAATCTAGTAGATTCGTTGTTAGTTTCGTTATTAGATTCGTTGTTAGGAGTAAACGTGAGTAATTTGAGATTTTTTTTTTTTTTTTTTTTTATGCATATGTTATTTACGTTGATGAAAGAAAATGAATGGTAAGTGAAAAGGAATGATGTGATTGAAGGTTTGTTGTGTGATAATAATTTCGAGTGTAATAAATGTATGAGTTTATATGGAGTGATCTATGAAAGTGGTTGAAGTGAGGGTGTTATGTTTGGATGAAAATGTTTGACGATGACTGGTTGTTTGATGGGTGTGATGAGTGAATGTTTTATGAGTGATTTTAGGGTTCGTGCTACCCCATTTGTTGGGATATAGCGTGAAGATATGTATGTATGTATGTATGTATCTTTTTGTATTACAACAATATTTAAAATGAATATTTTCCAGGCTATTTCAAACACTGTAGTTACATTCACATTTTCTGTAAATATTATTAAATATTTCACTTTCGCATTATAGTTGAAGGATCTATAAAATAAATAGATTTCTTTTTTGAAGGATGCTATGTTGTTCGCTAATATTATATTGAAATCAAATGCATATTTTTCGTAGCGGTCAATATTTGTTAATTTGTTACTGTTTATTATCATTTTTGGATTTATGTATTTTAAAATATAGTTTAATTCATGTAATAAAGTAGATTGGAACTGTATTGCAGTATTATGAATTTCATTGCTGTTATATATTGTTACAGCACAATCTAATAATTGTGTAATATTTTCTTCTAGCACATAATCAATTTTTAAGAACTCGTATTCAGTAAAATATGCAAAAGTGAAGATAAGATATATCGCTGAGTGTTTCTTTCCAATCATTTAGATGAAAAAATTATTTCGTATTACCCCTTTTGGGAATAAAAAGAACTAATCATTTCTTTCACTTGTAAATTTATTATCTAGCTTGTACAATCGATGTACATTGTTTACAAAACTATTAGCGCTTATAAATTAAAAATTTATGAAATATTCCTTGTACATATTTGTCAAAAGTGAAAGTGTTGATTAATGATCCTATTAATACATTTTTACTCATTTAAAGATACTTTCAAAATCGGTTAAATAAAAAAGTAATGTATTGTACCTCGCTTGTTAAGCGGATGTAACTTTTTTTTCAGTTAGATTCGTTCAAAAAGCCTGTAATGTCCATGAACTAATTCTAATAAATTATAACTGAACAGATAGGCTACCCCCACGTGGTCAAACATAGCGGTATTGCTGGTTGTGTTCAGCAACTGACAGTTCTTGAGGTCACTGACCCCGAGACTTGTCTTTCTAATAACTAGATATGCAACCACATGTTTGCCGAATACATTAATGCATTGTGGGTTAGTAGGCGAACAGCATTTATTCTATTTATTTAGTATAGTCTGTTCGGTGAGAGATTACAGTGTGGTTGTAGATATTATAGGACGCATTTAATCTTGATTTAGAAAAATGTCTAAAGATAAGTTTAAATAGTACAAAAAAAATTATGATAGTGACAGCCAATTGTTCTTTAAATAAACATGGTGAATAATTTTATTTCGCGGGATTTAAAATGCCCTCTAAATTTATTTTATGTAACTTTTAATTATTATCTACAACATACAAAGTGGAAAAAGTATTAACATATGGGAAAATTGTTTATGATTGATCTAACAACAAAATTACACAATAGAAAAATTTTGCTTCTCTTAAAACCCTTATATCAATTAAGCAATTTTTATTTCCTGTTCAGTTAAAATTTACCATTAGTTACATGCAAAAAAAATGTAATAAAATAGTTGCTACGAAATAAACATAACTACATAATCTACAAAATAAATATTTTTGACGTTTGAAATGTCATTAATTAAATTAGCGTAATAAACTAAAACTCTGTTGTAGGAAAAATAATGTATGCAACTCGTGTTATAAGTCTTTATTGCACTCATGGGTTTGGAAGCTTCTCACTCATGTAATAAAGTTACACTTTCAACACAAGTTGCATAAATAACTATTTTTTGACGCCTGTTAAAATTGAGGAGTTTCATTGGTTCACCAGCGGCAAAAAACAAATTATGTGACATAATAGACGTTTCTGGTCCGTGGCATGATTATTAGCACGAGGCACATTTAATTATATGTTCAAAAAATTAAAATATGTAAATAGGTTATATGTCAAAATGTCATTTTGTAGAATCAAGTATTCAAAATAAAAAAAAATCATTTTATGTATGTATCCATAGGAATTATTTCTTTTTGGCTCATAGGCCAAAAAGAAGTGTTTAAGCCCGCTTTTTTGGACTAAAACACATGTTTTTCGGCTCGGTTGTTCATAAAAAGGTTTAATTATTGATTTTGTTTGCTCGCCCAAAAATGTTTAAATTTATTCAGAATAATTTCAAGTATAAATATAAATGCACTAACAAGTAACCCAATCGAATAAAAATAAATGGCGCCTTGCAGATGCACTAAACTAATTTGTTTCGCTTCAACAATATCTGTCGGATTTTTCAACGGTGGACTGTGTCCAACATCACGATTCCATTTATCTATCAAGCCCCCACAATGAATTCTAGATACCAACTGATTAAATCGTTCTAAAAGTGGAAATCCTTGATTAACCAGCCCTCTCATACTGTATCTGTAAGCTGGTCTATCAAATTTATACAACATTGGTTTATCAAACTTAAATTTATAATAATACTTAAAATAATAAGCTACGAGTTTATTATTTTTTGCAAAAACAAAATCTCGGTCGTAAATTGTTCTGTTAAAACAAACCGTCATATTTTCATGAGGACATACTACATGGTTTTTATAAATTGTGTACAGGATTTTTTCTTTAGGATAATTAAAATGATCTTTAGATAAGGGATCAAATCCGTACTGTAAACCTGATTGTAGAATCCCTTTAACACTTGCCAATTGTTTTTCAAATAAAGGGTTCGTTAGTACGCTTGTAAACATAGTATTATACATATTTGTTATAACTACTATTGACATAATCCAGGAGATTAACAATATTTTCATTGAAGGTTTATTTGATTGATGAATTCCTCCTAAAAATAAACTATACCACAAATAAATCACACAACTATCTATTCTATACCAATAGTTATCTTTTATAATTGTTCCAAAGGTCCACCAAATTAGCACAGTAAGAAAATAAGTAGAAATTATTGTAAACCAAAGATTTTTGTTAAAAACTAGTATTAAATTCTTCCACGGAGCAACTCGTAAAGCAATTGGTGCGTACCAAGTAACACTGACTTTTAAATGAGGTGTTGTCGATTCAAATTCTTCATTAAAACTTGAATTATATTTACAATTACCAAATATGATATCTCCTTCCTTATTATACAACATTTTAAAAAGATTACTATAATTTCCTTTGCTAAATTTGAATCCGTGAGATTTGTATTTGTGTCCGATGTAAATTGGAGTAAAGTTCAGGAATTTTCCAATTTCATTCATCATGTTTATTTCGAATCCAGGTTTTTCTGTATCATTTGGGTTTATAATAAATGGAGGAAAGTAGATTGCTAATATTTTTACAGGACATCCATATAAGTATTTTGGAACTTTTTCTGGGTAAAAATCTAAAGCAACATTTTCGATTTCATCACAGGAACCGATTATTTGGGGCGTGAGATTTTCGCAAGTATTGTTTTGATAAGGAAAGTAAGAATAGATTTTATTTGTATCTTCTTGGTGTAGTATAACTATGTTTAGTATATACAGTTTCCATGCGTGTTCAAAAACAGATGTAATATTTACTTTTTTAGTAAAAATTACTAAAAATTTCGCTCTTGGTGTCCAATTGTTCCTTCTGTAAAACGTTTGTAAATTTTTCTTGAACGTATTAATATTCTCAACTATTATTATATTGTAATTAAACTTATATTTATTGATTTTAAAATGATCATTGATGTTTAAAATCATAGATTGATCTATTCGTTCAGCAATGTAGTTAATTTCTTCGAACTGTGATGACTGAATTATTAAATTTGTATTTATATTTTTCGTTTGCTTATATATTTGAATAGCACAGTTTAAGATATCCATAGAATTTTTCTCCAGTTCATAAATTATTTCTGTTTGTACTGAATAAATTAAACTAATACATACAATCATGTAGAAGCAGAAAAACATTTTTAATTTTTCTTCTAACTAAAACTAGTAATGATTTTCATTTGAAATATGGTACTTCAATGTACAAACTTTTACGATGAATAATGCAGTTTTAAAATATAGAAGTGTAACTTTTATATAAAATATTAAATAAATATCAATAGTTAAAAGCGTTTTATAAATGTTTAACTGGAAAAACAGGTCAGTGGCATAAAATTGAACACAAATTGACGTTTGATTTATAATCAATTACATTTGAATGGTGTCTATGTTTAAGTAGACGCTGTAAGTAGTTCGTAAATATTTGATATGAATAACAAAACTTGCAAAACACATCAAATGTAAATATATTTACTTTCTGTAACAATAAAAATTAGTTCAATCAAACAAGGCATATCAGTTTATAATACACATTTATTTTAAATAATATATGTACATAATTTATTCCCAATACAAAAATATAGTAAATACAATTAAAATCAATCGAACTGCTAAATTTAATTAAAAATCAGTTCAAGTAATTTTAACTGTGCTCTACAATATTATTTTGTTTCTTCATTTTCTGCAGATATTTCTGTTGTCTCTGTTTCCGTGTTATTCTCATCAGTTTCACTGGGTTTATCAGTTGATTCAGGTTTACTAACTGATTCGAAAAGTTGTAATAAATTATATTTCTTTAATTTATTGTAATCTGGTACAATAGATAGCAGACACATTCCTCTGATAACTTCAACAATAATAGTCAAATCTGGCGTCTTTAAATCGACTTTATTTTTCGAATTCTTTGTAGAAATAATACTAGCAATATCCCTAATAATATCATCCCTAATTATTTTGTGATTATTTCTATGATTAAAGGCAACTGCAAAAGTTTTTGGTTCAAGAAAATGTTCCTCAACTAAAGCAGTTACTGATTTTTTAATGTCATCCATGTTTGCTTTGCAAGTGATTTGAATTGGTACTAATCTAAGAAGAAATCTAGATTTCTGATCTTTAGATGTTAAAATATCGTTGATTACGGCGGTGACAATTTCTGTGGGATTGTTAACCGTTGTACGAATAAATAACAAGTTTTTGGCTCCTGATTCTACAACCTGGAATCGCTTTTGAGCTGGTTTTATATTTTGATATGAGTTTATTTCTTTGGAAAGTTCGTCTGCGATGTCATCTGAATCCGATTCTTCAGCATCGATTTTCTTAGTTTCTTCTGTTGCTACAGTTTCAATTTCACTTTCTACAATCGTAGATGTGGTTGTAGATGATTTAAGTTGATCGGCGTACAAGTTTAATATGTTGTATGCTTCTCGAATACATTCTTTTTCACGAAAATTACAAGTACATAAAAAACCTTTTAACCCTGGTTCTAGAACGTACTGTTTTCGTCTTTTATGTATGTAATAGTTAGGTTTTTTCCGTTTATTCTCTGGCTCACTCATTGTTATTTTGTTTTATCAGAATGATTAACTTTATTTCAAGTTTCTATCAAATTTATATTAGTTTATTCGTAAATGTGATAAGGTTAGAAATGTGACACCTTGAATATGTTTCACCGCAAACCTAACAAAAAAAATGTTGCTTAAAAATAATCCAATGTAAATATAACCTCGCCAATCACATGTGTTATTTATTTAGCTTGTTATCGGTCTAAATTACATTAATAAATAATGAAATTTATTGTACAAAATTTATCAAAATGCGCTCCTCGAGTAGGGATCATTAAAGAAGTAAACAGACTGCCTAGTTTTGAAGTTGAAACACCGGTCGCTTTTTTATACACGAAGGTGAAATTAAAATATTTGTAATTCACAGCCTTTTTACATATAAATGATTGATTTCTAGGCAGGTAGTGCACCGCATATAACACGAGAAGTATTAAAACTTATCACCGAACAACCACAATGTCTTCAGATTTCCGCAGCTAATTCTTTATCTCTAGCTGAATCATTAGCGAACGTAAATATGACATTAGCAGATTTTATAGGGCTACCAGAATATTTTACGTATGTAACAGTTCAGGATGTAGGGCATATTACACCCTGTGGTCATCATTTACAACATAATGTTCCCATTTGGACGCGCAAAGGAAAAGAGTACTTGACCTCTAAGAGGTAAACAATCATCTTTAAATATATACAATAAATTTATAAGTATGTTATTGCAGTTACATGGATGCGATTGAATCATTTAAACCTGATATGTACTGCCTGCTATCTGATAGCGATACAAATAGAGCTAGTTCTAAAAAAAGAATTGCTAAATCCGTTGATCAGACATTAAGTTTCTTGCAAAAATGTTTAGAAAGACATGCGAATTCAACTGTATTGCAAAATAGTACAATTATTGCAGCAGTTGAAGGGGGCTACTGCTTAAAAAATCGAGAGCGATGCATGAAAGACCTCTTAAAAGAAAATGACAAATTCGGAGGCTATTTAATAAATGGGCTTCATAATAATGGACCAGAAATGGAACTTTTGTCCTTTGATGAAGTTAAACCAATTGTTGAACATACAATTGTAAGATATTTTAGTATTTTAATTATTACAATTATTCCAATTATTATTATTTAATGGGGTGGCTAGCTCAGTGGTATGAAGTCGGCCTGTGGATCCTGAGAACTCTGGTTTGATTCCCACAGGCGACAAACAATTTTCATATTTTCAAAAACTATCCCTGTGGCTCCTCCACCACTAACATCTTTGGAGACTGTGATTTCACGGCTGGTAACCGCACTTCACGCGCAAAATATATCACTTACCGAGATTTGTTTCGGCAGAGTGCCAAACCCAGTAATGGATAAAAGGCGTGTTGATATATTTATTTATTTTTATTTTACAATTATTTTTATGTTATAGAATTCTTTACCAGAAAATAAATTGCGAATTATTGAAGGTTGCTGGAACCCTTTAAATATAATTAAATTTGTTCAAATGGGTGTAGATATTTTTGATTCATCTTATTTAAATTTAATCACTGAAAGATCTTCAGCGCTTACGTTTAGTTTTGACTACAAAAATCCGCAAGAAGATACTAAGTTAGAAATTAGCATGCGAGACGATAAGTATGTTAAAAACATAATAAAAACTGTTGTACTTATTCAAATAAATATTTTTCTTATTTTAGACACGTAGATGATTTCGTTCCATTAGTAAAGGACTGTAAATGCTTGACATGTTCAAAATATACTCGAGCATATATTCATCATTTAGTGAATGTACAAGAACTTTTAGGCCCAGTTTTGTTATCAATGTAATGATTCTATTTTATATTGTAATTGTTTATATTTATTAGATTTTGTTTTTAGACACAACACGCATCATTATCTAGAATTCTTTAAGACTATCAGAGATTGTATACGATCAGAAAATTTAGAAAATTTAGAGGATCATATTAAAATTCAATGTGACAGATTTGAGAGATATCAACCCAAACAAACTGTAACCATCAACAGTGTAGAAGATGATAAAGCGGAAGTAGCATTATAAATTTAAAATTGTATTATTTTATACTTTAATAAAGATAATATTCTGATATTTGTTTCTCAACTATTTTGAATTTTCGCGGGTAGTTTGCGCGATACGTTGGCATGCCTGGGAACTAAAAATACTTTTTAGTTCTCAAGTTGGATTCTTGCATCTTGGTGATTGTGCAAATTTGACTGTTTACTTGTCATTGTAGCAAAATTTAGTTTAGTTTGTGATTTCTGTTAGTTCAGTTGAAGAGCAAAGTAAGATATTTTGAATATACTCGTAATTTTAAACTAAAATGACGGATGAACTAATAGGTAGTATTTTTACAGCATGGATCGTCTTCTGAGACTTGGTGGAGGAATGCCGGGCTTGTCTCAGGCTCCACCACCTTCCGATGCTCCTGTTGTTGATACAGCCGAACAGGTTTATATTTCTTCCTTAGCTTTATTAAAAATGTTGAAGCACGGGCGTGCTGGAGTTCCCATGGAAGTTATGGGTCTGATGTTAGGTTAGTTCACTAAAACTTCAAAAACGTGTAGTCATTCTGATTTATCATTAATATTTTCAGGAGAATTTGTTGATGATTACACAGTACGTGTAATCGATGTATTCGCTATGCCTCAAACCGGTACAGGTGTTAGTGTTGAAGCTGTGGATCCTGTATTTCAGGTATGTAACAAAGAAATGTCATTATCATCTCAATTTTAAAGGTGTTTGTTTCTAGGCAAAAATGTTAGATATGTTAAAACAAACCGGTAGACCAGAAATGGTTGTTGGTTGGTACCATTCTCATCCTGGTTTTGGTTGCTGGTTATCAGGTGTTGACATTAACACGCAACAATCTTTTGAAGCTCTCAGCGAGCGCGCTGTCGCTGTTGTTGTTGATCCTATTCAATCTGTCAAAGGTAAAGTCGTCATTGATGCTTTCAGGTAAGTTTATCGCAACTAATATAAAATACAAAATTTTGTAATAATAATTTGTTTGTAGATTAATAAATCCCAACATGATGGTTCTTGGACAGGAGCCAAGACAAACCACTTCAAATCTGGGACACTTACAAAAACCATCAGTGCAAGCTCTGATTCATGGTTTAAACCGTCACTACTACTCGATCAGTATTAATTACAGAAAGAATGAACTAGAGCAGAAAATGCTCCTTAATTTACATAAAAAATCTTGGATGGATGGATTAGCTTTAGCGGATTATTCTGAAAACTGTAAAATAAATGAAGGAACCGTTTCAAATATGTTGGACTTGGCGAAAAATTATAACAAAGCTCTCGAGGAAGAAGAGAAGATGACTCCAGAACAATTAGCGATTAAGAATGTTGGAAAACAGGATCCTAAACGACATTTAGAAGAGAAAGTTGATATTCTAATGACCACAAATATCGTACAATGTTTAGGTGCTATGTTGGATACCGTAGTTTTTAAATAACTTTAATTTATAATTACAAACTGATTCATGTCAAAAAACATTTTTGTTTCATGTTTTTTTATTATAATTTCTGAACATTTTACTATATTTGTGTTTTATTAACACAAGTACAGTAATATTTATATATTTTTATATAAACCATTTTTGAAGTCGTCTAATTTGTTTCTAAACTAATAATTTAGCTAATAATAAAATCTCAATTTGTATTTAAATTATTTAAAAAATAAACACAAAAATAAAATAAATACTTCATCGCGTCTTTTACCCTTTAATAGTTGTGACACTTTGCCCTAGCAATATTGAAATATTTTTTCTGCCAGCTGTCGATCTCCCAAAGATGTTAGTGGTAAGATTAAATAAACACATTCTTACAAAATTAACTTTCTTATTATTTATTATCATACAATTTAATTTTCAAATCAGTACATTCAAAAATTAATAGTAATACCCTTGATTATTATGAATGAAATACAAATTAAATCATTGAATGAATTATAAACCAATTGGTCAATCTTTTATCATACAACTAAACTACTGCAATTGCGGTCTGTTCTGGGGGCGAACTTGTCTAAAGGGGGGATGTCTGGGCCCATAAGGGGGCCATCCGGGCAATGGAGGCCTCATTCCAGGCATCGGGCCCCGGTACATTCCTCTGGGAGGCATCTGGACTCCTGGAGGAATAAACATAGGTGGCCGCATCGGAGGTGGAAACCAAACTGCATCTTCTGGCTTTAAATATTTTGACATTTTTCACTCAAAATACTGCGTTATTTTTGTAAAATTATCAGTATTAATAATAACAGTTAAAAAAACAACATAATTATAGATACTTATTTAAACAGGTTTCCTTTAAAAAACAATTAAGATAAAAATTTAAAAATAGCACTCATTTATACATTCATGAATTATTTTGTATAATTACGGTGACCATACGTCCGCTATTTTAGATTTATTTATTTCTTAGAAATCAACATTTGTCCATTTGTTTTGTCTTTTAATGTATACAAGTTCGTTTCTATCAATTTAAAAGAGTTAAAATTAAATATGATTGAGTGAAAAATAACAAAAAAAAAATTAATTTTGATAAATATTTTGAAATAAACTAATTTAGAAAATAAAACAATACAATCTGGTTTTCTATTCTCATGAATTTTCTTCACATTTGTCACCATATGCATAACAAATATTATATGGAATTCTGAAAGCTGTAACTAAAATATAATTTAATCAACTTGACCTACCCCATAAAAAGGAGGAAGAATCAAAGGTATCACCGTAGCTGGGTCTATAGGGGCCAAATGGGTATTATGAGGGGGCCGATCCCTGCTTCTTCTTCTTGGGGAACTTCTTACATATCTAGGACTTCGACTTCTATAAATGAAAACGTCAATGCAAAAATATTTAAACAAAAATATACATTAGTAGCAATAAATTTGAATACAAAATTACTTAGTTATTCCAGTAAACAAGAAAAAAATACAATGTAATTGTAAGCAATTATTATGATTACGTTACATTTTATCATGAAATATGTAAACAAAAAAAACAGGAAATATTTTTCATATTTAATAAGAATTCTCAAAAAATGTTACAATGTAAGAGGTCTATCGCAGAAACAATTTAAACTTGTGAATTGTATCCCTCAACACTTCTATTGATCTGGTCACAATTTCTATCATACAACAATTTAAATTACAAATTGTGTATTTTCTTGTGACGTAAATAATATGTAAAACCTTTATAATTACACACCTGTCTCGCCTTCTATCTCGTTCTGTTTGGCCATATCTCCGATCATATCTACTGTAAATGGTTTGTAATAAGTAAAGAAAGTCCATTAAGATTAAAAATGCTAATTTAAAATATGTTTCTTATTTTAAAGTGTCATGTTAAATAAATATCTTCACGCAATAAATTATTGCTATTGACACTTTTTTTTACATTATAATCTAAAGTTCTGAAGTTCAATAAATTACAAAGTATTATTGATAAAAATGTCTCGACATTTTAACATTAATGTTAAACCGCATGCTTACAATTTAATTGCTAACAATATACACAGAAACATAATTAGTAAAAAAATAAAATGTATACCGTCGATCTCGATCATCTGGTGAGCGCGTATTTCGTCTTCTACCAAATTCTCTTCTAGAGCTTCTAGATCTAGAACGTTTAGCTCGTCTAGTGCTCTCTCTGCTTCTAGAACGATTCCTAGACGGGTTTCTAGAAGATGAACTAAAATCTCGCGAGCTACCGGGTTTACTGGAGTCTCTATACGGGCTAGAACTATTTCGATTACTTTTCGAGTTTTTATTGTCGGGTTTTGGACTACGACTGCGTCTTGAACTGTTTCGTCTGGGACTTTCTGGAGCGCGACGAGGACTATCACTACGAAAACTTGTGTAGTTATCGCTGGATTTGTGGAAATTAAATTGTCTATTTGGACTCGTACGAGGACTGTAAGCGGAAACTGTTCTGCGTTCAGTTTCTTCTTTATTGACTATAACATCGCTGCGGTCAAAAATTGGACGACTGCCCTCACCTGTTAAATTATAATGACTTTATTTTATATTTATTATTACTTATTATTATTATTTCGTCAATAAGCTGTCCATATTCCAAATTACGAAGATACGCGCAGTTTATATGTAGTTTCTAAAAAGATTTTATTGTGAATCTTCTTCCTGGATCTTCTTTCTTAATCTTCGTTTTTTCTCATTTCAGTTCTTGAATAATTGCCAGTTGTTTTTATTTACTTGACTTTACTTAAGAATTTATAATAAATTAATTCTTATTTGAGCATGCAATAGTAATTTGCGATATAAGTTAATTTACACGTGTTATGTTTCATGATAATTATTTAAATGTATGAAAAAATAACAAAACTATTTTATGCATGCAAACTTGATCTTCTGTCTTCATCTTCATATATATTTTAATTTAAAGTTACTTATTTAAACATACTTCAATGAAAAGATAAAACTATTTAATGCATGCAAATCTTGATCTTCTGTCTTCATCTTCCTATGTTACAATTTAAACTTAATTATATATCTTATTCAAAAAAGTTACTATTTATAATAATTAAATATTTATGAAAATCTATTAAAACACTATTCAGAATTAATTTTAACAAGCAGTAAAATTAATACAGAAACTCACATTTGTCTGACGCAGAAACAGTAACTTCATTTTCTAGCAAATATTTCCTCAGTAGAATTTTCTTTTTGCAGTTTTCGTCCTCTTCATTTCTCAGGTGACATCTTTCAAAGATTAAAGTTCATAAGTATTTTGAATTTATAAATCATGCATTTTTAACAAATAAAAACCTAATTAAAAGTTTTAAAAAATGTATTGGCACTTGACAATCTTAGACACCCGATATAAAACAAAGATTTAAATATAAACTCCATTCCCTATATGAAAACGCTGACGTCGTATGTGGACGAGGTTATCATAGATACGATGAAATATGGCTATCTTTTTTTAATATTCGTATCTATGCGAATGGCATTAACGTATGTATTAATAAGTAAAGACACACGTTCCATGTTTTTCACATTCTATCGCATTTATTATTTTAATGAAAACGTATGACAGTTCTTACTAATACGAAAATTTATATTTAGTTTGTTCGCATTTGTTTATAAAATAAAAATAGAGAAACGTAAACACAGACTGAGGGCCAAATTCACAGTCATTACTCACTCTCATCTCATCCTCACCTCACTCTCAAAGTCGAAGTAACTAAGGCAACTAACTAAAAAATTTGCACAATTTGAGTTAGTTGCCTTAGTTACTTCGATTTTATGTAAGTGTAAGTTGAGAATGAGATGAGGGTGAGTCACGACTATAAATTTGACCCTGAGAAATAAGAAACGGCTAGAAAAATTTTAGGTAATCAAATACAGAAATGCGTTTGTCATCTTCATGATTATTTTGCGCTGAAGTTAGACAATCGAAGATCTTTCATTAATTTCACTGTAGTACAAGAGGTAATGTGCACTGTATTTTGTATTTTTATATATTATTTATTTATATTTAATAATAATACATATAAAAATGTATATTCCTTTGAGTTTTATTTTACAAAATTACAAATTTAAATAAGGTAAGTAATATTTTTAGTGCGTTAAGATAAATTTATATTTGGTTTTTATTTAATATACGCAAAATTTTGTTTCATTTATAAACTAATTAAATTTTATAAAGTAATAAATATTTTATTCTCACATTTAAATTTTAGGTTATGTTTTAAAAATGTCAACCCAATACCAATATAACCGTTTTAAGTGAATCACATGGATACCGAATGTGACGTAATAGTTTTCAAACAGGGAATGAAGTATATCAGTGAACTAGCGTTCACATATCTTGTACCAAATAAATAATAATCATATTTTACCATGGCATCTATAAATCTTAAATTCTTCTGGGTGCTCTAACGAATGATCAATGTCTTTCGTTTCATTATTTCCTGATATTTTTCGCTTGATTTCTACTTTAATTTTCTTCAATTCTTTCGTATCAATTTTGATATTCTGTGTTTTTTGTACAATTTTTTCTGCACTTGACCCTCGGAATCTAGAATTTGATAAAATTTAATATAAACATACAAACATTATAGCGACGGAAGAGTACCTTTTATCCATCTTCAATAATTTAATTTGAATATAGTAATTTATTTATAATAATAAATCAATTAATGTACTCGATTAACATTATAGAAAAAATCTAAGATAGTATTTATAATTGCAGTTTACAAGAGAACTGTTTTTAACTGCACAGAAACAGTTGAAAGCTTAGACTGGACTCCGAAAAAAAATATAGATAGCTTTTGTTTATATTGTATTAAAAAATGTATATCACGTGACTTCTTGCAAAAATATTAATAAAAGTATTTAATAGTTAATTCAATAGCAATCTAAATACACAAGTAATCTTTTATACTTTTATACACTATTTGAATTTAGCTTATATCAAAATTATTAATAAAATTTAACTCGCATTTGTAAATAAAAACACATCGCCATCTTCTAGTGTGTTCTTCGAGGACTGGTGTCCATAATTGAAACTATCAGCGCTACGTTTTATTTACATTTATTTAAAAGTAATTTCATAATTTCCTCCATACTTTCTAATAAATAGTGAATCATTTAACATGTGAATATGTATATATTTATAAACTATATGAATATTCGGCTTTTTTAAGGCGATATTTTAATGTACCAACCGCAGTTAGTTACTAAAAGAACAAACTAGAAGAAGAAGTATCCACTTCAACTTCTCTTCTTCGCTGGCATCCATTTGTCCATTTGCAATACATCTTCTTACTTCTGCACACGTGGTTCTCGATTTAATTTTCTTGGTTATTCAGTTATATATTTACATTTGAATTTGTGTTTATTTCATCACATCTGAGCCATAGAAAGCAAAGACAAGGTAAATAATTGTATATTTAGTCATTTTTTAATATCTTTATATTGTTTGCGACTACTACGTGTTATTATTATTTTTTTTTTTAATGTAAACAATGTTGTTCGCTTACTTATTCAAACATTATATTTACTGTGCCAGTTTTCTGCTACAAAAATGATGGACATACAAGGAACTAAAATATGTTTATTACAAAATAAT
Source organism: Pterostichus madidus (assembly GCA_911728475.2). Lineage (NCBI taxonomy): Eukaryota > Metazoa > Arthropoda > Insecta > Coleoptera > Carabidae > Pterostichus > Pterostichus madidus. The sequence continues at coordinate 39,780,976 of OU452306.1, read as the reverse complement.
TTCGTTTTTAGTAAACATATAATGCGACATAATATTACAGATTTAAAAAGGATTAAAATTGAAATAAAAAGGAAACTTTCAACAATGGCAACTACATCAGATAATATGGACTATAGTTTCTCAAACGATGAGAAACTAATTATACACAATAAACACTGTAAGTTAAAGAAATGCGTTCATAATATCTGTATATTAAAACTTTTTACATCCTCAGCTGAAAATAAAACGATTGAGGAAAATACAGCAGGCCCATCAACGCAAACAAATAGAGCATCTTCTGTAGATTCAGCTGCTGATAACCGTGATCAGCCTCGTCGTTCAGCTGATTTGGGCACAACAGAAGAAAAGAAAATCATCAGCGTCAACGAAGCTATAGCAAAAGTGGAAACTATACTTCATAACCTGAAGAAACAAAGAGATACCTCAGCAGAAGATATAAGAATTATACGAAATGTATCAAAAAAGAGATCTCGCAAATCTAGAAAAAGATATGCCAGCAGTCCAAGGTCTGATTCATCTTCAGACAGTTGTAGCACACGTCCAGAGCGAAGCCCATCGCCAAAGAGAACCAAAAAAGATTCTTTCATAAACAAAGAAGAACGCTACAGAGATAGTTCGCTTAGCAGTTTAAATAGTTATCGTTCTTACAGCGGTGTAACAAAAGAATTAAGAAAAGAATTGTCTGGAAAATTAAAAAAGGATAGATCAAAGAGTCCCAGAAGAAATAAGTCAAACACAAGATACTCTAGAAGAGATTCATACACCAGAAAAGATCGTTCATCTAGATCTGGTAAAGATGATTCATATGACAAATATTCTAAAAGAAAAACTACTCGTAGAAATTCTGGCAGGTACAACAATTATGATAAAAATTATCACCAAATTAAATCAAATGACACAGAAGAGAGATATTTAAGATATTATGCAGTTATGTATGCGTTTAGCATAATAATGGATATTTTGCGACAAGATGATATTTATAGTACTTATTAAAAGACTATTTATGTTATGACTATTTAGAATAAGACTGAAACATTTTCTAAGTATTTTACTAATGGCTGTAGTTACCAAATATTTTACTTTATAAATATATTTTTTACTGCATGATAAACTGTACTACTTATTTAAAACATCACACTATGTCCCATTAAATGGTGTAGCACAAACCTTTAAAATTTAAAAAGCTGCTTATATATACAACTATTTCCTCATTATTTTTTAAAGGATGGGAAACCTATTTTGCAAACAATTCATATTCTGTCACACCACGCTTCATCCACATTCATAATTCCACATCTCGACTGACGCACCTTTTATCCATCTTCAATAATTTAATTTGAATATAGTATTTTATTTATAATAATAAATCAATTAATGTACTCGATTAACATTAAAATAATTGTTTTATAGAAAAAAAATCTAATTATAAGATAGTATTTATAATTGCAGTTTACAAGAGAACTGTTTTTAACTGCACAGAAACAGTTGAAAGCTTAGACTGGACTCCGAAAAAATATATAGGTAGCTTTTGTTTATTCTTGCAAAAATATTAATAAAAGTATTTAATAGTTAACTCAAAAGCATCCTAAATACACAAGTATTCTTTTATAATAATACACTTTGAATTTAGTTTATAATATCAAAATTATTAATAAAATTTAACTCGCATTTGTAAATAAAAACACATCGCCATCTTCTAGTGTGTTTTTCGAGGACTGGTGTCCATAATTGAAACTATCAGCGCTACGTTTTATTTACATTTATTTAAAACTAATTTCATACTTTCTTCCATCCTTTCTGAAAATATTGAATCATTTAATATGTGAATATGTATATAATTATAAACTATATGAATATTCGGCTTTTTTAAGGCGATATTATAATGTACCAATCGCAGTAGTTACTAAAAGAACGAACTAGAAGAAGAAGTATCCACTTCAACTTCTCTTCTTCGCTGGCATCCATTTGTCCATTTTCAATACATCTTCTTACTTCTGCACACGTCGTTCTTGATTTAATTTTTTTGGTTATTCAGTTATTTATTTACATTTGAATTTGTGTTTATTTCATCACATCTGAGCCATAGAAAGCAAAGACAAGGTAATTAACCGTATATTTAATCATTTTTTAATATCTTTATATTGTTTGCGACCACCACGTGTTATTTAATTATTTTTTTTAAATGTAAACAATGTTGTTCGCTTACTAATTCAAACATTATATTTACTGCCAGTTTTTCTGCTACCAAGGAACTAAAACATGTTTATTACAAAATAATTTAGTTTTTAGTAAACATACAAACATATAATGCGACATAATATTGCAGATTTAAAAAGGATTAAAATTGAAATAAGAAGGAAACTTAACAATGGCAACCACATCAGATAATATGGACTATAGTCTCTCGAACGATGAGAAACTAATTTTACACAATAAACACTGTAAGTTAACGAAATGCGTTCATAATATCTGTATATTAAAACTTTTTACATTCTCAGCTGAAAATAAATCAATTGAGGAAAATACAGCAGGCCCATCAACAGAAATAAATATAGCATCTTCTGTAGATTCAGCTGCTGATAACCGTGATCAGCCTCGTCGTTCAGCTGATTTGGGCACAACAGAAGAAAATAAAATCGTCAGCGAAGCTATAGCAAAAGTGGAAACTATACTTCATAACCTCAAGAAACAAAGAGATACCTCAGCAGAAGATATAAGAATTATACGAGATGTATCAAAAAAGAAATCACGCAAATCTAGAAAAAGATATGCCAGCAGTCCAAGGTCTGATTCATTTTCAGACAGTTGTAGAACACGTCCAGAGCGAAGCCCATCGCCAAAGAGAACCAAAAAAGAAATACCACAGAAGAAGTATTATTCAGATTCTTCCATAAACAAAGAAGAACGCTCCAGAGATAGTTCGCTTAGCAGTTTAAATAGTTATCGTTCTTATAGCGGTGTAACAAAAGAATTAAGAAAAGAATTGTCCGGAAAATTAAAAAAGGATAGATCAAAGAGTCCCAGAAGAAATAAGTCAAACACAAGATACTCTAGAAGAGATTCATACACCAGAAAAGATCGTTCATCCAGATCTGGTAGAGATGATTCATATGATAAATATTCTAAAAAAAAATCTCGTAGAAATTCTGGCAAGTACAACAATTATGGTAAAAATTATCACCAAATGAAATCAAATTACGTAGAAGAGAGATATTTAAGATGTTATTCAGTTATGAATGCGTTTAGCATAATAATGGATATTTTGCGACAAGATATTTATAGTACTTATTAAAAGACTATGTTATGACTATTTAGAATAAGACTGAAACATTTTCTAAGTATTTTACTAATGGCTGTAGTTACCAAATATTTAGTTTATAAATATATTTTTTTACTGCATGATAAACTGTGCTACTTATTTAAAACATCACACTATGTCCCATTAAATGGTGTAGCACAAACCTTTAAAACATTTTTCTTAATCTAAAAAGCTGCTTATATATACAACTATTTCCTCATTATTTTTTAAAGGATGGGAAAGAAAATATAATCCTATTTTGCAAACAATTCATATTCTACCACACCACGCTTCATCCACATCTCGACTGTCGCACACCTTTTATCCATCATCAATAATTTAATTTGAATATAGTATTTTATTTATAATAATAAATCAATTAATGTACTCGATTAACATTAAAATAATTGTTTTATAGAAAAAAAATCTAATTATAAGATAGTATTTATAATTGCAGTTTACAAGAGAACTGTTTTTAACTGCACAGAAACAGTTGAAAGACTGGACTCAGAAAAAATAGGTAGCTTTTGTTTATATTTGTTCTTGCAAAAATATTAATAAAAGTATTTAATAGTTAACTCAATAGCATCCTAAATACACAAGTAATCTTTTATAATAATACACTAATTGAATTTAGCTTAAAATATCAAAATTATTAATAAAATTTAACTCGCATTTGTAAATAAAAACCCATCGCCATCTTCTAGTGTGTTCTTCGAGGACTGGTGTCCATAATTGAAACCTCAGACTAACCATACCTTAGACGGAGAACAACGGCGTTTGTTGTGAAGTAAAAAGAGTTAAAGTAAGTTGTGGGTGAGACGGATGCGCGGCAAAGAGCTAGTATCCCTTGGTGTTATGCGGGTTGCATTTTTGTTGATACAGTTATTAGACACGAGCATTTTATTTATTTAAACACAAAAGTACGTATACAAAACACTTAATATGTCAAAAACTAACCTTTACTTTGATGTATAAACAGTAAGTAATTGAATATAAGAATAACTATACAAATGTTTGCAACTCGCATAACATCAAAGGATACTCGCTCCTTGCCGCGCACCCGTCTCACCAGCAACTTACTTTAACTCTCTCTACTTCATAACACTGCATTGACTTGAATACGACAGACTTTGTCTAAGGTATGGTTAGTCTGAGATTGAAACTATCAGCGCTACGTTTTATTTACATTTATTTAAAAGTAATTTCATAATTTCCTCCATACTTTCTAATAAATAGTGAATCATTTAACATGTGAATATGTATATATTTATAAACTATATGAATATTCGGCTTTTTTAAAGTGATATTTTAATGTACCAATCGCAGTAGTTACTAAAAGAACGAACTAGAAGAAGAAGTATCCACTTCAACTTCTCTTCTTCGCTGGCATCCATTTGTCCATTTACAATACATCTTCTTACTTCTGCATACGAGGTTATTGATTATTCAGTTATTTATTTACATTTGAATTTGTATTTATTTCATCACATCTGAGCCATAGAAAGCAAAGACAAGGTAATTAATCGTTCTTTTAGTCATTTCTTTATATTTTTTGCGACCACCACGTGTTGTTTAATTATTATTTTTTTAATGTAAACAATGTTCGCTTATTTATTCAAACATTATTTTACTGCCAGTTTTTCTTCTACCAAAATGATGGACATACAAGGAACTAAAACATGTTTATTACAAAATAATTTCGTTTTTAGTAAACATACAAACATATAATGCGACATAATATTGCAGATTTAAAAAGGATTAAAATTGAAATAAAAAGGAAACTTTCAACAATGGCAACTACATCAGATAATATGGACTATAGTTTCTCGAACGATGAGAAACTAATTATACATAATAAACACTGTGAGTTAAAGAAATGCGTTCATAATATCTGTATATTAAAACTTTTTACATTCTCAGCTAAAAATAAAACAATTGAGGAAAATACTGCAGGCCCGTCAACGGAAGCAAATAGAGCATCTTCTGTAGATTCAGCTGCTGATAACTGTGATCAGCCTCGTCGTTCAGCTGATTTGGGCACAACAGAAGAAAAGAAAATCAGCGTCAACGAAGCTATAGCAAAAGTGGAAACTATACTTCATAACCTCAAGAAACAAAGAGATACCTCAGCAGAAGATATAAGAATTATACGAGATGTATCAAAAAAGAGATCTCTCAAATCTAGAAAAAGATATGCCAGCAGACTAAGGTCTGATTCATCTTCAGACAGAACACGTCCAGAGCGAAGGCAATCGCCAAAGAGAGCCAAAAAAGAAATACCACGGAAGAATTATTATTCAGATTTTTCCATAAACAAAGAAGAACGCTATAGAGATAGTTCGCTTAGCAGTTTAAATAGTGATTGTTCTTACAGCGGTGTATCCAAAAAATTAGAAAAGGAATTGTCCGGCTTTTTAGGGAATTTTTTTGTATCTATTAATTCTAAAAAAAACGCAAGAAAACTTAAAAAGGGTAGATCAAGGAGTCCTAGAAGAAATAAGTCAAACACAAGATACTCTAGAAGAGATTCATACACCAGAAAAGATCGTTCATCTAGATCTGGTAGAGATGATTCATATGACAAATATTCTAAAAGAAAAACTACCCGTAGAAATTCTGGCAGGTACAACAATTATGATAAAAATTATCACTAAATGAAATCAAATGACACAGAAGAGAGATGTTTAAGATATTCAGTTATGAATGCGTTTAACATAATAATGGATATTTTGCGACAAGATATTTATAGTACTTATTAAGACTATTTATGTTATGACTATTTAGAATAAGACTGAAACATTTTCTAAGTATTTTACTAATGGCTGTAGTTACCAAATATTTTACTTTATAAATATATTTTTTTACTGCTTGATAAACTATGCTACTTACTTAAAACATCACACTATGTCCCATTAAATGGTGTAGCACAAACCTTTAAAACATTTTTTTAAATCTAAAAAGCTGCTTATACAGGTATATACAACTATTTCCTCATTATTTTTTTAAGGATAGGAAAGAAAATATAATCCTATTTTACAAACAATTATATTTTTTACACTGAACCATTTTCAGTTTTCATTTATTTATAAATTATGTTTCAACAGAACTTGTAATTTACCAAACAGAAACAATATTCACTCATACGTTTAAAAAAAGTGCAAAAATGCCTTTACCGAGGCCTCTCAGAAATTAAATAAAAATCATGACTTACTATTTACTGTATGTGTAAAAAATTGTTACTTATAATTACATTCAGTGCTTTTTTGCTGCAATTGAGCTCAGCAGACGATGTCCAGCGACAAAAGTGATGAGACCAAACAACAGCAACCACCTGCTAGTGGTGAACATGTCCAGTTTTAGCCAGAACACGAAGAATAATCCGAACATTGCTAAAAAACAAACAAATCAATAAACAACATTATTATTATTACTCTTATTTTTACCTCCTAATCCACCATGGAACAACAGCGCACTCAACGAAAATTTAAAGTTTCCAACATTAATTCCCAACTTGATCCACATTCCGAATAAGATCAACAATGGGGCGACTACGAGGGCAGTGAAGAGTGTGGAGATGACTTGTGGAGGGCGACGCTCTGGCTCACGGAACATGTGTTTGATTTCGGGGCGCATTCCTCGGACAGGCGTCAACGGAGAAGTTTGGGGAGTAGTACCAGGGATACGCAACTCAATATCAGCGAGAGTCCATCTGAATGGGTTGCTGATGATCGCGTCTCCGATGATTAATTCCACGTTGTATTTACCCGAAACTATTCCTAATTCAGTTGCTTTTGATCCGATATCCTATGAAAAAAATTAATTAATAAATAAAACTAGCATTGTTTACATTTATTCATTTACCATATCGAATTTGTAGATTCCATTATTGTCTAAACTAGCAACAAAGATAATTTCTCGATTAGACTTTTGGCATTCTAATCTAACAAACGCTTGGTGAACTACTCGATCACCTAACGAAAATCTTACAACCAAACGTTGTTGAGAATCAGCTTCGAGGACTGTACCCAACTTAGTTCCATAAAGGAGCTTTTGTAGTTTGCTCGGTGATGCTTGATCGGTATCACCGACACCAATTTCTAACCATTGTACACTCACACTTCCCAGAACGGAGGCAGAAAGAGATGCACTGTGAGGTCCTTCAAATAAATATAAAATGAATATTGCTGAGATTGAGAAAAATGTGTCAGAATAATTTTTGTATCTTACCCGCATTAACAGCGATTCTATATCTTCCTGGTTCGTGTTTAAGTTCAAGTTCGTATAAAGTGGGGTCTTTGGTAGCTACAAGTTTCTGTTTGGATAAAACAACTACATCATCAGCCAATCTGGTAGCACTTTGTGCAATAACTGAATCAGCAGCTAAAGATAGTGGACGACCTAAAATATCGCAAACTCGAACAGAAAGCGCAGGTTTTTCGGCAGTAACTACTCCTGAACCAAGTACTGATATACATGCAGGAGACAGTTTTGTATCTATAAATAAATTTTTGTTCACAAAAACATAATTTATTGTTATAATTTTAAGTTTTGTTTACCTGCAAGAGCTTTGGTGGCTTCGAGTAAACATGAAATCCCTTTAGGACTTTGTACACTTCGTCTGGATAACAAATAATTAGCGAATTTTTCTACTTGTACTTGAGTAATTGGAAGAGATTTCTTTAAAGATTCTGTGAGTCTCACAATTCCGGATAACAGCAATGAAGTTACACCTGAAATTAAAATCATTAAAACATTCATGAGATTCATCCACATACATAATTCCACATCTCGACTGTCACACACCCATTCTTCTCAATCGCCTACTCATCATACGCCAATATTTTATAATAAATTGTTAGATTGTATTTCTTACCAAGTCCTCCTTCAAATTGCAACATTTTACCGTCAACTTCATCAGCTTGAACAATAATATCTTCAATCCGGTCGTAGGCAAATTGACCGCTAGCACCTAAACGCGATGCAGCATGGAACGCGTAGCCAAAGCTAAGAAAAGTAAAATTTAGATCTGTAAGAGTAACATTATTATAAAATTCTTACTTCATAAGACTGTCGTCAGCTTTTAAGCGAGCTTGTAAAGCTTGAGCCAGTTTCTGAACATCAGGAATAGTTTGTCCCATGGCGTGTAAGCTTTCCAAACCATAGTAAATTTCAGCTGAACCAGCTTTATCATTTACTGATGCTTTTACTTTCTGTAAATATGCAGAAAATAGTTTAAATTTTAATAAATGTTTTAAATATCAAATTATACATACATCAATTAATTCTTTGTTGTAAATACTACCAGGACAACCTAATTCCTTCCAAGTTGCAATCATATAAAAAGAATTTTCTTGAGTCAACTCTAGTTTTGAGGCTTTTGACAAAATTCCACAAGCAGTTTTAACCACAATTGGTGGAGTCTCCTGTTTGAGGTATACGTAACCTCTCGAAGAATAATATATGGAGGCTAAATCATCTTCTTTCGTACTCAAAAGGGTTTTTTCTAAAGACACCTTCAACCGGTCTTGATCTGCAGTTGATATGTGGCCAGATATACTTGCCCATGATTGAGAGATGTAAGCAAAAATGCACAATAATATGACTGAAATAGAATCAGGGAAGTTATTAGCAAATATTATAATAAATTTTGAAGTTTATTTTCCTTACTGTATCGCATTTTGCTGATTGTTTTCCACGTTATACCGGCATCAATTTTGACACGTATCGCACACTTGCCACAACTGAGAGAAGAAGTAAAATAAGATTCTCATCAGACGCACACTTTTATTTTGGCGGTTCTACTCAAAATGAGCAAAATTCAATTGTACATATATGTAGTATTAATACGACTCTATTTAATAAATAACACATCATTTTTATATTTTCTCTTTATTATTATAAAATTATCTTATAAATTATGACACATTTTTCATTTCTACATTCTTATATATATATATATATATATATATATATTATCTTTGATTCTTCCTTCCAAAATATTTCTGAAACCATGGAATACAAATTAAATTATCGGTACATGACGTGAAACATATCCATAATTGTTTAAAATAAATAAATACTCTATATAGATATACTTTAATAAATATTTCCAGTTCGAATAATTCCAATTGTAGTCGTAGATGATAAAGATTTTATTATTACATACGTATATACAAAGTGTGTGCTTATTGGCAATTATCTTAAAAATAAATTATATTAACATTAGTAAAAGAAAGTACATTTTGATAGGGTTTGTAAACTTTATTAAATATAATTTATTGAGTATATTCAAAAGGTGTTTCCTGTACGAGCATATTTTCCTGTAAGAAATTTTCAGCCTGTATATTCATACTTTGCGCTAAATTATAAAACTCTTCAGGAGAATGTGTAGCTTTATGTTTTTCTAAAATATGTTTCTGGGTGAAATTCTTTCCGCAAACAGGACAATCAAACGGCCTCTCCCCAGTATGAATCCTAATATGACGACTTAAATGGAATTTCTCGCTAAAAGTTTTGGGACAATACGAACAAACAAACGGTTTGTCTCCAGTGTGAATTTTTAAATGACGCGTTAAATTATTTTTTTGAGTGAAATGTTTATCGCAAAATTGACATCCATGTGGCTTTAGTCCTAAATGTGTTTTTACATGTAAAGTTAAATTAGATTTGTGTAAAAATGTCTTCGGACACATCGAACATTGCAATAAATCGATTCCAGTATGAAAAGACATGTGTCTTTTCAAACTGTTTTCGTGTAGAAAATGTTTATCGCAAAGTGTACATGGAAAATGTCTATCTTCATCATGTGTTCTATAATGTCGTTTTAGGTGGAAGTTGTGTAGAAAAGATTTTTCACAAATTTCACATTGATAATCTTTCGTACCCCTTTCATGAGACTTCATATGTCTATCTAAATTATTTTTTTGTGTGAAAGAACTGCCACAACTCTCACATTTAAACGGCCGTTCCCCAGTATGAGTTCTATAATGAATTTCGAAATGAAACCGATTTTTGAAACTTCTATCACAAGTTGGACAATGAACCATTTTCTCGCCGGTGTGAATTCGAACATGGCCATCTAAACTAGTTTTATACAAGAATCTTTTTGGGCAATATTGACATTTATGAGGTTTGTCTCCGAGATGAATCTTAGAATGAATTTTTAAATTAACTTTTCGTTTGAATTTTTTATCGCAAATAGCACATTTGAATTTCTTCTCTTTTGAGTGGCTAGTCATATGTGTATCGATGCTACTTTTATATCTGAAACATTTTAAACAAACTGGACATTCGTATGGAGTCTCTCCAGTATGAAGTCTGGAATGGATATCAAGAACTCCTTTTTTAGTGAAGCATTTTCCACATACTTCACATCTAAACGGACGAATAAGGTTGTCACCTTCTTTATTTTGTGTCATGAAGTGATCGTATGGTTCAGGTAATTCGTCGCTGTTTTCAGTTTTGATATTATCGAGGTTAATCATTTGGGAATGAGACTGGGCGTCTTCTTCGATGGTGCTGAAGATTTTTTCTGTAAACGACAATATTTATAGTTAACTAAAGATGAGTACAATAAGAGAAAAAAAAAAATATTTCTCCTAGTTGTTGGAATACAAGACTTTAAAGAATGACGACGTTTTTAACCAGATCTGGTTCATTTTCAAGTCATAATAATATAAATTTTGTTGATAAAATTATAAAGTTATATTTTTTGTATGGGGTTGGTGGTCAGTGCTATCGAGTCGGCCTGTAGATTTGAGAACCTGGGTTTGATTCCCACAGTCGACAAACAATTAAAACTACACCTGTGATTCTCCTTCCATTAACATCATTGGAGGCCGTGATTTGACGGCTGGTAACCGCATATCACGTGCAAAATATATCACTTACCGAGATCTGCTACGACAAAGTGCCACACCCAATAATGGGTAGAAGTGACTTTTAATTTTTAATAAGTTAATAACAAAATGTAAGTTTATAATTTTGTTAACTTGAAAATGAACTGCTTCGAAACGTCGTCTTTATTGTTAGTTAACTTTGTTAAAGCCTTGTATTCCTCAACAAAGAGAATTTATTTAATTTTTCTTTTATTAGTTCCATTTAGGCTTAATAAAATCATTTCAATAAATTCTAAAGATTACCTTGGAATTGTTGAAGTAAAGATAATGATCCGGGCGCTCCAATTGCTTCAGAATCGATGTTACAGATTGGTATATCATATCCTGTTGTTTCATCTGAAAATAAATCAACATACCATTACACTTTTTATCCATTACTGAGTGTGACACTCTGCCGTGGCAGATCTCGGTGATATATTTTGCGCGTGAACCAGCCATCAAAGTATACTTTATTAATTACAACTATTTATCTCGATATGTGTTTTAATTAATAATAATTTCTTGTTGAAGGGTTAAATAGATAAATAAATTGTTAAAATACATATTTATAGACTCGGGTGTAATATTATTCTAGTGTTAGTAATTCCTGGCACGCTGATACTGTCTCATCAATCACATCTCATGTTCAATTCATCATGCTGTCATTCGTGTACGCTCAACATGATATCGATCCAGCTGCCTCTGCGTCATCTTAATAAATGAAGTAGCACAAACCCTGCTGCTCTATAATGCATTTATTCATCAACCCTCATTAATCATTGACATGTACTTGTATTCAGCCACGCGAAGCTCTTTGTTATTATTCCCACTGTAATCATTCTTTCACAAAACCAACCAGGTCATCCATACAATTTCATCTATACATAATTTTTTACTGAGTCATCTAACAACATTCTTCTCAATTTCACATTTAGTTTGTTAGATATAACGATGTAGGTATGTATATAGTCTCGTGTTCCCACGCACACTTAAAGATAAATTAGTTTCATGGGTGTCTCATATAATATTTTGCTTTCCTTTGATTTATTAATTATGGGGTGGCTAGCTCAGTGGTATGAAATCGGCCCGTGGATCCTGAGAACCTTGGTTCGATTCCTACAGACGACAAACAATTTTCATAATTTCAAAAGCTACCTCTGTGGCTCCTCTACCACTAATATCTTTGGGGGCCGTGATTTGACGACTGGTAACCGCACTTCACGCGCAAAATATATCACTTACCGAGATCTGCTTCAGCAGAGTGCCTCACCCAGTAATGGGTAGAAGGCGTGATGATATATTTATATTTATTTATTTTTATTTGATTTAAAATAGGAAACGCAATGATCATTTACAAATTTATGAAAGAATTAGCAATTCAAATGCAAAGTAACTAATGGCAAAGAGAAATTTATGTTCGTTTGCTTTTCTCCTACAATTCAATCTGACATGTGGGGAGAAATGATTGAACGGTACAAAAATGAATGTGGGAGAGATAAACACACGGCTACATATTACACAGACGGACGGGACGAATTTATAGATCGGATGCGGGGATGCGAGCACACCATGGGCAGTGAACAAAAGGATAAGTATGATTGAAAGCAGTTGAGAATGCTGGTCTCGTCCGCGCAAGCGTTGTTGATAAATGGGGCGTGCGTGAATGTATGAAAGGTATTTCGTTTCGTGTAGCCTTCACGATAGAAATCGTGCTTCGTTTATATTCCGAGAGAGAATATTAGAAAATCTACAGCTTAGCGCATGAAACTGTTCGATGTATAGAAATCATCCTTGTGACATCTGGCTCATCCTTCGCCAACAGCTGCCGTGATTTGACGCCATTGTTCTTTATGAATATACACTGATTTTAACTTCTATTTGAAATTTATTTGTATTTTAAATATTTGCCTGCAATTCTTTAGTTTTTATTTGTTTCTTGATAGAAAAATATGCCATAAATATTGTTATCATATTCCATTATATGCATTTAAAAAAATAAAATAAATAAATAAATATATCATCACGCCTTCTACCCATTACTGGGTGTGGCAGATCTCGGTAAGTGATATATTTTGCGCGTGATGTGCGGCTACCAGTCGTCAAATTACGGCCCCCAAAGATGCTAGTGATGGAGGAGCCACAAGGGTAGTTTTTTTTTTGAAATTATGAAAATTGTTTGTCGCCTGTGGGAATCGAACCAGGGTTCTCAGGATTCATAGGCCGACTTCATACCACTGAGCTAGCCACCCCATCATTCATTTAAAATTCTAATATAATCTCCAGCTCCCAATCTTTTAAATATATCTTTTTTTAGAAATACTTATTTAGAATTAATTTTATATGACCCAATCATTTTTATCTGATCAATCCAGTAGCGGGTAAAACAGGAAAATAAATTTGTATCATCCCTTTTTCACCACAATTTCTAGACATAGGTAATTTATTTAATTGTTATTTTGCACAACAGAAACTTAATCCCAATTACAGTAGCTTACAGTAGAATCCGAACTACTCAGACATAATCGTATTTTTTTTATACACTATAAGTTGTAGTTAGTGAGATTTGAACGAGCGACCTTTTACTTGTAAAAATCTAATCAAATAACCAGGAAATCTAATAAAAAATAATGGGATTCAGTTATGATGAACGGATTTTATAGTAGTAATATTCTGGTTTTGTTTATTGATTACGGTTTTTTGAAAATATTATACAGATCCCTGTGACTCCTCCTCCACTAATATCTTTGGGGGCCGTGATTTGACGGGTGTTAACCGCATTTCATGCGCAAAATATATCACTTACTAAGACCTGCTACAGCAGAGTACCACAGCCAGTAATGGGTAGAATGCGTAGATATATTTATTTACATATATTTTGGTATTTGGTTATTTAAAATGATTCGGATTCATACGGTATCGGTTCTTTACGAATTCAGTTCAAAATAATAAGCAACTTTATAAAAATATTACAATATATGTTTGGTTTAGTACGTCGTTTATGACAGTCAAAATTTACCGTTTTAGAACCGAAATAATATCGGTTCGGTTAAGTTTTCGATGACAAAATCAATTAAATTTTCCTATCGGTTTCGGCGACAAAAATATGAGTTTCCGTTTTCGATTTTAAATAAAATAAATAAATATATCATCACGCTTTCTACCTATTACTGGGTGTGACACTCTGCCGTAGCTGATCTCGGTAAGTGATTTATTTTGCACGTGAAGTGTAGTTACCAGCTGTCAAATCACGACCTCCAAAGATGCCACAGGGGTAGTTTTAATGTGAGGTGACATTTTTATGAGTGTAAATATATTGAAATGTAAAAAAAAATATATATATCATCACGCCTTCTACCCATTACTGGGTGTGGCAATCTGCCGAAGCAGATCTCGGTAAGTGATATATTTTGCGTGTAAAGTGCGGTTACGAGCCGTCAAAGCACGGCCCCCAAAGATGTTAGTGGTGGAGGAGCCACAGGAGTAGTTTTTGAAATTATGAAAATTGTTTGTCGCCTGTGGGAATCGAACCAGGGTTCTCAGGATCCACAGGCCGACTTCATAACACTGAGCTAGCCACCCTATTGAAATGTATGATTGGAATATTTATTTAATGTGTTAATTTTAGTATAAAAATCTAGGACATGATAAAATTGCTTTGCAACAAAATCTTTATTTCTTTCATGTAACAAACCATCAATCATATCAGTCATTATCCACGCAATCTGCACCATCAATCTCGCAGGAAAGAAGGGAATTCTGACGTGTGTATAATGAATGAGAACCCAACTCGCACGCCACTGGATCGAAACAGCCGAGCTTGAAAGAACGTCCCAACGTCCGTAGTGGAGATGGATTGCTAGCGTGAAAGAAATTCAAGTGGGCGAAGTGAATGGTGTGAGAAGGATGGAAAACGAATACGAATACCAGATGGAGAAGTATGACTGAAAATCAATAGAAAAAGCTGAGCGAGATATATGATGGACGCCTCACGCTCATGTCCTCGTCTGAAAGAGATACATCATCCAATGTGAACGAAAGAAGTATGTCAGGATTTCGAGTGAGCGGATGGAATGCAGTGTATTCGCAGTAGAAATTAGTTTTGGTATTATAATGCGTACATCATCATAAACTATTATAAACCATTCCCGGCGCACAGCTCTACATTTGCAAAATTGATGTTTATGCGCGAAAACTGTTTATTTATTTACTACTCTGCACAACTGGAATTAATCCTACCGCTTTCCGAACTATGAGCTCTGTTATGAGCTAAAAAGTATAAAATACCAGAACCGTACTAGCCCACAACCCAAATTATCGTACTAAAAATAAATGTTAACGTACCTCCAAAATGTGGTATGCCCGGGAAATGTTCCTGTTTCACATTAATAATTAATTCTTCAGGACTTCCTAACTCAGGATCATCAGGAAAAATACTCTCTTCCTCATGTTGTTGATAATCATCTTCTGTCTCTTGTTTAACTAGAATTTCCTCTTCGGGTTTGTCTTCCGAAACCGCGTTATTTTCTTTTGAAATTTCGGCAGATTCGTCTAAATTTTCATTGGATTCAGTGTTAGATTTTTCTTCAGTTTCTTCTTGCTCAATTTTTTGTTGTAAATGTTCATCAATGTCTATTTTTTCTTCGTGTTCTTCCTCCTCATTAATTTTCTCTTCGGAATTATCTTCTGTTTCTGAATTTTCATCGGAACTGCTTTCTATTTCAATGTTTTCAATAAAATTATTTTGAACTCTTTTTTCTCCAAGATTATTTAAATGTTGGGTACTTGTTTCTCCAAAATTATTAATATTTTGAACGTTTTTTTCCCCGAAATTATTTCTATTTTGGACACTTGTTTCTGCAATATTATTTGGAATTTTGGGTGAATTTCGTTCGTCATAAGTTTTAGCATCGTTTTGAACATTTGTTAGAATATTATTTAACTGATTTTCAATAGTTTTCGCCGATTCGGTTACAGTTTTAATTTGCAAGGAATACTTCTTTAAAATACTAATATTTTTAATACTTAGCTCTCTAAATTTATAAACATTTCTTAATTCACCACAACAATTATTACATATAAACAACGGTATATCTTCTTTAAAATCCTGCAAATATAAATATTTATTCAGCATAAATTTAAATATTATTTTCAAACAACTTACTATTTCAGGAACACACGATTTAAACTTATCGCTGAACATCATGTTATCTTCATCATAACTGTACAAATTCTTCAGACTAAAATCAACTTTTAAACACACATGACAGAACTGTGAGAAACACAACATTGTAAATGTAAAAGAGGTTAATCACAACAAACGTGAAACTTTTCAGTCTCGGAGCGCACACGACCGTCTCGCGGGAACCATCAGCACTCACTAACACCATTCACTTCATGCGTTCATGCTACGCCTTTCTATTCGATGCCAGCGAAGATGGGAAAGAAGTACTGACAGATTCTGACTGATGTGTTAAGGTCACTTGTGTGAATGAAAGAGCCGGTGAAGGGTGGGACGAAGGGTGTACACATGTAGGCGCTCTAGTGGGAGGAATATAGAATCGGAGATTACACCATGGGCGGAGATGATTTCGGTGGAATAAATTTACTGTTTCATCGATTGTTTATGATGTATAATTCACACAGTTTGGCAAATACCAAGTGATTAATGTTTACTGTTACTTACAAATTACTGATTTCCGAATGTCATTTCTGTTTTCCTATAATTGGAAAGTAAATACCTAATAACTTATTCTTAAACGGAAATCAACTATTAATCAATTATGAACAAACAAAATTTGTTTACTACTATCTGTATTAATTGTTTCGTTATCCATTTGTTTTTCTTTGTCGCTCCTCCACTAAAAACATATTTGGCGGCTTATTTTGACGGCTGTTCAATTAAATATATTACTCTTAAATGGCAAAATAATGTGATGATATATTTATGTAGTTTAAACAAATTACAATACCTATAAAACATGGGGTAAATGACGTATGTACCACCTATGATAATCTTTAATCTATAATCTGTCTACTGCTGAAATTATAAATGATCGTTAATACATTTCATCAAACTTGCATCGGATGTATTGATTTTATTTACAGTTATATTCGTCTGTTAATGGAAAAAAATGTAATGGATAGCTACATGTATGGGAAAAAGAGGAGTAAATGCTCTATAATTTAAAATGAAAGGTGTGCACTATTTGAAGCGGAAATAATGAGACATGCGAGATGTATTGATTTGACGAAGTATGTCAGGGAGGGAGTGAATGTAGTAGATTGTGAATATGTAAATGATATTACGAAAGAATTCTTCTATTATCACATATATAATTAAAACAAAATATTGGAATTATAAAGGAAAAGCATTTGACAATAATATTTGTAATCTTCCCATTGTTATAAGTTTTTATTTTGTCAAAAAATATTTGCATGCTAATAATAATTAAATATTACACTCAAAGCTTAAATTAAACAAATAGTTTACGTTAAAAGTAATTGCTTAGACTAGGATCAGAAAAAAAAACCTTCGAAATGAGCGAACTGTAAATTATATTGAAACGAAAAAGCGAAATTATTCATCACACAAATATAATCGTTGCCACTTGATTCTAAGACATTCATCCAATAAAAAATCTATGATCTTTAATTTTAAAAAACATTCATTTCATATTAGTCAAATAATTTAAATCTAACTAGACTATTATATTTCAGTCAAAAAAATTCATCACAAATATTTTCTCAAAATGTAAATAAAATTGTAAATTAAACTAACATTCATTATTACTTAAAATAAAAGCATCTATTTTCAAGAAATAGTAAAATAATAATAAAATCTTTATAAGTTATTCTAACAAATTAATTCGTACTGATTAAAGAGAACAGTCAAATGCATTTACTTTGGCTATAGAAGTTGTGATAATTAATCTTTATTTTGACTACCAGTAGACATATCTGAAGCATGTTGATCTCTTTCTTTCATGCTGTGTTCTAGATCAGCCACTGAAGCTGAAACCTGAAATAATCTAGCGTACACATCAGCCAAATCGCTCTCGGTGTGCGTCATGATGTACGAATCTGAAATTTATAACCATTTGAAACATTTTTGAGTTGCAAATATATTTTCTCTTACCAGTTTTGTCCTGTACAAGTTTCTTACTGTACACATTTAGGGCAGTTACTAAGTCATCCTCTCCTCCACTTGCGTTTGATTCCTGTCCCCAACATCCACGATTATGTTTGACTAACGAAAGAGCAGCTGACCATTTGTCTGATTGCAGAAGCTCGTATAGCCCCCCTTCTAAATCATCCCCAGAGCTAAGAGATGGTGGAGGAGTCGGTGTAGCTCCTCCACCACTTTCAGATGTTTCAGTTAATGTTTCGTCTAATGAAACTCGTTGTAAGGAAGTTTTAATAGATAATATATCTTTGGTAATGTCGTTTAACTAAAAGAAAATATTAGTGGAATGAAGTTTGTTTTGTAGTTAGTTTAGTTTATTTGTTTACCTGAGAAGTTTTGAGAGCAATAGTTAAAGCGGAAGTCATTTTATTCGCAGCTTCAATGAATAATAGGAACTGGAAATGAAGTTTGTACAAAGCTCTGCCCAAATCTAGTAGCAATTCTTCTGAGATGATATCTGATTGAGATTCACCCAACAATTGTAATTTTAGCGCTGTTTTCACAGCATCAATACACTATAAATCAATAAATTCGATTTATTCTCTAATAAATTGTAAATAAAAATGTATTTTTTACCTCACTGGCGTGGTCTTTCCTATCAAAGAAAGTTTCCAAATGTTCTTGCATCTCTAGCACTCCATATCGCATGATATCTGTAATTCTTGCACCACCTAAAGCCGTAGATGGAAAGCAAATTACATGAGATGGTTGTACAGTTCTAGAGAACAAAAGATCTGCTGTTGATGATAACCGAGAACTAAGTTGAGCTACTAGGGAAGAATTTGCAGCACACTGATTCAATAAATGACAGGAATCTCGAGTCACTGACACTGTTTTGCCTCCTATATCCTATAAATGATATTTATTAATCATAAAATAAAACTAGATAGTAAGTAACTAACCTTAACAATGGCATGTAGATGTTGAAACAGTAGAAGAGCATTGCTAGCATGAGAAAATCCACTCTGCAGTTGTTGTCGCCAGGCTTCTTCGGTATCATTCCTCACAATCGGTCGAAATGTAGTCAACAGCGATGAAATATTCGGTGACGTGTTGCACGGAGTGACATCTCCCAGGTCACCAGCGCTTGAACCACTGAAAACCCATCATTGAAATAAACCCATTGGGTATTTCACTGACATATAAACGTTCAAACATACAACCAACTGTAAAGTCAATCTTGGTTTACGGCAGGTCCATCGTATGGCATATGACAGAAGATATATCAACTAACAATTACGAAAGACACTGGTGTTTTAGAGTCAGTGAAAGTGTAATGTGAAGGGTGATATGAAGATATGGGATGGGTTACCTGGTGTCGGATCTAGTGCTGGAATCTCGTCGCTCGCGGTGGTGTCGGTGGTGAACGTGTTCGCCGCTACTACGAAGACTCAGAGACGAAGGAGGGTAGACGACACTGCTGTTGTCTTGACCAACTGAACAATTTGCTTCGAATTCTGGAGCTACAACCATTTCATCCAGGGGGGACTCGGAACCTACTTCGTCGTCAGAAGATTCGTCTGGAGCATTGCGCTAGAGAATACATATAAGATGTAAAACAACTCTAATCTAACTAAAATGGTGAACAGTACCTTTCGTTTAGCTAAAACAGGAGTTTTTTCGCTGATACTCTCTTCGTGTGTCCTGACACTAGGTAGATCGGGTTCACCATCACTAAGAGGTCTTCTTCTGACGCCCCAATTGAAATTATCAGTACTTTCACCCTAATAAATAATCACAAATAATAAATTCTTCAATTAATCATTTGAGAAAAATAATCTACCTCCACACTTTCGCTTTCGTACTCCAGGAAATCAAAGTCCCTAAAGACGCCGAATTGATCAGCAGCAGCTGCAGCTGCGTCGATTCCTCGAGCACCAGAACCTCCGCTTAAGTCATTTCCACCACTTGCAGACATTTCTTCCGTGGAAGATGCCATGCTTGACTGACGTTCCATCAAGTCTGAACTTTGACTGAATATCACCTACGTACATCACAAAATAATTAAATTAATATTGCAGAACTACTTCTTTACTTGTACTAAAATATGTATTTGTGTATTCTTTATACATATTTTAGTATTTACCTTATTTATAAAGTGATATAAAAATTCACCTAAAGTTAGTTTAACTACTGTAATACAAACTACACTAAACTATTTCTACATTCTTCTACAATTAGTTGCTTTTATGAATGTTGTTACTTTGTTAAAACTGAAGACCCATTCATCAAATTACAAAGAGTTGTACGTACTTTGTGCAAATGTGATCCGCAGTTTTTGCTTGTGACAGAGAAACAGAAACACTGAAACATGCATATTCTTACGATATACACATGCTATCTAACATGCAGGTCTTAAATATAACAAAATCTTTATTAAATACCCATTCTGTTGTGCGTCATATTATTAGAGTGATCCTACAATGGATGAACAATTAAAAACAGTTTAGTAAATACTGTCTGTAAACGCAAAAAATATAACAACAAAAAACTTTGAAAAGAATGAATTAGAATAACATTTTATTATTTTCCGTTGTTAAATAATTCCAAAATAATTTGAAGCTCTAAAATATTTTCAAAACTTTGTCGCTATATCTAATGAAAAACTATTGTGTCTAACTGTTAATATCGCATGCAAATTATTGTCAACAAGTTGATTAAATTTGTTGGCGAGAAGCTGTAAGAAGTGTTAGACGAAAACCAGTGATTTAGTGAGTGAATTAACAGTGTATAATCTGATTGTATCGATAAATTAAATGACACTGCACAAAAAGCACGCGTACCCGACGAACACTGCTACGCCGACCATTCTTTACCTTGGAGTATATCGTGTTAATTAGTTCATCCTATACACAGACAGAGAGATACAGAAAGGGAGAATCCCGTAATTAACCCAGGCATCAGAATAGAATACTTATACATTAACAAGAGCGGATAGCAAAGATTACTAATTTTGAACGTTCACAAAAGATTTTATAAAAAAGATGCTTTAAATAAAAGCACTACAAACAGAAAGTGTCCTTGCCGCTCTTGCATGGTTATTGTTCTTGGCTACGCATCGATCATCAATCTGCGCGAGCGGCAGTAGATTCCTTCTGCCCTAGGTATACAACTATTTTGACGAGTCGTGAAAAATAAAAGTTGTCTGTAACTTTTATTTGTTGTATTTTTTCTAAATTAATTTGCAACATTTTGACAGTCAATAAAAAGTAATATTGCATATCCGTTTAAGTATAAACTTTGCCATACTACTAATTAATATGTAATAATATATCATATTCACAAACCACTATTTAATCATAAACTAGAACCATGCCGCTAAGAGGGTAAATAAAATCATATACATTATTCTAAATTTAGTAACAATACTTACCGATGGACTCTTGGGTAAACCAACTCTTTGTCCGCAAGTAGTTAGCAGATTAACCAGACACTCTCTTACTCTTCCCTGTGAAATAAATATATAAAATTTTGAGAACAAACAGTATTTTAATATTTCACTAACTTGAGACATCCATGGTCGTTTCCATCCAGCGGTTGGAGCTGCATCAGCAGGAGAAAGCGAACAAGATCTTCTTGGCGAAGCAACTGGAATTGGCGTCAAACCTTTATCATCTTTATCTTTGTCGCTTTTCACCAAAAACCTTCTTCCAATGACAGGGGTTTGACTCAAATCAAAAGTAAACTCCATCGTTCTTCCTGGTAGTTCTTTCTTCACGAAGATTTCGCTTTCAGCGAATGATGGATGAGGAGTTGAAGAGATGATTGAAGATTCCCAATGTGATTGATTTTGTATCGGTGGTGCGACAAGAGTTGATGAACGAGTAACAACTAGTTTTAATATTTTTAAAGCTTCTTTCCAATGAGCGCCTTCGAGATACTTAGCGATTACTCGAAGAAGGTCTGCGTTGATTGGTTGTGAAGCTGCTGATGCTAAGTCAATGTAGTGTAACATGCAGTGGATTATATTTAGAACTGGTAGTTGCATTGATGGTGGACCTTTCTCTAACATTTCAACCAAGAATGCCAACATGTTGAGGCTTAAGTGAGCGTAAGTGTCGTATAAATATTTAACAACACATTTTGTCCACTGAAAACTTTCTTTGCTAAAGTTCCGGCGACTGTATAAAGTCATTACTGTGCCTAGATTTTCTAGCTTTTTGCTTTTTTCTGCACTGACCTGTAAGAGAAATATTTCTGTAAATCTTGTTCTCGCATTCATATTACAGAGTGTATTTTTTACCTGAGCAATATTTTCAGCACTTCGAATACACAATTCATTGGCGTCTTCGTAATTATGAAGCATGTAAGGTAATAAAGCAACAACGTTCATTGGAAATGCAAGAGATTGTGAAGGATCTACTACAACTAAATCCAATAGAGGTGTAAATTGTGACAAGAGTGTTACTACATTTTCATAAATATTTGGATGAGTACAGCCCTAAAAAAATATAAAATAATTCAAATATTTACAGTAAATTAATTTAAAATAGTTATTACCTTCAAAAGAAGTGCATGAACGCCAGGAAACGAAGACCATCTCAACTGTGATTGTAATTTTTCAACTTTATCTCTTGCATCGGGTCTGTCAAGAGGAAGTCGATGTAAAACTCTTCCTAAAAGCCGCAAAGCTAACAGAAACTCATGTTCGTAATCGCTTTCGAGAAGCGAGACTGACAACCAAAATAATTGCGCTAAAATAGTCATCTTGTCATCCTGCGAAGCTGAATCACCCAATAGTTTCAAACTTTGCGCAGAGCGGGATCGCGACAAACTAGAATTAAATCTAAATAGTTGTCAATACACAATCAATCATTTCATTGGGTGTACAACCAACCAGAAGTACATAATCTTTACCTGTTCAAGTTCCGAGTTTCAATTTCATTTGTTCCCCGGCAACGTAAATCTTTGCCATCGCTTGCAGGTGACGCCGAACCTTTCCGAAGACAATAACTAACCGAATAACTGGTACTTCTTGTATGTCCAGTTTGATTTAAATATGAAACATGGTTCCCAACTGCGTTGGGGTAGACACATTCACCACCAGGTGATCTTTTCCCTCCAATTACAACCATATCTTTATTATTTAAGTTAGGCGTACTCTTAAATATTTCTTTCATAAAATCGAGAGGACGAAAATCTGATTCTAACGAATCAACAGCAGCTTCTAAAGTTAAAAGAAGTTCTGTAACATATCCTTGCATATCTTCGCCTTGTTCAGCGACAGTTTCAACTAAACGCGACAGAATATCTGACAGCATTCTAGAAGTGATTGGAACTCTTAAAGATCTGAAGATCTGTAGAGATCTTCCTGCGTAATGACGAGAACTACAAGATAATCCAAGTTGCAGAGCTGTTTGAGCCCAGCGTTCGTTGATATGTGCGTGTGGTAAAGAATCTCTAAAAACTCTTAAAACATGCTGGAGGAAAATGTCAATATGATCCGCACTTCGGACGGACCAGACTTTAGCTGTTATGTCTTCGTAGTTCCAAAGAGGTGTGTTTTGTCGTTTGGCTAGAAAATCTATTAGGGATTTAATCACGTCGGCTATTGGCATATTAGGACCTGGCTCTGGACCAGTCCATCCGGTTGTATCTTCGGGGGTCACTATTACTGGAGGCACGCTTGTTTCGATAGCTAATTCATCTGTACACGTAATGAAATAATCATTAGTTAAAATAAAATTAAGTTGTTAATAAAATACGTACTGCTACTGGCAGTACTGCTAGTAGTAGCAACAATTGTACTACAAGTTGAGGTAGCTGGTAGAGAAACAATAGAATTACAAGGAACAGGGCCTTGTAAATAACTATCAAATATTAGATCTGATTCTAAAACATTAATCATTAACATTATCTCTTTTAATAGTTACACTTTTATATATTTTACCGGTAAAAACATGAAGAAGAACCGGTAATTGTGGTGTAGTCAATCCAAGCCCTAATCTATCAGTTTTACTGTTCAATAAAATATGCGCAACAGTCAGATGATCACAATGTTCTGCAAGAACCACAAGAAGATTCAGCAAAAGTTGTTTACAATGTTCATGGACCAACGGTCTTGTATGGTCCATCCCCAACATTAAAATGTGTAACATTAACGGAACATGCATCGACCAATCAAGATCAACACCATCTATAACCACATCAGTTAAAAGCATCACTGCCACGTTGCACCTTTAAAATAAATTAAAAATTAAACCAGTTGCATTTCTGAGAATGATTATTATTTCTTTATACCGGTGGAAACTGGAGATTGGTTGAGAGCTATCAGGTAAATATTCCGTCAAAGGTGCAAAATATCCTCCGTATTCGGGCATTGGTAACGGATGTGGCTGCGGAACTGACATGTTAAGTTTGTCACTTCCGTTTACGCTTAAAACTTGTAGTCCAGTGTAGAGATCTACGTCAGGGGCTTGTAACTAGAATATTAATTATATTTAAGTGTGTTCAGAAGGGTTAAAGTAGTAATAATACTTCAATGTCCGTAGTAGGTGTAGAAGTATCCTCCGATAACAGAACCGGCCCATTGATGGAGCGACTTTTATCATTCCTTGGTGAGACGAATCCAGAATGCATGCGTATAGTAGTATCTGATTTAGTATTTCTAAGTGAACCATAATACAATAAATAAATATACCCACAAATAGTCGTTAGTTCTAAAGAAAAATACTTCAAATTTAGAGAATATTTATTCAAATAGTTTCAATTGATTTTAATCAGCCATTTATAGATTTAATATATTTTTTTCCTAAAATTCTCACAGCCGACAAACAATTTTCACCACATTAAAACTACCCCTGTGGCTCCCTCTCCACTAAGACTATTATTAAATTATTTTATAAGTTTTTTATTTAAAAAAAATATACTGTTTCGGTCGAAGCCGAATATGTTTAAAAGTGAACCGAAACGACCGAATACAAAACAAACCAAATGTTAGACACATCCCTATTACTAATTGAAATAATTTAACAAAGTGTTAAAAATGCAGTTGTCCTCGCAGATGATGTCTAACTTACCCAGCTTTGATAGGATCTTCTCCGCTGTGTCGTTTAGTGTGTATGGTCCCTTTCTCAACGCCCAGTTCACTCCGCGATGCGGGATCTGATTGTCCGGCAACGCCCCCCGCACCGCCATCGGAATGACTACTTGCTTTTCGCATACTTGTAAGCCGGTAAAATGGCGGTGTCTCAGTACGTTCTATCAAACAATTTAAAGTCTCTACTGTTTGTAGTTCTGTCATCATTTCATCTAGAAGTCTGTCTGGTCGGGCTCGGGCAAGATACAGAACTACTCGCTTTGCCTACAAGAAAAAGAATTTAATAAATTGTAACAGGAATTTCTTTAAATGAACAAGATCGTATCGGGATGAACTGTCAAATGAGTAATTTAACATTGCTATCAAACATTTCACTCGATATGTTTCATTTAAGTAATCCTTCAAATTTAAATGAACGCGATGCAGCTGAATGCATCTTTGAATAAATATTTTTTAGAATATTTAAATAGCATCCAGCGACCCTCCTTCAATATCTTCGCCATCCCCGAGGGGATCGCGACCCACACTTTTAAAACCATTGATCTAAAGTATTTCTATCACTCAAAATCCTATTAGCTATCAAGCCCCTGACATAATCTATTTGTAGTTCTTCTAAAAATGACACGCCAAAATAATATTTCCGCAATTACCAGGCGTTGTGTAAACTGTGGAATAAAAAGATCCCTTGAATTTTATTGCTAACTGAAAGTTACTTTTGATCACCTTATATCACTTATTGAGATCTGCTACACCCAGTAATGGGTAAAAGGCGTGATTATATATTGTAACTCTCGCTAACTTACATATGGTAGAAGTTCGCACGGCGCCATCCCCGATACAATAATTAAGTATCGAATAATAACTTTAAGATTATTCGGCCAACAGGAACATAAAGTAGACCAAACTTCTTCCATTTCTTTCGGATGTTCATCAGCAAACTACAAAATAAAGTTCAAGTACTCTCAACAATTTAATAATGTTTTATTAAACTCACTTTAGCGGTGATATAAAACACATTATTAAGAACCATTTCAGTTGCTTCCGCAGATCCCCATCCTTCTCTTCGTGATCCTGAGTGTCCAACATCGTTGGTGTAATACTGCAATTTATTAAAAAGAACTAAATTACATCCTGTTCAATCATCGAAATTGTCGTTTACAGTTCGTTTCATTATCGATTGAAATAAAAGAAAATGAAACCGGTAGAGGATCTTGGTAAAATCTTTCCAATAAATTTAGAATGAACTCTACCTGATAATAAGACAGTGGGTTTGCCGGTGGAACATTCGGATCCACCAGCTCCATGTTGTGTAGCCATGGCAACAAGTACTGCAGAAGAAGTTGCCGCACTTCGGGACGTGCAGTTTGAAACCGATGAGTAATTTCTAAAATAACATTTGATTGTATATTCAACGCTTGCAGAAAGTTTATAATAATAAAGTATTCAAATTTAATGAACTGGAAATTAAACTATAAAACAATGCCACTGATTGATGAAAATATGATTGGAAATATTCGAAAGTTTGAAAGAACACCTACATTGTATTAGCGAATAATTTATAATTAATTATAAATTTCCAATACAGTTAATTATGTATAATGAAATATTTTAATTTGAAATTAAATTTTTAATGGACTAGTTAAGGTCTGATTAACAATAATGGCTGTTAAGCAATCAATTTTATTTATCCAGAAAATAAAATGAGCATACATATAAAAAAAAACTTTACCTAAGTAATTATTATGACTTCCTGAAAAAAGTAGTAATCAAAGGACAAAATCAAAGCGTAAAATATCATAATAAAACTAGTTGAACTAGACTCAAACTTTTTAATTAAGAGAAACTTAAGTTTTCTTTCAGAAGGTCAAGATTTAACAAAAAAAAAAGCAATATGATTGAACAAACCTGAGAACATGGGCATAGTCAGTTCAGGATGCAGTTGAGCCAACTGTCTCGAGAGATACATTTGAGATCTGCAATAAGTTGTGCAGAGCAGAGCATCCAGAGTTCCTCGACCACGATCTTGTTGCTGATGAACGGCTGAAAAAAATTAAAACAATACAGAACTCCAATTTAACTAATACGTACATAACATCACATTATCTGGAAGAGATAAAACTCGGAGGGTCGCGAAGATATTGAAGGTGGTCGTCGTATGCTATTTACAAATTTTAAAATACATGTTTCCAAAGATTGACCCCCATGCAAGCTATTATTTAAATTTTAAGAATTAATGAAATGAAAAATCTAATATATACTATTTATTTAGATGTTTATATTCATTAGATTCATTCTGCAGTCTTGACACACCATCCACATTTATAATTCCTTTCATACAAGCCCGTCTCATCTTCACGCAAAACAATAAAATTAATCAATTCATTCCCAGGTAATTCACGCAATTTGTTGCATTGAGGCATTATGTTTAATTAATTTTTAATTATAATCAACTGTGAACTGAACAGTAACGCTTCGATTAATCCTACACGCAATTATCATTCTCCTTTACGAACAGAATCTCTACAAAAAGAGCATAAAAAAATTTACAAATACCGATAGGTGTAAAAAAAAAACATCTATTGTTTCAATCATTAGAGAAACAATATAACAACCACGTTTTGTTGTGTGCTATTTTATAAATGAAGGAGCTTTAATTATAATCGATTGGAAATAAACAATAATTCATAAAAGTTTTGACAAGCTGATACAAATCAATTGATGTGAATTGACATATCTTTACATTTATTTTAACAGTTAAAACACATACTCGTATTAATGCTATAAATAAAATATTCTGCTAGCATTTCTGATTGTTCATTTTACCTAAGAAAATATAGAACAATAATACATATCGTACATACATAATATCACGCTGTCTGAACAAATGAGGTAGGACGAACCCTTAAAATATTAATTAAATTCATCCTGCAATTACTATTTTAATAGTATAATAATAATTACTATTTTAATAGTATAATAATAATTTCGCCAAATATTCATATCCTGATACTGCACTTTAGCTTTATCCATATTCATAATTTCTTTCATATATGCGGAAGAATATTTTATTTTCTTTCGTTTAGTAAAAATTCTTTGTATATAGGTATTATAAAGTTGATGAATCGAATAATTTATTCAATATATAAAATTGATTTCATACTTTTTATGTCTCGTTTAGTTTTTGAGATGCGTCGGGAAAATATAAAAGGTAAAATTTGGAAAACTTCAATATTTTGGAAGCTATATCTTAAAAACTAAACAAGATATGAATTTTCGCTCAACGGCATTGAATTCCTCCTGTTCGAATTGACTTATAAGCAAATTTTTAGCGATATTTATTTTTTGAAAATTTCTTAAGGGGTACCCCTTGGATTTTTTTCGATTTTAGGCCAATTTCAGACTTTTTGCCCTAACATTCTTTCTCGTACGAATATTGTAATGAAAATTTACATACATATGTATTTTGATCCGCTGAATTCAATGGTAAAATCCCCAAGTGCATAAGTCTTCTAGTTTTTGAGATATTGTTCAAAAACTGCTTGATGGAAAAATTTTGGTGATAAATTATTGAAATATAAAAAAATGCTGAAAATTTGTTTACAAGTCAATTGAAGCACGGGAAATTCAATACCGTTAAGCGCATCTTCATATCTCGTTTAGTTTTTGAGATACAGCCTCGGGAAAGTTGAAAATCTGATGAGGTACAATTTAGGAAAAATTCAACTTTCCGCAGGTTATACTAAACTAAACAAGGTATGAAGATGCGATTCCTCAACTATGAATTGATTTATAAATATCTTTCAAACTGTATTGCTATTTTACATTTAGAAAGTATTAAACTAAGCCGCATTATTACAACAATTGAATTTTATCGGAAAAACTTTGTTGCACAAATGCAACAGTAGCAGTAAAGCAACACGTTGCTATGAAACCACCAATGTAAATAGAAGGGCATGCTTCCCAGCGCACAGTCAACTGCGAGACATCAAACAGTTCACATTTCATTTTCTAACTCTAACAAATAATTTAAAAAACTGTTAAAATGAATTCAACGAAACTTTTAGAATCAGTTGAATTGTTTCAACTTTACTACACTCCAGTTTTGGTCCATTTAGGCGTGTTAGGAAATTGCTTATGCATCTACGTATTCCGAAGTCCGAAACTGAAAAAATTGTCCACATCTTGTTACTTATCTGCTTTAGCTGTCAGTGATACAGTGTTCTTGATTGCTCTGTTTACTGTCTGGTTCACTATGGTTGGTTTAGATGTTTTTAACCAATCTGGACCTTGTCAAATTATT
This sequence comes from Pterostichus madidus, assembly GCA_911728475.2. Lineage (NCBI taxonomy): Eukaryota > Metazoa > Arthropoda > Insecta > Coleoptera > Carabidae > Pterostichus > Pterostichus madidus. Next base: position 39,751,276 of record OU452306.1, on the reverse strand, counting down.
GTTTATTTAACTGCGGTGTGTAGTTTTTTGAGTGCTTGGTTCGTTGTTGCTTTTACTGTGGAAAGATTCGTTGCTGTTAGGTGAGTTATTCAAGTTTCTAATTTGTATTTACTAGGGATTCTTTACGTATTAAGTACTTTAAAATTAATCGAAAACGAGACAAGTAATTTAATTTTCACTTCAAAGAGTATTTTATTTGATGTTTCCATTTTTAAATCAATTATAATTATCGTTGCATAAAGATTGAAATTCATATTTTTCTTGTATTTTTTTTTGCAATATTTATGGTACTATTCTGTAACTCGATCATTACCTGTTAATGATAGATAAGTTAATGATAACCCTTATTTTTTATGATTAATCTGGAGGTTACCATCATTTCGGTATTCTGTGATAAAAATTATTTATTCTGCTACTTCTATTTTACTTTTATGCATTTTGCTTTTTTGCCAATATATTTTTTAAAATTTTTAACATCACTTTTTATGGAACTTTCAGTAAGCTGTCATTATATATTTTTTTTATAATAACAGCTTCGTGTACAAGTAATCAAAATGCATTAATATAACATAAAAATGTCAGGATTAATTATTGTGGTCCAAAATTGTGATCATCTGTAAAATAACGATGAAAAATAAAAAATATCATAACTTATCAATCATTAAAAGATAATGATTCAGTCCCAATTAAAATACAGGGTCCGAATTCATCGAGTTGTAGTGTGGTAGTGCATATATATATATATTTAGCTTGAGTGGGATACAAACTCAAGATCTTTGGTTTCAAACACGCTAAAACACTACTATACTGAGAAAATTTCGCAGATTTATCCAAATTAAAATGAAATAAATTGACAAAGTTTTTTTTATCACCATGACAACTGTAGAAATCCTATTTTTGTCCTAGGACCAAAAAACGATGAGGTATCCATGGTAACGTAAACATTCCTGAAACAGCGTTGTTTTACAATTGAAAAAGTTGAAATAATAGTGTCATATTCAAGTGGGTGCAAAAATATCTATTTTTACTGCATAATACAAATTCTTAAACAGATATTTTGAAATAGAAAATATGAAGAATCGCATTCTTTGTGAAATATTTGCCATCGTATATTTTCCAGTGTCAACCTTTTCTAAATTAATTTATAGAATAACATAGAACTAAATTCTCTGTCATCTTTCTGAAACGGAAAAGCTCAAAGTATTATTGACATGAAACATTAAATTCCAAACTGTAAATGACATCAATGCAATAACTACGCTTCAATGCCGTCAGAATAGTATAAAATTCAGAAATTCTGCTTCAAACAAATGTGGAAATAATTATTCTCAAAAGCTAAATGGTACACATTTCAAAGGCTATAACATATACTCGTATGCATACTGGTTACGAATATCTATTGAGGTTTGCATTTGTAAAGAACGATATATTTTTGAGCACATTTGTATAGAAAATGTAACAGGAGCTTATCTAATCAATATTTTATTTGGTCAAAAACCCAGTTAGTATTTCATTTTGTAGATAATTATTTTTCCAGTTTTATATTTTGGCTCATTAATTTATTGCTTCAATAATAACTAAGTGCATAAATTTGGTGACTTGTCTTCGTTTCATTTGGGGAAGAAATGATAATATAGTTGCATAGGATAATTTTATTTTAAGTAGCTGACAAAAACGTCAATGAAGATATGTTTACAAAGCATAAAACAATTTTATATGTCCTATAGATTCGTTTTATTAAACTTTTAAATACTACGTAATATTTATAAAAATGAGAAACAGTAAATGGTGTCAGGGCTGTCACCTATCACCAGTTTTTATACTATGTAAACATGTCTTCATTTTGACGTTTTAGTCAACCAATCAGAATTAAAATAAAATATGTCCTATACAACCTACCGATTTCTCATCAAATGTAATATAAAAATATTTCACTCCCATAAAATTACCTCTCCAATTCTCACGTTATTAACTACGCGAAAAAGTTGAATTAGAATTAAAAAAAAGCAAATAAGAATTTCAAAATTTTTGACAGTACAATATTTTAAAACTTTATAATTTCAGTAGAATGCATTAAACTAATAATTATTTGTTATATTGTTTTACAATTGCTATTTAACTAAAAATAATAAAATAATTTCTGATATTAATTAATTATAACATTGGCCATTGTTAACTTTTTTGCACAACCGGACCGAAATTAATGTGTTTGAGCCATAAAAAGCGGGCTTAAACACTTATTTTTGGCCCTAAAGCCATAATAAAATAATTTCTTATGGAGACATAAACATAATGATAATTTTAGTTTATTGTAAATACTTGATTTTGCAAAATGTCATTTTGCTATATAAATATACCTGCTTTAACCTTTTCAATTTAAAATTAAATGTTCTGTTGTGAATAAAATATTATAATGTTATTAGCCCCCGGCGCTTTGCGCCTCGTACCATTGAATGTACTAATAATCATGCCACGGGCCAGAGACGCCTGTTTTCACCATTGATACATAAATAACTATAACATACTGTTAGCTAACAACATACAGGCAAATTCATAAAGCGGATTAGCGCTAACACCATTTTTTATTTAATTTTTAACTCTCTTTTCAATGTACGAAACATGTTTATTTGAACTTGAGTGAAAGATAGAGTTAATTAATATCAAATTTAGTTCATTTCTTTAAACTGCTTTAATTTGAAACAGAGTTATAGATAATATTAAAAACGGTGTTAGCGCTAATCCGTTTTATGAATCTGCCTGATAGTTAACATCGAAACAAAATTGTATCTACCATGCTCTGCAATTGCAAATGTTTATTTCAGATACCCGCTTCTTCGAAGCAGTCTCTGCACAGTAAAACGCGCCCGAGTGGTACTAACCATCCTGACAGTGTGTGCACTAAGTTTCTATTCGCCAATGTTAATTTTTGCTGATGCTCATCCACCACCTGGTGAATCTACGAACATGACGTCGGTTTGTACAGTCAAACCACCATGGAAAGATGCTGCAGGTGTATTTAATGCCATTGACACGATTATTACGTTTGTCATACCGGTAAGAAAACAATTTTATTATGATACGAATGCTAGCTAACAATTTTCATCACATTTTAATTATCCCTGTGGCTCTTTGGGGGCTGTGCGATTTGACGGCTCGTAATCGCACTTCGCGCGCATAAATATATCTCTTACTAAAATCTGCTACGGCAAAATGTCACATCCAGTAATGAGTAAAAGGCGTGATGATATATTTATTTATTTTCATTTACAAATAGTAGCTTGGCGGTTATTTCTTCTTTGTGGACAAATTAATAAAAAAAATGCTTGTAGGTTTTAGTAATAGTAATGCTAAATATTTGCATATGTCGCTCTGTTCGAAATCTTGATAAAGTCCGAAAAAGATTGACACAACGAAGAGAAAGAATTTGAAAGTTAGCGAAATTCAACACAGAGGGCAAAAAGATAAAACATTGTGGTGGAAGCACTCAAAAGAAAATAACAAAAATGTTATTGGTTGTTTCTACCATCTTCCTTTGTTTCAATTTACCCTCCTACATTATGAGGGTTCTCACCTATTTAATAGGGGTAAGTATAATTAAATTTTAATTATCGACAAATAATTTGCCAAGTATCTCTCACATTCTCCTTTAATAAAAAGTTCTAAATTAATTACAAGAAAACTTAAAACAAAAATGTAGATAATTAAATTTTCCGAATTGTTTTATTTCAATCATCAACCGTAGAAAATATTCGATGCCGAAAGTTTAATGATCTTTCGAAATTAAATTTCAATAATGGTTCGTGATTTATAAAAGTGTTATCATGTGTACGTGATGTTGCATATGTAAACATAATTATATATTTTATCAAAGGATAACAAATATTTAATAACTGTTAAAGAGAAATACATTTTGAACGAAAAAGGTATATTTATTATAAAGGTCATTTTGTAACGATATTGGAATCGGCAAATAAAATCAATCATTAACTGTCCGAACAAATAAAAATACGACACATTAATATCAATCATTATTACAGAGAGAAATTTTATTGTTTAGTTGTAAAAAATGAGGTTTTTACGCTCTTTTATTGACAACAGTTTGTTTGTACAGTTTTACGCAGAAAAATATTTGAGAAAATTATTATTTTTAATATCCTTCGGGTAAAAGGATTCATCTTTTCTTAATAAGCATCCATTAAATCTTTGAAAGCTTAAATCAGAGTAAACAAAAATTGCAAAAAGATTTTTACAATTTTGTTCCTTCAAATATTATAGAAAGCTACTTGAATGATCAAATCTACATTTTACACTTTAATGAAATCTGAACAGTTTATAAAGTTTAATAGAAAACTTTTCAACATCAAACATTTGAGATTACAAGCTGCATACTTCTAGATCGGAAGAGAAACTTATTTAATCTCTACATTTCGTGACAGAAATGATCGACTTTTAATTATAATATCACTCATAGACCAAGATTTTTAGGAATAAATTCCTGTTGCGCAGTTAAATAAATAAATAATATTGTTTGGCGTATTTCTCTAAGTTCCAGATGTTTACCACTGTGGATATAACACTGTTCATGGCAATTCAACATATGTGTATGCAGTTTTTCAACACTAATTTTGGAATAAACTTTATTTTATACTGTGTTGGAGGCGTGAATTTTAGACGTGCTGTAATCACAAGTCTTTGTTGTCGAAAACGAAGTAAAACTGAAGAAATTACGCCGAGAGGAACTACGACTCCCATTACCCGTAAGTAAATAAAATCAATCAATAAATGTACCTGAAATTTTTTTACACGTATCAAAATGATGCCCAAAATAATACATAACATCACGCTATATCCCATCAAATGGAGTAGCACGAATCCCAGAATCATTCACAAAACATTCACTCATCAGATTCATCAAATAATCAGTCTTCGTCAAATATACCATCCTCACTTCCATCATTCTCTTAGTTCCCTCCATATAAGTACATTAATTATTATTAATTATTCTTCCGATTAAATAAAAAAATAAACCTTTTGTATACAAGTATATTCGAGTTTTATTCAGATATAAAAGTATGCACGCCCTGGAAAATTTGTATTTATATATTCAATGTTACATTTTCAAACATATGTCTAAAATGTCTGAAAGCAAAGTCTGAAAATAACAAAAATAGTTTTCTTACAGAGTTGAAAGACTTATTTTTTACAGTTTCACAGAGCAGAACTCTATCTTATAGATCGAATCGCGGTCCGAAAAAATATCTACAACAAACAACGAATCATGGTCAAGAATTGATAGAAATTTCTGACGGCCCATTAAAATACCAACTGTAAATATATCTTAGTAAATGTATCGCTGTGTGTTTATCAATGTTCTGTTCTTATCCTGTATAAAGTGTCAATATAAAACAAATTGGTAAGTAATTTAATCAATTTGATCGATCATCGTGATACTCAATTAATTCCCTATATATCTTCGAAGCACACACAACACGTGTAAATTTGATATTAATATTATTATTAAATCTATTTATGTATTTTATTAGCGCTATCAATGTTGTTTATATAAACTGAGTTATGTTATTATTATTTTAATGGAAATAAATATTGAAATATTTATTGTAATATGCTGACCTATATTTAATTTAATTTGTATAATAATAACATAAAATTATACGTTTTTCAGTGACCAATTAATCATCTCAGCACAGAAAATAAATGTACAAAAAACATAAAACTTACCAACTTCTTCTTCTGTGGCGGGCAACGGTGGTACAGTCCCAAAAAACCTCTTATCCAACAGTTGCAGCAATTGCAGAGCCGTATCTCGGACATTTGGTCTTGGACAGCCGGTACTCATCAGTGTTACGTTGATCACAGCCGTGTAGTGATCACAAGGATATTCTCTGACAAAATCAAAAACAATCAGATAGTTACTTGCTCCTAATTTACACAATCGTTGATTGCTTGGATTTGTTATTTACCTTGCGCTAAAAATGGTCGCTAAGGCCAGGAAACAGCCATCGGCAACTGCTGCTGTTCCGGTATAGCATCTGTCCACAACCCAATCTAAAAGAGGACCTATATCTGGATTGCATTCTAACAAGAGGATGACTGTTTCGCGGGCCAGTTGACAAACCTGTAAAAATATGGTGTATGTTGTTTTTGATGTAATTGTTATTGCTGAGAAATGTATTTTGTCACGACTCTTTTTCAACAAAAAAAAAAAAAAAGCAAAATATACAGGTGTAAAAGATCACGCTGTATAGAGTAAATAATTGATTAAAATTAATAAATTTTGTTGGATTTTAATTATATAAAATTCCTTGTTGATAATGGCTCAAACTTGGACCAAAAACGTCACAAGAAAAATATTTCAAAGCCAGTAATCCACAAATTATATATCTTAATTCTTTATTACCAAAATTATAAATAACAAAATATTAAATTATTTCATAAAGTAATTATTTGAAAAGTTCATTGAAATGTGAACAAATTTTAATACATATATACCACCTACGCTAATAAATAACTGGAAGCAAATATTCTGCTACGCACTACGCGTTGATAATAACTTCAATGTTATGTTATAATTAAAACTTTGTATGACAATAACTGAAGTTCGTAAATTTTAATTAAAATAAGATGATGACACTAACTTCAAAACTGGTTCATTAAATTATACCGCTCAATTAATTTTCATGAAACATCACTTGTTGCGCATTATCTTACCTTTTCATCTTCGCTGGCAAGCAGCATATCAAGCCACTGATACAACAATCCATCCTCCGCTAAACTAGGCGGATCAAAGCAAGGACCACAACATAACAGCGCGCTCATAGCTTGCAAAGCCGCCATTTGTAATTCTAAACGTGTTCCACCTCCTGTAGAATCTGTTTCTAGAGATTCTGAGCCACTTATAGTGCTCATCACATTTCCAGAGCTCGCGCTTGTTCGAAGAGGTCTCGCATATGGACCAGACCACGTGGAGAAGAGGTTGAAGAGATTGCGGCGGAGGTCGCGTTTGAGAAGTGTTTGGCATGTTTCCACTAAGATAAATTAATAGTGTAGGTTATTTACAATTACGTTAATTAACCGGTTAAATGAAATTCATAATTGACCACGAATAATTATGCATTTTTTATTAATTCGCGAAGATCTTAATCAATCTTGTATTTTGATACCAAATGGGGTACGTGGCTTAACCACTAACAACTTTGGGGGCTATGATTTGACGACTGGTAATCGCACTTCACGCGTATAAATATATCACTTATCGAGATCTGCTTCGGCACAGTACCACACCCAGTAATGGGTAAAAGGCGTGATAATAAATTAATTTATTTTTTATTTATAAAATATTGTAATGGGGTATCGAATCGGCCTGTGGATTTAAGAACCCGAGTTCAATTCCCACAGTCAATAAACAATTTTCAATACATTAAAACTACCCCTGTGGCTCCTCCACCAGAAACATCTATGAGGGCTGTAATTTAACAAAATATATCACTTACCATGATCTGCTACGGCAGAGTGCCACTCCCAGTAATGGGTAGAAGGCATAATGTTATATTTATTTAATTAATATAAATATTGAAATGTTTGTGTAAACTTACGGGAAAAGCTCTTGATCATCTTCCGGACAAAGTTACAAAAATGCAGAGTGATTTCTCTAACAGCAAAAGAGCTTTTATCTGGTTCGCTTTCCAGATATAATCTAGCACCGTCCATATACTCAACAAAAGTTTGATGCAATGATTGGGTGTCTCTGTCTAGAACACACTGGCTAACACCAAATGTACCATATTCTGCAATCAATTCCAGAACTCGAACTAATTGTAAACGTAGAGCATCTCTTCTTCTGCGTCGTCTAACATTTTCTTGTTTGCGGTCAACTGCTTCGCGGATATAAACCACTAGTTCTTCCATTAAATCTCTAAAATATTGATTGTTTATTAGAATGTTTAAACTTGTATTTTTCTGTCCGACTTACTTTAAAGCGTCTGGATTAACTTTGCCTAAAGCTTGAACGGTAGTGTCCCTAACATCAGAAGTTTCACAACGAAGTAAAGGTACTATGAGTTTGTATAAAGCAGCTGGTGACACATTTCCTGATGGAGTTTTACTATCGCCACCTCTTTCAGCTGTTAAACTGTCTGGAGATGAACTGTTTAGCAAACAAAATACTTTACTGACTAATATAACACTCGCATATAAATTAAATAGATTTGTAAATTTCAAATTATAGTTTTCTCACCATTGGAACCCCAAAATACTCTAATAAAACTACAGAAACAAAGAAGGAATAAAATATTCAATGTAGGGCTGAGCAATCCTACAGAACTACTTTACTAAATGCAATACTGTTATTAAAACATGCTCAAGAAGAAAAATTTTATATGCATCTGCTTGGAATCAATCGATATTGTATCACAGCAATTACTACCTTCAACAATACTGATAATTTTTGCAATTTTATCTTACAATTATAATTTGTGTAAGAACTAGCTAATCTGTGTTCCTAAATTCTAACACTTCTATATGATTTTATGAAAATAGTCTAAATGAGTTTAAAATTTAAATAAAATTGTGTACAAAACTGTGATGCAGTATCATTAAGCGCTAGTATTTTTTCGTTGTCAAACATTCTTTAATAATTTTAGAGAAAAATGCTTCTTTGCATCTTTTATTTGCAATATTTCTGGGGTAGGTGGCTCAGTAGTATCGAGTCTGTCTGTGGATTTGAGAACCTGTGTACGATTAAAACTACCTCTGTGGCTCTCCCTCCACTAACATCTTTGGAGGCCGTGATCTGATGACTTTACGCGGAAAAAATATCACTTATCAAGATCTACCACGGCAGAGTGCCACACCCAGTAATTGGTAGAAGGCGTGATGGTATATTTATTTTATATTTGCAATATTTCTCTCTTAAATAATTTAGGAATATTTGACAGCGTAAAATGATACTAGCGATCATTGTATAGTATAATACGATTGCACGATCTCGATCTTTGTTCTGGGTGCGTGGTCTAGATTGTTTATTGGTTCATTGAAAGATCATGTCACCTTGTGCGCTTGTGCTGTTTCCGGATGGCAGACAAGGGCAGAGTGAACCTCCCTGTCGTGACAAAACCCTGCGTCTGGGCCAAGTTCTCAAGACTCTGGCTCAGTGAACCGGTGTCAGAACCCACCATCTCCTCCGTCGCCATACTTATAACAGAACACACCGTCCACTTCAGTCTACAGTCACTGTTTACGCTAGCTCCGAACTATCATCATCAAATCAATCGCAAATTATTTATTATAATCTTATCAGAAATCTTTCGAGAAAGTCAAACTTTCTTCGAACTAAAATTAATAATAATTTAATACAAGCGGTAATTTTATGAAAACTAACTTTATTTTTCCGTTGTCAGCAAAACGTTCCTAATTATTTTGCAGAAAAATGCTTTTTTTATTTGAAGCATATTTTCCAAAATATGTTAGTCACCTTTGGCAGAGGCAAAATAAAATCGGTGTTTATATAGCGATCATTACAATCTTATAAAAATCAAAGCAATTTCTGTACAATTTAAATTTACAATACACTAGCATAAACAGCACAAGTGAAAAACGTCGTAAAAAATAAAATTATTTATATGAAAAACTGAATAAACGATGTGAATAATAACTCTAAAAACGATATTGCTCGAAAACATGAGATCCCACACACAGTGTTACCAAAAACAACACAAAACGCACAAAAATTCAGAATTAATAAATAAGGAAGTTCAAGTAAGTACCCTAAACCAAAGGAAAACATAAATTAAACAACATAAGCGGTGCTCCCAGATGAACATAACGGCAACTATAAAATAAACAACAGAAAACAGAAAACGTAGAATTAAATTATTTGTATAGTGTTGTGCAGAATAATTATAAACAATAATAAGATAATTATTTGTGATTTACAATTTTACACAGACGACGTTTGGTGCGAATTCTAAAAGCAGATCTAACTATATTTCTATTTCTAATCGCTCTAATCTATACAATTTGTTAGTAATTATAAAACACCGATATACCAACAATTTAATTATGTACAATTAAATTTTAAACATATATTTATGTACATATGATATCAGGAAACATTGAACTGCCTAAAACATATTTATTATATGTTTAAAAACAATCAAATCTAAATAATGGTTAAGTATTTTATTTAAAAAATAAAATAAACATACCTTAAACTGAGATCGGGCGACGCACATCTAACAACTGGACTTGGTATCGGAGGTACGACCCTAAATGCAAAAGTAACATAATTCTTCCAAATATGAATATACATATCTCGTTCATTTACTGGTTTCCGAACCGTTGCCGAACTACGCAATAAAGATGCTCTGTTATCATTTACAGGTCTGCAAAAAGTAACAAATAAACAAATCTCAACATCTATTAGAAAATAAAAATACTTACGTAGGGTCTATTACAGTAAATAGAGCATTAACTCTAGTAAAAACTATCGACCACGAATGCGCAACAGCTGTAGGACAAGAAGTCAATACCCTTCCTCTTTCCAAAAATCCGAACAAGCAAATATTCCAAGGATCAGCTACATTCAGATTCAAACTAGCGCTGGTTTTAACTGTAGCATCTTCCAGACGTCCAGCTGTCCAAACGCAAGCATTGCGATCTGCAATCCATTGCAGATCAACATTATTTGATACAGATAAAGCTGCTGCTTTTTCAGTTGGTGGAAGATGAAGAATACATTTTTCCATTACTTGCGGACAACACCTTTAAATTAAAATCAGTTTCACCAAAGTCTAAGTTAAACAAATATTAAACTTACTTATCAATGACATCGATTAATGATTGATCTTCCGTGCAGTTGAGTTGTTTAAGTAACAGTTTGGTATCTTTTAAAATGTGTACAGCAAGTCTTCTCGAAGATAATCGATAATTGCATAACATAACTAGAGCAAATGCTTCAACTAAATGCAGAACTGACGGTACAGGTTCAGGTTTGTGATCAGTTTTCTTTGCAACGCCAAGAATAGGAGCAGTTCTTGCTGGGTCATTGTTTTCTTTTCCTGCTACAATTCTGCTGTTATTATTTCCTAAAGCATTCTTCCAGCTGTTTAACAACTGTAGCAGCATCCTAAGTCCGTTATCTACAAGTTGTGGGAACGTATCTTGAACATCACGAACTAAAAATTGTGTAAAGCCCCACAAAACATCTTGTCTCCAATCCGGGAAATCCATAACTAAAGTTTGTAAACTCTGGTAAGCTAAAGCACGAAGTTCTTCGTCCATGTGGACTGTTAAACGCGCTAGTAAATCTACAAGTTCACCACCTGTCATTCCATCTGGAATTAAACGTGGAACTGCTGCTACACAAGTTCTGAAGAGATCTATTCGTGGTTTTCTTTCACCCGTAATCATTTCATCCGGTTCTTTGTTAACATTTTGCGTGCTGGTCATCATTAATGGACGCCCGTAATGTACATCCAGAGCTCGTAAAATATCTACAAAAACCCTTCGAACGTGTGGAAAGTACGAATTGATTCCAATACTTCTTGCAGTGTCTTCTGTCAACATTTTATTCAAAAATGTTTTCCGAACTCGTAAAGTATTTCCAGAAGGCAAAACTCCTACAGTTCTAGGCATAGGTGGTTCGCCTTCTTTTTGTTGTAGACTATCAGCAACTACTAAGAAAGCTCTCAAGCCGATACTCATTCTTTCGGGTGTAAGAATTATTTTAATTGGGCGTCCAACTGACAAAAGATCAAATACGATTTCGCGCATAGCGAAATCAAGTCTCTCTTGTGCAATAAATTGAATAATCTTTACAAATATGTTAAGGGGTGTGTCTCTAGGTACTACAGCTTTGGATCCTTTTGGAAATAAAGAGTTTACTATGCTTTGAAGACGACTCTGAGTAGCTGAATTGCTTTCGCATTTTATACGAATCATGTAGACCCAAAGTAATCTATATAGAGATTCTAAACCACAAGAAATATATTACAAATTGTTGGACAATTAATAAACTATTTTATTATTACCTAAAGCAACTCGACTCATTTTAGGGTCCCTGTTTTTAAGATGAGAAAGACACATCGCCAAAAAGTAATGCCAGTTTTGTAAGAAAAATGTCTTTTGACTAACACAAAGTAAACATGTTACAAGTGGGAATAATGCAAGTCTGTGTTTTGATTTAGTACTCGCATCTAAAGTTTGTGAATATAACATTTCAACAAAGTTCTTTAGACATGGTACATTCACTTCATTTTTAACAGTCTACAAATAAAATATAGTTCAATAACAATTTCTGTTAGCATTTTATGTACAAAAAATATTTACCGCAGCTACAGGAACAAGAATTTCAACAAATAGTCCCGCTAACGCATGCTTAATGTCTTTTTCTTTGACTTCAAGAAAATACTGAGCTGCTTCTTGCATAAATTGAAAAGAAGCTTCGAATTCTTCGATCGGTACCATTTTTACTCTTTTACAAAATATTAAAACATTAACTGCTTTGTTTCAATTAAATAAATTCTGAAAGTCTTACCGGAAAAATTTCATGCCCATCAACAAACTGATAACACTTTGAGTAGTTTGTGGACTCGGTTCTTTTGCTCGCAATTCTTTCAATTCTGCCATGAATCTTTTTCTCACAGACATAAATCGAGATTGAGCTAAAACTCCAATAACTTCGGCGTACAAGTCAGCAATAATATGAATATTACCAGCATTTGGTCCTGATTGAATTCTAAATAAATTCAATTAACAATCAAAATGTTATAATTTTGAAATAGTTCTAAATCTTACCCATCTCTATATTTAAAATGCTTAAAAGCTAAATTTTCAATATACATAACTAAATCCTCATGTCCAGGATGAAAATGTAATTGCCTAAGAACTTCTATGAGGCACAAACAAAATATGAACTCAACAGCAAGATCTCTTTTCTCTTGTTGTATGTCTGCCTCGCTTCGTTCTACAGTTTCTGGAGCGTTACCAGAAACTATATACATAATACTTTTGCCTTTTTGATCAACTTTTTTCTGTTCTGTAGCTGTTGCATCCGACATTTGTCGTTCGTACCACGAAAATAAAGCTCGTAGCAACGACGGAAGACAATGTTCAGCTACGCTTCCAAAAGCAGATAAAAGTTGATCAAACTGGAGATCTTCTCCGCGTTGTAATACTTTTGAAATTGGTTTTTCCTTTAATAATTTAATAAACAATCAATACATCAAGGTATGAATAAATTTATGTTGAGAAATTACCGTTGGTTCGGTCATTACGCCCTCAATTTTCTTGGCGGCTTGGACGGTAAAATCAGCGAACAAAGTTCGCATTACGAACTCTCCTGGTCGGATATCCATGTCACTGTTTACACAGGGCCCTGCTGGATGGGGTGTACGCTCTTTATGAGCCCCCCATGGCAGCAGAGTACCCCTAGCACTACATGCTGCAGCGGTAACTGTTGTATTTATGGTAGCATAACTCCTACTCTCTCCATCTAACAAAATATTTATCTGATACTGATTGATATATATTTTTTTAACTCCTCATACCTGATATACTGCCTGTAGTGCTAAAACTACCTAAAACAATTGTGCTTGCTGTTACATCACTGCCTCCGCTGCTGGAAGAGTTTATAGGTGGGCCTGTCAAGGAAGAACGATCTCCAGCAGTGTAGCTCTGCCCTGCTTGAGAGATTCCATCGGTAATAACAAGACTGGAGCATGTACTATGTCCTACAGATTCTATAGAATCACATTCATTTTGCTGTGCATTACTAGCAGCATCTACAAATTGATGATGGATGATAAAATTTCTGATCGACAGATAATATATACGCAGTTTACTAACCTGTGCAGTCGCTCACAGAATCCGTGGCTGTTTCTACACTATTATCACTCATTGTTATAATCACAAGATAATCTATTACATATTAATATAGAGCAATAAATAAAAATATATACAAAGTGACACTACAGTTTAGAATAAATATTTACGTATTGAATTACTACCACATAATTATTACAAATATGAAAGTCCAACTACACTAGAATTAAAATATATTGCAATATACAGTAATGCTAAATGTATAAACCATGATTTTATTATTTTAAATGCGTGCAAAAGTCCAAGAAATGAGATGACATTTCTCGATACACAATCACACACGCACTCGCGATAATCGTAACATGACAGGGACGTACTTGGGCAACGTTTCAAAAATAATTTATGCCAGAACAAACTCAAATAAATATATGGTTTTAAATACATTAATTACATTCCAAATTATTGTTCAGCAGTCGTTGCTTTATTTTAAATATTATATTTATTTTAATAAGTTCAATATCTGTTGATAACGCAGGTGGAAATCACCAATGCATCAATAAACTTTTGAGGAAGCGTCAATTTAAATCATCTTTATTTTTTTCATTTTTATTGTTTCTCAAGATATTTCCCATTAAAATAATAGTAAAACGACAAAAAAATACATAAGATGTTTTATTAAAATTTAAGTTTAAAAATAAATACATATTACATTTGACTCTTTATATTAGAAAAAATATTTAATACAATATATAATTATAAAATTGGTTTAATTTACTGCAATTAACACTGCTAAATATATATAGTACATTCATCTCACAATTTGAGCTTCAGTTTGATAAAATACACATTCATCACAATGTAACAATAAAAATAATATCACTGACAATTGTATCAACCTGCATTAGTCAAAATACCAGTAATTAAAATATATAATAAATAATTATTCGCATTAAAAATTACTTCAGCGTATTAAGGTACAAATTATGGTAATTGTTCTAAATAAAAATAATTTGTCTATGTGTAAGCAACGATGGCAGTATTTATGATATAGAGTTTGATAAACTAACTCCAATAGCATGGTTTTGTGAATGAACCAGGTCCAAAGATGTTGATAATTGCGCTATACGTAGAGGCCGATCCTCCTATTAAACCAATTAAAATTAATTCCCACATGTAAACTTTTTTATAGAGCGGAATTGACCTGAAATGAATCACACAATCAAATATAACAATAAAGAATGAACGGTTGTTGAACTCTCAACGATTTGTTTACCTTTCTGGCCAGGCCGGATCTTTTTGACTGCAGAGCTTCATATAAAAGAAAGGGGGGAAAACAAAAGTTAATAATGTTATCGTAGAACCTCCTATAAGCGATAAGATTTTCCCAAACTTCGGAATTGTTTCTCCAATGAACAACATAACAAGCATCATACAAGTTCGAAGTACACTTCTTTTCCAATGATATTCTGCAATTAATCCATACAAAATTAATATTTCAAAACATTAAAATAATAAAATTAAGTCTTTACCATGAGGTACTCTGAAAATTTCCTCGATTTCTTGACAAACTGGATTAATAACAATTAAAAATGCGAGAACAAGATGAATAGCCATTAAAACATTAGCTAGAGTTACTAACGAAGTACGAGATAGAGACATTGCTACATTAGGTTCAACATCTTCCCCATAGATAAAATATCCACCAGCTGTTATTGGTAGATACAGTACTATTATAACTACAAAACAATAATTGTATTAAACTATATTTCAAATACAATATCGATTAAATCAACCTGCAAAACCGATCATAACACTTGAAGAGAATTTTTCTTTCTTTTCCATATCATTTTGGATAGTTGGAAACGTGGATGCTCCACCAAAAGCAAACAGCAATGTTCCGAAAGCCAAGAAGAAATCGTGGAAATCATGATTTACATGTTTGACTGGTTCAGTTGCTGACAGGCCGTCCATACATATTTGAGTGAAAATTAAGACGCAAGCCAGAGCTGTAGTTAATGTTGCTCCAACGCCTACAGCCCTAAAAAGTTTTCTTATTATTTTACAGCAAGAAATATCTTAATATGGGGTGGCTAGCACAGTGGTATGAAGTCGGCCTGTTGATCCTGAGAACCCTGGTTCGATTCCCACAGGCGGCAAACAATTTTCATAATTTCAAAAAAGCTACCCCTGTGGTTCCTCCACCACTAACATCTTTGGGAGCCGTGATTTGACGACTGATAACCGCACTTCACGCGCAAAATATATCACTTACCGAAATCTGCTTCGGCAGAGTGCCACACCCAGTAATGGGTAGAAGGCGTGATGATATATTTATTTAAATATCTTAACTTTTTCAGTGTGAACTCTAGCATTATTTGGCATAAGACAAACAGTGACTATTGATTGAAACTATAAATAATTACTAATTCGACAGTTGTGAACGCAGTTTCATAGGAGTTTCACAGGATTTTTAAAATGTGCGAAAATTGGATATCTTGTACATTTCAGAGCAAAAGTACAAGAATAACAAAATGTTTAAAATTAAATTTTACGTTTAAAAAGTTTAAATTTGTTATAGGTACCTAGCATGTGTGTCGTACTAGATATTTAAAAAATAAAATGTGATATTCTTGTCCTTTGGCTCCAAAATGTACAAGAGAGCCAATATCCGAACATTTTTAAAATTCTATGTTCTGCATTTCTGTGGACAGCCTGTATATAAAACATTAAATATTTCACATTTTTTGTTTGGTAATTACTGAAAGTATAACATATAAGTGAAAGTAATTACAGAATGAAAAAGTTGAATGCATACCGGATCTTTATAAAAGATATTTAGCAAGTCTTGCAAAAAGTAATTGCGCAACAACTTTTTGTACAATAATGCAATGTAAAAAACTGCGTAACTATTGAAATATGTAATAAAATACGCTGTATATTATAAAAATAAAATGAACTTCCAGGCCAAAAAAATTATCTACATCTAAGAAAAGTAGAAATAAACAGATGGATATGATTGAAGGTTTGTTTGTGCGAACTATTATGATAAATTGCGGAATTAAAATATTTAATGAGATTCACTAACCAGAAATCTTTTGGAGAGCCTAACCACATGGCAGGAGTCAAAACCGCAGCGATAAAAATATACCAAATACAGTACTTAATCTGCGGTACAATATCTGTTAACAATTCCTGCACAATTTGCGACGCTAACAACATGTACACAATGCCTGCTCCAAAAAGCGTGAACTGTATACATCCAGAAACGAGATAGCTCCCCCATCTTCCAACAGCTCTGTAAGCTATTGTTGCGTACGGATTTCGGGTTTTAGTTCTGTGTTCCGGAAAGCGTTCTTCTAAGATCTCCCAACAACTGCCTAGTTTGATTCCGCCGTAACCGGCGTTGAAGCAGAATACTACCACAAGAATGAGACCTATCCAACCTGCAAGGGAAAAAAATTACTTTTCAATTTAAAGTAAACTGGAAAACAGGAACTCAATTCCAATTAGTGGAATCTTTTTAGATAAAAGCGAAATATTTCTTTGTAGACGTAAGTTATATCCACTGGCGTAGTTACAATTGATTGTATTAATTATTAATAAATATGAAATACAGAATCGATAAACTACGAATAATAATTATAGAATATGGTCAAATTTTCAATTGGAAAATAAATTTTTAGTTAGCAGCGGTTATTATTTTTATCTTATGGAAATTTATACTGCATTTCTTTTCGGTTTTTAAAAGTAGAGTACGTTAATGATCTGTTTATTGAGTTAAGAACATATGTCCGTACGTAAGGTCAAATGTCAAAGGCCCAGACAAAGATGAATTCTTATCCGTTAGTCACGAGACATAACACGAAAAGGAAAAAATATACTATCAGCAACAAAACAGTCTAATAAAAGTAACAAAAAAACATATCACGCTTCGTAACAACGGTTTATCATTTATGTAACTATTCGCGTAATATATTTTACTTTTTTTTCACATACAAAATAAGGTAGAAAGTGCGTAATTATTTTGGTCAATGCTATGACTAATGCTTAAACATTAGTAATAATATAAATAAATAAATAATACTTAGTATTTATGATTGATAATTATTACTAAAGCAAATAATGATATATAATCAAACATTACAGTAACTATGCGAGATTATTTTTATTACTCAGCAATCAAATTGATGAAGTATATAATAAAATTATTTTATAATATGCGCACCTGAATTAACTATAGCTCTTGGTAAAGCCAAGACACCGCTCCCTGCCATTTCACCTACAATAAAGACAGCCGCGGATATAACATTTAATCCCTTTTTTTGGAGTTTTCTCTTTGGATTATGAGTATGATGACCATTTTCAGCGTTAAAAGCTGTTCCCTGATACTAAAAAAGAATAGTATTGTATAGATAGATCTATTAACATATTGTATAATTAGCAAATAATTTTATTGTGTTAATTAATAATAATTAAAATAACTTTACCCTTTCGTTCATAGTAACAGTAGCTAAACCATCCTCAGGGTCACAAGCAACTTGGGTCCATATAGGATCCCGCGATCCAGTTGACTGATAGCTCGGCATTTTATAGATTATTTAATTAAACAAAAATATAAATATCACAACTTATTGCACTAACAGGCTTTCATAAAATATATAAACAAAGATCACTCGTAGAAATATCACATAAGAAATATACTGGATCAGAAGTAAAACTGTTAAGTATACTATATCATAAATACTGACCAATAGTATAACACATGTTTTTTACAACAAATTATATTTAATCACATATTAGTTTAAAAGAAAATAATAAAATTGATTTAAAACTATAAACACACGTTCAGTGTCAAAATCATCTGATATTCAAATCATTTGAAGTTAGGTACTTATAACTTGCGCAAGGAAAAAACATTGCACGCAAAACTTTTTAATAAATCTCATGTCATAAGTGTTGGAAAATATAATAATATATATAGTCAAATACTAGTTTCTACTAAATATATTCTATATTTTTATTTACTTGTTGTAAATTTATTTATTTTACAGTAAACAGTTTCATTTAAAGTAACCAAATATTTTTATTGTTTTGGAATTTCTGGAAATGAATG
This sequence comes from Pterostichus madidus, assembly GCA_911728475.2. Taxonomy (NCBI): domain Eukaryota; kingdom Metazoa; phylum Arthropoda; class Insecta; order Coleoptera; family Carabidae; genus Pterostichus; species Pterostichus madidus. The sequence continues at coordinate 39,732,324 of OU452306.1, read as the reverse complement.
TAGCTTTGACGTAGAATATTCTTCAACTTCATCCGTGTCAAATCAGTCAATCAGTCAACGTGAAATAACTGAACATTATTTGTAACTTCCTAATTATTTATAATTATTTCGTCAATAAATACAATACTAGTTCTATAGTTGAGTTCCTTATGAACTCTATAAATTATATGTGACAATGTCGTCAAGAGTTCTCAGAAAATTACAGGGAGACAAGGAATTAGTCGAAGAACCAAATTCTGATCCAGAGACTGATTTACCTATTAGCGGGGGTGCAAGAAGAAAGCAATTAAACATCAATAGATATGATTTGGTGAGTTAATATTTATGATTCTATTTACAATTTTTTATCTATTATTGTACCATGAATCACTGTTATCTACAGTCGCAATAAATTAATCATGATTGATTGTTATCCAAAAAATGAACATATTTTAGTTAAATCAACAATCACATTCAGAAAGCGAAGTTAAGGAAGACGATAATGAAACAGAAGCAAATAATGCACCTGATCATGCAGACGGCCATGAAGCCACAAAACGCAAAAAGAAAAAAAGAAAGAAAAAGTCCGGAAAATCTTTAAATGCGAGGAGGAGCAGTGAAGACAATGCTGATGTAATATTTCTATATTAATTTATTGCTTTAGTTCACATAGAACATACATATAAAATCAATTTTGCCTGTCGTTATTTTATATTTTTATGGTCAGTAGAAATGAGTCTAGTTCAAAAACCATTAAATTAATATTCGCGCCTACATTATAAAAAAGTATGTGGGCGAAATGTGTATGACTTCACTTACAATAATACATACAGTTGTATTAAGTCGGAATCTGAATAATTAACGCATGCAAATTATCAGAACTTATATTTTTCCAACGGGCAATTTTTGGCGCGCTTGTATACACTTTAAAATGTAGGTCTTTTAATAAATAAATATTTTTATTTGAGGTTGATGAAATAGAACGTACAATTCGAGAGGTAAATAAATTATTAGGGGAAAGTCCAGCATCGGGACCATTAACGATCACTGAAAAGTATTCTAGCGTTCGAAAGAGCGTTCTCAGTGTCCAGCACAAAAATTTAAATCCTAACAATGAGCTGAAACGGATATTTGGTTCAAAAATAATTCAGCCTGAACAGTAGGTCTCTCAAATACTAGTTTAGATTGCAATAAATAATAAAAAAAAACATTTTCAGTAAGAGGAAAAATCGTGGTCGTGGTCATTTAAAATCAACCTGGCTAGTCACTGGAAAAGAAAACTGGCCACAAGTCGGCAAAAATGGTTTGGGAATGCAGTTGGTAGAAAATAAAGATGGTGTTATTACTTTCACATACGAGCACAGTTCGAGCTATCAACAGATCCAGAAGAAATTCCTGGAGGCTGTTGAGAGTTTAAACCCGGACAATATTGTTGCGATTATTAACAATCATCCGTATCACGTAGACGCATTGATTCAACTCAGCGATTTGTGTCGTCTGAGTGAAGATCTGGCGATGGCTGCTGAATTGATTGAAAGAGCTTTATTTTGTTTGGAATATGCGTTTCATCCACTATTTAATATTGCACAGGGTAACTGCAGATTAGATTACAGAAGACAGGAAAACAGGTAGATTATTTTATTTTATATATTGCGGATGAAAGATTCGTGAAACAGGTGTTTGTTGTTTGAACAATATATGGATGAATACGAAGATTTTATGAATGTGAATTAATCTTAACGCGCTTGGCTAGCCTTTAGCATAGTTTAAAGGACTTAAAATGATTCTAAAGGGTTTAAAACAGTTTTAAGATGTATTTGTGAGCTGGGATCCTCTAGCCATCGTTTTTAAGAACGCCTCTAACTTTTAGAGCGGTTTAAAAGACTTTAAAATGATTCTAAAATATTTATAAGAGAATATGTTTGACGAGGACTGATTATTTGATTAATTTGATGAGTGAATATTTTTATGAATGAATTTAGGATTTGTGCTACCCCATTTGATGGGATATAGCGTGATGTTATGGATGTATGCATGTATGTATGAATATTTCAAGAGTTTGTTCTATTTAAATCTTTTTTTAGGGCGTTTTTCATAACTTTATTCAAGCACTTAATATTCGTTGGTGGTAGAGCTTGTTACAGAACTGCCCTTGAGTTCTGCAAAGTGCTACTATCTTTAGATCCGGAAGGAGATCCACTAGCAGTCGTTTTAACTTTAGATTTCTATGCGCTTAGAGCGCGAGAATACCAGTGGCTTATTCAATTTTCAGAAGAATGGGAAGCTAGAAGAAATCTATCACAATTACCTAACTTTGCTTATTCACTTGCTATTGCACATTTTCACCTAGCTGATGGTGATTTTCAAGAAGCTGATACTTTAATTCAAAATGCGTTAATTATGTTTCCCAGTGTTTTAATTCCATTGTTGGAAAAGTGTTCCGTTCAGATTGATTCCAGGGTTCAAACGCATAATTTCTTTGGGCCGAAAACACAATCTAAGTAAGATTTATACACCTTTTATTTCCAATAAGATTATATTTTAATCTTATTTAGGCAAGCACCAGCTTTAGCAACTTTAGTGAAACTTTATATTTGCCGCACATATCACGTTTGGAAAGAAGCTGATGTTCTTCCATGGCTTGAACGCAACGTCCATGAGGTTTTAGATAGAGTTGACGCTGGAGAAGAATATGTAAACGAGTGTGAAGCCAAACGATCAAAAAGATATCAAGGCACACCTAGAAATATTCTTAGACACATTTTACTTTCTGATATTAAAGAAGTGACACCTCCACTGACAGAAGTACATTAATTCATAACTTTTTTTTCACGATTCTATCAGAAACTAAAATTTTATTTCCTCAATTGAGAAAGTAAAGTGATATTTTTCATCCCTAGGGAAGGAAAGTAAAGCCAAATCCATGGCAATTATAAAACAACTGTATGATTTGACATAAGTGACATCTGTCAAGAGAATCTTATCTCAATTTTACTTTCTGAGAGGGTAGTGAAAGAATTATATGTATACCTCGTGAAGAAATCTCTTGATGTACAAATAAGTATTTTATTTACTTGTTTTATTTTAGGAGACTCAGGGTCCAGTCTTGGGATTTGATCCCGTACCACCTCCAGATTCTATTAATTTATATTCCAAACCTAAAGGACCCACTAGAATACCGTCGAACACGAGTGCTTTTGGAATATTTTTCCAGTCTTTATTGCCCAACTTTAATCTAGCTGCTCAGGCCGATCAGCTTTTAGAAGCACAGTTAGTATTAAAGTAAATACATTCATTCATACATAAAAATTTTAATCTACGCCAAACACTCCATCTACATTCATAATTCCTTTCTTACAAGCTCTTCTCATCCTCCGTTCAAGCAATAAATCGTCAATTATATTTCTTCATTTATTTTTATTTCTCCAATCTTTCATTAATTATTTAAGATATTGTATTAAAATAAAACAAAACTTTATTGTTTTATTAGTTTAAAATAAATTCATTTTAGAGAGAAAACTTAGTCCCAGGTTCATCGGTCGAATTTTTCTTTCCTCATTTACTTATTGAATATTATAGTTTGGAGGATGGGGCCAGAGGCGGGCCAGCCCCACTGGAAGGAGACGAAAGCAACGGCGTTGATTTACGTAGAAGTGTGGCCTCGCTGGTAGACGCCATGCGTGACCTGCTGAGCAACATTCGCCTTCCTGATGTCCCTAACGACGCGGATGACGATAACAGCGGTGATAGTGAAGAAGATGAAGACCATAACAATTATTTAACGTGAATCACTCAAGTATATGTGATGTGATAGTTTTCTAATTGAGGCTGCTTGAAACATTGGTTGTTTGTTAAAGAATGATTTGTTATATTTTTATATTTATTTGAGATTGTTGAAAAGTTTTCTGCTCTTCGTTACCTTTTTTCGATATTTGAATTTTTCGTGTATCTTTTAACTCATGTTTTAAGTTGTATCAAAATTGTTGCGCTGTTAAAATCTTTTATCAAATTGTATTTAGGTACAGTATAATTTTATACTTATTTATTGCTAAATGCTTATTGTTTTTTCAATAATTTATTCGCGGTTAACGTTACTAACAAATTACTGATAATTTATCCTCATTATGTAAATGTTTCTTTTGCAGTCTTTATTGAAAACTTTAATGTTGTGAAATTCATATATGTGTAAAATGTATGTATGAATGATTACGTTATATTATATCAAATAAAAATTGCAGTAACTAGTAACTGTTAAAAGGTATAAATCTATACTGGCACATGTTGTTTTTAACACTAATCCGTGCCTTTATAATAAATCATTTCCAGATGAGATATGATCTTATAAGTGTAATGAAACTGATTAAACACACTTGAAACCGAAATTATAATTTAGCGCTAGAATGATGGTGTGCTCGTGCGCAGTAGTTTCGCGAGGTGTGGTTAACTGATAAATGTCATTTTCCGTGGATCATCACAGGGCGTGATTATTTACATATATTTACGTTATTATTTTATAACTTTTCATTATAATTAACTAAAAGTGTTCTTTTAAAATGACTGGAAGGCTTCCGGCTTGTGTTATTGATGTGGGCACCGGGTAAGTTACACACCTAACCTTACTTGTATTAGTCATAGGAACATTTATATGTTTATTATTTAAACAGGTATACAAAACTGGGGTTTGCTGCCAACAAGGAGCCCCAATTTATTATACCGTCCGCTATTGCTATAAAAGAATCAGCTAAAGTTGGAGATCAATCAAGTAGACGTCTTGCTAAAGGGGTTGAAGATTTGGATTTCTACATCGGTGACGAAGCGTTCGATGCTACAGGATACGCTGTTAAGGTAAGCTAGAAATATTAACTGTTATTTCTGTTATTAATTTAATTATTTTGTAGTATCCTGTGCGACATGGATTAGTAGAAGACTGGGATCTAATGGAACGGTTCTTAGAACAATGTATTTTTAAGTATCTTCGGGCAGAGCCAGAAGATCATCATTTTCTGTTGACAGAACCACCTCTAAATACCCCAGAAAACAGGGAATATACTGCTGAAATTATGTTTGAATCCTTTAATGTTCCTGGATTGTACATTGCTGTACAAGCTGTTCTGGCTTTAGCTGCAAGTTGGGCTTCTAGATCAATTGAAGATAGAACTCTTACTGGAATTGTTGTTGACAGTGGGGATGGTGTCACTCACGTCATTCCTGTGGTATGATTCATATTTCTTCCTTCCAGAAATTTGTATAAAATAAGATAAAATTGTTTTTTCTAAAGGCTGAAGGTTATGTGATTGGTAGCTGCATCAAACACATTCCAATTGCTGGCCGTAACATCACCTACTTCATCCAATCACTTCTTCGCGAGCGTGAAATTGGAATCCCTCCTGAACAGTCTCTGGAAACAGCCAAAGCAATCAAAGAACGATATTCCTACATTTGCCCAGATATTGCAAAAGAATTTGCCAAATATGACACCGATCCATTGAAATGGATGAAAAAATACGAGGGCATGAATTCTATAACTAGACAACCATTTTTTGTTGATGTTGGATATGAAAGATTCTTGGGCCCGGAGATTTTCTTCCATCCTGAGTTTTCTAATCCTGATTTTACGACACCGTTGTCGGAAATTGTTGATACTGTTATTCAGAATTGCCCTATTGATGTGCGAAGGCCGTTGTATAATAATATTGTGCTCTCTGGAGGCTCTACTATGTTCCGCGACTTCGAGAGGAGGTTACAGAGAGATATTAAACACACTGTTAATGCTAGACTAAAACTTAGTGAGAATTTAAGCGGAGGGAGAATTAAAGTAAGTATTTAATTTATTCATTCCTGTTTGGCACACTGCGCTTCATCCACATTCACTCGGAATTATTCGTTTTCTCAAGAAACCTTCAATCATATCCTTCCATTTATTTCTAGGTCGTTCACCAACACACGTTCCAAATGCCCAAACCATCTCAACAGACTCACGTCCACTCTTCTAACAACATTCTTCTCAATCACACACTCATCATACACCAACGTATTCTTGTTTCTGTTTATTAATAAAATTGTTTTACAGCCTAAACCAATTGATGTTAAAGTAATTTCGCATCATATGCAACGATATGCTGTGTGGTTCGGAGGCAGTATGTTAGCGTCAACGGTAATATTTCCTCTTAAATTATTTTTAAATAATTGCTAATTATTTTGTGATATTTCCAGCCTGAATTTTATCAAGTGTGCCACACTAAAGCTGCGTACGAAGAGTACGGACCCAGCATCTGTAGACATAATCCTGTTTTCGGTACAATGACATAATATAATTTTATTAAAATTTCCATGTTGAAGAAAATTCACGTTTTCTAGCATTAGGAAAAATGAAATATATGAAGTTAAATCGTAATTTTAATTGCATTTAAAACTATTTTATAAATATATAATTTTCATTTCTTTTATTTCATGCGTTTTTATAATTATGCATATATTTTGATTCTAATTACAGTATTTTAAAAATAAAGAAGTTGATACAATCGTATTTTAGAGAATAAATCAAAATATGTGCTTATAAATGTTTTATTATCATTACATTTTTATATTTTATTTCTATGTTTAAGGTACCAAAATTAAATTAAAATATCTTTTAAAGAAAATGGTCTCATTATTTTATAACACCTTCAAAAATTTGCTTTTACTTTAAAATTTAAAAATCCCGCATTATATATTAGTTCTAAATTCGGACGCTTTCCACTAGAACAGTTGACTTACTTCCCTTTCCTGTTATAACTCGGCCATTTTATTTTTAGACAGAAACAGTGTGGGAAAGGTAAGTGATTGTTTAGTTTTGATTTTACTTACAAAAGTAGTAAGCTTTAATCTTTAATTAACTTTAATATAATATTAATTATGCCACAACTATTTGCTAAAGATTTCTTTAGTTCTTGAACCATTATTTGCAAATTTACGGTTACTTACATTTTACCACGTGTGCCTCTGCTGCTTGGTTATTTTCTTGGTAAATGGCATAAGGACATTTAAATTATATTTATTTTGCTTTTGTACTATCAATAATCTGTTGAATGATGCGACAAATATCATAAGTCTTACATGATGACGATTATTTCCATCACCCATTTTCTGACGACTGATTATTGATCATTCATATTTCTTGTTAATTCTTTTACTTGCTAATAGTTTTTTAATTAAATATTTTATTTTAGGCAAAATGTCCGCCCATCTGTCGTGGATGATCATTCGCAATAACAATGCGTTCCTTTTGAAGAAACGTAACATCTCCAAGCCATTCAGTACTGTAAGTAATATTACCAAAAATATCTAATTTTTTATTGCAATTTATGGCCAAATTCATAGACGTGATTCACCCTGACCTCATCCTTCCTTCACTCTCAAAATTGAAGTAACTAAGGCAACTAACTCAAGAATTTGCACAATTTTGAGGTAGTTGCCTTAGTTACTTCAACTTTAAGTGTGAGATGAGAATGAGGTGTGAATAAGTCACGATTATGAATTTGACCCTTAATGATGATTTTTATTGATTATCACCAAGATCGATGAATGCCATGATTATAAATAATCTCTGACAAAATCAATAAAATTGCATTGGTACAATAATGTAAGCATCGTTGTTACATTTCTTCCATTTTGTTACAGGAACCAAGTAACTTGCCCAACTTGAACTCTTTCAGATACAATGGTTTAATTCACAAGAAAACTGTTGGTATTGTTGAGCCCAAGGACAAGAAGGGCTTCACCGTGGTCTACAAGAAGGCCAAGAAACAGGTGCGTCTTCAAAATCACCATTTCTTGTTCATTGCAACAAACTTTTTTTTTAAAATGATGTTTTATATATGTGACTTGACGTCTCTCCATGAAGACTCTATACTACCCACTGTATCTGATATTTATTTTATTCAACTATTTTGTGTAATATGTTTCGTAAAATATTGGATTATCGTTTTAAGTTTCTGTTTTAGAACAAGCCCCGTAGGGCTACTGTCACCAGAACCATGAAGGCTGGCCCCAGAAGATCGTTGTACAAACTCCGGAGGTTGTTGAACAAAAACAGCTACCGCAAAGATTTAACAAAGGTACTTATTTATCATGTTTCATTTTCTGATTTATTTTGTGCATGATGATTCTTACTACCAAGATCTTTGATGGCCATGATGTTATAATTTATCTGAGGCAATTGATTCGACTATTTATTGATTGATTTTTTTGAAAGATTCTGAATTTGTTTAATTTCATTATAGGTCGCCTTACGCAGAGCCAGCGCTATTCTTCGATCACAGAGACCCGCCCCTGTTAAGAAACAAAGACCGAAGAAAGCAGAATAATTTGTAAATTAAATTTTCTATCAAAATAAACGTTATCTGCTAAAATATGTTTTGTTTTTAAGTATTTTTACATTAAAGAATAAGTTTATTATAAAATATTGCCAGTTTTATTCCTCTGAAATTTATATAAAAATTTAAAAGCCGGTCCTGTTTTTATGACATTGAAAAACAAGTGACAAGTCGACAAGAGTCGGATATGTGAGGTTAGAATTTTTGACACATGTCAGTTTCAGAGCAATATTTGTTTAATAATAATGGCTACACAAGAGCACAAAGAATTATCTACATTTATAAAAACAGTGCATTCTTCTTTAAGAAAAACGGCAAAAAGAATTGGTTATGATAAAGCATGGAAGGAACACTGCGGCAACGAAATCAATTTGAAGAAATATGCTAAATCAATGAAAACTCTTGCAACAAAACATTGGAGTGATAATCAAAAGAGTAATGCGAAAGTTGTATCAAGAATTTCATGGGTTCATTCATTTTGTCAGTTGTATTTTTATGGTGAAGAAATGAAGAGGCAAAGGAAAAGAGAATTTGAAATATTAGACAAAATAGAAACTGTAATTAGTACACCTACAGAACATAATGATAATTTTAAATGTTTAGAATTGTTAGATGTTGGAAGCTGCTACAATCCTTTTAAAGAATTTACGTGTTTTCAAGTGTTAGCTATAGACATAGCTCCTGCTTGTGATGATGTTTATAAATGTGATTTTATTAATACGCCTGTTAGTGAAAATATTAATATTAACAACAAATCCGTTGATCAATTAAAAGCAGATGCATTTCACGTTGTAGTTTTTAGTCTATTGTTAGAATATTTACCTTCACCTGAACAACGATTGTTATGTTGTACAAAAGCTTACGATTTGTTGAAGACCGAAGGTATTTTAATTATTATTACACCTGATTCAAAACACGTCGGAGCAAACGCTAAAATTATGAAATCTTGGAGATATGTTTTATCAAAAATAGGATTTTCCAGGATAAAATATGAAAAGCTACCGTATTTACATTGTATGGTGTTTAGAAAATCTATTTGTAGTGATGTAGCGAAACGTTGGGCTACTTTAAACGAAGGCAAAGATTTTTACGAAATGTTGAATATCCCTCAGGATTTTCAAGAAAATGTTGAGGAAATAGTTGAAAATAAAAGCAAGGAAAAGGATGATAATAATTACATCACTGAACTACCGTTTACTGCAGTGTAATTTGTGAAATATATTTTTTACTTTCAGGATTTCTGTTTCATTTTGAACTGCCGCTGCCCATTTCTTTGGTCTGAAAATCCCTATAAATTAGACAATAAAAGTTAAAAATAAAATCACTAGAAAATGACAGAGTGACGCCATTTTTAAGGGGTTGTTAGTTTGTTTATTTTATTAGTCAAAGAATGGGATTAATATAATTTGAATAAATACAGTGCCAAAAGTATATTTAGTAAACAAATTGTATAGGAAATAAATAAGTCTTTAATTATGTCGCTCAGTGCCAGTGCAGAAAATTTAACTTCCGAACCGCAAGTAAATAAATAAATAAATAAAAAACACGCAAACATGCCATTTAAATTTATTATGGAAATTTAAATTTACATTAATTAACAATTATGCTTATGGGTGTTACATAATTTAAATGGTTGAACTTAAAACTGTGTTATTTGTGTCACTTTCACTATAAAATTGTTGGATTAGTCATCTTTATGTTAATTGCAGATTTAATTAATTCCGGTGTTAGTAACTATTGTATTTAAATTACAGAATTATGATGGCTCAAGTTCCATGTGTTTGGAGCTTGCACTGGAAGGGGAGAGACTTTGTAAAGCTGGTGATTGCAGAGCTGGTGTAGCGTTTTTCCAAGCAGCGATTCAAGCTGGAACCGACGACTTACGAACATTAAGTGCTATTTACAGTCAACTAGGAAATGCTTACTTTTATCTTGGCGATTATCCAAAAGCCATGCAATACCACAAACATGACCTTACACTTGCGAGAACCATGGGCGACAAACTGGGTGAAGCCAAGTCGTCAGGAAATCTGGGAAATACTTTGAAAGTGATGGGTCGATTTGACGAAGCTGTACTCTGCTGTAAACGTCATCTAGAACTTTCGAGAGAATTGGGCGATAGATTGAGCGAAGGTAGGGCTTTATACAATTTAGGAAACGTTTATCACGCCAAAGGCAAACATGTCGGAAGAGTTGGACACCAGGATCCCGGCGAATTTCCAGAAGATGTCAAAAGTTGTTTGCAACAAGCTGTCACTTTCTACGAGTAAGTAAATATAAACATTTATCCTTTTTGAATGTTACAAGTATTAATTTTCTAGGGAAAATTTAACTCTTATGCGCGAACTAGGAGATGTGGCAGCTCAAGGTAGAGCTTGTGGAAATTTGGGAAACACACATTATTTACTCGGAGATTTCGCGCAAGCGATTCGGTATCACGAAGAGAGGTTAGCAATTGCGAGACAATTTGGTGACAGACCTGCTGAGAGGAGAGCTCATTCTAATCTTGGTAATTCACACATATTTCTTGGCCAGTTTGAAGATGCTGCTCACCATTACAAGTAAGTTTAGAAACTTTAACATCACACTGTGTTCTGTCAAACTCTTGAAATATTCACTGAACATTTATTCATTAGATTCATCTTACAATTATCCTGGAATATCATCCACATTCATAATTTCTTTCATATAAGCCCGTCTCACAGTGATAATTTTTATTAGGCGAACGTTAGTACTGGCGCAAGAATTAGGCGACCGAGCAGTGGAGGCTCAAGCATGTTACAGTTTAGGAAACACTTACACACTTTTACGAGATTACGAAACAGCGATCGAGTATCATTTGCGTCACTTGATGATCGCTCAACACCTAGGAGACCGCGTCGGCGAAGGAAGAGCTTGCTGGTCATTAGGAAATGCTCATGCAGCTCTTGGAAACCACGAAAAGGCTTTATACTTTGCTTCCAAACATCTAGAAATTTCCAAAGAGGTTAGTTACAACAAAATAATATTTTACAACCAAACTACAAAATTATTTACAGCTTGACGACCCCATGGGGCAAGCCACAGCCAAAATGAACATCACAGACTTACGTAAAGTGCTCGGACTGGCGGAGACGTCTCCCGACGAGGCTCCCAAGTCTCCGGAGGTTGCAGAACAATCTCCAACACCTTCACTGACGACTCCAGTGTCCGCAGTGCAGCAGGTGAGCTCGAGTGTAGCTTCCACACAGGCAGAAAGCAACAGCAGTCAGCAGAGTCAGAACAGTCGAATGTTGAGGGTGAGACGAGAGAGTATGGAACAGCTCAACTTGATTAAGGTAGGGCGAAATGCGTTTTATAGGAAGTGTTTGTCTTGTCTGTCCGATGGTGGTGGGAACCAGAAAGTGTACGTAAATTAATAATTTATTTTTGGTGCACTTTCATTCAGATTCAGTTTATGATTTTCATTGCTTGGCTATACTTGCGATGTACAAAGTTATTTTTTATTACAATTGCTTTTTTTATTGTTTTGAGTAGCATAATATTTATTGCTCTACATTTATTTATTGTTTATTATTTATTTGGGAAGAATGTTAAAAAGTATAAATATATCATCACTCCATTTACCCATTACTTTATGTGCTTATTCTGCCGGAGCATATCTCGGTAAGTGATATATTTATGCGCGTAAAGTGCGGTTACCAGCCGTCAAATCACGGTCCCCAAAGATGTTAGTGGAGGGAGAGTCACAGGGGTAATTTTATTGTGGTGAAAATTGTTTGTCGGCTGTGGGAAGGATTTAATTTATTTAATATATTTTTTTCTGTCTTTTCTTGAATAATTTTTTAATTAAAAAAAAACCGTAAGGTTTATTTAAAAGTAATCTTCATTTGTGTGAATATTTATTTTAAATGATGACGTTTCGGATCTATATTTAGTTCCATTCTCAAGTCAACAAAATAAATAGTAGATTAAACAAAAATTTAATAAACATGTTTCAATAGTTAAAGTAAATATTACACTATATTTTTAAATTCAACAAAACTTATAATGTGCGTACACTACCATAATTCCGAAACGTCGTTATTTAAAATAAATTTATCTTTAAGTGTCCACTCCTATTTATCTTTCTTTGCATTATTCTAATTAAGATGTATTTCTTTATAAACATCAACAATTTGGCTTTTATTCATATTTTGTCTTCCTGCATTCAGCAGTCAAGAAGTGTCCATCTTTTATTCTGAATATTTATGTATTTGTAGTTGACACCAGATGGAAAACCGCGTCCACAAAGTAAAATAAATCCGGTCCTGAACACCAATGTAGTAACAAAAGCCCCCTCACCCTCTAGAAATGAAGACGAAGATTCATTCTTTGATTTGTTATCGAAGTTCCAGTCGAAACGTATGGACGATCAACGATGTTCTCTACAAGCGAATAAAGTATTTAAAAGTTTCTTAAAATCTCCAACAAATTTATTTACAATCATTATAATTATTTTCAGGTGGACAATAAAGAAAACACCAATGCGACATTAAATATTCCGAATGGAAACAATAACAACAACAATAATAACAACGAAAGGCCTGATGATTTACTCGACATGATTGTTGGCATGCAATCCAAGCGCATGGATGAACAAAGAGTTGCTCTGCCACATCTACCAGGTAGGATTTTCAAATTATTAAGCCCTCCTTACATAAAAAAAAATAAATAATTCTCAAATATAAACACATTTTGTCTTCTTTATACCGTTGTGTTAAATTATGTGTCATAATTGTTTTATTATTTTTGTGAATTAAAAAATGAAGTTAAAATTGGAACTACAAATGTAATTATTTGCTAATTCTGTTTATAAAAAAAAATAGAGACTAATAGAGTGGATGTCTTCTCGTTATAAGAAATAATATTTAAATAAAAATAAATAAATATATTGGATACTGGATGTGGCACTCTATCGAAGCAGATCTCTGTAAGTAATATATTTATACGCGTGAAATCCAGCCATCAAATTATGGCCTCCAAAGATGTTAGCTTAGTTTTAATTTAGATTTAATGTTATAAAAATGTAAAGGTCTGCAAACGTCTTCTTTACAACGATTGGCTGGCACAGCAGCAAACCCCGCTCCGGATGACTCCTTCCTCGAGATGTTAGCTCGTTGTCAAGGCTCTCGATTAGAAGACCAGCGGTCACCTCTTCCTCCTGTCACCGCAGCAGTCGTGGATGCTGAAAGTGAACCTACACCTACTCCACAACCTGCAACTGCAGCTCGTGCAGGAGCTACAGTTCCCGACGAAGATTTCTTCTCACTTATTATGAGGCTACAAAGTGGGAGAATGGAAGACCAGCGGGCTACAGTTCCCATTGCGGAAAATGGGTAAGAGAAAATGGTACACCAACTCAGGACAAGTCAAAGAATGATTTATTTGTAGATTAAATAATGGGGCGATCCCAAACTCAACGAACGGACAAATAAATGGAGCTACGAAGAAGAAGAAATGAAGGTAATTGTTGTAAGTTTTTTGTATTCTTGAAATCTATTTACTGCCACTCTGATTTTATTTGTAAATTTTATTATTTCATGCGTTTCATTAATGTTTTGCCATTTCGTAATTTTATTACAACTATTTTAATTCGGATCATTTTATATTATTTTTTTAATAAAAATCTTTTAAATTATTTGATTAAGAAGTGCCCAAATCAATTAATTCATATCAATCAATTATCGGCAAAATGACGTCCAATTCTGACAAGTAAGCATTTATAGTTTATATAAACGTAGAAAGAAAATAAAGTCTTATAATCAAATAACTCTTATTTTAAAATGAACTTGTGTTAATTTAAACTTTGCTACACTTATAAATTAAGTTAAATATCATAAATAGTTAAATAATTATAGACAAAGAATAGAAAATTGAAACATTTGATGTTAAATAAATACTAAATAAGCTTTAAGTAGATTTCCTTTAAATTCTTTTAGAATGAACAAAACAGAACAAATTAAAAATTTGCAAAGTTAAAATTAAACACTAAATAGATCGCACTGATATTGAAATAGAAATCTTTGTAAATTATTAGATTTTCACCTAATAACTCTGAAGCATAATAAGATTAAGTGAAACTCTCTTAGCGCAAAGAACAAAGCATTTATTTTAGTAGATTTATTTATTTTATATATATTTTTACAATTAATTATATATTTCTATTATGTATATTTTAATCTTTAGTGTATTATATTTCTAATATATTTTTAAATATAATATTTCAAGTAAGTATTGCCACATTTTATTTTTGTACTCGATATTATTTTCTAGGATTGTATTTTTAAAATTGAAAGGAACGCAGGTTACAAGGGGCCACTATAAATATTTCTACAATACACCATTTATGTAACTGGCAGGGCGATTTTGGAAAATGATTCTTTAAGTTTCAGGTGGTAATATTTATTTGAAATGTACTAATATATTATTAATTATTAGTAACAAATTTAGAATAACGCATTTATGAAAACCCCATTAGATAGATAGTGTGCCAAAAATAAATTTTTAATTGTTAGCAAAAATGTTACATGTTTTTATATAAAAGATATTTAAAATGTTTTCATTATAGTGAAGTCTATGAATCCTGAAAGATTATTAACAGTTTTTTAACGTAGACTAAGAAATAAAACTAACATAAAACGATTTATTAAGTAAGTACCTCGTTAGTATTATTTCAAATAACTAGAGAAGATCATTTCGATACAAAACTTTACCTAAATCTCATTTACTCTTGATCCATATTTTTGTCTATCTGTGTATTCACTTATGGAACATGTTGATATGCGATGAAATCATAAAAAATATTTCACTCTTATGATATTAACTCATAAACTCATTAGCGATGGGCCATAATCAGAATAATTATGATTTCTGAAATATGGCTTCATCGTTTGCTTATATAGATTCTGTATAAATTTGATTGTGTATGAAATATTTTACAGAATTATTATATACAGTCAAATTTAAACATCAACTATAACATAGCTTTAATAAAACTCCTGCCAATCATTAAATCATGATACAGTTTTAATAATGTTACATATTGATGATTAATGATGTTAAAATCATTCTTGTATTTTATAACATGAAAATATCAGATAATATAGATTTGTAAATATTACGAATATCATATTCATGGTTAAATGTTAATATTATTTGATATTTTCTAACTATCGATGTCTCATATTTCAAAGAATCGTTACAGTTTGGCTTTTACCCATTGTTCAGAACATAAAAATATTAAATTTCTACCCATTTCAGCTAAAGATGATTACAGAATGTTATATATTATCATCATCTTTGCTATAAATTGAACTGTATTTGTTGTCTTCTTCATGTACACAAAAAATAAACATTAAGAAAGGAAAACAAAACTATATACTTCAATACTCTATTTATTATTAGTAAATAAAATATGTACAATAATTAATTAAAACTTAAATTATATTGGAGGCAGCTTTAATAAAAACTGCCTATACCACATAAAACTAGTAAATCCACATAAACTATACCAAGTAAATATGTAAGATAAATGTTCATTTCTCAAGGTGACTCTTGTCTGTCCACCTACGGGCCCCCCAGGTACATCAAATTCAGATATTGTATCCAAAAATATTGGAGCTGCATTTGTAAGTCTCCCCATTGTATTTAAATCTCTGAAATTTAACATTTTATTTACTGCTAATCATGTAATTTTCGATTTACCTATAGAACCAAGAGTTGGCTTCAGGATTATTGTTCGGAATAAAATTGGGCCGATTTTCGTGTAGCCTTACAACTCCAACTAATTCAACTTCTCCTGAAATCTGGCCCTCCTTTCTTGAACGAGGATCTTTATTTTTGGTGGACACCCAACCACGATTAACTAAAATTGTTAAACTACAAACATTTATTAATATACATTTTTGTTTCAGTTATTTTAAAATACTTACTCTCTATCAGCTAATTTGAAGGGAGTTACAACTAAATAACCGGTGTTTTTACTTTGATTTTTTGACATAAGGCCACCTTGAGTTGAAGCATCTCCGTGAATCAGCAACGACCTGGGGCCCATATATAATTCTTTGTCATGCAGGAAATGTCCTTTGACATATACTGGATAATATTCTAGATTTTTTAGTTCCCCTAAACTGAAGAAAATACAAGTGATAATAGTGAAGAACTAAGTTTTTGGATGAAAATTTTACTCTTCTGGAAGAGGTATGGGTTTTGAATTGCTCCTAGATTGCAGATCAGCTATTAAATCTTCTTTCCATTTTTTGCGTTGAATCTGCCAAGATCCTAATCCAAAGGTAGTTGTTGGAACTAACTAAAACAATTATTTTTTTTAGTTTGGACTCATTTTAATATATGACAACGTACAAGTAGAAACCAACCAATGGGCCCTATATTGTTTTCTTTCGACGGTACCTTAAAACTTGGTTTAGTTATTTGATTTTGAACAGTACATTTTGAAAAATTTCGTAATCTAGGATGTTTTAATAAATTTTTTGATAAATTAATAAATTGCTTTATTCGCAACATTTTAGGTTATATCGGACACTGACGTTTACATCAATTTTATGTAATGAGTAAGAAAATAAGTGGTGAATATTATTATTGGCATGTAGGTAAATTTATGTTGTTTTTTTACTATTTTTCTGCACTTGTAGAAATATATTTCATTTTATGACATATTCAAGGCCGATTAAAATGCATGCAACAGGACTGTATTATAAAATATTTGTTTCAGGTATGAAGTGTTTTGTCCAATTTACAAACCAACAGAAGATATTACAACAAAATAATCATTTTTGCGTATTATGGGTCCCTGAATTGTATCATCTAGGATACAATTAATCAGCCGGAAACAAGAGAATGATTGTATGTAGCAACTCATCTACTGAGGAAGTGATGCGAAAATGATTTTATGCTTTGATTATTTCAGATGTAAAAGCATCACACCGTATTTATTTATGTTCCTTGCCATAACGGGGATATGAAGGACGAATTGCTATTTCAATAATAGATCGTACAGTTGGATATTGAACGCCGTGTGCAGAACTTGTATCGATCGTGCAACAGGTGTTAAAAATGCGCATTTGAAATCTGGATCCGACTCTGCCCGAAAACAATATGCCATTGTTTGTGTGAATTATTCATTAGTGTGTGATATATTACAATTATTCAAATACTTCTGCTAGCTGTATTTTCATGAATGTGGAAGTAAAGTAAACTGAGTCTAATAACAGAGAACAAAAAGAAATTCTTTTTAATAACAATCGACAGGGACAACGAGTGAGTCATCGTTGTCGCTGTCATTGACTGTATATGCGTGCACATCCTTTTCATTGTGTGTGTGACTTCGAATTGGAGTTGATGAGTGTGACTAACAAACGTCAACGTTTTGTAAACACCACCGTATTTTCGCAGTTTTTATCAAGATTTATTGTGATAAAGGTGTTCACGTGATAAGCAACATGCAAAAGTTATAGATTATAAGTGATTAGTTGAATTTGTGTTATCAGAAAGTAAAATTAAAGCCGTGAGTTACTTGAATATTATTTTTAAATGAAAGTGGTAACCGTGAATCACTACAGTGTCAAGTAATATATTAAATGATACGAACATATTAATTAAAATGCTTTGTTAACAAGTGATAATCAGAAATTTCCTTATTGAGTGAGTTATGCTATTAAGTCAAATGAGTGCAGTTCCTATTCCGAAGCCACGGGCTCTTGCTCAGCAAGAAAATAAAAAACCAGTGCCTTTACCACGTAGAACGATCCAGAAAAATGAGGTACTGTCCTTGTCACCCCCGGCTGATACACAAAATACATTCAGTCGGAGGATTAAAAATATTGGTTCATCTTCCAAACAATTCACTGACGAAATATCTGAAAAAGTACAAGAAACAAAAAAAGCCGTTATAGAATCAACGCGGCAAAGTGTAAGACGGATCACTAGGAGATTTTCGTCGCCACACGATCAAACTGATGGTGCCAATGAAGAAGTTATGAACAATAACATACCCCTCGACAATTGTAGTTCGGATATATTTAATTCTATCCGGTTTCAG
Organism: Pterostichus madidus; assembly: GCA_911728475.2. Classification (NCBI taxonomy): domain Eukaryota; kingdom Metazoa; phylum Arthropoda; class Insecta; order Coleoptera; family Carabidae; genus Pterostichus; species Pterostichus madidus. Next base: position 39,713,913 of record OU452306.1, on the reverse strand, counting down.
TCACCACTTACTATTGAACCAGAAACAGAAGTAGATGATTCGCCGATTTACTCTAACACAAATGGTAACGACAGTGACAGCGATGAATTTGTCAGTTTGCCGCCACCAAATCATCCACCGCCTCCCTTACCAGACGAATCAATGTATGACCGTCCCCAGAGCGTGGCAGGAACACTGAGGCCTCCACCGAGGCCCCCAGTTTCAAATCGCACTCAATATGAAGCTGTTTTTCCTGTCGTCCCGGTTTTACCATTTACAACAGATACAAAAAATGCAAAAACTGATACGGCAACTGCGACTGATATCCCAGACTCTGCATCCAGCGGTCAAAGATGCGGATCGTGGTCATTTTACGATCCAGTTACTCTAAACGAAGTCACATACGCAAATCAAGAGAGCGCCGGCTTATTAATTTTGAATAAAAATGATAATCGATCAAGTGGTAGCGAGAGTAGTGCTTATTCTGAATTAAATTCATGCTATGAGAATTACATTTTGGAATTACGGAAAAGAAATGAGTCAAAAGAGGCAAAACCACCAGTTCCGCCCGCTCGACCATCAAAAAGCATGATCATGGAGTTCGATCCATTGGTAAACAATTCGACGGCGCCAGCTCCAAGTAACAATAATGAATTGGTAATGCTAGAACACCTGCTGCAGTCAGATCTTTACGGAAATGCAACTGGAATCGATTCAAATTACGACAAATGGAGCATCTCCAGCGAGTTGGAAACAGAAGAATATTTAAATCCTCCTACACCTCCGAAAAGATTCGACTCTTTAGGTGAAGAAGTAAAAACTCCACCAGCTACTGATGCAAAAAGTCAATCAAATTGGTTTACTTATGAAAAACCTGTGGAAAAGGCACAACAAAGTACGGAAAGTAAAAAATCTGGATGGATGAAACAACTAAATGATGTTTTGAAAAAAGTTCCTGAATCCGCGAGAAATATTCGTGCTGGACTGCACAAAGAGAAATGCTTGGATCGGCCGGTTTTAAATTACAGAACTATCTCAAATCACAAAGGAATGTTGTTTAGAATTAGCCGAAAATCCGTGGAAGATTTGTTCGGAGAGTTTAGTTTTAGATGGTGTGTACTTGGACAGGGGGCTTTAATGTTTTATACAGATAATACTTGTGATAATGTGAAGGAAAACTTTACTTTGGATTCGATTTTGAGCGTCCAAGCTATGGAGAAAAAACTAAAGTAAGTCTTTGTTATTTTGTTCCGATAAATAACATAATGTCGCTGTTAATATTTATTTACATTAACATACCAATGTTTATGAAATATAAATAAATGCATTACATCACGTTTATGTTTGCAACTAATATTTTATACGTATTTTAATCTTAGAGCCATAATTCATGTTTAGCGTTACTTTGAATTGTTCCATAAATCCTAGTTTGTTTTTTATATTACGCTTAACATTTATTGGAGTTATCATTCATCAAATAGATAAAATTTTATTAGATAAATAAAATTTTATCCTCCTAGTTATCGTAAAAATTATTAATATTAATTAATTAAACTTGTGCTATACATATTAATTAGACTGCCTTTTAAGAAAATTATGATTCATGCAATTGTAGAAACTTTTCACTTATATTGTTACATTTTCCGCATCTATTAAAAATTAATCATCATATGATTATACTATTTTTTTTTATTTGTTCGTCTTTTTTGGTTATTTTATACGGAAAACTATTTAAAAAATGTTTGTGATTCATAAACACACAAATTATTTCCACGTTACACATACCGACGTGTTCTGATTCTAAGAAGCGCTTAAAGATATATAAGCAAAATATTCTCACACCCAAACGGAAAATGTAGCATGTTTTTAAAGTATCCTTGTCAGTGTACAATGTACATATTTACTTAATTTAAAATAAAAATCGTTTATCGCAAACTACAAATAGATATCTCGTTGAATGAACAAAATATCAATCGAATTTGACCTTAATAGTTAATACAGAAGAATGAGGAACAAATATTAACTAATTCAAACTTCTAAGGTCGTTGTTATGCGTGAATTTAATCAAAATATGTTTATTTCTATTACAGATTTGAAACAGAAATGCATTGTTTTGAAGTAAGTGTATCTGGTAAAAGTGGACGATCTGGCCACACTTTCGGGTGTCCTACCCTTAACGATTGTAAACAATGGATGCAAAAAATTGCAGAAGCTCTAACAAACAGATTCCCGATGAATGTTGTTACAGACTACAGAAGAATGGGGTGGACTTATCTTAAAGAAAGTAATAATAACTATATCTTATCGTTTTATAGTTAATAACGCAATTAAAATATTATTTATTGATTGTACTAGTTTATTGAAAAAATATTAACTGAATTATTTGTTCTGATAAATTATAAACAATCGCTGATAGTGGCCGACATACCATTAATTATTTTAATAAGACAATTCATTTTTAATCTGTGAATACTAGTAATTATATATTATTTTATTTACACAACACAAATACAAAATTTTGTTGATTTCTTGCTGAAATAATTCTTTTTCAGCCCAATTCTGAAAAGAGTTTTAGCTAATCTTGAATTTTGGATTAGTCAAATTAAGCTAAACCATATTCTCAAAAATGTTTAAATAAACTCTAATATAATCTTATTACAATTTAGTTTTCAGAAAGTGATTCGGATTATTATTATTTTTTTACTCTCGATTAATGTTAATCATGATTAAATAATAATAGTAACCATAGTTTCCATTATTATTTAATCATGATTAACATTAATCGGTGATTGAAAAACTGGCCCTTAGATTAGCTAATCCAAAATTCAGGATTAGCAAAAACATTTTTGAAAATCGGGTTGTTTATTATTATTTTTTAGGTGTAACTGGTTCCTGGGCGGGTGCTTGGCTAATAGTGAGTTCTCGCCGTTTATATTACGCAAAAGATGATTCCCCGATGTGTACAGTCGATCTACGAAAAGCCCGATGCATTCAACTACAAGATCCTGATCCTGATTCGCCTAAAACTACAGACAAAGGACCTAATTTACTCGTTGATTCACAGGATGGGACATTGTACCTTCGGATGTGGACAGCAAGGGAGACAAAAGTAAATTTTGACATTAAAATTGTAAATGTCATTGACTTGATCCATTGTTATATATATATATATATATATATATATATATATATATATATATATATATATATATATATATATATATATATATATATATATATATATATATATATATTTTTAAATTACACACTAGCGTGAAATTATTTTATCATTAGTTAATATAAATATATAAAAAGTGCTTTCAAATTGTTACTTGTATTTGATCGCTTTATTTTAAAATGATTGACGGTGAAAAAATAGTATTGGGGTTCATATTAATTGGTTCTTTCTAGTTGTGGTGCTATGTCATTCAAAATGAAGCCTACAAAAATGGAAGAAAGTTAGAAGAACAACAACTAACTAAAGATGACGTTCCAGTTATCGTAGAAAAATGTATTAATTTTGTGTACGCGAATGGAAGTATGTCTGAAGGAATTTACCGCAGAAGTGGCGTCACCTCCAAAATATCTGAAATTCTTGGAATGTTCCATCAAAATGCTTGGGCTGTAACGTTAACAGTCGATAATTGCTCAGAACACGACATTGCTAATGTTTTGAAACGGTTTTTAAGAGGTCTTCCAGAGCCAATTCTTACAACGGAAAGCAGCAAATATTTGTGTCAGATCGCAGATTGTACGTTGCTAAATTATTAAAATGTATTTGTTTTTTGTGATAAATTTATTTTTTTAGCGTTTCAAAATACTTCCGAAAAGATTGTACTGTATAAAGCTGTTTTGGAACAGTTTTCGCCAGTTGTTTATAATACACTGCGCAAATTATTGGGTCATTTACATTTTATCCAATCGCAGGTTGCGAAAAATCGCATGTCTGTTGATAATTTGGCTGCTATTTGGGGCCCTACACTCGTACAACACGATGTAAGTAATATACAATATATAACAACCTAGGATTTATGCAAAATCTACTTTCGAAAACAAATATTTTCAAAAAACCGTATAAACTAGTTTTCGATTTTTACAAAAAAAAATAATCCAATTATTTATTCCAAGATGGTCCATGCAATCTCTTATACTGCGACTAAATAAAAAAAAATTGATTTAAAAGATTCTATTTGTATTTTCTATAATTCTTGTGCCTCAAGGGCCCTGATGGAGGCTGGTCGCCAACAGAATCAAATTTAGTAGTCCAACTAGTTGATATGTACCGGGATTTGTTCCCAATATCAGCTGATGAACTAAACAAAGAACGTATGATGCTTCAAGTTCTTGAGCGATGCTTCAGAGGAGCTACAACTGGTCAAGGACCAGCTCATGTCCGAGCTTCTGGTGATTTGAGGGTCTGGGTACATCTTGGAGAGAAAAACGGAGAGACTTGCAACATTACAGTGAGTTTTATCCATAAATTTATATTAGAAACATTTAAAAATATTCTTTTCTTATTTCTAGATCAGTCCGCAGAAGTTGGCTGCAGATATCTGCATAGAACTCAGCGAGAAAATGAAAACTCCTGCGTATGAATTGCAACTAGAAGAACTTGTATTAAACGATACTTTAAGAAGACCGGTGCATTATTCAGAGAAAGTTCTGGATGTAGTTTTGCGATGGGGTTATTGGGATGAGGCTGACAGAAAGGATAATTGTTTGGTGTTGACATTCATGAGCAAATATAAACAGTTTGATCAACCCGGTGAATCATCTGTTGTCCTGTCGGATGAATTTAAGTTCGCAGACAATAAAAATAAAGCATTTAAATTGTACACGTTTAAATTCTCGCAGTTAAAACTCTGCTATTTCAAGGACAAAGCCGTAAGTAGTTTTTCACTTTAATACATTTTAAAAGCTGATTTGATATTTGACTTCCAATCAAATAAAAAAAATATATATAACATCACGCCTTCTACCCTTTACATCTTTAACCCATTACTGGGTGTGGCAGTCAGTCGTAGCAGATCTCAGATATTTTTTGCGGTTACCAGCCATCGAATCACGGCCCCGAAGGATTTTAGTGGAAGGGAAGTCACAGGGGGGGTAGTTTTAATGTTGTGAAAAATTGTTTGTCGACTATGGGAATCGAACACGGGTTCTCAAATCCACAGGCCGATACCACTGAGCCACCTACCCCAATCAAATAGTTTATTTATTTTTATTATTTTCACAATAAGAACAATTGTCATAATTATTTTACTAATATTTTCAGCAAATATTTAACTTTAATGGGGATTTAATCAAAAAAAAATCTGCACACCTTCCATTAAGTTTGAAATGTGATGAATGTCTGGTGGTATAATTGATTTAATTTATGTAAATAATCCCTATAGGGTAACATGAAGGTGCAAGAATGGAACATAGAAGACATCCTCTGGTACTTCGGCCACGAACAACGCCACAGCCCACAAACAAAATGGTCTCTAACATTTATCTTGCGGACTCAGCCACCGAAACGAACTAAAGCCATGCCATTCTTCGGTAACACCTTGGGCGGAAATGACGTCACGAGTCGAACGAACTGGATCCGGGCTATGATCAGGGCTGAGCATAGTATGGGTCTGCAACCGCCGCTCATGATCGGGTCGCTCAATTAGAAATGAGAAAGTTTTTAGATGGTGACAAACTTTGGCTGTGGCATTGAGGTAATTTGATTTTGAGGTATTAAAATTTATAACTCAATAAATCAATTTTATTGTATGTACAATCGTGTGAAAACTATTTTAATTGGTAATTTTGTGTTTTATGTAATTTGTTAATTAATTTTTACAACTCTATGGCCTTTATTTCTACACGATAATTATAAAATTAATTTTATGTTGTACAAGAACTAAATAGGATCGACAGAGTATTTAGAATTGAACTAAATCATATTTTATATTTCAATTTTAGTTGTGATATTAATTAACAATTAATTATATAGTTTTTAACTAAATAATTGCTTCGTCGATGGATTTCTAAACATTCCTAAATTATTTTAGAGAAAATTAAATTTTCTGAGAATTTTGTTTGAAATTCCAAAATAATTTAGGAATGTATGAGAGCAAAAAATGAGTTAATGAAATTGAATTTATTAATTTTAATGCTGCCACAGCCTCCAAATATAGGTAATTTTGGTGCTATATTAAATAAATTGCTGTGATGTTTCCTACAAATATTTTAAAACTAAAATTTTACAAATAACTTTTAGTGTGCTTTATAGAAATGGTGCCTTAACATTTCTAGTTAATCAGGCAATTTTTAATCAGGTTTTAATGCATTTAGCAATGCGTTTGTGAATTATATATTTTATATATCGATAGTTTTATCGCACTATTTACACATTTTATTGTATGTATTATTACATTTATGACAAAATATTTTTATATTAAAATACACAAAATGTAGAAAGTAGAATAACTTGCCAGAAATATAATTTAGGAGGTAGATTTGTCTTCCACAAATTGTTTAAACATTTAGTAGTTTTATAGCATGATTTTTAAAATTATACATATATTTTATCTAGAATTTGTATATAAAATAAAGTATGTAGTACTAAGATTTGTACTTTAGAATTGAATTGTACTCTACATAAATAATATACAGTATTACATAAATATCTATGTTCACAGAACTAATTTTACACTAATTTATTTTATTCTGCTTTTAACAATTGCCACTGTACATACGGTTGCTATGAAAAGTTGATAATTACGCTCTCATTTGTCATCGTTTCCAATAGTAACATGCGACAAAGTAATTTTTTGCCCGCGTTTCCAATTCCACTTTACGCTCTTAATACGTAAATAACTATTGGACGTACTGAATACAGGTAGGCAGCGGTCATGTTTTTTAGTCTGTTTACAGCTCTGAATAACTTGTTGCCAATTGGATAGGCGTATTCATGTAAGTTAATATTTTTTGCTACTAAATACGTAATATGATATTCAATGAATTTGTAATCAATTTATTTACGTATACAATCATATAAGTTGTTGTTGAAATCATTTTAAAAAGTTGTAAATTATTTTGAAATTGCAATTTTTATTCATGAAATTTTATTGACTTGTTTTGCTAATATATATTTTTGCGTTTTCAAGGAATATGGTTACAGAGGAAGTTACATAATTTATTGATTTAAAATATTTGAGAAAGTTTTATTATTTATTAGCATTACTTAATAATTATTTAAAACATAAATATATACAATGATTATTCATATTAATAAATATAACGATACACTTTCCTAAATTATTTAAAAGAAAAATGTTTCAAATAAAAGAAGAAAAGGACTAAATTAAAAAAAAATATATATATCATCACGCCTTGTACCCATTACTGGGTGTGGCACTCTGCCGAAGCAGATCTCGGTAAGTGATATATTTTGCGCGTGAAGTGCGGTTACCAGTCACCAAATCACGGTCCCCAAAGATGTTAGTGGTGGACTCCTCCACAGGGGTAGCTTTTGAAATTATGAAAATTGTTGTGTCGCCTGTGGGAATCGAACCAGGGTTCTCAGGATCCACGGCCGACTTCATACCACTGAAATATTTTCTTATGATGCAATATTTCCAACTTTAATAATTTCGCAGTTTCGTAATTCTTGTTGAGAACCTCTGGTCGTACAGGTAACCTAAGCTGGTGTTTCCTATGAGAGGGCAGGGGATCTAAGACAATCCTCTGCATTGTTACCGTGATCACCAGCATAGGTAGTTCAGCGCATGTCAAAACTGTTTGGAAATGTTGGAAATATGAACGCCGCGCGAGCCAGTTTACTTGTTGCAGTGTTCAGAGTTAGTTGTGCGTGTGTTGAAAGTGTTGTTGAATGTTTTGAATTATTGTGCGTGATGTTTAGGTAACAACCTTCGAGGATTTTTAATGGTACGTACTTTGATTTAATAGTTGTTAGAAATATATCAGCAATTTAGTGTATTGAATATAGTTAAGTATTTTATTGTAAAATTTCACGGACAATTGCTGGTCTGGCTTGCTTGATGAACAAACCGTTGCGGGTTCGAACCTTGCTATCTTCAACTTCTTATAAGAAAAATATGTACAAATGGTTCAGATTCAATTATAAGCAAATACATAAATCGCAGTATTATTTATTTGTAGATGATAAAATGGTTAGGAGTACCTATTGTTTGTATAAATATTTGTTATTTGAACTCAATTGTATATTATAATCTTGTGTAAACTTGCTTAAAATGGTCAACAGTAATTATTTGTAAACATGAGTGTACTTCGGTAAATACTGCAAGAAGAAGCTTCGATTCTCATATGATTATTTTTAAAAGATCTCGTTTCATTTTTCATTTAAATACTAATATACGTCGAATGAATTTATGTTTATAGTTTTGCTATTTTATTATTTTTATTTATGTTATAATAAATATTATTTTATGAGCTATTATAACATAGCGGAAATATGGAACAATTTGAATCGTAATTTCTGCAATTTAATCATTAATAATCAAGGTCGATTAATTAATAACAAGCAGATTTATAAACATCTTTTATAGGATTTTTTTACAAAATTATAACATTTAAACAGTTGATAAAAACAGCTTTAGCTATTTAATACGTCATTTTATGATAAACTAATTTGCATATTTTTAAATATTTTGAAGTTTAAATTTATTGAGCAACAATATAATATATCTCACAGATATAACTTAATGTTCAGAATTTTAAGTATACACACGCGCTCATGCTTGTGTTGAATTCATAAACATGTATTTTTTAATTAATTTAAATTTGCAACACCATTTATATCGCTTTTGTTACAACAGATACTCCAAAACTTTTTCTGCAAGAATATAAATAAATATCATTGCTGATAGCTGAAGCAACTATTTGTTTTTTTTCTAAACTAGCCAGCTATTTTACAAACAAATAAGAAATTTTTTTTTTCACAACCCTGTCAGTAAACAACATTTTTTTCCCTCTTTTGAGAAAGTGACACTGATCATATCTTATTTTTTCTCTTTATAATTCAAATTGATATTAAATCCGTGGTGTCGAGCCGGGCTGTGGATTTGATATAACCTGAGTTCAATTACCACAACCGACAAACAATTTTCACCACATTAAAATAACCCCTGTGTCTCAGCCTCCACTAACATCTTTGGAGGCTGTGATTTAACGGCTGGTAACCGCACTTCACGCGCATAAATATATCACTTACTGAGATTTGTTACCGCAGAGTGTCACATCCAGTAATGGGTAAAAGAATATTAATTAAATTACTGTACTTCCTTTTTAAAGTTCCGTATCCTGCTTCAATCAAATTTGTGATAAATATAATTAAGATAAACAAATTAAAACTATTTTTAAAAATGATTATTTTGTTTGTGATTCTTTTGGTGAACAATTAATACTATTCATATAAATAAAGATAGATTCTATTTCAAAGTGTGTCGGTTCGTTGTTTTTTGACCGTTAGGTCATTAGTTCGTAGTGCACGTATTATTTGGTCAGCGGCCGTCTAGGGTGGGCGTTTGACACAGTTATTCAGAACTGAGCCCACACTTGGTTGGAGCATAGTAATTATTTTTACAGGGAAGGATTAAGCGAAATATAAAGGAGGATACAAGAATCATTAAAATATTATTAATAGCCAGTTACGCAAGTTTCGCTTTAATTTATGGATGGATTAAGTTTTTTACTTGTTATAAAGTTTGTATTTTAATTTTTAAAGGCAATTAAGCAGTTATAATTTATTTTATTTGCATAATCAAGATATCAAAAATGCTACAATATTTTATTGGTTCATATTGAATCATCACTTTTATTTCATTTATTTATTTATTTAATTACGCTACTCTGTACAATAGGAATTTAATTCTAATTACAGTACAGGATCCGGACTCGCCGAGCCGTAGTATGGTAGATCATATATATTTAGCTTTAGTGGGATTCGAACTCGGGATCTTCGGATTCGAATGTCGTAACGCGATCCACTCTACCGTACAGGGTTCGAACTCACCAAGCCGCAGTGTGATAATTCATATATTTTTTGAAAATATCATTATATATCATTTAGATTACGACAAATCGAATGCCATTTAGCGCATCTTCATATCTCTTTTAATTTCGGAGTTACAGCAATGTTTGCTTTTTAAAAAATCTTAACTTTGAAGACCCATATTTCGAAAACTAAATAAGATATTTCAAATTGTGAATTCTCGCTTGTAAACCGAGAGCATTAACCATTTAACCCCAACAACTAAATAGTTTAAAAATAAAGTGGAACATTTTGACGGTCACTGCAGTATCTGAAATAAATGAATGCGGGTTGTTGTCATACAAATGGCCATCATTGAATAATACATATTGTTTGGCTGCGGCTGTGTGAATGTAATAGGGGAACCAGTGAGCCATTGAGTGAACCAGTCACTGGTGTCAATAGCCCCGTATCCTATACGTGAATAATGAACGTTAAAAAGGATTGTTGCCAACGATAGTTTATACACTAATCCTGAATAGACATCCAATGACACGAATACGGCTGTCAAGTAAACATTCAAAGTAAATTTATTAATATCTGTATGACAATATGTTTGTAGTTGAAATCAGAGTTACCCCAAATCTGCTTAAAGCTGTCTTAAATTCCTTAGAGTCATTTAAAAATAAATAAATAAATATATCATCTCGCTTTTTACTTTACGCGCTTAAGTATATCACTTACCGAGATCTACTTCGACAGAATGCCACTTCCAGTAATAAGTAAAAGGCGTGATGATATATTTATTTATTTTATTTTATATTTAAGTCGGCCTGTGGATCCTGAGAACCCTGGTTCGATTCCCACAGGTGACAAACAATTTTCATAATTTCAAAAACTACCCCTGTGGCTCCTCCACAACTAGCATCTTTATGGGCCGTGATTTGACGGCTGGTAACCGCACTTCACGCGGAAAATATATCACTTACCGAGATCTGCTTCGGCAGAGTGCCACACCCAGTAATGGGTAGAAGGCGTGATGATATATTTATATCTTATATTTAAATTAGATTTTCCATTAGAATCATTTTAAAGTATTTTAAATTGTCCTAAAAGCTAGTAGAGTTCTCTAAAATACAGGATTCCAGCTACCAAATATTTTTTAAATTGTTTAGGCCAGTTTTTCAATCACCGATTAATATTAATCATGATTAGATAATAATGGAAACTATGATTTCCATTATTATTTAATCATGATTAACGTTAATCGAGAGTAAACCGGCGATTGAAAAACTGGCCCTTTTATTGGTAAATAAATATATAAATATATCATCACGCCTTCTACCCATTACTGGGTGTAGTACTCTGCTGAAGCAGATCTCGATAAGTGATATATTTTGCTCGTGAAGTGCGGTTACCAGCCGTCAAATCACGGCCCCCAAACATGTTAGTGGTGGAGGAGCCACAGGGATAACTTTTTCAAATTATGAAAATTTGTCGCCTGTGGGAATCGAACCAGGGACCTCAGGATCCACAGGCCGACTTCATACCACTGAGCTAGCCATCCCATCTTTTATTAGTTTATTAGTTGCATCAAATCTGCCGTTGCAGAGCAGCAGATCTCGACAGCAGAGCATCGACATAATTTGCTTGTAGTTCACGCTGACTTCAACTTACATAAAAAAAAATGCGGCTGTATCTGAATGGTTTGGATTTCACTATAAGCGATTAACTTCCTGTTGTACAGAGTAGCAAATATATGAAAATATTTTGTCAAATAGAAATCCGTAGAAATCTAAACTTTCCCATGTTACATCGGTAGATGTTACTCAAACTTATCAAACGACTGTTATTAATTTTTATTGCGTAACTATAGCAATATTTGTTGATATATTCAAGGTCTATGATATCACACAGGTAGAAAAATTAAAAAGTTATGACATAAATATGCATATATTCATGTAGGTTATTCGTTATTGTAGGTGTTTGCAGTTATCTTAAATGAATACTTTAGTTGGACAGACAGTTGTTATAAATGGGTAGGTATGCGATATGAATTATATATATTCTAGTTTGACAGTTCTCAAGAAGGTATCTATTTGCATGTCAGAATAAATCAATGAATAATAAATGATAAATGTTTGTTTGTTCGAAATTGAAGTAGTACATTTTGATAAATGACTAAATAATTGAGTAAATACCTATTCTTGAAGTTTACAATTCTGTTTAAAGCTAAATTAAATTAAATTACTGTCATCAAAGTAACAAAATTAATTGATATTTGTTTGTTGTTTAATTTCAAACGTATTTATCATACAAACAAGTTTAACAATATTAGGATTTGTAAATGTTAAATATAAGTTTTTTTATGTTCAAGAAAAACTTAAAACCCGGCATAAAAAATGTAATTAGTAGAGTCTGCAAAAAGCACTGTTGTTTTTTACGGTTTAAGTATAATTGTGATTACATTTGCTTTCTTTTATTTGTATGCTTGGTTGAGTGACAAAGGTAAATGAAAAAATGTTTACTGTTGTACAATTGTATTTTGCGGTACAAAAAGTAAAAAGAAAATTGATAAAAGAGTGTTTCTAGAATTATTTATAACACGATAAACAATGTATCATTTGCAGTTTAATAATTCATTTATTTACACCAACACACATTTTTACGATTTAGTTTTGGTTTTTTAAGTTTTTATTGCCTGTTTACGTATAACAAGGCAAATACAAAAAATAGATTTTAATTATGTAAACAGCTTTGTTTTGAAAATAGGAATATTTTTCCAAAATTGTTGATGTTATAAATTTAGATTTTTTATCTTTTGCGCGTCATTTTACAGAATAAATTTAGCGGCAGAATTGTTTAAACAACATGATTGACTAGTTTTTAAATATTTTTTTCTGTTAAATTCTCGTAGTCACGAAATAGCTATGTCATATATTTGTTCATAATAATTATGTATTGTAAACAATTTTGTTTTGAAAGAAGATTTTACGATATCAGTGTTTCTAAAAAACGTTTTTAAATGTTGAAATAAACTTGAAAACAAATCAATTAAATATAGCTATCAATTGATCCTTGTAAATGCTCTGCATTAGCATACATAACATCACGCTATATCCTATTAAATGGGGTAGTATGAACCCTATAATTATAAAAAAAAGACCGACAATAATTAATATTTATTTGCTAATCTGCACAACAGGAACTTAATCTCAATTACAATTCATGGAACCTACAGTTTGTAGTCGTATCCAAACCATTCAGACACAATCATATTTTTTGTTTATCCGAGTAAGTGGAAATCAGCGAGATTTGAACGCACGATCTATTGCTTGTTAATTAAGAAACGCAAACTTTTATCCGCTGAGCTATGATGCTATGACGAATTAATAATAACTAAATATATTATTAATAAATTTGCATGTCGTAAATTGTGCGGCGGCCAAGTGTTTTCACTGAGACTGTACATTTCACTTTCGCGCCTAAATAGAGCCATGCCATTCGTTGTATGTATACTTGAATGGATGCATTCCTGCCACGATTTTACTTTGGTTTGTCGAGCTCTAGAAGGTCTCTTAATGTTCTGGTTGATTTTCTGAATGGATTCAATCAAAGGGCATAGTTCTAAAACTTGATAGTATTAAAGTGAGCTAAATATTGCCCCTAGGCCCTTAATACTTTGCTATATGGTAAAGAAGGTTAGCTACCTAATTTAATTTTGTTATTTTAGTTTTATCTCTCACGGTTCTCGAAACATTTAACTTAATTTTTTTAGTTTTTTTTTAAACTTAAGTTTTCGTCTGTGTCTTACCAAAAACCAATGTCACGCTTGTTTGCGTATGGCGTATCGAAGGTGTGTTCTGGGCCAGCGGTGGCACGTCACCGGAACATTCCAACTTTATTTATTTCATTTTTTTTACATCACGCTATAACCCATAAAATGTGAGATAGCAAAAACTCTAGAAATATTCATTGAATTTTTATTCTTAATATGCATCCTAATCGGTGGTGTAGATAGCGTTATGACATTCAAATCCGGAGATCCCGAGTTTGAATCCCACTCAAGAAGAATATATAAACTACCACACTGCGGTATAGACTAGCATGAATAAATAAATACCACGATACATCCATATCGGCCTGTTGATCCTGAGAACCCAGGTTCGGTTTCCACAGCCGACAAACATTTTCACCACATTAAAATTACCCCTGTGGCTCTCCCACCACTAAAATCTTTGGGAGTCGTGATATAACGGCTGGTAACCGCACTTAACGCGCATAAATATATCACTTACCAAGATCTGCTTCGGCAGAGTACCACACACAGTAATGGGTAAAAGACGTGATGATATATTTATTCATCTATATTAATAATTTATTTCATACAAGGCAAACATTCAACAACTAATCAATTTGTTTTTATTTCTAACCTTTGCTCTCTAAAATAAAGTAAAATATGTAAAATATTTTGTCAAGGAGAGTAAATCACAACACAAGGCAAAGAATGTCATTTGCCTTGCCAAAACAACTAAGGACAATCTTGTTTCTTTCGTCTAAACGTCTCAATCTTAACATTCCTGTGTCATGCATCAACCAGGTAAATTTACCTGTAAAATGAATTGTCATTTCCTGTAAAAGAGTAATTTTCCCCATTACATGAGTCAGATACTCAGTAACTACTATAACAGATTGTATACTGTGACGACCTTGGCCAAGGCGACTTGAAGGCTTTCACTAAGATACGAAATCAAGAAAGAATCAGGTGATGAATGAACAAGAAGAATGTGTAATACCAACATAAAAGTTTCCTTGATTTTGTGCAAAAGTTGTAGTAGATATCATTGTTCTTCTGAGATTGCTTACATGACTACACCTTTTACCTGTTACTGGGTGTGGCACTGTGTCGTAATAAATCTTAGTAAATAACGTATTTTTGCACGCGAAGTGCGATTACTAGATGTCAAATCACAGCCCCTGGAAGTGGAAGGTAAGCTAATGTTGTGAAAATTGTTTGTCGGTTGTGGGAGTCGAAGCCAGGTTCTCGAATCCACAGTTTGACTCGATATCACTGAGCCATCTACAGGATAGTAATAACAACAGTATTTGACATTTCCGTTCTGTGGATAGTAGTAGTAATTTATATTCTTCTCAGGTCGGGTCTTCTGCGGATATGTTGTAATTTTTATTATTACATCATTGTAAATTGTAGATTTACTATAAGTATACGTGTAGGTGGATTCTACATGTCATATTCTATCTTTAAACCTTAGCTAAACACTAGTTATTATACTGTTAGAGATTTCTTTAAAATTTGTTGTTCTTTGAAAAGTATTTGTTCTTATGTTTTTGTCATGTAATCACAGATGCACCTCCACCAAAATTCGTCAGTACATCCTAATTATAAAAATAGTATTTTTTAGTTCTACGACCATTCTTACTTATTTATTTATTTATGCTACTTATCAATTGCAATTACAGTACAGGATCTGGATTCACCGAATCGCAGTATGGTAGTTTATATATTTGTATCTTCAGAGGGGTTCGAACTCGGGATCTCCGGAGTCGAATGCCTTTAACACATCTTCCACCATCAAAATGTCATAATGGGGTGGCTAGCTCAGTGGTATGAAGTCGACCTGTGGATTCTAAGAACCCGGGTTCGATTCCCACAGGCGACAAACAATTTTCATAATTTCAAAAGCTACCCCTGTGGCTCCTCCATCACTAACATCTTTAGGGGCCGTGATTTGACGACTGGTAACCGCACTTCACGCGCAAAATATATTACTTACCGAGATCTGCTTTGGCAGAGTGCCACACCCAGTAATGGGTAGAAGGCGTGATGATATATTTGATAATGTCACAATTTTAAACGTTTAATTGTTATTTACTACAATACAGTTTATTTTAAAATGTAAGTTTCTATAACCAATAGTGACTCTTGAATAGAAAGTTAATTAAAATTGTAGTTAATGACAAATCTACTGTAAAACTTCTGTGAATATTGTTTGATAGTTTCAGAACTTCTGTGAATACTGTAGGTGTATGTTACTTACTATTGTATAGAAGATAAAAGATAATACATGCGGGACAAGCATGTTGCGTATCTATTTATAGCTAGTGTCGAGTATATAGTAGCTTAACCGAGGGGACAGTTAACGACCTCTACTAATTTGATAATTAAACACACTTAAAAATAGTAAACAAACATTACCGATTAATGAAGTTAAATAGCATGATCATCAAAGCAGATTATCTGGAAAATAATCATTTTAAGCAAAGACAATTTATAATTATTTAAACTGGAGGCAATTTTGTAAGCACGTGACTGCTCTGCGCTTGCAGATCTTGCAAGTTACACATAGTATATATTTGCAGGATTTAATTTTCTACAGCTTTTATTTGAAACTTTTTCTTGTACAGTAATCAGGGTAGAAATGCAATACGGAATATTTATTTCCCATTTTATTTGTTATGGTGCAATTGTCCTGGGACACCTTGTATATATTTTTCAAGTTTGAATTAGTATTAATTTTCAAATAATAAAACTTTATTTTGGACTTCCATTATCTTTTATTTCTGTATAGAATATCAAAAATAAAAGATAATGGAAGTCCAACATATAGATTTATTATTTGAAAATAAAACATCTTATAAATTTAAAACTTAGTATTAATTTCCTGTTGTGCAGCGTAGTAAATAAGTAAATTATCTCTATTTATTTTGCATTTTGTTCGATTCACGTAGTCAACAAAATTTATTTATATATTAAGGGAAGAAAGTACAGGGAAGGTACTGCTTTATTTCTCGAGTCGAAAAAAATTTGTTAATTACATTTAGTAACTAAGGATATAATTTACTTTTCTGCCTTAGAGATGAAAAATATAACTTTTTCTTTAAATAACAGAAAAAGATAACATTTTAGAACTCTATAAAAACAATTAAAGTTTGTTTCATTGGTTTACGAACGTCAGAAAAATTATATGACGTAAAAATGTTTAATTGTGTAAATATTCCGATGTTTAAGGAAAAAATAGCATATTTTATGTAGAGTGAAAGTGAATTTTTGTCCTTCACTTCGCTCGTCCGTCAATACCTACAGATTCGCCACAAAAAGTATCACTTTAGCTCCTTATAAAATAATATTCTATTCTTCTCTCAATTGAGGCAAGAAACTTGTACATTTTGACAGGGTAATAAAAAAAACTATTTTCACCACATTTCAAATTACTCCTGTGGCCCCTCTTCTTCTATCATCTTTGGGGACCGTAATTTGACGACTGGTAACCCGAAATTCACGCGCACAAGATATATGACTCACCGAGATCTGCTGCGGCAGAATGCCACATCCAGTAATGGATAAAAGGCCTGTTGATATATTTATTTATATTAATTAAATTGTTGCAGTAACCACCCCTAAACAAATGCACCATGGACGACAATCCCCTCTACCAGAACGGCCACAATGGCCACCCTCTCCATAGACCCTCCAGCAGGCCATCAAGCTTCTACGACAACTACGGCGACGCTCACCAAGATTCCATCAACTCAATTACCTCCAAACCAGACGAAGTAAAACAAAACACTTCTGAGAACGATGGCGAAGCTGACCGCGACAAGAGTCCAACCCAGGAGTTTCTGCTGAAGACGACAGTGCCGCAGAATCTCGCTGCTGCCAACCTGGCGGGCAGACATACCCCTACTAGAAATAGCTTGAGACATAGCAGGATGATCGTGATGAACCGCACTGGAACAAGTGAGAGATATTTTTGATATTTGGTTTTGATTTATTTTTGGCCGGATGCTGGTTGGTTTTTTTGTGTCTGGTATAACGAGGCATGAATGGAGATATTTCAACAGTATTTGTAAAGTAGATTTGTATTTGCGATATGATAATATGTGAAGAATGATATTAAGTTTGTTCGTTGACGCGCAAATCAGTTTACAGATGCAGAAACATGAAGATTTTTAATAAAAGTGGCTGGCGGTTACTTCCAACGAATATTTGATAGATTTTTTTAGCAATTTTAGCGGACGATGCCAATAGGAACGTAATTTTTTATAAGTATTTCATTTGATATTTGAATTAGATCTAATTTACATTTATTACACATTTAATGGGGGTAATGGTTCAGTGGTATCAAGTTGGCCTGTGGATCCTAAGAACGCTGGTTCGATCCCCACAGACGACAAAACATTTTCACCAATTTAGAATTACCCCTGTGGTTCCCTTACCACTAATACCTTTGGGGGCCGTGATTTGACGGCTGGTAACCGCACATAAATATATCACTTACCGAGATCTGCTTCGGCAGAGGGCCACACCCAGTAATGGGCAAAAGGCGTGATGATATATTTATATTTATTTATTTATTTACATTTATTGAACCATATCATGTATTTATTTCATAAAAAGTCAATTTAAAATATAAAATAAATAAATATATCATGCCTTCTACCCATTACTGGGTGTGGCACTCCGCCGAAGCAGATCTCGGTAAGTGATCTATTATTGCGCGTGAAGTGCGGTTACCAGTCGTTAAATCACGGCCCCCAAAGACATTAGTGGAGGGAGAGCCACAGGAGTAGTATTAATGTGGTGAAAATGAAAAAAAGTTCGTTTCGATTCACATACAATTAAACACTTTGTCATATAATTTGTCGGACGCTTATGAGCGGTAGAAGAAGAATTTGTCTGCCGCTGGTGAACCAATGAAACTCCCTTGAGTTTAATAAGCGTCAGAAAAAGTATTTGTCAGAAAAAACAAACTTTAACTGTTTCTATGGAGTTCTGAAATGTCATCTTTTTCGGACATTTGAAGAAAAAATGTTTAATTGGCTATATTTTTGAAGAAAAAATAACATATTTTATGTAAAGCGAAAGTTACTTTTTACGGTCCATCTGTTCGCCACAAAAGTATCACTTTAGCTCTTTAAATAAATGAATATAAATATATCTTCACGACTTTTACCCATTACTGGGTGTGGCACTCTGCCGAAGCAGATCTTGGTAAGTGATATATTTAGGCGCGTGAAGTGCTGTCAAATCACGGCCCCTAAATATGTTAGTGGTGGGGGAGCCACAAGGGTAATTTAAAATTGGTGAAAATGTTTGTCGGCTGTGGGATCAAATCAGGGTTCTTAGGATCCACAGGCCGATTCGATACCATTGAGCCACTACCCCATATACTTCAGCTGTTTATAAAATAATATACTATATTTTCTTAGGGATGAAAAGAATCATTTTCTTCTCTCAATTGAGGATAATATATGTTACTTTCTAAGTAGGTTGTGAAAAAATAAACGACGATTAGTCCACTTTTTGAGAGCTGCTGATGTCGTCATACAAACCAAAACGAAACAATCCATTCATAGAGCTAGCTTTTCACTTATCGCTGCATCGAGTTTTGCGTAACAAATGTGTAAAACAATGGGACATTACTACGTCACATAAGTTGTTTTGTTTCGCTTTACGTGGATTTCCTACAAAACACACGATACGATGTTTTATTTGACAGTTCTCGTATGCAAATGAAATGTTGATAGCCGGTTACTTTACTTATCTTGATGATTTATTATTTTGTGATAATTATTATTGATTGATTGCGATATTTTGTACGAGGCAAAAACGAAAGTGACATTCAAATATTTTATTTAATCTAACAACTCATTTATATTTTGATAAACTTTATTCAGAGAAATCTCGTGTTTATTTAATATTTTGTTAGTTAATTTCTTAAAATAACGATTACATACATGAATATTTATTGACTTGTAATTTATGTCTAAACTAAGTGTTTACTTCATATTTAATACAAAGAAATATAATTTTGTGCAATACTTGTATAATGACGAAATTTGAACACAGTAACTGCTACTTTTATTGCACAATGGTTTCCATGGTTATATTAGGACTTACTGTTCACGGTGGACAGTAAGTAAATATTACATATTAAGGTCCTGTTTTGATAACAATTTGACAGTTGTCAATTTTGAAACTTATTTTTCTTTTCCTTCTATTTGTGCAAGTATTGTTAAAAATAGCTTACTAACCTCGAACTGTAAATGATTTTTTAGGTCGCAAATATTTAGAAAATCTCGACCCTTCGGGCCTTGATTTCCCAAACTGCATTCTTGACCTAAAAATTGTTACAGTTACGAAAAAGAAAAATTTATATATCATGCCTTCTACCCATTACTGGTTGTGGCACTCTGCCGAAGCAGATCTCGGTAAGTGATATATTTATGCGGTTACCAGCCGTCAAGTCACGGCCCCCAAAGACGTTAGTGGTGGGGGAGTCACAGGGGTTATTTTAAATTGGTGAAAATGTTTATCGGCTGTGGGGATCGAACCAGGGTTCTTAGGATCCATAGATCGACTTGATACCACTGAGCTAGCTACCCCATTACAGTTATGGTACGTAATATACTATTAAAATACAGTTACATGTTCCCAAATTATTTTGGAACAAAAATGTTTGGAATAAATAAAAAAAATAAATATATCATCACGCCTTCTACCCATTACTGGGTGTGGCACTCTGCTGAAGCAGATCTCGGTAAGTGATATATTTTGCGCGTGAAGTGCGGTTACCAGTCGTCAAATCACGGCCCCCAAACATGTAAGTGGTGGAGGAGCCACAGGGATAGCTTTTTCAAATTATGAAAATTTGTCGCTTGTGGGAATCGAACCAGGAACCTCAGGATCTACAGGCCGACTTCATACCACTGAGCTAGCCATCCCATGAATGTGGTTGAATATTACCAACAAAGTGGCAACCATTTTGTTTTTTGTACAAAACCAATTTTGAAAATTACCAGGAATATTCAAGTATACAATTATTATAAATAAAGATTGTACAAAAATAAAGCTACAAAAAAGTGTTTGTCATCCTAAAAAAGTTTTTATTTTCTTTCATGTCTAAGTGAGAACAAAAATAACTTGTGAGAATTTATCTATTTTAACGAGTGAAATTATCGTTATTTCAAGTGAAGAGGAAGTTTAAAAATACACCCTCTGTCATCTAGTACAATCATAATAAAAGTTAGTTTATTTTGCGTCGGTAGTCAACTTGATTAATAAGAGAAATACTAGTGAGTAGTTCCGGAAGAACATTGACATGTTACAGCGATTATTTCTAAAATGAGTAATTAACAGGAAGGAAGTGAAGTGTCACTGTTGACTGAACTGAAAAATTCTACTTTACATTAAGAAGAAAACACCTCATGTGTGTTATAGTTTAACCAGGACTCGAAATGTTCCAGAGCAAATCCCCAATATCGCGTATTTTTGTTCGGTGACAAAATATAAACGACATATGCTGGGTTGCATGAAAGTTTTATCGGTTCATTAGCAACTAACGGTTCAATAAATTTCAGACAATCGCTATTGATACTGTTGCTAGATAAACAATTCTTTAACTAAATAGTTCTTTATTTTTTTTGTAACCGAGCAATAGAGTTCCCAGATTTTCAGAATACAGAGTTGAGAATATTCAATATATATTATTTATTTAATACTTTTCATATCTTGTTTAGTTTTTGATATGCCTCGGAAACGTATAAACTCTGATGAGGTAAATTTTTTGGAAAATTGAACTTTTCCGGAGGCTATATCTTAAAAACTAAAGAAGATATGTAAATGCGCTCAACGGCATTGAATTCCTTGTGTCCGAATTGACTTATAAGCAAATTTTTAGCGATTTTTATTTTTTGAAATTTTCTTAAGGGGTACCCCTTGGATTTTTTTCAATTTTAGGCCAATTTCAGATTATTTGTTGTAAAAATCTTTCCCGTGCGAATATTGTAATGAAAATTTACATACATATGTATTTTGACCCGCTGAATCCAATGGTAAAATCCCCAAGTGCATAAGTTTCCTAGTTTTAGAGATATTGTTCAAAAATGGCTCGATGAGAAAATTTTGGTGAAATCTTTTTGAAAAATAAAAAATGCTGAAAATTTGTTTACAAGTCAACTGAAGTATGAGAAATTCAATGCCGTTGAGCGCATCTTCATATTTTGTTTAGTTTTTGAGATATAACTTCGGGAATGTTAAAAATATGATAAAGTCAAATTTGGAAAAAATTCTACTTTCTGGAGGCTATATCTTAAAAACCAAACGAGATATGAAAATACGCTCAACGGCATTGAATTCCTCGTATCCGAATTGACTTATAAGCAAATTTTTAGCGATTATTATTTTTTGAAAATTTCTTAAGGGGTACCCCTTGGATTTTTTCGATTTTAGGCCAGTTTCAGACTATTTGCTCTAAAATTCTTTCTCGTACGATTATTGTAATGAAAATTTACATACATATGTATTTCGACGCGCTGAATTCAATGGTAAAATCCCCAAGTGCACATGTCTTCCGGTTTTTGAGGTATTGTTCAAAAACTGCTAGATTAGAAAATTTTGGTGAAAAAGTTTTGAAAAATAAAAATTGCTTGAAATTATTTTACAAGTCAATTTAAGTACGAGAAATTCAATACCGTTGAGCGCATCTTCATATCTCGTTTAGTTTTTGAGATATGGCGTCGAGAAAATTAAAAATCTGATGAGGTAAAATTTGGAGAATATTTTATTTTTTCCCTCAAGAAAGAAAAATCATTTTCTAATAGGTTCTTAAAAATATATTCCATTTGTGCAAAGTATCAAATAAAAAATATACAAAATTTCTCACGAATGCGTTAAAGTTGACATTACAAACTGTCCATATAATTAAACTAAAGATAAATTAACAATTTTGCTTTAATATGATTATATTTCTTCTCTGTATTTATTGATGTGGATGAAATGCTCTTCTGTCTGTTGTCAGTGCTTCTATTCTGGTAGCAACATGAGCACGTGTGAGTGTCTGATTAGAGCATCCGCGTTACTTCCGGAAGGTAGCTTCGTTTGTTATGTGATGCGGTGTTAGGAAAACAAATGATGCAGTTAATTCGTTGGTAACTGGCACACAGGTAGCGGGTTCAACAGCCAAAAGCTATATTTAGACGAGCTTAGATTATCTACTTGACATATTAATCATATTTTGTCCTATCAAATGTTTTAAAATTTTTTTAGAGTAAATTACTTCAAATAAAAATACGGAAAATTTAATTTTGTACCATAATAAAACAAATCACATTTGTAACTAATATCCCTGGGGACCGTAATTTGGTGACTGGCAACTGCACTACACTACGGCAGAGTGCTACACTCAATAATAGGTAAAAAAGCGATATGATATATTTCTTTTTATTTAGGTTAAAATTTGGGGTCTCATATTCTCGTTTTTGGAGAGAAGATTAATTTATTTGTTACTCTGCACAACAGGAACTTAATCTCAATTATAGTAGCTTATAATGGAATCCGAACCTCTTAGACGCACAATCGTTTTTTTTTTTATATAACTTGAAGTCAGCGAGATTTGAACGCACGACATCTTGCTTGTTAATTAATAAATACAAGTTTTACTTTGGTTTTATGCACCAGACTACGATAGCCTATAAGTTATGGCTGAGAAAATAAATTCTCAATCTTCATAAATATGTTTGTTTGCACAGATGTACAGGAAACACATATACATCTTGTAAACTTGTTAATTGTCCTCGGGGCTCTGTAATTATTTTTACCGATAGATAACTCACATGTTTACTTCAACTACCTTCTCATTTGCTTTCTTTCTTGATTTAAAGATTGAAACACGAACGTTTTAAGTTCACCTGCGAGATTATTTTATCTTGATACATACATAAATAAATATACCCTCACACGATTTTGCTACAAGATAATTGTTGTTAGTATAAATAAAACATACTTCCATCCCCTATTCTGTTACTGCTAATAGGACAATTCGGAGACGGGAAATTCAGTGCCGTTGCGCGCAAGTTCATATCTCGTTCGGTTTTTGAGACAAAGCCTCCGGAAGTGTTGAACTTTCCAAAAATTTAAACACTTCAGTTTTTCGACTTTCCCGAGGCCATATCTCAAAAACTAAACAAGATATGAAGATGCGCTCAACGGCATTGAATTTCTCGTGCTTCAATTAACTTGTATACAAATTTTCAGCGATTTTTACAATTTTCGCCATTTAATTTTTCCTAAACAGTTTTTGGACAATATCTTAAAAACCAGAAGGCGTACGCACTTGGGGATTTAACCATTGGATTCAGCGGGTCAAAATACATATGTACGTAAATTTTCATTACAATAATCGTACGAGAAAGAGTTTTAGAGCAAATTGTTTGAAAATCTTATATACATAAAACTAAATGTATGATATTTGGAATGATTTGAGCTAAAATGTAATATTCTTTTTAATGATACAGGTTTTTTTATGGCTAGGTAGATAACATAAAAATACACCCTCGTAGTAATAAAAAATGCAGAATATTTCACTGATTTCAACTTATTATTATTATTATTAGCAAATACGATTGTATCTGAATGGTTCAGCTTCCACTATAAGCCAATGTAAGTGAAACCAATATATTTTAATCTCAGTATAGAATATCTTTCTAATATTAATTTATATAATTTGTAAACTGATTCGATGTGTCTATGAATTTGTCACGAATAACAATACTTTCGGTTTCAAATAACAGATGCAGTCACGGAGCTACGATCACTTGGAATGAGGAAATTGTTCAGTTCCAATCTGCGTGTATGTTCAGTGTTTCTGATCATTATGAAACTCACGTTCACGATCTCTTCATTGAGTCACGTTTGCTAACAACGAACGCGTGTCATTATTTCATAATTATTTTGTTAAACTGTCAGTAATTAGATCTAAACGTCAAATTGGCATGATATGAGTTCAACCATTATGTTATAGAGTTAATCATTTATATGCGTTATGCAATTGCAAATCTTAGTAAATGACATTTGTATTATATTAAATATGAAGGAAAAGAAGTTACTATTTCAGCCCGAGCACCTGAAGAAAATATGACACTTTCTTCACGATGTATACATACAACTTTTTTCACTACCTTATTATAAAGTAAAATTTTCAGAAATAAATTTGAAATTAATAGTATCTATTTATTATTTTCTTAACATATGTAACCTGAATGTCACTAATGTCAAATCATACCATTGTTTTCTCTAGTTGCCATGGATATGACTCTATTTTCCTTCCCTAGGGATGAAAATAAGTTTCATTTTCTTCTCTTAACTATATACATATATAACATCACGTTATATCCCATGAAATGGGGTAGCATAAACCCTAAAATTATTCATATAATTATTCAACAGATTCATCAAATAATTAGTTCAAACATTCTCATCCTAACACACCATCCTCGCTTCAATCATATTCATAGAACCCTCCATATAAACTCATTTACCCAGCAAAATCATTCATCACACAACAAACCTTTAATCGCATCCATCTAATCACTTTTCATTCAACTTTCTTCGACATATGTTACATATGCGCAAAACATCTGAAATACTCATGCTTACTCCTCCAACAACGAAACTAATAACGAATCTACAAAGATTAGAAAGGAAGAGAGCGGTAGCCTGCGCTTGTATTTGAAAGAAAATTCCACACAGTGCAGTAATTGATCAAAGAAATTTGTATTTTCTTATAGAGTCGTGCAAAAATTATTGTTGAATTATTTTATCAGTAATACAAAAAAACTACTACTTTATGTACAAAAATATATTGTATTGCTATATAAAAAAGATAAAAAATGCGTGAATAATTACTTAATTATAATTAAAAACGGCAGTTAAACATGTGTTAAATTTTCTTAGAAATATGTTTGATGTTTTCTATTTATGACAATACTTTGATTACTTTCTATACAAAATGTTGCTTATTAACTAACAGAAATCATTGGTTGTTTCTTCTTGTTTGCAGTGCCTCGATCTTATCTTCCGCCTGTCATCCGACATCACCGCTTAGCTACGGTGTTGGTAACGCTGCAGGCGTTGCTAGGGGCAACCGTATGCTGTTTGTCCGCTTGGCTGCTGGTATGGACTCCACATCTCAGGAAGAGAGACAATCCCTACTGGAGTGGGTTACCAGTAAGTCAAGGTCGTAAATTTAGTTAGAAAGAATAGATATTATTTTTAAAACATCTTGGACACAACCAAGCATCAAACTCAAAATGTTTTTATGTTGTCCACTGATACGATAAATCACTTACCGAGATTTGCTACGGCGGAGTACCACATCCAGTAATGGATAAAAGCCGTGATAATATATTTATTTTTATTAAAACAATTTCAATCAAAATTAATAAATGTTTTACGATTTCATGCACATAGAATGACATATTTTCTTTTTCTTTAAATTTTTGTTTATTGAACTTTTATTTAGTAATTACCAACACGCAAAACAGTTATTCTACTTGTTTTAATTCAGCTACATTGTTGAACTTCTTGTGCGTGAAATGAGTTTTTGTAGAGGAATGTAAGGCAATAAGGTTGAGATAATTGCTTTATTCTACAAAGTGTGACCAGCGTGACAGATGATGTATTATATTTTGTCCAGAGATAAGTTTTCTGTGTTTCTAATAACAGCAACCCAACGTACATTAATGCTGCTACATTATCTATATTCCTGATATTTTACTGATGGTTTTTCATTTCTGCTGCCCTGATAATCATCATAAATATATATTATCATTTATTATTTTATTAAAAATCAGATTAATATATTTATTTACATATATGGGGTAATGGCACAGTGGTAGCAAGCAAGTCAGCATGTGGATCCAAAGAACCCTGGTTCGATCCCCACAGCACACAAAACATTTTCACCAATTTAAAATTACCCCTGTGGCACCCCTAACATCTTTGGTGGCCGTGATTTGACGGCTGGTAACCGTACTTCACGCGCATAAATATATCACTTACCGAGATCTGTTTCGGCAGAGTGCCACGCTCAGTAATGGGTACATTTTTTATTTTTTTATCTTTGTATAGTGGGTGTGGTAGTTCTGCAATTGCAGATCTTGGTCAGTTATTTTACTGTCAATCGCGGCCATTGTAACATTCACAGATGTACGTAGATGCACAAATCCACACTTTTTGGACATAATTAAGTACAAGTACAAAAATATTTGATTTTAGATATTATTTCATTGTTAAAGTGAACATTTAAAATATAAATAATATTACAGGGTACGTAGCCCAGTGGTGTCGAGTCAGATTGTGGATTTAGGAACCCAGGTTCGATTCTTATAATTTTACCACATTAAAATTACCCCTGTGGCTCCCCCTACACTAACATCCTTGGGGACCGTGATTTGATGGCTGATAACCGCTCTTCAAGAGCATAAATATATCATTTATGACTGGAGTTTGTATGCATGATGATGATACTATTTTTATTGTTCTAGTTATTGGCTTCTGGAACTCTAGGTCTTCTCTTCCTCTGCTGCTGTCGCAGAGAACATCCTGGAACATTCAAAGGATACTGCATAACTGGAACAAAAGTATTCACTTACTTCTGTCATAAAAAAACTCCACTAATCTTATTGTTCTTTCTTCTAGATATTCAGTGTGCTACTCAGCCTGATCGCAGCAGCAGCCAGTCTTATCGCAAGTGTCTTCGCCTTAATTCATCTCTTGATGTTGGCGGCCATGACTTGTGAAACCAAAATACAACTCAACGATACTTGCTTTTGTCAGATGGGACCGAATTCCACATATCCGATGAAGACTTACCACTATTCGGATTTGAAGTGTGCAGATGTTGACCATTTATTCACTATTTTGTTGATTTTTTCTTGTGTGGTGAATGTTCTAGCAGGTATCATTTCTTTATGGTATATTTATTTGCATTGTTCGACAAAGTATAATTATTTGTATTCGAAAGTCAGGACGAAAGAGAATAAGACAATGGTTTCTAAGTAGGGTTTAATTTATGTTCATCCAAAGAGTAGGACTTTATTTTTTGTTATATACTTTGGTTTCGAAAGTAAGTATTTATTTTGATATTCTTTAGGTAAAGACGCGATTCTAATAGATATTTTGGGTAAGAAGTTTTGTGTATTTGTTTTTTATCGTATACCTTTTGCATAAAAAGAATAATTGTTTTCAATGTATTTAGAATATTTGGCATTGTTTGTTGCTAAATTATTTTAGAAAAAATTAAAATAATTTAGTAATCTTTGATATTGGAAAATATATGATACCAAATCTAGATTCTATACGATAAAAAACGGAGGCATAAAATTTACGTGATTTTTTTTAAAGGGTTTAAACAGATCAGGCTTTTTGGAAGGTATTTTTTGCAAGATTTATATTTTTGTTTTAATTTTTTGCAGGTATTTGTACTTATTTACTACTTTATTATTTTTCTTTTATTTCATCTATATTTTCAATAATAATTTCATATTTTCTAATTGCAATAATACTCAAATTAACGATTTATGTACAAATGTGTGTCCGCAAATTTGTCACAATGTCCGCAATTTTGAGTCTCACAAAAATAATTATAAATATAGTTATTAAACTGACATGCCAAAACATTATTATAGTTTAAAATTATTATATGGTAAGGGTTTAAGAACAATATTGACTGATTAATCAATTTAAGATGTGTATTTTTGACAGATGCAAAATAGTAAATATTAATATTACATACTGAGCTTGACCAATTATTACTTTAATATGTTTAATAACTTTTGTGTACATTTTTGCAATTAGTTTATATTTTTGAAGTATATCATAGAACTCAGTTTCAAGATAAATCTCTATATTTCTAAATATATCCACATATTGCCACCGATAAGATT
The DNA here is from genome assembly GCA_911728475.2 of Pterostichus madidus. Taxonomy (NCBI): domain Eukaryota; kingdom Metazoa; phylum Arthropoda; class Insecta; order Coleoptera; family Carabidae; genus Pterostichus; species Pterostichus madidus. The sequence goes on along the minus strand of OU452306.1, from coordinate 39,685,199 downwards.
ATTAGCAATATATTAGGGTTTATTATATTATTATTAAATTAAAAATCCAGTATTTTTATTACTAGTCTGAAGTATGAATTGTAGAAATTAATAAATTTGTAATGTACCACTTTCTCATAAAATTAAATTGTTTCAAGTATAAATATAAGTTCGTTAAGAATCTGTACATATAATTTATTGACTACAAATATATTTTCAAAGATAGTTGAGATTTTTAAATGTTTGTTGTTTACAAAAGCTTATCTTTATTTTATAATTAGTAAATTCATGTCATATTTTAAATTTTATTTGTATTTTCTTTCCTAATGTTCATACGATGATATAAGACGTTCTAAAGTAAATGATAAAACAATAGAATCCAAATTCCTGTTTACCACGTTTTTATTGTTGATTTTTTTACACAAATTTAAAGTAACAGTTAAAAAAAATATGTACTATTTAACAATCATAAAATAATGAATAGATTGTTGTTCTATATGATTTTTATTAGTAGGTACAGTGTATAATTTGTCAACTATAAACTGTAAATAATTGAAAAACTGCTACAATACAAATACAAAAAGAGTTTTCGTGTATAGAGTAACCATACAACAAACAGGTATACCACTTCTATGTCAAATTTTAAGTTAAATATACATAAAAAATCGATATTAACATCAATATACACGAAAAATTAACTATTATATTATTTATTAACTGTTCAAAATACATGTTGGTACCGAGAGAGATTTGAAGCTGGAATTCCAAATTTTAAAATACACATACTTGGTAAGTGATATTGCTCGAGTACGCCATCAGATCTATAACGAAACAAATGAATGAGAAACATTGAAAAATAAAGTGAATATGTGGTTACTTACGCCGTCGACAGGGTCTGCTTCATCAGCTGAACTAATATCATCGCCGAATTCGATATCTTCATCGAAACCATCCTCCACGAATGTGACAGTGTCATTGATACGAACTGTTTCAGGGAACTCTCCGTATGTTTTAAGATTTCGGGCTTCATCTGGCGTGTACTTCAAGATGACATCAGCCTTAGCATCTTGGTAATCTCGGAGCCCGATCAAGATAATGTCGCCTTGATTTATCCAGACCTGTGGTGAGTTTTGTTTATAATATTGCTTTTGTGTTAGGGTATAAATACAAGTACCTTTTTTCTAAGTTTTCCACGAATGTGACATAACCTCTTTACGCCGTCAAAGCACATAGCCTCCAATCTACCATTCCCCAACATTTTTGTTACTTGCGCGTATTCCTGGCCATCTTCTTTAAATACTAATTCACGTTTTTCAGTCTCATTTTCATTCTTTCCCCTTCGTCGATTTTTACCTCCCTTTCCTGGAAATAGAAACAATGTATTTCATATGCGTAATAAAAACACGGTATGTTGCAATACAAATAATGACATTTCATTTTCCCATATGTCTAAATTTAATCTGTAAACCAAGGTACATTAAAAAGACCATATGGGAATAGATTAAAATGAAGAAATAATTACTTTGACAATATAAAAATTAATAAAAGCAATATGAAATGACCACATACGCACATTTATTTCATGCTTTGTCATACGATGGCAGAGAAATTAAGTTTGATATGGAATATCTATATGTACCTTTATTCTTCGGCATTTTAAATCTGTTTGCACTGACTTATATATGTAATTTCAATAAAATTTTACTTTTAAGCCAAGAACTGGCCTGTCTTCGTGCACAGACAGAGCCGCGCAAAGGACTATGGGACACAGGGTTGTTGAAAAGTAACTAAAATTTGGAAATTAAATACACTATTTTTTTCATCTTTATAGTCATATTTTTGCAATATATGTCGTATAATGAATAAATAACAGTAAAAGTAGAGAAGGCAAGAGTTTAAAAACATTTGAAAATTAAAGTACAAATATATTAAATTTTACTTTATTAGCCATCGCAAAATTATTAGCTAATGTATAATATTTGATTTTCTCTTAGTTGTAATTAAGTATCGTGCAGTTTTATGTAATTGAATAACATTTTAATCTAAAAAGCAATCATAAAATACGATTTAAAAAATCATAATCCAGGCGGAACAAGATGGAACAAATGATAGAAGCAAAAACGGAGAGTTGCGCCATCTACTTCCGGTATTTCAGACAAATTTTCATTCGTGTCAAAATGGATTCTCTATCTCAACGCGACGAACATGAATCCTGTGCAAAAAGATTAAAACTCGATTTAAGCGAACCAAATAGTAGTGTTCTGTGTGATGGAGGTGCTTTTGGAGACTTTTCTACGTTCAAAGACATCCATATCGATGCTTCAAAAGGTAAAATTTGTAAAATATGTTTGATTGTTTAGCTAAAATATTCCAAGGAAAATGGCGCTGGGAACAAAATCGAAGCGTCAGACATTTTGTGGGAGGGGCAACCGAAGGCTAGTTTGGGTGCGGCCGTGATAATAGAAAATTATTTTTAAATATAATGAAATATAGAACGATACTCATTTGATTTCCCAAAAATTAAAATTTTCATGTCCTTGAAATTTTTATATGTTCAATTTCGTATTTTTTTTTTACGATATTTATGTACTTTGGAAACCAAAATAAATGTTTTATAAAAATAAATCTGTACTATTTCTTTTAATTATTTTAAAATATACATTTACAAGTTTATACTATTCAGTTTTGTAAAAATTTTATTCAGATAATTCGAAAATGGATTCGACACCAGCGCCAATAATAATGTACCTTTATTCACTTGTGCAGGGAATTTTAAATAGTGATTTTATTCCATCGGAACAGCGAAATTTGAAATTTACGCAAAGAAATATTTTAATATTTCATTTGCCATTTTTACTCTTGTAAGTAGAGACAGTATTTTAATAGCTTTATTATATTATTAATATACTTCATTTCATATAGGCTGCCTGTTCTTGTTTTGTTTACATATTATTGCCAATTTTTTAGCGAAAATTAGTCATTTATTTTAAATATTATGCTGGTTTGTAGAACACTTTTAGTAATGTTTTATGACTGACAGGGGTTTCACCAGATTGCGATTCCGGCTACGATGCGTCGACGATGGAATCACTTTCAACAACTTTACATCTTACCTCACCGAGCGCAGACACTTGTGACACCACAGGAGACACTCATGAGTCGCTGTCTGAGATGGCGGATCCAGACTTGGAGGACGACAACGTCAGCACCGTCAGCAACCTTTCAGATTTATCCGGATTATCCGATCTATCCGGCCAAGAATGGAAGCCGTTGGCGGGGTCTATTCTTTGGGTAAGTAGGCTTTGTTTCTTACCAGGATTTTTTTGATAACTAATCATTCATTTATCAACCCCTTACACACCAGATTGCATTTTTAAGGACTTTTGTAAATTATATAAATTAATTATAAAATATTTTGTATAAATTTATTGTCATTAAAATATGTTAAAAGCTGTTTATAAATCAGTGTTGTAAATTTTAAAATGACTTTAAATAATTTGTACTTGTCTGTAAATGTAGTTTTTTTTTATGTTTCTCGACTTAGATCTTCTAACACACAAATTATACGTTTTTTGTCGGTTAATTTTAAATATTTTGTACTTGTCTGTAAATGTAGTTGTTTTTATGTTTCTCGACTTTAGATTTTTTAACGCACAAATTATACTTTTTTTGTCGGGTAATTTTGAAATAATATTTATGGAATATAGGTACAGAAACAGATGTCTAATGGAATAGACCCACGGTCGTTGTTGTCCACACTTGGCACAGATCCTTCCAGAATTCCAGAATACATGGACGACGTTACGCTATGGAAACTTATCCTGAACATGATGGCCGAACCACCTCGCAGACACAAACTAAGACATGTAAACACACTTGACGATGTAGTCCGATTGTTAAAAGGTAACATTTTCACACAATACAATCTTCAAAAACTGGACTACAATCAATTTTCTAACAGGTGCAAAAAATATAATCGTTTTGACGGGAGCCGGCGTATCTGTTTCCTGCGGCATTCCTGACTTCAGATCTCGGGATGGAATTTATTCCCGGTTAGCAATTGATTTTCCAGATTTACCCGATCCTCAAGCAATGTTCGATATACAGTATTTCAGTCAGGATCCGCGACCATTCTTTAAATTCGCTAAAGATATTTATCCCGGACAGTTTAAACCGTCACCGTGTCACAGGTAACTAGAATAATTATTTATCTCCCTAGAGCAGAAAGTAATCTATTGTCGCCCGCGCATGTAGATTGTTGATCGAGGCACAGCAAGAGCGGCAAGGACACTTTCTGCTCGTGGTGCACCTAATATTTTTTCTACGACCATTTAGAAACGCTTGAAAAAGAATAAAATTATTTTTAACAGTTTTTCTGTTTCTGATTGTCGCTCGCTGAGTGACACGTTAATTTTCTGCACTCAACTGATAGTTGAAAATTTCTGCTTTCTGCTTGGTCGTAGAAAAACATTTAATTTTCTTCTCACATATGTTTGATTTTGTATATTTGTTTAGATTTATCAAACTCCTCGAAAAACACAATAAGTTATTACGAAATTACACCCAAAATATAGATACACTAGAAAATGTAGCTGGTATTGAAAACGTCGTTGAATGTCATGGATCATTTGCGTCTGCGACTTGCACCCGGTGTTCGTATAAATGTGATGCTGATGCCATCAAAGATGCTGTTTGTGAACAAAGAATTCCTATGTGTCCCAAATGTTTAGAAGAAAGAGGCAATGTGCAATCTGAAGAAGATAATTACAAAGGTAAGAAAAAACTAATCTTTTTCTTTCCATTTTTTTTCCTTATATTCATCTCGTCTCATCTTTTGTTCGGGCAATAAATCTTTAACTATATCCATCTATTTATTTTTCGGATTTCTAGGTCGTTCATGCAATCACTCACCCTCAATTTCATCAACATACATATGTTTTCACTATGTGAAGATAAATAGTATGTATTATAATCTGCCTGTGGATTTGAGAATCCGGGTTCAATTCCCACAGCCGACAAACAATTTTCACCACAATAAAATTATCCCTGTAACTCTCCCTCGACTAAATATCTTTCTAGGCCGTGGTTTGACGGCTGGTAACCGTACTTCACACACAAATATATTTCTTTTCAAGATCTGTTACTGCAGAGTACAACAGACGTGATGATTTATTTATTTTAATTTTATATTGTTTGTTTTAGAAATGGTGTCGCAGGGTATAATGAAACCAGATATTGTGTTCTTCGGAGAAGGTCTTCCGGATCACTTCCACGAAGCAATGGCAGCGGATAAGAACCGTTGCGATTTGTTAATCGTGATAGGATCCTCGCTGAAAGTTCGTCCTGTGGCGCTGATCCCCAGCTCTTTACCTGAAGAAGTCCCTCAGATCCTCATCAACAGAGAACCTCTGCCACACTGTCACTTCGATGTTGAACTTCTTGGAGATTGTGATATTATCATCAACCAACTTTGTTATATGTGAGTGAATATTTAATCATTAAATTATTCTTCATCTACATTCATAATTTTTTTTCATACAAGCTCTTTTATTAAATCATATTAAAGTCTTTTAAACTGTCCTGAAATCTAGCTGAGTTCTCTAAGGCGATGGCTAGAGCATATCATCTATTAAATTCTTTTTAAAACTGTCTTGTGTCAATTATTTTAAACTGTCCTAAAATTTAGCTGAATGATCTAAGATGATGGCTAGGGGATCCTGGTTGCCAGATGATTTTTGAAACTGTTTTAAACTCTTTGAAATAATTTTAACTGTCCTAAAAAGATAGCTGAGGGCTCTAAGACAACGGTTAGAAGATTTTAGCTGCCAAATATGTTTTAAAACCGTCTTAAATCCTTTAGAATAATTTTAATGTCTTCTCCTATAAAGTAGCTTAACGTGATGGCTGCACGGTAGTCAATAAATTGTCCTTTTTTTTGTTCTTGACCTATTTGTGTGTGTGTGTGGTCAGGTTGGGTAGCCCATGGGTAGAAGGCTGTTGGCGACCAGAACCTCTTGACGAAACCACACAACTTTTACCTCCCGACATCACACTGCCGCCACCATCGCCACAACCGCCGACGCGAAGGTTGTCCGTCGCACAAGTAAGTGACCCGCCTACAGACACTCTCAACGAAAGTCAATTATTAGCCACTAGTTCTTGTGATATTCAAACTGACACTTTGTGTTCTGAAGAAGAAGACATAAATATTGTAAATCATTTATCCGAGCCCAGCGCTAGCTTCAGCAGCGACGATTTGAAAACAACGATGAAGGAACGACACATATCCATCGATTCTGCCCGAGATTCGGGGATAGGTGACAGTTCGAATCTTACTGATTCTTCCTCATGCATTAAACCCGAAGAAGAAAACTATGATAGTTCCCACGTGGGAATGGGAAACTTCTGGGAACCAAAGTTGAAGCGAAGCCTTGAATCTCGACTCCCGGAGAATTCTTATTATTTGGTTCCGCCTAGTCGGTATATTTTCCCAGGTGCTGAAGTCTTTTATGACCCAGATGAAAACTACACTTTTAGTGATGATTCGTCAGAGTCCGAGTCATCGGAGAGTGAATCGGATTCGGATAATGATGGTAAAGCTGACGCGGATGAAACTGCGAAAGTGGATGCGCCCAACGTTGATTGAGGGAATTTTTATTTTATGTAAAAGACATGTCATTAATATTTATTTTTGAGTTGATTCAAAAGTTTACAAATATTTTTAATAGTGAATTTTTTTAGTTGTTTTAGTTTTTATGTTAATTTGTGTTCTTGAAGAGTTATTAAGAAATTGAATATATTTTTGCAACGAGACTGCTGTTGAATATTTCTTTTTTATTTTTTGTACTTTTATGATATTTTTAGTTTAGGCTTGTGATCTCTGTTCCATAGAAAGTGGCGTTTCGGATGTTACGTAGTTCTGTAATTAATCACTATACATATTATACAATTTCAAGTTATCTATTAACGACAAAGTTTGGCGTGCGTTTATGAGCAGTGAAACGTTCAGCTTTGAAGAATTAGATAAACGTTTTGTCCAGTGAAAGAGTACCTTATTTTTATGTTGTAAAGATAGTGTGTAGTTATAATAGATAGGTTATTTATAATGGTAAACTCTGTTTATATAGTTAGTGCAAAAGTGTTTAATTTATTGTATTTTATACTGATGGACAGTCGACTGGTCGTTATGATATATTTGTGAGTCAATTTTAAGAATTATTTCATTTTCCCTTTTTGTTTAACTTTGTTTAATTATGTTACCACTAAAAATTTCATACAATAACACATTTAAAACACTTTAATTTTAATTAAAACAACGATCGTTTGTATGAACGTCAATTCAGAAAATTTAACTCTAATCGGTTCTAAATCTTAAACAAAACTTTTAAATTGAAAAATAGTATATTATACAACAAGTTTATTAAAGCCATTTTACATAAGTTGCATGCACTATTTTTTCTACGACAAAATTCAATACCAAATTATTAAAATAAATTTCACCTTTGAATGTCAAAAAAAAAAATTCGGCAAACCATGGAAACAGTAAATGCTGTGCTGTTATTGGTCAAAATCTGTGTGGTAATGAGTGTCATTAAAGTATAGATAATACATATTTAATAAGCATGGAAGTAGAAAAACTTGATTTTTTCACGACTCTGACAGACAGTAAATTTTTCTTTCCTCAGTTGAGAAAATAAAGTATACTTTTCAATCCTAGCATCCATAGAGTAGAAAGTAAATTTTCTTCCCTAGGGAAAAAAAGTAGAACCATATCCATAGTATTTGGAAAACAATGGTAAGATGACATCCAGGTGACATTTGTCAAGAGCATAATAAATCTTGTATAAATTTTTAATTTATTTTTGAAAGGGTACTGAAAAAAAATGTATAGCTCGTGAAGAAAGTGTCATTCTTCTCCTGATATACAAATTACTATTCTTTACATATCCTGAAATGAATTAAAAGCGAAATACTATAGTTAATCACCCTTAATCGACGTTCATGGTATCGATGAATATAATAATGATGAAGAATTGAATATTTTATAAAATGTGAAAGTGTTGTATGAAAAGTTGTTTTCTGTGGTAAGATATAAAGAACCTCTTTGCACATGTAATTCGATGCTATGCATCTTCGATTCAGTGTATTTTGCTGTTGGAAAATAATTCGTGATAAAAGTTGGGCGAATTTTGAAACCCCTGAATTCTAGTTATAATTAAGATGTCAATGTGCATGGTGTGTATTTTACTAGAACATCGTGTTGTTACTTTAAAATTATTCTGAACGTATTTCAGACGAGTACAAATATATATTTTATTAGTTACATGAAAACTTGACCGTTTACTTGCAAATTCACTAGGCTCTTTGGGTAATTCTTATGATAACTTACGAATGTAAATATTAAATATAATACTGTGAAATATTATTCTCTCAGAGCAGTTTCTGTTTGTGTGTTTTGTGTTTTAGAAATAACTTATATTTATATAAACAAAATTTTATTTATATGTAAAGTATTTTTAAATATTCCGAAATAATTTAATACTAATGAAACTGAAGCATTTTTCATAATAACTATTGATATTATTACAATAAGAGTTATGTTGCAACACTTGTTAAGAAAAGAATTGGTTTGCTCTGAAAGAAACACTCAGAAATGGTTGTGCATACATTATGGTATTTTTTATAAAAATGAAAAATCGAAAAATATTTCTTTATTTTCTGCTTTTCACTTAACTCAGTGTTACATTATGATAGCCTTAATAATTAACTGTATTTAACTAGACCTGTAAGTTCTGTAAATAGATTTATATTTTGTTATTGATTTGTGTATACTTTTTTTTTATTTATAGCTAGAATCACAAAAAATTGTCGACAGTATTTTGTTGTTGAATAAAAATATTTTTAAAGTCATTATTGAATTTTTTTTATGTTTAAAGTTTGATATATAACTATTTTTACTTATTTATTACATAAGCAAAATATTACAGACAATTTTTTTCATAGATTTCAGATGGTACTGGTTTTTATGTATTAGTTTCCTCTAGTTCTATTTCCATTTATAAATATTATTTCAATTTCTGATTGATTGGGCTAAATGATAATAATGTCACAATTGTAATAAACTTAATTATTTAATATTTAATTATTATTGTTATTTAAATATTGTATCAGTAAGAGATTTGTTAAAGTTTTCATAAATATGTACCAACCAAATTATATTTTGAATCACCTTATATGTATATAGGTGCATCTAAAATCATCATAAATGTTTCCTAAAGCAATACATTTCTTCTACAAACTTACTTGTTTCATTTCTCCAATTTATAATTAATAAAAAGAAATGCAGTTATAATGTTAAGGCTGTAATGATAAATATTCATTGTTAAATACTTTTACTAATATTTGAAAGTGTCCAAAAACCGTTAATTTATGCATTTCTCTGATTGACAGCAAATTTAGCTTTTATAATTAAGGTTGTCGAGCATTTAATTTCCGGTTTAAATTTCGCGGCTAAAAATAAAGTTGTGATTTGGCAATCGATTTGCGCGCTCTAGTGGTAGCGATACCATTCCAACGCGCATATAAAAGCAATGACAGCTTTACACCTGTCAGTTGTGTCTTTAAATTACGTGTGATAAGGTGTTTCTCATTTAATTGTCATCGTAATTGTTCAAAATGTGTGGTAAGTCTTCTATTATTACATTTAACATACGTTTTATTACTTGTAGAATTTTAACCTAAATTTGTAATTGACAATCTACGAAATGTCAAAATTTCATGAGCTGGACTTTTGGAAATTTGAAAAACAAGATAACATTTTTTGCTACGTTAGTAAAATTATTAATAAAGTGTGCAAAATATTCCATTACGTTATATTTAGATAATATTATAAATAAATATTATCTTAAGCCCGGCAAAAAATTAAATTTACAAAAGTTCTTGCATCATAAAAAAATCACTACATTTTCGGCAAAATACACTTTTTATATTTTTATAGAATAAGATTGCCAAGTGTACTAATTTATTACATGTTATCAATCTTAAAGATGTGCAGCATTACTTAATAAACATAGTCAGCCACAGAATTTTTTCAATGTTTGGCATTTATAGAAGTGAAAGCTAAAGCTAATGCCATAATATCCAAAGGTGTGGGAATAACGTAGCTATTTTTAATGTTAATTCCGAAAGATACTTACCATTGGTGAGGTAGGGCAAACAAGTAAAAGTAGTTTTAGTTCGCCTACAGCTTTAGATTATCAGTATTTCCTGCTAAAGGCACTAGCACCAAAACTGTTTATTTACGCATTTTAATACGGCCTCAAAATGAATACAAATTAATTAATTTTTTTATTAGTTGCACAGGATATGAGCCTGATAGTGATTATCTTTATATCATCACTTATTTTTCCTTATCATATCAATATTATTTTGCTTGTTAATTAAAATATTTAATCACGAATTTAGCTCAAACTCAAAATTTCTCTCTTACTTATTTGGAAAGTAGAAAACACGATATTTGTTTGTTGAAAACTGTAATTGGCATGTGTTTCGATCGTATTTTGTTTCACAGCTTACTACATAATTTTTACATCATTTATTTTAAACTCAAATATAATCTGTAGGTGTATATAAATGATTTGCTTATTTACGTTATCGGAAATAAAAAATGAAGCAATAAACGACTTGTTCAGGGTTAAACAAAATATGTTCCGTGTTAGGTGTGTTTGTAAAAACTGCCGGCAAGTTTTTATGCAAGGAAGAAAGCTGATTTTCAATATTTGCATAATATTCTTGTCACGATTAGGGTATTCTTAACAGTTTCTGGCAGATGACGGCGGCAGGATGGTTTATTTGATACATGGCTTCTATAATGATATATTGATAGAAACAAATGCTTTTCTTTTGCAGACTTTTTTTAGTTTTCTCTGTCTCTTGTTTCGATTTTGTGCGTGACTTGCTTAATTATTTTTTCTTGGCGCTCTTTGCAAAGTAACAGGATACTTTTGTGTTTTAATATCGGAGTTCATATACAATATTGATTCTATGGATAAATATACCTTACCCTGTTTAAATTCAATATTTTATGCTTCTTATTTTCTGTTAATAATTTATACAAAAATATTAAAAGCAGTTCTTGTCTGTCTGTCGGAATATTGATGAATCTTGATACTCTAATGTTTTTCTTGTCTCGGAAAACGATCTTGCTATGAAAATTTATGTAGAACGTCATTCTGGAAATATTGGGGGAAATTTTGTTATTCAAAATATAGGCAAGTGATTAATTTGACCTAAAAAAATGTAATGAGACCAAAATTTCGGTATAATCAACTTTTTCGAGATATAAGCGAAAATTTAAACAATAAAATCGGGTGAAAAGTTGTTTTATATTTTTGTTTGTTTTTTATTTTACTTCCCGACGAACCTCGGTTTTCCAAATATTACATTTAATCAATTTTTCTTCGGGAAAAGACAGTAAAAATTATTAAATTTTTGTAATAAATTTGTGAGTCAATAAACCTGTCGAACTTTACTCACTATCAAGTACATTCTTAGAAAAAAATTCAAATTTAATTTCATATCTTTCGATACAATCAATTAAAAAGGAAATCATGATTAATATTGATGATCAATTTTGATAACTATTTAGTTATTTGTACATTTATCGCATTTCTTTGTTGTGCAAAGTATGAAATACCGGATATGGGTAATTTTATTTAGTTGGGTAGATAAAGTTAATCCAATTTCAATTTGTATTTATTATTATCTAGTAATTTTATCTTTGCGTCGATTGATATATTTGAAAATACTTATTTTACATCAGATTATTGTAAATCTTATCATGAATCAATTACTAATAATACCTTGTAAAAATTGTGATTATGATAATATTGTAGGTACTTGGTATAATCATTGAGATAGTAAATAGGATTAATAGTTGTTAGATAAGAATTACTAATTGTCATTTTTAAAATTATTTTTCATTAGTCATTACTTTCCGGGAGTATTATTAAATGTTTCTTTGGTGAAAAATATTTCGAATAAAAATAAATCATTATATTACGTACCATGAACTGTAAGTAACAGTTTTTAGGTTAAGAATGCAATTTGGGAAATCGAGGCCCGAAGGATCGAGATTTCCTAAACATTCACGATCTGAAAAACAGTTACAGTTCGAGGTTAGTCAGCTATTTTTTACAATACTTGCACAAATAGAAGAAAAATAAAAATAGGTTTCAAAATTGACAGCTGTCAAATTGTAGTCAAGATTAACAGGACCATGATATGTAATATTTACTTAAGTGTTCAAGGTGGACAGTAAGTAAATATTAAAGTCCTGATATAACCATGGAAACCACTGTGCAATAAAAGTTGCACTTACTGTGTTTAAATTTTGTCATTAATAGGTAACTTACAATACAAGTATTGTACATTTTTTTTAGTAACAATTAAGTTCCTTGTAGGTAAAGTAACAAAAAAAATGACATTGTAAACTCTCGCCAACAGTAAAAAGAATCTGATAGCATTGAAAACTTTCAGGTTTGCAAAATTTGCAATAATTTATATTAAAGTCGTTGTCCAGAATGCCAAGGATAACTGGTCAACATTAAAGTTGCTGTTACTCCTTCCAGAATACTTAAGAAGTACTCTTGTCTTGCTATAGCGGCAGCATGTCTTATTAAGCAAAGCTATCATTTTAGCAAGTGTGCATTTTTGGGAATCTTTTGTCTTCGGTTAGATCTTGAAACTAGCTATTGACATTCAAGGATTCACTTTTTAATTCTATAAATAATTTAGTTTTTTTATGGGGTTACGTGGTATAAAAACCGTTAGAGAAAAACTTGAATTATTTGATTTCTTTTGATATCGATAAGTTGTTGAAGGCTATAGAGGATATGGGGTGACATTTTTTACATTAGATTGTGAAGTTTATGTTTCATAACTAGCTTTGAGAAAGGTTTTAATATTTTCAGTTTTGGATATTTTAGAACAAAAATATCTTAAATTGAAGTGATAGAACATTCAGTTCTCTGTAACTTTATTTAAACAATTTTTTTATAAGTTATTTAGAAATTAAATTATAAAGGGAAAAATTGGGATATCGCAAAAATTTTAACCTGGGACCTATGAATTAAGTTATGGTCGCTATATGATTTAAATCTGATTTTAGTTTCATTTTTCTCTCTATTTTGTTGTCTCATGGGCAGTCTCGATCCCATGACTTTTGTATAATAAACTTGACACGTGAGTCGTCTGCAGTGACACTGTTATTTAAGTAGAATATTTATCATTTATCTCTTTATAATTCGATTTGATTTCATCATTTGTTAAGTATTTACGTAAAATACTATTTAAATTTGAATTATGTTGAAATGTTTGACAGAAATTGAACGATTTTAAATGTTCAAGTTATTTTGAAAATGTTGCACATATGTTCAATATTTAAAATTACTTAATCAGTTTGAAGCAAAATTAATTAATTGAATTATTAGTATTTCACTTTAAAATACGACAATCAATAATAATAATGGGGTGGCTAGCTCAGTGGTATGAAGTAGGCCTGTGGATCCTGAGAACCCTGGTTCGATTCCCCCAGGCGACAAACAATTTTCACAATTTCAAACGCTACCCCTGTGGCTCCTCCAGCACTAACATCTTTGGGGACCGCGATTTGACGACTGTAACCGCACTTCACGCGCAAAATATATCACTTACCGAGATCTGCTTCTGCGGAGTGCCACACCCAGTAATGGAAACAAGGCGTGACGATATATTTATTTTATTTTTTAATAATTGAATAATACATATTTAGTAAAAGCCGATTTTGATTTTGTTCAGCATTTTCCGTAAATTATTTGTATTTTTTTCCGACGATCCTGAGTTCGAATCCCACTCAAACTAAAAATATATGAACTACTACACAGTGGCTCGGTGAGTCCAGACCCTGTACTATAATTGGGATTACCTTCCTGTTGTACAGAGTAACATAAATAAAGAAATATAACAAATATAACAAAATTGTAAAAATAGGTAATATTTTTTAAACTAAAATTTAAAATAAATAAATATATCATCACACCTTTTGAGTTATATTTATGCGCATGAAGTGCGGTTACCAGTCGTCAAATTAAGGCCCCCGAAGATGGTAATGTTGGAGAAGACACAGGGATAATTTTAATGTGGTGAAGATTGTCGATTGTGAGAATCGCACCGGGGTTGTCAAACCCACAGCCCGACTCGATACCATTGAGGCACCCTTTAAATAGGGCCCTGTGCCTCGCAATACGTAGCTTCGCTTCTGAGTGGCACGAACCCTTGAAAGAAATGAACTTTTATTTAGTAAAAAACTAAAATCCAAATCTATTTGTATTTTTTATGTCTATTGTTGGGTTGCATGAAAGATTTACCGGTTCATTAACAACTAACGGTTAAATAAATTTCAGAAAATCGCTATTGATACTAGGCGTATTCCATTTGCCATTTGGATCAGATCTAACTTACATTTACTGAACCAGATCACTTATTTATTTTGTTAGATTACATCGCTATCTTTATTTTCATTACTAGAATTACTGATTCTAATTTACTTCGTACTAATTCACTTTAATAAGTGCATCAGTTTGCTTAATTTTGTTCATTTAGTCATGTTGTCTAATTTATCTGAACTGATTTAAGTGAACCAAGTGGAAAATGGAATACAGCTACTGTTGCTAAATAAACAATTCTTTAACTAAAGAGCTCTTTATTTTTTTCTTGCAACCCAGCATATATGTAATAATAAAGTAAAATTAGAAAGAATGTTTAATAATAAATTAACGGAAAAATGAGATTTGTTTATTTATTAGTAAATTAATTAATAGTACCACTAGACTTTCAACAGAACAATAGACTAACTAAATCTCCAGAAAACTCGTAAGTAAAAAGTTTCAAGAGCATTTATTAAATTCCTTCTCCTAGGTAAACAACTTTTAGCTGTCAAAATATTGGGGGTCACTGCTCTATTAATAACAAGAAATAATACTTCCTTTACCTAATTAATTATCAAACTAACCGGACCATGTACATGAACTTATAATTTTGGATATCATTGATACATTGCCTTTCACCAAATATTTGATAGCATTGAATTTGGACCTTCATGTCTGAAACAAAAGACGTTTTAGGACAGATTAAAGTGATTATATTCAAGGTTTAAAGACAAGTGAGAGTGCTCTAGTCTTTTAAACTTGAGAATGTTTTTAATTTGGAGTGAAGAAACAAGAAATGACGATCTTCACCTAGAAAGAATTCTTTACACTTTCTTTTTCATTTCTTCACAGTTGCTTCCCATTAATGCATTTTTTTTTTACCAGCATTATTTGATAATGTAGACTGTAGCTTATTTATTTATTTATCGTAATTTGAAATTGCATAATTATCACAACCAGTTGGCCTGAATTTTATTTTTTCGTTTGATGTTTTATTTTGCAGTTTTATTTCTCGTGTAGTATACAAGACAATTAAATGAAATTTTAATAAGACATATATTAGTATATTGTTAATACACAGATAAAATGTGAAGTCAATCGAATTAAACATCTTGGAATGACAGTCATTGAAAGAGGAAGTAAACATTTCTGTATTAACAAAAACTTTTTCGTTTTATTCAAAAACTGTATAATAATAAAGTTTGTTTTAAATAATAATTAACTTTGATTTTATCCGTCAAACTACCTACAAGATAATAATCATGATAGTCCATTTGTGTGTTGAATTAGTTTTTTTTGTAAAAAAAGGTAGCTAGTAATACTGCTATAAATTTTGTGTTGATGGTATATTTAATGATTAAATTTAGTTAAAAATGTTGAGAATTAATTGTAGAATTTAGTAAATGTAAGATACCTGCGTTTTTAGTATTATTTATTTTTTTAACGAAAAAATAATTCGGGGCCAAATGATGTGATTCTGGACTCTTATTTAAAAAACATCTAATTAATTGGAGAAGTACAAACCCTAAATAGCCAGGTGCACCAACAAAACTTAAATTTGGGAATCGAACCCAAGTTCTCAATCTCAATGAGCCACTTACCCAATAATGTCTTATAAACTGTCCTGAAAGCTAGCTGAGTGGTCTAAGATGATGGATAGAGGATCTTAGCTGTCAAATACTTCTTAAAACTGTTTTCAACTTTTTTGAATTATTTTTCTGTTTTGTAAGCTATTCTAAAAGCTAGCTGAGTGCTTTAAGACGATGGCTAGAGGATCCTAGCTGCTAAATAGTTTTTAAATTTTGAATTATTTTCATGTTTTTTAAATTGTTCTAAAACCTAGCTTAGTGCTCCAAGACGATGGCTGTCATCTTTTAAATTGTGCTAAAAGCTAGCTGAGCGCTCTGAGACGATGGCTAGTGAATCCTAGCTGCCAAATACTTCTTGAAACTGCCTTAAACTATTTAGAATTATTTTCAAGTGTTTTAAATTATTTCAAAAGCTGGCTTAATGTTCAAGACAATGGCTACTAACTACCAAATACTTCTTAAAACTCTTCTAAATCCTCTAGAATAATTTTCAAGTCTTTTAAATGGTCTTAAAAATTAGCTGAGCGCGCTAAGGCGATGGCTACACTTATTAGTTTAATTTATCTCACACACCACTTTCGTTTATGAATGATTTTAGGGTTCGTGCTACTCCATTTGATGGGACATAGCGTGATGTTATGTATGTGATAATATATTTACAAATATTTACTTATTGGAAAGAATAACAGCTTCTGCACTTTCCTTATGTGTATATAAAGAAAAAACACATATTATCTTCTATTTATTATTCTGAGAAACCTCTAAAAATAATTAAAATTCCTTCACTAACACATGTAGGCAGAACCGAAGTATGAATGCATTGTTTACGTTTTCAATAAGCATAGAAAGGTAACGGTAAATGAGAAAAAGGCCTTGATAATTTGCCACTTGGTGATAGTTCTGTCTGGTAGCACGCCTCTTTGGCGTGAAAGAAGTAATGTGCAAGGTCGCGGTGTGGTGCTGGTCACTGCCTAGCACTAAAATACTTTTTTTTATTTTATAGTTTACACTTTGAGGAAAAGAAAATTGTTCAATATACTTCAGGCAAAGTAGTTATTGCTCTTTGTATGTTGTTTATATGTTAACAGTTGCACAATTTGAAAGTTAATAAATCAAGAGCAAATATTTGGGAGGGATTTTGACCCAGTAGCTTGAAGTAGCTCAACATTAATTACAATTTTATGTATACATACTTAAAATCACGTAGCAGGAACCCTTGAATCATTTATGATCTTCGCCAAACAGTAATGGATAGAAGGCGTGATGATATATTTCATATTTCAAAAACTACCCCTGTGGCTCCTCCACCACTAACAACTTTGGGGGCCGTGATTTGACGGCTGGGAACCGCACTTCACGCGCATAAATATATCACTTACCGAGATCTGTTTCGGTAGAGTGCCACACCCAGTTAATGGGTAGAAGGCGTGATGATATATTTATTTTATTTATATATTTTGTATGGTTACAAAGCAAACAATAGTTAATAGATTAATTTACTGATTGATTTATTGTTCTTTGTACTACATTAATTAATCAAATTATTTAAATTTATTTTATAAAAAAAATGTAGACTTCTTTGGTCTTTGCTTTATTGAAACTTGTCGATGATTTGTAATATGATAATTAAGTTTTTTTTGTTTCTAATTTTAAATTTGGTATTTGAAGGATATTTTTTGTTATTTTACTACAACTTAATGTCAACCAATGAAAAGCAGTTTTCATAGTATTCAAATTTATTTAATCTTAATTATAATTTATTACCTACTACTTGATAAATTAATTTCTCCGTTAATTGAAATTAGTTTCAGTATTTTTATATTCCTTAATAAATTGCTAAGACGTCATGTAATTAATATTGAACATGTAAGACAGGAATTTCATGGCGTAATAATTTTTGTAATAAGCCAGACATTGATTTTGTAATTTATGTTTGACGAAAAAGTGTAATTATTATATAATTTTTTTGATATTCTAGTTTTTATAACATTTTCTTTAGAACAAAAGCAAATATTAAAGTAGTTTTTTTTTGTATGGAATAAAATTTAAATAAAAGACACAGGAGCATTATTTCATAAAAAAAATTCATAAATAATAAGGTAACAAAAAATAACTATTAAGTAATTATCATTACTAATGGATGAGCTGTTTTTATATGTTACGGTAGTCAAGGTCTTCCTGTTTTTCAGTAAAAGGTGTAAATATACAGTTTTAAAATTAACTGCAATTTAATTACAAATAAGAGAAAGTATCTATAGTTATATTTTCGAAATATTTACATGTAATTATCATTATTTTCACACTATTAATATATAAATAAATTTAGAAATTTTAAACGATGCAAATATAATTAGTATTTTCCATATTAGACTTTAACTTAACTAGGTGGCTCAGTGGTATGAAGTCGGCCTGTGGATCCTGAGAACCCTGCTTCGATTCCCAAGGCGACAAAAACAATTTTCATAATTTCAAAAAACTACCCCTGTGGCTCCTCCACCACTAACATCTTTGCGGGCCGTGATTTGACGACTGGTAACCGCATTTCACGCGCAAAATATATCACTTACCGAGATATGCTTCAGCAGAGTGCCACACCCAGTAATGGGTAAAATACGTGGTGATACATTTATTTATTTATTTAACTTAAATAAGTGGCTCAGTGGTATCGGCCTGTGGATTTGAGAACCTTGGTTCGATTCCCATATCCGACAAACAATATTTACCACATTACCCCTATGGCTTTCCCTCCATCAACATCTTTGGGGGTCGTGATTTGACGGTACTTCACGCGCATAAATATATCATTGACCAAGATCTGCTACGAAAGAGTGCCACCTCTAGTAATGGGTAGAAGGCGTGATGATTCGATGATATAAGCTATTGTAATTGGAATTAAATAGCAAATTAATCAAATTTGCATACAATACTCTTTCACATCATAGTTATAAATTTGACAAAGTGCTAATTGTATAATAAAAAAATTAATATTTCCGTGTATAAATAACAATTTATGTTAATTTAAAACAATTCATTTCGGAATGTGTATAATACTGATATGTATAACAATTGCAAAACAAAATGATGCAATGCAAGCTATCGATTATCATGCTCCACCAATCTATGCACACAATGTACACTCGTTAAAAAAAGCATTCGAGCGTTATTTTGCAGCGAATACCGCTGATTTAAATTATAAGATTGTGAGTTAGGCAATCTTATTTGCTTTGTCTGCAAAGCCGATGAATACCATTGAAAGAGAAAGTCGAAATATGCTTTCGTTATGCAATGGGCTTGTTATTAATACGTCGGCAATAAAGATATTTATTTGTTTGTTTGTTACAGGAATTTTCGCTTATTTGAACTACCTGACCCCCAAAACAAGGAAGGAGATTTTGGACCTCCTGGTGGCTGGACTCAAACGTCTAGAGTACCGTGGATATGACTCTGCTGGTAAGATACGAGTATTTCACACATAAAATTGGATTTTTATATTCGCAGCATTCAAAATAATGTTTACATTATCTTGGAAACCGATGGAAAGTTTGATTTTGTGCACTAGTACGCAAAGTAATTGAAAAAAACACCCATTTTTTATGATTCTAAATTTTGACTATTAAAACGCTAATTGTACTTACGTTCATTTTAAGGAATTTATAAAAGAAATAAAGACGTTAGCTTATAACGCCAACAAACAGACATATTGGACATATTTTAACAAGATTGACAAGAAAAATAAACAATTTGTTTTCAAATGTCACTTCATGGCATACTTAACTGTTAATATAAATTCACGCTTCAAATTTAATAATTTTCCTCATTGTCGATTATATAATTTTTGCTCGTTATAAAAAGCATTGTACAAAACTCGTGCACGAAGACGTCATTTGCACCATTCGCGCAAATTAAAGGACTCGCTTCGCTCGTGCTTTAAAATTTCGCTCATGTGCAAAGTTTTCAACATGATCCACTATCATAACATCGCCATCATCCATTTTCGAGCACGATCAAAATTGTAACAGAAAGGCTGTAAATTATTTAAGATAAAATTCTTCAATTATTAAAAAATAGTTATTTATGTACCAAGGGTGAAAACAAACGTTTCTGGCCCGTGGCATGATTATTAGCACGAGGCGCAAAGCGCCGAGGGCTAATAACATGCTCAGTGTCAGAAACGCTAATTTCACCCGTGGTAGATACAATATTTTATGCACAACAAAATAACATTTAATTATATGTTCAAAAGATTAAAATATGTACATAGGTTATATATCAAAATGACATTTTGTAGAATCAAGTATTCACAATAAACAATTGTCATTTTATATATGTATCCATAGAAATTATTTCTTTTTGGCCCATGGGCTAAAAGAAGTGTTTAAGCCCGCTTTTTAGGGCTAAGACACATGCTTTTCGGCCCGGTTGTGCATAAAAATATTTTTCTAAAATTATTCAGTAAAGCTTGGTTCACAGTTATCAAAACTTTTGATCCAAATTCTAGATAATGATAGAAGATAGAGAAAACGTCATATTCTATCGCATTAATTATAATTGAAATGTTGGAAGCTCTTACTTAGGGCTGTTTTACACAAGCGATATCTTATCACACGATTTTTTTTTATCATAAAAGCTAAAACGCATTTAATACTCGTACAATGACAGTCTTAACACTGCGCCCGTGCTGCACACTTATCGTGTGAAACGGCAGTTAAACTTACCGTACAATTTTTTTTATCGTACAATAAAACATCGTCCGGTAAAATATCGTTTGGGTAAAATAATCTTTAGTATTTACAGTTAATGTGTTTATTTTGTCGGTGTGAATGTTAGCTATATTTGACATAAGATAAACAGTAACTGTTAATTGTAATTCCTAATTGTAATTACTGATTGGGAAATTATACTACTTCAAATGTTCAAGAAATCCGCATTCATTATTTCTTTTATATAAGCTCATTTTTAAGGATGATTACTTCTTATTTTTCTCTGCCGAACGTTCCTAAATTTGCATGAAATAATAATCACTGAAAAGTTACTTTATTTGAAAGATTTCTGTCTACAACAATTTAGAAACGTTTAACATTTGATAAAGGAAACATAAAATGAATATTTAATCAGTTATGTTATCAATAATTGAAGTAATTCGATCCCCTGAATAGCGGTATCCAGCCTTCGCAAACATTCCTTTTAGACACACCTCTCCTACTTAATTCGTATGATTAAAATTCCAATAATTGTATTAATTATTCCTTTGTTAATTTCTAGGTGTGGCTATCGACTCCCCAGATTCTAAGGACATGGTCCTTGTCCGCAAAACCGGCAAAGTCAAGATGCTGGAAGAAGAAATCTTCAGCAGTGAGTGAATTATCATTTTATTGCGTCACAAACTAAATATCTTGCGATGAAAATATTCGTCTCGATAATCAAGTTATTTTAAATCATATGTTGCAACTATTTTATCGCAAGTTTATTGTTTTTGACATTACTTTTCTTTTTAAGTTTATATTTTTTCCTAATTTGATCTTTGTTATGACTACTAATTGTAATACGAAGACTTTGTTTATTTAATATTATTTTTAGTTTAAAATTTCTTTTTAGCTGACAGATATATTTACATTCTTCCAAATTAAAATATATCTCTTTAATTAAATCGTACAATAATAAGCTAGTTTTGCACCACAAAATCGTAGTCTACTTAGCTACGATTTTATTCGACCAGTCAGAGCGCTGCTGGTCCACCGATCGCTGACGTGTTTTGCCGAATCTTCCCGAATATCTGACAAGTTTGACAGGTGTAAATATTCTGTATTAAATTTTATAATATAACTTTTAATAGCAGAAAAATAATCATAGTTATAATCATCTTCAGAGGAAGCTGACCTGGACTTCTCCGGAATTTCAATGACACACTGCGGCATTGCTCATACTCGTTGGGCGACTCACGGTCAACCAAGTGAGTACAACTCTCACCCTCAACGTTCCGACGCTCACCATGCCTTTGTGGTGGTACACAACGGTATCGTCACCAACTACAAGGAAATCCGTATTTTCCTTCTGAAACAAAACAAAGACTGCACCTTTGAGTCTGAGACTGACACTGAAATCATTGCGAAATTGATTCTTCACTTCTACAAAACACATCCGACTTACTCCTTCAGGGAGCTGGTGGAAGCTGTTGTGCAGCAGTTGGTAAGAATGAACTTTATCTCACTACTCTATCAGAAAGTAAAATTTCCAGAAATATATTAGAAATTTAGATAAGATTTATTATTCTCTTGACAAATGTCACCTGGAACATGATGGAAACTAGGGTTTTCTACTGATATGAAAAGCACTACTTTCCGCACAGGTGTGGAAAATGAGTTTTTCTGATTGAGGAAATCATTGTATTTTTTATGTGTTTCTAAATGGAAAAAGTTGAAATAATCATGTCATATTCAAGTGGATAAAAAAAATAAAATTGTGTGGGATGAAAGTATCGTTTTCTTCTGTCAATTGAGGAAGAAAATATTACTTTCTGACAGAGCTGCAAAAAAACCTACCTACATCTGAATGATTACACATTATTGTTGTTTTTTTTATTAAAATGTAATATTGTAATGTACCTGTAACTTGTTCTTTAGGAAGGAGCATTTGCGCTGTGCTTCAAATCAATTCACTTTCCCGGTGAATGCGTTGCCACAAGAAGAGGATCTCCCCTTTTAGTGGGAATCAAAACCAAAACTCGTTTAGCCACTGACCACATCCCTATTTTGTACGGAAAAGGTACGTACTCCCGATTTTGTTACCAAGTAAATAATTGTTTTGACTTTGAAGAGATAACGTAAATATGTTTGATTACATTTTATTTTTGCACTTAATAGACTTTGAACAAATATTTAGTAGAATTAATCTTGTTGATTTGCATTAATGTATTTATTTGCTAGTAGATTGTAAATTTAGTCAATATCACAATAGCTGTAAATATGCGCATCATGATGTATAGATTGAAGGGAAAGGTAATATTGGTTTGAATTTGCGGTAGTTTTGCATGGATTTATTGGTACTAACTTATCTTAGGCTGTTGGCTCTTTCTATTTACTAACATTGCTGCATGCGTTCTAATTATTGCTACTTCTAAAATATGGGTCTAACAAGTGCAACAGGTAAAGGTTTTACAAGAATTCCGTTTTATTTTTTACCTCTTTTCTGTCCTACTTCCATTTCACGGTTGACTTCAAGCATGTTATGGTTACAATTCGTTTTAAGGTGTCAAAAATTATTTTAATGACTTGCATGCAAGCATGATTTTTAATTTTTAGTACTCTAAATCCATTTAGTCCATGTTCCATTTTTAATTTCATTGCGCTAGACTAACGCGATAAAAAATAAAAAGTACATGCCGATTTTTTGCAGTTTATAATTCATTTATGATAATAGGTAGACAGTAATTTATTTTTGCAATATCAGTAATATTTTACAAAACTGTATCAGCTTTTCGAATGACACATAGACAGTTTTGAAAATATTGGCGTGCTGATATATAAGTTAGTTTTTGAATAATTAAATTATAATAATGTTTTATTTCCAATCTCCTTTGCATGGTCGTGTATCCTTTCGTCTCCAAGATGACACCATTAAAGGCCAAAAAGGTATTTTCTTTTTTTAACATTTTTAATTTAATCCCAAATCCTTTAATGGGAGCACAAATGATCACAAATCTCTTGCAACCAAATTTAACTCTTGTTGGTTTATCTACTTTCTTGTCTGTACAATATTGTGGAAAACGTTTTATGTTTAGATGACTGTTAGTTACTAATATATTTATTGGAACCTACTAAAATGGGAAATTCTTATTATATTCTTGTTATATTTGGTTGTTTATTTGTACATGTTTTATTTTAGTTTTACATGGAATATAATGCATGAATTGTTACAGATTTTTGTCTTATATTTATTGTGTTGTATGCATGACGTCTTATTGATGTATTATACACGAGTTTCATTTTAATTACTTCATGTGCTTACTTTAAATACTCTTTTTAATTGGTTTTTAAACTGTTGTAAATGCTTTTATTATCGTTTAAAGTAATCACAATGTTGATAGTGTATAATACATTAAATTAAAGTGTTCTCCAGTGTTTGTTATTTATCTAATTCATAGTATTTCTCTGTTTTTGTTTTATTTCCTTGGCACTTCCATAGAAACGGACGCCAATCCACAAGGTATAGACCTACGTAATCATTTTATTTTGCTTCTTCCAATTATATGTGCTTCTCTTTGTTGCTTGAGCTTTCTGCTTTGATTAGTATTTATTGTTTATTTGTGTTTGCTGAATTTTGTTTGAATAAGTAAAGAGTAAAGTAGTTTCTCTACGGAATGACAACCGGTATCTGGTATGTATTTTATTTGGTAAGAAATTGTTTGCAGGTGGTGGGCGCGATTGCTGCCAATATCAAAATTGATATTTGCCAAAATTTATTATTGTTGTTATTAAAAATTTGCAATTATCAATTTTGGTAAAATCTATAATTATTAATAGTAGTGATGGGCATTTATCGGTTAATTATAATTATGTTTATTAACCGGTTATTTAACCAGTTAAATAAAATTCATAATTTACCATGGTTAATTATGCATTTTTTATTAGATTTAGATATGAAATACAATATATTTAGCTCAGTGGTATGAAGTCGGCCTGTGGATCCTGGGAACCCTGGTTCGATTCCCACAGGCGACAAACAATTTTCATAATTTCAAAAGCTACCCCTGTGGCTCCTCTACTAACATCTTTGGGGGCCGTGATTTGACGACTGGTAACCGCACTTCACGCGCAAAATATATCACTTACCAAGAATAATACAAATTTGAATTATTTTCTATGGCTCCTCCTCCACTCACATCTTTGTGGGCCGTGATTTGACAGCTGGTAATTGCACTTCACGCTCATAATTATATCACGTACCGAGATCTGTTACAGCAGAGTGCCCTCAATGGTAATGATATATTTATTTTATCATTCCGCTTTCTACCCATTACTGGGTGTGATAATCTGTCGTAGAAGATTTTGGTAAGTGATATATTTTGCACGAGAAGGGTAGTTACCAGCTGTTAGATTATGGCCCCCAAATATATTAATTGAGTGGGAGCCACAGGGATAGTTTTAATATCGTAAAAATTCTTTATTGTCTGTGGGTATCGAACTTGAGTCCTCAAATCTACAGGCCGACTCGATACCACTGAGCCATTTACCCTGTATACAAATTATCATTTCGGTTAATTGCCCATCACTAATTAATAGTGTAAAACTTAATATTTATTTTTTTATATGTTTCTTCCGTGATAATTTTCGCTATTTATTTACATTTGTAAATGTTACATGGACATGTTATGAACTGTTACTATACTGTTGCTAATTTTCTCGAAAGCATATTAAGTTTTACACTTCTCCGATATTGAAAAACGGGCATATTTCTATTTATACAATTTTATACAGAACACAGACCTCATGGTCGCACAGAACTGCCTGTAATGCCCAGATCTGACTCTACATCAGAATTCCAGCCTTTGGAAGACAAAGAGATTGAGTATTTCTTTGCTTCTGACGCCTCTGCTGTCATTGAACACACCGATAGAGTCATCTACTTTGAGGTAGAACGATTGTTTTGAGAAACTAGACATTGTGAATTGACTGTAATAAATGATTTAGGATGATGATGTAGCAGCTGTGAAGAATGGAACTTTGAGTATCCATCGTCTTAGACGTAACATGGATGACCCTCATGCCCGTGAAATCACAATTTTGAAAATGGAGCTGCAGCAACTCATGAAAGGCAACTACGATTATTTCATGCAGAAGGAAATTTTCGAACAGCCTGAATCAGTTGTCAACACTATGAGAGGCCGTATTAACTTTGAAAATGGAGTAATATTATTTACTAAAGTTATTTAGGAATTGTTTACTATTTTTATAATTGATTTTAGTGTGTTACTTTGGGAGGTATTAAGGATTATATTCCTGAAATTAAACGTTGTCGTCGTTTGATGCTGATTGCTTGTGGTACCAGTTACCACAGTGCTGTTGCTACCAGGCAGCTCTTGGAAGAACTCACTGAACTTCCAGTTATGGTTGAACTGGCTAGTGATTTCCTGGATCGTACTACTCCTGTTTTTAGGGATGATGTTTGCTTCTTTATCTCTCAGTCTGGTACGAAACTGTTTTAGCTTCATCTACATTCATAATTCTTTTCATACAATCTCGTTTCTTCCACAAATCTTTTAGAATTATTTTAATTATTTCAATCTGGTCAAAAAGTTAACTGAACGCGTTGATGCGATGGTTATACATATTTATTCATTAAATTTATCCTACAATTAATCTTCGTCAAACATTATATTATCCTGGCTCACCACTAGCTTCATATACATTCATAATTCCTTTCATACAATCTCGGTTATTCCACATATCCTTTAGTATTATTTTCTCTTTTAAACAGTCCTAAAAGCTAGCTGAGCGCTTAAGGCGATGGCTACATTTATTCATTAGATTTATGTCGCAATTAATCTTCGCCAAACATTCATTTTCTGACATACTACATTAGTTTCATTTGTTTTCATAATTATTTCATACAGTGTTGTTCATTTCACATATTCTATTAATTTTAAATTCTTTTAATCATTCCTAAAAGCTAGCTGAGCGCATTAAGGCGATGGCTACATTCCTATCCTGGTACAACATCCATATTCATAATTCTTTTCATCATCTCAACTGATTTCATTCATCTTATTGACACCGAACATTCACTAGCATATATCAAAGTAGCCACTAATATTATAAGCACAAATGTTATTATTTTTCTTTCTCTGCTCAGGTGAGACAGCAGATACTCTGATGGCTCTTCGTTACTGCAAACAACGTGGTGCATTAATTGTTGGTATCACAAATACTGTAGGTAGTTCCATCTGCCGTGAATCACACTGTGGTGTCCATGTCAACGCTGGTCCTGAAATTGGTGTCGCGTCCACGAAGGCCTACACTAGCCAGTTCGTTTCTTTGGTGTTGTTTGCTTTAGTTATGAGCGAAGACAGACTATCGTTGAGACCACGTCGAAATGAAGTACGCATTGATACATTTTCCATTTGTAATACTGTTTCATGATTATTGTTTTATCTAGATTATTAGTGGACTTAAAAGACTGGCTGAGCAAATTAAGCAAGTACTTAAAATCGATGTTAAAGTACAGGAACTGGCTAAGGATCTATACAAACAGAAATCTTTGTTGATTATGGGTCGTGGATACAACTTTGCAACTTGTTTGGAAGGTGCGTTGAAGGTGAAAGAGTTGACGTACATGCACAGCGAAGGAATCATGGCTGGGGAACTGAAACATGGACCTCTTGCTCTTATTGATGATTCTATGCCTGTGATGATGGTCATCATGAAGGATGATCCTGTTTACGTCAAGTGCATCAACGCCTTGCAACAGGTACAAACTTAAGTATTTTTTACATAGAGCTTAGTGCAATTGTTTTGCAGTGCAATAGTAACATTCATGTAGAAAATTAAGCTTCATTTACATCCAAAGCTACTAAAAAAGTAGTACCGCTACTATTTAAAAATGTAGGGAAGCACAGCTACTAGATATATATATTTTTTTATTAAAGATCGACAGCTAAAAGTACTGTTTTAACATTGCAATCTATTTTAATAGAAGTTAAATTTTCAAGCTATTGTTTTCAGTTAATATGTTAAAGTCAGCAACAAGTAATTATTTTGCGTGGATTGAAACTACTTCAAAAAGTACTGTAGGCAACAACAATCTCTATATGCGAGCAGCAATAGACCACTTTCTGCTCTAGATACATAAATAACTACTTTAATCCGATAGAAGCATATTTTTTTTACCCACTTATTTAGATGATTTCACAGATTTATTTAAATTAAAATGAAACAAATTGACAAAATAATTCACGTGACCATGACAACTGTAGTAAAAATACTATTTTTGGTCCTAAAATAAAAAACGATGACGTATCCATGGTAATGTAAACATTCCTAAAATAGCGTTCTTTTACTATTGAAAAAGATGTAATAATAGTATCATATTCAAATGGGTGACAAAAATAATTATTTGTAAACTTTAAGAAAGAAAATTAATCGCTACAAACTATAGCAATATATTTATATATTTTAGTTAAGCTATAAAACAATTTTCACCACATTAAAACTACTTCTGTGGTT
The DNA here is from genome assembly GCA_911728475.2 of Pterostichus madidus. Classification (NCBI taxonomy): domain Eukaryota; kingdom Metazoa; phylum Arthropoda; class Insecta; order Coleoptera; family Carabidae; genus Pterostichus; species Pterostichus madidus. The sequence continues at coordinate 39,656,948 of OU452306.1, read as the reverse complement.
CCCGCTCCACTACCATCTTTGGGGACCGTGATTTAATGGCTGGTAACCGCACTTTACACCCAAAATATATATCAGTAATAGGTAGAAGATATATTTATTTATTTATTTATTTATTTAAAATATTACAAATATAGTAATTTTTACAAATTTGATGCTTCGTTCTGATTGGTCGTTGCATTGTAGCGGTGTACTGGTAGTGAAGAACCTTGGACTTTACAAGCTAAATTCAGAGTATGAACGATTGCATTTACTATCTTCAATGAATGTCTCCAGGTGACAGCACGCGACGGCCGCCCAATCCTAATCTGCCAAGAAGGCGACGAAGACACCATGAGCTTCGCCTCTAAGGTGTTAGAAGTTCCTCGCACCGTGGACTGCCTGCAAGGCATCCTCACAGTCATTCCTCTGCAGCTGTTGAGTTTCCACATCGCCGTGTTGCGCGGCTGCAACGTGGATTGTCCTCGTAATCTCGCCAAGAGCGTCACCGTCGAGTAACAACAACACTGTGAATGATATGAAACAAGATGGCGCACATGCCAGGACATTACAATCTCTGTTCACACAAGGAGACCATTTGATAAGAGCCACTGCCATTTAAACTAAAATCTTTTTTAGTAGCAGGCTGATGGAAATTTCACGTCAAATGTGAATACGTGCATTAAAAGCGTCTCTTTGTTTGGGAGACAAGCAGTGAATGTCATGGGATTTTATTAACAGTTGTACATTTATATTTATGTTATTGTTTAAGCACAAATTTTAACATTTTATTGAGACAAGTATTAAATTTACCTTCTGAAATTATTTTATGGCATGTTATGTATATTGTTAAATTTTATTTTTTATTATAAATTCCATCTCATTACAGTTATTTGAGTCAATAATGTACGTAATCATTCCAACTGTGAAATAACGAAATAATTGTTTTGAGATTGTAAAATAAAATATAATCTTTTAAAACTACGATCAGTTTTATTTTAATTGAAATAATGTCGTGTTAAATGGTGTTTCGTGTAAGTAATTTAATTTTAGATATTCATTATAGTAATATATATTTAAATATAGTTTGTTCCTATTTTTCTATGTTAAAATTGCATAATATAATAGCAATATTCAAAATTGACCAATAAATTTTATTATTCAAATTTTTGTGTACTTTGTGGGTTATTCCCCTAATATTTTAAAACGTTTTAAAATCTCATGTAAATTTACTACAATATTGATCTTTCGGATTTTATCCTACGTGAAGCGGCTATATACATTATAAGCGAAACATATAACACGATCACTTCGGCAAAGTTCGGAAATCCCGATGCAATCATAATAAATTATTGTTCAGTACAGTAGAGATAATTGACATGATCGGTATAATAATTATGTGCTTAGTACAATAAAGACAACAACTGGAAAATGATTTAAATGTACAGTGAAATAAATGTAAGTAAATAAATATTTGATATCTGATGGAGCAAAAGTCTGATCTTGGCATGTGCGCGTGAACGTAAATCTAGTGAGCAAGTACGAGCAACTAAGCAGTCGGTTCTCGCTACCACTGCGATAGATATGGCGGTGCCAGTGGTTTGCACGAGATTTAGTGATAACTATGAACTGAAAGAAGAATTGGGCAAGTAAGTACACATTTCTAATATCATTTTTGTGTGTAGAAAGCACCAGCAAATGTCTGAAATGCTGTGTTTGAAATATTATCGAGTGACACATAAATGGACGAACCCAGGCGCAAAAAATATTTCAAAACCTTATATACCAAAATAAACTTGATTTTGTTGCGGTCTTCAGATTTCTGGTTCGTGTAAGTTATGATTATGCGAGTGATTAACCTAAGAAAATGTGCATTACTATCGTGGTTTTACGAAAAATTTGTCTTTTGGATATCTGCATTGGGTTAGTAGAAAATCAATATGTAGCTCTACCCTTGTAGATTCTCACGACAGGTGGTTGCTTCTTCACAATTTCATAATTATTTAAAAACTATCTCTTTTTGATTAATATTTCATCGTTTTGTGAATATTTGAGCTTCATTCGAGACAGAGCTTTATTGACCCGGGCTTTGCGCATCACCGTCCTATTGTCAAAACTAATTTTCGATTTTATAATTGCACAAAATTCACCCGGTGAATAAATATTCAACTTTACTGATGTTTAAACAAATCTTAGCTATGTTTGTTATGCTTTTAAGTAGTTTACTTAAAATATTATGTCATTTGTGTATAAAAACTTGCAACGTTTTTACTGAAAAATCAGTAAGGATTTAGGGTTTCCCACGCTTCCTGGATGGCATGTAGTGTAGCCTTGATACGTCAAACACTTTTAATTATTAAACACGATCGATTACTGGAATTAGCGCGTTTTAAACTAGCTTTAGCAGACAGGTACATGCAGGTATATCTAATTGTGGCTGAGGGTCGTCCCGCGGAAATTAAGTTAAATAGATTTCGTGTATTGATTAATGTGATGTTTTGTGGGTCCTTGTGTACTACATTACGGGCATACTGACAGACATCGTTGCTACTACGCTCACGTTACGTTACTGTGCAGGTGACACTGAACAATATATCAAAACATGCCACTCATGCTTATACTGTTGCATTTCTATGGACCAGAATTTTACACTTTGCTATATTTAACAAGACTGATCTAAAATTGTATTTATAGATTATAATGCGAAGTAGGCTAACTAATTATGGCCTACTTGATTATTTACAGTTTACGTTTTCTAAACAATTGCCAGACCGATATTATTAATATTTTGTTTTTACTTTTTGTTTAATTAATTTGTTTTAGAAAACAACCTCGATATTACAAGATTAATCAATTATTCCGTTGTTTATTGATTAAAAACCTGGGAATTCATTAAAAATTAAGAATTTTATTAATACAAACTCAGATTTCAGTCCAATTGAAAAATTATTAAAGTTGAGATTAAAAACGGCTCCACAAATAAAAATATTGCATTATTTTTAATTGGTTATTGATTACTTTATATTTCCGTAGCAATATAAATTGAGGCGTTGTATATTTTTAATTTCTAAACTATTTTATTCAAAGCCAGAAGCGGATATAAAATATTTCGGGCCCTTTAGGACATAAAATTCTGCATCTAAACAAAAATAATTTGACATGCTTCGTAACAGCACAAATTAGATCTTAAAATAATGAAATTATCGATAGCCATGAAATTGAAACAAAATTAACAAATGTTTAAAGTTTTATGTGTCAAAATAAATGATTTAATAAATAATTATTTTGACAGATTAAACGTCAAACATTTGTTTAATTTTGTTTCAATTCCATGGCTATCGAAGTTTTGTGGTTATTTTCGTTATTTTCAGATCTAATTTGTGCAGTTACGAAGCATGCAAAATTAATTTTATTTATTGGATTAGATGCAGAATTTTATGTCCTAAAACTTTTATTTGACGCTGTCTTGCTTAAAATAATTAGGGAAGCAGGAAATTATAAAATTATGATTTTACATGTTAAATACCCATGTTTGAGAGTCGTGGTGACCACTCTGTATACATATTTCTATTATTTAAACTAAAAGCTTGAATCCGGGCCCTAAAATTTTTGGGCCTTAGGCTATTGCCTCTTTAGCCTAGGCCAAAGTCCGCCTGTGTTCAAAGCATTTTATTTTTTCTAAAAATCTTTAGATATCGTACTCAATTGAAATTGTATTGTATTTATTTCGTTATAAAAAAGTATGATTGAATGTATTCAATAATTTATCAACAACTTTGTGAAAAATTATCTGTATTTACTGAAGTTCTTGACTATATATTTGTGTAGTATATATTACAATTATTAGATATATAATTTAGAAAGTATTAAAATAATAACAGATAATCATTGTAATGAAAGTGACAGATGGTATTATTTTCGATACATAACTACTTGATCAATAATGATTTATTATTTTCTGAATATGTAATCGTTACATCTTTTTCTATCAGCTTTTGTGTTCTGTCGAACAAATGAACTATTTATAGAAAAATATTATAGTAATTTGTAACAAAATAATTATAAATAACTTAAATAAATATATCAAAAGGAAAAATAGAATTTTTGACAATGGATCGCATGTTTTTGTTAATACAAAAGAGAAATATAGTATTATTATTCTTTTGTCAATCGTAGCCCTGTAAATAAAACTTGTTTTCAAGCAAGAGGTCGTGCGTTCATATCTCGCTGAATTCGATTGTGTCTGAGCGGTTCGGATTGCACTATAAGCTACTGTAATAAGGATTAAATTCCTGTTGTGCAGAGTAGCAAAAATAAATTAAAATTGTAGTGAAACTCGAAATATATATGTGTTAATTTTAAATTTGGTAAAAATATAAATAAATATAAATATATCATCACGCCTTCTACCCATTACTGGAAGTGGCACTCTGCGGAAGCAGATCTCGGTAAGTGATATATTTTGCGCGTGAAGTGCGGTTACCACTAGTCAAATCACGACCCTCAAAGATGTTAGTGGTGGAGGAGCCACAGGGGTGGTTTTTGAAATTATGAAAATTGTTTGTCGCCTGTGGGAATCGAACCAGGGTTCTCAGGATCCACAGGCCGACTTAATACCACTAAGCTAGCCACCCCATATTATTTGATAAAAATATATATATAAATATATCATCACGCCTTCTACCCATTACTGGGTGTGGCACTCTGCCGAAGCAGATCTCGGTAAGTGATATATTTTGTGCGTGAAGTGCGGTTACCAGTCGTCAAATCACGCCCCTCAAAAATGTTAGTGGTGGAGGAGCCACAGGGGTGGTTTTTGAAATTATGAAAATTGTTTGTCGCCTGTGGGAATCGAACCAGGGTTCTCAGGATCCACAGGCCGACTTAATACCACTGAGCTAGCCACCCCATATTATTTGATAAAAATATATAATAATTATAACAGTTTCTGCATTGTATGTATATATCATTTGTAGTTCTTTGGCTGAGCGTTCGCTTCAAAAGCTAGAGAAATTCAAATTGCAGTATCTTCATCTTATATAAAAAATAAGATCGTGTCTGAGTGGTTCGGATTCCACTATATTCTACTGTAATTGAGATTAATTGTCTAATATAGTAAATAAAAAAATTAAGGCACTGATTTAAAATTCAAATTAGATCTAAGTAGGCATGTGCTATACATTAACATATTAGTTTTGTTTTTGTTTTGAATATATGAGACATTTACATATTATTACAATAATAGGCAACATTAACATAATTCTTAAATACGCTTAATTATTATCGATTTGCATCTTTAATATGTTTTCATCGAAAACTATTCTTTAATTCCTTCATGTTATTGATTTACTAAAATATGAGAACGCTTTTATGCTAATAATAATTGAACCATTAACAATATTATAATATAATTTATTGCAATCAATAACGATGATCAATTGTTTTTATTGAATGTTTATTGAAACTAACATAACACTAACGAATAAATAGGTTATATATTTCTTATGGACAGAATAATCAATATATGCGTTATAATAGAATAAAATCGTTTATGACAAATTACATGGAAATGCTAATATATATTTAACATTTTTAATTCTATAGATTTATATGCAAATTAGTATATTACGAGCGTAATTACATTGATTTCTTTACATGACGTGTTACATATGTAAGATGTAAATTAATAGAACATTTTAAATTAATTATTAAAATTTTATGCTTCTGTAAAATAGTAATAAAAAAATACAACGGTTTGAAGAAAAAAAGTAGTAAAAACTAGATAATTTTAAATAAATCATAACGCTTTTTACTCATTTCTGGGTATGGCACTCTGTTGTGGCAGTAAATGATATATTTATGCACATGAAGTGCGGTTATAGCCGTCAAATCACGACCTCCCCATAGATGTTAGTGGAGAGAGGGCCACAAGTGTTTTTTAATTTATTTTATGCTCCACCGGGCTGAAATTAATGTGTTTTTGGGATGGAAAGCTGGCTTAAACATATCTTTTTGGTCCTAGGACCAAAATAAAATAATTTTCGAAGGATACATAACCAAAATGAAAATTTTTGTTTATTGTAAATACTTGATTTTATAAAATGTCATTTTGACATATAGTACCTGCTTTAATCTTTTGAATTTAAATTTTAATGTTATTTTGTTGTTTATGAGGGGGCTAGCTCAGTGGTATGAAGTCGGCTTGTGGATCCTGAGAACCCTGGTTCGATTCCCACAGGCGACAAACAATTGTCATAATTTCAAAAACTACCCCTGTGGCTCCCCCACCACTACCTTTGAGGGCCGTGGTTTGACGACTGGTCACCGCACTTCACGCGCAAAATATATCACTTACCGAGATCTGCTTCGGCAGAGTGCCACAACCAGTAATGGGTAGAAGGCGTTATGATATATTTATTTATTTTTTATAAAATATTTTATGTACCACGGGTGAAATTAGCGTTTCTGCCCCTGAGCAGGTTTTTAACCCTCGGCGCTTCGCGCCTCGTGATAATAATCATGCCACGGGCCAAAAACGCCTCTTTTCACCCTTGATACATATGTAACTATTCTGTTTCCCTACTTCATTATTGTTTATTGTAATACCATGCATACAAGGTACATTATTTAGTTGATAAAGCCTTAGGGCATTATATGATTTTAATAGGCATTTCTTATATTTAGTGTTGCAAGGTAATCCATTATTTATTATTGTTAGTTATTTGTTACTACTCTATATGGCGTTTTTGCTTTGTCAACTTCTTTTGGATTTCGAGCAGAGGATAAAATTGTTTGGGCCTATCTAATTCTATGACCCATTCTTAATAGGAATGGACTATAGTAAAACAATATTTTTTATTTTATTTTGACATTATAACTTGTTTATTTGCTCTCAAAAGTGGACGTAATTTGATTATTATAGCCCTAAGGCATATAGAGTTGCTAAGCAACAGTTATTCAAACAAATCAAAATTATGATTGTCAGTTTTTCAAGTAGTTTAATAAAAAAATAAAGAAATGAATCATTATGGGAGCTCATTAGGATAATTTTTTTGTTAAATTAGCATAACTTCAAAACAATCCTGTAAATGTCCTGATTTTCCAGTACGCCATCTTTCTAATTTTCCGTTATCAGAGCTAGTAATTTTCCGATATGAAAAACTGTCAACGTAGTTTTCTGTGAAAAACCATCTTCCTTTATATGGGGCACTCCTGAAGATAATATCTTGTTTCATTGTTTGCCGGAGGATTTTGGATCCTCGTGCTATTTGCACAACGACTAGAATCGGATGCCACGAAAAGGGTCGTTTGCTGAGTGGAGCATAAAAACCATCTCTTCCCTCCCTCATACATGGCTCTGGAAAAACAAAAGAACGATCGCAGAGCGCCAATTTTAAATGGACCTTTGAGAGAAAATCTTTACTTAAACTTTTCATAAAAAAAATGTAATCCAAAAGTGTTCACTTGCAATTATTATGAATTTTGTAATACAGAAAAATGTATAATTGTTTTGACAATAAAATAAAATAAATACTTGTATAAATATATTATCATGTCTTCTACCCATTACTGGGTGTGGCATCCTGTTGTAGCACATCTAGATAAGTGATATATTTTTGGCGTGAAGTACGGTTACCAGCCGTCAAATCACGATCCTCAAGGATGTTAATGGAGAGGGAACTATTGGGATAGTTTTAATGTAGTGAAAATTGTTTATCGGCTGTGGGGATTGAACCTGGGTTCTTAAATCCATAGGCCGACTCGATACCACTGATTTTGATAATGAAACCAACATACAAGTTGCTTCTCAAGTAAGAGATCGTGGGTTCATATCTCGCGGACATAATCTTATATATTAAAGGCTAGCTCAGTGGTTTGAAGTCGGCATGTGGATCCTGAGAACCTTGATCCGATTCCTACAGACGACAAACAATTTTCATAATTTCAAAAGCTACCCCTGTGGCTCCTTCACTACTAACATCTTTGGAGGCCGTGATTGGACGACTGGTAATCGCACTTCACGTGCAAAATATATCACTTACCGAGATCTGCTTCGGCAGAGTGCCACACTTAGTAATGGGTAGAAGGCGTGATGATATATTTATTTATTTTATTTATATTAATTAAAAAATCTGCTGCTCGGTGAGTTTGAACCCTGTACTGTAATTGGGATTCAGTTTCTAATGTAAATAAATAATTTAAAAAAGTGATAAGAAATTTAGTTCCTCATGTCTTTATTTATAATATTTTATAATTTATAGTATTTGTCGTTTAAATATCTAAATTTGCCTAACAAATTTTGCTTAGCAACATAAAAAATAAGGAATCCGTATTTTTAAATAGTTAATATTCAATTTTAAATAGGCAATTCTCATTGGCGCGTCAATATTTAAAAAAATCGAAATTCGTGTTTGTTCGATAATTGTCGGTAAATAGCCGAGAACCGTACCATCTGTCATTATATTTAGTAGGTAAGATTATTGATTTTTAATGATAAATAAAAATGTCTTGACGTTACAGAACAAGTTACAGCATATTTTGTCAATTAGTTTAGAACGTTGGCAAAACGTTGAGTTAGTCGGGTGCAGATTATTACTGTAATAGAAGTATTTCCATTGTTTCGTGCGTGATTTAGTGATATTTTAATGCGTATATTAGCTGAAATTGTGCGTTATTTTGCGTATTAGTGTGTGATGTATAAAAGAAACGTTAGTACATGAGTGGTAGTGCTGTGGAATAGACTGGATGGACCTCATAGGATCCCAAAATGTGCTGATTTGATAGTGGACAGCGTGGGACGTGGCCGGCAGCTGGTTCCTGCTCAAAGTATGCAACAATATTATTATTAACATTATTAAAAATCGTTCAGAACTTATAGTTATAGTAAATACAAATTTAGGGGACACATTACAATATACTCCATCAGGATATTTTTAAATTAGTAAAATTAATGAATTGAAAAAGGTACTAGCTAAACTACTGACGACAAAAATGTACGATAATTTTCGCTATTGACAAAAATGAAAATATTAAGCCACAAATAATAATCCAGAAAGCTATAATTTGCTAACCCCTGCCCTAAGGAGTATTTGTAATTGTTTATTTCCCTTGGTATATAATGAAGCCCATTACGTAATGATTTTAATAAGAATAAAGTTAATATTATTTACTGATTGTATATAAAATATTAATTTTTTTTAGCAGAACCATAACAACGGGTAGTTATTCAATAAATTATTTCTAGTTTTTTTGTATTGAGCAAATAAATATAAAGTCAGGCAAAAAATAAAATTTTATATTTGACTCCTTGGTAAAACTCCAGTATACCCTCTTGCCTTATTTTAGTATTTTGCCAAAAGATGGCACTATATAGGGATTTCATGTTTCCAGTGCCTCTAAAACAACCTAATCAAACCAAACCTGACCTCTTCACACAAAACCATCACTACGACTAGGACTATCCACTGTTTTAGAACCAATCGTATCTTGTAAAATTTATAATGCGTCAACTACTGTCAGTCGACAAGAGGGTATACTGGAGTTTAGCCAAAAAAATATATTAAGCCACACACAATTACCCAAAACAGCCGAAATTTGCTAACCCCTGCCCTAGGGAATACTTGTAATTTTGTATTTCCCTTGGTATATAATGAAGCCCATTACGTAATGATTTTAATAAGAATAAAGTTAACATTATTTACTGGTTGTATATAAAATATTGATTTTTTTTAGCAGAACCATAACGAGTAGTTACTTAATAAATTATTTCTAGTTTTTTGCATCGTAGTAAATAAATAAAAAGTTAAACAAAAAATTAAATTGAAAAAGACATACAAACATAATTTTAATGTTTGACTCCTTTTTTACTAATACCTGTGGGGGGCCTTGATTCGACGACTGGTAACTGCACTTCACGCACAAATATATCTGCTACGGCAGAATGCTTCACCCTGTAATGGGTAGAAAGCGTGTTGATATATTTATTTTTTATGATTGTGGACTAGATAAAATGTTGTTTATTTTATTAACAATTCATCAAAACATCCATCAAAAGACTTGACATATTTTCGGACAAAAGAAACAAAATTGGTACGTTTATTTCTCTTTTATCATTTGATTAAAATTTCAGTATGTAAACGTGCATTATGATAACTGATAACAAATTCATATTACATAAGTTTTATCGATTTTTGATCCTCCTTTGTGAATAATATTTATGTTATAAACATGTGATGTTTTTATGATGAATATTAATTCAATGCAAGAGCATCCAGGAAAATAAAATATATATTGTCACGGAACAAACAAATAGAATTGTTTAATTTGCATATGTTTTACGCGCACGCAACGTTCACTTCTTTGAATATGAATTAATTAAACTTACTGTCGTGATAGAACATAGTTATCTACGCTATTTTTATATCAAGAAATGCATTATTTCTCATTAAAACTTAAATATATTCTTTATAATTTAATATTCACTTTAACTATTAATTTAAACTTATGCTTGCTTCACAATTATATTATTGATTGTATTTATTAATGCATGACACAAACATGGACAGTTTATATTATTTTATTATTATTTATTATGGGGTGGCTAGCTCAGTGGTATGAAGTCGGTCTGTGGATCTTGAGAACCCTGGTACCCTAGATTCGATTCCCACAGGCGACAAACAATTTTCATAATTTCAAAAGCTACCCCTGTGGCTCCTCCACCACTAACATCTTTGGGGGCCGTGATTTGACGACTGGTAACCGCACTTCACGCGCAAAATATATCACTTACCGAGATCTGCTGCGGTCGAGTGCCACACTCAGTAATGGGTAGAAGGCGTGATGATATATTTATTTATTTTATATTTTCTTTTTATATCAAGTATTTTTAAATTTTTATTTTAATGACATGAAAGAAATAAAATATAAATAAATATATCATCACGCCTTCTACCCATTACTGGGTGTGGCACTCTGCTAAAGCAGATCTCGGTAAGTGATATATTTTGCGCGTGAAGTGCGGTGACCAGTCGTCAAATCACGGCCCCCAAACATGTTAGTGGTGGAGGAGCCACAGGGATAGCTTTTTCAAATTATGAAAATTTGTCGCCTGTGGGAATCGAACCAGGGACCTCAGGATCCACAGGACATGAAAGAATGGTTGTTAAAAAAATAATATGTATACTTGTGGAGTAAAGTGTCATTTTCTCCCTTGTGTGATTATACGTCTCTCACGTGAAGAAATTATACACTTTCCTTCTATATTATATAATAGTTTATACATTCTTTTTGAAGCGTTTCGAAATATTGCGTGCACCATGAGCGGCAATAGTCTATTTTCTGCAGTAGGTACACAAATAACTTTTCTATATCAATTAAATTCTGAGAAATCCAATGCTGTTGATTGCATCTTCATATCTCTTTTTTTGTTTTTGAATTTCGACATCGTAAATATGCTAATGAGTAATTTGAATAATGGCAATTCCGCAATTTGCATTCAGTTTCTATTCAGCGCGAGGAAGAAATGCAATCGTAGCAAATATAGCAAATAGATGCGTTCGCAGACAGTTAATGACCAAAATTATTATTCAACGCACGTCCGTCGCATTGCGTATATGAGTAAAACACACAGATTTTCATGCGAAACGCGTGTCAACAAAAAAAAACACTCGCAAAATGAATATCAAATCATTTTAAAAAGCGCGACATACATTTTATTTTACACAAATACTTCACTCATACTTTCCTGCCCATTTTCAACTTGGAAGCTTTGCAGTTCCAAAACTAAAAAAATCTGGTGTGGGCACCACACGACTTTCTTATACAAAGCATATTTAATATTTAGAGTATATGAATGTTATATTATATTAATTAACTTGTAATTTACTTTTTCAGTAATTCAGCATTTATCTGAATTTATTAAAATTATGAGATTTTACTGATTTCTTTTTAATTTTCATTAAAGTTGCCAAATTAGTTGACCATTTTAATGATGTATTTGTTTTTCCAAAAAAAGACATAGATAACTAGATAAAGCGAAAATTAAAATTTATGTTTTTTGTTTCTATTGTTACTATGATTATTGAACTATATTATTAAATATAAAAATTAGTTTTTCTCAAAATTAGACGCATATACAGGAAAATTGCAAATAACATTTTATGTTCCAAATATTTGCTAACATCTTTTATTTGAAACTTTTTTTCATAACTGATTCCATTTTTGAAATAAATGGAATTTATTGTTTTGTGTGTCGAGTAAACTTCCTCTTCCGGTTTTTCAATTTCATTCAAAATCAACTCAGCTCTTCGTATTTTCATGAAACTTACGATTACAATACTTCCTTATACTGCGTATAAGAAAGTAATTAAACAATATATGTAGATATCATCACGCCTTTTATCCATTACTGGGTGTGGCACTCTGCCGTAGCAGATCTCAGTAAGTGATATATTTGTGCGCATGAAGCCCCGTCAAATTATGGCCCCCAAAAATGTTAGTAAAGGGAAGGATTTTAATGTGGTGAAAATTGTTTATCGGCTGTGAGAGTCGAACCCGCGTTCTCAAATACACAGTCCGACTCGGTACCACTGATCCACCTACACCCTCATAAATAAATAAATAAATAAAATATAAGTATATAATCGCGTCTTTTACCTATTACTGGGTGTGGCACTCTGCCGAAGCAGATCGCAGTAAGTGATATATTAGTATGCGTGAAGTGCGGTTATCAGCCGTCAGATCACGGCCACCAAAGATGTTAACGATGTGGGAGCTATAGGGGTAATTTTAATGTGGTGAAAACTGTTTGTCGTCTGTGGAAATCGAACCCGCGTTCTCAAATCCCCAGTCCGACTCGGTGCCACTGAGCCACTTCGCCCTCGTAAATAAATAAATAAAATATATATTTACCATCACACCATTTACCCAATACTAAATGTGGCACTCTGCCGAGGTAGATCTCAGTATGTGATATATTTGTGTGCGTGAAGTGCTGTTACCAGTCGTCGAATCACGGCCTCCAAAGATTGTAATGAAGGGGGAGTCATAGGGGTAATTTTAAAGTGGTGAAAATTGTTTGTCGTCTGTGGGAATCGAACCCGTGTTCTCAAATCCACAATCTGAATTGATGCCACTGAGCCACTACGCTCTCGTGAATAAATAAATAAATAAAAGTGGGGTGGCTAGCTCAGCGGTATGAAGTCGACCTGTGGATCCTGAGAACCCTGGTTCAATTCCCAAGGCGACAAACAATTTTCATAATTTCAAAACTTCCCCTGTGGCTCCTCCACCACTAACATCTTTGGGGGCCGTGATTTGACGACTTCACGCGCAAAATATATCACTTACCGAGATCTGCTGCAGCAGAGTGCCACACCCAGTAATGGGTACAAGGCGTGATGATATATTTATTTATTTATTGAAATAAAAGAGAATATGTCGATGTTTTCCACGAATATAAATGCATAAATATCGGATAGAATGTTTGGGCACGATTGTATGAAGTATTTACTACAACTAGGTACAAAAAGTTTTCAAACTTCGTAGAACTGAAATCATGATTCATAGTATTTCGCAATTGTTTTTTTTTTACTCCCACAATTCGACTTGCGATTATTTTGTATCCGTTATCATGCATGCAGTTGTTTTATGAATATTATCAAAGCTTGATAATATAAAAATTACTCATTTCATTCGATGGAGTCAAGCGAGGAATTCAAGGCTATTATTATTATGGTTTTTATTTCTAATTAAGTTTTTTTCAATATCTTATAAGTAATAAATAAAGACATGCCATCAATTATTATTTAATGACGCGGTATTTTCTTTTAAAATATTCATTAATTACTATTAAAAGTATAAATAATAAATAATTATGGAGTAGGTGGCACAGTGGTATCGTGTCGGCCTGTGGATCCTGAGAACCCTGGTTCGATTCTCAATTCCGACAAACATTTTCACCACATTAATATTATTCCTGTGATCTTTGGGGATCGTAATTTGACGTTACTTCACGCTCATAAATATATCACTTACCGAGATCTACTTCGGCAGAGTGGCACACCCAGTAATGGGTAGAAGGCGTGATGATATATTTATATTTATTTTATTTAATAATAAAAATTAATTATACATGCGATTTGTAATATTAAAAAATAAAAATATGGAGTAGGTGGTTCAGTGGTATCGAGTCAGTCTGTGAATTTAAGAACCCGGATTCGATTCTCACAGACTAAAGATCGATTCCCACAGCCGATAAACATAAACAATTTTCACCACATTAAAACTACCCCTGTGGCTCTTCCTCCACTAATAACTTTAAGGGCCATTATTTGACTGTTAGTAACAACACTTCACGCACAAAATATATCACTTACCAAGATCTGCTTTGGTAGAGTGCCACACCCAGTAATGGGTAGAAGGCTTTTATTAAGTTTATATTTTTTATTATTTTTTACATCAAAAGTTGTTGCGGATATCATTTTTTGTATTTATGATAATTGAAAACAATAATGTAACATATGGGGTGGCTAGCTCAGTGGTATGAAGTCGGCCTGTGGATCCTGAGAACCCTGGTTCGATTCCCACAGGCGACAAACAATTTTCATAATTTCAAAAAACTACCCCTGTGGCTCCTCCACCACTAATATCTTTGGGGGCCGTGATTTGACGACTGATAACCGCACTTTACGCGCAAAATATATCACTTACCGAGATCTGCTTCGGCAGAGTGCCACACTCAGTAATGGGTAGAAGGCGGGATGATATTTAAAAAAAAAATTTTTTTTTTAATATTCAACGTATAGTGCAGAAATTAATCACTTTTCTCACTCAAATGTGTGTGGAAAGTGAGTATTTTCCGTACTGTCATAGGAAAATGGTTGCTTACAGTGATTGTAAAAGACGTGTAAAAGACGTGATGAAAAATTTATTTATATTTAAAAAATGTATTATTAAATGGTTTCAAAGGATTTTCTACTGAACGAATTATTAATATTTCTTTCTCTCTGTTATTGAATGTAGAAGGTCTTTCAATAATTGGCGATCTTCGTTAAAATTTCCATTTTGCGCTTCGCTTTTCGTGAAATCTAGACTTCTAAAAGCTCGATTCGCAATTAAAAATAATTGATATTTGATTCGTACAACAAATTACAATTTTCTTCGGAGAACAATTAAAGTGCAGATTGTATTTCAGTCTATTTCAGGATCAATGAACAAGAACATTACATATAAAATAACATTTTCACATTTGAAGGTTTTATATTGGCATTTCCTGTTGCAATGTTGAAATTAAATATTTCCTTATATCAACTGTGAAATAGCGAATGAGGCGGAGGTATTTCCACTGAACTTAATTTATTTCTGCATAACCATAAAAACCACAAACCAAAAATAACTTGTCTACGTTTTATATCATCCTACCACAACAAATTAAATGTGATAAAATAGAATATATTGTAATGCTTAGTTACTAATAAGTAATAAAAAAAATTGACATATTTGATTAACTTCAAATAAAATATATCATGACGCCTTCTACCCATTACTGGGTGTGGCACTCTGCCGAAGCAGATCTCGGTAAGTGATATATATATTGCGCGTGAAGTGCGGTTACCAGCCGTCAAATCACGGCCTCCAAAGATGTTAGTGGTGGAGGAGCCACAGGGGTAATTTTTGAAATTATCAAAATTGTTTGTCGCCTGTGGGAATCGAATCTAGGGTACCAGGGTTCTCAGGATCCACAGGCCGACTTCATACCACTGAGCTAGCCACCCCATATTAACTTCAAATAATGTTAAAATATTTGTAACATGCGGGTAACTTGACAGTTCAGATTTATTTATTTGCAACTTTTTATAGTTAAATTTGCTCGTTACTAGACGACTAAATAACTGAAAAGTAAAAATAAACAAGCTGTCAGAAAATTGTATAATTACTCTACTATTAGGATTGTTATTTTCTGTAATAGTCCGTTGCTAATAGTAACCAAATAATAAATGTTAGCTGTATTCCATTTGCCACTTGGTTCACTTCAGATAAATTCGACACATGACTAAATGAACTGAATTAAACAAATTAATGCACTTATTGGAGTGAATTACTTCAAAATAAAGTAGAATAAGTAATTCTAGTACTGGAAATAAAGTCAGCGAAATAATCCAGCAAAATAAATAAATAATCTGGTTCAGTAAATGTAAGTTAGATCTGATCCAAATGGCAAATGGAATACGCCTTTTATGAGTGAGTTACTTACGATTCATGTTGCTATGGAAGTAAGTTATATTTACATTACGGGGCGTATTCCATTTACCATTTGGATCAGATCTAACTTACATTTACTGAACCAGATTATTTATTTATTTCGTTAGATTACTTCGCTGACTTTATTTCCAGTACTAGAATTACTAATTCTAATTTAATTTGAAGTATTTCATCCCAATAAGTGCATCAGTTTGCTTAATTCAGTTCATTTAGTGATGTTGTTTAATTTATCTGAACTGATCTAAGTGAACCAAGTGGCAAATGGAATACAGCTTATGATGGCGCGAAAAAGACTTTTATCTATGATCGTGTATAAAATTGAATTTTAGCTAGCTCTTTTCAGTTCGTAAAGTGACTGTTTAATAACTAAATTTCATTAGTTAGGGGTTGCTCAGTAACGAGTTTTTATAATTTTTTGACTACACAAAATTGCATCACAAGTAAATTCTTTCGCGAAGCAACTATATAAATCTTTGAATACATATTATTTATAATTTTTAAATAGCATCCGGGCCGCACAATGGGTCAAATCGGGATTTTACTGTTCAAAAATCGGTGCAGACCTTAATATCCAACGGATCTGGATAATTTTTTTTTTTAATTAAAGGTAATTAAATTCCCTACACATTAAATGACTTTATCAAATTTTATTAATTACATATTAAATGTCAAAAACTGTAAAAAATATTAAAAATGTAGACAATGAAAATTATTTATTCTTATATTATTTTTATATATTACAGCAACATGACAGATTTGACAAAGCTATTGACAGATGTCAACTTTATAGTATGTTGAGAATAATTACCGACAAACATTTTCACCAAATTAAAATTACTCTTGTGGCTCCCCCATCACTAACATCTTTGGGGGCCATGATTTGACGCCTGGCAATCGCACTTCACGCGCATAAATATATCACTTACCGAGATCTACTTTGGCAGAGTGCCACACCCAGTAATTGGTAAAAAGCGTGATGATATATTTATATATTTATTTATCTAATTTGAGGCATCCATAGTAAAAATATCAGGGCAACCTTCTGCCATTTTGCAAATCGTTGCTAATCTAACAGAAGCTCATTGTTAATTAACGAATCCTCGTACAGGAAACAGGGTGGGGATATTTGCTCGATGTTCGCACAAGGGTGGCAACACTGACTGCTAACACAGGAACAGGAAGTGGGACGAGCCGACGAGCACAATTGTAATGTAACCTACAAAGCAACGCTATTCTATGAGGTACATTCTCAGAAATCAACGCACACAAAAACTTCTAATTATAATCCGTGTGTAATCTACATGTTGCCAGTTGTGCCATGCTTTTTTCATGGACTGTACTATGTTTTGTTTTGGCTTTATGAATATATGAAGTTGGCTGAAATAATCAATGTTTTTCACGCAATTTTTCAAATTAATTTCAACAATTTTATATTTTTTAATTATGCTATATTTTAATCAAATAATAAATATGTACTTCAAAAATTTGCTACCTCGGTACTTTTCTTAATGCATGAAAGGAACGAAGCAGCGAGAAATTATTTTTTGTACTTGCATCATTCAAAATAAGGTTTACATTATCTTGGAAACCGATGGAAAGTTTGATTTTGCGCACTAGTGCGCAAAGTAATTGAAATAACACCCATTTTTATGGTGCTAAATTTTGATTATTAAAACGTTAATTGTACTTATAAAAAAATAAATAAATATATCATCACGCCTTCTACCCATTACTGAGTGTGGCACTGTGCCGAAGCAGATCTCGATAAGTGATATATTTTGCGCGTGAAGTGCGGTTAAATCACAGCCCCCAAAGATGTTAGTGGTGGAGGAGCCACATGGGTAGCTTTTGAAATGGCCTGTGGATCCTGAGAACCCTAGTTCGATTCTCACAGGCGACAAACAATTTTCATAATTTCAAAAACTACCCCTGTGGCTCCTCCACCACTAATATCTTTGGGGGCCGTGATTTGACGACTGGTAATCGCACTTCACGCGCAAAATATATCACTTACCGAGTTCTGCTTCGGCAGAGTGCCACGCCCAGTAATGGGTAGAAGGCGTGGTGATATATTTATTTTTATTTTATTTTTAAAATTACCCCTGTGGCTTCTCCTAACATCTTTGGGGGCTGTGATTTGACGGCACTTGACGCACATAAATATATCACTTACTAAGGTCTGCTACGGCAGAGTTCCACACCCAGTAATGGGTAGAAGGCGTGATGATATATTTATTTTTATTAATCTTTTATTCTCATAAATTTTGTACAGTTTTTATTTTCGCCCATATATGTCATCGAAACCACGACCTAATTTCAAATGTCAAAAAAACAATATCGGACTTCATGACATGAGCAAAAAAGCTTTTGGCCATCGTGGTAGGCCATAAAACAAGACAAATGTAAAACGGCAAGACATTGAATCATAAAACAGTTGAACAACGATCCAGAAGAGACAGTAGCATAGCACGCATGTTTCTGTTCCATACTAGGTGGCATAATTCTACATAATCAATAAAACTAAAATAGAACACACTGGCATGCTAGTGAAATTATTTACTCTACCAAATCAATTTTAAAATTCCCGCGTTAAAATTCGACGTAGTTGTACATCGCATGTCTTTTGTCTTTTTACTTGTTTTGTGGTTTATGATTTTGCGATAAACTTGACAGAGACATAAATATCGCAAGCTTATTTTAATTATTTATGGGAAATGAAATTATTAGTTTGTCTTGTTTAAGTGCGGTTTAGATTTTAATATAAGCTACTGTGATGGCCTCCAATAATATATTTTTTATGAAACTATATGTGAAACGATTAGTGAAAACGCAAATTTAAAATTCCTGGTTTTCCGCGCGAAAAAGTGGCCAATGAGAACGCTGTAATGTCACTATATTTTTATATTTTATTTGGACTTCATAAACTTGTTTATGGTGAATTCTGATCCACTTAGACATAATAGTTATTTATGTATCAAGGGTGAAAACATGCGTTTCGGCCATGATACATACAATATTTTATGCACAACAAAATAACATTTAATTATATGTTCAAAAATATGTACATAGGTTATATGTCAAAATTACATTTTGTAAAATCAAATATTCGCAATATACAAAAATTGTCATTTTATTTATGAACCCATGGTGTGGTTAGCTCAGTGGTATGAAGTCGGCCTGTGGTCCTGACAACCCTGGTTCGAGTCCCACAGGCGACAAACAATTTCTATAATTTAAAAAAGCTACCCCTGTGGCTTCTCCACCACTAACATCTTTTGGGGGCCGTGATTTAACGACTGGTAACCGCACTTCACGCGCAATATATATCACTTACCGAGATCTGCTTCGGCAGAGTGCCACACCCAGTAATGGGTAGAAGGCGTGGTAATATATTTATTTATTTTATTTATGAACCCATAGAAATTATTTATTATGATCCTGGGGTCAAAAAGAAGTGTTTAAGCCCGTTTTTTAGGGCCAAAACACGTGAATTTCGACCCGATTGTGCATAAAAGTATTTTTTCTACGACCGGGCAGAAAATAGACTTTTCCAACAGTCATTTGGAAGCAGAAAGTTGGCATTTTCCGCTTGCCGAGCCATTGCATTTATGCGTATAATCTGTGTCCCATATAAGTTTTCTTTGCCATGCTATTCACACTTGATATAATTTGGAACCATAAAAATGGGTGCTTTTTCAATCACTTTGCCATGTTGTCCACCGACCAGGAATTCCTGTAAAATCTAGAAAAAGCCTGGAATGTAAAAACATATCTTGAAATCCTTAAATATCCTTGAATTTTTATAAAATACCTGGAAAAAAATTATTTACCGTCAAACAAAATTTTTAATTCAAGTTTTCTTATATTTTGGAATAAAATTTATGTTTGAAAGTTCGTGACAATTTTTTAAAAATATCTTTTTATTAAATATATATATATATATATATATATATATATATATATATATATATATATATATATATATATATATATATATATATATATATATATATTTCTACAAATTTCGTTAGTTATTTTATGAAACTACCTGGATTTTTTTTGTAATATGTACATTGAAATCCTTGTATCTCCTGAAATTTTATAATTTGTAATTGGTAGACACTATGTATAATCGTTCACATATCTCTGGAGTAAAATATTATTTTATCTATTTTTTCCGCTAATAATCATTCCATATATATATTTGACCATTAATTTTTGTAATAAATAAACTTTTTGTGAGGCCATGCAATATATAAAATGACGTGACGACATATTCATTTATTAAGCAATAAAGAACGTTATCATTTAACCGCGTTAAACTTTGAAAATACTATAGTTTTTGGAGCTTTAACTTATCTCTTTATCAAATCTAACTAATTCAGGAAATAGTTAAGGCCATAAATATCCTTTACTACTTAAAAAGGAGGTAAATACTGGTGTTAAAAATTAACATAGCAGAACAGCTTTTAGCGGATAAGGCTTATACACAAACTCACTGCATTTATCTGATAAAATTAATTAAATTCTAACATGGTAAAGCATTTTGCACGCAAAGTTTCACTATTTATTAGTTGGTGTAACTAGCCTGAATAATCGTTAACAGAGATAGTTTTTCTGTTGTTATTTTGCACAACAGGAACTTAATCCCAATTAGCTCATCTTATAAACGTACTAAACCTAACCTATTTCAGACAGCCATTTTGAAACAAAATGGCGGAGATTCTTAAAATGTTTACAATTTTGGTTACTTTGTCAGCCATTTTGAAATAAGATGGCGGTCATTTTCTTTATTTTAAATTGTGGATTCTTTTTCAAATGAATTGTGTATTTGAAAATTATAATTCCATAATTATTATTGCCCTAACTCGTTCAGAGCTACAAATTTAAAATAAATAAATCAATATATCATCACGTCTTTTACCTATTACTGGGCGTGGCATTCTGCCGTAGCAGATCTCGGTAAGTGATTGATATATTGTGCGCATGAAGTGCGGTTACCAGTCGTCAAATCATATCTCCTAAAGATGTTAGTGGCTGGAGATCCACATGGGCACTTTTAATGTGGTGAAAGCAGTTTGTCGGATGTGGGAATCGAACCAAGGTTCAAATTTCATTGATAAAAAGCTCTGCAACTTGAGTACATTTAGTTAGACGTCTGTATATATTTTGCCTGTGGAGTTAGTCTTTATAAGGTTTGTATTAATTCTCGCTTGTGCCGCTAGAGTGCAATTACAGTGCACCAACAACAAAATTCCTTTATTGTTGCATTTCTCGAGGAACAGAACCACAGCTATAGTACATTTATTTGTTCTTGTACAATACGAGTCGTTGTTTTAGAGTACAACTGAGGCTCATACGAGAACCTGATGCCTCTTGTATTCCTGCTAACATTTAAATTATTGATCAGCAGGACGTGTAGCAGACTTTATGTCCTGGGAAGATTGCTACCGTATCCCTCATGTAATTTCGTACACATAAATATTAAACAGTTTTTGGTTTCATATTTTTTGCGGTTATATGTTCCACATGCATTCTCGAATTAAGAAAATAAAACAGCAAAACTGATATTGGTTTTGTGATAGAGTTATTTTAAAATCCGTAGATTTAGATAAATTTAAATTAGGTTTTGTAAAAGATTATTAGGTTAAAAGTTATCGTAGCTCAGTGGATAAAACTGAGGTAAAACTTGGGTTTATTAATTAACAAGCAAGAAGTCGTGTGTTCAAATATTACTGACTTCAACTTATATCAAAAAAATATGATTATCTCAGAGTCTTCGACGATGTAAAATAGACGAGCTATACAATATAATTAATACAGTTTTTTAATATCGCATTATTGATGTAATATTTATTTATAATATGAAAATATTTTTGAATATATTGCAATAAATATTATGAAATATTAATTCATATTTTGTAGGCACAACCGAGCCGAAAAGCATATGTTTTAGCCCTAAAAAGCGGACCAAAAAGAAATAATTCCTATAAATACATAAATAAAATGACAATTTTGTTTATTTTGAATACTTGATTCTGCAAAATATTTACATATTTTAATCTTTTGAATATATAATTAAATGTTATTTTGTTGTGCATAAAATATTGTATGTACCACGGGTGAAATTAGCGTTTCTGACCCTCAGCATGTTATTAGCTCTCGGCGATTTGCGCCTCATGCTAATAATCATGCCTGTTTTCACCCTTGATACATAAATAACTATTATGCACAACAGGGCCATCAAAAATCGAGCTTAAATTCGAAAAATTAAGGATAGTTTTTTTTTTTGTTACTTCACTGGTTTAGTTTTGCTATTCAAAACAAACAGTTACATTTCGTACTCATTACACAATTCAATTATTAGCAGTTATTTATAATAGATATTGTTAAGATTAGCATTAATATATCACTTACCGAGATCTGCTTCGGCAGAGCGCCATACCTAATAATGGGTAAAAGGCGTAATGATATATTTATTTAAGATTACCATAACTGAAAACATGGAAATTAACTTTGAGATTTAAAAATGATTTTTTTTTATTCGTAATTAGCATATTAAACAACATATAGCCTTAATGTATGTACCCGAAGTTATGAAACATTCTGTATTCATACATATACTGATTGATATTTATTCTATTTTGTACAAAAGGGACTTAATCCCAATTACAATACATTTTTTTTCTTCTAGGGGATTGAGGGTGGGCGGAAGGGGTTAACCCTGAGATCGCATGTATCCCCTCAAAGTAAACACTTTAAACTTTTCCGCCCTCAAAAATTCGTTCAAATTAGCCTAGAAGTACGCCAAGTATGACGGTTTTAAAATGGGAAAAATTTCACAACAGTGGTATGAAGTCGGCCTGTGGATCCTGAAAACCCTGGTTTGATTCCCACAGACGACAAACAATTTTCACTATTTCAAAACTACTCCTGTGGCTCCCCCACCACTAACATCTTTGGGGGCTGTGATTTGACGGCTGGTAACCGTACTTCACGCGCAAAATATATCACTTACCGAGATCAGCATCGGCAGAGTGCCACACTCTGTAATGAGTAGAAGGCGTGATGATATATTTATTTATTCAAATGCTTCATTTTTTTTTTCTTACCTATGTAATAGCAATTACAAAATTGAAAAGCTCCCCTTTATGCTTATAATATAAACACTAATAAAATGTCTCTAGCAAATTTGAATCTCATGCTCTTATTGGTCGCTGTACATTTTGTGCTTTTCATATGATTAAATTAATGAATGTGAATTTGGAGAACCAGGGCAACCTGGCCGTGTGCTAAATATTCCAGAATCCACGATGACGTCAGCGTTGCCAACGTGATTTCGTACATATTGTGACTATTGATATGTGCACCGTTGTCAACGGACGATCCACAATAGCAGCTAATTTAATTTCTGCTGACGTATTCGTAATGAAATCTCGTTTCTGGAAAATTGTTAAGATACGTCAATAACTCGTGTTGTGTATTGTCGGCGACCCATTGATACCGTATATATAGAGAGCGCTACTTGCCAACAAAAGTGAAGCCAAAGATAATTTACCCTTACGTAAAACATCGGAACGAGAAGTCCATAAAAGAGTTACGAAGAACCCGAGTTTGAATCCTACGTAAGATACAATAGCTATTTACTTAACAAGTGCTCGAAAACATACTTTGCACATGAGCGCAATTTTAAAGAACGATCGAAGTGAGTATTTTAATATGCGCGAATGGTGCAAATGACGTCTTCGTGCACGAGTTTTGTACAATGCTTTTTGTAACGACCAAAAATTGTATAATTGACAATGAGGAATTTGATTAAATTTGAAGCGTGAATTTATATTGACAGTTTAGTATGCCTTGAATTGACATTTGTTATTTAAAAACAAATTGCTTATTTTTTCTCGTTAAAATATATCTGTTTGATGACGTTATAAGCTAATGTCTCTATTTCTTTTATATATTCCTTAAAATGTGTGTATACTCGTATTAGTACAATTAGCGTTTTAATAGTTAAAATTTAGAATCTTAAAAAATGGGTGTTTTTTCAATTACTTTGCGCACTAGTGCGCAAAATCAAACTTTCCATCGGTTTCCAAGGTAATAGGCTGCGGGCACTCACGTGACACTGTGACGTTTTTATGACGTAAAAACAGCTGTTCGGGCAAAGATCACTGCGCCACCTAAAAAATGAACTATTTTTTTGAGACAAGATTTGAAAAGAACCGTTCTTTTCAAATCTCGCCACAAAAAATAATTCATATTGTAGGTGGCGCAGTGATCGCAGCCTAACAAGATTTGAAAAGAACCGTTCTTTTCAAATCTCGCCACAAAAAATAGTTCACATTGTAGGTGGCGCAGTGATCGCAGCCCAACAAGATTTGAAAAGAACCGTTCTTTTCAAATCTCGCCACAAAAAATAGTTCACATTGTAGGCGGCGCAGTGATCGCAGCCCAATAAAATTTGAAAAGAACCGTTCTTTTCAAATCTCGCCACAAAAAATAGTTCACATTGTAGGCGGCGCAGTGATCGCAGCCCAATAAAATTTGAAAAGAACCGTTCTTTTCAAATCTCGCCACAAAAAATAGTTCACATTGTAGGTGGCGCAGTGATCGCAGCCCAACAAGATTTGAAAAGAACCGTTCTTTTCAAATCTCGCCACAATAAAATAGTTCATTTTGTAGGTGGCGCAGTGATCTTTGCCCGAACAGCTGTTTTTACGTCACAAAAACATCACAGTGTCACGTGAATGCCCGCATCCTATGTAAACCTTATTTTTAATGATGCTAGTACAAAATTATATTTATTTATGCTACCCTGTATAAAATGAACTTAATTCCAATTAAAGTACGGGATCCGGAGTAGTTCATATATTTTTAGCTTGACTGGGAAACGAATTCGGGATCTGCATATTCAAATTCCGTAACGATAATAACTCCATCGTACTGCCGGACAAAATAAACATCTACAACAACATAGCGAAATATTGAAAAATTATATTAAAAGTATGTTCATCTTGGCTTCACTTTTTGCCGTGCGTTGCCGCTCTATTATTACAGTATCTATGGTATGTCCTCGTCCTCATCCTGTGATGTAGCCTCCTCCCAAGCTCCTGAAACTTTGTGACCCGTGATGGAGGCTAGAGACAACAACAAGGAAAGGAAATGGTGGTGAGGTAACTGAATTTCTTAGACGGAGGGTCTTTTGGGGATAAACGTCTTTATGTTGGCAACGTGCAAGGCCTGATAATATAAGTGGTCAAATTTCAATGGTTTTCTTAGATGGTTTTAGTTTTCTTTGCGACGGTAAATGAAAAGATGGAAAGGAAATAATCTGCGGGAAAATTCTGTATGATGTACGTATTAAGAAATAAATCATTTAATGAAAAATATTAGAAGACGACATTTTTAACTGTTAAAATTAGTTAACAGACGTGATTTGTTTTTAGGCGCAGAAATATTTGCCTTTGATTAACATTTCTATTTAATTATATTTTTTATCCAATCGGACAAAAATGATACTTTTGCGATGCGCAATATTCAATATTCCAGTTCGCTATAGTTGTTGCTAGACCAAAAGAAATGACAGTACGGGAATAAACTTTTCCGGCCAAGACCGTAAAAATAACATTTATAAATATATCATCACGCCTTCTACCCATTACTGGGTGTGGCACTCTGCTAAAGCAGATCTCGGTAAGTGATATATTTTGCGCGTGAAGTGCGGTTACCAGTCGTCAAATCACGGCCCCCAAACATGTTAGTGGTGGAGGAGCCACAGGGATAGCTTTTTCAAATTATGAAAATTTGTCGCCTGTGGGAATCGAACCAGGGACCTCAGGATCCACAGGCCGACTTCATACCACTGTGCTAGCCATCCCATAAAAATAACATTTATAAATTTAAAACTATAATAATTATTAAATTATTTAAAACAATTTTTGGTTTGAGTTCTGTATATTTATTTAAAATTCGATATTTCTATAAACTAAATATGTACCTTTGTCAGGAAAATAAAATAATATTATTTTTACAATACCCTGTATTGTAAGTAACCCATTAAGGACAAAATTTAAACACAGTAAGTGAAACTTTAATTGCACAGTTGTTTTTCATGGTTACAACAGTGCTATAATATTTACTTACTATTCACCATGGACAGTAAATAAATATTGATTAAAGTCCTGATTATTTTGACAACAAATTGATAGCTGTTCATTTTAAAACCTATTTTTCTTTTCCTTCTATTCGTGCAGGTATTGTAAAAAATTGCTTAGTAATCTAGAACTGTAAGTGATTTTTTTAGGTTGCGACCATGCAGGCCTCGGTTTTCCAAACTAAACCTAAAAACTGTCACTTACAATTTATGGTACGTAATATACTATTTATTTTCTTGAAGAAAGTACACGTTTAATGTACCGAAACGTCAAACTTTAATCAAATATACAGAACTTGAACCAACAATTGTTTTAATTATTTGAACAATGAATTCTGAATGTTTTTGCAGTTTTTTAAATTAATTATGCTAGCCTGTACAACAGGAACTTAATCCCAATTACAGAACAGGGTCCGGACGCATCGAGCCGTTGTGTTGTAGTTCATATACATTTAGCTAGAGTGAGATTCGAACTCGGGATCTCTGCATTCGAATTCCGTAACACTATACACACCACCGTACTGCCAGTATATAATGCAGTAATGTGTACACTTCTTTGTGAAATTTGTTATACGCAATTAAATAAATAAATAATAATAAGTAATTCCATTATATCACTAATTGCTTTTATATGACTACAGAAATTTGAGTTATAATATGAGCAATATAGATAATTTTTCTATGGTAATATTTTATAATATATGAAACATGAACACGTAACAAAAAACCTGTAAATATGTAATATATTTCTTGACTTTATCATACTTGAAGTATTCATTTAAATAATGATTATTTTGCAATATTTCATTGAAAAAGTTGTGTAAAATATAAATTATAACTTCGATAAGGTATTTGTTGAGTGTTTTCGCAACCATATGGCCATGTTATTATTAAATTTCTTTTATTTTATTTGATTTTCAGCACAACTACATACGCCAAACTTTCAAAAAGGTCATACTTACTTGTATTTTTAGTTGACAAACTTTATTTGATAATAAATTCAATGTTTAATTTATCGCCAATAAATATGTTTGATAGTTAATTATATAGCTCTACACATAAATTCTGATTTAATTTTGAATCAGTTTAATTGCAAAATTACTATGAATTAATCTTTGATTTATTTCTAAATTTTTACGTTTTATAAACATGTTTACTTAGATTAATTTAAGAGGTAGGTATGTAGTATCTACATATTTTTCCTATATCACCTGCCAAATTATTAATAAAAATTTGTAGAAACTTCTCTTGCACTTATAAATAAAATAAATATATCATCACGCCTTGTATCCATTACTGGGTGTGGCACTCTGCTGAAGCAGATCTCGGTAAGTGATATATTTATGCGCGTGAAGTGCAGTTACCAGCCGTCAAATCACGGCCTTCAAAGATGTTAGTGGTGGGGAAGCCACAGGGGTAATTTTAAATTGGTGAAAATGTTTTGTCGGCTGTGGGGATCGAACCAGGGTTCTCAGGATCCACAGGTCTACTTGATACCACTGAGTGCCATACTCAGTAATGGGTAAAAGGCGTGATGATATATTTATTTATTTATTTATTGTTTAAATTTTTCGTGAGAAAAAAGTATAAATAAATAAATATATCATCACGCCTTCTACCCATTATTGGGTGTGACACTCTGCCGAAGCAGATCACGGTAAGTGATATATTTTGCGCGTGAAGTGCGGTTACCAGTCGTCAAATTACGGCCCCCAAAGATGTTAGTGCTGGAGGAGCCACAGGGGTAGCTTTTGAAATTATGAAAATTGTTTGTCGCCTCTGGGAATCGAACCAGGGTTCTCTGGATCCACAGGCCGACTTCATACCAAAAAAGTATGCATAGACCTTATTGCAAATTGTAGTTATACGGTAGAACTCTTGCCTCACAAACGAGAGCTCACTAAAAATCAGCTAGATTTGAATGGTTCAGATCCCAATATAAGCTATTATAATTGGGATTATGTTCCAATTGTGCAGAGTGACCAATAAATAAATAAATAAAATATAATTATAACAAAAATGGTATTGGTTTGTAAAACGCCGTCTACCTATTACTTGGGTGTGGCACTCTGCCGTTGCAGATCTCGGTAAGTGATATATTTTGCTCGTGAGATGTGGTTACCAGCAGTCAAATCACGGCCCCCAAAGATGTTAGTGAAGGGGTAAAGCACTAAAATTGAAAATAATAATTAGAGTAACCAAAATGAATAAATAAATAAATAAGTTAATATTTAATATAGTTAATAGATAGCGATAGGATGGCTAGCTCAGTGGTATGAAGTCGGCCTGTGGATCCTGAGAACCCTTGTTCGATTCCCACAGGCGACAAACAATTTTCATAATTTCAAAAGCTACCCCTGTGGCTCCTCCACCACTAACATCTTTGGGGACCGTGATTTGACGACTGGTAACCTCACTTCACGCGCAAAATATATCACTTACCGAGATCTGCCTCGGCAGAGTGCCACACCCAATAATGGGTAGAAGGCGTGACGATATATTTATTTATTTAATAGATAGCGAAGCAAGAAAATATTTTATGTACCTAACTGTACCTTAACTTATTTAGTTATTTCAATCACATACGAAATAAAAATATACCAACAAAAATCAATAATCCTAAATAAACCATAAGAAACAAAACAAAAGAAACCAGAACAAAATCGAATCCAAACTTAACCTTGCAGAAAAATCTGAAGGTGAAAAAAGTAAACATCAAGAAATAAAAGAAGGTCTGTCATTTTCCAAGTGCATAAACATAAACAGAGTGTATGTAATCATCACCCAATTAGAAGAGTCCTCGTGTTAAAAAAGAAAAAAAATCCTTTTACGTTTTAACAATTGCTAGCGTTGAAAACAAGAACCGTTCTTTTCATAACAGCGTCTTTGACAAGTCGAGAGGCCTGCACTTGTCACGTGTACTTTTATGAAACTTGCTCATATTGCAACAGTTATGTAGTTCACTTGTTTATGTTGCAACGATCGTCATATTTTTATCGTCGAGTGCTTGATGTTTGTTAGCGCACAGGAAATTGTCTTGGTTCTTTGTTACTTTTCTGGGGCTTTTAACTGATTAGGTTTGTTAATCGAATGTATGGAAGTTAATTTGTTGTAAAAGGCTTTTTATTTGTCGCATTTTAATCGATATTTTAACGCTAGTAAACACCTTTTATAATATCGGAAAATAATGTACAAAGATGTGACAGTGAAAGAAGAATTGCATCAATTCTGGAGCCTATATCTTAATAACTAAACAAGATATGAAGATGCGCTCAATGGTATTGAATTCCTCGTGTTCGAATTGACTTATAAACAAATTTTTAGCGATTTTTATTTTTTGATAATTTCGTAAGGGGTACCCCTTGGATTTTTTCGGGGGCTGTGATTTTACGGTTGGTAACCGCACTTCACGCGCATAAATATATCACTTACCGAGATCTGTTTCGGCAGAGTGCTACACCCAGTAATGGGTAAAAAGGCGTGATGATATTTTTATTTGATTTTAAAATTACCTCTGTGGTTCTTCCCTCTTCACTAACATCTTTATGGGCTGTGTTTTGACGGCTGGTAACCGCACATAAATATGTTACTTATCGTGACCTGCATTTTTGATAATTTATTAAGGGGTACCCCTTGGATTTTTTCGATTTTAGGTTCTTTGGGGGCCATGATTTTACGGCTGGTAACCGCACTTCACGCGCATAAATATATCACTTACCGAGATCTGTTTCGGCAGAATGCCACACTCAGTAATGGGTAAAAAGGCTTGATGATATATTTATTTTATTTTAAAATTACCCCTGTGGTTCTTCCCTCTTCACTAACATCTCTATGGGCTGTGTTTTGACGGCTGGTAACCGCACATAAATATGTTACTTATCGTGACCTGCTTTTTTGAAAATTTCTTAAGGGGTACCCCTCGGATTTTTTCGATTTTAGGTTATTTTCAGACTATTTGCCCTAAAATTCTTCCTCGTACGAATATTGTAACGAAAATTTACACACATATGTATTTTGATCTGCTGAATCCAATGGTCAAATCCCCAAGTGCGTATGCCTTCTAGTTTTTAAGATATTGTCCAAAAACTGTTTAGGAAAAATAAAATGAGGAAAATTTTTGAAAATTTTATAAATCGTTGAAAATTTGTATACAAGTTAATTGTAGCATGAGAAATTCAATGCCGTTCAGCGCATCTTCATATCTCGCTTAGTTTTTGAGATATAGCCCCTGGAAAGTCGAAAAACTGAGTTGTTGAAATTTTTTGAAAGTTCAACACTTCCTGAGGCTCTATCTCAAAATCTAAACGTGATACGAAGTTGCGCTCAACGGCATTCAATTCCCCGGGTCCGTATTGACTTATTAACAATAGTTTAGCTCATTTGAAGCGATTTAGTTTTTTGAAATTTTTAATTATTTTTCCAAGGGGTACCCCTTAGGTTTTTTTTAAGATTTTCAAACAATTTGCTCTGAAACTCTTTCTCGTATGATTATTGTAACGAAAATTTACATACATATGTATTTTGAACCGCTGAATCCAATGCTCAAATCCTCAAGTTAGTACACCTTCTAGTCTTTAAGATATTGTCGAAACACTGTTTAAGAAAAATAAAATGACGAAAATTTTTGAGAATTTAAAAATTCGCTGAAAACTTGTATACAAGTTAATTCAAACACGGTAAATTCAATGCCATTGAGCACATCTTCATATCTCGTTTATTTTTTGAATTATTGACATTAATTTTATATTTTGCAGAGATGCAATTAAACAAATATAGCTGTAGCAGTTTATACCTAACAAATTCTTCTATACCTAAAATATGTTTAGCGCAATTCAGTGATAATTTTATAAAAAACATATGAAAGTATTGTTTATGGTTGCCGTGTAACTGATGACGTATATTGTTTATGTCAATGTCCGTGTTCGTATGCTTGCTTATCACATGTCGGACTGCACATATTTGTTGAAAATAGCGGTGGTCAACCTTTTTGGCACGGGGACCTATATCGAACTAAAAATATCACTAATAACTAAACTAGTCACTCTCGGTATCAAAATACTACACTCTGCTATGAATTTGATTTAACTGCCGGCGTTTTTGTGTGATACAAGAATGGACTGCTCCAACAAGAAAAATATATTCAGACTACATTCATAAATACATCATCACCCATTTCTGGGAGGATTTATGTCGTTCACTTCAAATAGTTTCAAATAAAAAGTATTTAATAAATAAGCATGTAACACTGGTGGAATATTTAGTTCGTCGTGTTTGTAATAATTTGAGAATGTTTGACTTTGAGGAAGACATATTCAATGATGCCCTTCTTTTGAACATTCCGTATATATAAACCAGCAGACTCCGTCGAAATAGAAGTATATAAGTTTGTAGCTGTTAAATATTTATTTTTTTCGATTCCTAACCCCGACCTGCAAATTTCACCCCATTAAAATTAAA
The DNA here is from genome assembly GCA_911728475.2 of Pterostichus madidus. NCBI lineage: Eukaryota > Metazoa > Arthropoda > Insecta > Coleoptera > Carabidae > Pterostichus > Pterostichus madidus. The sequence continues at coordinate 39,625,102 of OU452306.1, read as the reverse complement.
TTAAATTTATGGGGAATGGCTCAGTGGTATCAAGACGGCCCGTGGATCCAAAGAACCCTGGTTCAATCCCAAGAGCCGACAAACATTTTCATCAATTTAAAAATTACCTCTGTTGCTCCCCCACCACTAACATCTTTGGGGGCCATAATTTGACGGCTGATAACCGCATAAATATATCACTTACCGAGATCTGCTTCGACAGAGTGCCACATCCAGTAATGTGTAAAAAGGTGTGTGGATATATTTATTTTATTTTAAAATTACCCCGTGGTTCTCTCTTCACTAACATCTTTGTGGGCCGTGATTTGACGGCTGGTAACCGCACTTCACGCGCATAAATATATCACTTACCAAGATCTGCTTCGGCAGAGTGCCACGTCCAGTAATAGGTAAAAAGGCGTGTTGATATATTTCTTTTATTTTAAAATTACCCCTGTGGTTCTCTCTTCACTAACATATTTACGGGCCGTGATTTGACGGCCAGTAACGCGCATAAATATATCACTTACCAAGATCTGCTTCGACAGAGTGCTCTACAGTAATGGGTAAAAAGGCGTGATGATATATTTATTTTATTTTAAAATTAAACCTGTGGTTCTCTCTTTCCTAACATCTTTGGGGGCCGTGATTTAACGGCTGGTAACCGCACTTTCCGCGCATAAATATATCACTTACCGAGATTTGCTTCGGCAGAGTGCCACACCCAGTAATAGGTAAAAAGACGTGTTGATATATTTATTTTATTTTAAAATTACCCCTATGGTTCTCTCTTCACTAACATCTTTGTGGGCCGTGATTTGACGGCTGGTAATCGCGCATAAATATGTTACTTATCGCGACCTGCTACGGTAGAGTGCCACACCCAGTAATGGATAAAAGGCGTGGTGTTATATTTATTTTATTTTACTAATTAAATTTGAAATGTTTAAGGCTTTTTATTCTTATTCCTCTGCATTGAAATATGAAAACCTAATTTCCATTGAACAACTAAGTACTTGCTAAATGTTTTAATAAATTTAAGCAATCTCCATTTCGTAAAGAATTTTTCTTTTGAAAGTGTTTATTTCCATTTGGAAAGAGTTTCCTGCAGATCTCGTTTCTCGTTAAAATATTTAATTTATTAATTTGTGTTTTATTTTAGTTGATGAGTTTAAAAGCGAAGTTGGGTACTGGAAAAATCGTTAAATTTCAAGAGTTTATTTTTCATAGCTTCGGCTAAATTTAGTCGTTTAATTAAAATACTCATCGGCCTGTCGTTCAAACTTAGAAACCGTATTACTAGGTTACTCTCTCTTTACTTTACTAAAAAGATCAAATACTACAGATGAGACTTCACGTTCGCAGTAATTCAGTTAATAATTACATTTATCATTTAGTGGAAGGAACTTAAAACTTGCGATCCAAATTATAATTAATAGTAGCATAAAGATTGTGGCTAGATCAGTGGTTATATGAAGTCGGCCTGTGGATCCTGAGAACCCTGGTTCGATTCCCACAAGCGACAAACAATTTTCATAATTTCAAAAACTACCTCTGTGGCTCCTCCACCTCTAACATCTTTGGGGGCCGTGATTTGACGACTGGTAACCGCACTTCACGCGCAAAATATATCACTTATCGAGATCTGCTTCGGCAGAGTGCCACACCCAGTAATGGGTAGAAGGCGTGATGATATATTTATTTTTTATATTTATTTATATTTTATGCACAACCGGGCCGAAATTCATGTTTTTTAGCCTTAAAAAGCGGGCTCAAACACTTGTTTTTAGCCCTAGGGCCATTAAAAAAATAATTCCTATGGATACATAAATAAAATGATAATTTTTGTTTATTATGAATACTTGATTCTGCAAAATGTCATTTTGACATATAACCTATTTACATATTTTAATCTTTTGAACATATAATTAGATGTTATTTTGTTATGCATAAAATATTGTATGTACCACGGATTAAATTAGCGTTTCTGACCTTGAGCATGTTATTAGCCCTCGGCGCTTTGCGTCTCGTGCTAATAATCATGCCGTGGACCAGAAACACCTGTTTTCACCCTTGATACATAACTATTATTTTTTAAATTACTCCTGTGGCTTCCTCTCCACTAACATCTTTGGAGGCCTTGATTTGACAGAAGATATTCCCTTTGCTCTCAAATTTGACATATCATAATCAACGCCATCTCTTAGTAGTAGAATATCCCCATACATTGAATAATTTACAAAATCATGTAATATTTAAAATTTAAGGATGAGAGTAATTGAACCCATAATCACGGGTTGTTTCTATGCCTTTCAAATTTCTATAGTTTATGCAGAAACATATGATAAATATTAATATGGGGCGTTAAAGATAACAGCAACATGAAGTACGTTCATACTCATTGCAGCATTTCTAAATATACATTTCAGATATCTACTTCTATATTTTACTGTGAAATAAATATCCGTATAGTCGATAAATTCCGTGAAATGTGAGTGTGTCGAACACGACGGTGCGATGGACTGTAACGGGACTCGAACCCATGAACACAGCTGATTTATTACCTCAAGTAGTTTACTTTAAATTTCAAAAGTGTTGTATACATTACATATTTGCTGCATCGAAAAATATTACTGTGTTTTATGTGAAAGATATTGGATATATTTTCATCATTATTTTATTTTCTCTTCTGTACAACAGGAACTTATTTGAATTACAGTAGGTTATGCAGAGTGATCAAAAGGAATTGTTGCAGTTGGCAATACAATTCCGGCGATTTTTTTATTCCACAGTTGGCAAAACGCCAGGTAAAGGCGGAAATGCTATTTGACATTTCTAATAAATACAAATAGGTTATGTCAGGAGTCTGACAGCTAATAGAATTTTGACTTTTTAAGTAATAGCTAGCTCAGTGGTATGAAGTCGGCCTGTGGATCCTGAGAACCCTGATTCGATTCCCACAGGCGACAAACAATTTTCATAATTTCAAAAAATCTACCCCTGTGGCTCCTCCACCACTAACATCTTTGGAGGCCGTGATTTGACGACTTGTAACCGCACTTCACGCGCAAAAAATATATCACTTACCGAGATCTGCTTCGGCAGAGTGCCACTCCCAGTAATGGGTAGAAGGCGTGATGATATATTTATTTATTTTATAAGTAATAGAAATACTTTAGAAATAAATGTAATGGGGTAATGGCTCAGTGGTATAAAGTCGGCCTGTGGATCCTAAGAATCCTGGTTCGATTCCCACAGCTGACAAATATTTTTATCAAATTAAAATTACCCCTGTGGCTCCCCCACCACTAACATCTTTGAGGGCCGTGATTTGACTGCCGGTAACCGCACTTCACGCGCATAAATATATCACTTACCAAGATATGCTACGGTAAAGTGCCACACCCAGTAATTAGTAAAAGACGTGATTTTGATGCGCTGTTTTTTTGTTTGTTTAGCAGATAAATTGTGTGTTGTTAGGAGGTTATTTTAATTATACTACTATGTAATAAAGTCTCTGTATAATAAACTATTTTATAGTTTGTGTATATTTATAAATATCAATAAACAGTGAAGTATAACACATTATTATGTCAATATCAATATGTCAAACATAAAACATGACATTCTGAAAAGCAAAACAATAACAATATTTACACTAACATCTTGATACACGTCATTGTTTCCATGTAAAAAGCTGGGATTCACAATTTCATAATAAATTTTTAATAGACTATATCGAGATTACCATCTATTAGCCTGATTATCGTTTATTGATAGAATCCTGACCGAAATACGCTGTTATGTATATTATATAAAATGTAGTAAAATATTGTCAGAAGCGATTTGTGAACTGAGGATGAAATATTTCGTAGACGATTTAGGAATAAATGGATGGATATGATTGAAAATTAATTAATTAATTTATTTATGCTACTCTCTATATGGGGTAGTGACTCAGTGGTAGGGTCGTTGATTTTCACCGAAGTTTGAATTTCTGAACGTTCGAACATCCGAATGTTTCGTCAGAAAAACTTCGAATTTCCGAATTTTGGAATTTTTCGAAGCTTCTAATTCTCGAATTTTTTGCCACTGAATTAACGCCATCTGTCATCTCCAAACACGCTCACGTATAATTCGAGAAATGTCGGCCACGAATTAAATAATAAACTCGCCGAAGTATCCTGCAAAAACTCTGCAAGGTTAGGCGTCTTAATGAAGCCATCTACTCTCTTACCGCCCATCTAAATACTATGAACTTTTAGTAAGACGTTTTAAAATGATAATAAAAAGGATACAAAAACATCATAATTATAACGTTTTTGACAGTGTAGCGAAATTTTCAGTCTAAATTGAATTAATTTGGCAAATAATAATTAAATAAAAAATAAATATATCATCACGCCTTTTACCCATTGCTGGGTGTGGCACTCTACCGAAGCAGATCTCGGTAAGTGATATATTTTGCGCGTGAAGTGCGGTTACTAGCCGTCAAATCACGGCCCCCAAAGATGTTAGTGGTGGGGGAACCACAGGAGTAATTTTTAAATTGGTGAAAATGTTTTGTCGGCTGTGGGGATCGAACCAGGGTTCTTTGGATCCACAGGCCGACTTGCTACCACTGTGCCATTACCCCATGCAAATAGTAATAATGAATAATAATTACTTACGAATTAATATAAAACTCTGCACATGAGTTTATTCTGAAAATATTTCATATCAACACGCCGTGTTCACTTTAGGATCCAGATTCACAATTCGAATAATTCGAAAATTCGGAATATTCCAAAATTCGAAAATTCGGAATATTTCAAAATTCGAAGGTTCAATAAATGCGAACAATCGAAGTCTCGATTATTCGTAAAATCAACAACCCTACTCAGTGGTATCAAGTCGGCTTGTGGATCCTCAGAACCCTGGTTCGATCCCCACAGCCGACAATGTTCACCAAATTAAAATTACCTCTGTGGCTTCCCCACCACTAACATCTTTGGGGCCATGATTTACCGCCGGATACTTGCACTTCACGCGCAAAATATATCACTTACCAAAATCTGCTACGACAAAGTACCTCACCCAGTAATGGGTAGAAGCCGTGATGAACTGATATTTTAATTATTTTAAAAGAGATCGTTTCAAAACTTGTATAATAATTTGTAAATATTTGTCATCGGAAGAAGTGGCGTCCTCGTCAAGCTCTCGTGTGTATTTTATACATTAACCAAGAGATTTCGATGTGTATAGAGACGATGTGAATCACCGTTATCGTCGCTTAGTGTCGACTTGCCCGGGTTCTATTCTCGGAAGTGTAATTTATTGAATCAAGATAAACTGGAGCTCGGCCCGGACTCCGGCATCGAGCACCGGAACTGCGAACACGGAATTGATCTGATATAATTGCTACCACGAATCGGTTTATCTTATTTTTCTGCCGGATCTTCCGCGGATATTTGATTTTGTTGGAATTATTTTCATTGGTTTTTTACGCCAACATAAAAGTGTTGCTGTTTGTTTTTTGTTTTTTAGTGGGATTCCGGATATTGTTTTAACCTTTCAACTACTTATGTTTTATTTAAATTATGCGCATAACAAATTGTTTAAAGACAAACAAACTATTAACAAGTCTTTTAAAATGCAAGACAGGCATTTAATTAGCTGTTTAAAATTAGTTATTACGTTTAGCTATCACTTGAAATATCTACAAATATTCTAAGAAAAAACGTTAATAATTAGTTAGCTGTTTAAAATACATATCTATTGTTTGTATTTTCAAAGCAGTTAAGGTGAATTTATTTTTCGCAGATCTGAATGAAATTTGGCGCACGTAAACATTGGATAGTCATACGCACCCTGTTAAAATATGAAACACATTCATCGTCTGTGAACAAATATATTCGCTTGTAAAGTTGAGTTCTTATACACGGGGCTTATGGCGATCATCACTCAGAATCGCACATATTTGGTTTGTGTACCGCTAAAATTTTGCAGTTTCATTTGAAAAACTAGTATGATATTCTAGAACTATCCATGTATATTGTATCAGAAGGAGAAAGGTTTTTATCGTTTAGTAATGGATATATAGCCATGCAAAGCCTTGTTTTTAACGAAAAATTAAGAATCCCAATTTATAATGGCAACACCACACGGTGGTATGGTATTTGAAAATTCACTAGACCAACAACCTGTTCAAACCATAATAGGTATAAAACACTTATTTTATTCAATTTTTATATTTTTTGAGCGTAAGTTTCGCCACTCGACAACCTATGGCGCCACCGTCACACTAGTACTACCTTAAAGTCGGTTTTACTATGAAGCGGGCCTCTAAATTTCAGGGGCGCTAAAGTAACACATTGTATAATAATAAAAATATATTGATAATGCGAATTTTTGTTGAATCTTTTCAAATGAACAAAATTTTGAAAATATATATCATTTAATTGAAATTAAAAATAAATGTACCATTATGCCTCTTACCCAATACCGGGTGTGGCATTCTGCCGAAGCAGATCTCGCTAAGTAACATATTTTTGTGCGTGAAATGCTATCAAAATACGGCCCCCAAAGATATTAGTAGTGGGGAGCCAGAGGGGTAATTTTAATGTGGTGAAAATTGTTTGTCGATTGTAGGAATCGAACCTAAGTTCTCAAATTCACAAGCCGATTCGATACCACTGAAACACGTACCCCCTACTTCAGGAGTCAGCAATCGATGATCCGCAAATAAAAAAAAATGTAATCTTCCAATATTTAGCTATAATTTTTAGTTACAGAAAAGTATAAAAAAAATAAATAAATATATCATCACGCCTTCTACCCATTACTAGGTGTGGCACTCTGCAGAAGCAGATCTCGGTAAGTGATATATTTTGCGCGTGAAGTGCGGTTACCAGTCGTCAAATCACGACCCCCAAAGATGTTAGTGGTGGAGGAGCCACAGGGGTAGTTTTTGAGATTATGAAAATTGTTTGTCGCCTGTGTGAATCGAACCAGGGTTCTCAGAACTTCATACCACTGAGCTAGCCACCCCAACAATAATAAATAAATAAAATAGATATATCATTACGCCTTCTACCCATTACTGGGTGTAGCACTCTACCGTAGCAGATTTCGGTAAGTGAAGTGCTGTTACCAGCCGTTATATTATGGTTCCCAAAAATGTTAGTGGAGGGGGAGCCACAGGGGTAGTTTTAATGTGGTGAAAATTATCGACTGTGGAAATCGAACCTGAGTTCTCAAGTCCACAGGCCGACTCGATACCACTGAGCCACCTACCCTAAAAGAGATAGACATACGGTTTAAATTTGTCTATTTCTCTCTTGAAATGTTACTATTTTTCTCAAATATTTTCCGTATCAATACTACAAAAAGTTAAAGAGATAGTGAAAATCTGTGAACAGCAGTAAATATATAGATGTACCTACAAATAAAGTTTTTATTATAATAAAACAGAATATGTCATTTTCGAAGATTTTATTGAACATTAAACTGGCGACAGTTGAAATCAATGAATTGCCTAATAAAATAAGCGTGTTTGCCATTCCACAAAGCAATGAAAGAACCTAAATGCCGTGTTTACAAACTCTTAAGATTGATTCAAAATTCAGCCGTTTCAAATTTCAAACAACGCAGTCATGTAAACAAATTATTCTGTTTCGCGTTTCGCGAATGTTGCACTGACATGCGTAATAAAATATCGAATGTAAACACAGTGGAAAAGTGTGTGCTCTACTCTATGTTGGAGAGATTATTCATTTTTGGATGAGAGAAATAAATTGTTATGTGACAGCGGCTGATGTGTTTTTCTTTTATGATTTATGGAGATTGATTTTCTTTGTTTACGGTTTTTGACATTTTCAAAACAAAGACACTCTCTTGCTCCATGCTACATGATTCGGAACATCAACAAGACGAAGATATATTGTCAAATAATTATTGATTGCTTCGCCGCCCAAAACTTTTTGAAGAGTAAGGGCCAAATTCATAGTCGTGACTCACCCTCACTTCATTCTCATCTCACACTCAAAATCGAAGTAACTAAGGGCCAAATTCATAGTCATGACTCACTCTTACCTCATTCTCATCTCACACTCAAAGTTGAAGTAACCAAGGTAACTAACTCAAATTGTACACATTTTTGAGTTAGTTGCCTTAGTTACATCGACTTTGAATGTGAGTTGAGAATGAAGTGAGGATGAGTCACGACTATGAATTTGTCCCTAAGGCTACTAATTCAAAAATGTGTACAATTTGAGTTGCCTTAGTTACTTCAATTAGATGTTTTTATAAATAAAGAAGGTAATAGGGGTGTCCCGTTTTCTGTGGATACCCGGTATATATAGGTGTCCCAAAATGGGCTGACTTTTGAAATTTGACACCTTTTTTGCATCAAGACCAGAGTAGACGCATCTGTTTGCTGTCATTAGTAGATATTGATAAATTATGGAAAGGTACACAATCCAACAATGCGTAGAAATTATAAAAATTCACTTTATATTATATATTATATATTACTGGTAACTTTATTATATGACGTACTGATGTACTGAACAAAAAGTATTTGTTCTAAATTGACAAAATAAAGAGTTTTACCTTAAGTAAACATATTTAGTACCACTGGTTTGGTAGTAATTTCTAATATATTAATAATTAACTTCCGGCAGTACGGTGGTTCATACTTTTACCCATCACTGAGTTTGGCACTCTACCGAAGCAGATCTCGGTAAGTGATATATTTATAACGCGTGAAGTGCCGTCAAATCACGGTCCCGAAAGATGATAATAGGGAAGGAGTCACAAGAGTCATTTAAATGGGGTGAAAATTGTTTGTCGGCTGCGGGAATCGAACCTGCAGTCTGACTTAATACCACTGAACTACCTATCCCATATATCAATCATATTAAAAATAAAATAAATATATCATCACGCCTTCTACCCATTACTGGGTGTGGCACTCTACCGAAGCAGATCTCGGTAAGTGATATCTTTGCGCGTGAAGTGCGATTATCAGTCGTCAAATCACGGCCCCCAAAGATATTAGTGATGGAGGAGCCACAGAGGTAGTTTTTGAACTTATGAAAATTGTCGCCTGTGGGAATCGAACCAGGGTTCTCAGGATCCGCCGACTTCATGCCGCTGAGCTAGCCTTTATATATATGAGGTAGTGGCTTAGTGGTATCGAGTCGGCCTGTGAATCCTAAGAACCCTGGTTCGATCCACCACTAACATCTTTGAGGGCCGTGATTTGACGGTACTTCACGCGCATAAATATATCACTTACCGAGATCTGCTTCGGCAGAGTGCCACACCCAGTAATGAGTAAAAGGCGTGATGATATATTTATTTTATATATCTATAATTTTAGGAAGCTTTACGCTGAAGTCCATAATATCTTCATTTTGACGTATTATTTGACTATTCAGAATCAGAATAAAATAAGTTCTATGCCACCACACAGTACCTAATCTCTCATGTATTTTAGGTTGCGATTCGCTATTCTCGAACTTATATCTTAATTTGTCGCCGTAGATAATAATCTACGCTAACTTGATTCCATTCGCATTGATAGTGCACCTATGTGTATAATTTGCTACCCCGTATATTCCCTGTAACATAACCCATTAATTAATGTCCTACCCACCGCTAGCAAACTTCACAAATTATGGTCTAGTATCCGATTACCGTGTTTAGCTGATAGTTTGATATCAACCTCATAATTAGCGTTATACTAAGCTTTGATTCATTAGGCGAAGAACAGAAACTGTAGATTTTATACAATGCTTAGAGACTGTTAGATGTTTAAAGAGATTGCAAACTGCAGCGAGAACTAAAGATGGATGGAATATTTGTTGAGGTTATAGTTGATGCCAGAGCTGGGCAGTAACTAGCTATTTTTGTAGCTTAACTACGTTTACCTTGTAGCTATAGCTTAGCTAAATGTGAAAATATATAGCTGTAGCTTGTAGCGAGCTATGTTTTGTTTTTCTATTAGCTTAAAAATATTGTTATAACAACTGAAGCTACTTTTTATAGCCCAAAGCTACATTTTGTAGCTTAAAGCTACCACTGTTCATTAAGAAATACATAAATATATATCTACACGCTATATCCCATCAAATGGAGTAGCAGGAACCCTAAAATCACTCATAAAACATTCACTCATTACATTCATCAATTAATCAGTCCTCGTCAAATATTCTCATCCAAACACACCACCCTCACTTTAACCACAGTCATAGATCATTCCATATAAACTCATTTATTACACTTGAAATTATTTATCACACAACAAACCTTCAATCACATCCAGCCAATCACTCCTATTCACTTATCATTTATCTTCTTTCTTCGACGTACATAACATATGCATAAAACATCTCAAATTACTCACGCTTACTCCTAACAACGAATCTAATAACGATTCTACAAAGATTAGAAAAGATGAAAGCGATAGCTTGCACTTGTATAAGTCCACACAATGCAGTAATTGAAAATGAAACAAAAAGATAAGAAAGGAAGGGAGTATCGCCCTGTGATAACATATTTGAGTGCTGTAATTTGACGGCTGGTAACGGGCTTAAATATATCCCGTACATAAATCTGCTAGGGCAGAATACCACACCCAGTAATAAATAAAAGGCGTGGCGATATACATTTACATATTTTAAAGTATTTTTGTGAAGCTTTTAGCAAAAATTCTCTTTTGAAATGTAATAAAATTACACCCTGTACAGAAAAGAACTAAAAAAGTATATACATAAACCACAGAAAGAAAATTCAATTCTTCCTCACGCGGTGTCCAAATTAACATTAATCTAATTAGGGCTTCGCCCCAAATCATACACGAAGCTTAAAACGCACTGTTGCCACATTTCATCATGTTTCATCATCAAGATACCAACTAGAGAATACGAAATGTCCTACAATAAATAACTCCTGCGAATGGAGATTGCGGAGATGGTTATCTTCCGTCGGGACAAATTTACTCCAGGACTGTTAATAGCCCCGATTCGCTTAAGATAAAATGTCCCCTATTACTAGTATTACGTCTGAGGTTTGGGCCTTATTACTAATTATCACAACTTAGATTACATTCAAAATTAATTTCAAGAAAAGTTCCGCCAAAAAGTTTTAAGTAAACGACGCCAGCGACACGGAGATCGTGGCGAAAATGGGAACGTGGACTATCAAAGAAAATTCGTGGTACTATATTGGGAAAGCAGATTTACTACTGCCATTTTTTAGGTGGCTCAGTGGTATCCTGTTGGCTTGTGGATTTAAGAAGCTGGGTTCGATTCTCATTAATACTACCCTTGTGACTCACTCTCCACTAAGATCCTTGAGGCAGTGATTTGACGATTGGTTATCGCGCATCGCGCGCAAAATATATCACTTACCTAGATCTCCTACAGCAGAGTACCACGCCCAGTAATGGGTAGAAGGCGTGATGATATATTTATTTATTTAATTTATTTATTTTTATTATTTTTTTATTTTTATGGAGTGGCTAGCTCAGTGGTATGAAGTCGGTCTCTGGATCCTGAGAACCCTGGTTCGATTCCCACAGGCGACAAACAATTTTCATAATTTCAAAAGCTACCCCTGTGGCTCCTCCACCACTAACAACTTTGGGGACCGTGATTTGACGACTGGTAATCGCGCTTCACGCGCAAAATATTTCACTTACCGAGATCTCCTACAGCAGAGTGCCACGCCCAGTAATGAGTAGAAGGCGTGATGATATATTTATTTATTTTTACCCAATTTATATTAGAGGTAAGAGCTTGAAATAAAAGTTGTAGAGATTGAAATTTCTTGATAACAAAATTTTGTTTTCAACGATTTGTTACCTCAATAATTAGGTAAAATGCGAATAAATCTAGAACGTTCGGTATTACGGTAGTATAGCTATCGACTCCAAAGATCCTGAGTTCGTATCCCACTCAAGCTAAAAATATATAAACTATCACACTGCGGCTCGGTGAGGCCAAACCTTATACTGTAATTGGGCTTAAGTTCCTGTTATGCAGAGTAACAGAGTCCGAACCTTGTACTGTAATTCGGATTCAGTTGCTGTAATACGGAGTGACATAAATAAATAAATGTGTTTATGTCAAATGAACATTTAATATTTCTTAAATATGGACAAATGAAATAGTAATACTTTTACCTTTTATAAAACAGGGTGATTGACAAATAGGAACAAATTGCTATTTTCTTTACTATCAATATTTCGTTAATTAATATCCTGTAATTAAAATATAAAATATTAATTATTATTGATATTTTAATTACTTCAATTCAATGTGATTAAAATAATTGAATTATAGATGGATTCTGAACTCTCCAAGGGTCGGAAATATTATTGTAAAATATTCAATTATTTATAAGCACGTTAAAAATTGGATGTACATAATTTAGCATAATTATCGAAATTGGGTCAACTGATTAAATTTTTCTACAATCGGGTCAAAAAGGAAGTCAGGTGTTCATGTTGAATGCTGAAAGTGACTCTTTATTGCACAGCATGTGATAAAACGTTTTATCTAATTTTAGAACGTAATATCAATATTACAATACTAAAAAAGCGTGCCGTAATGTGCTGTATTACGATACAAGTGCTGTAACGAACTTTAAACAGTACAATAATAATTATTTACGATTCAAATATCGTACTCTTTATCTACAATCGTGGCTTTAGTTTAAAAATTAAAAAAATATAAATACTTTGACATTTTAAGATAAAAACATTATCGAAATTAAGAACAGTATATTACATAATAAGTCAGGAAAGTGATATTTTACTTTAACGAAGCCAGGCCGAGTATTTTAATTCGCTGAGTCAGGTAAAATCTTTACCAGCCTGTTTTGTACTTTACCAGACTGTTATTTTTGTTGTAGCCTTGGATACGTACTCCACTTGACTATTTTTGAAAAAATCTATTTGCCATACTAAAATTGGTCAGGAAAAAAGGCATTTTGTTGCCGGTTTCAGAAAAATTAGTAAATATATCATCACGCCTTTTATAAATTACTGGGTGTGGCACTCTGCCGTAGCAGATGTTTGTAAGTGATATATTTATGCGCGTGCCGTCAAATCACGGCTCCCAAATGAAGGGGACTAATTTGTACTTTACTTGACTGTTTTTGTAAAAACCTACTTTCTATACTAAAATTGGTCTGGCCGGTTTCAGAAAAAATCATTTGCCATGAATTCTGATTCTTATATATATTAATGAATATCTTTATATCCACTTTACCGCTCTATTAATTGGGATTAAGTTCCTGTTGTACAGAGTAGAATAAATAAATAAATGACTATTATCAAATCAATAAGAAAACTGGGAATAATACATAATTTAAAAACTTATAAATAATATTATATGTATTTCCAACATAAACTAAGTAAATTTTGACAGTAATAACAGAAAATCCAATAACTGAAATGATGGAATGAAATTTTAATAAGTAAACTCAAACTTGATGACAAACTAATAAAAATTTTCATTTCTTAAATCGATAAAAGTATAAAGTATCTATTCATGAACTTCAGAAGTTCAGCTGCTGAAGAAAAATAAAGTTCTCCATTCACCGGAAGTAACCAGCGACACTAGCGACGGTGACAGAAACTAGCGACCTCACCGAACGTCGCAAGACGAACTCAAAGAGTGATATTTTTAGAAAAATAACAAATTGTAGATGACACCGTCAAAGGTGATCATTAGTGATATTTACACGTGTAATTCTAGATGTTTCCGGTAAATATATTAAATTGTAATTTATCTTTTAGTTGGACATATAAATAGAATTTCTATTTTTATTGTTTTATTTTATTCAAATAATTATCTACACGACATTCTTTCATTCTGACTTTGTTTCCTACTAACGCTAAAAGCTTTTTAACGTAGATAAATCACCCGCGTTGTTTACCCTCCAAGGAAATTATCGGTGCGTTTGTTATAGTGAAATTAGTACTTTGTATGTCTTCTATCGGAATCTACAATTGCAGAACAACTAATTTTATAAATAAAATAAATAAATCAACACATCTACCCATTACTGGATATGGCATTCTGCCGTAGCAGATCTCGGTAAGTGATATATTTTGCGCATGAAGTGCGATTACCAGTCGTCAAGTCACGGCCTCCAAGGATGATAGTATGTTAGACAGGGGAGCCATAGGGATAATATTAATGTGGTATAAAATGTACATAGGTTATATGTCAAAATGACATTTTGCAGAATCAAGTATTTACAATAAACAAAAATTGTCATTTTATTTATATATCCATAGGAATTATTTCCAAAAGAAGTGCTTAAGCTCGCTTTTTAGGGCTAAAACACATTAATTTCGGCCCAGTTGTGCATAAAAATTTATTTTATTTCTTAGGGATGAAAAGTATAATTTTCTTCTCTCAATATAGGGTAGAAAAGTTTACTTTTTGATCTTATATGTAATATAAAAATAAAATAAAAAAATATATGTAATACATTAATCGTAGATAAAGTATAGTATACAACTCGCTATAATGGTTATTATTCCTAACGATGCAGTTTACAACACGAGAGAGCTAAGCGAGCGAGGGTTGTAATCTTTGGAGGAAATAATAGCATCTATTATAATGTCGTTGTATAATATACTATTATGCTGATAAAATACTGCTAATAGTATAAAATCCCGTCATCAAGTAAATGTGCTGTGAATTTAACACAGTAGTTATTAATGTATCGCGGGTGAAAACAGGCTTTGCACCTCGTGCTAATAACATGCTCAGGGTCAGAAACACTAATTTCACCCGTGGTACATACAATATTTTATCCATAACAAAATAACATTTAATTATATGTTCAAAAGATTAAAATAATTTAATACTTAAATGTATAGACCTAAGTTCATCTTCTGTTAACTTTTGTAATTGGGCGATTGCCTGTTAGTATTTCAAATAAATAAATAAATAAATAAATAAATAAATAAATAAATAAAATATGTAAATAGGTTAATGTCAAAATAACATTTTGTAAAATCAAGTATTCACAATAAACAAAAATTGCCATTTTGTTTATGTAACCATAGAAAATTATTTTTTTATTGTTCTAGATTCTAAAAGAAGTGTTAAGGCCCGCTAAAACACATACTTTTCGGCCCGGTTGTGCATAAAATTATTTTGTTTTTCACTTTTTTGGTTGTTACCATTATCAGGAAACATTGGTAGCGACTTATTTCACATGTTATTCAACAGTTTTCATAGCTTATAATTGTTATTGATAATAAATTAATGCATAGCTGTTGTTAAAAATATCTTCAAATATATAATGTATGATTGTTTTTCCGAGTGAAAATACGATTGATTTTGTATTGGATGTGACAGAAAAGTAATTCACTTTATCTAAGAATAGATTTTGTTTCCATTTCTCATTACAAACTATTCATAGTTGGCAGTTAGTCACAAAGTTTGTTATTTTTTTTTATCGCGCTCAGCGAATTTTCCATGGATGGAACTTGATGGAAAATTTAAAATTCAATTGTGCAGTTCGTTGTATATTTCAATTATATTGTGTGTGTAGTTGCACTCTACCGTGCAATCTATAATATTCGGAAATTAGTTTTCCATAGAAATATTTGCATAAAATACACTTATACTTGCAAATGGCGGTTGCAAATTAAATGTACCACCAAATAAATTGACGTTTCATTTTTTATAGCTGGAATATTAAATTTTATTGTTCGCTTATATCAGGTTTCAAATCTGAATATATTAAAACATTAAACGAGCAACGTTTAAAAATATTAATATTTATGTTCGCGATTTTGTTCTCAACGAAAATAAATAAATATATCATCACGCATTCTACCCATTACTGAGTGTGGCACTCTGCCGAAGCAGATCTCGGTAAGTGATATATAAGTGCGGTTACTAGTCGTCAAATCACGGCCCCCATAGATGTTAGTGGTGAGGAAGCCACAGGGGTAGTTTTAAAATGTTGAAAATTGTTTGTCGCTTGTGGGAATCGAACCAGGGTTCCCAGGATTCTCAGTATTCACAGGACGACTTGATACCACTGAGCTAGCTACCCCAGTTTGTTCTCGAAGTACAATATTGCTACAGGGTGGTCAGAAGTAACTGTTACAGGTGGCAAATCAAAAATTTATTTGAAATTTATAAGAGTTAATTAGAGCATGAGAAATACACTCGTTCAAACCGCATTTTAAAATTTCTTTTAGTTTTCGAGATATGGGTCTTTAAAGTTGAGATTTTTAAAAGACAATAATCGCTGTAACTCGAAAACTAAACAAGATATGAAGATGCGCTCAACGGCATTCGATTTCTCGTAGTTTGATTTATATAGAACCATATTAAAAAATCTAGTTTTAAACTGGTTCAACCAAAATATTTTTGCGATCATGTCTCCGGCGATTAAAAAAAATATATTACGGATATAAAAATGCATAATAATGTAGAAATATATGAGGAATTAAATGGTGAAATTTCCAATTTTTATATCTAGTTTCATAAATAAATATAAATATATCATCACGCCTTCTACCCATTACTGAGTGTGGCACTCTGCCGAAACAGATCTCGGTAAGTGATATATTTTTTGCGCGTGAAGTGCGGTTACCAGTCGTCAAATCACAGACCCCAAAGATGTTAGTGGTGGAGGAGCCACAGGGGTAGTTTTTGAAATTTTGAAAATTGTTTGTCGCCTGTGGGAATCGAACCAGGGTTCTCAGGATCCACAGGTCGATTTCATACCACTGAGCTAGCCACCCCATAAAAATACAAAAATATTAAAGTCCTGATATAACTATGGAAACCACTGCACAATAAAAGTACCACTTACTGTGTTTACATTTTGTCATTAATAGGTAACTTACTGTACAAGTATTGTAAAAAATAAATAAATAAATATCTGTTTATAGATAAGTTAAATTTAGTAACAAGGTTTAAATTCATGACCCCTCAGTTGTGCGAACATTACAGTAATACTTACTATAGCAGTTAAAAAATATCTTGTCTTTTGTCATTATATATTTACTATATTTAACAATGTTTCTATATGATTATAAAGGTAAAAGGTTAAAAAAAGATTGTTGAAAAATGTCAAAATTTCCACCCCATAAATAAATAACCTGTATAATAGTTTTAAATCAACTTTCATACTCTAGTTTAACTATAACTGGATCCAGACACCTGGTTGTTCAAAGACAAAAAGCTCTCTAAAACAAACAACATCAAAACGCAGATATCTTTGATTATAACATTAAAAAGCGTCCATTTTAATTAGGTCGTTAACGAGAATTTCTTATAAAACGTCGTGTCCATTTGCGGGATTGTTATCGACAGCATTTGTTGTGTGGGAAGGCTTGTCATTGGTTGAAAAATGAACGCCGTTTGTACTTTTCAGCGGCTGTTTTCGTATTCTATTGTTGAGAGTAATTGTGTAGGTGGAAGAAGAAGTTGACGACATGAAACGGTAAAAAGAAAGATATCCTATCAACACGATCACGTGATGGGCTTTGTTTCTTTTCATTGGTGAGCAGTTGGTTTCATTTGTTGAACAAGGAAATCACAAAAAATGATTTAAATGCGTCTACAGGTTGCTGTTGATTCAATGATTTATTTGATTGATTTTTGGTTGTTGTATACAGGATATTTCTACGCACGAAACTTTAATGGAGTGTATAATTTGATATACTGATTATAGAACAAAAAGATAGCATTTCAGATCGCTATAGAAACAGTTGCAGCCTAATTCTCAAAAAAGTTTTAGCTAATCCTGAATTTTTGATTAGCTATATTACGCTAAATCATATTTTCAAAAAAGTTTAAACAGTTTTAATATAATCTTCTTTGGTTTTCGATAAGTCATTTGAATTAACTTTAAAATCAGACTAGAATAATATTAGCTAATCTAAAATTTAGGATTAGCTAAAACTTTTTTAAGAATCGGGCTGTTAAAGTTAACTTTTCTAACAAATAGTATTTTTGACGCTCGTTATAATCAAGGAGTTTCATTGGTTACTTCTTCTGCCGCTCACGAGCGTGACATAAAAATGATTTTTTTTCCACCCACTTGAATATGATACTATTATTTATTATTTATGGGATGGCTAGCTCAGTGGTACGAAGTCGACCTGTGGATCCTGAGAACTCTGGTTCGATTCCCACAGGCGACAAACAATTTTCATAAATTCAAAAACTACCCCTGTGGCTCCACCACTAACATCTTTGGGGGCCGTGATTTGACGACTGGTAACCGCACTTCACGCGCAAAATATATCACTTACCGAGATCTGTTTCGGCAGAGTGCCACACCCAGTAATGGGTAGAAGGCGTGATGATATATTTATTTATTTATTTTTTTAAATATATATATATATATATATAAGATGTTAGTGGTGGGGAAGCCACAGGAGTAGTTTTAAAATGCTGAAAATTGTTTGTCGACTGTGGGAATCGAACCAGGGTTCTCAGAATCCACAGGCCGACTTGATACCACTGAGCTAGCTACCCCTATATTATGTTATATTATTATACTAAATTAATTATTTTAATTATCTGTTACACAGAGTAACATAAAATGTTGAGTAAATCTAGCATCAGTTACTAACTAGGCAGTATTTCTAACTAAAATAAACCAGAAAAATTTGAGAGAAAAAATATACATCGTTGAATTACTGACATAAAATCAAAAATCCGTATTTTCGAAGCGTAAACTGAAGTTTCTTTCAACCACAAACCGCGTACAGCATTATTATATTTCAAGAACCTCTTTTCAAAAAGCGCGTATCTTATCCTTGTTACACTGACACCACCCCTCCGTAGATCTGTTCCGGGTAACTCCGGATAAGTCCGGGTAGTTCCAGGGCAGCTCGGAGCCCGTGCTTCAACCCTGGGAGTTTCTCCCTGCTCTTGGCGATTTTTTCTGTCGGATGAACAAAGTGGATATTTTTCAAGCGTCCGTACTCGTGTAGATGAACGATTTAGGAATATCAAAATTAAATAGGTTAGTAGGTCAAAGTTGGCGGCTCGTGAAATTTTTAAAATGAATGATGGGGATGCGCGATGCGATGACGAGAAATTTTACAAATTGAGGGAAGTTTTTCACGATTCTATCTCTTGTGAAACGATAGCGCTACTGGCGTACTACAACTACCCGTATACTATTGTGGCCAAGAGAGAATGCCAAGGAGTATAAAATAAAAATAAATATATCATCACGCCTTTTACCTATTACTGGGTGCGGCACTCTGTCGAAGCAGATCTCGATAAGTGATATATTTATGTGCGTGAAGTGCGGTTATCATCAGGGCCCCGAAAGGTGTTAGTGGTTAGGGAGCCACAGGGGTAATTTTAAATTGATGAAAATGTTTGTCGGATGTGGGGATCGAACCAGGATTCTCAGGATCAATAGACCGATTCGATACCACTGAGCCATTAACCCATATGATCAAAAGTAACGTATTAAATCTAAAATATTTAATTAAAAAGTGAATTATTCAAAAAGATCGCCATTGATGTTCTTGTGACGTAGGTAGCTCTATCAAATTGCAACTTTACATTGTCAGGCAATGCGCATGAGCATCAAAATGGCAATTCGGAACAAAACAATATTTCATTACAATCTTTGTTAACGGTCATAGCTGCACTCGTTGGAACTGATCTAAGCGATAACGCGAGTTAAGTAACGTTGCACGCGGGTAGTACTTGGATGGGTGAGCGTCCAGAGAAACCCGCGTTGCTGTTGACCAATAACACCTAAAACGTAGATCAGGGCGTAATGGCGGCATATGACCTGAGTAGTTGGTCCGCCAAAGAAGCCACAAAAAAAAATTACAATAATAATTATTTTTTGTGGGTTCTTTGGCGGACCAACTACTTAGGTCATATGCCGGCATTCCGCCCTGATCTGCGTTTTAGGTATTATGGTCAACAGCAACTCGGGTTTTCTCTGGACGGTCACCCATCCAAGTACTACCCGCGCGCAACGTTACTTAACTCGCGTTATCGCTTAGATCAGTTCCAACTGGTGCAGCCATGGCCGTTGTCACAATAATAATTAAAATTATAAATGTCAGAATAGCACTAT
Source organism: Pterostichus madidus (assembly GCA_911728475.2). Classification (NCBI taxonomy): domain Eukaryota; kingdom Metazoa; phylum Arthropoda; class Insecta; order Coleoptera; family Carabidae; genus Pterostichus; species Pterostichus madidus. The sequence goes on along the minus strand of OU452306.1, from coordinate 39,605,032 downwards.
AACGCGGTTATCATTCGTCAAATCAGGGCTCCCATAGATGTTAGTGATAGGGGAGCCACAGGGGTAATTTTAAATTGGTGAAAATGTGAAAACGCAAGTGTTTGATGCGTGCATCCTTAGGTGAAACGTGGTATAGACAGAAGAATTTGAATCCATATTTAACTACGTAATAAACATTTATTAGAGTTACAATTATTTTTAATGATTCTATTTTAAAATCAGTGGTCACGTGTACATCACAGTCAATACACTGTTTATAACAACGTGCGAGATAAAAATACATTGTAGGGATATTATTGTCGGTTCGAATTTAAAATGTTTTTCCGTGTTTGTCAACAAGAATACATATCAATTCAAATTCTAGAAAATTCGATAAACGTCGGTTTAAATTTAGAATACTCAGTGGAAAAAATATAACGCCCTTATCTTATATTCAAACCACATCTTCTTAAATGACAGATATCACTATCACACATCTGATTACCTATTCATACTGAAAATATTCTAAAATTTACTAAGCTTTCAGGAGTCATCGAAATTTTGACATTTTTCAACAATCTTATTTTAAACTTTTACCTTTATAATCATACAAAAACATTGTTAAAAATGAAATATATATTATGTCGAAATTGACAACACCTTTTTTAACTGCTATAGTAAGTAAAGTATTACTGTAATGTTCGCACAACTGAGGGGTCATGAATTTAAACCTTGTTACTAAATTTAACTTACCTGTAAACAGATATTTATTTATTTATTTTTTACAATACTTGTACTGTAAGTTACCTATTAATGACAAAATTTAAACACAGTAAGTGGAACTTTTATTGCACAGTGGTTTTCATGGTTATATCAGGACTTTAATATTCACTTACTGTTCACTGTGAACAGTAAGTGAATATTATATATCATAAATAATTTGTATGGGATGGCTAGCTCAGTGGTATGAAGTCGGCCTGTGGATCCTGAGGTCCCTGGTTCGATTCCCTCAGGCGACAAATTTTCATAATTTGAAAAAAAAGCTATTCCTGTGGCTCCTCCACCACTAACATGTTTGGGGGCCGTGATTTGACGACTGGTAACCGCACTTCACGCGCAAAACATATCACTTACCGAGATCTGCTTCGGCAGAGTGCCACACCCAGTAATGGGTAGAAGGCGTGATGATATATTTATTCATATTTTTATAAATGATTTATTATTTTTGTATTTTTATGGGGTGGCTAGCTCAGTGGTATGAAGTCGGCCTGTGGATCCTAAGAACCCTGGTTGGATTCCCACAGGCGACAAACAATTTTCATAATTTGAAAAAGCTATCCCTGTGGCTTCTCCACCACTAATATCTTTGGAGGCCGTGATTTGACGACTGGTAACCTCACTTCATGCGCTAAATATATCACTTACCGAGATCTGCTTCGGCAGAGTGCCACACCCAGTAATGGGTAGAAGGCGTGATGATATATTTATTTTATATATGTATTTTTTTAATTTATAAAAAAAACTATTTCATTGGCTTAAAAAGGGCGGCAAATTGGAGACCGCCCTGAGCGGCAAAAGTTCTAGGTACGCCACTGCTTTGGAAGTCGTGATTTGACGTGTAATAAATTAATGAATTTATATGGAGTGATCTATGAATGTGGTTGAAGTGAGGATGGTGTGTTTGGATGATATGTTTGACGAGGTCTGATTGTTTGATGAGTGAATGTTTTATGAGTGATTTTAGGGTTCGTGCTACCCCATTTGTTGGGATATAGCGTGAAGATATGTCTGTATGTATGTACATATCAAGGTCCTGTTTATCTTGACTAAAATTTGACAGCTGTCAATTTTGAAACCTATTTTTCTTTTCCTTCTATTTCTGCAAGTATTGTATTATATTTATAACTTACTAACCTCGAACTGTAAGTGATTTTATTAGGTCGCGAATGTTTAGGAAATCTTGACCATTCGGGCCTCGATTTCCCAAACTGCATTCTTGACCTAAAAACTGTCACTTACAGTTTATGGTACGTAATATACTATATTTGTGCTACTTTGTACAATAGGTACTTAATCCCAATTACAGTACAGGGTCCGGACTTACCGAGCCCTAGTGTGGGTAGTTCATATATATTTTTAGTTTGAGTGCGATTCGAACTGTGGACCTTCGGATTCGAATGCCGTAACGCTAAAGGACAGACAGAATTGAGATTAATTGTGCTTTGTAGTGGGGGTGTAAACTGACGGCTGGTAGCATTACATTCACGCATAGATATATTACTGACAACAAAATAAATTACCGAATTGGGTTGTAGATTGGAGAACCCGGGTTCGATTTCCCACAGTCGACAAACAATTTTCACCAGATTAAAGTTACCTCTGTGGTTCCTCTCCCCACTAACATATTTGGGGGCCGTAATTTGACGGTTAGTAACTGCACTTTCCGTGAATAAATATATCACTTATCGAGATCTGCTACGGCAGAGTGCCACACACAGTAATGTGTAGAAGGCGTGATGATATATTTATTTATTTTATGTTTTAATATAGAGTAGGTAATCAATGTTTTTCGAATGAGTGAATATTATGAAAATAGTATTCGTAACTGATATTCTTGTCGATTTTACGCTATTTAGCTTTGAAATAGCCGTTGTATAAATTATTCATTTATAAATAGCTTTGGCAACAATTCCGATGTTTTCCCTGACATTACAGAGAAGTGTATTTCATTATATTAAATGATGGTAACAATCACAAACAATCATTTCACGAAAGTGTTCATAAAATGCCAACTTAATTACATGTTTACCCCAGTATACTTTTGTCAAACAAATTAGTAACGTAGTTTTATATCACTTTTACTTCATCCACGTTCATAATTCCTTTTATTCAAGCTCGTCTCATCTTCCATTCACACTACAAACATTCAATCATATTTATCCATTCGCTTCTACGGATCTTGGGTCGTCCACTCAATCTTTCACCCTCAATTTCACCAATATTTCATTTTACAAACTTTCCAAATACCCAAACCATTTCAACTGACTTATCCTTTCTTCTAAAACATTCATCATAATATAAAATATGATTTTACTACAATTTCCACCACATTAAAACTACCCCTGTGGCTCCTCCTCTACCAACATCTTTGGGGATCGTAATTTGACGGCTGCTACCGCATTTCACGCGCTTAAATATATCACTTACCGAGATCTGCTACGGCAGAGTGTCACATCCAGTAATGGGTAGAAGGCGTGATGATATATTTATTTATTTATTTTAGATAGCAAAAAATCGAAAGAAAAATACGCCGTATATTTTAAAAATAAATAAATATATCATCACGCCTTCTACCCATTACTAGGTGTGGCACTCTACCGAAGAAGTGATATATTTTGCTCGTGAAGTGCGGTTACCAGTCGTCAAATCACAGCCTCCAAAGTTGTTAGTGGTGGAGGAGCCACAGGGGTAGTTTTTGAAATTATGTTGCCTGTGGGAATCGAACCAGGGTTCTCAGGATCCACAGGCCGACTTCATACTGCTGAGCTAGCCACCCCATTTTAATTTCATCAAATATGGCATTGCAAGATAGACAAACCTAAAATCCTGATATTCAAAATATTCTGTAAAAGATTATCTGATATTATTTTACGTCACATTTGTGAAAAAGTCAAGAGAATGTCAGAAAATATCACCAGGTTATGGTGGTGTTCTTCTCAAGTGCAATTTTCCATTCTGACAATTTTCCTTCGCAGTGATATTGATTCTCTTAAAATAGCTGTCATTTTCTTGTTTTTATTTACACTAGAATTTCTGCATTGCAATTTATTTTCGCTCGAAGTATTCATATAAATTTGTTCAGTCTTTATACGATGGAAGCTACTTTGCGAATGCATGTTTACATGGGTTTTTACGTGTTTTGTTTGTTTTTCAAATAGCTGTCGGATGTTTTTAGACAAGGTAAAGCTATCGGAATATCGTTATGGATTTGTTTGCAGACATTTGCATAATCGGGTAGATGGTATATTGTAACAAAGACGTTATTCTATTGTTAAACGATTTTAAATTATTTTGAAGCAAAATACTTTAAATAAAAGCGACAGATTTGCGATTGATAATAGGCTATTCCACAAAAATTTGATTATTTTATGCGTTAAATATTTCTTGAAACGCCGTACTGTTGAAATAGCCTATTGAAAATGATGTTAAAAATGTAAGTCCTTTTGAAAATACGTATGACGGTGTCCTAGATTTCTAGAAGATATGATTTCTTTTCGAAATGTATTTTTCCAAAGAGAAACGTATCTTTTGAAATTCCTTTAAACTGCAAACCGTAATTTGTTATTTACTACTCCGCAAATACATTGTTTTATAGAAGAATTTCAAATAAAATGCTCGTAGACAATTGAAGCACCTCTATCTCTTGACATTTATAAATGTATCATGTTATATTACTTATTGTTTCTTGGAAGTTTCTAACAAAAATAGTTACAGGTCCAAGTACCTTTCTCAATTAATTTTTTACTTGTGAAATACCAACCTATACTTATTTCTTTGATCATACTTCGATATCACGCTATGTCCCTTAAAATGTGGAGGAATATTTACTGAATATTTCTTTATTGTTGTGTATTCATTCTGCAAGTAATTTTTGACAAACGTTGCTTGCTTGTCAAATTACAGGGTGATCAAAAGGAATTGTTATAGTTGGCAATACAATTCCAGAGATCTTTTTATTCCACAGTTGACACAACGTCATATAAAGGCGGAAATGCTATTTGACATTTCTAATAAATACAAATAGGTTATGTCAGGAGTCTGACAGCTAATAGAATTTTGACTTTCTAAGTAATAGAAGTACTTTAGAAATAAATGTAATAATAAATGTACTCAAATTTAAATTTTAAATGTCACTGTCAAAAACAGAAAATAAATTTTTGTATCAGGCTTACCAATTTCAAGTAATTTTTTTCGTTGTCAACTGTAACAATTCCTTTTGATCACTCTGTAGTTTTACTTCATCCATATTAGCAATTGCTTTCAAATAAATTACAATAATTTCTTCATTAAAATTGCATCAATCTTTCATTTGACATACATATGTACTTGGGGACTTTACCATTGGGTTCAGCAGGTCAAAATACATATATATGTAAATTTTCGTTACAGTATTTGTAAGTAAAATAATTTTAAAGCAAGCAGTCTAAAATTAGTCTAAAATCGAAATAATCCAAAGTGGTACCCTTTATCAAATTGTCAGAGAATTAAATTGCTTACAATTAGCTTAAAAATTGCTTATAAATTAATTCGGATACAAGGAACTCAATACCGTTGAGCACATCTTCATATCTTGTTTAGTTTTTTTAGATGTAGACTTCAGAGAACTATATTTTGTCCCAAATTTAACTCATTTTCAGGTTTTGTACTTTTCTGAGGCGATATCTCAAAAATTAAATGAGATATAAAGATACACATAAACTCAACTCATATCGTTACAAATTTTCAAAACATTAAATCGCTACAAATTTGTTTATCAATTCGAATACGAGAAATTCAATACGGTTTAATTTTAATTATAGCGAGACTCCCGTAAGACTCTCTTCGCGAGAACGAGGCGAGGTCGACATTTTCTGTCTCGTCTCGCCTTGTCCTAGGTTCAAATCCTGGAAATATCTCAATTTTTATTTCTATAACAAAATTAAATTGTTCATCTTAAAAATAAAAAAAATATATCATCACGCCTTCTACCCATTACTGAGTGTGGCACTCTGCCGAAGCAGATCTCGGTAAGTGATATATTTTGCGCTTGAAGTGCGATTACCAGTCGTCAAATCACGGCCCTCAAAGGTGTTAGTGGTGGAGGAGCCACAGGGGTAGTATTTAATGTGGTGAAAATGTCTATCGGCAGTGGGAATCGCACCAGGGTGTTCAGGATCCACAGGCCGACTTCATACCACTGAGCTAGCCACCCCATATTATTCATCTTCGTAACATTAAGTAGAGTATTTTAGTAAGCCGAATGTAATATGGTAAGGTAATAATGGACAAACGGCTTAAAGTTGTAGTTATTTTATTAAAGCTGTAATAACGACGTTTCGGCCAAGGTTATGGCCATCTTCAGGTCTAATAATAAAATACAATAAATTAACAATAGAGAAATTGTTAGTCAAAACAGCATTTAACTTACCAAAAGAGTTAAAATAAACGAATAACAACAACATAAGTTAAGTTTCGAATTAATGTAATATAAATTTAAAGTCATGAATTTTGCCTATTTAGCTTCTTACTTATTTTTTCATTTTTATATATGTTCGCCCTAAATAATTAATTATCTAAAATTATTCTATAACATTTGACAGTAAAAACAAAAGATAGACTTCCTTTCTGAACTCGCTTGCACATTTGAAAACTTGTCCAATTGCCAAACACTTCCTCGCCGAGGTCACCGATCCCAAAATTCCCTGAAAACCCTCAAAATATCCCTAAATCTCGCATGAACCTCCCACCATCTTACAAGTTCACTTCTTTCTGCTTTGGAACATCTTCGAATCGGAAGCGATCATGAAGTAGACGCGAGCTAAAAGTACGCGGTATTGATTTTGTATTCCGTGGCGCGGGACGCGGTGACGCAGGAAGAACGACGCGGCAAGAAGAAGGAACAGGATGCGTGTCCTCGTGGTTGATGGTCTTTTGTCAAAGTTCACCGCGCTCTTGATGTATGGAAAGGGTGGGTTCCTTTAATTAGGGAGCAGGGTTGATCTAGACTTCTTTATAGCAAAACAAATTTTTATTTGTTAACATTCACTCAATATTTAGTCATTAGATTCCTCCACTTTCATAATTCTTTCGTAACATTTCCCTATCAGTTGGATAAATAAAAAATATCGCATCGAAATCGTAGGACATATGGTAATAATTGTACTGAATGTCAATTTCTGATGCGATATTTTTCCATTTATCGTGCAGATAGTTCTTTATGGGGTGGCTAGCTCAGTGGTATGAAGTCGGCCTGTGGATCCTGAGAACTCTGGTCCGATCCCCACAGCCGACAAAACATGTTCACCAATTTAAAAGTATCCCTGTAGCTTTCCCATCACTAACATCTTTGGCGGCCCTGATTATACGGTTGGTAACCGCACTTCACGCACATAAATATATCACTTACCGAGATCTGCTTCGGTAGAATGCCACACCCAGTAATGGGTAAAAGGCGTGATGATATATTTATTTATATATATATATATATATATATATATATATATATATATATAATGGAGTAGATGGCGCAGTGGTATCGTGTCGGCTTGTGGATCCTGAGACCCTGGTTTGATCCCCACAGTCCACAAACATTTTCACCACATTATAATGATCCCTGTGGGGTAGCTAGCTCAGTGGTATCATGTCGGCCCGTGGATCCTGAGAACCCTGGTTCGATTCCCACAGGCGATAAATAATTTTCACCATTTCAAAACACTACCCCTGTGGCTCCCCCATCACTAACATCTTTGAGGGCCATGATTTGACGACTGGTAACCGCACTTCACGTGTAAAAATATATCACTTACCAAGATCTGCTTCGGAAGAGTGCCATACACAGTAATGGGTAGAAGGCGTGATGATATATTTATTTACTTTATTTAGTTATATTTTGAGTTGTGACACACCCGTCATAAATAAGCGAATTGATAATTATAATTCCTATTTGTAATTACTAAATAGATCGCTGTGAACATAGCTATTGTAAAAAGCTTTATGAAATTCATGACACCACAAATAAGCCTTGTTGGACAAAATATCCAAAATGGTAATAGCTTTTAGGAAAGCTTTCCAGCTTCCAGCTTTCAGGTCTCGCTAAAGTTTCACCACAATTTCATCCCTCTCTCTTCTGCCCCTGTTCATCTTTCCTCGATGTCGCCATCATCATCATGTTGTATCATTCCGAGGTTAACTATTCAAAACCTGTTGCGAATTCTCTTTTACATTTATTAGCTTCTTTGTTTTCTCTTCTGTCAAAAGCATCTGACAGGTTGGAAAACGTGTCTGGAATTCAATCATGGCTGGTTCATGGCTGCAACCTACTTTCTGTTTTTGTCAATACGCCAGCGAGAGCCTTTTCGATTTTACCGCGTTATGTACAAGACTCCATTCATTGTTAATTACTTTAGATGAAGATTCCGTAATGACTATACGGCGCATATTTCTTTACAACTTTATAAAGGACAGAATATATTTACTTTCCTAGTAAATGTATTTGAAATTAACAAATTCGAATCAATTTTAGTTATTAAGGTCGTATTTGTTTGAGAACTTTGGGTTCAAACCTCAACTGACCTAGAACTAACTCATGTTACTTCCAAATAAATGATGTATCTCAAGTGTCAGTTGTAAAACATTAGCGGTAAATTTAAAATATGAATGCATGTTCGAAGCGACATCTGCTTAGTTTTGTTTGTGTGTTAAATTGCGCTTAAAATTGGATAAGTCATCTTTATATTTTTATATGTAGTCAAAAAGCAAATAACGTCAGATTCTGTCCATTTTTACTTTCTTATACGTAGTATAAGGAAGTATTGGAATCGTGAAAAAAATCGTTGACGAGATTTTCGCGGAAATAAATGTTTTGAGGTCCACTGAATCTGTTTTAATCATTTTCTCAATGATGTCTGTGTGTGTGGATGGATGGATGGATGGATGGATGGATGTGTGTCCGAGTGTGCAATATCTCATGAACGAGATAAGATTTGTTAACGAAACTTGGTAATTATAAGTTTCATGAAAATACGAAGAGCTGTTTGAATGAAATTGAAAAACCGGAAGAGGAAGTTTACTGGACACAAAACAATAAATTCCATTTATTTCAAAAATGGAATCAGTTACGAAAAAAAGTTTCAAATAAAAGATGTTAGCAAAAATATTTGGAACATAAAATGTTATTTGCAATTTTCCTGTATATGCGTATAATTTTGAGAAAAACTAATTTATATATTTAATAATATATTTCAATAATCATAGTAGCAATAGAAACAAAAAACAAAAACATGTTTAACATTTATATGTCAACTAGTAATTGTCAAACGCAAGGAGCAAGTCATAAGTGTTCAATTCAGCGTTTTTAATATGAAATATGCTGTGTATAAGAAAGTCGTGTGGTGACCACACCAGATTTTTTTATAATTTTGTCATCAGCAGTATCTTAATAATTTATGTCGTAGTCGCAATTATCTGTCATATTATCCTCTGTGATTACTATATTACAAGAAACACTGCATATTACTTTTCCATCAGCTGCATAAATAATAGTTTTGTATATTTTTTGAGAAAATTATTATAAAATTACTTACGTTTGTCATAAAAATAGCTTCTAACCTCTCTATACTATTACAAATAGCGATGCCGCCACGGATTACAAGGAACACAAGTTGATTAGAAAGGGAAACAGATCGCGGTAAGTGCTGTATTTATGCGCGTGAAGTGCGGTTACCAGCCATCAAAACACGGCCCCCAAAGATATTAATGGGGGGGAGCCACAGGGATAATTTTAAATTGGTGAATATGTTTTGTCGGCTGTGGGGATCGAACCAAGGTTCTTTGGATTCACAGGCCGACTTGATACCACTGAACCATTACCCCATATATTATATATATAATGGGGTAGTTGGCTCAGTGGTACCGAGTCTTCCTATGGATTTGAGAACCCGGGTTCTATTCCCACAACCGATAAACAATTATCACCACATTAAAATTAACTCTGTAGCTCTCCCCTCACTAACATCTTTGGGAACCAAAATTTGACGACTGGTAATCGCACTTTACAAGCCTGAATATTAATTACACTCATCGAGATCTGTTGTATAGGATTATAAAGAAATACATTTTCTGTGATGGCTAGCTCAGTGGTATGAAGTCGGCCTGTGGATCCTGAGAACCCTGGTTCGATTCCCACAGGCGACAAATAATTTTAATAATTTCAAAAACTACCCCTGTGGCTCCTCCACTACTAACATCTTTGGGGGCCGTGATTTGACGACTGGTAACCGCACTTCACGCGCAAAATATATCACTTACCGAGATCTGCTTCGGCAGAGTGCCACACCCAGTAATGAGTAGAAGGCGTGATGATATATTTATTTATTTTTTATTTTACATTTTCTGTAACATGTTTTCAAAATTAATTTAGAATCTACTAACATTGGAAACATCTTTGTCAAATTTGACGTAATTAAATATGAAATAATAAAATACAAGAATTTAATTGTATTTTTAAAAAATTGCCAGATATTGCTCAAAATATTTCACTGATATTAAATTCCTAAGACCTTGCAGAAATTCCATCCAAACTGTAACTTATTAACGAAATATCTTGAAGCAAAATAAAATGGCATAATTCTCCCTCCAATCAATATCGAAATCAGCCATAACCTCAATTCCAATGCGGTTTAATAACACAGTGACATTCTAAGGACATTTTGGGCAGAACGGACAAATGTGGTTGCGGTGAGAATGTCACCGAAGAACTCAGTTATTAATGTATCTATCAACGTCAACAATCAACGCTCTCTTGATTAAAATTTATAATGGAGTCCCTGTCAAAGATGTCAAATTAATTTTGGTCATTGTTATAATTTACAAGCTGTCAATTAATTTTAATATCGATTGTTTCTCGCGACTTGTTATCAACCTAACATAATGCAACATATTTTTAAATTCAACCAAAAACTGTAGTTTTAATTTCAACCAATCATGATGTAGATCCTTTGAAAATTCAACCAATAAGCAGAGTTTTATCTACAACTAATGTATTATTTCTATATTAAATTTGTGATTTTTGCTACATAATGTAGGAAGTATTAATAAAATGAATATATCATCACGCCTTCTACCCATTACTGAGTGTGGCACTCTTTCGAAGCAAATCTCGGTAAATGATATATTTATGCGCGTGAAGTGCGATTACCAGCCGTCAAATCACGGCCTCCTAAAGGTGTTAGTGGTGGGAGAGCCACAGGGGTAATTTGAATTTGGTAAAAATTGTTTTCCTACAACTGTGCGATTTCTTTGTTATTACGTAACTATTATTGCCTTGGTTACGGGTGGAAAGGAGACAAATGCAGACCAAGTGCGTTTCTGTAAACAAAGAAACACTAGTGCGGAAAGTAATTCATTACGAAACTGTAAAAAAAGTTCTGCACTTGCACGTAACAAGCCTTTTTCGGCACTTGTTATAAAAATAACTATTATCGGCTGTGGGGATTGAACCGAGGTTCTCAGGATCCGCAGGCCGACTCGATACCAACTGAGCCATTATTACATTTTAGTCGTAGATAAAGTGTAGTATACAACTCGCTATAATCACTATTATTCCCTCCAATAATTATAATCTTCGCTCGCTTAACACGTACGTGTTGTTGTAAACTTCATCGTTGGGAATAATACCATCCATTATATCGTCGTTGTATAATATACTATTATACTGAGAAAATAAATAAATATAAAAATGGGGTGGCTAGCTCAGTGGTATGAAGTCGGCCTGTGAATCCTGAGAACCCTGGTTAGATTCCCACAAGCGACAAACAATTTTCATAATTTCAAAAACTACCCCTGTGGCTCCTCCACCACTAACTTCTTTGTGGGCCGTGATTTGACGACTGGTAACCGCACTTCACGCGCAAAATATATCACTTATCGAGATCTACTTCGGCAGAGTGCCACCCCCAGTAATGGGTAGAAGCGGTGATGATATATTTATTTTATTTCTGAAAAAATACCGTTACTAGTGTAAAATCCCGTCATCAAGTAAATGTGCTGTTTATTTAACACAAAATATTTTGTTTTTGTTTTATACAGTTTGTAGCTATGCAAAAAAAAATTCGTGCAAAACAAAACTTTATCGATAACATCTGGAGGTACTTCTAATTATTTCAGTTATTTCTAGTGACAGAGTTAGTTTAATTTTACTAAATTTAGTGTGATTAGTGTTAGTTAATTCCGAAAACTACTATCTAGAATTATAATTAATTGCTGATGTATCCTGGGATATTTAAATTGACGTACGCTTTGTAATCTCGACAAACATGTGTAATTAATTATAAAATAATCGATTATGCGGTTGCTTGGTTGCGGTAGCCTCCTGCGACTAGCCTGCCATCTAGGGCAGCAAATACCCTTTTTAGGACATTACTTTCAAAGGTCATACCTTCAAAACTAAATGAGATATTGAAATGAGGTTTCTGATTGTATTTTGATTCACTATATTTATGTATTTTTCTCTTGTAGAATTGAAAAGTATTCAAAATTTTGTTTCATTTTCCATTTTTATACTTGCTCCTATTTAGGTCAAAAGTTGACACCTGAAGTTTATGATATTGTTAATATAAATGAAATACTCTTATTTATTTTCTCTACGACCGTGCGATAAATGATACTTACTTATCGCATTCATTTTGAGTGAGATAAGTACTTTTATGCACAACCTGGCCAAAATTCATGTGTTTTAGCCCTAAAAAGCGGGCTTAAAAACTTCTTTTTGGCCCGAGGGCCATAAAAAAATAATTCCTGTAGGTATATAAATAAAATGACAATTTTTGTTTATTGTGAATACTTTATTTTTCAAAATGTCATTTTGACGTAAATCTATTTTTATATTTTAATTTAATGGTATGAAGTTGTGGATCCTGAGGTCCCTGGTTCGATTCCCACAGGCGACAAATTTTCATAATTTGAAAAAGCTATCCCTGTGGCTCCTCCACCACTAACATGTTTGGGGGCCGTGATTTGACGACTGGTAGCCGCACTTCACGCGCAAAATATATCACTTACCGAGATCTGCTTTAGCAGAGTGCCACACCCAGTAATGGGTAGAAGGCGTGATGATATATATTTTTTTTTTTTTATATTTTGTTGTGCATAAAATATTGCATGTACCATGGGTAAAATTAATGTTTCTGGCCCTCGGCTTATTTCTTCTTCGTCTTCTTCTCAGTAAAATTGAGCACCGACAAACGTTTCAGACAAAGCTCTGTGATTGGCTTAATGCAAGTACGTAATTGCAATATGGCAGTGCGAAATTTAAATGAGCATTTTAAATCATTCAACTTTAACTTTCATATTTCAGCAATAAAGATATCATTTATGGTATGGTTTTATATTGTATTAAATATAATGTACGGTCAAGAATTTATTTTAATAAATATATATTAAAAAGCTCTACCACTTGACTCCCCCATCGAGCCAGAAACGCCCGTTTTCACCCATAGTACATAAATAACTATATTATCACACTAGTGTGTTTTTAGAAATATTATCGTACTATTGCTGTAGCAGATCTCGGTAAGTGATATATTTTGCGCGTGAAATGTGATTACCAGCAGTCAAATCAGGGCCCTCAAGATGTTAGTGGTGAGGGAGCCACAGGGGTTGTTCTAATGCGATGAAAATTGTTTATCGGCTGTGGGAATCGAACACGGGTTCTCAAATCCACAGACTCGATACCACTAACCCACCTACTCCATTAATCTCTGTGATTTTATTGTCACTAAAAAGTATTCTAAAGTCTCAGTAGTACATTTTAAGAAAAAATACTGTTAATCCAGGTAACCATGATGAAATTTCTTTCTCTGTTATATTTTTCTTGTACGTAACCTACCTTGTGACGTTTTCCGTGGTATTGTTCGTAGTTTCCCGGGAATAACTTCTGGGAATTGTGGTGCCTTTGCTTCTTTTTACCGGGGAATCATTTTAATGCTTTTGTGTGATTCTGAATAAATCCTCTCCGTTAAAGAAAGTCTCTTTTTGTGCAAAATGAAAATAGGTATTTGTCGTCGGAAATCTTCTGTCATTTGTTATGTAAAAACGTATTCATTCAGCGGTTCAAAGCAAGATTTTGAACTTGTAATTAAATCTTCGACCTTTTCTGGCAAATTAGTTAGTTACATAGTATCGTATTAACTTAATAGTTAGTTGCTGGGATGAAAGTTTGTCCAGATTAATTGTAACTAACTTGGTGTATTGACTAACTTTATTTGGAAATGTCAAACGTTTTGAAATTATTTTAGATGAACTATATTCTATATTTAATTGAATTAATTAACGGTTAAGGACGATTAAGTAGCAGTTAACTAACTTTATTTAGCGCTCTTAAACATTTTTAAATAAATATACATTAAATAAATAATAGTAGTTTATATAACAAGGGAGTAAAGGTCGTCATTATTTGTCTAAATCAAAAGTTGAATCATAAAATATAAATAAATATATCATCGCGCCTTCTACCCATTACTAGGTGTGGCACTCTGCCGAAGCAGATAATAAGTGATATATTTTACGCGTGAAGTGCGGTTACCACCCATCAAATCACAGCTCCCATAGTTATTAGTGAAGGGGGAGCCACAGGGGTAGTTTTTAAAATGGTGAAAATTGTTTGTCGCCTGTGGGAATCGAACCAGGGTTCTCATGATCCACAGTCCGACTTGATACCACTGAGCTAGCTACCCCATAAATTATTGTTTATTAATTATCGATAAGGGGTGGCTAGCTCAGTGGTATCAAGTTGGCCTGTGGATTCTCAGAACCCTGGTTCTATTCCCATAGGTGACAAACAATTTTCACCAATTTAAAAACTACCCCTGTGGCTCCCTCACCACTAACATCTTTGGGGGGCGTGATTTGACGCCTGGTAACCGCACTTCACGCGCATACATATATCACTTACCGAGATCTGCTACGGCAGAGTGCCACACTCAGTAATGGATAGAAGGCGTGATATATTTTTTTATATTTATTTGATAATATAATGAAAACTCTATTTTTTTATGATTATTTGTACAAAATATTATAATTCTAGTATTCTGCGACTTGAATGATTTACCCTGGTATTTTTATGTTATTTTCATACATTTTCCTTGTATATGGTAGTTATTATTACAAAAATGAATGTAATGACAGCTCTTAGTAAATATCTCGCTTTGCGTCTCCTACTAATAATCATACCGCGGATCAGAAACGCCTTTTTTCACCCTTGGTACATAAATAACTATTATTTAGTTAATATTATTTTAAGCAATAACAATTGATAAAATTTGTTTTTATTAGAGGCCTTGACACAACAAAAATAGACCATAGACATCAGTCAGTTCAGCTAAGTCGGTATCACAATCCACTATTTCCTAGTTGATCTAGTTGGATAAATGATCGCACCATACTGATGAGTCCGGAAGGACGAAACGCGTCTATGGTTAAAGCTGAACTGAACAGCCGTTTGTTGATGACCTGAGAAGTTGATGCAAACGTGCTGTAAAACCTCTGTGGAATTACGAGACAAGTGATGGAAAATTTTTTCCTATTTTTTCTTATTTATTAAGACTCAATTCCACATCGCAATAGACATTTTGTCTTTTGTTTTATAAAAATAGACCACATTTTAATTTCTTGGATACCGTATCTCATCTAGTAAAAGCATTTGACCGAAGTTAAAAGGTCCCAGGTTCAAATTATATTTCTCTATAATAAAAGTAGACTTCTAAATTATCTTTGAGAAAAATACTTCCACTAACATGTATGGGGACCGTGATTTTTCTTCACACGCATAAATATATCACTTACCGAGATCTGCTACGGCAGAGTGCCACACTCAGTAATAGTTAAAAAGCTTGATGATACATTTATTTATTTTTTATTTATATTGTAACTTACTGCAAGTAATATTGTTGTAAAGTGAGAGAGTAATTGCGTAAATGGCCTAAAGAAAGAAATACAAGAACAATAAACCGGAACTTCCGTTATTTACTTTAGATTTAGGACTGCAATTTTTTATAATAGACTCGGCCTCGGGTAAAGTTACGTCGTAAAGTAACCATTCTTCTTGATTAAGTCTGTTCCGGGTTCCTGTTTTCCGTATGACCAACATCACGTCACAAAATGGCGTCGAAAGATACGTAAAACGCTAGAATTTATTCATAGAGATTTCGTTTTTTTCCGACAGAACTTATTACTGCACATGTAATCCCATCTGACATTTAATGTAAATAAATCATATCGTAGCCAACAAATATAGAAAACTCATTTCGTAACATCAAATAGAAATGGGTAATG
This sequence comes from Pterostichus madidus, assembly GCA_911728475.2. NCBI lineage: Eukaryota > Metazoa > Arthropoda > Insecta > Coleoptera > Carabidae > Pterostichus > Pterostichus madidus. The sequence continues at coordinate 39,588,967 of OU452306.1, read as the reverse complement.
TGACAGCGACAGATTATTTAAAATAAAATAAATATATCATCACGCCTTTTATTCATTATTTGGTGTGACACTCTGCTGTAGCAGATCTCGATAGAAATGGATAATGTCACAGGAACAAATTACTTAATATAAATTTATTGTCTTGCCTTTTACCCATTTCTGTTTGCGCGAATGGTGTAAATGGCGTCTTCGTGCACGAGTTTTGTACAATGGTTTTTGTAACCAGCAAAAATTATATAATTGACAATGAGGAAATTTATTAAATTTGAAACGTGAATTTATATTGACAGTTAAGTATGCCATCAATTGACATTTATTATTTGAAAACAAATTGTTTATTTTTTCTCGTAAAGTTTGTTAAAATATGTCTATTTGATGGCGTTATAAGCTAACGTCTCTACTTCTTTTATAAATTCCTTAAAATGTATGTATGTACGTAGAGTACAATTAGCGTTTTAATAGTCAAAATTTAGAATCATATAAAATGGGTGTTTTTCAATTACTTTGCGCACTAGTGCACAAAATCAAACTTCTCATCGGTTTCCAAGGTTATGTAAACATTATTTTGATTGCTGCGAGTACAAAAAATAGTTTATTTAAGATATTTGTATACATAATGAGATAGATGGCTGAGTGGTATCGAGTCGGCCTGTGGATCCTGAGAACCTTGGTTCGATTCCGACAGCTGACAAACATTTTCACCACTTTGAAATTACCCCTGTGCCCCTCCCCACCACTAACATCTTTGGGAGCCGTGATTTGACGCCTGGTAATGTCTCTATTTCTTTTATAAATTCCTTAAAATGTGTGTATATAAGAACAATTAGCGTTTCAATAGTCAAAATTTAGAATAATAATAATTTGAATTACTTTGCACACTAGTCCACAAAATTAAACTTGCCATCGGTTTCCAAGCTAATATAAATCTTATTTTGAATGATGCGAGTACAAAAATGTTATTTTGAATTATGCTAGTATAAAAAAGTCTTTTAAATTGACCTAAAAACTAGTTGATTTAGTGCACCATTTACAATTCATTTTATGCTCGTCTGATTTTTCGTTTTCACAACAAACCTTCAATCACATCCATTCATAATTCCTAGAGATCATCCACACAATCTGTCACCCACAATTTCACCAATCTTCCCTTCAACATACATTCCAAATACTCCGACCATCAACTGACTAAAAACAGAAGAATAAATACCTGCTAATTTGATTTCCATTTGTGACAACTGTAACGGTAAGATTGTGATCTGACAGGATCGACTATCTTTCTACTTCTCTCATTCTCTGACAGAAATGCCATCAATCATATTTAATAAGAAACGACAAACAGTATTCTGGGAATAATGAAGTTCATTGGCGTAATTTGAAGTGATGCGAACGTCACCTCAGTCAATAGAGCCCCCATTTATAGGCCAATAAAGTAAAGTGCAGACGCACCTTTGTAGAAGATTGTTCTAGACACGCCGGTGGAGCGGTAACGCTAGATGACGTAGCCACTTTTGGGCGATTCACCCTGAATTCAAATTGATTTACTGTGGGCGAATGCAATTTGAGATTAACTAAAATAGACGAAAATGTTACGGAATATTTTATCAATTGGAAAAAGCTTTCAGAATTTAAATATATAAAAAAAAATATATCATCACGCCTTCTACCCATTACTGGGTGTGGCACTCTGCTGAAGCAGATCTCGGTAAGTGATATATTTTGCGCGTGAAGTGCGGTTACCAGTCGTCAAATCACGGCCCCCAAACATGTTAGTGGTGGAGGAGCCACAGGGATAGCTTTTTCAAATTATGAAAATTTGTTGCCTGTGGGAATCGAACCAGGGACCTCTGGATCCACAGGCCGACTTCATACCACTGTGCTAGCCATCCCATAAATAAAAAATAATATATCATGCATTTTATCCATTACTGGGTGTGGTACTCTACCGAAGCAGAACTTGGTAAGTGATATATGTATACGCGTGAAGTAGGTGGCACAGTGGTTATCGTGTCGGCATGTGGATCCTGAGAACCCTAGTTCGATCCTCAATGCCGACAAAAAATTTTCTCCCCCTCCACTAACATGTTTGGGGGCCGTGATTTGGCGGCTTGTAATCGCACTTCACGCGCAAAAATATATCACTTACCGAGATCTGCTTCGGCAGAGTGCCACACCCAGTAATGGGTAGAAGGCGTGATGATATATTTATTTATTTTATTTTTAAGTACCGTAAAATCATGGCCCCCAAAGAGGAAATGGCAAGGTTAATTTTATGTGGTGAAAATTGTTTTTCGGCTGTGGGAATCGAAACTGGGTACCCAAATTCACAGTCTGACTCGTTACCACAGCCACCTACCCTCTAGATTGGCCTACATTATTCAAATAAAAATAAATATAAATATATCATCATGTATTTTATCCATTACTTAGTGTGGCACTCTGCCGAAGCAGATCTCGGTAAGTGATATATTTTGCACGTGAAGTGCGGTTACCAATCGTCAAATCAAGGCCTCCAAAGATATTAGTGGTAGAGGAGCCACAGGGGTAGTTTTTTTTAATTTTGAAAATTATTTGTCATCTTTGGGAATCGAACCAGGGTTCTCAGGATCCACAGGCCGACTTCATACCACTGAGCTAGTTAAAGTATATGACCGGGGTTAATAGGTCCCAGATTCAAATCCTGGCAATATCCCAATTTTTCACTTACTAATTTAATTTGATCATTTCCTAAGCAATTTATAATTAGAAAATAATACTAAAATTTATTCCCACAGCCAACAAACATTTTTCATCACATTAAAATTACTCCTGTGGCATTCTTTCCACCAATATCTTTGGAAGCCCTGATTTAACGACTGGTAATCGCACTTCACGCGCAAAATATATCTCTTACCAAGATCTGCTACGGCAGACTGCCACATCCAGTAATGGATAGAAGGCGTGATGATATATTTATTTTAAATTTATGTATGTAATTTATCTAATAATCTTATTGATTAGAAGATTTCTTTCTTGCAAGTCGTTTTAAATTGCATGTGTATAACAATTACGATGCAACGCAGAGCACTTAATAGTTACGTATAAAATGAGATCACGAAACAGTTGAATTTAATCCACTTCATATTACCAACTTAATAATTACTTTACCAAGAAGAACCGTCTGACATTTTAAGGTCAATCCAGAAGCCTTATAAGGACATACGTAACTTAAGTAACGTTATCCTTAACTGTCAATAACTGTTCGCTAATAATATAATTAACAAGTTGATGATTGAAGTGTTTTTGAAATTTGTGTCGATGATAAAAAACGGATTTTGCTGAATGCAAACAGAAGTAAAGCGGAACAACAAAGCTAAAAATAACATTTTCTCAGAGCAAAAACTAAAAAACGAAAGTTACGGTCGTTTCTATTGATGTTGGTTAGTAGCTTATTGTGAACGTTCATCCGTAACTAAATGTATCATCTAAATATATGAATTTAAAAACTGACTCGGATACTTAAAATACATTTCGCCACATTATTTATAAGATATTTCAAGACATTTTAAGAATTTTATAGTTAGAGTAGATAAAGTTGAGTTTACAGCTATAGTAAAAAATATATCATCATGCCTTTTACCCATGACCGGGTGTGCCACTCTGCCGACGCAGAACTCGGTAAGTGCGATTACCAGTCGTAAAATCACGGCCCCCAAAGATGTTAGTGATGGAGGAGCCACAGGGGTAATATTAAATTCGTGAAAATGTTTTGTCGGCTATGGGAATTGAACCAGAGTTCCACAGGCCGACTCGATACCACTGAGCCATTACCCCATTAATAATTGATAATTGTAATTTCTTATCGTAATTACTAATTGTATAAATTGTAAATGTAGTGTAACTGTTAAATTAAATTTTGCATCTAACTCAATCTCGACATTTCACTTTACTTATTCAGTAACTGTTAAAATCAGGTTTCAAATATTTGCTCGACAGTTACACATTTATTTGCCTTTGTTCCAGTTCCATAACTAACTATATGTACAGCACAAGTAACACACAACTTTTAGCAAGCAAGATTTCGACATCATTTAACGGATGTTCAATAAGTCTTGTCGTCCTGGGTGGCTATGGACTGTAAAACGCAAGTCTGTACATACAATTTAACCTTAAACGTTATAAAGTAAAAAGTAACAATCTAAGACTAAGATATAACTAAAAATAAAATTAACCCCTAAGCCTTAATCAATATAAAGAAAAATCTAATGTAATCCGGGTGTTTCCCTTGCTTTTGTCTACTGATGATGAGAACTTAATTCTCGAAACACGTATTTAGATTTTTCTTTATATTGATTAAGGCTTAGGGGTTAATTTTATTTTTAGTTAAACGTTATAACTTATTTGACATAAATTAAACGAAAACAATCATTTATTTTTGAATTGTTTTAGAGTAAAATTAGGGTCGTTGATTTCCACCGAAGTTTGAATTTCTGAACGTTCAAACATTCGAATGTTTTGAAGCTTCGAATTTACGAATTAACGCCATCTGTCATCTCCAAACACGCTGACGCATAATTCGCCAAAAGTCGGCCACGAATTAAATAATAAACTCGGTTAAGTATCCTGCAAAAACTCTGCAAGTTTAGGCATCTTAATTATGACATCTATTCTCTTAGCGCCCATCTAAATCCTACGGACTTTTAGTAAAACGATTTAAAATGACAATAAAAAGGATACAAAAACGTCTTAATTAAAACGTTTTTGACAGTGCAGCGAAATTTTAAGTCTAAATTGAATTAATTTGGCACATAATAATAATTGATAATAATTACTTATGAATTAATACAAAACACTGCAACATGCCGTTTTTAATTTTTTTAGGGGTAGGTAACTCAGTGGTATCGAGTGAACCTGTGGATTTGAAAACCTCGATTCCCAAAGTCTATAAACAATTTTCATTACATTTAAACTATCCCTGTGGCTTCTTTTCCACTAACACATTTGGGGGCCGTGATATGACGGCTGATAATCGCACTCTCAAAAAGTTTAGTGTAGAGGAGCTACATGAAACATTCACTTCTCTAAAGATTGGTCACATTTAAGGGATGAAAAGAGTAAATATTCTTGGTGAATCCGTGCCTGTATAGATGGAAGCACTCTCGCCGCGTGTCAAATTGCGCAATGTTCATTCGTTGGTCCGCTCCCTATTTGTAATTCAATATGTTAACTCAATTGGATTGATTTGCGCCACGTTCTCTTGTATTGTATTGTCGATTTAAATTTCTATTAATCAAAACGCGTGCCTGCCATGTGTCTAACAAACGCTCTGCGTCATTATTTCAATTTGTTTCTAACCAATTCTAGCCATTCACCGTGGATGGATATTGGAAAACAATAAGAAACCTTCATGTACAGGGTATTTAGTAAATTAATTTAATAGAAATACTGTCTTTTGTTATACTTAATTAAATTCTTATTCATTCACTGTTTGCAGCATTTTAAATGAAAATATTAACTGTAAGTAATGATTTTCTACACTTATATTTTAATTTATACGCGGGACGCCCAAATCCGAGTTTATTATCTTTGCTATTTTTCTCAATTTTTACCCCAGTTCAGAATTTTTGTTCTAGAAAACATATGTATTTATTAAAATTAATAACAATATTTATACTTATATTTAAAGATACTCAGAATGCAATAGTGTACATCGCAATTACGTATCACGTTTATTTTTCGAGATATGGTGTCTCAAATTTATAATTATAGCAATTTATCTGAATTTTTGCCCCTGTTCAGAATATTTCTCCTAGAAAAATATATCTAGTAATTAAAATTAACAAAAATATTTGTACTTATATTTAAAGATATCTAGAATGCAATAGTGAAGACCGCAATTTCGTATCTCTTTTAGTTTTCGAGATATAACTTCTCAAATTTGTAATTTCATATTTTTTATATCAGTTCAAAATTTTTGCTTTAGGAGATGTATGTATTGATTCAAATTAACAACAATATTTATACTTATATTTAAAGTAACCCTGACTGCAATAGTGAAGACCGCAATTTCGTATCTCTTTTAGTTTTCGAGATATGACCTCTCAAATTTATAATTCCAACAATTTTTCGCAATTTTTGCATCTATTCAGAATTCGGTGTTCTAGAAAATGTATTTGTTAATTAAAATTAACAAAAATATTTATACTAATATTTAAAGATATTTCGAATATAATAGTGAAGGCTGCAATTTCGTATCTCATTTAGTTTACGAAATATGAGCTCTCTCAAATCTGTTATTTCAATTATTTTTCTCAATTTTTGCATCCGTTCAGAATTTTTGTTGTAGAAAATGTTACTGTTAATTTAAAATAAAAAAAAATATTTATACTTCTATTTAAAGGTATGCCGAAAGCAATATTGAAGGCCGCAATTTCATATCTATTTTAGTTTTCGAGATATGGTCTCTCATTTCAACTATTTTTTTCAAAATCTTGCACCAGTTCAGAATTTTTGTTCTAGAAAATTTAATTGTTAATTAAAAATAACAAAAATATTTATACTTACATTTAAAGATATTCCTAATACAGTAGTTAAGACCGCAATTTTTTATCTCTTTTAGTTTTCGAGATATGACCTCTGAAATTTGTAATTAAAAAATATATTTCTCAATTTTTGCACCAGTTCAAAATTGTTGTTCTAGAAAATTTATTTGTTAATTGAAATTAACAAAAATATATACATTTATATTTAAAGATACGCTGGATGTAATCATGAAGACCACAACATAGTATCTCTTTTAGTTTTTGAGATATGATCTCTTAAAAATGCAACTTAACAATAGCCAAGAAGCATAATATTGTAATTGGCTAACGTTTGCGATATATTTCTAATTGATCATAAAATAGTAACTTTTTGTGTCTTCGGGTCTTTTGTGATGATTAAACAAACGAAATTATGTTATTATTTAAAATTTTCTGCGTGTACAATACTAATTATTTTGTTCTTTTGTGTGTTTCAGAGGAGCATTTTCAGTAGTACGAAGATGTGTCCAAAAATCAACGGGGTTGGAATTTGCAGCAAAAATAATAAACACAAAGAAATTATCTGCCAGAGGTATGTCAAAGTCAACTTTTCCATTTTTACCAGTTTTTTTTAAAGCTTTTTAGCGTGTTCCTCTTCATCAAATATTTTATGCTTGAAAACATTAAAAAAAAGTAATTAAAGTTTCGAGTTTAATTTCAGATAACAATATTTTTTCTTTCATTTTTTATTGCTCTAAAAATTTAATAAGAATACGCGATCGACTTTTATAAAAAAGAGATAAAAATTTACTTTTCCTTGCGTGACAACCAACGTCGATACGACGTTAGAATAACTACATTAAATTTTCATGAACTAGGTAGTAATAAATTAAAAATGTTTTTCTTTGGATACTGCGTACTGTTATTGTAACAGTATATTCTACGATGAAAATTAGTTCCATTGTTACCGTTACTTCCTTGATTACTTTAGAGACAGGAAAAAGGTTATTACTGTTGACATTAGGTATAAATATTTAACTGACAATTAATACAGGGTGATCATAAGTAACTGTTTCATTTGGTAATAAAAAAAACTTATATAAATAAATAAATAAAAAATATATCATCACACCTTCTACCCATTACTGGGTGTGGCACTCTGCTGAAGCAGATCTCGGTAAGTGATATATTTTGCGCGTGAAGTGCGGTTACCAGTCGTCAAAACACGGCCCCCAAACATGTTAGTGGTGGAGGAGCCACAGGGATAGCTTTTTCAAATTATGAAAATTTGTCGCATGTGGGAATCGAACCAGAGACCTTAGGATCCACAGGCCGATTTCATACTACTGAGCTAGCCATTCCATATAAAAAAAAACTTGATATTGGTAAAACTGATACATCAATTTGTTTCCAGTTGTTGACAGTGACATTCGAAAATGAATTTATTTATTATTTATTATTATTTATGGGGTGGCTAGCTCAGTGGTATGAAGTCGGCCTGTGGATCCTGAGAACTCTGGTTCGATTCCCACAGGCGACAAACAATTTTCATAATTTCAAAAGCTATCCCTGTGGCTCCTCCACCACTAACATCTTTGGATGCCGTGATTTGACGACTGGTAACCACACTTCACGCGCAAAATATATCACTTACCGAGATCTGCTTCGGCAGAGTGCCACACCCAGTAATGGATAGAAGGCGTGATGATATATTTATTTATTTATTTATTTATTTATTTATTTATATTTATTTATATTATTTAATAAAATAGTTTTACATTGAATTATAACAGTTTTATTAATGGGGTAGGTGGTTCAATGGTATCGAGTCGGCCTGTGAGTTTGACAACTCGGGTTCAATTCCCACAGCCGACAACCAATTTTCACCACATTCGAACTACCCTTGTGGCTCTCCCTCCACTAATATATTTGAGGGCTGTGATTTGACGACTGGTAACCGCACTTCCGAGATCACGCTTTCTACCCATTACTGGGTGTAGCACTCCGCCGTAGCAGATCTCAGTAAGTGATATATTTTGCGCGCGAAGTGTGGTTATCAGCCGTTAAATCACGGCCCTCAAAGATGCTAGTGATGGGAGCGTCACAGGAGTAGATTTCATGTGGTGAAAATTGTCGGCTGTGAGAATTGAACCCAGGTTCTCAAATCCACAGGTCGATTCGATACCAGGTGTTTTCAAGATAAAAAATAACTAAAAAAAAATAAAATAAATATATCATCACGCCTTATACCCATTACTGGATGTGGCACTCTGCCGAAACAGATCTCGGTAAGTGATATATTTTGCGCGTGAAGTGCGGTTACCAGTCGTCAAATTATGGCCCCCAAAGATAAAAATAACTAAATAATTAAAATTAATTTTGACAAATTTTATTTGAAATTATAATTAATACAGTAATATTACTCATTACTTTTAAATCAGGAAAATAGTAATAGAAGTATCATCTGATATATATTTTTGTTTCCTTATTACGAAACAATAAATATAAAAAAAAATATCGAAGATAGTAGAAGAAATACGATATTTCAATAAAAATAATGGTAGAACGATTTCCCGGTTGAATAGGCGTTATAGATGGCACCAATTTATTTGTTTTCTTTTGTCAGATGATTACGTATATCAAAAAAAAATCCTTGCTCTTTTTTTTCTTTTCTTAAGTGAAAATAACTTTAAATTTAAATTGCAACAATAATTCGTGAGCATTATTCGTTTGTTTGCACAGTTACATTGATAAAAAACAATGAAATAATTTAATGCGGTTTCCAGTAATTATGATAAATGTTTGTTATTACTAATGTAAATTAGTATGAAAGAGCATTTCAGTTCATTTTAGTTTAGAAACCACACGTTGTGTGTCTGCAGCCCACATACCGCAAATGCAATGCGTTTTGTGTGAACGAATTGAATTACTATTTGTTGGCCAAAGTTGCTCATCCAGTACATTTGATCATTATAAACTTTCTACCAATTATCGTCATGCATTTAAATGATTAAAAGCTTCTTTATTATGCTGTGATAAAGTTATAGATAAGTGGAAAATGTAAGAATTTATTTTTCTATTTTATGTTTATAAGTTATTATGAAATTGTATCTGTCAAGCTAAGAACATCAAAATTTCAATATAATCTCGGAATTTCTTTGAATGCAGATTATTTTCATGCTTTCCTGTTCCTTTACATAGCTTTAATCTTTTTTAATACGTACACAAAACATAACGACCATAATAATAAATATTTAAAAATTCGAAAATGATCGCGAACTTTTAAACCAGTACATAAAAATATCCTTTAAACAGTTTACAGCAACAACATTTCATATACAAATTTACCTAAATTGATAAAATATCGTAGATTTAAAAAAAAATCATTTTTAAAAGACTTAACATACTATAAAAATTCATTTTATAATACGTTTTATCGCACTTGTGTGAAAAAACTTTATAAAACTCATTCTTTAATATTATACTGCAGAGTGATCAAATGGAATTGTTACAGTTTGCAATACAATTCTGGAGATCTTTTTATTCGACAGTTGGCACAACGACAGGTAAAGGCGGAAATACTATTTGACATGGCTAATAAATACAAATAGGTTATGTTAGGAGGCTGACAGCTAATAGAATTTTGACTTTTTAAGTAATAGAAATACTTTAGAAATAAATGTAATAATAAATGTACTCAAATTTAAATTTTAAATGTCACTGTCAACAACAGGAAATGAATTTATGTATCAGGCTTACCAATTTCAAGTAGTTTTTTTTATTGCCAACTGTAACAATTCCTTTTGATCACGCTGTATTATGCAACTGTCAATAAACGGCTTAATTATTATAATTGTTTATTATCAAATTCATTCGTATATTTTTTTTTATTTATAAGAGATTGATACTTATTTACTGATTATTTGTATGTAATTAACTTTTTTACAACCGAGCAGAAGGTAAACATTTCCAAATGTCAATTGAATGCAGAAAATTAATTGCTACGTATCGAACGGCAATAAGATTTTGTAAAATAAAAGTGTATCCATGTATACACTGTCAACATTTTCAAGTGAATTTTAAAACAGGAAAATCGGCAAAAAGGATTTACTGATTATTTGTATGTAATTTAATTTTTTTACGACCGAGCAGAAAAACATTTCCAACCGTCAGTTGAATGCTGACAGTTGACGTTTGCCACTCGTCGAGCGGCAATAAGATATTGCCGCCCGCCGAGCAATAAAGTAAGAGTGTATCCATGGATACACTATCAATAGGATGCGGGCACTCACGTGACACAGTGACGTTTTTGTGACGTAAAAACAGCTGTACGGGCAAAGATCACTGCGCCACCTACAAAATGAACTATTTTTTTGGAACGAGATTTGAAAAAAACGGTTTTTTCAAATCTTGTTTGGCTGCGATCACTGCGCCACCTACAAAAATGAATTATTTTTTTGTGGCGTCCCGTCTCGTCCCAAAAAAAATAGTGCCCAAACAGCTGTTTTTACGTCACAAAACGTCACAGTGTCACGTGAGTGCCCGCATCCTATATGTTCAACCGAATTTGAAAACAGAAAAACTGTCAAAAAAAGATTTTTTTTAAAGATTTTCTAAATGGTCGTAGAAAAAATATTGTGTGCACCACGAGCAGAAAGTGTCCTTGCCGCTCGACCATGCACGAGCGGTAAAGACTACTTTCTGCTCTAGGTACACAAATAACTGTTTAATTTTTAATATGATAAAAAGTGAATAGTGTGGAAGATACTGATGGGTAATAATATTTTTCAGATTTTCAAAAACTAGAACGAGAAGCGAGAATATGTCGAAAATTACAACATCCAAATATAGGTAATGTAAGCAAGTCTATCAAAGAATTTTGAAAATTCCCAAACGCTAAAAAAGCTAAAAAATACTTTAGCTGGTTTGATGACTTAATATTAAAATGACGCTTGTTTTACAAATCTCCCATTAAAGTAGTTCCTTTACAGGGGACTTTAACTTAAATAATATTGAAACATATTTAACAAAAAAATATAATAACCCCTTATACAATAACATCTGTAAGACTCTATTAAATACGAATGAGGGTTTATATTTATGAACAAAACAATGTTTTTGTTGCAGTGAGGTTACATGATAGTATACAAGAAGAAAATTTCCATTATTTAGTATTTGATTTGTAAGTTACAGCTTAATAAACCACTTTATTACAGGCAATAATAATCCGCCATTTTGTCGTTATCTAGGGTTACGGGCGGTGAATTATTCGAAGATATTGTAGCACGAGAATTTTATTCAGAAGCTGATGCATCACACTGTATTCAACAGATTTTAGAATCTGTAAATCATTGTCATCAAAATGGCGTTGTGCATAGGGATCTTAAGGTAACAAATACATAACGACCTAAAACCATTTACCAACAGGACAACAACTCTACTACTACTTTTATATATTTTCTAATCTAGTTTGTAATCATGTGATGTGTATGTGTTATTCTTCGTAGCCAGAGAATTTGCTTCTGGCTAGTAAAGCGAAAGGAGCAGCCGTCAAATTGGCAGACTTTGGTCTGGCGATTGAAGTCCAGGGCGAGCAGCAGGCGTGGTTCGGTTTCGCAGGAACACCGGGATATTTGTCGCCGGAAGTGTTGAAAAAGGAACCATATGGGAAACCTGTAGATATCTGGGCCTGTGGTGTTATTCTTTATATCCTCCTTGTTGGTTATCCGCCATTTTGGGATGAGGATCAACATAGGTTATATGCACAGATTAAAGCCGGAGCTTATGATGTAAGTTTAATATCATCCAATGACCTAATTGAATTAATAAGCTTGTATGATTTTTACAAAACGTTCATGATCAGTTGCACCGCCAAGTTTTCCTTAAATGAATAAGTCATATCAAAATGAAATGTCAAATAAGAATCTTAACATTGCTGTCAATGATTCGATAAGTGAAAGTGATGCAACTGGCCATCAATCACCTTGATTTTAATTTTCGTCAAACATTCATAACCTATCATCAACATTAATAATTCCTTTTATACTCGCTCGTCTATACCTCCCATTTGGAATTTTTCACGGAACAAACTTTTTGGCCCATCCAGTAGTAAATTATCTACTTTATTGTTCCGTTTCGAGGACTGAAGTGTCACTTTTAATCCCGAATGTATTAGACAGGACAACAAGCATTACCTGAACAACAAGTATATTATTAACCTCAAAATATTTCATTTTGTATGTTGCCTAAGTTACTAAACATTGTATATAAGCTGTATTCCATTTGCCACTTGGTTCACTTAAATCAGTTCAGATAAATTAAACAATATGACTAAATGAACTTAATTAAGCAAACTGATGCACTTATTGGGCTGTATTACTTCAAAGTAAATTAGAATCAGTAATTCTAGTATTGAAAATAAATTCAGCGAAGTAATCTAGTGAAATAAATAAATGATCTGGTTCAGTAAATGTAAGTTAGATTTGATCCAAATGGCAAATGGAATACGCCTAATGCTGTCATTGTGAAATACATGAAAAGTCAATATAAAAATTAATCATTAATTCAAAATGTTTGGCTGGAAGTGAGAAAAATAGTGTACATAGCACAGAACTAAAGTGCATTTAAATCTGGATTAAATTTTGCATTTTAGTCCCTTGGTATATAATTACGGTGACCATAGGTCCTTTAAAGTAAAAAGTAAAAATCTAAGGCTAAGAAATAACTAAAAATAAATTTAACCCCTAAGCCTTAATCAATATAAAGATAAATCTAAATACATATTTCGAGAACTAATTTCTCATCATCAGTAGTCCATTATTATTACAGACAGTTCTTTATTTTGGAGCGTTGTCCTTACACAGTTTCATCAGTCTTTCATTCGATATATCTTCCAAATACTCAAATATTTCAACCAATACTTCTAACAACATTATTTTTAATCCCATATTCCAAACATGTATTAACATTTTTATTTTGCTACAAATAATTGTCGTATTTAATTTTGTTAAGCTAAAAGGAGTTTATTTCTCATTATTTTTAATCCAGAAAAGTTAGTTTAATCCCTCATCTTATTTTCTCATTTGTCTTAATCTTGATATGTAATCTTCTCTTTTACTGCAGTAGAATTTGCCGGATATTTTTATCCGCCGAATAAAATGCCGGATAACTTGTAATCAGAGGAATAAAATTTAAAAATATCGAATGCACACAATTTGTGATGTTCGATAGATATTGGCAATTTTAACTGAAGATGAAAATGAAACAAACAAAAAGCATTAAGAATTGAAAAGTTTTGTCGTTGTCTGGAATCCAACTCGGATCTTTCGAATAATAATTTTTTATTTATATTGTTTAATATTAATATAAAATATCTCTTTAGTACCCGAGTCCGGAATGGGACACAGTGACACCGGAAGCAAAGAATTTAATTAACCAAATGCTGACAGTTAATCCCGGTAAAAGAATAACAGCAGCCGAAGCCTTAAAGCACCCATGGATTTGCGTGAGTGTTTATAAAATGAGATAACTAGAGAAACAGGATTTGGAAATTAAATCTTCTGTTTTGTTTTACAGCAAAGAGAACGTGTTGCATCTGTTGTACACAGACAAGAAACTGTGGACTGCCTCAAAAAGTTCAACGCACGCCGCAAACTCAAGGTAATTAATTGTTTTATTATTCAATTATTCATGAGATCTCTCATATTGAATAATGCCAGTATTGCAAACATAAATACGCACTCTTTTGTACACTTCTGTGGCTGAGTGTACATGGACTTAAAATTGCAATAAATATTGTTATAATGAAGCATTGGGTAGAAGGACGTAAAACATCATTTTGAGACAATGCAAGACAATGATTTTATCAGCATATTATTGTACATTAGTACAAATAGTAATTTATTTTACTTGTTATTAAACAATCATTTTACGAACACATCTACAGCCATCTAAAAGTCAACTTTACGGTACTAGTAGTACATATTCTTTAGTCACGGCTAAGTCAGAGTTAAAGCGCGAATGCAGCAAGTATTTTATCGAACAATATTTTATTGAGTTAACCATGGTAAACAATGCGTAAAGTAATTCTAACGTGCCGAAAAAGATTACGTGCTCGTGCAGATTTCCGAACTCGGCAAGCCTCGTGCGTTAAATTCTGCACTTGCACGTAACAAAATATTACGACTATGACTTCATCTCTCAATTTTTTGTCTTTGATAAAGTAATATTTAAATTTAAATTTGGACAATTTTCAACCAAATGGATTTAATTCAATGTATGCCCTTCTTCCACACAATGCTTCAATTGTTTACCGTTTGTAATCATTTCCGGGAGTTTTATTTTTCGTTTGCCCAATAAAAGTTTTTTTTTAAATCATTTTGCGTTATATTTGAGTTATAATTCTCACAATTTAGGTAAACTTTAAACGAAGAAAAGAAAATAAATGTGGACAAAAATGAAAAAGTGGAGGCGAACAACTATTGGCAAATAATTTGTTTGTTTCGAAAATCTTCAGTTTGAAATAATTTTAACTATTTTTCGGTGGACTACTTGCGTATCTTTAAATTTATTCCAGCGTTGCTTCCATATTTAAAAACAGATCTGTAACGCATAAAAGCTGCCAGGAAATTATCAAAACCAATTGGACAAACTGTTAATCAGGCCTACTACTTGGAAGAACTAAAAAGATTATGTGAAAAAAATGAGAAAAAAGGGACAGACGATACAAAAAGTACGGCAGTACGGTGGTGTGAATAGCGTGGTGATTCAGAGTTCTAATCCCATTCAAGCTAAATATACACTACGGCTCGGTGAGTCCGAACCCTGTACTATAATTGGAATTCCTGTTGTACAGAGTAGAATAACTAATAAATAAAAGGAATATAACAGCAGCTCGTAAGACTATTCCACAATATGCGTTACGGATCTGTTTGAACAATGAAAGAAACGTTCATGAATGAGAAAGTGTATTCTGATGAAAAAAGATGTATCAATATGTTAGAATAAAAACTAGAATAATGAGTAAATGTATGATTTTAGGGGGCCATTCTCACTACAATGTTGGCTACTCGTAATTTCTCAAGTGAGTATGAATTTGCTTTAACCCGGTCCTGTCTTCCATGAAATGTTAGTCGAAACTTTCCAGTGTATTCGTAGTTTATTTCTAGTAGTAAATTTCATGGAAGTGGACGCAGATTAATTTTTAGGTATTTTATAATAAGTATTTAATATTTAAAAATATAAAATAAACTAAAACAGTACACAGACGAATTTAACACACATACATGCGGACACGAATATTGACTGATCCTTGTATATAAAGTGATCCTGTGTCTTTTCTTTCTATAATAATTAATTTTCAGTGATTTCATAAAATATCTGCATTTGACAATAATTTTCTTGGTGTTCGTAAATCTCTTTGTTTCATTTCAACTTTATCCTTACAGTAATCTTTAGTCTGTTATGTTTATTTGTTCATTACTGAAAGCACAAGCTATTTTAATTTTCTTTTGTAAATATTTTTAAAATGCTTGTAATCTTCTGTTTCTCCTAGAACTAGAAAGAGATATTGTGTTAGTCTAGCTTTTATGGGTTTCAATGTACCTGACCTTTTTCTTTTGTTAAATAAGATACTCTCACTTTTTGATCTGATCGTTGTGTTATCTACATGGAAACCCAAACTTAGGACAATTTACACAGCATGCTGTTTGCAAGCATCTTCGACTGGATCCACTTTGTAAACATGTTAACTCTGTGATTCTTGTACGGTGTAAACACTCTTTATTTCATCACGGGCACAGTTTGACTCCGATACCCATTATCAGTGTTGTAACCGTTCAAAATTATTATAGCTAACAATTCAAGAAACTATCGATATAATAATTATTATTAATTGTATTTTTATTTAGATTCGTTACAACACTGTTTATAACTACTTGTCTACATCTATTTCGTAATTGCAAAATGAAGCGTATCCAGACGGTGATGTTATAGTCTATTGCTGGGTTGCAAGAAAAATATAAAGAGCTCTTTAGTTAAAGAATTGTTTATCTAGCAACAGTATCAATAGCGATTTTCTGAAATTTATTGAACCGTTAGTTGCTAATGAACCGATAAAACTTTCATGCAACTCAGCATATACCTCGTTCCACGGAAGAAATTCGTAGAGTTCAAATTAAAACAAATGCTGCATACTTACATGGAACAGGGTATATGTTACATTTCTTGTCTTCCAAATTCTTAAACTATTTATAGTAGTACCGTTTGAAAAAGAAATGTAACGTGCAAGACCGAAAGCACAATATTAAATAAAATGATCTTTTCAATTTGATTGTGCTTTTGGTCTGTTACGAACCAACACAAAATCAGTGTCGATAGATAGGTTAGCCGTAGCAGCTGGAATAGGTGCTAGACAAGTGACTACACTATATCTTAGATTTAGTTGGTAGTACTGTTGAGTAGTTGGTAACTTTGTTTTGTCTCGTTGTGGCGGACATGTTTGCGTCACCTTACCTCACCTTACATCACTCTGACGCAACTAGAAAGTGGTAAGAACACTGCTGCTTTCCTGCATCATTTCATTTTACCTTCATCAGTTTTGAACACACGCAAAGAATATTTATTTCAGGCATTTCACTACAAAATCATCCTTTGTTATCAAATTTTTAAACTTATTAGCGGATGTTAATGATGAAAATAATGATTTGTCGTTGTGGATAAATGTTCTTGACGTGTGTCTTGCCCGTGTGATGAAGCTTCTTGCATGAGTTTTTCTTTGTGTTTGTCATTTACACCTATCTTCCTGATTTATGCATTTCATATTAACGTTTCACATTCACGTTCCATCATCACTGGTCATTCGTTGTTACATCTTAACATTTAAATTTAAATTGATTATTTAAATTCATGATCTAATAATTTGTATTTTGTTTATTTTATTACTTTTGTTGAAAATTGTATTGTTACTGATTCTATAAGAGCTTGGTTTATATACACATGTTCCTCTTATAGAACTTTATCATATTTTTGATAATATACATAATCTGTAGTTATAGTGAACACAAAATTGAATTGTTGTGATTGATGTATATTCTTGTTTTTGAGGAATTCAATTTTGTATTCTTGTGTTCTTGATATTTAGGAAAGATTTAATATTAATTTTCTGTTTATTAGGTCGAAGTATTATTGTAAAGAAAGGGGATGGTTCTCAAGTTAAGGAATCGACAGACAGTTCAACTACTTTAGAAGATGACGATATCAAAGGTAAAAATATGTGCACCATTTTGATTTACATGCTATGATACCACCACCACCATTCATTATTCTGGAATTTCTCTCAAATAATGTCTTACAAAAATTTAGTTTCTCAGTAAAATCATTTATATTATTTGAAGGAAATTCCTGTGTGTATAAACTGTACCAAAAATTTCGTCATTTTTAATAATTTGCGTTTTACCACTGGTTTATTTTGTTTAAACATTGAACAGTTAAAGAGAACAATCAAAGTACAAATGTAAAAATATTGTTCATGTGATTTTGAAATCATCTCAAATTGTATGTACATAATGCATGTTTTATATTGTTCATTTTATTATTCCGTTGCTTGTGTTTTATTTTTTCATCGTTAAACGTACACTTATCTACCATGTTACCGGCACAAGTACATTACCTACTTTCATCATAATGTCTCAATCAATCAATCAATCAATAATTCGTAATAATTCATACATACCATGGTGTAACATTACATTTTTATGTTTATTTATTCATTTGTCAAATTTTAATGAAGTTTATTCTTGATATATCTAAAGCTTCGCTTTATTACCTAAATTCGGTAAAATTTATTGGCTAAAATTTGCTTTTATAATATGTCGAGTCTTTTTAATAATGTATTTTTATTGCATCCTAAATGTTTAAGCTATTCTTTAAATTTTCTGCTTAAAATATTTATGAACTTTTTAACTGTTGCATTAAAATGCAACCGTTAAACTTTAACCGAATTCACGAACGACACAAAGTTATTAAAGTGTGCCTATTAATGAATTTAGTATATTTTGAGTAAGTGTCCGATGAATTCGGTTCTAAATGAACAAAGGCTAAACCTGTAATTAATAAAGGAACTAAATCAAGGAGTTGTATTTGGAAAGGAGCATTTAGTGATGCAACAATTGCTTTAATATGAATGATATCCCATTCGCCGCAGCGGGTAATGTGTTTGTGTGTATGTGTTCTGGGCTCGCTGCGTACATTCGTTCATTCATTGCAAACGATCAGAAGATAAAAAGGGAGGTGTGGATCGCAGTTCAACTGTGATAGCTAA
This sequence comes from Pterostichus madidus, assembly GCA_911728475.2. Lineage (NCBI taxonomy): Eukaryota > Metazoa > Arthropoda > Insecta > Coleoptera > Carabidae > Pterostichus > Pterostichus madidus. The sequence goes on along the minus strand of OU452306.1, from coordinate 39,570,151 downwards.
AGAACCCGAAGGTAAACTGCCATTATTTTGTTCACACTAATTCACAATACTCACTTTATTAATCTCAATAAGAAACTAATCTCAAACGTGATGACAGCTGTCACACCGATGGGTGTTTTCCTCTTCTTCGACCATTCCTATCTCGGCCAGTCAGAAAAAATGTGACACCGCTGCCTCCAGAACTAAGATAAGATTACAATTTTATTTGCCCATCAATGGGATGCAATGAATCTGCAAAATAGTTTTTTCCCTGTTTCCATACAACTATTAGTATATTCCGAAAACGAAGTATGGTTGCCGCAGTAAAATTTCGGTATTCAGTTCTTCAAATTTGTAGTACTTTTTACTTTATTTTACCATCGTAACAGTAAAACTGTAACCATGGTAAAACCGTGACCGCAGTTCTTTTTCAGAATACTTGAGGCGTATTACATTTGCCATTTGGATCTAACTTACATTTACTGAACCAGATCACTTATTTATTTCGCTGGATTACATCGCTGACTTTATTTCTAGTACTAGAATTACTAATTCTAATTTACTTTGAAGTCATTCATCCCAATAAGTGCATCAGTTTGCTTAATTAAGTTCATTTAGTTATATGTCAAATTTAACTGAACTGTTTTAAGTGAACCAAGTGGCAAATGGAATACAACTACTATCAGCCAGATTCTCAAAAAAGTTTTAGTTAATCCTTAATTTTAGATTAGCTACTCTTATGCCAGACAGATTAAAAAGTTGATTTAATGTATTTTCCGAAAACTAAATAGTGACAAGATTATATTAAAGTTTATTTAAATTCTTTTGCGAATATGGTCTAGCTTAATTTGACAAATCCACAATTTAGTATTAGCTAGACTCTTGCTAAAACTCTTTTGAGACTTGGGCTGTATATATTGTTTTTCAGTTGCCATGGATATGGCTTTACTTTCCTTCCCTAGGAAAAAAACATTTACTTTCTTCTCTAGAGATGAAAAGTATCATTTTCTTCTCTCAACTGAAGGAAAAAAAACTACTTTAATTAGGGCTTTATTGAACGTAATAAAAAGTGTTTGATTTGATCTGGCCGGAAGTAAACAAATTTTCTGACTAGCCGAGATGGTAATGGCGGAAGTGGATCCCCTTCATACGGAGCAGCAACGGAAATAGTGTGTTTTATTTACATTTTATTACTTGTTACGTGATTTTTAATATGCAGCACAAATGTGCCAAATTGCTGATTAACATATGTGCATCACAATCACTTTTTTATCTAAACTGCACTACGTGCTCTCTTAATATGCTGATTATACTTTCAGAATTGGTCTTGTTGCATGAAATATTGTTAAAATTGTAGATGGTGTATATTGATGGTATTTGCACATTGTTGTTTGTTAATTGTTGAATAATTTTGCATTTACCGTCAGCTAAGTTTGGCAGCAGCACAACGAGGCTTGTTTGGCATCGTTTCAAGTTTATATTTGTTACATTTTTACTGGTGTTCATTTAATCGTAGGGAGTTTTATTTCTACTATTTTGTTATTTGTGTGAATTATTTAGTGTGAAATAATTCTAATTATGTCGGCGCTTGCTTCGTTAATTGTTGGGGCTACGAAACAAATTGAAAGTATGCAAATCATTAACCAACCGAAAAAGAAATACTTTCTTCTAAAAATATTAGATTCTATGCATAATCATCGTAAAAAAGATATTTCTTTTACCCACTGTTTATTTAATAGTTTTTGTGTACCGAATTAACGCTGGTGACTTTATAAACTAAAAGAACTTAAAATTAATTAAACATTTAAAGTCACCATCGTCTGTTGCGAGTAAACGATGCTTGTGCATAAGGTCTTAACATGGTGAACTGGAACTTTAGGAAGTGGTACGCCGCCCCAGTCGCCCCTACGGGTAGCAACCACTGTGAATTCACCCTCAGGCTCGATAAATGCGAACGCGGGAACAAGTAAACCTGTAGCAACACTTACTCTGGGACAAGCTTTAGTGCAAGGGGTTCAAGGTTAGATAAAGATCATCATAAGTTCAACTAACATCCTAACTTTCGTGTTGTGGTTGAAATATTACTAATAACTAATTATTGAGCGCGTTTTTGTATCGATTCTTTGAAACTTATTCTATTTGTCTGGCTTCCTCAACTAAAGATTCTGAATTCCTTAGAACTTAGAGAAACATATAGGTCATAATTTTAGTCCAGATAATAGTTTTAATATTACAATGATTATATTTTATTCTGTTTTATTTGTGTGTTAATTTTTGTTCTTGTTTTTTGTGCATGTGCATTTTTAGTTCTGATAGATTGTTGTGCGGAAAATTCCACTGATCCTGTCAGTAAATGGGTGGATTGCACTGTTACATGCGATAGTATTTTCAAAGCAGATTCTTATGAGACAGGTGAGTTGAATTTTTTGCTTCTTTTCTAAGAATAACAAACTAGTAAACGCCGATGAATGACAAATTCTCAAAGAATTTGTCTTATCGGTGTTGATGCTAGCAAAAATGTCTTAAATCTTTAATAACAACAATCTTACAATGAATTATTTATTGTTGCAGAATAGAATAGTGTGTACTTGTCTTATGAATTACTTTATTAACCACCTTTGTGTTAAAAATAGCTTTATCATTTTAAAAGCATGAGCTTTTGTGCAGCATATGATGATATGTTTTTCGGCATGCTTGCTTTATTCGGAATGTCGCCTGCCACATTCATTTATTAGATGATTCATTTTTAATGGAATATCAACGACTGAATTCCGAAGATTCAGATGGTAAGATATATTTTATTTACTGTTTCTTTCTCCATTTAACTTTGTTGTTTTTAAATGAATACAGACTTTCTCCGAAACATTTGCTTGGTTATTTTATGTAGCATGGTAATTCTATTATAAATTTATTCAGTGTTAATTTGCGCTTAAATCTTACTTTAAAAAATACTTCTGGACTGACTAAAACTGTAGAATTTATATATGTACCTTTGTTTTGCCTTACTTTGCTTCAACAATTTAAAAAATAGAACAACAAACATATTTTTCACTAGGATTTATTTAGATTTGTGCTGTAATATTTTCGTTGTATAATCAGCATACAGAAAGATTTTTTTGTAAATATTTTGAAACAATTTTGATGGAAGAACAGTTGAAACAGTTTAAAATGTATACTAGAAATCATCTTGGAGTTATAAAGAAATGTAAAAACTAAAAACTTGTTGCATGTGAATAAAAACATGATCGAGTGAAATCAGATTGCATGATTGCTACATTAATGCTAAACTAACCGCTTGTATTTTATTTGCAATTTGTAGAAATAAGGATTGTGTGTCCGAACAAGACGTATTCACAGCTTTCAACAAATTCTCAAAGTTCAGGTATGACGTGTTTAACTTGTAGCTACTGGAATTTTTTATGATTACTTCCACTATTCTAACAATTTTTCTTTATTACATTGTACATACGTCAAGAAAGTATAATGCTGTATTTCAAGAACTAACACTTTGACTATGGAATATAGCTGTTCAATTCGCAAAGTTAGCATGTAATAACTATCTATCTGCTATTTAATCTGTATGATTTCTCAGACATTTTAGTTGTGTACTATAAACCAGTGGTACTTGATGTAATCCTAATATGATTTAGTAGTCCTATAGTGTTTGGTAGTTCTTCTCTTGGTTGCTGTTTAACTCTAGATTGTTTTTTATTAGCACGAAGACAAGAGATTATTAAAATGACAGAACAACTGATTGAAGCGATAAATACCGGCGATTTCGAAGCATATACGTAAGTTTACTATATTAACACTAAAACTATTTCCATTATTAATGTTGTTTATTTGTTTTATGTAGAAAAATATGTGATCCTCATTTAACGGCATTTGAACCGGAAGCTATGGGAAACTTGGTCGAGGGGATGGACTTCCACAAGTTCTATTTTGATAACGGTAAGAATTTATGCAGAGTCACAGCAGACGAAAATGTTAGTGGAGGTAATTATTCAAATTTCGCCGCGATTCAAACACTAACATACAAATTCTTATTAAGAAATTAAACTAAATTTTGCAAATTCTTCGCACTCATTCCGGAAGCTATATTATTACGTCACTGAATTTTTTATGCGCTAAAATATTTTCAAAAATCAACCTAATATCGTTGCGATGCACTGATATACAAATTGTCAAAAAATGTAACAAGAATCACAAAATTTTACAAATTCCTTCGCGGTTATTGCGGACGCTTTTAATATATAATCACGCCACGTGTTCTGGATTCTTGTGCGCTAAGTTTTTTACAAAATTAATATACAAATTCGTGTAAAAAATAGCGGTGTCTACCGGTCTGGAATTCCGGGAATCCTGGAATAAATATGAAATTGAAAAATCTTGAAATCTTTAACAATAACTACAAATTTATTTACTATCAAAATAGTAGTTTTTTTCCATATACAAGGAATAGTAATTTATCCAATACCGACTCATAATATTCCATTACTTTAGTCATTTGAAATAAATATTAAGATATAGAATTTTATTAGAAATATTTTTACTAAAATGATTTTAGCGAATTTTGAGGTAGTAAAGACAAATTTTGTTATGAACCTGCCTGGAATTTTTTGTAAAACATACCTTGAGCTCATAAAATATTTGTAATTGGTAGACACCATGAGCAAACAAAAATACAAGTAGAATCGTACAAATTTTGTAAATTCGTTCGCGCATCTCGCTGAAACTTTTAATAAATAAATATTTTATCAGGTCGCGCGTATCACATTTTCTGATTTTTTATGCGCTGAAATGTTTCCAAAATTATTTTTGAAATTTGAGTGAAGTGTGTAAAAGAAGAACAGTTTAACAAATTGGCAATAATATAAAATGAATAAATTAGTTAGGAGGTAAGTAAAAACAATTGGTTCTGTTGAAGTACTGGGCAAGAACTGCAAGGCCGTCAATACAACAATTCTGAATCCGCACGTGCACTTGCTGGGCGACGATGCCGCGTGCATTGCGTACGTGCGTCTGACGCAGTACATGGACAAGTAAGAATAGTTAATGATGGTGTTTTTGTTGTAGAGATTGATTGATTGATTATTGTAAATAGACAGGGGCACGCACATACTCATCAGTCTGAAGAATCCCGTGTGTGGCACAAGCGGGACAATAAGTGGCAGAACGTGCACTTCCACCGGTCGGGGGGCTCCGGGGGCGCCGCCTTCGGCTTCAGCTCGCATAAATAGGCCCAACTCACGCACCACCACCTTGAAGTTTGCGTGCAATCGTGATTTTATACATGTATTTAACATCACGTTAGGGAATACCTACTTATTTGATTTCATTCGATAGTGTCTCTTCAATTATGATCTTTTTATGAAACTTTTGTTATTTCCTCAAATGATCTATACTGCTACTGTGTAGCGTAGTGTGTAGGTACAGAGTTTCAGTTGTTTGTTTTCATTTTTTAAGTAATATATGTAACGGGAATGTGCATTAAGAGTTTATATCACGTGCAAAACTTGCCTTCTCTAAAGAGCTATGTAAAACATAGGCCAAGTAGTATAGTTTGGCTTTATCTACTTTATCTAGTAAACATCGAGTCGTGGTTTGGTTCCTTTGGATGGAAATGAGCGCAGAATATTGCACACCAGACTTTTCTTATCTACTTAATTTAAATAATCCAGCGAGAGAATCAAGTAGCCAAATACCTACCTAATGTTAACATATTTGAATCTTTCTATCGATGCATTATTAGTTTATATAATATAAATATGATAGTATACTTTATTTATTTATTATTTATTTTCTACTCTAATGATCACAAACTAAGGGATATTTAAACGTTGTTGAAATATATACATAGAAGTAATTTATAAAAAAAAAAGTGCAATCGTGTAATATTTGTATATTGTTGTTCCGTTGCTGTTGCCCATACATAATTTGGTTGTTACGATATTGAATGTATTGGTTTGGATTTCACGTACACATTCACGAATTCAGAGACATATAAATTAATAATTGTGTTTGATTGAGAATTTGCAAACATTACATGTATTGCACGTGCATATTTAAAATGAATTGTGCTTTTGTAAAGAACAATTTCAAGTGAAGCCGGCAGTTTCGCACGAGTATGTTTTGCCCAAGCAATACAAATTCGTAAAGAATGCGAAACACCATTCACTGCATTTTGTACGTCTTACATATTTGACTGTTTAAAAGTTAATGTTTGTATTATTAAAATGTTCTAGCTCTCTTGAAATATTCAATTATAATCACTGTATAACGCTGATTTTCACATCGTTGTCTGAATCTGAAGAATTGTATATTAAATATCGTCATCGTCTCAAGTTTCGATTTTGTTTGCACATGATCGATCGATAGGCGAATTGAGTAACTGTAAATTTACCATGCCCTTTTGAATGTTGATATCGTGTTCGTTATTTTTATAAGCATTCTTCAAAGCGTTTCATTCTTTTGGAAAGATAGCAAGGATTATACAAAGTTCTATAGTGGTGTATTTTTAAATCTATTTATAATGCTATCAAATGACTTGTTTAAATTAAATAAGATTTTTAATCAAATCGCTTTTTCAATGTATTTGCTGTGAAATACCATTTACTAAGATTATCGAATTTAAAATTATAACTTACCCATTTCATGTCTAGAATAGTTCTCCTCTTTAGTAAATTTGTAGTTGATATAATAAAATAGTTACTTATTCTACATAAATACTGACAAAAGGAAAACATTATCTTGTTCTCAATACATTTCCAAATTGTTTGGCCTAAGTACATTTAACTTCTTGCAGTTTTAATATTGTAATTACTTCAAATTGTCAATATTTAATCACGTTCATGATAATTATCTGTGTGAAAGTACATTATTTTCCATGTACCTTGATTTCATATTCCATAGCGTAATTTAAATATACAAATATTTATGCACAATTATATTTGCAGTCATTTATTTCTCGACAAATGATTCTATGTGTATAAATAATATTTTCAGTCAAGTCTTACAATATTGTCAGTACAAATGAAATGTATAAATCTTCTAAACAAAGTGTGAGTATTCATTTCTTGCGAGTCAAATTACGAACTAAGTTCCATCTCAGCAAATTATCTTTTAGCATAATAATAATAATATTTAGAATAGCGTTAATAATATTACATTTTCTATCTGTATGTACATACATATATTTGTTATATGCCATATGTTCTCAAGTTATTAAAGATTACCGCTTTTGAATCGAACATATACAATCATAATTGATAAAACTGCACTGGCTCGGTCATTTCACTCACACATCTTAAAGAGCAATTATTCGTAATTTATATTCTCGATATTCATGTAAACAAATACGAAATTACTTGTTTCACTTTTAATCATTGAAATTCAAATAATAAATATAACGATTGTTAATATTATTAGCTCTCTTCAGACATTTATTCAGTATTGTGTTTGTGTATAATGTATTTTAATATGTATATATGTTTATCTTGTTTCGAGTAAATATTGTTTAAACTCTAGCAACATGTAAATGACATTCTTAACATTTTCTCATTGGTGTGTTTGTTTTAGTTACATAATAAACAAATCTTTGCATATATAATATTTTGCTTGTATTTAGATTTAGTGATCGAAATCTAATATGTGTTTGTATTGTTATCCCCTAATAAAATGTTTGTAACATTTCTTTAAGTGGTATTTCAGATGATAACTTATTTCCTCTAACGAAACAACGTGTTTTTATTGTATTTAAAGTTTAATCATTATTGCTCACAACATATTTATGTGATGTGTAACTGAATATACCGGTGTTTTATTTCGCAGTGCTTATAATATTTGTTGTTTTTTTTTGCTGCTTGGTTTCCAAAAAAAGAAAACACTATGTATATTCAGACATGTTTAGCCTTAAAAAAATCATGTTTAACTAACGAGCATACTTGTGCCGTTGTGTTTTATGTAAAAAATTCATTGATGTAAATTATTTGTACTTTATTTTTAAATAAGTTCGTTCAATGTCTATTAAAAGAGAATCAGTATTGAAATTAGTATGCGTAAATGTGCATTGGCGAAATTCTCCTTAAATTTTTGTTTCATTTCTAGGGATTACCTGCTATTTTTAATATCCATGAGTAATCAGTACTCAAACGAAATTATAACAGCTGGGATATGTTACAGTTGAAGTGCTGTATATTTAATCAAATCTAATTTTATTTGCGCACAACATTGACAGATAAAAATTATTGCATTGACTTTATACATCTCTTATCTCTTTATTAAATACAATTACGAATACATAGCTATTAAAATTCAGATAATACTTAGGTGATAGAGTAAATAAAATTAAGTATATCTAAAGCTAAAGTTTAATTTCCTTTAAATGGTCCAGCCATTTACACAATAAATTACAAAAATAAATATCATTTTTTTAAATTCATTTGTTCAAATAAAATCTTGGAATATCAATGCCCCGATAACTAAATAACATAAATCAAAAATAAATTATCTATTTAAGTTTGTAATACTAATGAATCACATGTCACTTTAATGAGTACTAAATTCATTTGTATTACGCTGTTTAAACCAAATACTGCTGAATTAAATTAAACAGATGACTAACGTAGAATGAGAGTAACACATTGATTTAATTTTGCAGGAAACGCCAAGTGGATGTCAAGATACTCTGCAGGAAACTACCTAGTGGTAACTGCTAATAACTGTATCAATTTGATCATTCTTTTGTGCTGGGTTCCTCCGTCGTCCACAGATACTTCTTTGCCATGCTATACGCCAATCCCGCTGTTAAACACGCGACTACAGTCCCCTGAGCTGCAACACGAAGCTGCATCAAAAATACACTGGGGCTCATTTCTCCACGCCTTTTGAATTTGTATGCTCCGTACAAACAAGCCAGCGTTAATCCACCAATACCTAAACAAATATTTCATCAATTGATTAAAAGGGTAAGTAAAATCAATATTTAAAAATTAGTTCAACTTACCAATCGGGAAAACTGGCATTTCTTTGGATTTTCTGGCCAAACGATCGGATTTTGATTCGTCGACATAGTCGAATATTTGATTACTTGACATGATTCTAGAATCAAAGTTCAATTTTTTTTACACTTATTTTATAATTATGTTCACAAAAAATGATTACATAAATATATAGGTCAGTGAGGAATTTAGTAATGATGTAACAAATGTCAAAATTTAAAAATTTGTATAAAATGGCCCTTTTAATATTGTAGTAGCTAACCTTTTTGTGTTATAAGTCTTGAAGGACGTGAAGAAAATTAATCAATTCTACGAAAATTATGTCAGATGAATGTTTGAAGTTCACTTTAACATAAGAAAGAACGTATTGCGACTGACACAACGTCCAGTTAACTTAAATATGACAATTATTGGCGGGACGTGATAACCAACTCGTCGTCAGCGCCCGTTTCGTCACTTTTTATGACCTTCCCCACCTTGACATGCATAGCACGCATGACGTCTGTATTTCTCAGAATTCCTGGAAATTACGAGAACGAAAATTTATCAAATCTTTAGAAATTATGCTTTTTTTTATATATATATCTTGTTAAACACTTTTATTTGAAAATATGCTTTTGCCAATTTTTATAAAATTAAACGTCAAAAACAGCTGATTTCTAATATGTCTATATGCCGTACTTGTACTACTTCGAAAACCTCATTAGTTTCTCTTTTTATACATAAAATAAATGATGAATTGTTAAAAGATATATTAATTAAATGCACAGCAATCAAGGTACATGATAAAAATAAAGCTGATGATATTGTAAAAGAAATATTGTTACAGGTTTCAGAAGACGATTTGCTACCACAGATGATATGCAATTCTTGTGTAGAAATACTTTTAATTTCGTACAAATTTAGAAGGAGTTGTCAAGAAAATGATCTGAAGTTACGGACTACATTGAACGAAAAACAATTGACTGTCTTGGATGAAAAACAATGGACTGTTTGGGATGAAAAACAATGGACTGTCTTGGATGAAAAACAAAGGAATATATCTAATTCCTCACCCGAGGTACAATTTTAATCAAGTATTTTATCTGATAATTCATTGTTATTTATTTTCCAGATTAATATTGAAAGTAGTGTGGATTCTTATATATTAAATGCAACTCTTTCTGAAAATTCTAAAGTAGAACCCAAACAAACGCCAATTATTCAGCATAAATCAAAATTACAATGCGATTTATGTGGAAAAACATTTACAAAAAAATCTAGTTTAAAGTATCATTTTCGAATTCATAGCGGTGAACGAAATTTTAATTGCTCTGATTGTGATAGATCATTTCCGACTTCTTCTCAATTAGCCGTCCACCAAAGATCGCACAATGGATACAAGCCACACGTATGTAAAGTATGTAACAAAACTTTTTCTAAATCCTCAAATTTAAATGTTCATTTATTGATGCATCGAAATGAGAAACGATTTACTTGCTCTGTTTGTGAGAAGAAGTTTTCACAGAAAATTCACTTAATTTATCATCAAAATTTGCATAGTGGCTTTAGGCCCTTTTCTTGTCATTGTGGGGTTGCTTTTATAACTGAAAGTAATTTAAAAAGACATGCTAACAGTCATGTGGGTATAAAGAATTATTTGTGCAATTTTTGTGGCAATTTATTCGCGTGGGAACGCCTTCAACAACCGAATCTAATGCAACAGAATCTATTGTGACAGAATATGCATCACCCGATTATTCAAAATCCGAAAGTGGGCGTGACTGGTTGATATTATGCATCACCCGATTATTCAAAATCCGAAAGTGGGCGTGTCTGCACCATTTTATGCATCGGCCGAAAGTAGGCTGAGCCGAACGAAAGCTAGACGTTTGAAGCTATAACGGTAGATGGCAGTGTACAATAGCTTTTGCTTCTTGTCACTAGAGTATGTAGCAACACTTTATTACCGACTTGAATGAAAGAATACAAGACATACGTTTTCAGCTGTCATAATGACTAAAGTGAAAATTGCAGGTTATAAACAATAAATTGTTCAATTTATATAATTCTTACTCTAATGCTCAGTTTTTCAATCATCTGTTAAGATTTTGTTACAATTATCTGCTTATTAATCATAGGAAAATACATATAATTTATATTGCTGTTAGTTAACATTACTTAACAATCAAATGATAAACCGCACATGAGTTATGCCATAAATAAATAATAAATATTTGTGATTATGATATTTAATTATTAATGTAGTAGTAACTAGTATAAAACATAAACACGTATTTAAAAAATAAATGCAAAGATATTTAGAAAAAATTTGACATCTAACAAAAAAAAGTAGCCTGTACCTAATTTTAAAAATAATTGCAACTATGATTCATATTTTATGTTTCAGCAATAAATACAATTTTGAAAGTAATAGTACAGCATTTAATTCAAAAACTGTTCAGTAATATTATGAATATTGACTTGCGAAAGTGAAATATAGTTTCAAAGAAAACACTTGGCCATGTACGATATACAAAATTTATTAATGATATATTTATTTATTATTAATCCGTCATAATTATTATAATTTTGACATGCTATTTTTATAAATGGAAAAAATTACACGCCATCTTATTTCATAAATTTAAATAAATGGCCATTTTTTAAATAAAACATTTTGACATTGAATGTACCGACGGTAGTAATGACATCCGAAGATACTTACTTCTCTTAGGATTGTATATTGCCTTGTCCAACTCTGGAGAATAAATCTTTGTTTTCATTTAACAAACCTCAACTGTCAGTTGTTTGTTTCAAAATGAGTGAAACTGAAGATTCTATACCATCTGACAGAAAATATTGTGAAAGCAATTATAAATTAATTGCCAACAAAATCAAAGGGTCTATAGGAAGTAGCATATAAAAACTATCCAAAGCTGAAAGAAGTTTTGTAAATGAAGCAGACTATGAGATTTATTTGACGTTGAAGGTATTTAATACAAAACTTTTGGTTGATGTTTCGTAAAACGTTTATTTTTAATTTCATAGGTTATTTTGACAAATGGAATTGCTGACAGAAGAACGAATTATTACATATGTCTATTGTAGCAGCGCAAATGTGCTGCAAAAAACTACTACACATTAACAAGCAAACAAAAATTTCGGCAGCCAACCAACGAAGATACAATTGGGTTAGAGCAGTACAGCACATCCTGGAAGTATCTAACTTCAACCAAGTATTGGAAGAATAAGATTTCATATTAACGAAATCCCAAATATCCTCATATCTTACAACAATATCCTCTACAACACCGATACAAAAAGAATCAATCTCCACATACAGCCCAGATATCCAAACTTACGTACATAACTCCAACCTCCTGACACTCAACTTACCATACAAAATCACAAAACTAATGGCCAATTACGTACGGCAAACTTCAAAAACTTTCACATCTACTACAAAGGATTCCTACAAGCCTACCATCAGGATAATTTATGCACCCTATGCAACAATCTGGACAATGATGATCTACATCACTTTATTTTTCGTTGCCCCATTTTCTACGCCGCGAGTTAAGAATTCCTGGATAAATATACAGCTAACCACCCGGAAAGCGAAGCCAACAAAGCCCTCTTGTCCGACCTCACTACACACAAAATATACGATATACATAACTATGTAAACACATATAAAATACCTACCATCAGTTAAATGATCTAACAATGAAATGTACTTACTATTCCTTTGTATGAATTTTTTTTCTATGGCAAATATACTATTATTATTATTATTATTACATATATGTTTTGAAGAGGTTTAAGATTAGGATTTATATATTAATGTCGAAGAGATCAATATTTCAAAATGTTGAATGTAACAATTGTACCATTAACTTTTACAATAAATATATTGTTTTTCTGATTTTATCTACTAATAAATTACAAATGATACCTACTTTATCACTATTGATGTAATATTATCACTTTTTATAACTACTTATAAAATTAACTACTTTCCACAACTAAAATGGTATATCAAAACCTTGACATTTCGTAATCGAATTGAACAAATAATTATGTAGGTACCGATTATATTTTGCTGTCTATCTTCAAAAGAAACTATTATACTATTGTAATGAAATTATAAGAATCATATTTAATACTCAAATATTATGTACTAGTAATATAAATTATTATAGAAGAACTTGAAGTATAATATTTCCCCGTTTCCTACATATTATTTAATAACATATGAGATTACACTTTACAATTATGATAAAACTTTATTTCGGATGTACCATTAACTTGATGAACAATTTTAAATCGGAATATAATACAATAATTTTTTTTTAATTGTGGAAATTTTTATATGTCGAACGGGAATTGACAGAAAATATTTTAAAATTTTGCTTAAATAGCCCCAACAATTGTAAATTCGGACACCTAATTTTTTGTCAAAATAATCGTAATTCTAAAATATATAATTAATTGATACATTTCTATAAGCCAATTAAATAGATTTTTCGTTTATTTTGTAAGCATATTTGTGAATGGTTTTTAATTATGACTCGTGGAATAGCAATAACTTTGGATATTCGTAACATTATTGTAAAATATCATTTAGCTGTTGTAAGTGGAAGAAAGCTATCAACAGATCTAAAGCTAACTGACATCATAATAGTTATTTATTATACAAGTATTTGATATACCAATAAAACACAAGTATAATACAAAATTTTATCCACAACTCATAATTATAGGTAGGTACCGAAAAAGATGGGTCGTAACGTTTAACGTTGATTCAGTTATATAGAGTTTTTCAAAATACGGTAGATCTTGAAGTGGTTGCTAAGTAATAAGTTGTTTACTGTGTTTTATAGAATATAAAACACTAGTGATTTATGAGCCTTATGTTGGGTTGCAAGAAAAAAATAGATCTCTTTAGTTAAAGAATTATTTATCCAGCTACAGTATCAAAAGCAATTTTCAGCAAACGTTAATTGCTAATGAAATATGTGTTATCTTAAGTAAGAAGTAATAAATGTTATACCAACATATTAATTGTATCTTTCTTTTTTCAACAATCAATGATTCGTTTGTTGTAATTTTTGCATTCATAGAATGTGTTGAGAGAATTCGTCGAAAATCTTAGGCAAAATATTTAGCAGATTTATCTCTACAGAAATTAGTTGTAGATTTAGTAAAAGCTGGTCACATTTTCAAATATTTAGGTGTGATACAACAATTTCATAAATTAAAAAATTTCAAAACGGATCATATTCTTATTAGTTTAGTTTTTAACTGAAACATATATTTTTTGATCATGATCGCCACCTAAAACTGTAAACAAGTGGTATTATCTTTATATTATAAATTCTTTCAGCTATTTCATATATAAAACGAACAAATTAATCAAATTTTTCATAGATTTTACAATAAATGTCATCCGAAGGCATACTACTCGCAATACACCATGTGATTCTTATCAAAAATTGGAGGATCTTTTCATAAATGAATAAACAAACTATTCAAATTTATTGCTTTTATTCAATCATAATAAACTATATTGAAATAAATACCTTAATAACAGATTGGTAAATGAGAAAATTTGCTTTTGTTTCAAAGATAATAAATAATATTTATTCAAAATATAAAATTGGATTACTAGGGGCATTTTATATTGGTAAATGTAATATAAATCATGTCAACATGATAATTAGTGCTATGACTAGCATCTTACATATTTAAAATTTAAGTACACACTTTTCCTGTTTAACTTTATTCTAATTGTGCTCAGATATTTGTTGATGTACTTACCATAACAATAAATGTAATATTCACTATTAAAAAAACAACTTATTTCCAGAATTATCAATAATTTTTTACGAAACATGTTATCTAAATCTGGAAAAATCAGTCCTACAATCCCAATATAATATTAGTTTAATAGAAAAGTATAGTAAAAAACCGTCCAAACTTTATATTATTAATTTATGTGTAGAGCTATTTAATCATGCAATGAATCATTAGGAAGATATTCTAATAGTCTGAAATAGTAAGTGACGAAAGTAAGGCATGTTTGACATAAAGTTGTCACAAGTATTAGAAAACCATTACACAGATAATAAAGACTTAAAGAAGAACTGTATTTATTTGTCAATATTTTTTTACAATATTAAAACAACACACTATTATATAAATACATAGCTAACTTTGATATATCATATTTTATAATAAACTGTCATGACAACACCCCCACTCAGTTTATTTCTTGCAAACCTATTTTTGTAATTAAACGATGAAATTGATTCGATAAAATTCCTTTTGTCAGCTACTTGTTCTCGAGATGGCAGATATTCTAATTTAATCTTCTGATCTTGTACCTTTTCGCGTATAAAATGCAATTTTATATCAACGTGTTTCATCCGTGTATGTTCTACAGGATTTTTAGTTATTTGAATACAAGCCTGGTTGTCCTCAAATATTATTGTAGGGTAGTTGACATAAATTTTCATATCAAGTAACAAATTTTGAAGCCATAATGCCTCGCATGTAGCAGAAGTTACAGCAATATATTCTGCTTCACAGATTTACTTATTATTATTTACTATTATTTACTTGTTCTGCTTCAGTAGAAGACAGTGCTACCGTCGGTTGTTTTCTAGTAACCCACGATACTATGCATCCATAAACCATAAAACAATAACCAGTTGTTGACTTCCGGTCATGTTCATCATTCCCCCAGTCAGCATCAGCAAATCCTTGCAATACTAATGCCTGGTGATTTTCAAATACAAGTTCATAGTTGATGGTCTTCTTCAAATATCTTAATACTCTTGTAAGATGTTTCCAATGGGTATCTGTTGCTACATTCAGAAAACGGCTGAAGTAATTTATACATAAACTCAAATCTGGTCTAGAACCTAGCATGAGATACATTAAATAGCCAAGTAATTTACGATACGATTTTGTTTTTAATTTGAGATAACGTCTTTACTACTCAATTTGGACTTCTATATTAATTTATTTTGGACAAAATAGACGAAAAGTAAACAAATATATTTAGAGGTTATAGGTTTTGAAATATCAAACAGTCCAGTTTATTCCTATGGTAGCCCAACTCGCCGTAATTTTGACATTAGTGGCTAATTTGGTGACAACGAAGAATGTCAAAGTTATCGAATTGAGTTTTTAAACGCCAAATCGTGACAATGAATCTGGTGATAATTCTGAATTAATTTAGGGAATTTTTAGTTATCAACGCCATTCGTGACAATGAAACAGGGGAAACTGATTATGTGTATTTACCGCCTGCAACAGACTTCACATCGAAGCTATCAATGACGGCGACGGCCATTCTTTATTATTTTTGAATTGTTGAATAGAATCGTTAGTTCATATTTTACGTAACATAGTTTGTTGTGTGAAAATAAATAAGTTAAAATGCAAGTCTATTTATGTATTAAATAGTGTAGATAACACACTATCCAATTAAGCAACTAACCTCAATTTTATTTAAAGAGTAAGTGTAAACATAACATTTATTTATTAATAACACATTTGTTACAGTTGCTTATATTGACATAAAGTGAAACTTTTGAACTGTCTATCTTTCTTCTTTTTTAGAAATGCAATTCACTTGGAATATTGCTCAACATTGAATACTGGACACCAGAAAATTTATAAACTATACTTTTCTTCATGAAATATGCCAGCAGTACATTTCCAGACATGATTTTATATTAGCATATATGTTAGATCTGGTAAGTTTTAGCTTTTATTATTGATATAATTTATATTTTATATATATATATAATTTTTTAGATGAAGAAAATGTGTAGTGCATCGTTATGGTCAAAATACTCAATAATAAAACCGATGCTGTTGGTTAATGAAAATTTGAACATCACACGATTTTCAAAAGTGGTACCATTTTAAAAAAAAGTTATCAGTTGGTTATCAATCCACACAATCCAATGCATTTAGAAGAGACGAATTTCACCTGTATATGAATGAATCTTTTGATAAAGGTAAAAGATAAATAGGAAATTTAATAATTAGATAAAAACGTAACATAATCCTCCATATTCTGTAACTATCATTATCTATTAGTGAGATGTTTTATTTTTCATAGTTATTATATAGATGATTAAATTTCGATATTCTGAGATCAGAATAATTTACCCCATTTTTATGTTATATTCATGCATTTTGTTTATTAATATATGTAGCTGTTATTATAAAAAAATAATACAATGACAGATTACTGACATTTCCGTAAAAAATGTTAAAAATATTTTTTTTATACTGGCAGTTTCGTGCGAGAGCAAAATTAATAAAACTAAAATATAAGTAACAATAGATTATTGTGTGTGAATGGCGAAATGATGATAATCTGCAGATTAATCATTATAAATAAAACTGGATTTATAGTTTACATAGCACAACATAATATAATAAAAATGTAAATACACATAAGTACATGCATGTACCACTTTATAGTTCACTTACATAGCATGACATGTGAAAGACCAAATTTAATTTCATATGCTATGCTGTTCTCTTGTGAATCCTCTGTCATTTTCGGAATCTCTGTGACAATTGTGTGTTTATATGTGTTAAAAATTTAAATAATTTTGTTATATTATTCGGGTTTTACTCTTTCGACTATTTCGTTTCTTCATTATTATTTTAGTAGCAGCTACTATCATAACATCGCCTTCATCCATTTTCGAGCACGATCAAAATTATAACTGCCAAAATAACACCGAATGTGGCAATAATATAATAGGATGCGGGATGCGGGCACTCACGTGATATTGTGACGTAAAAACAGCTGTCCCGTGAAAGATCACTGCGCCACCTACAAAAATGAACTATTTTTTGGGACGAGATTTGAAAAGAACCCGGTTCCCCGCATCCTATACTAGGAATGTGGTTGGGAATAATTTTTATGCAAAAAAACAACAAAATTTAAAACTATAAAACCTTTAAAATCTCTTTTGTTATGTTATGCTATGCCTTATTATGCCATGTAAACTATAAATCCCGCTTAAGGGTTGTCATAAATTTATCGATCATAAAACAGATAATCAGGGGGGATCATTATCTGTTAAATATCGAAAAGTTATGACAATCCTAATTTTTTATAATTAATCTGCAGATTACCACCATTTTGTAATTTTGTGACTAAAATCTTTTATTCTGTTTAATTTATTTTACTTTTATGCATTTTCCTCTCGTTCAAAATTGCAACTGTAAAAAAAAAGATTTTTAACATTTTTTACGGAACTGTCCGTGAGCTGTCATTATATTACTTTTTGTAATAACAGTTATATATATTAGCAAACAAAATGCATGAATATAATATAAAAATATCAAGATAAATTGTTCTACTCTCAGAATACTGAAATTGTGATCATTTGTTAATAACGACGAAAAATAAAAACTATCATTAAGTTATTAATCATGAACAGAGGATGATACTGTTACAAAATATGGGGCAATGATTGAGTTACAGAATACGAAGGGTATATTTAATATTTTGCTTCGTTCCAGATTAATGCTATGATGTGTATAGCTAGTAGCTGTCGCGAAGAGTTTCATGCTGTATCTGAAAGATGTGCAAGCTACTGACTTACAGCTGATAATTACTATTCCATTTATTATTCCAGGAATACGTCATTGGTTCTCACTGGAATTCCTTCTGTTCATATTGGTAAAAATAATTACTGCTCTATCATTGTCAACATTATTGTCTAATGTTGTAATGTTCATTTAATAAAATAATTAATTAATTTAATTTAATAAAATACTTCAAATTTCATTTATTTAATTAAATATATGATACTTTGCTTAGCAACGATAAAGTACCTTTATATTTTATTACAGTTATCTGATACCGTTATAACTCATTTACTGGGCTGAAATCACTTCTGTAAACATGCAAATGCGATATAGTATGAAATAATAGTATATTACATAATAAGTCAGGAAACTGAAATAAATATATCATCACGCTTTTTACCCATTACTGGATGTGGCACTCTGCCGAAGCAGATCTCGATAAGTGATATATTTATGCGCGTGAAGTAAATACTATTTCTGTGGCTCTCCCTCTACTAACATCTTTGGGGGCCGTGATTTGATGGCTGGTAACCGCACTTCACGCGTAAATTATATCACGTAAAGTGCGGTTATCAGCCGTCAAGTCACGGCCTCCAAATATTTTAGTGAAGGTGGAGCCACAGGGGTAATTTAAATTTGGTGAAAATGTCGGCTGTGGGGATCGAACCCGGGTTCGCAGGATCCACAGGCCAACTGGATACACTGAGCCATTAATTGTTTAATTTAATCAATAATTAATCATAAATAATACAAAATGTTTAAATCTTTTAGTAAAATTTATATTGACAGCAGACAACGTATTTAAGGTTACAACATTTATTTGAATCTGGTAAAATGCATTTTCTAATTTTGATATATAAAGTATCACTTTTCAAAACTGATTGACGTTTTGAAAATATATCATTTTATTAATAGAATTCGTACATTTTTTAGTATTTGTGTGGCTTTTTCTATATCACAAGACTTGTGAGTTTTTCAGGATTATCTTGTATTTATAATTTTCTTTTTTTTGTGTTATTGAGATCGTATCACCCATTTTTGAGTAAATTCAAATTATGTTTGGCCTAATAAATACTACATTTGATTTTATGATGTGGAAGGTATTTTAAATTTGTATAATTGGTATAAAACTGAACTTTTTACTACAAGAATATGTACAATAAATAATATGTTTCATTTATAATAAAAAAGATATTTTATTCAAAGAAATCAAAAAGTCAGATAATCATTTCACCATCGTTCTGATGCTATCTCCAGTCCGGATGATTTACCTTAAATTGGTGATTAAAAAAAGGTATACAAAATAATACACAATATAATCATTTTAATTTTTAAATTGGTTTCCGTATTAATGTTAAATACTAATATTTGATGTAAAAATTGTACACACATGTAGTAATTACTGTAAACTTTACTACATTCGCAAGTAGATATAATATGATGGTATTTCATAAAACTACTATTATACATTATTCTTATACAACGCAATCTTAATTTTGCATGAAGTTGACATATGCTGTAGGAAACAATCCAATAAGTATGTTAACCAACAATATCATATATAAGACTTTATTGGTTTTTAGCAATCCAATTCTTTCCACCATATAATGCCTAAAATGTAGAATCATAATAAATATTAATTATTTATGGACAAACAATTTTGCATAACTAACCTTAAATTTCAATAGCTTAACGAACTTGTAGAAGAATTAATATACAAAATATTATAAATTAAAATCTAACTGTCTACTTGTTTCCATTATTTAATAGTTGCTTTGTATTTCATTGCAAAATTATTATATTATTGTCACTTTGACAGTTGAAAACGTATGTCGTATATTTTTCTATTTTTTCGTTCAGGTCGGTAATAAAGTGTTGCTAAATACTCTAGTGGTGCTCTAGTGACAAGAAGCAAAAATTATTGTACACTGCCATCTACCGGTATAGCTTCAAACGTCTAGCTTTCGTTCGGCCCAGCCTACTTTCGGCTGATGCATAAAATGATGCAGACACGCCCACCTTTCGGATAATGCATAATCGGCTGCATTAGATTCTGTGCCATTATTTTCGAAGCAAAATATTTTCGGATTTTGAATAATCGGGCGATGCATATTCTGTCACAATAGATTCTGTTGCATTAGATTCGGCCGTTGCAATGTCACCCATTCGCGTCATCTAATGATTTGAATAGACATTTGTTGACACATAGTATTGAGACGAATGCATTTATTTGTAATATTTGTTTAAAACATTTCACACGTTCTGCATCTTTGCGTAGACATACGAAAAAATTTCATAAATAATTTTAGAATTTGTGAGTCAGCCTTTAAATTGATAAATAATTTTAGAATTTGTGAATCAGCCTTTATAATTGGCCTACTTGTCTTTTCTTTTAAAGAACCTAACCTAGTTTTTTGA
Source organism: Pterostichus madidus (assembly GCA_911728475.2). NCBI lineage: Eukaryota > Metazoa > Arthropoda > Insecta > Coleoptera > Carabidae > Pterostichus > Pterostichus madidus. The sequence goes on along the minus strand of OU452306.1, from coordinate 39,549,143 downwards.
CAGTTCTATGAACTGACTATAATTCGTGTTTTAAATATATTTTTCCGCGAATTAACATGGAATTTAATTTACATAATGTATGTAGAACATGTTTATCATCTGAAATAATAGAAATGTGTTCTTTATTTGAAAATTCTTACTATAATAATATGTGTTTGGGAGAAATACTTTTCAATTGCTGTGCAATACAAGTAAGTTATTTAAATGAATTTCATCTGCATTTTCAACAAAGTACATATTATATTTTAGACTGATATCAATGAGACTTGCAAGAATATTTGTGTTGGATGTAAAACACAGTTATTATCGTTTTACAAATTCAAAAAGCAGTGCGAAGAATCTGATACTGTATTGAGTTCCTATAAGAATAATATTTCAACAGTTTTTGTTAAAGAATCTCGCGATGACATTCCAGGGGAATTGAAAATAAAACAAGAAATTATACATGAAGAAAACAGTAACACAGATGACCCTGCAAGATCTCATAGCCCAAGTCCAGAACCCGACACCACAATAAAAGGTAAATAAAAGAAATATTTTATAATTTTTATTTATTTTATCTAAATTTTGTAGAATCTGCGGATGAGGGTACAAACGATTGTAGTAGAAGAAAAAGTTCTCGTAATTCCAAGAGTAATTCAGTAGAGAAACCAACATACCAATGTACTATATGTTCAGAACAGTTCAAAAAGGTACTTAACATCATCCACATTCATAATTCCTTTTATTCAAACTAATCTCACGCAGCAAACTTTCGTACATTTGTTCTTGTATTAGTACACTTATTATAATATTATGGGTTAGGTGGCTCAGTGATATCGAGTCAGCCTGTGGATTTGATAACCTGGGTTCGATTCCCACTGACGACAATTTTCACCACGTTCAAATTACCTCTGTGGCTCTCCCTCCACTAACTTTGTGGGCCGTGATTTGACGGTTGACTTATCGAGATCAGCTACAGTAGAGAGTGCTACACCTAGTAATGGGTAAAAGGCGTGATGATATATTTATTTATATATTATTGAAAGTATTTTCTGTATAAAAAAATAAATATATCATCACGCCTGCTACCCATTACTGGATGTGGCACTCTGCCTTAGCAGATCTCTGTGATATATTTAGCGTATGAAGTACGGTTACCAGCCTTCAAATTACGGCCCCCAAAGATGTTAGTAGAGATGCCACAGGGATAGTTTTAATGTGATGAAAATAATTGACTCCAAACTGATTTTTTAGTTGACGTATTTGGAACAACATGTTTCAACACACGAAAGTGCAACGCCTTACGTGTGCAAAGAATGCGGCAAATGTTTCCAAAAATACAAGAATTTAACTCTTCATCAGAAGTTACACACGGGGCAAAAGCCTTACTTATGTACAATTTGTGGTAAATATAACATCAACTGACTTGTTTTTTTGTTTCTATAAATTTGCTTCTTCTTTAAAGGGAAAAGTTTTGCTCTGTCCGGGAACCTGAAGGCTCATCTAAGAATACATTCAGGAATTAAACCATATTCTTGTCAGGAATGTGGGAAGTCTTTCACGCAGTGGTCCTCACTAAGAAGTCATCTTGTTTGTCATTCCGGTGAACGATCGTATGTTTGTGCCATTTGTGGAAAAACATTTACAAGAGCTGGGATTTTATCTCGCCACATGACTTCCCATTCGGACGAAAAGAAATATCCCTGTAATATTTGCAGCAAAAGGTTTGAAATTCATTCAAAAGTATGACATATGTGGATCGCGACACATAGAATTCTATTTGCGACAATTATAATTTTACTTAATATAGCATAATATATAACCTGTGATTTTTTGTATAAGATAGAACATAAATAATAACTACATTTCTACCGGAGATAATTTGCTGATTTGAATTATATATGGCGTGAATTCAGATTATTTTTTTTTAACTATAAATATAAATGGGGCACGTTTAGTTAGCTTTTAGGACAGGTTAAATGACTTTAAAATAGAGAGAAAAAAGAGTTGAAAATTGTTTTAAGAAATATTTGGCAGCCGAAATCCTTGCCATCATCTTCTTGGAGCTCTCAGCTAGCTCTTTAAATAAAAGAGGTTTTTAATGTTTAATGCAGTTTTGAAGAAGGGAAAAATAAAAATAATTTTCCTGAATATTAGATTACTCGGCTTTAATATTTGAAAAATATTTAATTCGACAATCAGGCCAATCTAAATATTTGCTATATAATAAACATTAAAATGGCTTTAATAAAAAAATGTTAAACGATTTTTGTCAAAAAGAAAATCCTAGTGAAATTGTCACATTTTACAGCCCAATTCTCAAAAGAATTGGCTAGTTTTGAATTTTTTATTATTTAAATATTAAAGCCTAGTAATCCAATATCCAGGAAAATTATTTAAATTTTTTCCTGTATTATCAACTTCTGGCTAAATTCAATAAAATTCCAACAAAATAACACTGTTTTAAGAACTAGTTGATGAATATCAAATATATAAACTACAGTAATTATAACGAAGTTATAAAAGTAGCTAGCCCATCTTTGAAAATATTCCTTGCAGTTTCTTGATTAATTTGTTTTGCAGATTCAAGAATTCAAGCCAGCGAGCTCGACATTTAATCATTCATACGGATGAGAAGAAATACCAGTGTACAGTCTGTGGAAAAGCATTCAATAGATCGAGTAATCTCAACGTACACAAAAAAATTCACACTGGAGTTCGACCACACGGATGTCCAATTTGCGGGAAGAGATTCATTCAACTACACTGCTTGAAGTCGCATATGAACACGCACTGTTGATTAAATAATCAAAAAAGTAGGTATGTCAAATAATATTTATGTAAGAATGAAATAAAACAAATAAAATATTTCAATGATTCTTTATTAAAATACTTTTAAATTAACAATGGATTAGTAGATTCCAATAGGGGGTGGGCTGCCATAAACAAGGTTCCACGATGTTGGAAATTTGATGTTGTGATTATCATTTTTGGATAAACATTTTTGTAGAATTTCAAGTACTGCAATAGCGTCTGGTCGGTTGTCACCTTCAGATGTATATTTCACTAAGAGAGTAACTTGAATTGATTCATTTATTAATAATTCATACAATGATGTTGCAAATCCGGATCCGTGAATTACGATTCTATTTTCTGTACAGTCTAGCGGCTGCACTTTATTTTTCAGTAATACTTCTGTCAAATTAGTATTTGTTATAAATCTAAATAATCCGGCACTTGGATCGTGCATTTCGTAAGAAAATGTACTTGTCAATATAATAACTTGTTTAAATTTCTCTTGGACGATGTTTGATTTCAAGTCATTTAGAAACATATTCACCATTCTTGGTTCTATGGTTGATCTTATTTGTAGTACTACCAATTTGTCTGTAGTAGAACCATATAATTCACATGCAGTACAGTTATCTTTCGATGTGCTATCAAAAGGATTTGATCCATATACAGGAATTATTGCTTTGTGCCAAACTGTGCCGAGTTTTGTGAGGTTAAACGATGAAATTATTAAATCAATCGTTAATTGTCCCACATTTCCAGCAGAAATTGCAGGTACTATAAATGTATAATCTGAGAAATCTATTTTATTATTAAATCGAAACATGATTTCTTTATAATCACTACTTTCTTGATTACTTATTTTGACAAGTCGAAAAGTTCAAATCATTGTTTGTAACTAGAGTTGAAACCTAACCTACAGAAAATTTGAAACGTTACTAGAATGTCAAATCCGTTACTTGCAACATCAATGTAAAATAATTTTAATTTATTAATGATATTCTCTGTCGAAGCAGATCTCGGTAAAAGTGTCACACCCAGTAATGGGTAGAAGGCGTGATGATCTATTTATATTTATTTTATTTTATGATATTCTCAAAACTGTTTAAACAAATCCCAATCTGTTCGTAATAATTTATTGTTTTCAATTATAGACTAAATTTGAAACAGAAATAACTTTCAGTTGCCTGTTGTACAAGTTAAATGGTAAATGTCAAAATTTATATTAGAAGCTCATAAAGAAAAAAGTTTTCACCAAAATATTGAGAAAATATAACAATAGACAAGTCTTATTTGAAAGAATGGTGTGTGGACATCATTTTTTGAATCTGCAAAGTTGAATTAGAGATATAAGGTTGTTTATTTTAATTCTAAGATTAAAAAAATTTGAATAACAAGTTTATATCCTTTGTAGATTCATTGTTAGATGTGTGAGAGGAGTGAGCGTGAGTAATTTGAGATGAATGAAAAGTATAATAGGAGTGATTGGATATTGTGATTGAATGTTTGTTGTCTGATAAGTAAATGGGCTTATATGTAGGGAACTATGAGTGTGGTTGAAGCGAGGATGAGAATGTTTGACGAGGATTATTTATTTGATGAATATGTTGAGCGAATGTATTGTGAATGATTCTGGAGTTCGTGCTACCCATTTTATGGAATATAGCATGATGTATTATGATGTATGTATGTATATCTTATATATCCTGTATATGCTTTACAAAAAAATTGTGACTCTTAGTTAATTAAGATATTCTTATAGTTTTCACAAACGCACAAACACTTTGTAAATACAAAAATTAAAATGTGAATTCACGTCTATCTCGTGACAGGCACATACTATATCATTAATTTGGACCCATTGGATGTAGTTTTTAATTTTTTTATATTTACTATAGCCATATGAGCTTTTTGGCATGATAAATATTTAAAGAGAATATTTATTTATAATAATATCAAAAGTAAAATTATAAATATTTTATTTGCAGTGTATATGTCTATTCTTGTATCGTTCAAGGTAACATTTATAAACTTCAGTTAGTACTAATGAATCCGGTCGAAACCTGCAAACACGTAACATCGCTCGGGCTAGCATTGTCTATCTCTCTCTAGCACATTGTAATCATTGGAGTAGTTGCGCAAGACTCGCCACTTGTCTCGAAATCGTTGTTGTGTACAGACGTAGAAACGCGCTTCGTACTTTTGCATTCCTAAAACTTATCCTCCGAACACGCTAGTGCCTTCACGTGGGGGCCCAACATACTTTCTAACTTTCTACATACATTAGGCAAGTTTGAATTAGCGTACGCAGGCGGGTGGGCGAAACCCTCGCGACCAAGGCCATAGTTTGGTTCCGGTCGCCCAGCTAAAGAGTCAGTTGCCGATGTCTTTGGAGGCGGCGCCGCCAAATCCCCCCGTTAGGGTGTGTCCATGGTATCCTGGAGAGTCCTAGAGGCCGTGCTTCCTCCATTGCACTGCAACTACTCTTCCTATGGCTCGGGTAGGTTCAGTAGGCGGAAACCGAAAGGTCGTGCTCACGAAATATGGGCAGCGTTATTGTGAAAAAGGCAAGCAACACTTCCGGTTGCTTTGTCGTAGATTCATTGCGGTTAATTAGCTAAACGTACACAAACATTAGGTAGGGATAAGGCAAGAACAGAAGCGAAGAGAGAACGAAGAAAGAACGAAGAACGAACAAAGAAATCAACATTGAACACAACGTGAAGATCAAGAAATGTATAAATGGGTTGAATGGAATGAACGAAATGTGTAGTATGAATAATGGTAAATGCTGTATGTTGATTTATCATAACTTGTCTATTGTTCTATTTTATTGCATTTTGTTCTGAGTTTCTGTTTCAGGTTCGTCAATCATCAAATGTCTTTATGTATGTTATTTCTAATGTTTCCAGTTATTCTATGTTACTAATTCATTGTTTTTATGTTTATAGGGACATCACGGGACCTGCAAGCATCTCCTGCGGCCTCAGCATCATCGTGGAACAGCTGGTGTTCATACCAGCGTCATCGGAGCTGCCGCCATCCTGGACAACGTTACCGGTGTTTGTATCATCATCGTGGAGCAACTAGAGTTCTTACCAGCATCATCGGAACTGTTATCATCGTGGATATCATCACCGGAGTCATCGTCATCTCTTGCAACATCGCAGAAACTTGGCAGTAACATCAGCAAACCCGAGATCGAACATCAAGTCCGCTGATGAATGTTTTCACAAACAACTTATTACAATATTTTTTATTCTTAAAGAATAAATATGTTTTAAAGATAGTTACTGTAAATTATCAATTGAAAACATATTTATTATTGTTTTTAACATATTAAATTACAATCATTTTATTTATATGTGAATACAATGTTTATTGCAATTATATTGTATAATATCTGAGTACAATGTTTATTGCAATTGTTTGATTTATATGTGAATACAATGTTTATTGCAATTATTTTATTTATTTGTGAATACAATGTTTATTGCAATTGTTTTATTTATTTCTAAATACAATGTTTATTGCAATTATTTTATTTATTTGTGAATACAATGTTTATTGCAATTATATTGTATTTTTCTGAGTACAATATTTAATTCCAATTGTTTTATTTATTTGTGAATACAATGTTTATTGCAATTACATTGTATATTTCTAAGTATAATATTTAATTCCAATTGTTTTATTTATTTCTAAATACAATGTTTATTGCAATTGTTTTATTTATTTCTGAATACAATGTTTATTGCAATTGTTTTATTTATATGTGAATACAATGTTTATTGCAATTACATTGTATATTTCTGAGTACAATATTTATTGCAATTGTTTTATTTATTACTGAATACAATGTTTATTGTAATTGTTTTATTTATTTTTGAATACAATGTTAATTGCAATTGTTTTATTTATTACTGAATACAAGGTTTATTGCAATTGTTTTATTTATTTCTGAATACAATGTTTATTGCAATTATTTTGTTTATTTGTGAATACCATGTTTATTTGAAGTCGGTACAAAGCCTGGATCAGTGACTTGGATGAGGCTGACGGGGCAAGCCGCTGATCCTACCTTCCCAGCATTCGCTGTATCACCAACAGGAAACCCCGTCACAAAACTCTTGGTAGAAGGTTGGCTTCATCGTTGTTGCTGCAACAGCATCTGTAAAACAAACACAATAAAATCATTAGAAACTATCACAAATAATATTTATAAAATAGTTACATTGAATCGTTCATCATATATTTAAAACATGAATTTTAAAAGTTTTCTTTACAATATTTATATTGAATATATTTTAAAATTTGAGAATACTGACAGAATTAATATTAACTCATTTAGAATAATTACCTACTTGTATTTAAAACAGAATGGAAATATAAATAGTTAATCAATATTAAATAAATAAAAGGCATCAGAAATCCAACATTATTTAAAAGAAAATTATAATGAATTATAAAGAAAATATACAATGTAATTGCAATAAACATTGTATTCACAAATAAATAAAACAATTGGAATTAAATATTGTACTCAGAAAAATACAATATAATTGCAATAAACATTGTATTCACAAATAAATAAAATAATTGCAATAAACATTGTATTTAGAAATAAATAAAACAATTGCAATAAACATTGTATTCACAAATAAATAAAATAATTGCAATAAACATTGTATTCACATATAAATCAAACAATTGCAATAAACATTATACTCAGATATTATACAATATAATTGCAATAAACATTGTATTCACATATAAATAAAATGATTGTAATTTAATATGTTAAAAACAATAATAAATATGTTTTCAATTGATAATTTACAGTAACTATCTTTAAAACATATTTATTCTTTAAGAATAAAAAATATTGTAATAAGTTGTTTGTGAAAACATTCATCAGCGGACTTGATGTTCGATCTCGGGTTTGCTGATGTTACTGCCAAGTTTCTGCGATGTTGCAAGAGATGACGATGACTCCGGTGATGATATCCACGATGATAACAGTTCCGATGATGCTGGTAAGAACTCTAGTTGCTCCACGACGATGATACAAACACCGGTAACGTTGTCCAGGATGGCGGCAGCTCCGATGACGCTGGTATGAACACCAGCTGTTCCACGATGATGCTGAGGCCGCAGGAGATGCTTGCAGGTCCCGTGATGTCCCTATAAACATAAAAACAATGAATTAGTAACATAGAATAACTGGAAACATTAGAAATAACATACATAAAGACATTTGATGATTGACGAACCTGAAACAGAAACTCAGAACAAAATGCAATAAAATAGAACAATAGACAAGTTATGATAAATCAACATACAGCATTTACCATTATTCATACTACACATTTCGTTCATTCCATTCAACCCATTTATACATTTCTTGATCTTCACGTTGTGTTCAATGTTGATTTCTTTGTTCGTTCTTCGTTCTTTCTTCGTTCTCTCTTCGCTTCTGTTCTTGCCTTATCCCTACCTAATTTTTGTGTACGTTTAGCTAATTAACCGCAATGAATCTACGACAAAGCAACCGGAAGTGTTGCTTGCCTTTTTCACAATAACGCTGCCCATATTTCGTGAGCACGACCTTTCGGTTTCCGCCTACTGAACCTACCCGAGCCATAGGAAGAGTAGTTGCAGTGCAATGGAGGAAGCACGGCCTCTAGGACTCTCCAGGATACCATGGACACACCCTAACGGGGGGATTTGGCGGCGCCGCCTCCAAAGACATCGGCAACTGACTCTTTAGCTGGGCGACCGGAACCAAACTATGGCCTTGGTCGCGAGGGTTTCGCCCACCCGCCTGCGTACGCTAATTCAAACTTGCCTAATGTATGTAGAAAGTTAGAAAGTATGTTGGGCCCCCACGTGAAGGCACTAGCGTGTTCGGAGGATAAGTTTTAGGAATGCAAAAGTACGAAGCGCGTTTCTACGTCTGTACACAACAACGATTTCGAGACAAGTGGCGAGTCTTGCGCAACTACTCCAATGATTACAATGTGCTAGAGAGAGATAGACAATGCTAGCCCGAGCGATGTTACGTGTTTGCAGGTTTCGACCGGATTCATTAGTACTAACTGAAGTTTATAAATGTTACCTTGAACGATACAAGAATAGACATATACACTGCAAATAAAATATTTATAATTTTACTTTTGATATTATTATAAATAAATATTCTCTTTAAATATTTATCATGCCAAAAAGCTCATATGGCTATAGTAAATATAAAAAAATTAAAAACTACATCCAATGGGTCCAAATTAATGATATAGTATGTGCCTGTCACGAGATAGACGTGAATTCACATTTTAATTTTTGTATTTACAAAGTGTTTGTGCGTTTGTGAAAACTATAAGAATATCTTAATTAACTAAGAGTCACAATTTTTTTGTAAAGCATATACAGGATATATAAGATATACATACATACATCATAATACATCATGCTATATTCCATAAAATGGGTAGCACGAACTCCAGAATCATTCACAATACATTCGCTCAACATATTCATCAAATAAATAATCCTCGTCAAACATTCTCATCCTCGCTTCAACCACACTCATAGTTCCCTACATATAAGCCCATTTACTTATCAGACAACAAACATTCAATCACAATATCCAATCACTCCTATATACTTTTCATTCATCTCAAATTACTCACGCTCACTCCTCTCACACATCTAACAATGAATCTACAAAGGATATAAACTTGTTATTCAAATTTTTTTAATCTTAGAATTAAAATAAACAACCTTATATCTCTAATTCAACTTTGCAGATTCAAAAAATGATGTCCACACACCATTCTTTCAAATAAGACTTGTCTATTGTTATATTTTCTCAATATTTTGGTGAAAACTTTTTTCTTTATGACCTACTAATATAAATTTTGACTGTAATAATTGTGCGATGATTTGAAATATAAGACATTTACCATTTAACTTGTACAATAGGCAACTGAAAATTATTTCTGTTTCAAATGTAGTCTATAATTGAAAACAATAAGTTATTACGAACAGATTGGGATTTGTTTCAACAGTTTTGAGAATATAATATAATAATATAAATATATCATTACGCCTTCTACCCATTACTGGGTGTGGCACTCTTACCGAGATCTGCTTCGGCAGAGAATATCATTAATAAATTAAAATTATTTTCTTACATTGATGCTGCAAGCAACGCATTTGCCATTCGAGTAACGTTTCAAATTCAGGGAGTGTCGCCCTGCGCTTGTTTTTGAAAGTGAATTCCACACAATTGCAGTTAAACACTCTATGAAAGAAATGAAAACGAACTAAAAAATAAATAAATAAATACATCATCACGCCTTTTACCCATGACTGGGTGTGGCACTCTTCAGGAGTAGATCTCGGTAAGTGATATATTTATGCGCGTGAAGTGCGGTTACCAGTCGTCAAATCACGGCACCCAAAGATGTTAATGGAGGGGGAGCCACAGAGGTTATTTTAATGTGGTGAAAATTGTTTGTCGGTTGTGGGAATCGAACCTAGGTTCTCAGGAACCACAGGCCGACTCGATACCACTGTGCCACCAACCCCATAAGGGAGATTTATTCAATTGGGCATTATAGTTTTACTTTTATATACTTTTTTTTTACTTACATACTTATGAAATGTGTCCTTAATAATAACAGCTCCGGTTACGCTGTTAAGAACACCAACTCCAAAATGATGCAGAAAATGATATTGAAACTATGGTGTCACTATACATAAAAATAATATATTAGTAACAAAGAATAATCGAAAATATTAAACAAAGTATTAGTTTAACATTTGTGAATAAAGGGGCAAAACAAATTAGGTTTATTGTCTAACAGTATGACTATAACTATGATCATTTGCCTTTCTATTCATACGTTTCAACTTCGAATGTTCACTATTTTTTTGTATTAATACATTAAATATTAACTTTCGTTCCTATTTCACTTCTTCGATAGGGTTCTTGATATAATAAAAGCGAGTCAAAACTAAAATACATTTGAATTTGTAAATCGTAATACTTACAAGTTGATGATGTAGTTAGATAAAATATATCTGTGGTGTGTTGTTGTTGTTTTTATTAACGGTAAGATGTGATACAAATACTATATTTTATACAAGTAAGACGGCAAAAATTTTGGCCACTTTAATCGTTCTAAAGCAGGATTCCGAGCTAATCTTCTTCTAGCAAGTTCTCTCCAAGTTGGTTTCCTTTTCTTTCGTACTTTACTGCAAATAAATGCCATCATGTATTCCTAACAAACATCTCATACTGAGAAAACAAAAATTACATCACATTACATGCTCTTTTCTAATTTAATTATCGCCAACACGCCATCTTGCATGGTTTTCGCAGCGCAATATTCCGTCAGACCAATTCTCTGTTTATTTGAAATGTCGTAAATTCCGCCGACGGTTTCTGAATGTTCTCCTGCTGTGCCCCGGACTTGTAGATTGTATTTAGCCGCAACTTCCTCCAACTTTGCTTTCTTCTTTGCCAATTTTGGAATTTTTACATGGACTGACGCCCTTATAGTTGTTCCTAATCAAAAGAACAACTAAATCAATTATTATTTTAGAGAAAATGCATTCCTATGTAAAGTATTTACTTGAAAAATATTAATAAACAATAACTAAATTATGAGATTTGACGCCTGGTAACTGCACTTCACGCGCAATATATATCAATTACCGAGATCTGCTACGGCAGAGTGCCACACCCATTAATGGGTAGAAGACGTGATGATATATTTATTTATTTAAATTTAATGGAGCTATTAACTTATATTACAATTTTCATCACATTTCCTCCTTTACTAACATCCTTAGGGGCCGTTATTTGACGGCTGGTAACCGCACTTTACGCGCAAAATATATCAATTACCGAGATCTGCTACGGCAGAGTGCCACACCCAATAATGGGTAGAAGACGTGATGATATATTTATTTATTTAAATTTAATGGAGCTATAAACTTATATTACAATTTTCATCACATTTTTCCCTCTACTAACATCCTTAGGCGCCGTTATTTGACGGCTGGTAACCACACTTTACGCGCAAAATATATCACTTGCAAAGATCTGCTTCGGCAGAATGCCACACCCTGTAATGGGTAGAAGGCGTGATGATATATTTATTTAAATTTAAATTAAATAAATATATCATCATGCCTTCTACCCATTACTGGATGTGGCACTCTGCCGTAACAGATCTCGGTAAGTGATATATTTTTGCGCGTGAAGTGCGATTACCAGCCGTCAAATCACGGCCTCCAAAGATGTTAGTGGAGGGGGAGCCACAGGAGTAGTATTAATGTTGTGAAAATATTTGTCGGCAGTGGGAATCGAACCAGGGATCCACAGGCCGACACGATAATCACTGTGCCACCTACTCCATTTAAATTTATTGGAGCTATTCAATTATATGACAATTTAAAAAAATAAATATAATAAATATATCATCACGCCTTTTACCTATTGTTAGGTGTGGCACTCTACGGAAGCTGATCTCGATAAGAGATATATTTATGAGCGTGAAGTCGCGAGATCTGCTAGGACAGAGTGCCACACCCAATAATGGGTAGAAGGCGTGATGATATATTTATTTATCCAATTACAAATGATTACCTAAATTTGAAGGACAAAATGTTAAATATCCCAATCTTTCATCATGAACAAACGGTAACCTTTTTTCTATTTCATTGACTCCATTAACAAATCTTCGATAAACTGCTCCCAAATCACCACCATTTTGCATTGACATGATTCTCATATGATCTTCTTCGTTAACCCAAACCAAGAATGATTTATCTTCGTTAAAATAAATACCTCGTCCAGTTGGCCAAAATTTAGAAGCGTTAGCTGCTTGTAAAAATTTATCACCCTCTTTGAATAAGTAATGTTGGTCGATTAATTTTTGCTGCACGATTGGATCCATTGAGCATAAAGGATTATAAGTTCCTTTTAAATCTCCTGTCAGACCTGATAGAGCGATGCCGAATTTCTTCTCAAGATCCTTGTATTGGTCTTCAGTTAAACATGGGTTGAATGCATAACCTTCAATAGTCCGAGCACATCTAATTCTAGTTGAAATTACGAATTTTCCGGAAGGATCGATGTTGATTAGCGAATTGACGTCTCCAAAATCTTTTGGCGGTTGTTTGTCAGTTTTAGAAAAACCATTATGGAAGTCTTCTATTATGGGATCAAAAATTTCGGCAAATGTCATGTAAGCATCTGGGTCTGGAGCATATATCCCAACTCCTGAATCATGATTAGCTAGACCTGAGAAATTAATTTATATTAGTATTTATTCACCTTATCTATTATTTTATATATATTTTGCACCTGATTGAATACAGTCCAATAATGTAGATCCAAATTTAGTTTTCTTTAATTTTAAGTTATCAAAAATTTCCCTGGTTAAATATTTTTTCAAAAGAGACGCAGAGTCCGATTCAAAAAGTAGTCTAAATCCCGTTTCTAATTTGTCTAATGTAGCTGCATCCGGTTTAGCCGTTAAAGCACATTTTCCTTTACACTGGTATTTTGGCACTGTCCCCATTTTGAATAAAAGTCTTCGCGAAAATTTTATGACATTTTAAATTAAGATTATACTAAACAAATTTATGTTTTGTTTTTATCATTCATGCATTACTTTACAGAAGATTTTAATAGTTTATACATATTTATTTATAAGTAATACTAATTCATATTTTATCTTGATGAAAATTAATTCTTACATATTTAACTTAGTACATACAAAAAGAGTTAAGAAAATTTAATGTGATTTTTATTTTCTGTCATGTTAATTACAAGATACCTTGATTAAACTTTAGCATATATTATTCACTGACGCGGTAATGTCCTTCAATACTAAAAAAAAATATAAATATAAAAAATTAAGCAATAAAAAAATTCCTAACTTGTGAACTCACCAATCGTTCCCGTTTCCTGCAATGTTGACATCCAGCAAATCAGCATTTTGATATGCCACAGTCATGCAATTTTTCAAGTAATCGCATTTAATTGCTTTCATTTTTAGAGATTTTAAAATAAACTGCGCGTAATACTCACCTAAATTAAACTCTGAAACCAATAACATTTCTATGAATATTATTTCAAGTAACTTTTTGAGTGGTTTACCGTTATCAATAGATTCATTTTTAAAAATAAAGAATAATGCTTTTCCAATTCCTTGAATAAAATATTTCGGTCCAACACTTTCGACAAAGTAAAATACATATACACATTTTGCATCGCTAGGTTTTAAAATATCAGAATCTTTATCAGAAAATAGATTGTTTTGTGGATTTAACGCTGTTATCCTAAAAGAAATAAATAATCATAATTCAGTGGTATGAAGTCGACCTGTGGATCCTGAGAACCCTGGTTCGATTTCCACAGGCGACAATGTTCAAAATTTCAAAAAACTACCCCTGTGGCTCCTCCACCACTATCTTTGGGAGCCGTGATTTGACGACTGGTTACCGCACTTCACGCGCAAAATATCTCACTTACCGAGATCTGCTTCAGCAGAGTGCCACACCCAGTAATGGGTAGAAGGTGTGATGATATATTAATTATTATTATTACAATATTTTTAAATTATTTTTCTTACTTGTCTACAGTTTTCAATCTTCTTGCAGCATTTCCTGCAATGTGTGCTCCTAAACCATAGCCGATAATATGAAAATCCGATGCTTTAGTTTGCCCCGCAGTTATTAAAAATTGTAAAAATTTACTAATATATTCTCCAATTGCTGGTACCAATTTTTTAGCTGATGAATAAGACAATTTCGCTTCATTGTACCAATCAACAGTTATTATATTTACATTTTTTGATTTAAGGTACGCTTTAAAAAATCAATAATATTATAATATTTTGTTTATTTTAAAATTAAACCTGTACCGTATCTAATTGGTGTAGTATGAATACTTCTCTGTCCAGTTCCCCATTCGTGAATTAAAATTATAGTGTTTCTTGATGATTTAAAATCAGACAAAGAAAGAGTTTCATTATCTCCGAGAAAAAGTTCTTGCGGAAATCTATTTAAATTCCTTTCAACAAAAATATATGTAGCTCAACATAATATTATTGTATTTATTACTTACTTGGTGAATAATAAAAATATAATATCGCCGGTAAAATCGATAGTAACACAATTAAAAGTTTGAAAATATGTTGTAACGAACAGAATTATTTTAAAATTATAGCTTAGCAAGTTGTACATGTTAAAATGTGAATGAAGAAGACTGGAATTTTCTAACTAAATTATAGTTAATGATTATTTCTTGCAAAAAAGATTGACATCAAGGCTGTTTTTCTATCACAAAGCAAATAAATTGACCGAATTAAAAAACAAATTACATCACGAATACTAAAAAATCTATTACGCCCAAATAATTCATAATTCAATACAAATAACAACAACCTTAGCAAATCCTACTATTTATTTTAACGATTCTTGGGCTTTATTCCATGGGGTCACCGTAAATATTGGTTCTTTTCGGAGCCGAGGGCATCGTTGACGAATCATGATCTGTGTGTGGTGTACGTCTTACAGAAGGAACCTCAGTCGGACTTGGCATTCCCCTGAAACAAATGAATGATATATTTAAAAACAGATGAATATTAACAAATAAAGGCACAAAAATCTAATGAGTATGTGAACACAGAAATGTGGAACATAAGGATTTTTAAAATATGCGGAAATTAGTTCTCCTAAATATTTTAGAGCAAAAGTTAGATTCGTTATTAGATTCGTTGTTTGGAGTAAGCAAAACAAAATCTCTTTTTGACAATTCAGTTTAATTGTTGAGCTGTCAGAATGAGATTTTATTTTATTTGCTTTTTGACAAAAATGTCACATTTTATTTTTCAAATATCTAGTACTACAGACATGCTGGTATAACAAAATTAAACTTTTTAAACGCAAAACACATTTTTAAATAATTTTAGAGCAAAAGTACAGAAGAGCCGATTTTCGAACATTTTTTCATAACCGCGTTTCTGTAAAAACATGAATATTAATAAACAAAACACGAAAGCAAGTGATATACTTAAAAAAAATATTACAAAAACAAACGATGTATTTAAAAAAGATGAACATTAACCAAGTCACAAAAACATATGATTATGAAACAAAAACAAACGATACATTTAAAAACAAAAAGATGAATATTACGAAACAAAGACACAAAAACAAATGATCTATCTAAAAACAGATGAATATTATTTTACCTATACACCGAAGTTCGCTGTTTCTGATAATCTTCTCTATTTTGTTTTCTAAGTTCCTCATATGACGTAGTCTTATCTTGCTGAGGTGGCAACTCTTCCTCATAAACAGGATCTAAAAGTATAACGTAGTTCACCTCTATTTAATTTTTTAAATTAAAATATCATACTGCTATCGATGGTTGGCCTATGATAATCATCAAGACCAGACTGATCAGGTCGAGTAGTATCAATATCACCATTGTTTCCTGGCGCGATATCAGAATACGTATCTGATGGGCTGATGCTAGAGAACGGGCTCAAAGACATTCCAGGTTCCAAACTAAAATACTTTGATTTATTAATTATGTAAATTATTTTATGGGTTCAGACCTTTCTTTAAAGCCGCTGCCACGCTTTCTCTGGCGTAAAATAGCACCTAAACGACTATCTGGAAGCTGCATTATTCGTTCCGCACATTTTGATTGATACGATATTTTACCGATAAAATAACCTATGATAGAAGCTACTACAACTTTCGGGGTTGCACCAAATCGTGGACTTGGTTTCAAATGACCTATCAGATTTGTTTACATAAGTACAAAAGTGTTTAGACATATTTCACAAGATTACCTGCTTGCACACCGTAGTATGTGGCCACTCCAAGCAATGTACCAATTGGTACGCATCTTTGCAAAAAACTATCACGATTACAATCCCTTAAAACTTTCAACTCTTCTGGTGTAAACTGATACGCCTGCTAAAAAGGATATGGGGTAAATGTTTGTAATGAAATTATAAAAAAGGTTATCTTACCCCGCGACCCGAAGCGGGAGCTTGTGGTTGCGATTCTGATGCATTTAAGTCACTAAGTTGATCTTGTGTATTCATTAAAAATATTATTTAGCACTACTATCAATTTGTTTTGAAGTTTCATCAAAATCTAACCTGTCTTGTCAAGCTCTCACACAAATGTCATTCGCAGGTTACGTCATCTAGATTGTGCGCTGTATTGATTTGACTACATAAACTGAAAATAAAATAATAAAAATGATAAGTATTTTTGTAGCATTTAGAAATGATTTGCTTCTATTTTCTCCTAATTATCATTAAATTACGTAATTTTTATGTATTTCAATTATGTATAGTTCGTTCAAACAACAAAAACAATGCAAGGTTAGAGGTATAGTTCATTCAAAAAAATATATTTTTCAATTGTGTTTAAAATTATAGAAATAACTTTCAAAAAAATCATTAGATTTATTTCATAAAAGTATGTTTCTAACATGAATGATACTATATTGTAAAATGTAAAATAATGATAAAAATATAAAAGGATTAAAATAGAACATGAATAAATACGTATGAATCATGATAATTGTTTTACAAATATTATAATGATGATAATAATAATAACATGTCAAATTACCTATCTAAACATAGTTCATCCGATGTCCTTATCAGTAATTTATCACAATGTAGTAGTCCTTGTTTCAATGGATTCTGGTACCGTTCTATTAACTACGTCAGGGTTGTTTGGACTCGCTATATCACAATCAAACCGCCACAGAATTTTATCCTGCGCCTGTTTGTGCATACCACTTTGCACCACGTCACACGTTTGAGGACCACTGGTGGACGCGCGGTTGCCAAGTGTAGCACTTTTCTGCGCGTGAGAAGGTGGGCAGTGCAGCGCCGTTGCCGGTCGGTAGCCCAGCGTGGCGCTACGAGAGCGCAGGTTCGATGGGCCGCCACAGCAGTCTCGGATGGCGCTGGAGCTTGCGAAAGTGCTTGCCCCAGAGTTCAACTTACGCTAGGTATCGGGATCGTAATCTAGTGGAGATTTTTTCAGTTCCATCATCGGCAGAATGCCGCCCTCCTGAAATTATCACAACTCTTATTCACTACATCCCACAAAATTCTAAATTAGTCCTAACACCTAAAAAATTCGTACAAAACATGTTAATAGTCTTTAACAAACAGGTTAAATTTGGAGTTAACTAACTTCAATTTTTTATTGGATTTAAATGATTAGTAGTTAAAAAAAATGTAAACTAATTTGGAATTATAGTGAGTGTTTCATTCTTATTTAGAAAATTTCGAAATATATCACTTACCGAAATCTGCCATGACAGAGTCCCACACCCAGTAATGGGTAAAAGGTGTGATGATATATTTATTTTTTATTTAAAATGAAATAAATTGACAAAATTATTTTTATCACCATGATATTACTGAAGGTAACTAAAAATACTATTTCGAGTCTCCGCTACGCGTCGTCCAGAAACCAATATTTTTAGTACTAATGAAACAAATAACTATTAAATACCTAATATTATTTATCTACAACTATTAAATAATACCTTTATTATTTATCTATATCCCTAAATATATAAAGCATATTTCATTACCTATTTCCAACCAATAGCAATCAAGTATTTTCTTATATTTCAAACACGTGGTATGAAGTCGGCCTGTGGATCCTGAGAACCCTGGTTCGATTCCCACAGGCGACAAACAATTTTCATAATTTAAAAAAAGGTACCCCTGTGGCTCCTCCACCACTAATATCTTTGGAGGCCGTGATTTGATGACTGGTAACTGCACTTCACGCGCAAAATATATCACTTACCGAGATCTGCTTCGACAGAGTGCCACACCCAGTAATGGGTAGAAGGCGTGATGATATATTTATTTATTTTTATTATGTTTAATATTTTTGTTCCATGTACTTACTGTACTTAATAGTTGTTGATAAAGTAAAATATTTGACTCGCATATAATGCTTATATTATATGTTCATTAAATAATATACTACTTTCTTAAATAATTGATATCCATGCACTTTTTTTTCACGAAAGTTATTTATACTTCATTTATACAGAATGTTTCACAGATATGGAACACTTCGAGGATTTTCTTTACTATTGGGGTTAGCAGAAAAATTAAATTAATTTGAATGATTTCTGTTTCCAAGAATAAATAAAATAATCTAGGTGTTCCTTCTCTGTGAAACAGCTTGTACAAATTCTGTTGACAAGGAAGTCTTACTCCATTGATGTGAGGTAATTCAAGAGCCGCCGGAACGTAGGTGGTCCCAGGACTGCACTTGGTGCAGTTACGCTTGAGCGCTGGCCGTTGTCTGGACCCGTGACAACGTACAGCGAATCTGAGTTCTTCTGCCATTTCTGAACACAGTGACTGGCGGTCTGTCTGCGCGTTCTTCTTGCTGTTCCAACAGAACTCGAGTATGGCCACTAGAATAGCTAAGGCAAGACCACATAGTAACACTACGAACACGCCTCCTGTAATAGAACCTGAATTACTCATTACCCAACATTATTATCCTCATTTTTTTTACCTATATTTTCGACGCCTAACGCGCTCGCTTTTGATTCTTTGCTCTTGTCGTCTCTGCTGCAGACATCACCAGTATTCTTCCACCATTTGTCGTATAAGATTTGAATGACACCTTTTTCTTGAAGTTCTAGAATGGCTAATGATATTTTGTCTCTCCAAACGCTACCTTTTGGTGTTGCTATTCCGTATCCTTTTGAGTCTAATAAACCACCGATTTGAGTGAGGTTGCAATCACGTTGGACTGCGTAGTCCAGCATTGTTGATTCCATTAAGAATGCGTAGTTTCCTTCCAGGACTCTGTGGATTCCTTCGTCGTATTTCTGGACAAATACGGATGGTCTTTTACTTTCCATGAACTGCCACATTTTCTTATAAATCCCAATTTTCGAATCCTGCAATAATTCAAATATTTTTCGCGCCTCCTTTCGAAATTGACAGTTTTCACATATCTCAGAATCGTTCGGAAACTATGTGTTTACCGAACGCTAATTGAAAATCAAATTTTTATCGAATGCCGTTCGGTAAAAACTTAGAACTTTTGTCAATTTCATGGGTTAAAAGTATTTGGAGGTTAAATTTTATTAGTTTTATTGTTTTGAAATGTGAATTGTTACTTACCCGAAAAAATGTCATGGTACTGCCACCTTCGAGTGTTCCATATGAGATATCATTTTGGTCTGCTAAATCTGATGCACTTTCGATTGGTGTAATCATTCGTTCTACTGTTAAGAAAGCAGCTAAATTGGCAGTGTATGACGATATGATGATCAACGTGAAGAACCACCAAATTCCTCCCACGATTCGTGTTGATGTCGCCTAGAATATTTCATTAAATATATAATAATCATAAAAATAATTCTACTAGAGAAATAAAAACTAATATTACTCTTTTAATTCACCAAAATGGGGTCGTCCAGAAAAAAAGTTTTATTTTGTTTTAAATAATCTTTAAGGAATAACTAATTTTAAACTGGGAAAAAAATAAAAAAATTCTAAAATATAAAACTAATCATACGTAAATTTAAAAACAATTTGCAGTATTCAATAATAAAGAAATTAGTGGAAGATTCCATTATAAATTAAGATAAATATAGACAATATCACACTTTTTAACATTTTCAAATTACAGAGTAATCAAAAGGAATTGTTGCAGTTGGTAATAAAAAGAACTACTTGAAATTGGTGAGCCTGATACATAAATTCATTTCTTGTTGTTGACACTGACATTTGGAAATTTCAAATTAAATTTGAGTACATTTAGTTCTGTTTTTAGTTATATTTTTCTTAAATATCCAAAAATAAAATTGTTGTTTGCCTCACCCTTCCATTTATTACTTAACATAGCAATAATCTAAAGTATTTCTATTACTCAAAAAGTCAAAATCCTATTAGCTGTCAGATTTCTGACATAACCTATTTGTATTTATTAGACATGTCAAATAGTATTTCCACCTTTACCTGGCGTTGTACCAACTGTAGAATAAAAATATCTCCGGAATTGTATTGCCAACTGAAACAATTCCTTTTGATCACTCTGTACTAATTTAGCAATTACAAAGGTTACAAAAAATAGCTGTCTACACTGCGATCAAAATAGGGACTACAAAATGACTTCAAAATGGCGACTACTTAAGCTTCTATTATCTGTTGTTACCTTTAAAATGCGCTCATTTTCCTGTTGCATTAAACTACCAATGGAAAACCAAAGGCTGGTGCTCAAATTGAAGTCATTTTCAGTCCACGTAAAGCCTACACTATTTGAATCATCTTCGCATTCACATTCAATGAATTCATCCGAATTCAAATAAACATCAGATAGGTTATCATGTTGTACATAGCAGCTGCAGGCATGATTATTAAATTCTTTATATTCATGCAAATTTATATCGGAACATTCGCAACTTGAGTCAAAATCATTACAATGATGATGAATTGATTCCTGCCATTCGTATGGCGAGAATTTAGCTACGATCCACATTGTTATTGAAACAATTACATAAGCTCCTAATATGTACATCCAAATTTCTGTTGCCAGCGGATTCAGAAAAGAAAACATGCTTGGAGTTTCTTTTTTGCTTTCCTTGAACAACAAAACTAGTTTTACTTGAAATGTTGATGAGTTTTGGAACAGACAAAATGTACAGGAGGTCCCAGATTAATATGTGAAATAAATTTTCTACTACAATTGCTTCCCTGATTACTTTTAAGGATAATATTTGAAATTATAGTTGTAGAGAATTAAAATCTGTACCTATCTAAATCAGTTAACATCATTTATCTTTTATACAATCGGTAAATAATGTTTATTTTATTTTTATCTCCCTAGGGAAATAAAGTGATTTAACGCAATGCCACTTAGATAATTTTTTTTTAAATAGTATTCAATAGGTGTTCTTCGTTGCTCTTGTGCGCACTTTTCTGTGAAATTATTTACATGAAAATATTTGTAATATTTGTTAATAATATTAAAAAATAAATAGTTTTTCCAAATCTCGTCACAAAAAATAGTTCAATTTTAGGTGGCGCAATGATCGCAGAAAAATAGTTCAATTTTAGGTGGCGCAATGATCGCAGCCCAACAAGATTTAAAAAGAACCGTTCTTTTCAAATCTCGTCCCAAAAAATAGTTCATTTTGTAGGTGGCGCAGTTATCGCAAGCCCAAACAGATGTTTTTTACGTCACAAAACGTCACATTGTCACGTGAGTGCTCGCATAGTAACTAAATAAGTAAAATTTTATATCCAGATTGATTTAGAAACAGAATTTAATACTCTAAATATTCAATTCAATATTTTATCTGTCAAATTATTAGAGAAGCAATGATTACGAAAATCTTTTTTCATATGATAGTCGCCTACGACACATTCTGTATGCAGAAGTCTAACTAAATGTATTCAAATGATTATGCTTTTATCACAATTTTTTAAATTAAATTTATAGTTCTATACTACAGGATGATTAAAAGGAATTGTTATAGTTGGCAATACAATTCCAGAGATCTTTTTATTCCACAGTTGGCACAACGTCAGATAAAGGCGGAAATGTTATTTGACATTTCTAATAAATACAAATAGATTATGTCAGGAGTCTGACAGCTAATAGAATTTTGACTTTTTAAGTAATAAAAATACTTTAAATGTACTCAAATTTAAATTTTAAATGTCACTGTCAACAATAGGAAATGAATTTATGTATCAGGCTTACCAATTTCAAGTAGTTTTTTTTATTGCCAACTGTAATAATTCCTTTTGATCGCTCTGTAGTATGTATTGCAGCGCTTGTTTTGATTGTAAGTTAATGTACGATAAATTAAGGCATTATATATTTACAATTAATTTTGAATTATGAATTAATTCATTTTAAAATGAACTAAACACTAAACAAGAAAATACGTTTAGTTAGACGTCTATATATATTTTGTCTGTGGTTATGGTTAGTTTGACAGTAAAAAAGCAATAAAGTCATGCAGGTGCTCATGGTACGTAGCTGACCTTCGGATTGAGGCCTGAACCCTGTCGTAAAAATGTCCCCGTGATAAACCAAAAGCTGTTGGAAACAGAGAACTGATTCTCAACGATGTCGGACTCCTGGTGGCAGGGATGGGGATTGTTCCACTCGTACGGAGAGAACCTCGCCATCACGAATAAAGTAAACGAGACGAGCATGTACGCGGCCAGCACGTATAGCCATATCTCGACGGCCAGAGGGTTCATAAAACTAAATAGTCTTGTTGGCTGGCTTGTCGGAATCTGCGTTGTAAAGGTTAACACACGTTGCATTAAATACGTTTACTCGTGCGATGAATTTTAGATTTCAACGTGAGGGTTCCTGGTTAAAGAAGTTTAAAAGTTTGTCATGTTACCTTGAAAAGAATTCCGATTCCCAGGTTCATAAATGGTTTCGTGAAGTCTATAACGCTCTCGCGCGCATAGTTTATTGTCATTGATGCCACCGCCAGGTCTGCTTTCTGCAAATATATTGCATATTTTTATTCACAAGTGGCGGGAAAATTTAATTGTGAGACCGGAAGTAAGATCAATTTTGTAAATTTAAATATAACCTATAACAGGCAGATTCACAAAACGAATTAGCACTAACACCGTTTTTAATATTATCTATAACTGTTTCAAATTAAAACAGATTAAAGAAATGAACTACATTTGATGCTAGTTAACTCTCTTTTTAACTCAAGTTAAAATAAACTTGTTTCGTACCTTGAAAAGAGAGTTAAAAACGAAATAAAAAATGGTGTTAGCGTTAATCCGCTTCATGAATCAGCCTGTAAGATTATTTTTATATATTCGCATTGCATTTTCTAGTCTCTTTTCGACTAACTAAATTTTTTAATATTAACGTTATTCATTTGTTAAAAATAATAATTTTCTTTCATTATGGAGTAGGTATTTTTTATTCACATATTGTCTAGATTTGTAAATTATTTGTATTATTATTGAAATTATTATGGGGTGGCTAGCTCAGTGGTATGAAGTTTGCCTGTGGATCCTGAGAACCCTGGTTCGATTCCCACGAGCGACAAACAATTTTCATAATTTCAAAAACTACTCCTGTGGCTCCTCCACCACTAACATCTTTGGGGGCCGTGATTTGACGACTGGTAACTGCACTTCATGCGCAAAATATATCACTTACCGAAATCTGCTTCGGCAGAGTGCCACACCCAGTAATGGGTAGAAGGCGTGATGATATATTCATTTATTATTGAAATACTTTGAAATTTATTTAATTTTTAACTTTTAGTCATAAATAAAATAAAATAACAATTTTTTTTCCTGAAATGATTGGTGTAATTGATAGAACATAAGTAAAATATGCTGTCAGCCATCTTGTCTTGATTATTGTTAATTTTTAACATAAGGTTAGCTAACTACATAGTTAATATCGCTTTATGTAATCGGACCTATAATTTTGAAGGTTTTTTATTGTTGAAATCATTAATATATTTAATTCTATTTAGAAATATTAGTATTAAGTTATTTTACATTAATTTTTGTTCAAATTATTTAATTTTTTGCTATGAATATAAATATTACTGAATATTATATGTTCATATTTATTGTACTGTTTTTAATGTTGTCATATTTCTTTTGTTTTTCATTTAACAAAATGTCGAAAACTCTGTCACGATAAAGCGAAGATCTTGTAGATAATTTATGAGCTACTGAATTGCATTTGTTTTATTTATAAGTCCGGGTAGCATTAAGAAATTTGAATCCGGAGATCCCGAGTTCGAATTCCAATCAAGCTAAAAATAAATGTACTACCATATTGCGGCTCAGTGAGTCCAGACCCTGTACTGTAATAGTGAAAGTTCCTGTTGTACAGAGTAGCATAAATAAATAATAAAGATTTGAAAAATGTGTACCTATTAACAAATGACGTTATTGCTTTATTGCCATTATATTTATAACCTAAATTGATATTTAACCAGTTCGAACTTTATGAAATAAAATAAATGCAAATATCCAGAAAACAGATAAATAATTCCGCGAGATGTATGAAGCTGAATGTGTAATAAATAATGAAACATCGGTCAGCATGAAATATTCAAGTGTTTTGTTGGAGAAAACAAATACGTCTCGAGTTTATCCATAGAATATTTGATTAAAGATTGAGCGGATAAGTTTGACGTTACCTTTTCCATTAACTCGCGTACAATGCCGTTCCACTGTCCAGTCTCTGGATCGTAGACGCCATATTTGTTGTCGGGAACCAGTTTGATGGTGTACTGAAAGCCGACTTGGTTGGCGATCGATTTCAAAAGGTCTATGCAAAAACCCTCGTATTTTGCATTTCCCGTTATGTTCTTGTCATCTTTTACCATCACATAAGGCTTCTCCTGAAATATGAAATCTTATTAGCATAAAAAGTCAGCGAAAACAAGACACGTATGGAGGATTTTTATCTTATTGAGGTTATGCTAAACGAAGTATTATCCCTTTGAAGTTATAGAATACCAACATTAATAATAAAACTTTGAAGGGAAAAAAGTAACTAGCATCGACTATATAATTATTTTGTATGAGAAAACTTTAAATTACAAACATAAATTATTTGTAAGTAAAAAGTTTACATTTTATGTACATAAATTATTAATTTTTTCTGTGAAAGAATGTTTTCTTAATTAGTTCAGACATTTCAGGTTGTGTATCTCATGATTAATAGTCGTCTCTAAATTGCATTTTTTAATTTACACAATGTTAGGAGTCTGTTTTCCTCATGACTAATTGAATACTTAATTTTATTAGTACTTAAGAACATAATTATGCGTTCAAAAATTTACATCTGCACTGAAATTCAGATCCTATGGTATCTATTTCAAATACAGGATGGCTATAAATTGATTGACATTATTTTTTTTAGTGATACTTTATACAGGATGATCAAAAGGAATTGTTATAGTTGGCAATATAATTCCAGAGATCTTTTTATTCCACAGTTGGCACAACGTCAGATAAAGGCGGAAATGCTATTTGACATTTCTAATAAATACAAATAGGTTATATCAGGAATCTGACAGCTAATAGAATTTTGACTATTTAAGTAATATAAATACTTTAGAAATGAATGTAATAATAAATGTACTCAAATTTAAATTTTAAATGTCACTGTCAACAACAGGAAATGAATTTATGTATCAGGCTTACCAATTTCAAGTAGTTTTTTTTATTGCCAACTGTAACAATTCCTTTTGATCACTCAACAATACTAGGGCTTTCAGTATAGAATGCATACAAGATATTTCAGTGGCATATTTATTTTGAAATATAAAGATAAAAAATAAGATTATATAAATGTGATTATATATATGCTTGGAAACTTGAACATTCTGTTTGCACAACGTAATATTTTATGGATCTAAAAATAAATTGAAATACATGTTCTCGTTCCTGTATTATCGACACAAAGAAAAGTCAATTCTGCAACTTTTGAGATTTACTTCAAAAAGTAATTGTTATTTTCACCAAACTCAGATGTCAAGATAAAAAAGAAATTTTAATTCTTTATGAAATATTAGGTTATGTAAGTTTCACAATGGCGTCTTGTTACTAACCTCTGTTGTCATGACAATGAGCGTGATATTAGGCATATGAGTGTCGTAAAATGCAGCAGGATCAGTTACATTGATTCCTCCAGCTGGAGTCCATTCTCCAACTTTCCGTATCTCTTCTTTTTTCAGTTTCAGCAGATCTAGTTTAAAGTTGCTTCTTTTTCCTTCGTTGAATTCGATATGTCCAGTTAAGCCACTCATTCCAGCCTGCATTAATACAACAAACAAACAAAAAATATAAGTTTTTTATTTCTCTAGTGTGCAGTTAAAGTAGAAAATATTGTCGCGAAAAATTCAAGAAGAAAAATTGAGCAAAATGCAGCAGAAACAGTTCTAACAAATGGTGTGTCAAATACAAAGTTACACTATGACAAGTGAAAATTGTAGCTATGTTCATATGTCTTTAGTTGTCAAAATACGAGAACTGCATATAAAATAACATAAATGTCGAAAGTATGGAATAAAATTTACTGTCGCAAGAACTCCTTCCGTCTGATCGCTCAATAAAATATATTTTGCATACTTCCGATAATATTACTTTTTGATAATTTTGGCAACACTGTTATAAAAAAGTTTTGAAATTTATACGCGCGAAAGATGATTATGTAAATATGTTTTTATTGCGATTAACAATGTCTTCAGTGATATAAAATTCAATCAGTCATTTCTTGTATAAATAAAGTAGATGCGCTGCCTATAGACATGTAAATGCAATGTCGTTTTTCACACGAGTTCGCGTTATATTCCAAGATCCGCGCTCACGAAACACGTTTGATGTATAGTGTATGAGGAGCCATTGCCGTACCGAAGGGTAGATTTTACACGAATATACGTCATTGGTGATGACATGCACTGACAATAATGTTGCCAAAATATTCTTATAAAAAGTTATTGGAATTTTTTTCATTATTTTAGTAAGTGTTGACACCAAAGTGATATTCAACTTTATAAATTAATCGATCATATCGTCTGAAAACGTGGACCAAATAAATATTTTAACTAACAATAGATGGCAGTTGTTTATACCTTGCAATGTTGCGTTTTTAGGTGAGACATGATAAAATAATGATTATTAATTAAACAAAAAAAAATTTATATTAGGTGATTCAACTTTTAATTGTTTCATAACAAAATGTGTCTGTAATTAGTATATTACATAACAAGCATTGAAAGTGTAAGATAACGTGCGAGTGTACAAATTGAAAAACGAGGCGAGTAGCTCTGAGTGATTTAAGTACACGCGCACAGTTATCACACTTTCGAGCGAGTTATGTACACTATTTTTCAGTCGACCACAAAATAAAAAAAAAGATTACACTTGGACAGCTGATGCGTTTTTGAAGGCAAGCGTTGACGTTTGAGGTTAGGTGTGGTGATACCAACTGTACTAACCGTAATGTCAAAATATTAAATAATGCTAAAATATTAGTAAATAAGTAATTATTAATTTTAAAATACAAGATTTATCTATGCAAATGTGGTGAAAAATCTGCTAAAACTTCGATTAAAATAATAATACAAATTCTTACCATTTATTTTATTATTTTCTTTCAAGCACTCACTGACACTGATAGCCAGTGATGCCAATGCTAACATTACAAAAGTCCCTAGTTTTTACAAAACGGCATTCAGTAAACCTTGATTTCTGAACGATTTTGAGATATGAAAACCATCAATCTCGGACAGAGGCACGAAAACATTATTACAATATTATTTTTCATACCACTGTTTGTACCTTGGATTGGTATCAAACCTGGATTTTCAACGTTTGATAATAAATGAATGAAACTGCATTTGCCACATTTTACAAAAAATAGATTTATAAAAGTAGAAGTTAGAGTGAGGTTATGTTATGACGTCTCTTATATTTGTTCATCCTTGAATTCCGCCGGCCATATTTACTATTCTCGGCGGTCTCGACACGTGCTTATGTGGGTGCACGTATAAGCGCTATTCACAGCGGGGACAAAAAACTTTTTAACTTAGAAAAATATGAACAAAAGATTTGAAGACGCCACAGTTCTGCGAAGGATTTACCACTTCAGCTCTCTAAGACGAGAGAAGAGAACGAAGAGAGGAGAGATGAGATAACTGCACATCATGGTTATATGTTGTCCTCCAACCTTATTACATAGGCCCGGCGGCCATCTTTAACCGTTCCTACATTCGTCCACACGTCGCGAGTTATAACCTCTCTATATGCGAACACACAATATTATGAGAAAAAAGAAAAGACGGTGAAAAATACGCGCGTGTTCTTGAAAAAATATGTTTGAATAAGGTTCTTGTAGTTTCGTTAAATCTACAAAGTTTAGTTTTTTTATTATTACAGACAAAAATATACGGAGGTCTAAATAAATGTATTCAAATAGCAACGCTTTTTAACAATGAAATTTGTAGTTCTGGACGAGTCTGTATAGCAGCGCTAGTGTCGGTTATTAGTTCATGAACGATCAATTAGGACTTATATATTTACAATTATTGGATACGTGGCTCAGTGATATCGAGTCGGTCTGTGGATTCAAGAATCCGGATTCGATTATCACAGCTGATAAACAATTTTTACTACCCCTGTGACTCTTCCTCCATTAACATCCTTGGAGGCTGTGATTTGACAGCCGGTAATTGCACTTCACGCGCATAAATATATAATGGGTAAAAGGTGTGATGATATATTTATTTTATTTAGTTATTTTAGTAAATGAAAAAAAAAGAAAGTATTTTTTGGTGGAGGTGCCAGAAAAAACTGTACCGGGTGTATTACGAAACGCGGGCCATAGGCGTTTAACATGGGAAAACACTTAGAGCTTAAAATTCTGATTTTAATCAATAAATTTATTTTATTGCCTATGTTTTGTAACGGCAAAAATTAAAAATGAATATTTACAAAATTACAATTTAATTATTGTTAACCACGAAATTAAAACAAAATTACAAATGCATCAAGTTTTTCTGTCAAACTTTCCCCTGAATAATGTTATTTAATTATTTATAATTATAATGGGGTGGCTAGCTCAGTGGTATGAAGTCGGCTTGTGGATCCTGAGAACCCTGGTGCAATTCCCACAGGCGATTAACAATTTTCATAATTTCAAAAACTACCCCTGTGGCTCCTCCACCACTAACATATTTGGGGCTCGTGATTTGACGACTGGTAACCGCACTTCACGCGCAAAATATATCACTTACTGAGATCTGCTTCGGCAGAGTGCCACACCCAGTAATGGGTAGAAGGCGTGATGATATATTTATTTTATTTATATAAAACAGAAACTAAAGTTAGTTTATTATACAGAATTATACAGAATTTTAAGCTATGCATCCTTTTTGTGTAAAATAATTTAAGAATCAATGCGCACGAAAAAACTGTTTTTCCATGGTCCGCTTTCGTGATACACCCGGTATATGATATGAATGAAATAGAATAACTCAATAAACAATTTTATATAGGAAACGTGGGCGATAGAATGTAAACAGATCTCTCCCACCTGTCAGTTCACATTTGAAAATTCCTCGTTCAAACAATCGATTCCATGTCACGCAAAAAAATATTTGAATTTTAATTCAGTTAGTTCCGCGTGAGGCGGGAGTAAATTCTAAAAAAACAAGGTTCGCGTGTAAAATTTCGTTAGTATCAGACTCACGTTTCGGCGCGGCGTGATCGACAAGGGCTGAAAAGTTGTGTGTTACAGAACTTACCGCATCGATGTAGTTGTATAAAGATAGGCCGTCGTTCCAAGCTTCCTCCATGTCACAAGAGAGGTTAGTTGGTTTCAATGAGTGGCCGGAGTCCATGGATGCAAGGCCTTTAGCGAATATGTACACTGAGTCGAACATCAACGCTGGCTCGGCCTGAAATTTGAGGTTATGCACACAAAATGAGGTTATGTTACAAACAAAAAATGAAGGATTTTTTATAAATACTAGTTGTTTATAGCATGCATTGACATCTGTGAGGCAAGCAAGATGACGGCGGCCATTTGCAAGACACGCAAAATTAGCGCTATATTTAAATGTATTATAAGCATTCATGTTTTAAAATCAAAGTAAATAAAAAAAAATCATCATATTTTAGTCAAAAATGTGTGAAAATATCTTAAATTTGTCTTTGTAAGTGTGCGATAATAGGTATTTATTATATAAGCGGTATTAACGCACTTGCGGCTTTTCCGCTCACGCGCTTAAACTTACCGCTCGTTAAAAATACATTTAAAACCCGTGTGTAATACTACTGTTTATTCAATTTTGCTAAATAGAGGGCCGTAAAGTAAAGTGTGCCAGTTTTTAACGTTCGTACTGTTGGCAATCTTGTATATAGGTGTCTCGGTTAACCAACCTTAGAATAAGGAAAAACTAGCATATTTATTACGTCAAATTAACAAGCTTTTTATATAAGTAAAAATTAAATAATGAATAAACTCATGAGAATAAACAAACACAAATTGCAGCCGCAGTAACAATCAAACCAAATTTTACTAGAAATACTTCATCTGACCTTTTCCCCATTCGGCCTTTTGCTCAAATATTCCAAAATCAAGATTCAAACCCAAAACCATCACAACAAACAACAGGCACTCACATTACCATTCCCCGAAACCATTCCTAAACAAATGTTCAACAAGAGCCAGTTACACCGTGCAGCCATCTAGCGTCACGTACCTGAATCACACCACTGCGGTTGAGAATCGCGTGTCCGATCGGTTGAAACCGTTCCATCTGATCCAAGGCTTCTGCCACCTTTGGGTTCTCCACGTCCACAAGACGAAACGCTGTGATGTTGACGGAATTGTACTTGAAATCCTCCAGATCGAATGTGTCTAGATCCTGAAATGATACCAGAGAAGCATTAGGTTATTGAGGTCCGTGCAAGATGAATTGAAATGGATATTGGATTGCTGGAAGCTCATAGAAATAGCTTTTTATGTTTTTTTTTTTAAGATACAGCCGACAAACAATTTTTACTAAATTAAAATTACCTCTGAGGCTTCCACTTCACTAACATCTTTGGGGGGGCCGTGATATGACGGCTAATAACCTCATTTCATGTGCATAAATATATCATTTATCGAAATCTGCTACGGCAGAGAGCCATTTATTTATATTTATTTATTATGAAAAATTAAATCACATGCACTCCGCCTAAGCTTTGTAAAGTAGTTAAAAACACGATAAATAATCTATTTCTACAAATTTTTGAGGTTATATCGTACTACCAATCGTCTAAAATAAAATGACTTCTTCATGAACGTAAAATAAAAATACTATTAGTAGATTTCTATATTTTCAAATAATTCTTAAACAATCAGATACTGACAAAAATGTTCCAAACAAAAAAGTAGATATTGTTATTGTCAAACCAGTGATATAGAAGTTGTTTTTCTGGGCCACATTTTCGAGATATGATAAACTCATTATTATTATTAGTTTTTAAAGGAACCAATTGTAATATATATCTTAATATAATTAAATCTAAACAAACTATATTATCCAGAATTTACAGAATTTTTTTATGTGTATATGCAACTCGTTTTACTAATATGTTAGGTTGGTTGTTGATGTCAATGTTGCCAACTATAGTAAAAAATAAAAACTCATGGTTGAAAGAAACTATGTAATATTTGGGATTTTTAAAGTAACCTGGCAGGTTACTTGGCACACTTTAAGTAACCTAGAACTAACCTTAAACTGATCCTACTGCCCCAGCTATTTTAGCGGGTTGGTAGATTCAACCCGTTTACTATCTCTTTCTAATCAACTTGTGTTCCTTGTTATTCGTGGCGGCATCGCGATTTGTAATAGTATAGAGAGGTTAGGAGTTATTTTTATGAAAAACGTAAGTAATTTTATAATAATATTTAGAAAAAATATACTAAACTATTATTTATGCAGATGATGGAAGAGCTATATGCATTATGTGCTTCTTGCAATATAAGTCACAGAGGATAATATTACGACACATTATTGCGACTCCGAAATTCATTATTTTGATAGTGCTGATGACAAAATTATAAAAAAAAACAGACCCTGACGTTATTTGCTTTTTGACTACATATAAAAAATATAAAGATGACTCAAAACATCCAATTAAAAGCGCAATTTAACACACAAACAAAACTAAGCAGATGTCGCTTCGAACATGCATTCAGAATTTAAATTTACCACCAGTGTTTACAACTGACACTAAGATGCATCATTTATTTGGAAGTAACACGAGTTAGTACTAGGTCAGTTCAGGGTTGGATCAAAATTTCCCAAACAAATACGGCCATAGGTGCTGTTCCAAAACTGCATTTTATCCATTTATAATCGATCCTCACGGAAAAGTTAGTTTCAAGAGCATTAACTAATTCATAGAAGACATAAATATAAAATTACTTCTCTACTAAACCTTTTAGCACTTCGTAAAGTAATTAATAATTATTGGTAAAGTACCGCAAATTTTAAAGCCATTATAAAACAATTTAAAATTTTACGATCTAGTGCAGCAGAACGTTCTCAGCTATAAAATGCAAAAACATTTGAGTATCACTGACGCTTATAACGTAAAAAAAAATCAACAGGTGCTGAGTGCTGAGTCGTTCACGATATGTTCATACGTAACGTAAAGAAGAATGATTCCATTGAACTGGAAATTGGTACGTGTTACGTTTACCACTACGTTACGTTAAAATTGCATGGCTTAGCACCACGAAACGTGGATGAAAGCATGTGTGGTGTGTATCCAAGGAAATTGATTCCCTCTTACGAAGATAGTTCCTGTTTGTATTTCCATTAGATACCTGGGGCTGCATGCATTTGGCAACGGCGTCATCGCGACACACTGTCTGCCATATTTCGCAACAAATTTAGTTGTTAGTAATTTTCCAACAACCAACTTAAATTATAGATAATAGACTTTGATTTTACATTTTATTTTATTATTATTTTCCAGATGGGGTAGCTAGCTCAATGGTATCGAGTTGATCCTGAGAACCTCGGTTCGATTCGCACAGTCGATAAACAATTTTTACCAAATTAAAATTATCCCTGTGGCTCCCCCACTACTAACATCTTTGAGGGCCGTGATTTGAGGGCTCGTAACCGCACTTCACGCGCATAAATATATCACTTAATGAGATCTGCTACGGCAGAGTGCCACACTCAGTAATGGGTAAAAGGCGTGATGATATATTTATTTTATATTTATTCTTTTAATTTATAAAAACCACCATTTGATTGACTTAGAAAGGGCGGCAAATTGCGGACCGCCCTGGGCGGCAAAAATCAGAACACACTTTTAACATACGAGTACAATGCAGATTAAATGGCATGTTAAAAATATGATCATGGTCTGTCAACTAGCTTTCTCACTAATACGAGATATCTCTTCTTGTTCCCATTTTTAAATGTATAACTAGCCATTGACAAGAGGTACATGACGCTTCACTGTGAGGCCAAGGGGTACATTGATTGAAAAGGGTTCAGGTCCACTGATTTAGGAAGACGAAAATGGACCGGTTTGATAGCATAATTTACCCAAGCTATTTATTTGGTAACCATAGTTTCAATAAATAACCATTGACAAATAGTTCGTCATGATCTTGTGTTTGTGTACTCAGATGGGGTGGCGCTCCCATCGCCGTGAAAACATAATAACTGCATTCATAGTTGAAATCTTTGCGGCAATTCATACAAGCATAATTACACATACACATACGAAGCCCGTGTTCGCATGTCTGCGCTTGTGAACATCCCAAACAATGAACACTCGCATACAGACAGCTTTATTAAGTGAATAAGTTAATTAGTGTATTCATAATGCAACAGTCAGCGACTCTGTTCGTTACCTCGGTTATGAGGGTTTTCCTTTTAATTATTCATTGTTTTTGTTAGTTTTTTAATGGAATTATATGGAATAGGTAAACTGGGAACTGTGGTTATAATTACTTTGTTTTATTTTAGATAATAATTACTATTTCTAATTAGATTGGAATGGAATAACGATGTATGAGTAGCTTCTTCTAATTTGCAGTAAATTCCTAATATTATACTACACTATGACCAGAGCTGGACAGTGGCTAGCTACTTTTATAGCTTAGCTACTAGCTTAGCTACATTTACCTTAGCTGTAGCTTAGCTAAATGTGAAAAAATATAGCTGTAGCTTGTAGCGAACTATTTTTTTTTCTATTAGCTTAAAAATATTGTTAGAACAACTGAAGCTACTTTTAAACCTACTTTTTGAAGCTTAAACTACTTTTTCTAGCCCAAAACTACTTTTTTGTTACTTAAAGCTACCGCTATTCATTACGAAATACCTATTTATTTTTGTTTTGTATTTGAATTGTACCTTCTTTATTGTTTTCTATAACTGTAGGATAACAAGTTATTATATAGTTTAAAATCTATTAACATAATTTATTTTTCACTTGTTCTTAACCTATCGTACTTTTGTATTAAATATTAGATGAACTAAACATTGACTGTTTAGGAGTCTTCTGTTAATGTGACTGTTAATTTATTCCTATATAAATAAAAATTATAGCATCAAAAATTAACAGTACATTTGTCCATTTGCGATTTTTGATATTTATATACATAATAATAAATTAACAGTCATTATAACAAAAGACTGATCAACTGATCACATGAAAATTGCAAATTTAATTAATTCACAATGATTGAAAAAAGTAGCTTTAAAATTTAACAGCTACTTTAAAGAAAGCTTTAAAGACATATTTATATACTAATAACATAATATACTATTAAAATGGATTGCGTATTGTGAAATCAGTAAGGTGGTGTAATAGCGTTACGGCATTCGAATCCGAAGATCCCGAGGTACCGAAGAAGATTGGTCGTAACGGTTAACGTTGATTCAGTTATATATAGTTTCTCAAAATACAGTAGATCATGAAGTGGTTGTTAAGTAACAAGTTGTTTACAGTGTTTTATGGAAAATAAAACACTAGTATTTTATGAGCCATATAATTCAACTGAAATCAGTGTAATTATGTCTTTATAATATATGAGTTGTGGATAAATAAATAAATGTGGTATCAACCACTCTAGATTATATCTTTTAACAAAATCAATTTGTCTGAAAAACCACGTCGAAAGTCATTTCTGTATCAATTTATTCTGTAGTTTCAAGTGTTCGTTCCAAAAGCAGAAATCACATTACACTGTAAAACAAATTCTTCTTGACGAAGGTTAAACTCGTCTTTAGTGTAAATTGTGCTTGAAAAAGTGTCGTAACCTATCGATCAGTTTAAACATCCATTAAAACTTGTGGCTGCGACTAATCCGTCAACAAGGCGCGAGCACTTAGCTACATTACAAACAGCTGCGGCTGTTTGATACTAAATTCGGTTTAGCGGGGTATAACATCGGCTTTCATCACGAATCTTATCCTCACATAAATTTACAACTGTCAAACCTTCTCTACTAAAACATACATTCTAATTTCAAAGCGAGTTACTTGGTTTTCTTGCATTGTCTCCTCTTGAATTAATATTAGTCAGGATTATTTTATACTTGACATAACCTTACATTTCGACAGATATACCTTGGCAGTGTTTATGTGCTTATGCGGATAATAAAGTGCATTACTGTCACTATTTGAAAATGCGTGACAAATCATAACTTAGTAAAAACATTGGACGCATGCTAATGGTTATTTATGTAACTAGTATGAAAAGTGTCACTTTATTGCACGTGTGGGAAGCGTGCAATACAAGCCGTTGGCGAATAGAAGATATTTTTAACACGAGTTGTTTATACCATTTTTTTTTACAATGGAGCTTCAACTAGTTTTACTAATTACATTTCATACGTTAAAAACATTTATATTCGTTTATAGATTGTTTCGTAGTAAATATTAAATGAATCGTCCAATTCTCAAAATAATTTTAGCTACTTCTGAATTTTATTAATTATCTTCTATGGAAACATAAACAAAATGACAAGTTTTATTTATTGTGAATCTCTAATAATGGGGTGGGGAAAATATAAAACTTATCAATCGGAAATTTTATAAAAACAATTCGCAGTATTCAATAATAAAGAAATTAGTGGAAGACCCCATTATAAATTAAGATAAATATAGACAATATCACAATTTTTAATATTTTCAAATTACAGAGTGATCAAAAGGAATTGTTGCAGTTGGTAATAAAAAGAACTAGTTGAAATTGGTGAGCCTGATATAAAAATTCATTTCTTGTTGTTGACAGTGACATTTGAAAATTTCAAATTAAATTTGAGTACATTTAGTTCTGTTTTGAGCTATATTTTTCTTAAATATCCATAAATAAAATTGTTGTTTCCGTCACCCTTCCTTTTATTGCTTAACATATCAATAATCTAAAGTATTTCTATTACTCAAAAAGTAGAAATGGGGTAGTTAGCTCAGTGGTATCAAGGCGGCCTGTGGATCCTGAGAACCCTGGTTCGATTCCCACAGGTGACAAACAATTTTCATAATTTCAAAAATTACCCCTGTGGCTCCTCCACCACTAACATCTTTGGGGATCGTGATTTAACGACTGGTAACCGCACTTCACGCGCAAAATATATCACTTACCGAAATCTGCTTTGGCAGAGTGCCACACCCCAGTAATAGGTAGAAGGCGTGATGATATATTTATTTATTTATTTGTGAATCTCTAATTTTGCAAAATATCGTTTTAACATAAATGAACCTATTTTAATCTTTTGAACATAAAATTAAATGTTCTTTTGTTGCGCATAAAATATTTTATGCACCACCGGGCTGCAATTCATTTGTTTTAGTTCTAAAAAGCGGGCTTAAACACTTATTTTTTGCCCTAGGGCCATAAAAAAACATTCCTGTAGATACATAAATAAAATAACAATTTTTGTTTATTGTGAATACTTGATTTTACAAAATGTCATTTTGACATATAACCTATGTACATATTTTAATCTTTTGAACATATAATTACATGTTATTTTGTTGTGCATAAAATATTGTATGTATCACGGGTGAAATTAGCGTTTCTGACCCTGAGCATGTTATTAACCCTCGACGCTTTGCACCTCGTGCTAATAATCATGCTGCGGGTTAGAAACGCCTGTTTACACCCTTGGTACATAAATAACTATTATTATGGCCCTAGGGCGAAAAACAAGTGTATACGCTCCCTACTAATCCTGCCACGGGCCAGAAACGTCTGGTTTTACCCTTGATACATAAATAATTATTTATTTTTCCCATTCAGATCGCTTTTTAGTAAAAAATTGCACGATGATAGATCTGCAACTGCAAATCTTGATGAAAAAAGATAGGGTGAATTACAGGAGGTGATATTTATCAGGATAAAATGTATTTAATTTAGAAATATCAGATATAACATTTGTATGAGATTTTGAAGCTGATAATACAAATACAGATTAATTGAAAATGAATGATACAAAATTGATTAATTAATTGCAGATACGCGAATGAACAATCGCTGAAAAAATAATTGAAAACCAGATACAAATCTCTTGTACTAAAAAATAAATAGCTACAAAAGAACAAAATTGGAGAGCAAATCTGCAAATGAATGACAATTATTTTCGTCAGCGTTCAGGGGCGTTCCACTAGGGGCATCCAGGGGGCGCGGGGGATGTAATAAACCAAGTGCGTACCGCGTAGGATTTGTTTGTGGTCTATGCACGTTATTTAAATCATAGTGGGCGTGTGTTGGTAAAAACAAAAGCCGCATAACCACAAGCAGCGCCGTCTACGCGCAAACATTCCATCGTAAATTGAATCCCTAATAAAAAACGGGGCTGTCCGCGGCTCCCTGATTGCGTACGGACCGTACTTTGTTATGTTTGAACTGTGCAGGGGTGTATTCAATGAATTTAATACCACTTACAGAAATTGGAACTGATTAACTTAGCAGTAGGACCCATCAAGGAAGACACACACTTAAGAAAAAAATAATCTTTACTGTAATTGTTGTTGAATCAGTAAATTTTAAGATCTTTATATGTATTTGGTAAAATAAATAAATACATCCTTTCGTCTTTTACTCATTACTGGGTGGCAAATGGAATACAGCTTATATTTGCAGTTGCCAAGAAGGTAATGAAGTGTATCTGCTTGCAAACTATTTTTATACGACTATGATGGAAAGTACGCTTTCCTGCATTTATTAAATGCATGGTAAGTTATGTGGAAAGTACTGCTTTTCACACACACATGCGGAAAGTGAGATTTCTGATCAAGTAGATCATCGTATCTATAAATACAAAAAACTTAACTTTTACAAGCGAATTTTAAAACAGAAAAATAGTCAAAAATGATTTACAAATTATTTTTCAAGCATTTCTAAATGATTATATAAAAAATAATGTGTGCACCTAGTGCAGAAAGTGTCTTTGTCGCTCTTGTATGCTTATTGCTCTCGGCTACGCCTTGATCAACAATCCTATGCGCGGTAATAGACTACTTTCTGTTCTAGGTACACAAATAACTATTTTCTATGACCATATCGCCCAGTCATTGTATGCTTCTTGTTGGTATACAGTATACTACATGTAATATGAGAAATGAATGTCATATCTCATGAGTTATTTATGTATTTAATTATTTATTTTTGGTATTCTATTCAACAGGAATTTAATCCAACTTACAGAAACGTTGCAAGGACACTGTTCCATGAATATCGAAATCGGGATAAACTTGTTATTAAAATACAAATTAGTAGTGCAACAATAACGTAGTCATAGAAAAAGCATAATTACAACTTGCATGGAATGTCCATTTCTCACTGGATCGAGAATTGCAGCAAACTTTCAAACACGTGTGAAATGAGTAACATTCCACGCTTGTTATACATTATTTTTCCCTGATAACCAATATTAAACTAAAAAATGTAACGTTTCTATAAGAAACCATTATTTAAAAATAGTAATAAAGATTTTTATGATTTAAAATTCACCCTAATCAGGTCCTGTACTTTTTGCAGGAGAATACATGTGTGACACGTGACCTCTGGTAATTGAGTGACAGCGGCAGGCATGCGTATACCAACGTAACACGACAGAGGAAAAAAATCACCAGATATTCGAAAAGTACTTCTAACACAAGCACAGATTCACACACATACGCATCAATCACATTGAGATATCCATACCCTATGTGCTCCATCAAGAGTGCGTTGGAAATTTTTAACTTAGTGTTTGGCAAATGTTTGCTTGTTTTGAATATGTTTTACATAATTCTAATGCATATATTATGATGTTCTTTTGTTTGAAGAAGATGTTCTTCTTTTCCTTTGGATAGGTTTACAAAGAAACGTCTAATATTTACATGTTAAACAGGCTTGAAATTTAAAACATTTTTTCTGAAAATTTGGGGCATTATTTTGAAATTTAATTTATAAGATAAAAAGAACTGATTATCGTTTGAATGCATTTTAAAATAAAGTGTTTTTTTTATGTAATCAATATTCAATTAATATAATTTGTAATGATTAACAAAGGATTAATTCTTGTAAAGCTCGTTTTCAATGAAAAATATATTTTCTATTAATTTCATTTAAATTTTGTTATGAAATTTAGATTTTCATTAAATGTACCTACAGCTCTTTTGTTTCTCATATCATCACTGATTTTATATTACGATTTTATTTTAATTAAAATAGGAAAATATCAGTGGCGTATCAAACTATATTTTTAGGTCAGTAACATAAATAAATAAAACATAGTTCAAATATAAATAACATTTTAAGTAAATACTTAACAATTAATAAAACTTTTAATAAGGTGTTTTTAGAATCACCCATTAAAAAAAAAGAAGACAATAGACACCCAGTATATTATCATATATCATTATGCCTTCTATCTATTACTTGGGTATGTCACTCTGCCGTAGCAGATCTCGGTAACTGATATATTTATGCGCGCGAAGTACGGTTATTACTAGCCATCAAATCACGACCCCAAAATATATAAAGAGGAAGCCACAAGGGTAGTTTTATTGTTGTGAAAATTGTTTTCGACATTGAGAATCGAACCTACCCAAAATTGAATTGGGATACAGCCAGGGGAATCTACAAACTCAGGTCATATGCTTTAACCAACTAAGCTACGGTTGCCATGTAATTCACATCTAATTTTATTCCAATTTATAATTCAATTAGAATATAGGTCGTTTACATTCTTTGTGGGGCCTCCAAAATAAGTGTAAAATTAATCAATGTAAATTGAGGAAAACAAATTTGTAATACTTACAAATGTGGTGAACATGTAGTGGTATCTGCAGTCGTTCATCTGAAGCTGCAAAATCTGAAAAGAGAAAAGCACAAAGTTAATTAACAAGCAACTTTAATTAATCTCAGGTTTTATTATCTCTTCAAATTAAATCACAGTGGCGTACTATTACATCCACACTCCTTTCTTCTTTTCACCAAGAATAAGTGTTTAAATATTTTATTTGCTATTCATTTGTAAACGTCATTTATTCAAACCGTTTATTTACTTTGAAAATGAATCTTTACAAGCTACTAATTATATTACTATACCAAAAACATTATAAAGATCTACTGACGTCATCCATTCTGATTAAACTTAATAAAACCAGAAGAAACTGATGCAATATTTAAATGACAATGGGCCTTTCAAGACTTTTTTGATTTTTTTATATATTAATCTACGTAATCAAATAATTATACCCAAATTTTTTATTTTTTAAAAAAACTTGTATTAAGCATGATAAAAATATTTAAACTTTCGAAACAAATGAATATGACGTAGTTGCATCTTAGCTTAAAGAGAGACAGATAAGACAGAGATAAATAACACGTAACTTGTCGTTGTCAGTAGAATCTTCAGACAAAACATAACTAGACGGATAACATCGGCGTTTGTTGTGAGTCAGAAAGGGATAGAATAACTGGTGGGTGAGGCGGGTGCGCGGCAAGGAGCAACTTGCATAACATCAAAGTGTACTCGCTCCTTGCCGCGCATCCGGCGGACCCTCAAGTTATTCCATCCCTCTCTGCTTCACAACACTGCATTGACTTGAATACGGCATAATTCGTCTAGTATTATACGTCATTGGTAGAATCGTAGAATGCTGAATGCTTATTTCTTCTTCGTCTTCTTGAGCACCGACAATCGTTTCAGACAAAGCTCTGTGATTGGCTTAATGCAACTACGTCATTGCAATATGGCAGTGCGAGCGTTTTAAATTATTCAACTTTAACTTTCATATTTCAGCAATAAAGATATCATTTATGATATGATTTTATATTGTATTAAATATGATGTACGGTCAAGAATTTATTTTAATAAATATATATTAAAAAGCTCTACAACTTGAATCCCCCATTAAAAAAAAAATCATACTGCCCTTAATAACTAATAAATAATTTAAAAATTGTTATAATTTGTATTTCCCTAAATAGAAGATGAAACAAAAATCTTCGAGGGTTATTTGTATTTCCTTGGAAACAAGGTTTTGTTTTACGAACTTGAAACAGACAAAATCCAATAAAACGTTTTGTTTTCTTTCGAATTTCGGCCAATTACGCGATCTCCGACATTTCTGAATTTACATGCGGTTAGTACAAGGGATGTTGTTGGTAAATTTCATTGTTGTGTTTCACAAGTAGAACATATTTGTTTTTAGAGAAAATAGTAGACGCAGGTAGGTATGCGGAATGAACACATTTTTTAAAAAACAAACGGACGGTAGCTTTGTTTGAAAAATGTGATATCTGGAAGAATTGTGTCCTGCATACAAAAAGATAAATAAAACATTTTATAAACCCTCTTGGAAAGAGAAGGTGCTGCGAGGCAAGAATTTTCACAAAGAAAACTGATACCTACCGTCTTATAATTTTAAATATACCTACTTCTATTTTAGAGCAAAATACGTCTAGACTAAACTAAATAAAATAAATGTACGATCTCGTATTCATAATGATTTAAAATATGAAAGAGGAATTCTGTAAGAGGAGCTTATATTGATATTTCGAAAACAATGGAAGCTACTACTAGTTAGAGAGCTACGGTGCAAAATGATGTCTCATTTATTCCAGTAACAAAAATGGATTTTTTAATAGATTATGTCATGATAAACAT
The DNA here is from genome assembly GCA_911728475.2 of Pterostichus madidus. Classification (NCBI taxonomy): domain Eukaryota; kingdom Metazoa; phylum Arthropoda; class Insecta; order Coleoptera; family Carabidae; genus Pterostichus; species Pterostichus madidus. The sequence continues at coordinate 39,506,606 of OU452306.1, read as the reverse complement.
GAAAAAAAGAAAATTATATTTGGGAACGGGTGTCAACTATAGATGGCGTCGGTGTGAATGTGCAGATTATAAGGGTAATTGTTGACAAATTTTTTACTAGCTAATTTTCAGTTTAAATTATAGACTTTGGTATAATTAAGTAATAAAAATGGTAGACAGAAGTTTTGTCCGGTGACGCATGCGCGACAAAACCTGTCAAAGTAAGCAATTTTTATGGTGTCGTGTGACATATTACTACTTGTTCACGACAAATACATGACAAAAAAAATATTGCTTGAAATTATTGTTGGTTGCTCGTTGGTGACAGAAGCTCTGAAAGTGGACTAGTGTAGGGATCAACAATCACCCTGAAAATCTGCGCATCCACACCGACGCCATCTATAGTTGCCATCCGTTCCCAAATGTAATTTTCTTTTTTCCATGTTTATCATGACATAATCTATTAAAAAATCCATTTCTGTCACTGAAATAAATGAGACATCATTTTGCACCGTAGCTCTCTATCTATACGATGTCTTTAGATATTTGTAAAAATGTGAAATTAATGATGTTTTTAATAGTAGTTTATAAAACAAGGGATTAAACTTCATCATTATTTGTCGAGGACGAAGAATGAATCTTGAGGGCGTTGCACAAGGGATGCAATCACTTGAGGCAAATAATGGCACTTTACTCACGTGTTATATACGATATTTTATATACAAATGGAAAATTCGTTATTTAACAAAAGAGAGTATTAAGAGAATGTAAAATTTGTAAGAATGAAGTACATTCCTATAAACAACAATCTAGTTTTGTTTTTTTCTTTATGTTATTAATAAATATTACAAATATTTTCAGTAATAATATAATAAGAGGGTGAGAATACATTGAAAATAATTTGGCAGATCTTTCGAAAACTTGTTGCAGGCAATAGTCACGAAAGCCCGTAGGGCTTGAGTGGCTATTGCCAAATGGCAACAAGTTTGAGAAAGATACTGGAGAATTATTTTCTAATTTATCCAACTCTCGAGTTATATTTAATTAGATTATTTTTTGACTTAGCTGTTGAGGTCGATTCATCCAACTTAAAAAATTTTGAACTGGGTCCATATGGACTGATTACTTATTAATGTATTCTTGGAAGTTGTTTCCAAAATTTGTTGGTGTATTTCCGTATCTGAAATACAACTAAATCGATTTTTTTACACATTTTACTTTACGCGTTGACAGTTTTAATAATTATTTGACAACTACCTATCATTTGTCACAAACAAAAAAGAACCTACAGAGATTATTCCCGGGAATAATAACAAAAGCTTTATTCTCAGTATAATAATGACAGGATTGGTTAAAACGTAGATATGTCACATACAATGAAGCATTTCATTGGTTTTGAGAAAAAATAATAAATAAAATAAATAAATATATCATCACCCCTTTTACCCATTATTGGGTGTGGCACTCTGCCGAAGCAGATCTCGGTAAGTGATATATTTATGCGCGTTCAGTGTGGTTACCAGCCGTAAAATCACGGCCCCCAAAGATGTTAGTGGCGGGGGAGCCACAGGGGTAATTTAAAATTGTGAAAATGTTTTGTCAGCTGTAGGGATCGAATCAGGGTTCTTAGGATCCACAGGCCGACTCGGATACCACTGAGCCATTATCACGTAAATAATTTCACAGCGCTTTGCGCCTCGTGCTAATAATCATGGCACGGGCCAGAAACGCCTGGTTTCATCCTTAGTACATAAATAACTATTGATACATTTACCCATTATGTTTTCGTCTAGCCTTAGGGTTTATGCATCTTCTTAAAACAGGGTTGTATCTGTACTAACGTAGAGTTCAAAAACACGCATTCGGTCTGGTCACTTACCCCGATATGTTTCACCACGTGATTGCTATTCATTGCTTGTTACCAATGACCGTTTTATCATACTGATTAGTACACCGATGTCGCTCCAGTAAACTGCTAACGAATAATTGAATTTCCTACGCAAATAGCCATTGATCAATTTACTGTCGCAGGTCACAAATATTCAATAGATGCGTTGCTTCTAAATTACACACTGCCGAAGGGATTTGCGCCCAGTTGCACGCACGGTGATGGCGGTGTGGCCAGGAATTTTACTTATTTGCATATTGAAACGCGGATACGAGATATAATCACTGGGTCTCTAACTTACTTCGTTCAAATTACAATTGCTTTCTGCATGCCAACAACACGGTTTAATCTATCTCGGCAACATGTGTTTCTGATTGCAACATATTGCAACATTGCCGTTTTCATTATAAGGACATAAATTAATATTCAAATCAAATTAAATTTTAATTTGCGAGGTAGGTGGCTCAGTGGTATCAAGTCGGCCTATAGATCCTGCGAATCCTGGTTTGATTCCTACAGCCGACAAACATTTTCACCACAATATCCTCCACCACTAATATCTTTAGGATCGTGATTTGACGGCTGGTAATTGCACTGCATGTGCATACATATATCACTTATCGAGATCTGCTTCGCCAGAGTGCCACACTCCGTAATGGGTAAAAGGCGTGATGATATATTTATATTTATTTATTTATAAAATTACACCTGTGGGTCCTCCACCACTAACATCTTTGAGGCCGTGATTTGATGGCTAGAAACCGCACTTCATGAGCATAAATATATCACTTATCGAGATCTGCTTTGGCAAAGTGCCACACTCAATAATGGGTAAAGGGCATGATGATATATTTATATTTATTTATTATAAATTTACCCCTGTGGCTCCCCCACCACTAACATCTTTGGGGCCGTGATTTGACGACTGGTAACCGCACTTCACGCGCTTAAATATATCACTTACCGAAAAATGCTTTGACAGAGTGCCACATTCAGTAATGGATAAAAGGCGTGATTTTATATTTATATTTATTTTATTTTCAAATTAAATTTACTAATTTAAATGAAAGTATTGAAGTATTAAAATAAATAAATATATCATCACGCCTTTTGCCCGTTACTGGGTGTGGTACTCTGCCAAAGCAGATCTCGGTAAATGATATACTTATGTGCGTGAAGTGCGATTACCAGACATCAAATCAAGGCCCCCAAATAGGCAAAGATAATAATGGAAAAGATTACTTGAATCCTGTACAGAATTTTAGTACGAAAAATGCCATACGTTTTAAAATTATTTTAGTTGAAAATGCATCAAATTAAATTTTGTATACCTTTCATGCATAAACGGGCCGAAATTAATGTGTTTTAGCCTTAAAAAGCGAGCTTAAATACTTGTTTTTGGCCCTAGGGCCATAAAACAATAATTCCTATGAATACATAAATAAAATGACAATTTTTGTTTATTGTGAATACTTGATTTTACAAAATGTCATTTTGACATATAACCTATGCACATATTTAATCTTTTGAACTTATAATTAAATGTTATTTTGTTGTGCATAAAATATTGTGTGTACCTGAGCATGCGCCTCGTGCTAATAATCATATCACGGGCCAGAAACGGGCCAGAAACGCTTGTTTTCACCCTTCGAACATAAATAACTATTTCATGTTTGCATATTTAACAATAATCTACAAAATAAAATGGTTAAACCTTATTTTTAAAAAAATCAACAAGGCGTATTTGATCATCTCTCTCCAGATTGGAATTGGACGCATGTGTGTGACCTAAGGACGCAGATAACTGGGATCAAATGCATCACCTGCTAGCAACGGGAATATATGACAAGAGCAACACGATAACAAGACGTTATTCTGTTGTTCGTAGTTGGATTCGTGAAAGGTGATGTTGCCACGTGCCTTGACATTGTCAGCGCAGTTGGCGATGGAAACAAATAATGAGACACCAGTGTCTCGTTAAACAGATTTACTTAGGTGAAGAATGAAAAAGAGAAATATATAACGCATTGACGTTAAGAATATTATGCTGGGTTAAGGATTAGGAATATCTTCAATTAGCTACTTCAGTTTTTCGATTTTGCCGAGACCATATCTCAGAAACTAAACAAAATATGAAGATGCGCTTAATAGCATTGGATTTCTCGTGTTTCAATTATCTTGTATACAAATTTTCAGCGATTTTAAAATTTTTCAAAAATTTTCGCAATTTAATTTTTCCATAAAGGTTTTGGACTATATCTTAAAAACTAGAAAGCGTACGCACTTGGGGATTTGACCATTGGATTCAGCGGGTCAAAATACATATGTATGTAAATTTTCGTTACAATAATCTTACGAGAAAGAGTTTAAGAGCAAATTGTTTGAAAATCGTAAAAAACCTAAGGGGTACCCCTTGGAAAAATAATAAAAAATTTCAAAAAACTTAAATCGCTTCAAATGAGCTAAAATTTTGTTAGTAAGTCAATTCGAACACAGGGTATTCAATGCCGTTGAGCGCAACTTCGTATCACGTTTAGTTTTTGAGATAGAGCCTCCGTAAGTTTTGAACTTTCAAAAAATTTCAGCACCTCAGTCTTTCGACTTTCCAGAGGCCATATCTTAAAAACTAAGCGAGATATGAAAATGCGCTCAACGGCATTGGATTTCTCGTGCTTCAATTGACTTGTATACTAATTTGAAGCGGTTTTGAAAATTTTCAAAAAAATTGCCATTTAATTTTTCTAAACAGTTTTTGGACAATATCTTAAAAACCAGAAGGCATACGCACTTGGGGGTTTCACCATTGGATACAGCGGGTCAAAATACGTATGTATGTAAATTTTCATTATAATAATCGTGGGAGAAAGAGTTTTAGAGCAAATTGTTTGAAAATCGTAAAAAACCTGAGGGGTACCCCTTGGAAAAATCGTATCACGTTTAGTTTTTGCGATAGAGCCTTCGGAAGTGTTGAACTTGAACTCCAAAAATTTCAACAACTCATATTTTCGACTTTCCCGAGGCCATATCTCGATAACTAAACGAGATATAAAGATGCACTCAACGGCATTGAATTTCTCGTTCTTCAATACAAGTTTTCAGCGATTTTTAAAATATTCAAATATTTTCAATAATTTTTTTTTTCTGAAATAGTTTTATTTGTTTCATCAACATAATATAAACTCCCAAGAGAAATGTAATCATTATTTTGAAAGCAAATACTTAGTAATTAATCAAACTAAATTAATATAAATAGAGAGAAAAATTTAAATGAAATCTGATTTGAATCCAGGGCTTCAATGGTTAAAGCATATGACCGGAGTTCAGAAAATCCCAGGTTCAAATTCAGGCGGTATCCCAAATTGTCTCTTTATAATTTAATCCCTAGAAGAATAATGTGTACATTATTTCCGTAATGAAATGTTTTACTTCTGTCCTGATTTTTTTGTTGGCCAAATCATGATTTTTAAAATTATATCTTGTCATTGAGCGTTGCAGACAAAGCAATCATAAATATCAACAATAGATTCAAATTTGAATCGTGGCGTGGGTGGCGTTTTTGAGCAAGTTTAACAAATGATGTGAAGGAAAAATATTCACCGCAGTTAAACCTTCAAAACCCTTTGAGTCCGGGCTTCATCCGGAGGCGTCTCACGTCTGTGTCGCGCCCGGAATCCTAATATCCCAGTCCGGGCATTCGGCCGATGCAGTGATGCTAACGATTCGCCATTCGGGTTGTGGATGGTGACCATTTCAAAACTGTAATAATCTTCGCACAAAGTCTTTGACTTTGAGCACAGAAATTAATGTTTAGTGAGGGATCCTAGATGACTAATTGGGAATAAATGTGGGTGAACTGTGATGCTAAAGCTTTGATGCTGTTTCTGATATGACGATGATGCATTTCGAGTTTTGTTTGCTTTGTAAATGTTGTTTGGTAAACGATAGCGTATTTAGTTGAGGTTATGATATAGTTATTTGTATGACAAGGGAATAATGACATTTTTTGGTTTTTAAGACAGACCCGTGAAATTACAAGGACGGTTATAGACTCTTCCATTTTAATTGTACTAATGGTAAATGAAATTAAATAGGTATTTATGTATCAAGGGTAACAACAGGCATTTCTGGTCCGTGGCATGATTATTAGCATGAGGCGCAAAGCGCCGAGGGCTAATTACATGCTCAGGGTCAGAAACGTTAATTTCACCCGTGGTACATACAATATTTTATGCACAACAAAATAACATTCAATTATATGTTCAATAGATTAACGTTATTAGCCCTCGGCGCTTTGCGTCTCGTGCTAATAATCATGCCACGGGCCAGAAACGCTAATTTCACCTATGGTACATACAATATTTTATGCGCAACAAAATAACATTTAATTATGTGTTCAAAAGATTAAAATATGTAAATAGGTTATACGTCAAAATGACATTTTGCAGAATCAAGTATTCACAATAAACAAAAATTGTCATTTTATTTATGTATCCATAGGAATGATTTCTTTTTGGCCCATGGGCCAAAAAGAAGTGTTTAAGCCCGCTTTTTAGGGCTAAAATACATGCTTTTCGGCCCGGTTGTGCATAAATTCATTTGCTGTTGTTGACAGTGACATTTAAAAATTAAATTGGAGTATATTTAGTTCCTACTCGTTTTTAATTATATTTTTCTTAAATATACGTAAATAAAATTTTATTACTTAACATAGTAATAATCTAAAGTATTTCTATTACTCAAAAAGTCAAAATCCTATTAGCTGTCAGACTCCTGACATAACCTATTTGTATTTATTAGACATGTCAAATAGTATTTCCGCCTTTAACTGGCGTTGTGCCAACTGTGGAATAAAAAGATCCCCAGAATTGTATTGCCAACTGAAACATTTAATTTTTGATCACTCTCTGCGGAATTGCCAACTGAAACTCTTACTTTTGATCACTATGTAGTTACTGAACATTAGGCGTATTCCATTTGCCATTTAGATCAGATCTAACTTACATTTACTGAACCAGATCACTTATTTAATTCGCTGGATTACTTTTCTGACTTTATTTCGAGTACTAGAATTACAGATTCTTATTTACTGTAAAGTAATTCATTCCAAAAAGTGCATCAGTTTGTTTAATTCAGTTCATTTAGTCATGTGTCAAATTTATCTGAACTGATTTAAGTGAACCAAGTGGCAAATGGAATACAGCTATTATTGTACTAAAATAAGAAAGTTACAAAATTAAGCTCATTCTCAGTTTATATAAAACTTAAAATTTAAGTCTCGTTGGTGCAAACGGTTATTAAATATTTCACCTGCTTCTTACGTAGTTCTTCTAGATTTATTTCTGAACTAACTTGCAAAGAAACTACTCATCTACATAAAGCTAAGCGGTAACATCAATCTCCAAAGAAAACTAGCAGCACTAGCGCATAATAAAAATGTCTCTCATATTTAAAACTGGCTTAAACAGTTATGAAATATTCAAGTTCACATGAAGTTTAGCTAAGCACCTCCTCGGCTAATATGATTTGCATATGCAATATAAATATTTTCAGTATCTCCGGTGACCGGCACGTTGGTCCTTGGCAACCCGGGTTCTCGCAGACTTTGTTATACGGGGCATTAGTTGTCGGAAAAATAAGAAGCAAAGTTGCGGGTCGCGGAGCAGCATAAGCCGATAAGAAGGAAACACCAACGCCGACGGCGATGGCGACGGCGGCGGCGTCATGCTAAGCGCACTAAATTCGTCCTGGTCATTTCAAAAGGAATGCGAGTTGCCGGAGAGGTGTGATGAATAAATGATAAAGAGAAGAAGAAAGGGTTTGGGTAAATGGGATTAAAAGGAAATGATGAGAAAAATTTGTTATTTGGATTGTACTAATAATTGTGTTGTTGTAATTTTTATAAAATAAATACATCATCACGCCTTTTATCTATTACTGGGTGTGGCACTCTGTTGTAATAGATCTTAATAAGTGATATTTTATACGCGTGAAGTGCGGTAACCAGTCGTAAAGTTACGGCCCCCAAAGATGATAGTAGCCACAGGCGTAATTTTATTTAATAAAATATATCATGATGCCTTTTACCCATTACTGGATGTGGCTCTCTGTCGTAACAGATCTCGGTAAGTGATATATTTATACGCGTGAAGTGCGGTAACCAGTCGTAAAGTTATGGCCACCAAAGATGATAATAGCCATAGGCCTAATTTTATTTAAAAAAATATATCATGATGCCTATTACCCATTACTGAATGTGGCACTCTGTCGTAACAGATGTCGGTAAGTGATATATTTATACGCGTGAAGTGCGGTTAGCGGCCGTCAAATCACGACCCCCAAAGATGATAGTGGAAGGGTAACTATAAGGGTAACTTTGTAAAATAAATAAATAAATATATCACCTCGCCTTTTATTCATTGTTGGATGTAGCAAATCTATTGTGATAGATCTTGGTAAGCGATATATGCATACGAGTGTAGTGCGGTTACCAGCCGTCATATCACGGCCTCCAAAGATGATATTGGAGGAAGAGACACAGGGGTAATTTTATTAAAAAATAAATAAATATAACCACTCATTTTACCCTAAGGTATGGCACTCTGCAGAAGCAGATCTCAGTAAGTGATATATTTCTGTGAGGTTACCAGCCGTCAAATTACGCCCCCCGAATATTATACTAGAGGGGCAGCCACAGAAGTAATTTTATTAAAAAAATAAAATAAATATATCATCACGCCTTTTACCCATTACTAGGTATGGCATTCTCCTGTGATAGATCTCGGTAAGTAATATATTTATATGCTTAAAATGTGGTTACCAGGTGTCAAATCACGACCTCCAATGATGATAGTGGAGGGAGAGCCACAGGAGTAATTTTATAAAAAAATCACACCTCTTATCCTATAGGTTGTGGCACTCTGCCGAAGCAGATCTCGTGATATATTTATGAGCGTGAAGTGCGATTACCAGCCGTCAAATAATGCCCCCCAAAGATAATAGCGGTGGGGGAGCCAAATGAGTAATTTAATGTACTAAAAATTGTTTGTCGACTGTGGGAATCGAACCAGAGTTTAAATAATAATAAATTGTTGTTAAAATAATAGAATAACAGAATATTTATTTATTTATTTATGCTACTCTGTACAACAGGAACTTAATTCCAATTACAGTACAGGGTCCTGACTCACCGAGTCTTCTTGTTATAGTTCATATATATTTAGCTTGAGTTGAATTTGAACACAGGACCTCCGGATATCTGTAGATGTTTAATGATTGTTGAGATCAAGCACAAGGATGCAATTACAAACAGTGGTTTCCGGAAAATCCAGCATTTCGTCGACTCATTAATTATCACATCCGGTCAACGTCGCTCATGCTCAAACTTTCATGCCTTAATGCCGCCATGCGATTTAATTTATATTCTGAACTCAATTGTGAAATGTACATACACAGCCGGACGTGTTAGGCAAATCTGTATCCGTTGCCTACAAAGTCAACGGCATTAAGCGTCATCGCTCCCGGAAGATCAAAGTAAGCTTGGACCCTCATTGCCCTTGATACAACGAAGACAAATTATTATGTTCAAGGAAACCTGCGATTTATTTGTTTTCGCGCTTCCGTCCGAAATTCACAGTTTTATATATCTCAAAATCGTTCCGGAACTATGTGTTTAGTTTACTGAACGCTGTTCGGTAAAAACAAGGGATTTTTGTAATGTTAGCATTGGAATTGGCATCACTGGCTGTCAGTGTAAGTGAGTGTTTGTAGGTTAGAAATTTTTACCAATTTTACAACTTATTTGTGTTGCTGTTTATAATCAACAGAAAATATAAATAAATATCTCATCACGCCTTTTACCCATTACTGGGTGTCAGTGGCAAACCTAGAATTTTTGCCTACCGGGTTACTTTAAAAATCCCATATAAATACGGCCTATAACAGTCGAGAACTTAAATATAGAGAAATGATTATGTTTGAGGTTTGCAAAAAGAATTACGTTCAAAAAGTTTAAAATGAGAAGAACTTGCAAACTTTTTTCGGGAAAAGTATGCGTATTAAAAAAAAGTTTAAATTATTTATGTTAGCCGACTTTAATCAAGTTATAAGCTAATTAACCACATTAATAAAGGAGGATAAATACAACTAACACTTTTATTTTTGTCTGGAGGACCATTAAATTTAATTACAACAAAAGATAATTTGGTGGAGCTACTCTAATATTAATCATTCTTTTTAAGTCAAAAATTCCCTAGGCAAAAAACTCCCTGAAGGTAAATTTATACTCGTAGGTACTTTTCAAATAAATGTTAAATATGAACAAATATATATATATATATATATATATATATATATATATATATATATATATATATATATATATATATATATATATATATATAATTTCATTTTAAGGTAACTCAGTCAATTTTAAAATAAATAAATATAAATATATAATCACGCCTTCTACCCATTACTGAATGTGGCTCTCCGCCGCAGCAGATCTCGGTAAGTGATATATTTTGCGCGTGAAGTGTGGTTACCAGCTGTCAAATCACGGCTTCGAAAGATGTTAGTGGAGGGAGAACTACAGAGGTAGTTTTAATGTGGTGAAAATTGTTTGTCGACTGTGGGAATCAAACCCGGGTTATCAAATCTGCAAGCCGATTCGATACCACTGAGCTACCTATCCCATACAAACAATTTTCGCCATACCCTTGTTGCTCACCCTTCACTAACAACTTTTAGGGCCACGATTTGACGCCTGGTAACCGCGCATAAATATATCACTTAGCAAGCTTTGTTACGGCAGAGTGCTGCACCCTATAGAGTAAAAGGCGGGTTGATATATATATTTTTATCAATTTCTAAACAATTGACAAACGCTCAAATAAAATTTTTATTATTTTCTTATAACTGGCCTTCCTAAGAACTTTAATTTGATACTTCAGTCAATAGGATTTGTACTACTTCCAGAAAAACAATTGACAATCATTCAAATTTAGTAGAAACAATTAAATGTCTTTCTAAACAAAATGTTTAACTAATTAAATACAATTTTTAAAACCGTAGTTCGTTTTGTCATCTAAATTTGCTTGCGTATTTATTTATTTATTATTGGATAGGTAGCTCAGTGGTATAGAGTCAGAATGTGAATTTGAAACCCAGTTCTATCTCCACAGCCGACAATAATTTTCACCACATGAAAATTACCCACATGGTTTCTCCTACACTATCATCGTTGGGAATCTGGTTTGCTACGGCAGAGTGCCACATCGAATAATGTGTAAAAGATGCAATGATACATTTATTTTGATAAACATAATTTTAGTTTTATTTTTATACCACTTTTATTTGATGCATTTTCAAATAAAATATTATTGAAACACATCTTCGAATAGGTCGTTGTCAAGTTCTTACAAGAAATCTATACAAGATTCTAGAAATATCTAAACTGCTATTATAATACAAAATATGTACCTAAATATTAGATGATGTTTTTCAAAATGATTATTTTACTTTTATTTACAATAATGTATTTACTAAATTTATAATTTCTTAAATGGGATGGCTAGCACAGTGGTATGAAGTCAGCCTGTGGATCCTGAGGTCCCTGGTTCGATTCCCACAGGCGACAAATTTTCATAATTTGAAAAAGCTATCCCTGTGGCTCCGCCACCACTAACATGTTTGAGGGCCGTGATTTGACGACTGGTAACCGCACTTCACGCGTAAAATATATCACTTACCGAGATCTGCTTTAGCAGAGTGCCATACCCAGTAATGGGTAGAAGGCGTGATGATATATTTATTTTATTTTATTTTATAATTTCTTAAACAACAAATAGACTAGTAGACATTAGTATTCGTTATGATATTATTTGATGTTTTGAAGTTACCTAACATCTATGTACAATTGTATGAAATAATATATCATAATAATGAGTTAACAATAAATCTAAATACCTTTATTTTCCTTCTGTTTTCCTCCAAAAACCCTTTGAATTGGCACTATCACAAGCACAATTTACACAAAAACATAAAACTTCATCTAAGATTGTCCACTAACCAACACTAACTATTCGAGACAACTGACTGACTAGTACCTGCTTTGGCCGTATGCGCAAGTCTGAACATCGTTCGTTAATTATTTTGAAGTGTATATTTATTTATTTATTTATTCTACTCGATAAATATTTACCATTAGGATTTGTATTACAAAAATCAGTGGCGGGAAAAATAGTTATAATAATAAATATTAATTAGTACAACCTACTAAAAAGTTAGCCGAATGAAAATTGCAAATGTATGCCTATATGCTACTGTTAATGGAAATGCATTACTTTTAAAATCGCATTAAGAGTTTTATAATATTTATTTATTTTATTTTTTATGGGATGGCTAGCTCAGTGGTATGAAGTCGGTCTGTGGTTTCTGAGGTCCCTGGTTCGATTCCCACAGGCGACAAATTTTCATGATTTGAAAAAGCTATCCCTGTGGCTCCTCCACCACTAACATGTTTGCGGGCCGTGATTTGACGACTGGTAACCGCACTTCACGCGCAAAATATATCACTTACCGAGATCTGCTTCAGCAGAGTGCCACACCCAGTAATGGGTAGAAGGCGTGATGATATATTTATTTATTTATATAATATAATAAATTCAGCAAAACATTTTTTTTAAATTAAAAATTAAAGATATATAATTTTATAATAAAAAATAAATAAATAAATGAATATATCATCACGCCTTTTACCCATCACTGGTTGTGGCACTCTGTCGAAGCAGATCTCGATAAGTGATATATTTATGCGCGTGAAGTGCGGTTGCCAGTCTTCAAATCACGCCCCCCAGAGATGTTAGTGGTGGAGGAGCCACAGGGGTAATTTTAAATTGGTGCAAATGTTTTGTCGGCTGTAGTGATCGATAGTGACCAATGTAATGTTTATAATTATAATTTCATTACTAATACATTAGAAATAACTATCAAACCAGTGGTATTAAAAATGTGCACTTCAAATAAAGACCATTTTTGTGTTTTTCAATGTATCAAATTAGATCAAATAAATAAATATATCATCACGCCTTTTATCCATTACTGGGTGTGGCACTCTGCCGAAGCAGATCTCGGTGAAGTGCGGTTACCAGTCGTCAAATCACGGCTCCCAAAGATGTTAGTGGTGGGGAAGCCACAGGGGTAATTTTTTAAATTGGTGGAAATGTATGTCGGCTGTGAAGATCGAACCAGGGTTCTTAGGATCCACAGACCGACTCGATACCACTGAGCCTCTGCCCCCATATATTCTAATCAAATGCTTATATATTATAATATTTAAAATTATAGTGTTTCTTAAATAAGTTTATATTTTTTTCTCTTCTGAAATGATATGACCCTTGTAAACAGAGTTGATCATTTTAATATAATAATTATTATTTGCAGTTATCAAAGTAGAAAATTAAGTTATGAAAACGCGTGTAAGATAATTTCTACAATCTTGAAAATTAATTAAGGATAAATTCCATCAATTTAATTAAAACCAAAGTATGCGCAAGTACTTTTACATACTTATTAATGTAATATAAATAAACGCGAGTCCTTTAGGTAAATGTAAATCTAATACCCCGTAACTTGCAAATAACGAAGTTGTACGCGAATGTATGGGTGTTGAAATAAGGGATGAATTAGGTGAGATGTAGCGATGTAGAGGTGAAGGCGAATGAAAATTTTGAATGTAACTTTTAATTAAATTCACCTTAGACATTTTCTTACACATGAGTCGTGTGCCGAGAGTGTATATGCTACGCTACTGCGTTGAATTAATTAACTCAAGCCTAATGAACCACTTTCCAGAACCACGATTTGTTCGATAACATCAGAACATATTTGCTACTTTAATTACCCTAATTACGAATTCATCTTAGCGAGAAATTTAACGTATCATCGTTAATTGTAGAATATACATTTTAATGTACATAATAAAATAAGATATTTGTTACTCTGTACAACAGAAACACAATCCCAGTTACAGTATCTTATAGTGGAATCCAAACCACTCTGAGATGATCGTAAAGTAACTATTTCCTATATCGCGTTTACAAAGTGAATTTTGTATAATTGTTTTTATCAAAAACAGTGCTATACTAAAAAAGTTTACATGTAACCAATTTTAAATTGTATTGCGCGTTGCTTCTTTGGAGATGATAAGATTTAATTTTTCTTTGATTTCGTAGATATTTTAGAGACTTTTAGTGTGTTCAGTACTCTCTAATACATTGTAAATTAATAATAAAAATTAATGACATATACTAATTTACCTTTCGAACTTAGGGGTAAAAGCGGTGCATTATTTTTATATTCTTATTCAAAATAAATTATTAAATAAAGAATCAGCAATCGACATTTCTTTGATAAACTTCTTCGGCATTGTTATAACATAACATTTATAAACTAAATATTAAAAATGAAAATAATTATTTTGAATACATGAATCGATAGTAAATATAGTTAATGGGGTGGCTAGCTCAGTTGTATGAAGTCGACCTGTGGATCCTGAGAGCCCTGGTTCGATTCCCATAGGCGACTAACAATTTTCATAATTTCAAAAACTACCCCTGTAGCTCCTCCACCACTAACATCTTTGGGGGCCGTGATTTGACGACTGGTAACCGCATATCACGCGCAAAATATATCACTTACCGAGATCTGCTGGGTGTGGAACTCGGCCGAAGCTGATCTCGGTATGTGATATATTTAGCGCGTAAAGTGTGGTTACCAGTCGTTAAATCACGGCCCCGAAAGATGTTAGTGGAGGGAGAGTCACGGGGGTAATTTTAATGTGGTGAAAATTGTTTGTCGACTGTGGGAATCGAACCGTGGTTCTCAGGATCCACAGGCCGACTCGATACCACCGAGCTAGCTACCCCATGCATTAAAAAGTAAAATATTCTTATTTTAGGTTGTGTTTAAAATAGCAGAATTTTGGCGTAAAGTTAAAAAAGCTAAACTTTTTTCATCTTATTTGCATTCTTCGAATGTTAATTATAACTACACAACAAAAAGTCAGATGATTATAATACGGAACACAAAAGTTTGAAGGTAACGCAAATTTTCCAAGAAACTCCAACACGTTTATAATTTTTTTCACTTGTATTCCATTCACAGATTTTAAAAGAAAAACGATAAAAAGTTTCAGGCGGGCACGTGTTGTTTATAATTTGATTTCTTGCCCAACAGCGGACATTATCTTCCTACCCTCTCCGAAAATAAAAGCTGAATTACACCCCAAAGGATTAAAAACGATTTAACACATTTTTAAGCTCTCACCAAATTATATCTCAATTTACGAACGCAGTTAACACATTTTTCATTCATTTAGAATATTAAAATGAATTGCCGCATAATCACTCCAACGAAATTTGATATTTAGAATTTTATTACTGCAATTTATAATAAGAAAAAAATAAAGAGCTCTATAGTTAAAGAACTGTTTATCTAGCAACAGTATCAATAGCGATTTTCTGAAATTTAATGAACCGTTAGTTGCTAATGAACCGATAAAACATTCATGCAACCCAGCATTAGTCTTTTTATATAATGAATTCTACAATAAAAAAAATATATATCATCACGCTGTCTACCCATTACTGGGTGTGGCACTCTACCGAAGCAGATCTCGGTAAGTGATATATTTTGCGGGTGAAGTGCGGTTACCAGTCGTCAAATCACGGCCCTCAAAGATGTTAATGGTGGAGGAGCCATAGGGGTAGCTTTTGAAATTATGTTTGTCGCTTGTGGGAATCGAACCAGAGTTCTTAGGATCCACAGACCGACTTCATACCACTGAGCTAGCCACTCCTACAATGGTAAATCTAAAAGCAAATCCGCCAATTACGCCGTACAGTTCCAATAGCCGTTGCAGTGGTTTTCAAACTTTTCGCAGTCGTGATCCCCTTGGTAGCAAAAATCACAAATATATTCTTTCGCGACCCCCATTTCTTTTTATGTGATCAAAATTTCAGTTTGTAATAGGCTGATTTAATAATGTACATTAGAAACGTAGAACCACGATTTCAGAAATTAGTAAAGGAAAATTTTCTCATTAAGGTGGTTCTATCATGACTGTCTCATAAAAGTATAGGTAACCGAAAAAGTTTATAAAAACAATTATTTTATTTTATTTATTGTATAAGTTATAAACAAAACAACAAATTTTCATGCTAATTTAGAAACTCATAAAAATAACATATTTAAATTTATTTAAAATCTGTAGTGAATGATAGTACCATCTTAAGGATTAATTTAAACTAATATGATACTAATTATGAAATTTAAGATTTCACCATTTGATTCCACATATATTTCTGCGTAGATATATATATTTTGATACTAAAAACTTTTTTTAATCGCCGGAGTCATGATCTCAAAAAATTCGTTTAATGAAAATGCGAATTTATTGTTGAACCACTTGAAAATCGAAAAATTTTAAAATATGGTTTTATATCATATACGAGAAATCGAATCGCATCTTCATATCTTTTTTAGTTTTTGAGTAACAGAGATTTTTGACTTTTAAAAAAACTCTAATTTATAGGCCCATATCTCGAAAACTAAAAGAGATATTGAAATGCGGTTTGAACGAGTGTATTTCTCGTACTCTATTTAACTTATACTGAAGTTTTGAAAAATTCGAAAATTTTGCTATTTTTTCAAAATTTCTTTTTGCCCATATTTGAAAAATTTGAAGAGATAATGAAAATCTGTAAAAACCAGTGAATTCCTCTCGTAAAAGTACATATGTATGTAAAATTTCAGAATTTTTGCTCCATGGATACAATTTTTAGAGCAAAAAAACTAAAAATGGCCAAAATTCGTAAAATTCTTAAGGGGTACCCCTTCAAAAATTATTAAAATACAGTGATTTTTCGTTTTTTTGCAATAAAAACTTTATCCGTGCGAATTTTTGCTTGAAATTTTGCATACCTATGTACTTTTACGAGAGGAATTCACTGGTGTCCACAGATTTTTATTATCTTTTGAATCTTTTGAAATATTAAAAAATGAAAATTTTGACATAAACTATAAAATTTTCATAATTTTCAAATTTTCGGTATAAGTTAATTGGAGCACGAGAAATATACTCGTTCAAACCGCATTTCAATATCTCTTTTAGTTTTCCAGATATAGGCATTCAAAGTTGAGATTTTTAAAAAGCCAAAAATCGCTGTAACTTAAAAACTAAAAAAGATATCAGAATGCGCTTAACAAATAAATAAAATAAATAAATATATCATCACGCCTTCTACCCATTACTGGGTGTGGCACTCTGCTGTAGCAGATCTCGGTAAGTGATATATTTTGCGCGTGAAGTGCGGTTACCAGTCGTCAAATCACGGCCCCCAAACATGTTAGTGGTGGAGGAGCCACAGGGATAGCTTTTTCAAATTATGAAAATTTGTCGCCTGTGGGAATCGAACCAGGGACCTCAGGATCCACAGGCCGACTTCATACCACTGAGCTAGCCATCCCATAACGGGATTCGATTTCTCGTAGTCTGAATTATATAGAACCATATTTAATTTTTTTCGGTTTTAAACTAGTTGTACAAAAAATAAATACATAAAAACCGTACTTCTAAAATTAATAACTGTAACCTTTAGTGAGAGATGCACAGAATTTGTATCTTTGTTGTAACAAATTATAAAAGTGGTACTAGTAAAGCAGCTGTCAACAACAGGAATTAATCAAACAATTACGTTTAAAAACAGCGGGTAAATCAAATCAAATGTCAGAATCAGTGAGTTACATAAACTGCAATTGTATGAAACTGCATTTAAACTGCGTCCGCTTGTCCTGTGCAGATGTTGAGTTGTTACCTTTCAGCTTTTTCCACCACTAAAATGAGTTAGTTCCAGACCTACGAATTTAGTTGAAATAAACTAGTTCAGAGCGAGAGGAAATATACCAGGTACAATTAAAATTATGAACTATGGTTTAGTTTTGATACTAAAATAATATAGCTCATTTTAAACTAGACAAACCAACTTTATACAAAACTTTGTTGTTTAGATTCTAATATTTGACACACATGTTTATAGTTAGAGTATATTTATTAAACTGTCAAAATAAATTATACAGAGTGATCAAAAGGAATTGTTACAGTTGGCAATAAAAAAAACTACTTGAAATTGGTAATTCTGATACATAAATTCATTTCCTGTTGTTGACATTTAAAATTTAAATTTGAGTACATTTATTATTACATTCTAAAGTATTTCTATTACTTAAAAAGTCAAAATTCTATTAGCTGTCAGACTCCTGACACATAACCTATTTGTATTTATTAGAAATGTCAAATAGTATTTCCGCCTCTATCTGACGTGCCAACTGTGGAATAAAAAAATCTCTGGAATTGTATTGCCAACTATAACAACGTCACGATTTTAGATGTGTAACTGTCAAACGTGTGACTGTCACATCAGTATTAAATGTGCGATCGACATTGTATAGATAGAATATATGTTTAACAAGTAAATAAAATAAATAAATAAATATATCATCACGCCTTTTACCCATTACTGGGTGTGGCACTCTGCCGTAGCAGATCTCGGTAAGTGATATATTTATGCTCGTGAAGTGCGGTTACCAGCCGTCAAATCACGGCCTTCAAAGATATTAGTGGAGGGAGAGCCACAGGGGTAATTTTAAAATGGTGAAAATGTGTGGGGATCGAACCAGGGTTCTTAGGATCCACAGGCCGACTTGATACCACTGAGCCATTACAAGTAAATGTGCATATAATTCCAAAAGTGACAAGTTTCTATTCTGTGCATCATTTTGTGCGTGACAAATTGTGTAAATTATTTTATCAAGTTACACGTAATTTGATGATTGTGTCGCGAGTGCATACTTTTACTTCTTTATATTGTTTAAATATTTAATAGATAGAAAATCAATCTTTAGAAACAATTTCATATGTTTACTTCATAGTGTAAAGCTAAGGAATTATTATAATATACAGTTGTTCTACTTTTATTGAAGTTTGAACAGTTCATTCCTGTTGGACAGAATTATATAAAAAATTAAGTTAAAAATTGAAAGAATTGTAATTAATTTGTAAATATTAAATTTATGTGTAAATATTTATGCAACATAGTTTCAAAATTTTGATTTAATTTCTCCACGGTTGGTAGGAGACATATAATAAATATATCACTTACCGAGTTTTGCTAAGGCAAAGTGCTACACTCAGTAATGGGTAAAAGGCATCAAGACATATTTATTTATTTATTTATTTTATTTTACATCTAAACATATTTTGTTAATTAATATGAAATGTAGAGAACAGTTGAAATTAAACATTTCTGTTGTTCTGTTTTGTAGTTTTATGATGTTTTGAAAAATATCTCGTCATCTTTGTTGACGTAATTTGAATAACTATCCCCATAAAATTTCCGTTTGTTTAAAATAAGTTATGAAAAATTTTATAGCCTTTAAGTTTCATATGTGTATTCGACAGATAAAACTAGGATTTAGTCATAAATAAATATTATTTAAACTTGTATAAGTTACCTACATTTTTACATTTATAACAATTTTTATAGCAAACTGTAAAACGTTGTACGTCATAAAACTTTTCATATTAAATTGCAAATTTAAAACTGCAATCATATACATTTTATTATTCCATTTTCATTTAGGTAAATCAAATATATGTTTAATACAAATATTAACAAGATAAAACAAATGTCTGGGTTATTTGCTGAATAATTGATTTATGTTATTAAATATTATTATTATTAAATAAATAAAAAAAATAAATATATCATCACGCCTTCTACCCATTACCGGGTGTGAAGTGCGGTTACCAGTCGTCAAATCACGGCCCCCAAAGCTGTTAGTGGTGGAGGAGCCACAGGGGTAGTTTTTGAAATTATGAAAATTGTTTGTCGCCTGTGGGAATCGAACCAGAGTTCTCAGGATCCACAGGCCGACTTCATACCACTGAGCTAGCCACCCCATTATTATTATTAAATAATAATTATTTAATCATGATTAACATTAATCGGTGATAGAAAAACTGGCCCTAAATAAACATTAACATAATCTTCTTAAATTTAAAGTTTATGACAGAAAAATTCGGGAGACGCCCGGACTCGTACTGAGGACCTTCAGCTCTCCGGGCTGATGCTTTAACCACTAAGCCACGGCTCCCCTGAACGAGATAGGCGTCAACCGAATTTATCTGTCATAATGTCTAACACAGCATCGATCCCAAGACTCCTATGACTCATAAGAATTGACAACGGGTTTCGTTTGTAGCGACACAGTCCGATTTTTAAAACTTCAGTCATTCATATGACTTAAACTCTTGAAATATAATTCCTGATATGATTTCCTTAAAAAACAGACTGTGTCGAAACAGAGAAATTTATTACTATTCAAAAAAATTGTATAATAGTTCTTCCGTCAGATATCAAAGTATCAAATAATAATAAAATATCCCAAAGGCCTCACAATATATAATATAACACGTCACGTGACAAAACGAACTACCTGCGTCAATATTAACCTACAATTGCTCAACGATCTATTGTCGTCCTTTGATAGCTTGTCTGTCATTCTTCCGGAACACTCCGCGCGAGATGTATCTTATTTCTATGACAAATATTGAACTCACCGCCCTGAAGAACATGCTCATATGTCTGGGATTGGTGTCCACTATTAACTTGTAGATTTCTTTCTGACGAACTTCTTTCAGGACCTGCCGATAGGATGCAGGACTTGCTTGACGAATGTACATTTCTGTTCGGCCAGCAGGAGGGGTTTTCACTAGTTCCTGCAGCTTGAACAGGCCTGCCACAACGAAGAAGAAAATAATACAATGTTATTCATGATTATTCATGATCGTAATAGAAAGAATAAAGGAATATTATTCAGGAAGGGTTAAGGATTACTTCCTAGTAATACAGATCTTTTTTAAAAATTGTGGGTGGAGAATAGGATATATTTGATTTTCTTTTTTGGCAAGTTTACACATACGATATTTAGGTCTATCTCAACTTTTTTTTTCATCTTTCTCGATTGATAGTTTAACAATTTATATGCGAAAATACGAATAAATTTTGTTATTTTAAAATAAAACAATATAAATATATCATCATGCCTTTTACTCATTACTGGATGTGGCATTCTGCCGAAGTAGATCTCGATAAGTGATATATTTTTGCGCGTGAAGTGCGGTTACAAGCCGTCAAGTCACGGCCCCCAAAAATATTAGTGGAGGGGAAGCCACAAGAGTAATTTTAATGTGGTGAAAATTGTTTGTCGGCTGTGGGAATCGAACTGAAGTTCTCAAGATCCACTACCTCGTATTTTCAGATTTTGTGTTTCAAATATAAAATAAATATAAATATATCATCACGCCTTCTACCCATTACTGGGTATGGCACTCTGCCGAAGCAGATCTCAGTAAATGATGTATTTTTGCGCGTATAGTGCGGTTACCAGTCGTCAAATCACGGCCTTCAAAGAAGTTAGTGGACGGGGAGCCACAGGAGTAGTATTAATGTGGTGAAAATGTTTGTCGGTAGTGGGAATCGAACCGAGGTTCTCAGGATCCACTTAGCCGCCCACCCCATATTTTGGGATTTTGTGTTTCAAATATAAAATAAATATAAATATATCATCACACCTTCTACCCATTACTGGGTGTAGCACTCTGCCGAAGCAGATCTCGGTAAATGATATATTTTTGCGCGTAAAGTGTGGTTACCAGCCGTCAAATCACGGCCCCCAAAAATATTAGTGGAGGGGAAGCCACAGGAGTAATTTTAATGTGGTGAAAATTGTTTGTCGGCTGTGGGAATCGAACCGAGGTTCTCAGGATTCACTATCCCGTATTTTGAGATTTTGTGATTCAAATATAAAATAAATATAAACATATCATCACGCCTTCTACCCATTACTGGGTGTGGCACTCTGTCGAAGCAGATATTGGTAAGTGATATATTTTCCGCCTTCAAAGATTTTAGTGGAGGGGGAGCCACAGGAGTAGTATTAATGTGGTGAAATGTTTGTCGGTAGTGGGAATCGAACCAGGTTTCTTAGGATCCACAGGCCAACACGATACTACTAAGCTAGTCCAGGATTTTTTAAATGTTCAAAAATTTGCTTCCTGTATGTTCTGGGAAAAATTCAAGAATAAGAAATAGTTAGAATTAAATTTTAAATTTAAAACGTTTAAATTTATTATAATAAAATAATTGTCTTTTCTCAGATAAAGTGCTCTTCGGCATTAAAACAGAGACAGTGTGTCGAACCATAGAAACAGTTAGCTATGTGTATATTTCGTCTATTCTCGGTATTATCATATTGTACGCATTCTCATCTCATATTATATACAAATTAATTCAGCGGCAACAACAGAACCACCGACGCCGTCGCTACCGCCAAGACCGCCGCCGCCGCCGTCGTCGCAGGATTAATTTAATATCAAACCGAGATGGAGTTAAAACAACGGCACCGGCGCGGCGTCGTAACTCAAGACACCACATGTTCATCTACACACGCACGTGTACGCATTTGTATGCGTAAGAGACGAGAACGAGAAATGTATGATGTATCTGTTGTGCATTTGCTGTTCGTAAGTTTTTTTTATTGGTTTACTGTTGTATTCTCGAAAATTATAAGAGTTATTTATCATATGTTTATGTATTAAGAACGTAAAGTGATTCTTTATTTCTTGCGTACGGTAATTGTAGCGCGAGTCGAAAGCAAGAGAAACAAAGACACTTTATCTGAAACCAGCAAGAAAGTGATTACTTTCCTGACCAATTTTAGTATGGAAAGTAGATTTTTATAAAAACAGTCAAGTATCCAAGGCTACAACAAAAATAACAGTCTGGTAAAGTAGAAAACAGTTTCGTAAAGATTTTACCCGATGGTTTTGTATTTTACCTAATTGTTTTTGTTGTTGTAACCTTGGATACGTACTTTACTTAACAGTGTTTCTGACCCGTGGCATGATTATTAGCACGAGGCGCAAATGCCGAGGACTAATAACATGCTCAGGGTCAGAAACGCTAATTTCACCCGAGGTACATACAATATTTTATGCACAACAAAATAACATTTAATTATATGTTTAAAAGACTAAAATATGTACATAGATTTATGTCAAAATGCCTTTTGCAGAATCAAGTATTTAAAATGGGGTGGCTAGCACAGTGGTATGAAGTCGGCCTGTGAATCCTAAGAACCCTGGTTCGATTCCCACAGGCGACAAACAATTTTCATAATTTCAAACACTACCCCTGTGGCTCCTCCACCACTAATATCTTTGGGAGCCGTGATTTGACGACTGGTAACCGCACTTCACGTGCAAAATATATCACTTACCGAGATCTGCTTCGGCAGAGTGCCACACCCAGTAATGGGTAGAAGGCGTGATGATATATATATTTTTTTAAGTATTCACAATAAATAAAAAATTGTCATTTTATTTGTGTATCTATAGGAATTATTTATTATGGCCCTAGGGCTAAAAAGAAGTCTTTAAGCCCGCTTTTTAGGGCTAAAACACATGCATTTCGGCCCGGTTGTGCATAAAAGTAATTTATTTTCATCACTAATGCGAGAAATAGTTACTATCACAACTAAATTGATTAAGGGAAATATCATTTTTGAAAAATTTGACACGTACCTCATTATTTTTGTTTATGGTGATCAAGGAATCATCATGTGTATTTGCAAATACAACTTCTTTGATTTATATAAAATAATTATTAAATTTCTTGTATTGATTAACGCAAAAGTAAAAATTTTATTTTCACATTTTATGTTGAAAAAAATAGTATGTACCACACGTGGAAAGGAACAGTGCAAGATTTGTATTTTTGGAACACTCGCTATCTCTCGTGTTCCAACTTTCGTTCTCGTTTTATAATGAAGCTCTTTCCTCATTAGTATTACAACATACTATTAAAACTCAAGTATTAAGTCCTAATTAAACGGATGAATGAGCTATCAAAGTTTTAATTAACTTTTTATGCGAGATTGATAAATTCTTATTTGTTAAAAATTGAAAACTGCCACTAATTGCTAAATTAATTTTTAATAACAATAATAACAATACCACGATATTAATTAAAAATAGAGTCAACAAAAACTATCAATTTCAAATTAATTACATGCGAGACTTATGATAAAAAAGTAATTAAATTCCGTGTTAATTAGAACTCGTCAATATTCAATTAACCTAAAACAAACCGGAAAATTATGCAGTGACATTTCATTTCCTGCGGGAAGGACCATCATTACTAAATTCTCGATAAGACGATAAACAGTGCGTGTTTGTAAATATTTAACCACGAAGTCAAGGCGATGTTTTTAGCTGCAGATAGACTTTGTAGCGTCCGGGAATTGAATTTTTGCGTTACCACCATTTCGGCACCTTCTTTACATAGACGATGAGTGGATCTTTCTAAAGCTCTTTGTTTACAAGGCTTTTTGTATCCACGTTTTTCTTTTCAGACGCCGTGAGCGTGGTGTGCTGTGCGCCGTACAACATGGAATGGGAAACGAAATGTTGTGTAGCTAAAAATAGCGAATCATTTTCGGAAGATTTCGTTTGATGAGGGTACAGATTAATTGGATTGATGGAAAATCGATTAATTTTAATTGGTTTTTGGGGTTAATTAATTGGAAACATTCACATGCAATTTTAAATATATATTTATACAGTGTGTTTCATAAATATTTCAGGGTGCAATACAAGATTAATTGTTTTTGATTTGCAAATAAATTTGATGTAAATCATGTGCCTAATTAGCAGAGCTGGGCAAGCTACTTAAAAAAAGTAGCTAAGCTACAGCTACAGCTTTACTTTAAAAAAGTAGCTAAGCTACAACTATAAGCTATATTTTGTAAAATATAGCTAAGCTACAGCTAAAAGCTTTCGTTAAAGTAGCTGTTAAATTTTAAAGCTCCTTTTTTAAATTATTGTGAAATAATTAAATTTACCATTGTCATATGATCAGTCTTTTGTTATAATGACTGTTAATTTACTATTACGTACATAAATATCAAAAATAGCAAATACCATCTGGCACCTACTGGGTATTTTTGCGTATTAGAGCCAGTTAGAACCGGCAACAAATAATTATTTTGTGTGGGTTTAGCTTGTACGCATGCGTACTTTGTTGACCTTCTGCTTAAAAAGTACATTTAAGCTACAAAAAGTAGCTTGAAGCTACAAAAACTAGCTTGAAGTTACAAAAAGTAGCTTTAAGCTACAAAAAGTAGCTTTAAAAGTAGCTTCAGTTGTTATTTTTAAGCTAATAGAAAAAAAAGTAGCTAGCTACAGCTATATTTTTTCACAGTTAGCTAAGCTACAGCTACAGCTAAGGAAAATGTAGCTAAGCTAGTAGCTAAGCTAGTAGCTAAGCTACAAAAGTAACTAGCTACTGCCCAGCTCTGCTAATTAGGTCTGAATTTGACACCTGAAAACATAATTTTTTAAAAACAAATTATTGTTTTATATATGATATGTATCTTATGCGATTTGAATATATTTTGCAAAATGAAAACTATTGTAACATATTTCTTTCGGTACTAACCATAAAATTGGCCCTTTCTAATAACTTTTTAAACTAAAAAAATCAGTTACACTTTTATTTGTTACTAACTTGTACACATAATTTTTCTGAAACAGGCAAGAAAGTGCCTACTTTCCAGACCAATTTTAGTATGGAAAGTAGATTTTTACCAAAACAGTCAAGTAAAGTACGTATCCAAGGCTACAACAAAAATAACAGTCTGGTAAAGCACAGATCAGTCTGGTCAAGATTTTACCTGACTGTTTTGTATTTCTCCTGACTGTTTTTTGTTGTTGTTGTAACCTTGGATACGAACTTTACTTGACAGTTTTGGTCTCGTATTTCTAGCAACCGCTTTGTCAAATAAAATATCACTTTCTTGACTTATTATGTAATATACCATTATTCAAACTGTTTGATAACTATATAAATTAATCTTTAACGTTACTAACTTGAAATAGCTATTTACATAACAAGCGCGCGAATGGTGCAAAGGACGTCTTCGTGCACGAGTTTTGTACAATGCTTTTTGTAACAAGCAAAAATTATATAATCGACAATGAGAAAATTTATTAAATTTGAAGCATGAATTTACATTGACAGTTTTATACGCCATGATTTGACATTTGTTATTTGAAAAAAATGGTTTATTTTCTCTCATAATTTTTTTTATAGGTTAGTTGTCAATTTTACAAGTTAGAATAAAAGCGTGATGCCACACTGATGTTTATGAGATATTATTTAAAACAAATTTTGACAGTTGTAACTGACAGAATATAATTATAATTTTTAATTTTGTTAAAAAACAAACTACTTGTTTTTTTTCTGCACCCTGTATTATTTATGAAACACTCTATTAATATTAAATTATGTATATGTACAGCATGTTCCACAAACAATAAACGTTTTCCGAATGAATAAATATTTTAAAAATGATTATAATTATGTTATGAAACATTCTAAACATATTAGTATAATCTATGAATCGATGGCAATGATTATAAAATACAATACATGCAACAAAATATATACAGAAAATTTTTGAATTATTAACAAGTGAAGCTTAAGTGCAATTATTAGAAATAAGCCAATGACAATTTACTAATTTACGAATCTAAGTTAAAGACAGATGAATGTAAGGTAGAAAACAACTTTCATATCACGATCTCTTTAACTGATAGTTAACTAGTTAATATGATTTATTATTTATAAAGAATTATTTTATATGCAACATGCAGATTCTAATGCAAATTTTCAAGCTATGCAAGAATTTTCATTTAAAGCTGTTTTCTAATTTAAAGTTTTTCTAACCTTTGCCACCGACCAGTTGGACTGCAGAAAAATAAGAAAATCAATTTTTGCACAAGAACAAAAAAAAAACCTTACAATAAAATAATGGCCAGTTGCATTGCTATCACTTACATTTTATTATATTTATATTTAACCACACGTCTATATAATTTTTATAATATAAAAGATGAATTATGTATTTTCTACTGTTGGTTACAAAGATCAGACTATATATTTTGATATGGTATTTCTGAAAAACTTGTTACCACTTTTAGTGATTGTTTATTATTAAAAAGTCTACTTTGTTGGTTGAATTCGTAACTATGTTTCTATATTTAATATTATTTATTAAAATAACTAAACTTTGCAAAACCTGGCACTGCAAAACATACGAATAGGATGTAGCGACTGAGTTAGCAACTAGTTCAAAACAGTTGCTAACAGTAAGTCACTAGAAAATGTCTAGTTGTTAATAATGAGATCAAACGTAAGTTACATTTTACCCCGCAAGGTGGCTACACTATCGATAGCGACAATAAATGACGTCAAACCAGTCGCTACTGTTGGTTGCTACGAATTAGAATCGGTCGCCTGGTTCGATTCCCACAGGCGACAAACAATTTTTATAATTTCAAAACTATCCCTGTGGCTCCTCCACCACTAACATCTTTGGGGGCCGTGATTTGACGACTTCACGCGCAAAATATATCACTTACCGAGATCTGCTTCGGCAGAGTGCCACACCCAGTAATGGGTAGAAGGCGTAATGATATATTTATTTATTTATTTTATTTATAGATTACTGATAATGATACAATTATAGAATGAGGGGAGAAGAGTATATTTTCAAAACAAAATAGCAATTGAATTCAATGGGATTTTCAGTATTTTTGGTTTACCAAAAAATCAGGATTAGCTAAACCATTTTTGAGAATATAAAATGTAAGTGAAAGCGATGCAAGTGGCCATATACGATTAAAAACAATTTAAGGATGTTTTTTTATAGTTCTTTTATTTTATCTCGTAATAAAACGATTGCCGTGACATGAAAAATTCAAAATCAGTCAGAAATCAACAAACTGTATCTTCTGGTTCTATTTCGGACTTGACGACATTTTATTGAGTATAAGATCAACGTTGGCTGTTAACTTTTATAGATCATATAACAATAGAATATCGCTATTACGTATCGTGGATTCGCAGTGGACACATAAAATAAGATACGTCGAAAAAATTGACAGTAAATAAATGGTTTAAGGCTTCTTGGCACAGTTAAACTAACTTTTATTTCTTGTGCTCCCGATATGAGGTTATTTAGTTGTTTAATTAAAAGACTTTATTGTTTTTTTATTTTCACGATTTTTTCTTGTTTTGTTTTTGCTTGAATCGTCGTAGCTTTGTAATACTGTAATTTTATTTCTATGAGTAGGTTACATTGCATTTTAACTTAATGAGGATTTCGTTCAAAATGTGTTTCATTATTTTATATACGACCGGGCGATAAATGACACTTATCGCATTCCTTTTGACTGAGATAAGTACTTTATTAACGCACTAATGCTAAATAAAGTACTTATCGCACTCAAAATGATAGATACTATGGTTTCAATTAAATTTTGTAAATGTGCACAGCAAAATAATATTTAATTTTATATTGAAAATATTAAAACGGGTACATTTATATGTCAAAATGACATTTTGCAAAATCAAGTATTCATAATAAACAAACATTGTCATTTTATTTATAACCCATGGACAATTATTTTTTATGGCCCTAGGGTCAAAAAGAAAGGTTTAAGCTCGCTTTTATGGCTAAAACACATAAATTTGGGCCCGGTTGTGCATAAAATTATTTTTGTTTTAATTTAAATTTAATTCGTGGTCGTAGATAAAATTTTGTACGATATTCGTGTGATAATGTATCATTAAGAATACTTGTGTGATTACGCGCGTATCATAATGATGCTCTTATCCCACTTAAATCGAATATAACTATTATTTTGTTTTGAGAAGATATTTTCATATAACACAAGAAAATTTTTAATAATTTGAATTGACAAATTGACATCTGGTGATAAAATTTGGTATTAAATATTTTATATAAGTTTAGCAATATATTGTTTGTTATTATTATTATTGTATTTTACAATAAAAATATTAACTATTAATAGAAAGTTTATAGTTTACAACAGACAATAAAATATTTCGCCATATTTTTGAAACTTTATATAAGTAGATAGAATAAAAGAACTACAAGAAAAACTACTTCAAATAAAACTAATCCTTAACAATTCTACAATGCATTTCTACTTCACTCACCATAGTCCTCCTCGTAGATGATAGCAACCTTAGTCCAGTTAAGGAAAGACATGAGGTCCTTGAAGGCCCGATTCATGTGATCCTGCGACGGATGCAAGTTGATAGAGAACTCCTTGGAGACGGGTTCGAAGTCAACCCTTGCCTCCAAGTGCGGCACATCCAACGCTTCGCAGATGCTTTGGATGTGCGCGCCTAGAAGAGGGTCTGAAGGACCGAATATGGCTTGAACCCCATATTCCATCTGTCTGCAAGCTAGAACAGAAGAAGTGTTTTCTGTAAGGAGAAAATTTCACGCAAATATAACATCTTCGTAGTTTATAAAATATATCTAAGTTATAGGGTAGGTGGCTCAGAGGTATCGAGTCGGCCTGTATATTTTTACTTTCTTATACGCAGTATAAGGAAGTATTGGAATCGTAAAAAAAATCGTTGACGAGATTTTCGCGGAAATACGTGTTTTGAGGTCCACTGAGTCCGTTTTGATCATTTTCTCAATGATGTCTGTGTGTGTGTGTGTGTGTGTGTGGATGGATGGATGGATGGATGTGTGTCCGTATGTGCAATATCTCATAAACGAGATAAGATTTGTTAACGAAACTTGGTAATTATAAGTTTCATGAAAATACGAAGAGCTGAGTTGATTTTGAATGAAATTGAAAAACCGGACGAGGAAGTTTACTGGACATACAAAACAATAAATTCCATTTATTTCAAAAATGGAATCAGTTACGAAAAAAAGTTTCAAATAAATGATGTTAGCAAAAATATTTGGAACATAATATGTTATTTGCAATTTTACTGTATATGCGTCTAATTTTGAGAAAAACTAATTTTTATATTTAATAATATATTTCAATAATCATAGTAGCAATAGAAACAAAAAAACAAATTTTAATTTTTGCTTATTTAGTTATCTATGTCTTCTTTCGGAAAGAAACTAAATTACATGTTTAATAATATATATTCTAAATATTATATATGTTGTGTATAAGAAAGTCGTGTGGTGACCACACCAGATTTTTTTTTTGAAAGCTCGTAACCGCAGTTCCCTCGCAAAAATATATCATTTACCGATATCTAATACAGCAGAGTGCCATGCCCAGTAATGGGTAGAAGGCGTGATGATATGTTTATTTATTTATATAAGAAAGTTGAAAATTGTTTGTCACCATTTAAATAGGCAAATGGTTTTAGCTAAAAACGAATCAAAAAGATAATGAAGATAAATCAAACTGTATCCATTTGGAAACTAAACAGTTTTTCCTGTTAATCTGAAGTTAAAGTGACAAAAGTAACGTTTATATTTGAAGTATTTATACATAAGAGTTGAATAATCCTAATAAAATAATTAGAGCAATGAATTTCATGTGACGTATCGTCCATGTGAGTAAGTCCTACAGCTGTAGACATGAACCAATTCGTTAATTCAAAATTGGCAACATTGTCCGGAACAGAGAAAATCCCTATACGTGGGGGTAATCCAGCAGGATTACCAACCATCACACGCGCCGTTGCCAACTGTGAAACTATTAACTAGACAGTATCGGGGTAAACTTCGTGCGGGCGATTCGCTTTGAGCGACGGTGACGGCGGCGGCGGCGGCAAGGGCGGGGACAGAGGTCAGTTAGTTTAGCGGCTGAGCTCAGCTTGGATTTAACAATTTGTTAAAAGTATTTGACGCAGTTCTGTAATGCGAACTCTGTTTTAATTACAGCTTCCTAGTAAGTAGTAGGAAAAAGCTGATTCTTACTTTGTGATCCTCATGCGAGACGCTTCCTTTCAATTAGAGTACATATAAATATTATTTATCTAGACTCTTTACTTTAAAAAATAAAATAAATATAAATATATCATCACGCCTTCTACCCATTACTGGGTGTGGCACTCTGCCGAAGCAGATCTCGGTAAGTGATATATTTTGCGCGTGAAGTACGGTTACCAGTCGTCAAATCACGGCCCCCAAAGATGTTAGTGGTGGAGGAGCCACAGGGGTAGTTTTTTTTAAATTAATAAAACTGTTTGCCGCCTGTGGGAATTGAACCAGGGTTCTCAGGATCCACAGGCCTACTTCATACCACTGAACTAGCCACCGCATAAATTGAAATAAAAGCAACGATTCTTTTGAATAAAATATTGTGATCTCTTTTTAAAAAATACACGACAAAGTCCTGTTTTGAGCCTTTTTTCGCATATTATATTTTTTTTCTCCAGAACTGTAAATTCAAATTGGATAAAAATTTTCTGAGTTATCGGGGACCATATTCTTAAAAATACAGAATTTATTAATTAAAATCGTTCTTAGCATTTTTGAGAAATAAATTCAAATTTTGAGTGTAATTTCTTTCAATATTTGTACATAACATTAATGGTATCTAATTTATTACCATACTTTGAACTTTTGGCTTCAAAATTATATAAAATACTTAATAAGTTTCATTCATAATAAGAATAATATTTCGTTTCAAAGAGATCAAGACAAATCATCGTTCTGATACTAACTTCAGCCCGTATGTTTCACTTTAATATCATTTACTACATACATACATACATATCTTCACGCTATATCCCAACAAATGGGGTAGCACGAACCCTAAAATCACTCATAAAACATTCACTCATCACACTCATCAAACAATCAGCCCTTGTCAAACATTTTCACCCAACTAAACCACCCTCACTTCAACCACATTCATAGATCACTCTTTATAAACTCGTTCATTTATTACACTCGAAATCATTATCACACAACAAACCTTCAATCACATAATTCCTATTCACATATCATTCATTTTCTTTCTTCAACGTACATAACATATGCATAAAACATCTCAAATTACTCACGTTTACTCCTAACAACGTATCTAATAACGAAAACTAACGAATCTACAAAGATTAGAAAAGATGAAAGCGATAGCCTGCACTTGTATATGACAGAAAAGTCTACACAATGCAGTAACTGAAAATGAAACAAAAAGATAAGAAAGGGAGGGAGCGTTGCCCTGCGTTTGTTTTTGAAAGTGAATTTCACACAATTGCAGTTAAAATGATGTTATTTGTCTAAAATCGTTAGATCAATAAATAAATGAAATATTTGTAGGTTCAAATAAAATTGGGCGCCCAGTATACATGCTGAACATAAAATTACAAATAAATAATTAATATTTTATTTGTATTGAAGATAGACACTCATAACATTCGCCATTTCATTTCATACCTAATAAAAGAAGTCGTATTTCGTTAATAAAACAAAAAATTACTTCAACCATTATCACAAACCATTACCCAACATTTAACAACATGGTACCATCTGATCGTTCATTGTTTCCGTCACAAACATAAACAAGAAAACAACGCGAAATCGGAAACAAACCAGTAAAACATAGCACATCAGGTTAGCCTTGGATGAGGACAGGAGACAGAACGAGGAGAATCCGAAGAAGAAGAGAGACTAGCTTCGCTCTCTAATTGGATTTTATTTTACTGCGTGTTATTCCAAGAGGCGACACAACTAGAACGAATAACGAATCGTCAAGTACGTTTACCACGGTAATAACGTTTTACGATGGCAGCGCACACGCTCCGGCTGCAGACTCCGGCAACTCCGGCAGCTCCGGGAGCTTCGGGTGTATAATGTATAATGGAACGTACGTCGGGTGTCATGTCGTAAGATTGGCTGTCACCTGCTTGAGTGTGATTTAAACGTGTTTGCTGTTTTTGTTGGACACCCAAAGTCGGGATATTGCGGATTTTATGGACGAAATCTGAGCGGAACGAGAACGCTGACGGTTTAGACTCTGAGCCTAGCGATTTAGATTTAAATTTGAATTATCTTCTGCAGTACATTCTTGTTTTCATTTTGTTTGGATTCCTTCTGATATAAATGTAAGCAATTTCAAATGCATTTGTAAATGGAAACAATACAGTTGTTCTGGTAAATATACCACCTGGTTTTTAAAAGAGACTAATACTTTTTAAGTAGTTATTTTTGTAACCTGAGTGCTAAGTGACATGAGGTTCAGCTAAGGGTTCCAGAAGACACTTAAATTCATTTAATGGTCGTGGTGTATACACACTTTTTTCTGCCAATAATGAAAAGTAAATTTAAATGGCGGTATTATTCAACACATTTATTTTTTAAATCTAGTTTAAGAAAAACAACAGCGAATAACTTTTGGAAAATTAACATTTCCGTCCAAATTTAAACTGCAGTTAACGATAAATGAGTATTTAAAAAATTGATAATACATCGTAAATATTTATAAATATATGTGTCTAGTGCTTATTTATTATTAAGGTCGTTGATTTCCACCGAAGTTTGAATTTCTGAACATTCGAACATTCGAATTTTTTGAACTTCGTGAGAAAAACTTCGAAACTTAGAATTTTCGAATATTTTGAATCTTCGAATTTAAGAATTTTCAAATTTTTTGAAGCTTCGATTGTACGAATTTTCAAATTTTTCGAAGCTTCGAATTCTCGAATTTTTTGCCACTGAATTAACGCCATCTGTCACCTCCAAACACGATCACGCATAATTCGCGAAACGTCGGCCACGAATTAAATAATAAACTCAGCGAACATATATTATTTGTGCTTGTGGTCAAATGATATTTTATACGACCATGACAGCAAATAGTATTTTCTGTATTCATTTCACG
The DNA here is from genome assembly GCA_911728475.2 of Pterostichus madidus. Taxonomy (NCBI): domain Eukaryota; kingdom Metazoa; phylum Arthropoda; class Insecta; order Coleoptera; family Carabidae; genus Pterostichus; species Pterostichus madidus. The sequence goes on along the minus strand of OU452306.1, from coordinate 39,472,878 downwards.
TATGTAAGTGTGGCAAGTTCTTATGATCGAGTATGTCATTATATCCATAGATACATGAAAACTGTTAAAGAGGATAAAGTGTCTTTACCGTTCTTGTATGAATGAAAAAAAAACCAGATTTACACTTCATAATCATATTAGTATAAATATATTAATGAGAAGACTTAAGCCCGTCTGACACGATCAATTTTAATGTACATTTTCTATGTACATTTTTTAGTTCAATTTTAATGTACATTTTCCATGTACATTAAAATTGAAGACAAAAATTCCTGTATGCAACGACGTCAATTTTCTGCTAGATGCGCATGCGCATTTCGATCCGTTTTGAAAATATGTTGGTATTGAATTAGGGTCTTTGTGTCAGAATCAAAATTAAAATTTATATATGGCAGTTTTAATGGCATACAAGCAAAGCTTATTTTTGTACTTCTCTATTAAAACGGACACACGTTGCCGAGACTACGATGTTTTGATTAAATAATGATACAAATAGAAAAATTGAGGTTCATGTTTGACGTTTTAACAATACACAATGCCATGCGCTGCGCGCAGCTTCTTTGCGCAATTAATTGACGAAAACATTGAAGGAAATAGGACAGGTTCTATTTTTTCATGTACATTAAAATTGAAGGCAACATTGAAGTGCGTGCGCATGTATGATACGTTCAATTTTTTACAAAGTAACAAATGTACATTAAAATGTACATTAAAATTGATCGTGTCAGACGGGCTTTAGTAAATACATTTCTAAAGCAGGCGATACACGATCAACTGCCAGTCCCATTATATTCTAGTTCCTAAGTACTCCATCACATAATACATTGTGGCGAGCAAACAATCGTCAGTTTGATATTCTGATGAATAATTATCACACCTGTAGTATACGTTGTATGTACGTTACCATGTTACAGACTTTGTCCTGCTCCTGTTGTTGAAGGATTGAGGGTGTTAGAATGGAGTTACTGGTTGATTGTCAAATGCTTCTATTGAATTTATAGCAGGATATGTTTAGTTGGCAGTAATTCAGGATTACTTTGCTGAGAGATCTGCGAAATGTTACTAGTGCAGTGTTTGCTAACATTTTTGCTTTTATACCTCCTTTAAATAATATATTTATAGGATAGATGGCGCAGTGGCATCGAGTCGACCTATAGATTTGATCCGGGCCTCGATTCCCACAGCCGACAAACAATTTTTATCATATTAAAACTACCCTTATGGCTTCCCCTGCACTAACATTTTTGGGGACCGTGATTTGACGGTTGGTAACCGCACTTCATGTGCAAAATATATCACTTACTGATATCTGCTAGGGCAGAGTGCTACACCCAGTGGTGGGTGGAAGGCGTGATGAGTTATATTTATTTTTATTTTTATATAAAATAAATATATCATCACGCCTTCTACCCATTACTGGGTGTGGCACTCTGCTAAAGCAGATCTCGGTAAGTGATATATTTTGCACATGAAGTGCGGTTACCAACCGTCAAATCACGGCCCCCAAACATGTTAGTGGTGGAGGAGCCACAGGGATAGCTTTTACAAATTATGAAAATTTGTCGCCTGTGGGAATGGAACCAGGGACCTCAGGATCCACAGGCCGACTTCATACCAGTGTGCTAGCCATCCCATTTTTATAATATCTTCATATTCGTTTATTTGGGACTATACAAATTTTTACAGTTGTAACATCACACTGAATACTCCAATTTGTTTATATTAAATTTATGCGGGAAAAAAGTTTTATAATTCTATAGTTTATTTTTTCTAAACAGTTTAAAATGAACTATTCGGTAAAACTCCAGTATACCTTCTTGCCTTATTTTGATATTTTGCCGAAAGATGGCACTGTATAGGGACGTTCATGTTTCCAGTGACTCTAAAACAACTTAATCACACGTAACCGAACCTGACCTATTCTCCACACAAAACCATCACCACGACTAGGACCATCCACTGTTTTAGAAACGACCGTATCATGTAAAATTTCTAATTTAGCGCATGTGTAAGTCGACAAGACGGTATACTGGAGTATAGCCAACTATTCTTTAAGTATAAAAAAAAATAGAACTCTTTTTGTGGTGTTCCAAAGTATTTTCAATCGATGTGTTCCGGTTTTATCTATTAGAGGGCACTAAAATGTCATTCGCTGTCAAAAGATAAATTACAAAGTTTTTTAATTAGGGTGACGAAATATAAATGTCGTATTTTAAACATTTGCTTTTTTTTTTTTATTTGGTTTATTTTTTACGAGCACCTCAGTAACAAGGACTCTTGGTGCTCGGGCTTTGTATTTACATGCATATTAACAATGACATTTGATTGATCTAGTTTACATTTTACAGTTTATTGTACATTTGTATGGTTTTTAGGTACTCGATTGTGTTTTTAATATTTGTTTTGACTGTGAGGCATTCTTCTAGGTTGGTGGGTAGATTATGTCTTCGTCTTGAATCCGTATATTTATTACATTGGAGTAGTATATGTTCCACTGTTAGTTTTGTATTACAGGTGTCACATAGTGTTGCGGGTTCCCGTTTGAATATGTGGGCGTGTGTAGCGAGAGTGTGTCCGATTCTCAGTCTAGTTATTGTTGCTCGTTCTCTTCGGGTGCCTGGTATTTTCCATGTTTTGGTATCACTTTTAAGTCGCCTTAGAAAACATTTGTTTTTAATGCAGTAAATTATCTTAATAAATACGAGAATCAACCGTTGTTTATTTATTTTGCTTCACAAATTTTTATTTTCTTCTTTCCAATTTGATTCCTTCAAGATATAAAACGCCTCTAGTATTTCGATAATAGACAAAATATTATGAATAGTTGTTGTTTGAAATTAATCCAGTAATATTTCAAGCTTCTCTTCGTAATAATCCTCAAATGATTTTACACTTTCATAACCAGGAAATTAATTTACAAAATAAACCGGCAACATTTGAATTAATATCCACCGGTAATTTTCGAATGAGAACGCTAGCAGTATGAAGATTTGATAGAAGCCATATTAAGTAATAATTAAATCCACATAGCGCTATAAATATTTATTTGCTCAAAGACTAAAATTAGAGCAACGTTCATAAATCCGTAATAATTTTATTTATCGCCGTGGCTTTCGGCTCCGCGTTTTAATTATTACGAACGATGGAGCGTCGCCGGTTTCCAATATTTCAGTTCAGGGGAAGTTCTTTATCAGGCCGACAACTTTATAGGATGAATATCGAGTGAAACTAAGTTTTAATTTAATGAGTGTGCTACACTAAGTGAGAATTAATTACAGGTCTAACCGAGCTGTAATTAGCGGAGTGACTACCGACTGAAATCTGCGACGAAGTCTCATGTCATGTCACTTGCCACATGTTTTGCCACTTTGTGCTAATAAAGGTGCAAGAATGTTGCTAGTTTATGATCCGATGGATAAGGGACGATGTATTACTATCATGAATAAATTTCTAGTAAGGTTCTAACTTCTAGTACGATTATTATATACAGGCTGTCCCACAAAAACGGTGTTACTCGTTTAAGCGATTAACATGGAAAATAAGCTACTTTACAGAAAAGTGTTTCAAATGAAATTTGTAAAGAATTAAATTGTGCATCTAAATCAATAAACACAATTTATTTTACTGATTTAATTACTGTTAAAATTAATTTTAAAAGTTGTCATAAACTGATATTATGTACATACTCAAGAAACTGCAACAAATGCAAATAAATTTATAATGTTTATCTGTCACATATATATTTTATACTTGATTTTAACAGTAACTTAATAAGTAAAAAGTAATATCTAGACTAATTTAGAAGCAGAAGTCAATAGTTTATTTTATTTTGGCATTATAAACAGCTAACATTCGGCAACAAAAGCAAATTTATATTAAATATATAGTCTTTTTCGAATCCAAGCCAATTTCATATTTTTTACAAGTATACTATAAACCAGAAGGAGTAATTTAAATTTTAACCGCTAAAACTGACGCTTCTGATTGGCTAGTGCTTCGTCCAGTTTACACTGTACATAGATTCTATATTTGATATATTAGAGCTGTCATAAGTTTTGAGGTTATCTGTTTTCTTGTTGGTTTTTTGTATTTCTGTGACATTAACATAAATCAGTTCTTTTAAGAACTAATAATATACGAAGTGACAAATAAAATAAAATAAATAAATATATCATCACGCCTTCTACCCATTACTGGGTGTGGCACTCTGCTGAAGCAGATCTCGGTAAGTGATATATTTTGCGCGTGAAGTGCGGTTACCAGTCGTCAAATCACGGCCCCCAAAGATGTTAGTGGTGGAGGAGCCACAGGGATAGCTTTTTCAAATTATGAAAATTTGCCGCCTGTGGGAATCGAACCAGGGACCTCAGGATCCACAGGCCGACTTCATACCACTGAGCTAACCATCCCATGAAGTGACAAATTAGAGTTTATAATGTCATTTGTATTTTAAAATAAATGCCATGAGACTTAATCAGTGCAGATGTGTAAGAAATTTTTGTATTTCGCGCGAACAAACATCTAGTAACTTTCTTTAGTAACTTTCTATAGTGTAAAACTGACTTGTGCATTTACTCCTCCTGGTTAAAAAACAGAGTAATTCTTATTTAGTTTTTGAGACATACAGGTAGCTTCTGGAAAAATATAAAATTTGTTCCAACATCATTGGACGTCGTGATTTCATGGTTGGTAAACGCTTTCATCCGTATAAATATATCACTTACCGAGATCTAATACGGCCGAGTACCACACCCAGTAATGGATAACAGACCTGATGATATATTTATTTTCTTATCTATTATTTCTAAGCGAAGCATGTTTGTTCCCATCCATCTCTTTAAGACATTACTAGAAGCATTAACAGCAGCCTCCATTAATTAATAATCCATCATAGGGATCAAATCAATCGGATTCCGGGTTCGGGTAGTGTCCTTAGAGCCTTAAGTCTCTGGTCCGGGTGGCGACTGCACACCCGGATCGCCTAAATCCGGTTAACGCTCCGGGAAAGGTTCAACGTACACCATACCTGCACATGTACAGTCCCTATTACACTAATGGACACGCTGAAAATATCGATCCGCACCCCGCATCATAATTAACAGAACCGCAACGCAAATGTGAATATTTAGGGAATTTATGCGATGTGACCTAGTAACACAATTTAGGCATTCACTCTATGGAATTTCTGGTACAATAACCTACTTATAAATAATTTTCAAGCTGTAGAAAAGACAAAGTTTCAGTTAGCAAGAGTTGAACAAACCAACCGAAAGCGTAAAGTGGTACAATATATTTGACAGCGAGTTGGCATGCTTTGGAAGGACAATTGAGCAGGACCGTATTCACAAAATTTATTACAATAGGAATTAATAAGAAAAAGCGAACTGCAGATCATAGAATTAAGCCAGAGACATTAAATTTTTTTTGGCTTTTAGGAAAAATACATACATACATATATACATATCTTCACGCTATATCCCATCAAATGGGGTAGCACGAACCCTAAAATCACTCATAAAACATTCACTCATAACACTCATCAAATAATCAGCCCCCGTCAAACATTATCATCCAAACACACCACCCCACTTCAAACACATTCATAGATCCCTGCATACAAACTCATTTATTTATCACACACTAAATCATTCTTACATAACAAACCCTCAATCACATCCATCCAATCACTCATATTCACTTATCATTCATCATCTTTCTTCAACGTACATAACACATGCATGAAACATCTCAAATTACCCGCGCTTACTCCTAACAACGAATCTAATAACAAATCTAACAACGAATCTACAAAGATTAGAAAAGATGAAAGTGATAGCCTGCAATTGTATATGAAAGAAAAGTCCACACAATGCTGTAACTGAAAATGAAACAAAAAGATAAGAAAGGAAGGGAGTATCGCCCTGTGCTTGTTTTTCGAAGTGAATTCCACACAATTGCAGTTAAACACTCTACGTAAGAACTGAAAACGAATTAAAAGATAAGAAAGGAAGGGAGTGTCGCTCTACGCTTGTAGAAAAATAGAGTATATTAATAGTGATTTGTTTATCAAGGGAAGAAAGTGAAATATTTCTTCCCGAAGATACCATCGTTTCATTTCCCGAGTTGAAGGCGAAATATATAAAGCATCTGAAGAAAGAATGACACTTTCTTTAGGAAAGATACATGCTATCTTATAAGAAAGTAAATGTTTCAAAAATAAATTAGAAATTGAGATAACATTTATTATTCTTTTGACAAATGTCACCTAGATATCATTAATGTCAAATCATATAGTTGTTTTCCAGTTGTCATGGATATGGGGTTACTTTCATTCCCTAAGGAAAAACTTACTTTTTCTTCAAATGTCAGAAAAAGATGATATTTCAGAACTCCATAAAAACAGTTTAAGTTTGACTTTCTGAAAAACACTTTATTTGACACTTGTTAAAATCTAGGTGTTTCATTGGTTCAACAGCGGCAGATAAAGTATTTTTCTGCCGCTCAGAAGTGTCAGACAAATTGTATGATATAAAAATGTTTAATTGGAAAAATATTCCGGCGTTTGAAGACAAAATAAATTTGTGGAGCGAAAATGGCTTTTTGTGCTTCGTATTTGCTACAAAAAGTATCACTTTAACTCCTTATAAAATAATATACTATTCTTTCCTTGGGATGAAAAGTATTACATTCTTCTGTCATTTGGGGGAATACAATTTTATATCTTATTAGGATCGTGAAAACAGTTATTTAGATACCTAGAGCAGAAAGTGGTCTATTTCAGATCGCGCATGAAGATTATGATAAAACGCAACTGCTAGCAACAACCATCCAACCTTCTGTTTGAGGTACACACATTATTTTACACTTTTATTTAGAAATGCTTGTAAAATAATTTGTTAATAATTATTGACAGTGTTTCTGTTTTGAAATTCGTTTGAAAATGTTAACAGTTTTATGATCTAAATTTAAAGTTTATGACAGAAAAATTCGGGAGACGCCCGGACTCGAACCAAGGACCTTCAGCTTGCCGGGCTGATGCTTTAACCACTAAGCCACGGCTCCCCTGACCGAATAGGCGTCAACCGAATTTATCTGTCATAGTGTCTAACACAGCATCGATCCCAAGACTCCTATGTCTCACAGGAATTGACAACGGGTTTCGTCTGTAGCGACACAATCTGATTTTTTAAGGAAATCATACCACAAAGTAAATTCGGTCAGGGGAGCCGTGGCTCAGTGGTTAAAGCATCAGCCCGGCAAGCTGAAGGTCCTCGGTTCGAGTCCGGGCGTTTCCCGAATTTTTCTGTCAAACTTTAAATTTAACAAACTTCAAAGTCATTCATATGACTTAAATTCTTTAAAAAAAAAGTTTTATGATCTATTTGGTCAGAAAACGATTTTTCCGCATATATTTGGAGAGTAGTACTTTCCACATAAGTAGGTGGCAAATGCCTCTTTTCCATACAGAAAATAAATATAGAAAAGCCTGTCGTATAAAAATTTACTAACATTGTTATGTTTGGCAGTATGGTGGTGTGGACGCTTTACAGCATTCGAATCCGTAGATCTCAAGTTCAAATCCCACTCAAGCCAAAATATATGAACTATCAAATAGCGGCTCGGTGGTTCCGGATCCTGTACTCTAATTGGTATTAAATTCTTGTAGTACAGGGTAGTATAAATAAATAATTATGTTGGATACCGAAATGATAATTAATTTAGTTTCTGCTATTATGAAAAACAATTGAATTAACAAAGCGTCCTCCTGAATACAGTCCTGTAAGCACGTTTTATACAGGAATCATTTATAAGGATTTAAGTAACGCGCAAACGCAACGAAGCGAATACGCACGTCGTAACTTAGAACTCTGAATCAAATTAAAAGACAATGTCGCTTGGCAATCCTCAATTTAAATATTTAACACCACAAGCAACAAACACCGGAAACAGCTTAATTCTGGCTCGGTGCCCATTTTGTGCCGTTTTGCAGCGCCGCCACTGTCGGCGTCTCTCAGCTTTCATATCAGCGCCTGCTTTGATGCGACCAGGCGATTTGTGAATTTTGTTGTTTCTTTTTGTCAATTGCTAATATATGAAATATTTTCGATATTGGAATGCTCTACTTTTTGTTTTTCTTTTGTTTGTCTGTGACAATTGAATATATGTCCCAGCAATTTGCATATTTTTTCTTTTTCGATTTACTGGAATCTGTATGAAATATTTTTCGAGAGAAATCGAATATCAGAAAAAATATACATGAAAGATTATCACGATTTTTAACGTATTATATGTTTTGAATGATGTACCAGCGTACCTAACGTACATTTCTGTAATTATTCGTCTCAAATATGGACCCTAACAAATTTATAAGCAAAAACAAGTTCAAAAAAGATCCTTAGAATTGTATTGCCAACTGAAACGCGTACTTTTGATCACTCTGTACTAACGAGTGAAAATAATGAATATTTTTGACAAAACTGAACCTATCTGCCTAGTGTCTAATAATCCTGATATAGTATTATAGTATTATTAATGGGGTGGTTAGCTAAGTGGTATGAAGTCGGCCTGTGGATCCTGAGAACCCTGGTTCGTTTCCCATAGGCGACAAACAATTTTCATAATTTCAAAAGCTACCCCTGTGGCTCCTTCACCACTAACATCTTTGGGGGCCGTGATTTAACGACTGGTAACCGCACTTCACGCGCAAAATATATCACTTACCGAGATCTACTTCGGCAGAGTGCCACACTCAGTAATGGGTAGAAGGCGTGATGATATATTTATTTTATATTTATTTAGTATTAACATTCTTGTTATTATTTCTGTACCGATCCCAAAATAATATTCCAACTATACCTATAGAAAATTTTGGTTAAAGGTCAGCGAGAACCATATTTCTCTCAATATGTAGAACCCAGGGTCCATTTACGATTTTATCTGCTTTCTCCATTTTCCTAATTACACCTCTGTCACCTTTATACTTTATTAGCTATTAACTGCGGCCATATTTGAATTCGGAAAATAATTGCAGGGATAATAAATGCAATAATGAAATTTACACTAATGTAATTTGGTAATGTGCGCATTTCCAAGCGTTCAGATAATATAATGTTAATTAACTGTAATGTGTCATTATTATGATCAAACACATCAAATTTTGTAAATTATAAAGCTAACCGTACAAGCTGTTTTATGTAGAGGTCATGATTGTATTTATTTATTTATTTATTCTACTCTGTATTGGGGTGGCTAGCTCAGTGGTATCAAGTCGGCCTGTGGATCCTGAGAACCCTGATTCGATTCCTACAGGCGACAAATAATTTTCTTAATTTCAAAAACTACCCCTGTGGCTCCTCCACCACTAACATCTTTAGGACCGTGATTTAACGACTGGTAACCGCACTTCACGCGCAAAATATATCACTTACCGAGATCTGCTTCGGCAGAGTGCCACACCCAGTAATGGGTAGAAGGCGTGATGATATATTTATTTATTCTACTCTGTACAACAGAAACTTAATCTCAATTACAGTATGGGGCCCGGACTCACCGAGCTGTAGAGTGGTAGTTCATATATATTTAGTTTAACTTAGTTACTAAAATTGATAAAATCTGCAAAATATTCATGTGCAACATGTGTCATAAAAGTAGAAAATAAAACAAATTGTAATAACACAATTTACATAGTTTTAAAAAAAACTATGGCGTGTTATTATAAATTCTTGTTCAAACGCTGCTACAATATTTAAGGTTAAATAAACAAAATACAATAAACATAGGTATCATATTTGGTTTAGGTAGTAATATATATTTGAACAAAATATAAAAATATGCAGGTAGTTTTGAAACAAAAATTTAGTGATTAAAAATATAGAGTCGCTAGTTATATTTTATTGTCAATGTTTCCACATGAATAATTATAACATATTTCATAATAAACTACATACATACATACATAACATCACGATATATCCAATAAAATGGGGTAGCACGAACTCTAGAATCATTCAAAGACATTCACTCATCAAACTCATTAAATAATCAGTTCTCGTCAAGCATTCTCGTATTAACTAATAAACTTAATGAATATATAATTATTATGAAGGTATTAAAATATGAAATATATATGTTATTAAATAAAATACGCCACTTCAAAGGGAATGAACAATGGCGGGTAAATCCGCCATCTTGTTGAACTTCTACATTCTTCGCTGTAGAGCGCGTGGCCGTCGCGCTATTTAATCGAGTTTGTACCCTTTATTACAGTTTAGAACTAGTTTTACGATGAAGTTAACAATAAGGATTTATCTACTGTACTTTCGCGAAGAATGTAAGTTTCGTAAGATCAAAATGTGGCTAATCTTTGTTAAACAATGCATGCAAATTGTCAATTGTTGTGATGTCATTATTATAATTGTTTTACTTGGAAAGTTTTCTCAACTTTTGTCGTCGTCAAAGTAACTATTGTATTTTTATGCTCTTTTTATGTCGTTGTTAACAAGTGCATTTCAATTACTGTTAAATTTGTTTGAAAATATTCTGTAAAGTTGAGTTCACAACTATATAATTACGATTAGGAATTACAATTATCAATTAATGGAAGCACAGACAAATATACAGGATGTTCCATATAAGTGTGCCACCATTGCTATCTTGAGAACTTTAAGAGCTACAAGGTTGGTTAACTTAGCAAAGAACTACCATTTTACAAGACTATTGCAATGAATAAAAATATTTTTTTTGTTGCTGATGTTCCGATTAACTAATAGTTCAATTAGCCACAAAAAAATTTTCGACTATAGTTTTCATGAAGAATTTAAATTTCTACAATAGTTATTTGTGTATCTAGAACAGAAAGTAGTCTATTGCCGTACGCGCAGTAAGAGCAGTAAGGACACTTTCTGCTCGAGATGCACACCATATTTTTTCAACGACCATTTCGAAATCCTTGAAAAAATTTGAAATAATTTTTGGTAGTTTTTCTGTTTTGAAATTAGAAAATGTTGACAGTTTTCACGTATCCATGGAAACGATGATACACCGCTCGGCATGTGGTAAACATCAACTTTCTACACTCAACTGACAGTTGGAAATGTCTACTTTCTATTCGGTCGCAGAAAATATTTATTTCTAGTATATGTTAATTACCCCTGTGGCTCCTCCACCACTAACATCTTTGGGGGCCGTGATTTGACGACTGGTAACCGCACTTCACGTGCAAAATATATCACTTACCGAGATCTGCTTCGGCAGAGTGCCACACCCAATAATGGGTAGAAGGTGTGATGATATATTTATTTATTTATATTTAATATACAATAATGTTTCGATTTTTGCATAAAAAATTGTTTTTTACATTATTAACTAATGTCTTTTAGACAATTTTTTTATTTTTATGTATTTTATGTTGGTAACAAATGATCTGCAGTGAAATATGGAAGGTTCTGGGTTAAAATCCCTGAGACTTAGTGAGGTTGTTGAACCATATTCTCTGCAGTGCACTAACAAAATCTGATAAATGATCTCAACGCTAACCTTTGACCTAAGCTTTACTGCATTTCGTATGACGTTTCTAAACTTTCTGTTTTCTTTAAAACAACTCACATAAAATACAGAAAAACTTAAACGCTTAAATATTTTCTTCGGCCAACAAAACTAGGAACTTTCCACGATAATCATCGGCAATGTTTCATGCCAAGAAAAATTCTAATTCTATTGTCAATAGTTTATAAATAAAATAAATATGTCATCACGCCTTTTACCCATCACTGGCTGCGTAGATGTTTAATATTTTAAATAATGGTATATTACATAAGTTATGGGGTGGCTAGCTCAGTGGTATGAAGTCGGCCTGTGGATCCTGAGAACCCTGGTACCCTAGATTCGATTCTCACAGGCGACAAACAATTTTAATAATTTCAAAAGCTACCCCTGTGGCTCCTCCACCACTAACATCTTTGGGGGCCGTGATTTGACGGCTGGTAATCGCACTTCTCGCGCAAAATATATCACTTACCGAGATCTGCTTCGGCAGAGTGCCACACCCAGTAATGGGTAGAAGGCGTGATGATATATATATTTATTTATTTATTTTTTACATAATAAGTCGGGAAAGTGGTGTTTTACTTGAAGAACCTGTTCTTTGAAATACGAGGCCGCAGACTACGTATCCAAGGTTAGAACAACAAAAAACAGTTTGGTCAAGTACAAAACAGTCAGGTAAAGTCATTACCAGACTGTTATGTACTTTACCTGACTTTTCTTTTTGTTGTAAAACTTGTAAACTTGGATACGTACTTTATCTGATTGTTTTGGTAAAAATATACTTTCCATACTGAAATTGGCCAGGAAAGTAGGCACTTTCTTGCCCGTTTCAGGAAATAGTATATTACATAATTAGTTAGGAAAGTAAAAACACTTTCCTGACGTATTATGTACACAGTTTTTTCTGAAACCTTTTAATTTAATTAATAATTAATCATAAATAATTCAAAATGTTTATTTTTTTTAATAAGAATCATATTGACAGCAAATTAGGTATCCAAGGTTACAACAACAAAAATCAATCAGGTAATGTACAAAACAGTTAGGTAAAGTCTTTCCCAGACTGTTTTGTACTTTACCTGACTGTTTTGGTCAAATTTATCTTCCATTCCAAAATTGGTGAGGAATGTAGGCACTTACTTGCCGATGTCAGGAAAAAACTCCGTAGGAATTTTACGTGCCCCATAGGTTAAGAACCACTGATACATCCGTTCAATATTTAACGTTTTCTTTGTCTCCTTTTTAAAAAGAAAATAAATAGTTTTATTCAGAAAGTAGGAGATTTATTCGTTTTATTTTATGACATTTACTGAGAGAAAAAATTTGCCGTCATGTTGATTTAAATTAGAAAGAAGCCAACTTGTCACAAAGTTATATGAAATGCATGTTTATTTTTACAAAACGTTAGAACATTATTTGTTATGTTCGCATTGTACTTTGAACTAAAACTCGGTATCAGTTTTTAAAAACTTGAAGGATATCACAATACCTCCTTCCGTTCAGAAATATAAAACAGAAATACAGTCTATCCGTTGTCTGAGAAGTAGGATTATGACGTATCATATAAATATAAAATGAAGTAAGCTTTATAAATATTCCACAACACACCTATTCTTTCCCTCGAAATTAAACACGAAAGCTTTAAGCTCGGAAGAAAGCTCGACAGTTATCAAAGAGTGCTTTAATATTGTTAGCTCACGAACCAATCTTGACTGCCTGTAAATAATTTCTACGGAGGGAATCCGGGTGGCCTTGAGAGACAAGCGAACGTTGCTTATTAAACTGAAAGTTCTCGAGTTAAGGACCGGATCTAGGGGTGTACACCCTAAATTTTACCAAGAGCGACATTTTGCGGAAATTGCATATTAAATATCTAATTAATTATCAATTAAAATAAAAATTTAATTGTCCTTTATTACACTAACATAATTTGTTATTAATTTTCTCATTATGAGTACACGACATCAAATATTAATACCATAATCATGATCTAAATATAGCTTTTTCAATTTTACGTTTATAAGGAAGTTACTATAAAACCCAGTTGTGTAATGAAAGAGCGTTTATTACGATACGCAATATTTTGTTTTAGACGGTTGGTAGTACCTAATAACATACTGCAACTGTCAAGAATATGCAAATTTCAATATAACCTTAAAATTTCTTTGGAAGTAGAATATGTATCTCAGTGCTCAGTGGTATCGAGTCGGCCTGTGTATTTGAAAACCCAGGTTTAATTTCCACAGCCGGCAAACAGTTTTCACCCCATTAAAACTACCCCTGTGACACCCTTTCTACTAACATCCTTGAGGGCCGTATTTTGACGATTGGTAACCGCATTTCATCGCAAAATATATCATTTATATTTCATGGGGTAGATGGTTCGAGTCGGCCTGTGGATCCTGTGAATCCTAGTTCGATTCCCACAGCCGACAAACAATTTTCACCGCATTAAAACTACTCCTATGGCTCAGTGGTATCCGAGTCGGCCTGTGGATCCTAAGAACCCTGGTTCGATCCCCACAGCTAACAAAACATTTTCATCAATTTAAATTTACCCCTGTGACTTTCCCTCCACTAACATCTTTGGGAGTCTGGATTTGACGGTACTTCACGCGCATAAATATATCACTTACCGAGATCTGCTTCGGCAGAGTGCCTCACCCAGTAATGAGTAGAAGGCGTGATGATATATTTATATTTATTTATTTGATTTAAAACTACCCCTGTGGCTCCCCTTCTACCAACATTCTTGGGGGCCGTGATTTGACGACTGGTTACCGCGCTTCACGTTTAAAATATTTCACTTACCAAGATCTGTTACGGCAGAGTGCCACACCAAGTAATGGTTAAAAGGTGTGATGATGTATATTTTTTATTTTAATATGAATATCAAATTTTGTTTCTGCTCCGGCTCTGGCCGAGGTTGTTTCGGCTTATTCCGTCAGCTAATGAATAGCTGCTCTCTAAGCTAACTAGCAACAGGGACTTCGAGATTGAATAAAACAGCGAGGAAGCTATGTTGTGATAAATCCTGCGATCTACTTATTATATTATAAATCAGGACTGCAAACATAACACTATGGTGTGTTTCTCAGCTAACAAGCGCACTTCTTGTCATCTACCAGCAATGGAAGGAGGTATACTTGTATATATATATACGCCGCACAGTGAGGAAAATCGGAATTTTACTGTTCAAAATGAAGGTCTCGACCGATTTTTGAAAAGTAAAATCCGGATTTTCCCCACTGTGCGCCGGCACAAATGTGGTATATAGATAAGTTTTTGTTACGAAGTCTAGTGTCCTTGGAGGAGGTACAGATTTCTGCAACTGCACAAAATCGTTCTATCGCAAATAAAATATATTTTAACCCGGGTTCTTCGACGGTAAAATCAGGAACGATAATTTCATTTCGACGTCGCGTCAGCCAGAATATATCAGAAAGCATACTTGTGTTTGATTTTAAATAGCACATTTTCTGTAATCTTCCTCTTCAACTTATTGCCAGGATATTTTTAGCAGACTGGAAGCTACAAAGTTTCAATTTTATAGTGATATTTAATTTTTAATATGGCGCTTAAGTTCAGAAAAGATTTTACATCAAATAATGATGGAGAGAGAATATAGCAAAACAGAATCTAAGATGGAATTAAATAATCATTTCATGTATAGAAAGAAGTGGTGCACGAGAGGCGAGACGAGAAATAGAAAATATTGATTTCGCTTCATTTTTGAACAGCAACATCGCATAAAATTTACTGTATCTCGTTTCATTCTCGTGCGAGAGTCTCACGAAAGTCTCGTAAAAATTAGTAATACGCATTTTTTTAGTAATTTAATTTTCTTTAAATATG
This sequence comes from Pterostichus madidus, assembly GCA_911728475.2. Taxonomy (NCBI): domain Eukaryota; kingdom Metazoa; phylum Arthropoda; class Insecta; order Coleoptera; family Carabidae; genus Pterostichus; species Pterostichus madidus. The sequence continues at coordinate 39,457,479 of OU452306.1, read as the reverse complement.
AATTGAGTGTTGGCGCATCTTTATATCGCATTCAGTTTTTGAGATATAGCCTCAAGAAAGTACAAAATTTGATGAACTAAAATTTGGGAAAAATTCCGTTGACCGCATCGTCATACTTCGTTTAGTTTTTGAGATATAGCCTCGGGAAAGTACAGAAATCTGTAGAAGACAAATTTGGGCTAAATTCGACTTTCCGGAGGCTACATCTTAGAAACTAAACAAGATATGAAGATGCGTTCAACGGCATCGAATTCCTCATGGCCGAGTTGACTTATAAGCGAATTTTTAGCAAATTTAAAGCTATTATCTTGTTGAAATAAAAAGTAAAAATCTAAGTCTAAGATATAACTAAAAATAAAATTAACCCCTAAGCCTTAATCAATATAAAGATAAATCTAGATACGTATTTCGAGAACTAAGTTCTCATCATCAGTAGACGAAACAAGGGGAAAACCCAAGATTACACAACTTGTGAACCAAGTTAGTGGTCAAGGTTGAATCCGATTCAACCTTGACCACTAACTTGGTTAGTTATTATTTTGTTGATTTCTTAAAGTAAGAATCTATATCAGAATTACTTTGATATGAATATCAGTTCTCTAAGTAAAATATTATCTTTCAAAGGTATTTACAAATAGCGGTTGTTAATTGACCGTGTAATATCGCTTGTTCTAGTTTCATAATGAACAACTACAATCAGAACTCCTCAGTTTACGACCTTCACAATTCCAGTGGATTATTCATATTTGTAAAGCGCATTTCGCAACAACTATTAATCCGAGTTACAGTTTCGCGGTAAAGCTGTAAATTTGTAAAGTGGAGACCGGACTAGTTAAAAAAAGTTTGTAATATTCCATGCACAGAATGTGAATGTGTTTTGTGTGTGAATTATCGCTGTTTTAAGCATTGCACATTTAGATGCAGTGTTATGGGAGTTTTGTTAATTAATGCTAGATTCCAGATATTAATTAGTTTCATGTAATGGAAAATAGTAATTATGGAAGTTTTATTTGCGTCGTGGAAGTTTGATGACATGAGTAAAATCAATTATGGAGAGCTGGCGTTTTAAACTGGAAAACTATAAAATGTGTCATTGTGAGTTGAGTACTATTTTTAATTTATCGCGCTATAAAACTACATTTATGCACAAAGTAAAATTAATTTTTGATTGTAAAAAAGTTTAGTTCTGATTAGCATATTTGTATATTATTTGGTTCAAATTTTGTAAATTTTTAGTACTAATTTCGGCAGTACGGTGGTGTGGTTAGCGTTACGGTATTCGAATCCGAAGATCTAAAGTTGATATTGATAATCGTAATTACTAATTATAAATATTGTAAATTAAATAGTTCGGTGACTATAAAATTCAATGTACGTTCGTTCAGAAACAATATTTACAAATCTTTTGTCAATTATCTTTAAAAAAACAAAATTTCTCATTACGGATTACTTGTCAAAACCAACAAATAGCCATGTCAAAAAAATTTCAAATTTAAAAACATTAATTTGTTTATTATTCCCCCATTCTCCTTTGCTTTCACGGGCGTCCGTGCATGGCAGGAATAAGGGCAGTAGAGTCGACAGTGGGGTAGAGGACTGGTCGCCATGTTGCAATGTAATCACGTGACGGACGTAGACAAACGACGGCGTAGATTGAGTTAGCCAAGCGAAGAGAGCTGCGCTGGGAAAAAATCGTAAACCGCGGAGACAGCCGAATGCGCTCGGGGAACTTCGTATTGCTCCAGGGGGCGCTGTTAACTTTATGTAATGTGAGGTTATGTTCCCATTCAACTCCTGATCGGTATCTTAACGTTCTGATAAGAAATGAGTTTAACGGAAGTAAATATTTATTGTAAATATTTTCATGATATGAGCAACATATTCTATCAATCATCGCATATTCTTTCCAAAAAGTTTCACTTTAAAGGCAGATATTTCGTAACTTTTATATATCGTGCACAGCAACAAGCCATTAAGTTTTGTTTTTATTTTACGAGCGCAAGCCGACACTCCCTTCCTTTCTTATCTTTAGATTAGTTTTCAAATCTTACAATACTATAATACAGAGTCTAATTGCAATTGTGTGAAATTCACTTTCAAAAATAAGCACAGGTTACAAGGGCGGATCTAGATAACTTTAAAGGGAGGAGGGCATTTTGCCTTTTTGTTTAAGGTAAACTTATAATACTGAAAAACAATTCTGTTATTTTTGTGTGGAATATATATATATATATTTGGATGTATTTTGTATTCTGTTCTCAGTTTTTCAATTTTAAACAGTCTGAAAATCTAGAAAAATATCTGACAATCCAAATTTTGAAAGTTTTTTAAGAGTTGTTTCAGAGTATTACAAAGTTTTTCAGCGATTTTATTTCTACAAGGGTTACCAAACTCAAATAAAACTAATACACAGCGGCTCGGTGCTACACTCAGTAAAATAAAATAAATAAGTAAATAAATATATCATCACGCCTTCTACCTATTACTGGGTGTGGCACTCTGCCGAAGCAGATCTCGGTAAGTGATATATATTGCGCGTGAAGTGCGGTTACCAGTCGTCAAATCACGGCCTCCAAAAATGTTAGTGGTGGAGGAGCCACAAGGGTAGTTTTTGAAATTATGAAAATTGTTTGTCGAACCAGGGTTCTCAGGATCCACAGCCCGACTTCATACCACTGAGCTAGCCACCCCATAAAATAAATAAAGTAAAATAAAATAAATAAATATATAAATACATAATCACGACTTCTACCCATTACGGGGTGAGGCACTCTGCCGTAGCAGATCTCGGTAAGTGATATATTTTGCGCGTGAAATGCGGTCACCAGCCGTACAAATCACGGCCTTCAAAGATGATACTGGAGGAGAAGCTATAGGGGTAGTTTTTTTAAGGTGGTGAAAATTAGTTACCGGCTGTGGCAATTAAACCCAAGTTCTCAAATCCATAGGCTCGTTGCCGCTGAGCTACCTACCCCATACAATAGTAATGGATAAAAATCATGATGATATATTTATTTTTATCTTACACTATATTATTAATTTTAATTATTTCTCAAGGCCTTCTACGCCAAGATTTTAACTCTCATAGAAAAACAAAACAGCTCAAAGATAAACATTCATTAACTTTTTACCCTAGTATAAATACGATCACAGTCTAATAGGCGTAGACAGACTACAGTCATTTATTTCTTATATAACTAAAAAAAAAAAAAACATGATGGTCTTTTCTCCATCATAAAGTTGCTCTCTACGTAATAATTAGAACGTTAATTATAAAATACGTCGCGAAGAATTTCCGAGTTATTCGTTGATCCAAGATGGCTATTTGGTATTCGAGATTCTTTTTGTTTTTTTGCCGGAGGTAAGAAAATATCCGTCTGGGGAATATTATGCATAAGTATGAAGAATCACAAGTTTCCCAGGCGACTAGATGATCTCAGAGAACGAATATATTATCATATAAGTGAAAATATTTTATGTTTAGAATAAAGACAGAGCGCTTTGGGGTTTTAAAGAGGAATTACTTTGCTTGAAGTGCGAATGAACGGAAAAGTTTGTGGCGTGATGCTGAGATATAATCGTAAATTTGTTGTAAAATTTAAGTTAAAATTAATTTCACGTGTTTTATAACCAGATTTACAAGTTTACATCTTTTAATATGTGATATTTTTATATGTTTTAAAGTTTCAAATTAAATTTTCTACCTAACATATTTTTATGCACAACCGAAATGAAATTCATGTATTTCAGCCCTAAAACCGGGTTTAAACACTTGTTTTTGACCCTATGGCCATAAAAAAATAATTCCATGGGTACATAAATGAAATGACAATTTATGTTTATTGTGAATACTTGATTTTACAAAATGTCATTTTGACATATAACCTATGTATGTACATATTTTAATCTTTTGAACATATAATTAAATGTTATTTTGTGTTGTGCATAAAATATTGTCTGTACCACGGATGACATTAGCGTTTCTGACACTGAGCATGTTATTAGCTCTCGGCGCTTTGCGCCTCTTTCTAATAAACATACCGCGGGCCAGAAACGCCTTTTTTCACCCTTGATACATAAATAACTATTCATTTTATTACCTAGATTTAAATTACTATGTGACAAGCTTCAGGTAGAACGGCTCTTTGATTAATCTTAATGCAAAAAAATTGTACAATCCTTCGCAAAACCACATGAACTACTTAAAATACTTGTGACTTTGGCAACACTGAATTAAACAAATGTTATAGCAGTATAGGCAAATAATCCCGGCCATCGTTTTATTTAAAAAAAATACTGTTGATGAAGAGTTAAAACGTTTAATTTCATCAACGTAAATTCATCACATTAAAAATTGCCTTTGTGGCGCCCCTTCCTCTAACATCTTTGAGGGCCGTGATTTGACGGCTAGGAACCGCAATTTACGTACATAAATATATCACTTACCGAGATCTGCAGAATGTCATACCCAGTAATGGATAATGGAATGGAAATATTTTGTAAAACTGTCCTTCATAATAATTTTAAATTGTTTTAAAAGCTAATTGAGTGCTTTAAGACGATGGAGGATTACAGCTATCAAATATTTTTTTAAGCGGTCTTAAATCCTTCAGAATCTTTTAACAAAAATTTTTTTGTCCTACAAGACATCTGAGTACTCTAAGATGATGGCTAGAAGATTCCAGATTTCCAGTTTATATATATATATATATATATATATATATATATATATATATATATATATATATATATATATATATATATATATAAATAACGATTTTATCCACAACTCATATTATAAAGACATAATTACATTGATTTCACTTGAATTATATGGCTCATAAAACACTAGTGTTTTATATTCCATAAAACACTGTAAACAACTAGTTACTTAGCAACCACTTCTTGATCTACCGTATTTTGAGAAATTATATATAACTGAATCAACGTTGAACGTTACGACCAATCTTCTTTGATACCTATAATTATGAGTTGTGGATAAAATTTTGTATTTCATTTGTGTTTTATTGGTATATAAAACACTTGTATAATAAATAACTATTACATCATAGAAAGTTTGACTAATGAATATGTCAAGTTATCTGTCTTTTGTTTTTACTATTCATTATAAATTAAAACAAGACAATTGAACATTTCAGGCATTTATAATTCCAGTGTGAACAATGCAAATTAATTGTACAGAGTAAAAGTTCAGCTACAAAAGAAATCAAAATGTCTCATTTTAATTATTTCACGTACAATGAACTCATTTTTAATGCAAGTTTAAAAAGCACTACAAACTTTTAAGTGTTTTAAATTACATTGTCTTTTAATCTACCAAAAAGTTGCTGCAAAAAACTACAAAATCCGTAGAGAAAACCCTGCAACGAAAATTGCATTACTCTGTTTTTTATTCTAGCGTGCGTTGTGTAGCTGCGTGTTTGTTTTATTTATGGCGCACCTCGTATAAAACTGATCGCGCATCAGAAAAAACGCCATATATTTTTAGTGGAACGTTTACCTTAGTATATACGGAGTTTTCTACTTTGCCCGGTAGAGGGAGACGTTGGTGAAGGGAACGCGGGGTGCTAATAGGCTTACGGTGTGACAGCGGAGCGGTCCGGAACCGGAAGTGAAAGCTCCAAACAGCCGGCCGGAGCCGCCGGAGCCCGGAGCAAACATGTGACGACAGGTGTGTCTGCATATGCCTCTTACATATGCACCATGGTCCTTGTTGAATTAGCTGATTTTACGAGAATATTAGTGTTTATTTATTTATACGATTAATTTTTAATCATTCAATTAGTTGGTATTCGTGGGCTTAAGTTTTACTTGTTTCTTTGAAATGTTAATACATTCGAACTTGAAATAGCTACATAATAGATATTTATGTATAAAGGGTGAAAACATGCGTTTCTGGCCCGTGGCATGATTATTAGCACGTGGCGTGAAGTGCCATGGTCAGAAATGCTAATTTCTCCCATGTGGTACGTATAATATTTTATGCACAACCTAAGAACAATTAATTTTGTACTCAAAAAATTTATATGTGAAATTGACATGTTGCAAATTCAAGTATTCAAAATAACCTAAAATTGTCATTTTGTTTATGTTATCCATAGCAAATTATTGTAACAATATGAGCTATCTTATTGTTGATATGTTGCTTTAGGTAAAAGCTTGGCTCCGTGTAATTTGACACTCGTATGCTGGGTTGCATGAAAGTTTTATCGGTTCATTAGCAACTAACGGTTCAATAAATTTAAGAAAATTCCATTTGATACTGTTGCTAGATAAACAATTCTTTAACTAAAGAGCTCTTTATTTTTTTCTTGCAACCCAGCAGTAGTCACATGTCCTTTCGCGTGAATGTGAAAACTTTAGGTTTTCAAATATAGGATATTAACTTATAAAAGTGACAGTTATTAGCTAATATTCTTAGAATTCGAACAAGTTTTCATGTTCGCAATCGGCAATGCCTTTGTGTCAGATTACACAGACCCAAAGCACTTGAGACATCTGTGGAGATGGATTCCAGATGTGGGTAGTTTTACCCAGAGGATGTCAAGTGTTTGAGATAGCCAAGTCAGTCACGAACAACGACTCTACATGTAAAGATGTGCGCTCATCTTTACAAGACGCGATGGCGTGAATTCACATAAGTTTTATTTTAATTAGTACAACTTTTTAATCGAAGCTATTTTCACATATTAGTTTATAAGTGTTTTGTGTTTTATTCTTATTAACTTTCAATATTTTATATCTAAATATCAAAGTTCGTTTAATTAACTCCTTTATTAAACATGGTCATCAGTTTTCAATAAAGTGATTTGTGTGTTCTAACTAGCAACGATTTGCCAAACCATAAAAGTAGTTCACAACAAGAAAGAAATTCGAAGAACAAGTAACATTCGCATCAATCTATCATATTTTAACCTATTCGCTCTTACGAGCAACTCAGCCTTGTTACAATATTTTATTATGGCTCTAGGGCCAAAACAAGTGTTTAAGCCTGCTTTTCATGGCTAAAACACATGAATTTCGGCCAGTTTGTGCATACAATGAGTACGTCATCACACCTTTTATCCATTATTGGATATGGCCAGAGATAAAATGTATATAGACGTCTAGTCTAACTAAATGTATTCAAATGGCAACGCTTTTTATTAATGAAATTTGTAGTTCTGGACGAATCTGTATTGCAGAGCTAATATCGATTTAGTTCATGGACATTGAATTAGGGAACTAATAGTTAAGGGATTACAATTGTACAATACACAATTTATTTTAAAAAGAATTAATTCACAACTCAAAATAAATTGTAAACACTTAAGCTCAAATTAATCTTTGATGAACTAATAACCGACATTAGCGCTGCAATACAGAGAAGCCGAGAACTACAAATATCATTGATAAAAAGCGTTGCCATTTAAATACGTTTAGTTAGACGTCTGTATATATTTCGTCTGTGGTAAAAACCATAGTTCCACGCGTTGGAGTACTTATTATTAAAGAATAGTTATTTTTTTGTATATCAAGGCAAGAGAATGAAGAGGAATATTTTTTATGGCAAAGTCGAAGTGTGTCAATCAAACGAGTGCAAAGCATATTTTTATTTGCATATTGACATTAGATTGATTTTACGTAGACAGATGACGACAATAACATATTTTTTGATCATGCATTTGAAGTTTGATGGACGACGGCGAATCGAGAGTACATCAATCAAATGAGAGAACAAAAGATGCTTTCATTACTGTTGACCAAATTAAAATTATTTTGATTAATGTCAAAATTTGGATAGCTTGGTAAATTGTAAATTATCTCAAAGGAGATAAATAAATAAAAATTTTAGAAATGTATTATTTACTCTTATTGACTCAGTGGTAACATGTCGGGCTATGGATTTGAAAACTCGGGTACGATTCCCAGGACAACATAAAATTTTCACCACATTAAATATTACTTCTGTGGCTCCCCCTCCACTAATATATTTGGGGTCCCTGATTTGACTGCTGGTAAATGTTTGTCGGCTGTGGGAATCGAACCAGAGTTCTCAGAATCCAGAGAGCCGACTCGTTACCACTGAGTCATCTACTCCATACAAACAATTTTCATTACATTGAAATTACCCCTGTGGCTCTTCCTACAGTAACGTCTTTAGAGGTCGTGATTTGACGACTGGAAACCGCACTTCACGCGCATAAATATATCTCTTATCGAGATCTGCTACGGCAGAATGCCACATCCGGTAATAAGTAAAAGGCGTGATGATATATTTATTTATTTTTATTTTTATTTATACTTTACTTCTTCTTCAAGATTTTTAAAATAGTATCGTGTCTGCTTGTGGATTTAAGAAGTCGGATTCGTTTCCCGCAACCGACAAATTTTGTAAATAAATAAATATATCATCACGCCTTCTACCCATTACTGGGTGTGGCACTCTACCAGCAGATCTCGGTAAGTGATATATTTTTGCGTGTGAAGTGCGGTTACCAGTCGTCAAATCACGGCCCCCAAAGATAGTGGTGGAGGAGCCATAGAGGTAGTTTTTGAAAGTATGAAAATTGTTTGTCGCCTGTGGGAATCGAACCAGGGTTCTCAAGATCCACAGGCCGACTTCATACCACTGAGTTAGCCAAAAAAAAAATTGTACCCCATTAAAATTATTTCTGTGGCTCTCCCTCTAGTTACATCCCTAATGGGCATTAATTTGACAGCTATATTAATATATTATTTACCGAAATCTGTTACGACAGATTGTCACATCCAGTACAAAGCATGATGATATATTTATTTATTTATATTTGTATGAAAGCTGCATATAAAAGATGGTCTAGAATTCATGTTGATATATTTATTTCAAAAATAAAACCCAACGAGTAGAAAATCTTGAATGTAAAACTCGGGCAACGGAGCATGCTAACACGAACTGTAAGCATTATTTACAGATGCATCATTCAGAGTGACCCGGGGCCTGACATTTAAAAGACCGGCGTTCGTGGCTGTTCTTTTGGAGTCGTGCATGCATGAGGTGAGACGAATGCGAACGACGGTGGCGGTACAGCGACGGGGAAGGCGTCCATGCATCCGTCATTGCGCTAAAGAAATTGTGATGGGGTTGAAGGCAAATGTATGTTGTATTAAAAGAAAGGGGAGGAGAAAATGTGAGAAGTATTTTATGTGTTTGTTTATGCGTAGGGAGATGCGAATGTTTGTTTTGTATGTTGTGTTTTTTGTGATGAAATGTTAAGTAAATATTGTGTCTGCTATTATATATTTGTATTTTTTATAGATACGCAGAGTTTTTAGAAAATGGATGACAAGTTTCAGGTAGAACTATTTTCTGAACTTGTATATGTGCGAATAGAATTAAGCAAATTTTCTTTTTAATGAAATATTATTGCTATTTACATTCGAAGAAGAATTGTGTAAAATTGCTTTGATGTAATCGTTTAATACCAATACTTTAACAGTACAATTCTCAAAAGGGTTTAAGCTAATTCAGAATTTTGGCTTAGTCAAATTAAGCTAAACCATATTCTCAAAAAAGTTTAAATAAACTCTAATATAATCTTGTTGCCATTTGGTCTTTAGAAAGCTATTTGGATTAACTTCCCTTTTTTATTTTCTTATACACAGTATAAGGAAGTATTGGAATCGTGAAAAAAATCGTTGACGAGATTTTCGCGGAAATACGTGTTTTGAGGTCCACTGAATCCGTTTTGATCATTTTCTCAATGATGTCTGTGTGTGTGTGTGTGTGTGTGTGTGTGTGGATGGATGGATGGATGGATGTGTGTCCGTGTGCGCAATATCTCATGAACGAGATAAGATTTCGTAACGAAACTGGGTAATTATAAGTTTAATGAAAATACGAAGAGCTGAGTTGATTTTGAATGAAATTGAATAGCCGGAAGCGGCAGTTTACTGGGCACACAAAATAATAAATTCCATTTATTTCAAAAATGGAATCAGTTATGAAAAAAAGTTTCAAATAAAAGATGTTAGCAAAAATATTTGGAACATAAAATGTTATTTGAAATTTTTCTGTATATGCGTCTAATTTTGAGAAAAACTAATTTTTATATTTAATCATAGTAGCAATAGAAACAAAAAACATAAATTTTAATTTTTGCCTTATCTAGTTATCTATGTCTTCTTACGGAAAGAAACTAAATTACATGTTTAATAACATATATTCTAAATATTATATATGCTGTGTATAAGAAAGTCGTGTGGTGCCAACACCAGGTTTTTTAATTAAGTCAGCATCACGAAGCTCCTACCTAGCCCTGCAATAACCAAACTACACTAACCACGTCTCTTAGTTAGACTCGCAGCCCGTTGTGCCTTTGAATGGTCATCTTACCCAGCTTAGTTGCTCGATAACGACTCTTGATATTCAACCGAATGTGAATGCGCCGAGTTCGACGTTCGTACGACTCAATTGTAGGGATGAAGCCACCAAGCTGTATCCGGACTACAGGTACTCGTAAGAGGCTCGCGCACTACTGCACTTCAACTGAGGCAAGTTCTGGGAGTTCGTTGAGGTAAATGATGTCGTGAAGGAGGTATTTTTTCAGGGAGGGTCAGGAGAGTTTGTATGGAGTATTATTACTGCTATAATTTTGAAGTTATTGTGTAATTAAGAAATGCTAGAAGGGCGAGGATTGTATTGGGGTTTGGTATCTCGTATCTTATACAGGGTGTTAATTAAGAAACGGGGTATAAGCGTATTAGATGAGAAATTTGTTTTATGGTGACTAAAAGTTTCTATCTTATTTTGAGCATAAATACTTTGATATAGGCAATCGTAACCCAGTAGATAAAACCATCGTAAGTTCAAATCTTGCTGCCTTTAATTTATATGAGTACACTACTGTTATCGACATGAGAGTATACCAAGCTCAAATATATGAAATGATTGTAGGATCTGTATAAAGCGGCACTGCGATTAGAAATATTTTACTATTAGTGTTATACGTAATACATAAACCGCTCTGCCAACCAATACTAACTGTAATAGACCAATAGAATAAATATAATTTCATAGTGACGTGATTAAGTGAAATACTCTCCCTTACTCCTTTGGTATTCTCTCTTGGCAACGACAGTATAAGCTACTGTAATTGGGATTAAGTTCCTGTTGTGCAGAGTAATAAATTAAAAAACAAAGTTTTATGTAGCGTAATCGACTTGAAAATATGTAAACTAAATTACTTATATGAGTTATATGTATTAGTCCAAACCGGAGATGGAAAGACGACGAATGATACAATTTTAGTCGCAGCTTATCATTTTAGATACTTAAGAAAATACTTTTTTGTTTAATTTAGTATTTAAATAAATAAAATAAATATATCATCACGCCTTTTATTCATTACTGGGTGTGGCACTCTGCCGTAGCAGATTTATGCGCGTGAAGTGCGGTTACCAGGCGTCAAATCAAATTGGTGAAAATGTTTGTCGGCTGTGGGGACTGAACCAGAGTTCTTAGGATCAACAGGCCGACTCGATACCACTGAGCAACTACCCCATATTATTATTATTATTATTATTTAGTATTTATTTGTTATGAAATGCCTGAATTTAAAGCTAGTGTTGAAGTACGCGAAAATGTATTAAAAACTGAAACTCCGGGGTTCGAACAACCCAGAGGTACACAGTTGGTAACCCTGTTTCTCGTCTGAAGGCAAAGGTTAACAACATATCAAAAGGTTATTGTGTAAAGTTAATTTGAAGTTTGGAAAAAAGGTGCCCCTTACAATTTAATTTGAAAAGTCTGCATAATTTTGAAAATCAGCGAGTGGAAAACCGTATTTTGTGCGTTGCCTTGCGAGATTAGAAAGAACAAATTTGGATTCAATTCGAGTACCCGTGGTTCACTGAACTCAAGTTCAGTGTCTCGATCAATATTAAAACTTTATGTCACCGGGACTTTTCCGCTTCTGATTTAGCTGTTTCGACAGGTAGAAACTTCATTATTTTTATCAAAAAGCTCTTTTTTATTTCCTAATCATGATAAATTCGATTTTATTTCGCTGTTAGAATTAAAGTGAGCTGTATCATATTTCATGAAAAGTTTACTTGAGGGAAACTTTCTTTAATTCAAATGTCAGAGTCAGCAGTACAATAAATTACTCTTTACTATTTTTAATTAAATGGTCAAGTTCATAAGTGGTTAAATATTTCAACTATAATTCAACTCTCTTGAAATTGAATTCTCAATAAGACGTACCAGTTATGAGTTTTGTGTTTTATTCAAAACATTTTCCTTTCATGAATTATGCATGAAGGAAAATTATTTCAGCAACAATACTGATTTCAACAGTTATCTGTATGTCTTGGTGCGTTTAATAGGCATTTCACATATTAGATGTATAAATAACTACTAAAGTAATTGAAAAATAACTTGGACAGTTTTTCCTAAATTTTACTCCATCAGATTTTGAACTTTCTGAAGCTATATCTCAAAAACTAAACGAGATATGAAGATGCGCTTAACGGTATTGACTTTCTCGTGCTTCAATTAACTTATATGAAAATTTTCAGCAATTTTTATATTTTTAAATTTTTTTACAATAATCATCCCATCAAATAATTTTTGAACAATATTTCAAAAACTAGAAGACATATGAACATGAAGACTTTACTATTGTTCTCAGCGGGTCAAAATACATGTGTATGTAAATTTTCGTTACAATATTCGTACGAGAAAGGATTTTAGATCAAATAGTCTAAAATTGGCTTAAAATCGAAAAAAATCCTAGGGGTACCCCTTAAGAAATTTTCAAAAAATAAAAATCGCTAAAAATTTGCTTATAAGTCAATTCGGACTCGAGGAATTCAATGCCGTTGAGCGCATTTTCATATCTTGTTTAGTTTTTAAGATATAGCCTCCGGAAAAGTTAAATCTTTTTTTTTTTTTATTATATTACATTGGTGTTTCGACAACGTTGGTCATTAACACCCGTACAATATATTTTGTTTACATTTATTTGTTACATTATGTTTGTTGCTTTTTATATTTATATTTTTGAAAATAATTGAGTTTCCTTTAGGAATGCTATCATTTTCGTTATGCTTGTAGTGTCTTCTTTCAGTGCTTCTTTCAGTGTGTTTGGGATCTGGAATTTTAGTCTCAAATTTTACATAATCAGATTTTGTACTTTCCTGAGCCTATATCTCAAAAACTAAATGAGATATGAAGATGCGCTCAACGGCATTGATTTTCTCGTGTGTTAAGTAAGTTATACGAAAATTTTCAGTAATTTTCATATTCTAAAATATTTTCACCAAAATTTTCTCAAAAGCTAGTTTTTGAGCAATATCTTCAAAATTAAAAGACATATGCCTAAGAGGATTTTACCATTGGATTCAGCAGGTCCAAATACGTAGGTATGTAAATGTTCGTTACAATATTCGTACGAGAAAGGATTTTAGATCAAATAGTCTGAAATTGGCATAAAATCGAAGAAAATCAAAGGGGTACCCCTTAAGAAATTTAAAAAAAATAAAAATCGTTAAAAATTTGCTTATAAATCAATTCGAACACGAGGAATTCAATGCCGTTGAGCGCATTTTCATATCTTGTTTAGTTTTTAAGATATAGCCTCCGGAAAAGTTAAATCTTTCTCAAATTTTACATAATTAGATTTTGTACTTTTCTGAGGCTATATCTCAAAAAGTATACGAGATCTGAAGATGCGCTCCACGGCATTGACTTTCTCGTGCTTCAATAAACTTATAAGAAAATTTTCAGCAATTTTTATATTTTTAAAAAATAGCACCAATATTTTCTTAGAAACTAGTTTTTGAGCAATATTTTAAAAACTAAAAGACATGCACTAGGAGATTTTTACCATTGAATTCAGCAGGTCGAAATACGTAGGTATGTAAATTTTGGTTACTATATTCGTACGAGAAAGGATTTTAGAGCAATAGTCTGAAATTGGCCTAAAATAGAAGAAAATCAAAGGGGTACCCCTTAAGAAATTTTCAAAAATTTAAATCGCTTTAAATTTTCAAAATAATTGCTTATACGTCAATTCGGACACAAGGAATTCAATGCCGTTGAGCGCATCTTCATATCTTGTTCAGTTTTTAAAATGTAGCTTTTGGAAGAGTTTAAATCTTTCCCAAATTTTACATCATTAGATTTTGTACTTTCCTTTGCAAGTTTAAGAACGTGATGCCACATTTAAGTACCTGTGTAAGATGGAGTAGTAATAAACATAGTTTTCATAAAAAGGCAATTCAACCTGTCCCGTATTTTGATATTTCTTACAGTGAATAGACGGGTAAATTATTTTGTGAAAATTACATTTGAAGTGTAGAAAATTGCAACCGATACTTTCAACATGAAGTGTAAGTAAAATAAAACCTTATATATACACTCCCTTGGCGCAAATTCTATAAATTTATCAGAAAATTGGATTGCTTTCAAATATACGCTCTTTCTCAAAGTCTACAGTCTCCTTTTCAAATAAAAATTCTTACATAGAAAAACATTTGTAACGCGGCATCCGGCATATATGATACACTATTTGTATTGTTGACAACGTGACTCCAACAACAATAAAACAATTTGACTTTGTTGAAGTTGGCTTCGACGTCGGCTGCTGATTGTGTTTTGTTTGCGCCAGCGCAGTAAGAAACGAATTGCGCATCGTGAATACTTCATTGTATGTTTCGTTATAGTCGAGCATTCTGGGCACGATTGCTAATATTATCTCCGATTCTTATCTTTAGATGACTCTACTGACTACTTGCAGACATCTATGAAATTTTAACGCGGGAAGTTAGAATTTACTCCTTTTTTATTAATGCTGATGATGGAACATATTATAGATAATCAACACTTCTTTTTTCTAGTTCTAGAAGTTGATGACATGTAACTATCTTATTCTAGTCTGATTTTAAAAAGTTAATCTAAATCACTTTCTGAAAATCAAATGGAAACAAGATTATATTAGAATTTATTATTGTTTTCTTTTGAAAATATGGAGTAATTTGACGAATCCAAAATTCAGAATTAGCTAAAATGCCCTTAAGAATTTGACGAATTTTGGCAAATTTTAGTTTTTTTGCTCTAAAAAAATTATCCGTGGTGCAAAAATTCTGAAATTTTACATACATATGTACTTTTATGAGAGGATTACACTGGTGTTCACAGATTTTAATTATCTCTTCAACTTTTTTAAATATGGGCAAAATAAAACTTTGAAAAAAGTAGCCAAATTTTCAAAATATCGATGTAAGTTAATTAGAGCACGAGAAATACACTCGTTTAAACCGCATTTAAATATCTCTTTTTGTTTTGGAGATATGGGCCTTCAAAGTTGAGATTTTTAAAAAGTCAACAATCACCGTCTCTCGAAAACTAAAAAAGATACGAAAATGCGTTCAACGGCATTCGATTTCTCGTACTCTGAGTTATACAGAAATATGCTTTAAATTTTTTCTGTTGTTAAACTGATTCAACTAAAAAATTCGCATTTTCATTAACCGAATTTTTTGCGATCTGACTACCGCGATTTAAAAAATATATACAGATCATTCAGAGGATCTACGCAGAAATATATGTGCAATCGAATGGGAAATTCTCAATTTCATACCTAGTGTCATATTATTTTAAATTAATCCTTATGGTGGTACTATCAAGGAAGTATTTACGACAGTTTTTAATGACATTTAAATATGTTATATTTCATGAGTTTGTTTTTTATTTACCATCCATATAATTAAATACTTGTTTTTATTAACTTTTTCAGTTCTCTATACTTTTATGAGACTGTCATGATGACATATCAAATAGTATTTCTGCCTTTACCTGGCGTTGTGCCAACTGTGGAATAAGAAGATCCCCAGAGTTGTATTACCAACTGAAACACTTATTTTTAATCCCTGTCTATTTTATTTATAATAGCAATATATAAGGGGTAATGGCTCAGTGGTATCGAGTCGGCCTGTGGATCCTGAGAACCCTGGTTCGATCCCCACAGCCGACAAACAGTTTCACCAAATTAAAATTATCCCTGTGGCTCCTCCTCTATTAACATCTTTGAGGGCCGTGATTTTACGCTGTTAACCGCACTTCAAGCGCATAAATATGTCACTTACTGAGATCTGCTTCGGTAGCGTACCACACCCAGTAATGGATAAAAGGCGTGATGATATATTTTATTTTAATAAGATCTGATTTGAAAAATATCAGTTAAGAATATTGTATTACTGATTAACTTACTCAAATTTAATCAAAGTAATTCAGTGAAGAAACTATGTCGAATCTAGTAAAATTTGTATAAAAAGTTTAAGTGAAAAAATCCAATTTATCCGCGACACAAGTATAACTAATTGGTTAATTTAATAAGATCCCCTGTCTTGCAATTTTTCGCGAGAGATCCTCGATCTACAAGAAGTATTTAATGAACCAAGAAGACTGAATTTCATTTTAGCATAAAATATAAGGCGGCTGTGAGTCGGGATCGTGTCGCAGACCGTTGCTCGCTGCGCCGCTAAAAAAATATGCCGCTATTTGTCATGAGGAATGCTTCGGCCGCCACGGGATACCCAGAAAAATATTTGTTTCTTGTGACCGAAAATGACACGGGAATATATCAAATTAAATATAAATATACATGTTGTTTACTTTTGTTTTGCATGCTACTGTTTCAGAGATTTTAAATATTTTACAAGATACATTTGTTTTGGAATTTTAAGGTATTGTAACAGGTACCTTGTACATACGAAAGAATTTATTTGATTAAATTTATAATCAAAAGTAGCGTAGACGCTGCCACCACGGAATTTTGTACTCAATTCCGAAGATTAATTAAAATCGGACCGATGATCTAAATGGCGGGAATATGCTCGCGGGCAAAATCAAACATGTACTCAACAATAACAAAATTATATAATTTTTAATAACGAATAATGTGTAGCATTCTGCCGAAGCAGATCTCGGTAAGTGATATATTTTGCGCGTGAAGTGTGGTTACCGGTCGTCAAATCACGGCCACAAAAAATGTTAGTGAAAGGGAGTGACAGAGGTAATTTTAATATAAATAAAATAAAATATATCATCACGCCTTCTACCTATTACTGGGTGTGGCACTCTGCCGAAGCAGATCTCGGTAAGTGATATATTTTACACGTGAAGTGCGGTTATCAGCCATCAAATTACAGTCGCCAAAGATGTTAGTGGTGGAGGAGCCATAGGGGTAGTTTTTGAAATTATGAAAATTGTTTGTCGCCTGTGGGAATCGAACCAAGGTTCTCAGGGTCCACAGGCCAACTTCATACCACTGAGCTAGCCACCCCATAATTAATAATGTTTATAGTAATTTTAATGTAGTAAAATTTATTGTTTGTCAGCTGTGGGAATCGAACCAATGTCCTCAAATGCACAAATCGACTCGATACTACTGAGCCACCTACCCCTCATATTCTATAATGATATCATGAAAATAATGACTATCTTAATTTTCTGATATATTAGAGTACATCTCATAATATAATAAAATAAATAAATATAAATATATCATCACGTCTTCTACCCATTACTGGCTGTGGTACTCTGCCGGAGCAGATCTCGGTAAGTGATATATTTATGCACGTAAAGCGTGGTTACCGGTCGTCAAATCACGGCTCCCAAAGATGTTAGTGGAGGGAGTGCCACAGGGGTAGTTTTAATGTGGTGAAAATTGTTTATCGGCTGTGGGAATAGAATCCGTATTTTCAAATCCACTGATCGATACTATTGAACCATCTACTCCTTAATGAAAGAAAATAATTATTTTTAACAAATGTATAACGTTAATAACAATAATTTTGGTATAGCCGAAAAGATAATCGAAAATGCAATGAGAGTGTATAAAAAAATTATATAGAAAAAATATATATATCATCACGCCTTCTACCCATTAATGAGTGTGGCACTCTGCCGAAGCAGATCTCGGTAAGTGATATATTTTGCGCGTAAAGTGCGGTTACCAGTCGTCAAATCACGGCCCCCAAAGATGTTAGTGATGGAGGAGCCACAGGGGTAGTTTTTGAAATTATGAAAATTGTTTGTCGCCTGTAGGAATCGAACCAGGGTTCTCAGGATATAGGTTCTATTTAAATTTACAAAATTGATGTCACTTTAAATTTTCCCGCCACTTTCATCAGAAATAACGCAATAATTAAATAATGTTCTATAAGCAATATATGTATCTACCCTAATAAGCAAGAAAAACGGTTGTATTCACTTTTACAAAACCGTTGTGTCTACAAGAAAGAATTGTCATTAAATTTAGAGAGATATCCTTAATCTGAACAAATCTTTTGACTTTTTGATGAGCGATCTCTTGAACTTGGACTTAAGCCTCTCGTCTTTGTGCTATTGAAGGAAGTAATAATATTTTGAAAGTAAATGATGTAAACGTCGAAGTTTGAAGTGCGTCCCACTACGTCAATCTATCAGTGCAGAACGAAGACTTTGCAAATCTTTATGTGATTATGAGAAAGGAATCGGTGAGCGGCAGAGAAACAGACCCGTCGTTCCCACGGGAATTTTCTAGTCAGAACAGACGAAATTCACTTCGCTCACATTTCTTACGTTTCTATCAAATTACCTGAATGACAAATGAAGATTTAGAACAAGGAATGTTACTCACTAGTTGAAAGAAATCTCATTTGGATTAAAAATTGGACAAAGGTGCCAAGAAATATTACAAGATATTGATTTACAAAGATGTTTGTTGAGGGGAAGCCACAGGGGTAGTTTTAGTGTGGTGAAAATTGTTTGTCGGCTGTGGGAATCGAACCCAGGTTTATAAGGAATAAAACTATTATTTCTACAATTGTCAAAACAAGTACGACATTTTTACGTCGCTATGGATACGCGAAGTTTGTATTTTTTTCAATAATTTATTTATTTATTTAGTTATTTATTTATATTTGGGAAGCCAACAGAAGAACCCAATAATAGGCTTCCACAACATAAAAATTTTACAATATATAATAATTTTACAATATATAAAAATAATAGCTATATCCATTTGTCACTTGGTTCACTTAAATCAGTTCAGATAAATTCGACACTTGACTAAATGAACTGAATTAAGCAAACTGATGCACATATTCTGGTGAATTACTTCAAAGTAAATTATAATCTATAATTCTTGTATTGGAAATAAGGTCTGCGAAGTAATCCAGCGAAATAAATAAGTGATCTGGTGCAGTAAATGTAAATTAGATCTGATCCAAATGGCAAATGGAATACGCCTAATATAACAAGAGAGTTTTACAGGCTTTCATGACAACAAGTTTGAGAAAGATACTGGAGAATTATTTTCTAATTTATCCAACTCTCGAGTTATATTTAATTAGATTATTTTGTTGATTTAGCTGTTGAGGTCGATTCATCCAACTTAAAAGATTTTGAACTGGGTCCACATCGATTGATTACTTATTAATGTATTCTTGGAAGTTGTTTCCAAAATTTGTTGGTGTATTTCTGTATCTAAAATACAAATAAATCGATTTTTTTCACATATTTTAATTAAAGCGCTGACAGTTTTATATAATTTTTTGACAACTACCTATCATTTGTCACAAACAAAAAAGCATCTACAGAGATAATTCCCGGGAATAATCAGAAGAGCTTTATTCTCAGTATAATAATAACAGGATTGGTTAAAACGTAAACATGTGACATACAATGAAGCATTTCATTGGTTTTGAGAAACATAAAAAAATAATAAATAAAATAAATAAATATATCATCATGCCTTTTACCCATTACTGGGTGTGGCACTCTGCTGAAGCATTTCATTGGTTCTGAGAAACGTCGAAAAATAATCATTGAAATTCAAAGTTCAAATTCGTTGACACTTTTTTAATTTTATTTTTCATTCATTTTGCACACTTAATACAAAAGTAACTATTAAAATAAAAATTTGTAATATTTATTTGCAAATTTTCAGAAAGTGCATAATGTAGTTGCATACAAAATATTATGTATACCTCGTCCATAAAACGTATTATCAGAATATCATCTGCCTTGGCCGATACGCCAGATAGTCATTTCATAGCCTATATGTCAAAATAACTAAGATAATATCTATATAATGATTTGAATTGTAAGTGAAAAGATAAAAGTTTGTAATTATATGCTTTCCGTTACAAATTGCAAAACCTATAGAAATAAAAATGTCGTCGTAAAAAGGTTAAATTTGGTGAAATTATAAAATTAAAATTAGATTCAAACCGTCTTTTTGATATTAGGGCCAGGAATGCAGGAATTACAAGCAGACAGGACTTTAAGGACATGAATAAATTTCAAGAAAAGATTTCAAAAGTCCGTATTAAAGTCAACATCTGGTTACAGTGGTAAAATGAAATTAATACTGAAAGAAAAATTATTTCTGGAAAGTTTTGTTCATCGAGCGAGAAACAACTGTTTGATAAGACATCCGCCTCAAACTGAATTACCATATTTTAATTTTACATTCGGACGCAATTACAAGAACATAAAAAAGTTAGCGACGAAATTTTCCGAACAATGAGAGAAAAAGTTGCTTCTTTATACCACCAAGTAACCTTCTGTTGCGAGAAAATCTAAAGCTGCTAGGTACACTCACTCGCAAAAGTCAAATCAGTAAGGTGAACATCTGAACGTCATCTATGTTACATACAAAGCTTGAAATTTAATCCAGTAGTGAATTCTATAATAGAATTCAGGCAGCTTGTTCGGATGAAAATGTTTGACGAGGGCTGATTGTTTGAGAAGTGTGATGAGTGAATGTTTTATGAGTGATTTTAGGGTTCGTGCTACCCCATTTGTTGGGATATAGCGTGAAGATATGTATGTATGTATGTATGTTATTCAGGCGATAAGTAAAGAGTAAAAATCTAATGCTAAGATATAATTAAGAATAAATTAAACTCCTAAGCCTTAATAAATATAAAGATAAATCTAAATGCGTATTTCGAGAACTAAGTTCTCATCATCAGTAGACGAAGCAAGAGAAAAAAAAACCAATATTACACGACTTGTGAACCAAGCTAGTGGTCAAGGTTAAATCCCTTGAATTCAACCTTGACCACTAGCTTGGTTCACAAGTTGTTTAATCTTGGTTTTTTCCCTTGCTTCGTTTACTGATGATGAGAACTTATTTCTCGAAATACGTATTTAGATTTATCTTTATATTTATTAAGGCTTAGGGGTTTAATTTGTTCTTAGTTAATAATGGATAGAAGGCATGATCATATATTTAATTATTTTTATAAATATTTATAAATATTATTTAAAAGTTTTATAAAATAAATCTATGAGACGTTTTAGAACATGTAACCAAATTACACGCCATGTTTATTTTATTTTCTTTATTTATCTTTAAAGCATTTATAAGAAAATCTCGTCTCTTTCTGGCGCTAGTCTCACATTATTGACGATGTGAAAAGTAGGCGAGGGGAAGGAACACGTGACTGGCGTCTCACATGACTCCGGTCAATTGCATTTCCTCAATAAGTTTCCGGGCGTAAGACCGGGAGAAATCAGGAACGCCAGCGATACCACGTCGTGTCGTGTCGCGGTGTGGCGCGGCGCGTCAATCTAAACTCGACGATAGACGATATGGAGACATATTCCAGAATCGTGTCTGTTCAGAAATCCGCACTAAATGCACTAATTGCACGAACAGGAATGGAATCAATCGTATGCATATTTAATGTTTGAGTGCCAGAGCAGAGCTTGATGATAACTTCAGAAATTTAGATGATTCTAGATTAAAATCAATCCCTCATATTCTGTAACTTGATTATTTCGCCCTACTCTGTAACTCGATCATTATCTGTTAATGATCGATAAGTTAATGACAACCGTAATTTTTTATTATTAATCTGCAGATTACCGCCATTTTGGCATTTTGGGACCAAAATAATTTATTCTGTTACTTTTATTTTACTTTTATAGAATTTGCTGTCGTACAAAACTGCCAATATAAAAAAAATAATATTTTTAACCATAATTTTTATGGAACTGTCAGTGAGCTGACATCAGAGCTGGACAGTAGCTAGCTACTTTTGTAGCTTAGCTACTAGCTTAGCCACATTTACCTTAGCTGTAGCTGTAGCTTAGCTAAATGTGAAAAAATATAGCTGTAGCTTGTAGCTAGCTACTTTTTTTTATTAGCTTAAAAATAACAACTGAAGCTACTTTTAAAGCTACTTTTTGTAGCTTAAAGCTACTTTTTAAGCAGAAGGTCAACAAAGTACGCATGCGTACAAGCTAAACCCACACAACATAATTATTTTTTGCCGGTTCTAACTGGCTCTAATACGCAAAAATACACAGTAGGTACCTGATGGTATTTGCAATTTTTGATATTTATGTACATAATAGTAAATTAACAGTCATTATAACAAAAGACTGATCATATGACAATGGCAAATTTAATTACCTATTTCACAATAATTAAAAAAAGTAGCTTTAAAATTTAACAGCTACTTGAACGAAAGCTTTTAGCTGTAGCTTAGCTATATTTTACAAAATATAGCTTATAGCTGTAGCTTAGCTACTTTTTTAAGGAATAGCTGTAGCTGTAGCTTAGCTACTTTTTTCAAGTAGCTTGCCCAGCTCTGGCTGACATAATTTTTTTATAATAACAGCTCTATATATTAGTAAACAAAATCCATGAATATTAAATTTTAAAAAACAATATAAAAATACCGAGATAAATTATTCTGGCCGCACAATGCCAAAATTGTTATAATATATAAAGTAATCATGAAATATATAGTAGATTCTGAAAATGGTTATGGTTACTTTTTAACCACCATTTGTGCACCATTAGTTTGGTTACCAATAAATAATCACAACTTTCAAAAACCATGTTCCGTTATTCAACCGTTTTTTGAAAAAAGTTACCAACTCACTTGATTCGTTAAGTTAAGTATATGCAAATAATAATTATCATTAATATATCAATTGATTACAGATACTGATCCAGTAACAAAATAAAAAATCATTCCAATTCATAATTATACATTTTTAGTGAGCTTCTTTTAATATTGAAAAGATTTCGTTGAGTTGTAAATAAAAGGTTAAAGACTCAATAAAACTGAAAAGCATTTTATTATGTACTATAACATTTAGCAACACCAAATAAAATAAAAACCCTGCTTCTCAGCCATAACAGCAAACACTCGCTGCCACCAATCCGGCTCCAGGTCCGCGGCTCGTAACCGGGAGCCAATTCCCGGAGCCAATGAAAGCCCTGCGTGCCACGTGCAGCCGTGGTCTCTAATGACAATCGGAGATCGGTGGTATAATGATCAGTCCCGGAGTCCGGAACCGGCCCAGCCACTTCCGGTAAGTGGATTGACGGGCCACGAGGCCGCCAGGTTAACATATCGTTAACCGGAGTCGCCGGACCCATCAACGAACCCCGGACGATTGTTCTCCGATAGAAGGTCGCTCATTTCGATACGAATAAAATCGAATAACTGCTTCCACTGCGAATGGAATGACGCTCGGTTCGCAGAGGTTATTTCTATTCGTGCTGAGGTTAGATGCTTCACTTCCCACACAATTGAATAATAAGAAGAAATAAGAAAACGTACTTCTACGAGCATATCAAATAAAAAAAATAAATAAAAATAGCTAGCGTTTATTTCCATTTATAGCTATCGGTAGAAGAGTAGAAAATATTAAAATAAATAAAATTTTAGTATGTAAAGTAGGTTTTTACAAAAACAGTCAAGTAAAGTACGTATCCAAGGCTACAACAAAAATAACAGTCTGGTAAAGTACAAAAACAGTCTGGTAAATACTTTACTTGACTGTTATTTTTGTTGTAACCTGCTGCCAGTACAATTCATATAAAAAAAATTTAAACAATTTGAATTATTTATGATTAATTATTGATTAAATTAAACGGTTTCAAAAAAAATAGCTAGCGTTTATTTCCATTTATAGCTATCGGTAGAAGACTAGAATATATTAAAATAAATAAAGTCCAAATAAAATTATTTTATTATCGCAATAACCTACGTATGGGCTTTTAAATTAACGTAGTAACAGAACACCAGAGTGCAGCACTGACGATTAAGTTGCGCTTCTATTTATGTTATTATGTCATAGTAATTTACTTGTTACTTATAGAGCCAGTTTTACTGAATCATTCCCTAAAGTAAGACAATGTATAATAGGTTATTCCACAAAAAAAAATGATTATTTTAAATATTAAGTTACTTACAAAAATAATTTTTTCCTACAACTGTCCGAATTCTTTGTTATTACGTAACTATTATTGCCTTGGATAAGAGTGGAAAGGAGACAAATGCAGATTCAGGGCGTTTCTGTAAGCGACGAAGCCCTAGGGTCGAAAGTAATTTGTACTTTACGCAATTGTCAAAAGAAAATATAAATGAGAGCGATTTAAATTTCGCGCCAAGCACAAATTTAAGAAATAAACATTTATGTACATTTTTTAGGGTTAACCAAAATGGCAGAATTTGATGTACTAGGTTACTGTGCTATTCTAACATTTATTTAATTTAATTATTGTTGACTTGGGGTCAATAAAGATTATTTATTATTATTATTATTATTAATCAAATATAGGATGCGGGCACTCACGTGACACTGTGACGTTTTTTTGACGTAAGAACAGCTGTTCCGGGAAAGATCACTGCGCCACCTACGAAATGAACTATTTTTTTGTGGCGAGATTTGAAAAAGACCGGTGGCGCATTGATCTTTCCCGGAACAGCTGTTCCTACGTCACAATGTCACGTGAGTGCCCGCGTCCTATTGTTTTGTTCTTGGTACACATGCGCGTTGCCTCCCAATGTGAAGTTGCAGCCGCGAGCCAATATATGTTGTATTAAATATATTGTACGAATCCAAAAAAAATTGTTCATTAATAAAAAATCATGCATTAATAGTGGTCATTAATGAATAATTTTGTATACATTAATAAAACCCATAAATGAACGATCAACGTAAAAATAAATAAAAAAATATTTCAGCTCACCAATGACGTATGAAAAAACACGGCTTCGAATTTGAGTTCAACTTACCTGTAACAAAACAAAAGCATAAATATACATAAAACCAATTTCCGGCATGATCAGTTAAGTAATTTATTGCAAATTATATTTGGGTCAAATTAAATTTTGTAACAAATTAAGCCTACGTACATCAAAATCGAATAACATTCATAATGAAATTTATAATCGTTCGAACATATTTTACAAAATTATTTACATTTCCACATAAATAATAAATCAAGTTGTTCAGGAGGAGGTTAGGACCTGGGGAAAACGATGCAAATTTACGACGGTAAAGGATAACATGAATCGCTCTTTTGATTTAACACATAAACTTCCTGCTCCAGAATCCGCGGAATTGGATTAACACCCCCCCCCCTTAGTCCCCCCCCCCCACTGGGACGCACAAATTAAAAACTACGCCGGAATTTCACCGGCTGAAAGCGAAATAACTCTCGGTTGTTTAAATGTTTTTGCGGTTAATGCAAATAAATATAATCGTAACTTTAACCGCTACATTTTAAATATTTCAGTTTCATAATGTGAGCTTTAATTTGCTACTTTATGTGCGACTGAATTAATGGATACTTCGTGTGGAAATTGGCCTATTTTATTGTGAATGTGCCACAATTTTTCCCTAGCTGTTTTGAATATTTTCCAGAATGTAAATTATTATTTTATCGTGATTGCAGCAAATTATGAAATAAATAAAATATATAATTATATCATCACGAATTCTACCCATTACTGGGTGTGACACTCTGCCGAAGCAGATGTCGGTAAGTGCTATATTTTTGCGCGTGAAGTGCGGTTACCAGCCGTAAAATTACGGCCCCCAAAGATGTTAGTGTTGGGGAAGCCACAGGGGTAATTTTAATTTGGTGAAAATTGTTTGTTGGCTGTGGGAATCGAACCGAGGTCCTCAGGATTCACAGACCAACTCAAAACTACTGAGCCATTACCCCATTAAATTAATAAACATAAATAAATAATTGTAATTGAGACAAACTATAGGTGGGGAACTTTTTTACCATTGGATGATATATTTAAATTAGACAGTAATAAAGGAATTTTTCTAGATAATATTTTCAATCCTAGATTGACTTAACGATGAAGAAAAATATTCTAAATCATATAGTAATTCATAATTCGTAGAAATCGAATAGTAAACTTATGAAGTGAACAATTTGTTTTTTACAACTAAAACTAAATATAAAAAATGCCGCATCAAAATATGTGCCCCCCCGCCCAGCCACCGCCTGTGGCTTTCCCTCCACTAACATATAATAATTTAAACATCAACTTTCATACTCTAGTACGACTAGAGATGGTTTTGTTGTATGCGCAAGTATAACATTGCTTGATAATTGATTTGAAATTATTCATCTACCAATATTCAGTAAATATCTCTGTTGAATAAATAATTAATGCATTTTATGAATTTAAATTTATTTAAATATTTGTCATATTGAATTATTTTATCTATACAGAAACATGTAAAAATTTATTTCAACGGGTGTTACACGTCACGTACAAATTTGCTATTCCTGATATACATTATTTATACGTTGAATACCAAATTGAAAAACTGTTTTATGTTATTTGTACGTACAATTTTTTGTTTTATTATATTTTATTATTGAATAAATATTTAGGTTATTTAATTATAACTTATTTTTAAATTAATGTTTATATACAATTCGGGTGACTCCGTGGATTGTGTCGGCCTGTGGATTTGAGAACCTCACTTCGATTTCCATAGCCGATAAACAAATTAGTCCCATTCACTTGGGTGCCGTGATTTGACGGCTGATAATTGCACTTTACGCGCATAAATATATCACTTATCAACATCAGCTACGCCAGAGTGCCACACTCAGTAATGTTTAAAAGGCGTGATGATATGTTTATTAATTTTTCTGAAACCGGTAAGAAAGTGCCTGCTTTCCTGACCAATTTTAGTATGGAACGTAGGTTTTTACAAAAACAGTCAAGTAAAGTACGTATCTAAGGCTACAACAAAAATAACAGTCTGATAAAGTACAAAACAGTCTGGTAAAGATTAAAAATAAATAAATATATGATCACGCCTTCTACCCATTACTGGGTGTGGCACTCTGCCGAATCATATCTCGGTAAGTGATATATTTTGCGCATGAAGTGCGGTTACCAGTCGTCAAATCACGGCCTCCAAAGATGTTAGTGGCGGAGGAGCCATAGGGGTAGTTTTTGAAAATATGAAAATTGTTTGTCGCCTGTGGGAATTGAACCAGGGTTCTCAGGATCCACAGACCGACTTCATACCACTGAGCTAGTCACCCCATTAAAGTAATGTTAAATATAAATATCGATTTTAAGACATAAAAGTACAATAAAAGCCTTGCCACAATTGTAGTAGTAGGGGTAGTTTTAGAAAATATGAAAATTGTTTGTCGCCTGTGGGAATTGAACCAGGGTTCTCAGGATTCACAGGCCGACTTCATACCACTGAGCTAGCCACCCCATTAAATTAATGTGAAATATAAATATCGATTTTAAGACATAAAAGTACAATAAAAGCCTTGCCACAATTGTAGTAGTAGGGGTAGTTTTTGAAAATATGAAAATTGTTTGTCGCCTGTGGGAATCGAACCAGGGTTCTCAGGATTCACAGGCCGACTTCATACCAGTGAGCTAGCCACCCCAAAGATTTTACCTGACTGCTATTTTTGTTGTAACCTTGGTTACGTAGTCTGCTGTCAATACAATTCATATCAAAAAATTTAAACAATTTGAATTATTTATTATTAAATAATAATTAAATTAAATGGTTTAAAAATAATGTATGCATAATACGTCAGGAAAGTATTTTTACTTGACTCAACAGATTTGGAATGAAAACAACCGCTTCGTCAAGTAAAATATCACTTTCCTGACTTATTATAGGCGTATTCCATTTGCCATTTGGATTAGATCTAACTTACACTTACTGAACCAGGTCACTTATTTATTTCGCTGGATTACTTCGCTGACTTTATTTCTAGTACTAGAATTATAGATTCTAATTTAGTTTGAAGTAATTCACCCCAATAAGTGCATCAGTTTGCTTAATTTAGTTCATTTAGTTATGTGTCGAATTTATCTGAAATGATTTAAGTGAACCAAGTGGCAAATGGAATACAGCTTATGTAATATACTATTACTGTAGATTATATTAAATATGCATACCTATCTATAATAAAAATTAATAAATCAAATCTCCGTATTTCTCAAATCTCGAGTATGATACAAGATCCTGGGACGGAACAGTGGCTGTATAAATAAATGGAATCGTCGGTAGAATTTTGAAAAGTGTGGCATTGCAGCCCGAGACCTCGGGTTGTTCAGTGTTCCTTGGCTTTTGCTTCTTGATCAGCATTCATGCATCGTCCGTGATATGAATTTCCAAACATGAATAAATCATACATTTTACTCGGCTATTTGTGCCACAAAACACACAAAACGCTACGGCTATTTTAGGTTAAATTCGCGCAAAGTGTTCCGACGATTTTATTATTAAAATTAATTTTACTAATTGGTGTAATCATCATTAGTATTAAATAAGTAAATATATCATCACGCCTTCTACCAATTACTGGGTGTGGCACTCTGCCGAAGCAGATCTCGGTAAGTGATATATTTTGCGCGTGAAGTGCGGTTACCAGTCGCCAAATCACGGCCTCCAAAGATGTTACTGGTGGAGGAGCCACAGGGGTAGCTTTTGAAATTATGAAAATTGTTTATCGTTTGTGGGAATCGAACCAGGGTTCTCAGGATCCACAGGCCGACTTCATACCACTGAGCTAGCCACCCCATATCATTAGTATTAAAAATAAATAAATACCCATTAAAAGATGTGGCACTGTCGTAGAAGATCGCGGTATGTCATTTATGCGCGTGAAGTGCGATTACCAGTTGTCAAATCACTGCCATCAAAGATGAGCCACAGTGATATATTTATGCGCGTGAAGTGCAGATACCAATCGGCTCCCAAATATGTTAGTTGTGGGGAAGCCACACGGTTAATTTTAATATGGTGAAAATGTGGTGAAAATTGTTTGTCGGCTGCGGGAATCGAATCGAACTTTTCAAATCTACATGCCGATTCGATACCACTGAGCTACCTTACCCCATATTATTAGTATTAGATTATTATTATTTTATATTAAAGTATAGTCATTTGTAAATTAAATGAAATCAAACAAAATAGAACTTTTATACCAAAACAATAACAGTTATGTTCTGTTTGATTTTATAAAATAAATTGACGTTTATAACGTTCAAACATTGACGTTTATAAATAATTCATGAAAAACAAAAATCATAGCTATTGCTACAATTTAACAAAAATATTGAAATTTATTTTGAAAGTTGTGGCAAAACCAGACACGTAATAGAAAAAACAGTGTTGTACGCATCTTTTAATTAAAATTAATATGTTCTCCCTTACCAAATACCACCCGATATACAAATATACCATGAACTGTAAGTGATAATTTTTAGGTCAAGAATTTCATAAACATTCGCGACCTAACAAAATCACTTACAATTCGAGGTTAGCAAGCTATTTTTTTACAATACTTGCAAAAATAGAAGGAAAAGAAAAATAGGTTTAATAATAAAATAAACAAATATATCATCACCCCTTCTACCCATTACTGGGTGTGGCACTCTGCCGAAGCAGATCTCGATAATTGAAGTGCGGTTACCAGTCGTCAAATCACGGCCCCGAAAGATGTTAGGAGCCACAGAGGTAGCTTTTGAAATTATGAAAATTGTTTGTCGCCAGTGGGAATCGAACCAGGGTTCTCAGGATCCGCAGGTCGACTTCATATAATTATTATAATTATAATTATAATTAATTATAATTAACAGCAGTCAAATTGTTGTCAAAATAAACAGGTCCTTGATATGTTATATTTACTTACTGCCCACGGTTGATAGTAAGTAACTATTAAATTCCTGATATAACCACGGAAACCACTGTGCAATAAAAGTTCCACTTATTGTGTTTAAATTTTGTCATTAATATGTAATTAACAGTACAAGTATTGTAAAAAATAAAGTTAATGCTTTCAAACGATTAATAGCTATTTAAAGTAGACAATTAGAAATGCGTTGAATGTTAGGCTTATTATATGTTTTAGTATTTAGCTTTAAGAAATATAATTCTACTAAATGACTATTATAAGCTAGACAATAAGAATCATAATTAAGTATATAAGAGCGTCTCCATCCCAAGCTCGTTTAGAAATCTTCCGTATAAGTAAACCGACTTTAATGACTAAAGATTCCTTTTTCATCACCGCGAGACAAAAACAAAAGACACAACATCCTGGCACATAATAGAAATATCTCCCGTGTACGCTTGGAGAAATTTATCTCGCTGGCAGGAAACTCGCAACACGGAAACACAGCTCAACAACGTTGCGCGTTCGTCGCGTTGTGAACGCATACAAATCCCGCTCCATCAGGGAAAATCTTCACGCAACCCTACAAATATAAAACGAGTTGATTGGGTTTAACCCGCCCTCTTGTAACCGAGGTTCGGAGTTCTTGAAGACGAAGTCGCTGTTACGCTGTTTCTAAAGAGGGTAACTGTCCACGAAAATTGGGTTTCAAATCTCTTTGAGTTCCTAACTTCAACATGTTCC
Organism: Pterostichus madidus; assembly: GCA_911728475.2. Classification (NCBI taxonomy): domain Eukaryota; kingdom Metazoa; phylum Arthropoda; class Insecta; order Coleoptera; family Carabidae; genus Pterostichus; species Pterostichus madidus. Next base: position 39,426,760 of record OU452306.1, on the reverse strand, counting down.
ACGAAAACTTTCACTAGTTTTTCAGATTATAATAACACTGATTTTAGTTAGAATCTTTTATAAAATATACTACTATTAGTTTATAGTATATTACGATACAAGATCGGTAAGTGCTTTATAAGAGAACGAGAAAAATTTAGAGAAACGAGACTCATAGTGTCGAAGGTTTTCTAATTTTCGAGTTCTGTTGTCAAACACTTAACGATCGATTGTTGTATATATTTTCTAACGCAGCGACATTATTTAAATAGTATATTGTTTAAGAAATCTCGACCCTTTGGACCTCGATTTCCCAAACTACATTCTTGACCTAAAAACTGTCACTTACAGTTTGAGGTTAGTAAGCTATTTTTTAGAATACTTGCACAAATAGAAGGAAAAGAAAAATAGGTTTCAAAATTGACAGCTGTCAAATTGTTGTCAAAATAAACAGGACTGTTCACGGTGGACAGTAAGTAACTATTAAATTCCTGATATAATCATGCAAACCACCATGCAATAAAAGTTCCACTTACTGTGTTTAAATTTTGTCATTAATAGGTAATTTACAATACAAGGAGTGGGATTCCATAACTCGAGGTGTATTCCATTTGCCATTTGGATCAGATCTAACTTACATTTACTGAACCAGATCTCTTATTAACTTCGCTGGATTACTTTGCTGACTTTATTTCCAGTACTAGAATTATAGATTCTAATTTACTTTGAAGTAATTCATCCCAATAAGTGCATTAGTTTGCTTAATTCAGTTAATTTTGTCATGTGTCAAATTTATCTGAACTGATTTAAGTGAACCAAGTGGCAAATGGAATACAGCTTCGGTTGCTATCATTCGAACTTGTTATGATATCAATTGAAAATATCAACTACAAAGTGAACTTGCGATTCTGTAACAGTAATCGTTATTTGTGGTTGTTACGTAACAAGAGAAATAAAGTACACTTTACGCGAGTTGAAAATGTCCAATCGCAATGCAAATTTGAATTTGTAAAAAATACATATTTTTATCTGTCAGAATTTTGATACAGAGCTTGCCATTATTATTTCTATAGTAACATATTGTTCATAGAAAATTTTGTTGCTAGGTCTGACAGGACATAATTTACTCCAGTAACCGCACTTCACGCGCATAAATATATCACTTACCGAGATCTGCTTCAGCAGAGTGCCACACCCAGTAATGGGTAGAAGGCGTGATGATATATTTATATTTATTTATTTAAATTGTCAAATTTCTGTATTTACAAAATTAATTTATGGGGTAGGTGGCTCAATGGTATGGAGTCGACGTGTGCGTATTAAAATTACCCCTGTGGCTCCCCTTCTACTAACATCTTTGAGGGCCGTGAATCAACGGCTGGTAATCGCACTTTACTCGCATAAATATATCACTTACAGAGATCTGCTATAGCAGAGTGCCATATTCAGTTATCGGTAAAATGCATGATGATATATTTAATTTATTTACAAAATTAATTACGTTTTTGAAAAAACAAAATATAGGTTACCGTTCTAATAAAATCGAAAACATTTGCAAGAGTAAGTATATACAAATTTTTAAATGAAGCTCCTGGTGGTGAAGGTAAGAATAATAATAATAGGTATGTTTTGTTTTTCTTACAATGATTAATTTGCGCTATCGACATTATTTAAAAATATGATCACGACACAAAAATATTAATTTATTCTATTTTGTACAACAGGAAAAATTGTTGTTTCACTCATTAAAGTAGTCTCATAAAACAGAAATTGTTTGTCGAGATAGCAATGATGCGCCATTAAAAATGAACACTCTATATATTTAGCTTGAGTGGGATTCGATCTCAGGATCTCCGGATTCGAATATCGTATCCGCTCGCCACACCACCGTGTTGAACAATATATTCGATTTGGGATCTTGGACTATGTATTTATTATAATGGGGTAAAGGCACAGTGGTAGCAAGTCGGCCTGTGGATCCAAAGAACCCTGGTTCGATCCCTACAGCCGACTAAACATTTTCACCAATTTAAAATTACCCCTGTGGCTTCCCCACCACTAACATCTTTGGCGGCCGTGATTTCACGCGCATAAATATATCATTTACCGAGATCTGCTTCGGCAGAGTGCCACACCCAGTAATGGGTAAAAGGCGCGATGATATATTTATTATTTTATTTATAATTCATAGAAGTTTTTAAATATATTTAAATATTTTTACATTGTGGAAAACGCTAAGAAAAATATTAATAATAATGACATCAAACAAGTCTTCGTATCAAATCGTCGTAATCCCCTTTCGAGTTAAATGCATAAATAAAACTAAAGACATTGTTAATTAATAATGCAACAATAATAATAACGATTTTCCATTTGAAAGAACGACAAATCTAGATAAAATCTGAGCTGAGTCAGAGAGTTTCCTGATTAAATTTCTCCGTTAAACAAAATGAGTCCGTGGTTGAATTCGTTATTTAAAGCACGACATTTCCTAAGAGAGCTCTCGGTGGTTGTTTCGGTACAGCTTGTACACTAACAGAATATTGCTCAATGCTATTACGAATAGTTCCCGTGGAAAATAAAAGACCGGAAGTGTTTTCATGCATATACTTGTTGCTCGAGAATATAACGTAATAAACATCGACCCAAGAAGAAGACTTCCAACGCTGCCATTGTGGTTGCTTGGCTCACCTTTGCCTGAATAACATTTTATTGTTACCGTTGCGAATTATTTCTTTTTATTTAGAACTTTTAAATATTAGAATTCTCTTCTCTGTATCTCATTCTAAACGATGCCTTGTAGAGTATATGGCAATTTAACTAGGTTCTGATTATGTCCTTAGTTTATTTTACTTCGGTCACTATAGACCAGTGGTTTTTAAAATGTGGGTCGCCTCGGAGGGTCGCGAAGATATTGGAAGGGTGTCGTCGGATGCTATTTACAAATTTTAAAATATATGTTTCCAAAGATTCATCCCGTTGTAAACTTTTATTTAAATTTTATGGATTAATGAAATGAAAAATATAATATATACTAGTTATTTAGATGCATATGTTTATATTCACGTTTACGGTTAATTTAAAATAATATGAAACTAGATATGGGGTGGCTAACTCAGTGGTATGGTCGGCCTGTGGATCCTGAGAATCCTGGTTCGATTCCCACAGGCCACAAATAATTTTCATAAGTTCAAAAAAGCTACTCCTGTGGCTCTTTCACCACTAACATCTTTGGGAGCCGTGATTTGACGACTGGTAACCGCACTTCACGCGCTAAATATATCACTTACCGAGATCTGCTTCGGCAGAGTGCCACACCCAGTAAAGGGTAGAAGGCGTGATGATATATTAAACTAGATATGTAATTGAGGATTTAACCATTTAATTCCTCATATATTTCTACATAATTATGCATTTTTTGATCCTCAATATATTTTTTTTAATCATCGAATTCGTGATTGTAAAAATGTCTGTTATTAAAAATGCCAATTTTTTGGTTGAACCAGTTTAACAACCGATACATTTTAAAATATGGTTCTATGTAATTCAGACTACGAGAAATCGAATGCCGTTGAGCGCATCTTCATATCTTTTTTAGTTTTCGAGTTACAGCGATTTTTAACTTTTTGAAAAGCTCAACTTTGAAGGCCCATATCTCGAAAACTATAAGAGATATTGAAATTCGGTTTGAACGAGAGTATTTCTCGTGCTCCAATTAACTTATACCGAAATTTTGAAAATTTTGAAAAATTTTCTTTTTAGCAAAATTTTCATTTCTTAATATTTAATTTTTTTTAAAAGATAATGCAAATCTGTGAACACCAGTGAATTCTTCTCGTAAAAGTACATAGGTATGCAAAATTTCAGCCGAAAATTCGCACAGATAAAGTTTTTATTACAAAAAAACGAAAAATCGCTGTTTTTTGAAGATTTTTGAAGGGTTACCCCTTAAGAATTTTACGAATTTTAGCCATTTTTAGTTTTTTTGTTCTAAAAATTGTATCGGTTCAGCAAAAATTCTGAAATTTTCCATACATATGTACTTTTTTGCGAGGAATTCACTGGTTTTTACAGATTTTCATTATCTCGTCAAGTTTTTGAAATATGGGAAAAACCAAATTTTAGGGAAAATTGTAAAATTTTCAAAATTTGCTAAATTTCAATATAAGTTAATTGGAGCACGAGAAATACACTCGTCTAAACCGCATTTCAATATCTCTTTTAGTTTTCGAGATATTGGCTTTCAAAGTTGAGATTTTTAAAAAGTCAAAAATCGCTGTTACTCAAATACTAAAAAAGATATGAAGATGCGCTCAACGGCATTCGATATCCCGTGGTCTGAATATTATAAAACCATATTTTAAAATTTTTCGATTTTCAAAACATTAAAATTATCCCTATAGTTCGGTCTCGCCTAACATTTTTGGGGACTGTGATTTGACAGCTGGTAACCAATCTTCACACGTATAAATATATCATTGATTGACATTTGCTACTGCAGAGTGCCACATCCAATAATGAATTAAAGGCATGATGATATATTTATTTCATTTTTAACTTCTCCTTGTTCAAGTTTCGAGACAAGTTCCTAAGTGTAAACGTAGCTTCAGAACAATACAAATTCTTGTAATATGACCTCCCAACCATTTTGAAGCAAACCCCCCTTATTAAATCCATATTTAAGAAGAGCATGAAACATTAACTGTAGGGTCTAATTGGTGACAAACGCCGTGTGGCGCTCTTTGGCATTTTTCGGTGCGCGAAGTTTTTCGTGGAGCTGTTGGCCAGATAAATATTTACATAATTAAATCATAAAACACTGCGTCGTGTCCTCACCCCCACTACAGCGCAGCCTAGCGGAATATGCAAATCGCATTGAAAATGATAAAAAAGCTGTTGAGAGCGAAGAAAAAGGAAATTTGTAGCCGCCATTAAAACTTTTATAGTTTGTGAAGCTAATTCGAATATTCTGTACTGCTACAGCGTAAATTGCATTCTAATTATGTTTTGATTATAAAAATACTTTGGGTACTGGTCGCGATAGTGGCAACCTGCTAATCGGTGTGCTTTTGTTGTTCGCTGTGCGCTAGTACGGATGTTTTTGTTTTGTTTTAGTGGAATATTTAATTACGGTTGATGTTGTTTTGTTTTTGAAATGTGGACACTGTACGATGAGATGAAACCTAGTTTCCAAATGATTACTTTGTTTCCAACATGTTTACAGATATCGCGTGTTTATGGAAAAGTGAAATATGCTTCCTAAAGATTTCAACAAAGAAGTTTTTGAAAATTCCCTTAGTATTACTATTACTATTCCAACAAAAATTGTAATTGACTAATTAATTCAGCGTAATAAATATTACTTATTGGGAAGTTAACTCATTCCAATTTGAAACTTCACTTTCAAGAGTCAACTGATGACTCTTGAAAGAAAAGCTTCACTTTCAATTAGTTGTTTAAAAATTTTAACTTAAATTATTACTTCAACCTTAAGGTTGCGAATTTAGCCATAAACATGTAAAATAAACTTCATATAAGACTTAAAAATGATTCTATTCAGAGTCGAAACGTCGTCTTTCTAATAAAGACTTTATTAAAGCCAGTAATCCATATTTATTAACAACATTTATTTATTTATGTTACTCTGTACAACAAGAATTTAATCCCCATTACAGTACAAAATTTTTACCCAGACATCGATGAATCAGAAAAGAGGAATATCTCTGGAATAAAGCATTTATGGACAATTACTCAAATGAACTTGTTAGTTACCTTATTTTTAGGTGTTTACTCCATAGTTTAAACTATAATAATAATAATAATAATAAAATACTTTATTGGCAAAAGTTCAGCCGAAGCTGTTCTAACACTTAACCTTTTCGATACAAAAATAAAATGTTACAATGTTAACTAATATGACATGATACCCAGAATTTTAACAAATGTTACATGTAAAAATATATACATATATACACATACATATACATACATAAAGAAACAAACTATTTATGAGAACATAATGAAGAGAGTCATGTCGTTTAATGAGAAAGAAGTTTAAATGTTATATTAATAAATATGTTTTAAAATGCTTAGAAAATGATGTGATAGTAAGCGATTTGAAGTTATTAGGTATTTTATTATATGAATGAGGACAATTATAGCTGAAACTACGCTGAAATAAGGATGAGCGATGAGCTGGAATGTGTATGTTAAAATGGGCCCTGAAATTACGTTTGTGTAACGATGAGCGAAATGATATTTTATTAAATAGATAAGATGGAGATTTAGTTACTACTACGCGATGCACTAGACAAGCAAAGTGGTGTATTCTACGTTGCTGCATATTTAGCCATCCAAATTGTGAAATAAATGCATTTACTGAATCACGCTTCCTCAACCCCAACACAAATCTCACACACGTATTTTGCACTCTCTGTATTCGCTGTGTGTCACGTAATGTAAGACAGTGACCATAAATGACGTCACAAATTAGGCCATTTAATTCTGGAACAGCCTATATAACAGTAATATAAAACAGATGTAATACCATAAATGGTGAATATATTTGATCATGATTCGAGCTAGTAAACATACATTTATATTAAATGAGTACAAGCAACATAAAATTGAAAATCTATTAAATTATTCAAATGAAACTTCCATTGGTAACAAATCGAGTTCTGGAACAGGAACAAATTTCCGATAAATAATTTACTCCCCGACAAACATACGCAGATATTGAATACGTAGGTATACAGAAGAGGCTTACATAAATAAATAAATACTAAAATCACATTTAATCACTCTATAAACCCGTTGCCAAATTGAAATGCAAATTTCCGCGTAAAGTGGCAACGCATTCGGAGCAGTGGGCCATGAGGACCAACGCTGTTCATTTGTCATTCTGGGCGGAGCGACGTCACATATATAACACTCTCATAAAAATAAAACAAACAATATTTTGCACTCAGAGCAAGTGTTATAAAGATCGTTGTTGTGAGCATTTGCAATATTGTGTGCGGCAAAATGGAGAAAATATGGAAAGCATATTTTGAGTTTATATCATCGTCGTTTAATATTTTTTCATATTTTTTATCATGCAATTCATTATTATAGGGTAGGTGGCGCAGTGGTATCGATTCGGCTTGAGGATTTGAGAACCTGGGTTCGATTCCCACAGCCGAGAAACAATTTTTACTACATTAAAACTACCCCTGTGGTTTTTCGACTACTACTTTGGGGGCTGTGATTTTAAGGCTGGTAACCGCAGTTTATGTGCATAAATATATCACTTAATGAGATCTGCTACGGTAGAGTGTTACGCCCAGTAATAGGTAGAAGGCGTGATGATATATTTATATATATATATTTCAATTCATTATGTGGAATCATATTTATTTCTATTTTAATTAAAAGTTAACATCAATATTTTTTCTCCTTTTCCACCCTTCAAAATTCAGCTATGAATTCATAGCTAGTTGGGAATTAAATTCATAATTTAGTGTTTATTAATTATAATGTAGTGGTATCGAGTTGACCTGTGAATTTGGAAATCTAGGTTCGATTCCCACAACCGACAAATAATTTTCAACACATTAAAACTACTAATGAATCGACCCAGGGTTCTCAGGATCCACAGGCCGACTTCATACCACTGAGCTAGCCACCCCATATTTAATATAAATAAAATAAATATATCATCACGTCTTTTATTTATTTTATGTGGCACTCAGGCCGTAGCAGATCTAGATAAATGATATATTTTTCGGTTACCAGCCGTTAAAACACGCCCCCAAAGATATTAATCAAGAGGAAACCACAGAGATAATTTTAATGTAGAGTAACACGACGCGATTCTTTCCCATTCAATTTTACCATCTTGGTGGGAAATGCTGCAATTTTACCCAACAATTTATTAATTAATGAAGCCCTCTATAAAAAACCACCCTAATGCTACACTTTAATACAGTTCCTCTTCCCCTTACAATGAATAGAACACCACTGCATTTTTTCAAAGTGTGCGAAGTCTTTTAACAAGTTCCGGCGCTGCAAATCGAGGGGTTGGAACCCTGCACTTGACGTACTTCTTCTTAGGGTGGTTGTCCCTGAATCTTGACCGCCGCCACCGTCGCCACCTCCTCTGCAGCCGCCTCGGCACTCAGTCAAATTGTTCCAAAGAACCGTGAAAATCTTTCATACGTGTTGTTTTTATTTTGCGAGAACTGCGAAGTGCCATCCGCTTTTTTGAATTGGACTCGCTGTAGAATTATTCATGGGATAGAGATTTGTTTATTTAGGACCTGGCAGAGAGTGTGTTTATTTTTGATGAATGTCGAGATATTGGATTGAATTTTGATAAGAGATGGAACAGGCTACCCTAATATGATTTTAACTTTTTAACGATATTTAATGTTCTTTTATTCCAAGTGAATTTTATCTGATACTTTTTTAAAAATAAATTGTGTGACTCAGTTTGAAAGCCAGTATTTTTGTCACGACTTTGTTATAAAGCAATATTTTCGTCCCTTAATTGAGAAAAGAAAGCAATATTTTTATTCCTAGGGAAGAAAGTGAAATTTTTTTCCCCTAGAGTAGGAAAGTAAAGCCATATTCAAGGTTAGGTTAGGACGGGAAAACAACGGTATGATTTGACATTACTGACATTTAGCTGACATCTGTGAAGAGAATAATAAATCTCATCTAAATTTCTAATTTAAGTCTGAAAATTTTACTTTTTGATAGAATAGTGAACGCAATACCACTGAGACATTTACCCCATTAGTTAGCAGTAGAAACATGACTCTAGCAAGCTGACATTAGGTAAAAACCGGAATTTACTATGCAATTTTTTTTTCTGTCTTTCTGACGAACCTACTATTAAGATCATATACCGCCATTACACCCTGACAGACCTGGGAAGTAGCTAGCTACTTTTGTAGCTTAGCTACATTTACCTTAGCTGTAGCTGTACCTTAGCTAACTGTGAAAAAATATAGCTGTAGCTTGTAGCTAGCTACTTTTTTTCTATTAGCTTAAAAATAACAACTGAAGCTACTTTTAAAGCTACTTTTTTTAGCTTAAAGCTACTTTTTGTAGCTCAAAGCTACTTTTTGTAGCTTAAAGCTACTTTTTGTAGCTCAAAGCTACTTTTTAAGCAGAAGATCAACAAAGTACGCATGCGTACAAGCTAAACCCACACAAAATAATTATTTGTTGCCGGTTCTAACTGGCTCTAATACGCAAAAATACACAGTAGGTGCCAGATGGTATTTGCTATTTTTGATATTTATGTACATAATAGTAAATTAACAGTCATTATAACAAAAGACTGATCATATGACAATAGCAAATTTAATTATTTCACAATAATTTAAAAAAGGAGCTTTAAAATTTAACAGCTATTTTTAATGAAAGCTTTTAGCTGTAGCTTAGCTATATTTTACAAAATATAGCTTATAGCTGTAGCTTAGCTACTTTTTTAAAGAATAGCTATAGCTGTAGCTTAGCTACTTTTTTTAAGTAGCTTGCTCAGCTCTGCGCCCTGATCCTGCGTTTTAGATCTTAGCGTCAACAGCAACGACTATGCAATTTACTTTTGTACTTGTTGCTAAGCAAAAAAAAGTTACACAAAATAATAATATAATGATAAAATCAGAAGGTCTAGTGCTATTATTTAATATAATCATCATAAAATAATTTTGTGCAGTTACATATATTTCCATTGTAATTCTGAAATCCTACCCATGAAATTAAAATTCACAATCCAAACAGCAATTTAAATTTCAGCCCGTATCTTTCATCCAATAAAAAATTAATTCCATACATAAAGTTAACGTAATTTAAACTCAGATAAAAACTACACACAGATACCTAATAAAAAGATACTGTCCAGGATTCAACTTGATCAATCTACAGTTTCAATTTTCAGCAGCTGATCATCAAAAACTCGTGGATATTCGTAACTGAACACCACGTTTCATTTCAGTATTAAATGCGAGATCTGACATCCATACGCACAGGATAACGAAATCACAAAAAGTCCATTCATTTACCCGGCAAAGAAAAAAGTACTGTTCATTTATAAGCGTTTTTTGAAGCTATATATCCTTCGCCATCAGTCGTCGCCCGATGCCATTCATTAACATTTACATTACACAGGTGAGCCAACGGGGAATGCATTACATTTGTGGATAGAAACGACTCGTCTGGTGCTTTCACACCATTAATTATTTATCGTCAATTTTCACAGCAAAATTGTAAAAGGATTCCGGGTGACGTATAGTAATGCTCTTGTATTAAAGTTTAATATCGGAATGTACACTACTGCTACATGAAATTTATTTTGAAATAGTTGCAGGTAGAGCTCGACAAACCAAAAACTCTGAGAGGTACTTTCAGTGTCAAAAGTTGTACAATAATGATGATTTATTTATGGGGTAATGCTTCAGTGGTATCAAGTCGGCCTACGGATCCTAAGAACCCTAGTTCGATTCCCAGAGCCGGCAAACGTTTTCACCAATTTAAAAATACCCCTGTGTCTCCCCCATCTTTGGGGGCCGTGATTTGACGATTGGGAACCGCTCTTCACGCGCAAAAATGTGTCACTTACCGATATGTGCTTCGGCAGAGTGCCACATCCAGTAATGGGTAAAAGGGGTGATGATATATTTATTTTATTTATTTTATGGTTTCTTTATATAGGGTAGCTAGCTCAGTGGTATCAAGTCGGCCTATGGATCCTGAGACTCCTGGTTCGATTCCTACAGCCGACAAACATTTTCACCAATTTAAAATTACCCCTATGGTTCCCCCACTGACATCTTTGGGGGCCGTGATTTGACGATTGGGAACCGCACTTCACGCGCATAAATATATCACTTACCGAGATCTGCATCGGCAGAGTGAAACACCCAGTAATGGGTAAAAGGCGTGATGATATATTTATTTTATGGTTTATTTATATAGGGTAGCTAGCTTAGTGGTATCAAGTCGACCTACGGATCCTGAGAACCCTGGTTCGATTCCCACAGCCGACAAACATTTTCACCAATTTAAAATTACCCCTCTGGTTTCTTCACTAACATCTTTGGGGGCCGTGATTTGACGATTGGGAACCGCACTTCACGCGCATAAATATATCACTTACCGAGATCTGCTTCGGCAGAGTGCCACACCCAGTAATGGATAAAATGCGTGATGATATATTTATTTTATTTATTTTATGGTTTATTTAAATTTATGAAACAATAAAATGGTGTGTAATTGTATATTTCACTTTTGCGCAAAAGCAGAGGCACACCATTTGTTATATACATGAAAGGGTGAAGTTAAAACGCATTCCAACCACGGTTCTACTTTGGTTTGTCGAGCTCTAGAAAAATATTCGAGATGCACTCTTCAATATTTCTGCTGAATTTGAATTTTAGGATGGATGAGTCATCCTTAGATTTGTTTGTAAAGTTTTCTACTAGATTTTGTTCATTTCTATACGAGGATTCTGTAACTAAAAGGGAGAGCAAATACGAATCCATTATGGTGGTAGACTTACTAAAAATACATTCGTAAGAATTCTTATTCAGTTTTGTATATTGTATTCATATGGACTGACTAACTGAATAGTATATTTTGTTGGAATAAGCCAGAAGGAAATAATGGTTCCAAAGAAATATTTGATATTTTAGCACAGCGATTGTTAAACAAGTTTTTCTGCTCCCGTTATTAAAATAATGGGGTAGGTATAGAGTCGGCCTATAGATTTAAGAACCCGGATTCGATTCTCACAGGCGACAAATAATTTGTACCACATTCAAATTATCCCTGTGGCTCCACCTCCACTCATATTTTTAGGAGACGTGATTTGACGACTGGTAGCTGTAGTTCACGTGCAAAAATATATCACTTACCAAAATCTGCTACGGTAGAATACCTCACCCAGTAATGGGTAAAACGTGTACTGGTTTCCATGGCGTTAAATAACATCTTATTCGTATTTATGCAAATTAAAATTTGTGCAATAATAGTTATTTATGTAGCTAGAATATTTATTCCCTACGAGAGCGATGCTTACAGGACTTCTGGCCTTTGGTCCGAGGATTTGTAACTCGCCCGAGTAGTATAAACTAGTATATTTTTTAATTTTTTTTCCGGATTTTAAGGTATGTTTTTTAATTCCAGGCTTTTCCAAGTTTTACAGGAATTCCAGGTCGGTAAACACCATGGCAAAGTAATTGAAAAAGCACACATTTTTATGGTTCTACATTTTGACTATTATAATGTTAATTGTACTCAAAAAATTAGAGATTGACTAACTTAATTTGTCTGTTATAAAATGTTGCAAAATTATTTAGAGAAAAATATTCGAATTAAAAGTGATACAAATTTATTTATTTTCGTCTTTTACTTCAAGTATTTTTGTTTAAAAAATTCCAGAATATTTAACAATGAAAAATATACTTAGCAGCCTTAATACTAGCCTTAATACTAGATTGTCAGCTACTAAAAGCGTTGTACTACAAAATAAAGGATTCAATACTATTATTTTAAAGTGAATCATTATCTTATAAATTTTCAAATAAATATTCGAGTTCGAAAAGTTTTCTTTACAATATTTCAGTTAATTGTATTTTTAAAATTGAAAAAACTAACACATTTACTATTAAATCATTAACAAAATTATCTATCTGTATTTAAAACAGACTTTAAATATAAGTAGCTAATCGTAAAACAAATTATTAATGTATAGAAAGTCAAGGTTTATAAATAGTTAAGAAAATTTCCGTTTCATATTTCGAAATTATTTAATTTTATCTTTTGAAAACTTATTGAAGTCATATAACTTTTAAGTTGAAGATGGAATTAAACAATTTCAGAATATAAAACATATATTTTCTAATCTATTTCCAAACCTTAACTTTGAATACATTAATCATTCATTCGACGATTAGCTATTTATATTCTGTTTTAAATAATAGTTTTAAATTATTTAATATTAATTCTGTCATTTTTGTCAATTCTTAATATGATCACCTATTTATGTATAATAATTCAATGTAATTTACTATCTTATGAATATGATTTGTGCTAGTTTTTATAATTTTATTGTATGTTGTTTATAGGCGCATTTGCAACAGCAGTGAAGAAGCCAACCTTCTACCAAAAGTTTTCGCAGAGGTTTTCCTTTTGGTGATTACAGCGAATGCTGGGGAGGTAGGATCAGCGGCTTGCCTCTGAACATCACATCCAGGTCACTGACCCAGGCTTTATATCTACTTCAAATAAACATTGTATTCATAAATAAATAAAACAATTGCAATAAGTATTGTATTCATAAACAAAATGATTGTATTCACAAATAAACTAAATAACTGTAATAAAAATTGTATTCACAAATAAATAATATGATTGTATTTTAAGATATTAAAAACAATAATAAATATGTTATAAATTGATTTTTATTTTAAAATTATATGTATTTTTAATTTAGCGCGCTGCCTTTTTATTGCGTGGCGCATGAAATTATATTTTAATAATCAGTTTTTTAATTATTTGGTTTTAGAAGAGGAATAGTTCATTACTCGTTTGCCGTATAAGTGCTTGTAGCTTGTAGCATGAATATAATAGTCCAATATATCGCAGAAAACTTCAAATAATTGTTTACAGACAAAGTAGTCAACTAAGAAAGAATCTCTTTTAAATTTCGTCCCAAAAAAATAGTTAATTATGTAGGTGGAGTAGCGGTCGCAGGCTGGTTTTCTATCAGTTCGTGACCATTTCCAGGTATTCAAGGATATTTAAGGGTTTCAAGGTATGTTTTTAAATTCCAGGCTTTTTCTAGGAATTCCAGGTCGATAGACATCATGCAAGTCTTATTGCAGGTCACGGGGTCAGCTTGAGCGGAACACCGCGGTGTAAAATCAAACACACGCGGTCAGTCCCAGGCGGCCGTGGTCAAATAGACAATCGAACGTGGCTGCGGCGTGTGTCAGCCGCGGCAGGAGCAATGCTAGTGCTAGTGGTAGTGGTAATGCTGGACATGATTGATTGCGACTCGCTGCATGGTATGTGGTGCAAGGTAATGCGCTGCAAGATTCCGAGCACGATGGCCAACCTACCGCGAAGGCGATGGTCATGCCAAATACGACAAGGGGAGGGGATATACTCGTAGAAAAGGATGCAGTTTAGAGATGGGTACAGAGCAAAGAGTGGTTTAGTTTGTTTAACTAAAATATTGCAGGATTGAACCCCAATTAGCTTATATGGAATCCAAACCACTTGTACATAATTATATTTTTACAATAATTGTACTGTATGTTATCTATTACTGACAAAATTTAAACACAGTAGGCGCATTCCATTTGCCATTTGGATCAGATCTAACTTACATTTACTGAACCAGATCACTTATTTATTTCACTGGATTACTTTGCTGACTTTATTTCTAGTACTAGAATTAGTTATTCTAATTTACTTTGACGTAATTCACCCCAACAAGTGCATCAGTTTGTTTAATTCCGTTTATTTAGTCATTTTGTCTAGTTTATCTGAACTGTTTTAAGTAAACCAAGTAGCAAATGGAATACAGCTAATAAGTGAAACTTTTATTGCACAGTTGTTTCCATGGTTACATCAGGACTTTAATATTTACTTACTTACAGTAAATAAATATTACATATCAAGGTCCTGTTTATTTTGACAATAATTAGACAACTATCAATTTTGAAACCTATTTTTCTTTTCCTTTTATTGGTAAAAATTACTCCCGAACGATGGTGGTAAATGTTCATTATTTTATTTTTATTTACAAACGTCAGAACTAAGCACTTATAATGTCTGATCTGCCACTTTATTGTTGCTTATGATGTCAGGACTACGTTCATATTTGGTATATTTAAAAATTTTAAAATAACTGATGGATGGTTGTAAAAAGTAAATCTTGTTGGGGTTGCGTCAGGTAGCCCTCCAAACATAGCATCCGGGCATTCCGGGCAGTTGTCCGTGCGATCTCTGCAATCGTCGGCTCCGGGTGCATGTCCGGAGTGAGAACAAGCCGCACTGTCACTAACAGAGCCGTTTTCGTCTGACCCTTCTTCCCTCACCCTTACCCCCCACCACTCCTCACTACCCCTACCCCGTCCTCGCCTGCAGGAAATACGGCTCATTAGGGATTTTAAACGAGTTATACTTCGAACGAATCTGATTAATGAGTTTTTAAGGCTTCCGGTTCCGACTCCGGACTTCGAACTACCGACTCCGGGGCTTCAACGAACGTAGGGAATGAAGTGAAGTTGTCGCCCTAACCGAATTCGTACTCTTTTGTTTTTTAATCAACGGCTGACTAATGCACCAGATTATTGAATCTTTGTAATTAATTCTTAATAAGGATAATTAGAAAACTGCCGTCATATCTATCTTTTTATTTTTCATATACAAAACTCACTATCAAGTGTTTCTCAAAATTTTATTATATATTATAAAAGGATGCAAATTTTCATTCAATACAACTATTTTTTGGTTGAAATATACCTTCTCATTTTTCTTCATTGCTTCATAGATTAGCACAATTTCAGTTTTTTTTATAACCATGTTATTTAAAAAATGAATCAAATAAATGATCCAGGAGTATTGGATAAAATGGCTTTATTGAAGAAGTTAAATTATTAATTAAATAATAATGACGACGTTTCGAACACTAGTCTATGTTCATTATCAAGTCCACTAATAACCACATGTGGTTATTTACAAGAAGAAATAAAAAATAAAAAATAAATTTACGTTGAGTTACATGTTTATAGAAATTATAAATTATTACAAAGAGTTTGAGTTACTGTTTTGACTCTGAGTAATGCTCATTATTATAAAGATTTTATCTGATTGTTTTTTTTTGTTTGTTGTAACCTTGGATACGTAGTCTGCTGTCAATACAATTCATATCAAAGAATTTAAACATACTGAATTATTTATAAATAATTATTGATTAAATTAAACAGTTTCAGAAAAAATAGTGAACGTAATACATCAGGAAAGTGTTTTTACTTGACTCAGCCGATTAAAATACTCGGTCTGCGGCCTTGTATTTTTAACAAGTAAAACATTACTTTCATGACTTATAATTTAATATACTATTATCGAACGGCGTACGGTAAACGGTTTCCAATAAATACATATTTTCTAAACAATTTTAAAATATATAAAACAATCAATCTCGGACGGTGTCGCGAAAAATAATATAATTGCAGTTTACTAACAGCTTCGTAAAAAGTGAGGTTAAAAGTAAATAAATTAAAGAAGTAAATATTTAAAAGTAAAAAGATTTCGAAGGAGCTATTTACGAAATTCTTGTAATTTACAGTAAAATAAGTGGAGCAAAATAATGCAGGTAATTAGAAACGAAATAATTTCCTTTTTAATTATAAGCAAATATTTTAGAGTTCATTTGGTTATTTTACGTTCTTCCTTATTTCTTGGGTTAATTAACTGTGTACCTAATATTGCATTGCTGCTTGTCTAATTATGTAAAATATCTGCGTAAAACCCTGCAATTATATTTAAGCACAGTTGTCTCCTCAATTAATTTTACCCTCCTAATAAAATAACGAATAATTTTCAAACCATTACCGAGAACTCCGACATAAGACAGTTTATAAATAAGTTGACAGGCGTGTTGATGTATTTGTTTTATAAAAAAACAACTTATCTGCTAATTATATGAGGTAGGTGTCTCAATGGTATCAAGCTGGACTATGAATTTGAGAACCCGGGTTCGATTCCTACAACCGACAAACAATTTTCACCACATTAAAATAACCTCTGTGGCTTCTCTTCCACTAACATTTTTTAGGGCCGTGATTTGATGGCTGGTAACCACATTTCACGCACTTAAATATATCACTTACCGAGATCTGTTACGGTAGAATGCCATACCCAGTAATGGGTAAAATACGTGATAATATCAGAAATGTAATCTCTGGTTGAACCGACTAAATAAATAAATAAATATATCATCACCCCTTCTACCCATTACTGGGTGTGGCACTCTGCCGAAGCAGATCTCGGTAAGTGATATATTTTGCGCGTGAAGTGCGGTTACCAGTCGTCAAATTACAGCCCCCAAAGATGTTAGTGGTGGAGGAGCCACAGGGGTAGCTTTTGAAATTATTAAAATTGTTTGTCGTTTGTGGGAATCGAACCAGGGTTCTCAGGAACCACAGGCCGAATTCATGAACAAACAATGGTTCTATTGCAATTGTTTCTATTTGAAAACGAAAACGTGAAAAACTTTTAACCTAGTTAAACGATTGTCCTTTTTTGAAAACAAACGCGCACGATTCAATTTCATGCATGTGACAGTGTCCGTATCCACATGCCATTTCGTTTGACGTTTCGCTTGCTTTGGTCGTTGTAGTGATTTATACGTAAACTTTGCATGAGAAACCATTCCGTCTCTTAGCAACCAACAGATTAAAGTACCATAAAAATAAGCCTCCCACGACTGTCTGTCCCATAGTAGGGTAGTAGGCCTCCGGCAGTTTTTTCCGGACGCACGCAATTTTTTCGTATTTTTGAATAATTCATTCACCGACTTGAAATATCGATTATAGCAGCGGAAAAAGACATTGAAATGGCGACGTTTTCTTTACGAACGCAAAAAATGTAACCGCGAATTGATAAGAACTTGCTATTTGGTTTGTACTGTAATTTATTGTTTTATTCCTACAGCGCTTATTTCTATTTTTAAACTGAATTTCAAACATTGGAAATTTATGGAGAAAGTATCGGAATAAATATTTGTTTCGGTCGACGATTTATGAATCAATGAATTTCTTTAACTTTAATGTATACTGATTGAAAAGGCAAACTTTTACCTAACTTTGATTGTAATAATTCTGTAAAGCTGCGTTCACATGTACTCAGTTAGTAATTACAATTAGGAATTAAAATTAAAAGTCACTCTTAGTCTTGTGCCGACAATTAAGACATTAATTGTAAATATTGTTTACAAATTATAAATTTTCAATTACAATTAATTTCATATTTTTTCTGAAACGGGCAAGAAAGTGCCAACTTTCCTGACCAATTTTAGTATGGAAGTAGGTTTTTACAAAAACAGTCAAGTAAAGTACGTATCCAAGGCTACACCAAAAATAACAGTCTGGTCAAGTACAAAACAGTCTGGTAAAGATTTTACCTGACTGTTATTTTTGTTGTAACTTTGAATGTGTAGTCTGCTGTCAGTACAATTCATATAAAAAAATTAAACATGTTGAATTACTTATGATTAAATAATAAATAAATAAAATAAAAATAAATATATCATCACGCCTTATACCCATTACTACGTGTGGCGATCTGCCGAAGCAGATCTCGGTAAGTGATATATTTATGCGCGTGAAGTGCGGTTACCAGCCGTAAAATCACGGCCCTCATAGATGTTAGTTGTTGGGGAGCCACAGGGGTAATTTTAAATTGGTGATAATGTGTTGTATAATAAAATTTACAGCACGTTTGAATCAACATATCAGATCATCAACAAACGGCTGGTCAGTTCAGCTTTAACCATAGACGCGTTTCGTCCTTTAGAGACTCATCAGTATATTATTTATTAAGACTCAGTTCCACATCGCAATTGACATTTTGTCTTTGTATTACTATAATAAATCTTGTATACAGCACTTGTCTACATTTACAGTTCCTCAACACGGTTTTTTCCACGTTCAGCGAAAACTCCCTTATCTTCGCGACTATTCATTATGTATAAACTACTAGGACAAATCGTTCGTCGAGTAACTGATTTATTATCGTCTTCCTCCTTCTTGCACTTTGCGTGCGCTTAACTGTAACATAATCCAACCCACTCTTTGCCGAGCTAGTTTCCATTCTCTCCATTTCCTTCCAGATTGCACCGCTACGCGTCGCACTATCGTCTGGTTACAGATTCATCATTTGTCTAACTACACTCCCAGTAGTTGCCACGGCTCGGCACACAGCTTCTTGGATAATTAAAATTTTAATTAAATGTTGCTTGTAACGTACATTTAAAACATTCATCGACTGGTTTGTTTTTATTTATTGTTTTGAGAGTTTAATTAATTTCACAGTGAGGTGCTAAATTATTCGAAGTGGAAATCAAATGTATAAAATCTCCCCAGAAAACAAAAATATTAATAAAATAAATATATCATCACGCCTTCTAACCATTACTGGGTGTGGCATTCTGCCGAAGCAAGATCTCGGTAATATATGTATGCGCGTGAAGTGCGGTTACCAGCCGTCAAATCACGGCCCTCATAGATATTAGTGGTGGAGGAGCCACAGGGGTAATTTTAAATTGGTGAAAATGTTTTGTCAGCTGTAGGCCGACTCGGATACCATTCAGCCATTACCCCATACAGAAAACATAAATATTAATAAAATAAATATAAATACATAAATACATCATCACGCCTTCTACCCATTACTGGGTGTAGCACTCTGCTGAAGCAGATCTCGGTAAGTGATATATTTTGCGCGTGCAGTGCGGTTAACAGTCGTCAAATCACGGCCTCCAAAGATGTTAGTGGTGGAGGAGCCACAGGGGTAGTTTTTGAAATTATGAGAATTGTTTGTCGCTAGCTCACTGGTATGAAGTCGGCCTGTGGATCCTGAGAACCGTGGTTCGATTCCCACAGGCGACAAACAATTTTCATAATTTCAAAAACTACCCCTGTGGCTTCTCCACCACAAACATCTTTGGGGGCCGTGATTTGACGACTGGTAACCGCACTTCACGCGCAAAATATATCACTTACCGAGATCTGCTTCGGCAAAGTGCCACACTCAGTAATGGGTAGAAGGCGTGATGATATATATATTTTTTATATTTATTATTGTTTGTCGTCTGTGGGAATCGAACCAGGGTTGTTAGGATCCACAGGCCGACTTCATACCACTGAGCTAGCCACTCCATAATAATAATAATTATTATAATAACAGATACAACAAAATGTCTTTTTGACATAATAAATATAACAGATTAAAATAAAGCAAATTAAATTTCATATCAACAGTAATAATAGAAAAAAGCCTATAATATACTTAAAAAAAATAAAAACTACAGTCTTAGATTAATGATTTAGTACACATAACAAAAATAAAGTGAAAAATTGAAATATAATCATATTTGAATACAGAGCGTCCATGCCTTAGCTAATTAGAGCGTATAACCAGAGTTAATAAGGTCCCAGGTTCAAATCCTAGCGATATCTCAATTTCTTTTTTCTCTTTATAATTGAATTTGATTCATTACTAAGTATTTACTTAGAAAATGATAATTAAATTAATGAAATGTTGTTGTAAGCTGTTTTTCTCCGTTTACTTATAGGTTAGTTTTATTGTCAAAGGCTCTATTCAAGCTAAACTTCGTTGTCTACTTTGCAATTAATCAAATTTAAGTTGACTCTGGTGGAAATGAAATAAACATACATCGCTGAATAGAGAAAGGTTCCACGTTCATGTTGATGAATACATATTATGATAAAAGCGAATACTTACTATGATTTATTTCAGAGCTGGAAGCTCGTGAGAATACAGTCACATTATGACAGTTCACCACAAATGTCATTTACCATGGTTACCAAATAACGTCAGCAAGATATCTATGCACATATGATGAATAAATTATAAAATATGAACAAGTATACTTTTTTGACAGGATTCTGTGAGAAGCTAAAAGTTTCGTCTTTCTATCTAGAGAAGAAAGTGATATTATTCATTCCAAGGAAGGAATAGTATATTACATAGCAAGAGTGAGAAATATACTGTTTTTTTACGATCCTAGTATGTAAAACTAATATTTATTGTTGTTAATGTAAAATGATTGAAATTTATTTAATTTTCTTCCTCTAGCAATGGGAGTAAAATATTCTTAGAAACAGAACTCAAATCCACTTTCTCTCGTCGTTATTGGTAACGGGAGAAAAATATCATTTTAATCCCGTGGCTCTTAGCAATGGTACAGCAGGCTAAAATGTATTATTTCTATCACAATGTTGTTGCCAACTTTTCCTGGTCAGGAAAAATAATAATAAGGGAGAGAAGAACAAGGAAAAAATAAAAATAAATAAATATACCATCATGCTTTCTACCCTTTACTGGGTGTGGCACTCTGCCGTATCAGATCTCGGTAAGTGATGTATTTTTCGCGTGAAGTATGGTTATCCACTGTAAATGGTCCTCAAAGATATTAATGGAGGGGAGACATAGGGGTAGTTTTAATGTGGTGAAAATTGTTTGTCAGCTGTGGGAATCGAACTCTGGTTCTCAAATCCACAGGTCGATAATATCTTGTTTCAAAAAGATTATTATTGGGTTGGTGGCTCGGTGGGTCTGTGATCTTGAGAACCTCGGTTCGATTCCCGCAACCGACTAATAATTTTCACGACATGTGGCTCCTTCTCCACTAACATATTTGAAGGCCGTGATATGACGGCTGGTAATCGCACTTCACGCGCAAAATATATCACTTACCGAGATCTGCTTCGGCAGAGTACCATACCTAGTAATGGGTAAAAGGCGTGATGATATATTTATATTTATTTTAAAAATATTGTTTCCGATCTATTAGATCCTGGGTTTAAATCCTACTTAAGCTAAATATAAAAGAACTACCACACAGCAGCTCGATGAGTCCGGACCCTGTTCTGTAATTGAGATTCAGTTCCTGTTGTACAGTGTAGCATAAATAAATAAATGATTCACCTTAACTTTTCTTGATGCAACTGACTATTACAAAATATAAGTTAATCAGATTTAAAAGGCAAACGGAACACGCCTAATGCCAAAAATATTTCATCGAAAGTGCAGACTAAGTTTTTTCCACCCTCTTACAAATGCAAAATGCTGAAGTGAAAGTAAACGCCACCATAAAATATGGATTCATCCCTCCTTCGCAAACGTCGATATGTTTTGCAAATCTAATGAGGTATATATCTCTGGTCAGGCTGGGAAAACATCTCTAATATCTGGTTATCCCGCTGCGTGCTGACACGATCTAGAACCAGGGCAACAACTCGTTGGGGATGCTTGCGACCTACAGCCATTCAGTGAGATTTTCCGTTTCTTCGTGCGCTCTAAGCTCGGATAACGACGTGCCATACAAACGGCTTTGCATGCCACACCCAGACATGTGAGTTACAGTGCCGGATTAAGAAGGAAAGGAAGGTTAGCGCCCTGTATTTTTGAAAAAGTGTTTATGCTATTTGTCATCAAAATCATGTCAGAGTAATTTTCTTGAAAAGCAAGCGTTTTAATCAATAATTTTACAATTAAAATCAGGGCAGCATTAAGACCTTGGAAGAAATTGTTTGAATTGAAAGAAAGGTTATTTGTGTACCATGGGAAGAAAGTGGCACATTTCGCCCCCAGGGTGCCGTTCTATTGTTTTGTTAGATAGACAAATTTATTACGAAGTTTAGTCCTATTTTTTCAATTTAGTAATATGAATAACAAAGGTTATTTGAATGTTATGGAAAGAAAGTGAGACATTTCTTCTCGAAGATGCCATTTAATTTCTCAGGCCGGAAACAAGGGATATAAAGTCCCTGAGGGAAGAAAAATACTCTCTTCATGACGTATACATATATACATAACTTTTTCACTATTATTAGACAGTAAAATTTGCAGAAATAAATTATAAATTAGATAAAATTATTCTCTTGATAGATGTCACCTAAATGTCACTAATGTTAAATAAGAGTTTATATAAATTGTATAATTAACAAAAGAATGGCGATAAATTTCCAGAATTTTTAATAAAACCATATAAATAACATAATATTTTGAGAAGACATTGAAAATTTACTCCAACCTATTATCCTATTAAGTCCAACCCTGGTGAGATGTCGTAGGTAGTATAATGTTAGATGGAAGCAGATTCACAAGAACAAGAATCAGATTGCAAGAGAATGGTTTCTATCTCGAAATTAGGATTATCTTTTGTTAAGCGATAATGCTGTTTTGTTTCAGCAACTGTATTTTATTTGGACAAAATGTTCATTCATTTAGCTCAATTAAGATACCTATTCTGATATAGACCAGTATTCTGTAACTCAATCATTATCTGTTACTGATCGACACATCAATCACAATCCTTAATTTTCATGATTTTTTGTAGATTATCACCATTTCGGTATTCTCTAACTGCAATAATTTATTTTGTAATTTTTATTTTACAGAATGATCAAATTGTTTCAGCACAAAAATCTATTTGGAATTGGTGAGCCTGATACATAAATTCATTTCCTGTTGTTTATATTTGAGTAGGTACATGTAGTTCTTATTCGTTTTTAGTTATATTTTTCTTCAATATCCACAAACAAAATAGATTTTTCCCTCACCCTTCCTTTTATTTCTTAACATAGCAAAAATATAAAGTATTTCTATTACTCAAGAAGTCAAAATACCATTATCTGTTAGACTCCTGACATAACCTATTTGTATTTAGTTGACATGTCTAATAGTATTTCCGCATTTACCTGGCGTTGTACCAATTGTGGAATAAAAAGATCTCCGGAATTGTATTGCCAACTGAAACAATTCCTTTTGATCACTCTGTACTTTTATGTATTTTGCTCTCGTACAATACTGCTAATATTAAAAATATTATTTTCTAACCTCACTTTTTAATTATAAAAAAGATAGTTTATTTTTATAACAGCAGCTACGTTAATATAAGTAAGCAAAATTCTTGAAAATAACATCAAAATGACAGAGTAAATTATTCTGTCATAAAATACTGAAACTGTGACAATATTTGAAATACATTTAAAAACATATAAAAAGTTGACATTACCATATTGATTGAT
Organism: Pterostichus madidus; assembly: GCA_911728475.2. NCBI lineage: Eukaryota > Metazoa > Arthropoda > Insecta > Coleoptera > Carabidae > Pterostichus > Pterostichus madidus. Next base: position 39,402,944 of record OU452306.1, on the reverse strand, counting down.
TACAGATAATGATCTAGATATAGAATTAGGGGCGAGAGGTATTCTAGATACATATTAATTAATACCGGATCAATAATTGCTGAATTATAACTTATCGTGGAGATTTGAACTATTATTCCAGTTAGGGTATTTACAAGATTATTGCATTTCGTAGCCTTTGGCCTTTTACCAGAATATTTAATAGTACATGGATTATTTATCTAATTCGGTATAGTTTAATTACCGTAGTGGATATTGTACGAATTTTGCAATTCTGCTGGGACCCTATCTGCTTGTATATTAAAGTTATCTTGTTGTATATTATTAGGCACGATTATCTCTAGAATATTATGCAAATACAAACATATATTAATAGTTGTATTTGTCCAAGGAAATGGAACCATAATCAATAGACGGAAAATTATACTAATATTTAACAGTAACAATATTGACAACCGATCTGTTTACGAATTAAATATGTTGTCGAGGGTAATATCACTAGATGTTTAATTTTCCTCAGATGAATTTTATTTATGAGAACGTGTTTGCTTGGTAACAACCTATGAGAGCAATTGATGTGAATAAATCGAGACATCAAAGGAAGAGAGATTTTGTCTAATATCAAATAGTTAGAATCGTTTTACCTCAAAGCAACGAAAGTTTAAGCGAAGGAAATTACAATCTGACCTAAGAAAATTAAACCTCCAATGGGAGGTATTCATTTAAATAATTTTCCTTGGCCTGTTTTCAACCAATCATAATGTGGAGCGTTTGAAAATTCAAGCAATAAACACAGTTGTAAATTAAAAATTAAAAAAACATCATCACTAGGTGTGGCTTTCCGCCGTAGTACAGGTAGATCTTGGCAAGCACGTCATGCACGTGAAGTGTGGTTAGCAGCCGTCAAATCACGGTCTCCAAAGATGTTAGTGGAGGGAGAGAACAGCTATGTACTGAGAAATTACCACGTATATGAGGAAACCAATGAAATGAAAGCTATTTTGATAGTTTTCCACAAGTGAAATTAATAAGTGATAATTTTTCATTGTAATTAAATCTCTTTGGTTATTAGTAAAATAAATGCAATTTTCATAATCGTTATTCGAAAATATTTATCAAATTTTTTAAATATCAAATAATTATGAGAACTATACATTCAAAATTACTCTTGTTTTAATTTATTTTTTGTTTCTTCTCAAAAGTTAAACGTTCAAATTTGTTAAAAATACTCTTAAATATACTGAATTTTTGTAATTAAGATAGTATCTAGCATTTTGGGAAAATTTTTCTCAAAATTTTGTCATCTAGATCTACATTTCAAATAAAATTTGTTTGTTTTATAAATATTTCACTTTCTTTTCAAAAGCTGTTACTATTTTGCTTAATTTTAATTTATGTCGTGGTCATAGATAAAATTATGTACGATATACATGTGATAATGTATCATTAAAATACTTGTGCTCGTGTCATAATGATGTTCTTATTCCACTTATATTATAAATAACTATTTCGTTTTTTCAATTAGTGATTGAAGAACTTTACTAACAACTTTATATATAATGTGATGATTTTGTTATTGTATATTGTAACAGAACTCCGCAGAGAATTTAACAGTAACCCAATTACTTGACTTCTACGGTTACTCATCCTCCTTTGAGTTTCAGGTTAGAAGTCAAAGTTTTGAACATAATAGTAACAACAACGTAACTAAATCAATACTTACATAAACTTCAAAATCAATGTATTATTTACATCTGGCGTCAGGAGTTCTATAATAACTTTTCAGCGAATTAGAACTTTGTAAGATTTTAATGTAACATAATATTAGCAAGTAAACTGACAGAATTAAATTGTAATTAGCTAAAAATTTGTTTATTCAAACACGAGGAATTCAATGTCATTGAGCGCATCATCATATTTGGTTTGGTTTTTAAGATGTAAGCTCTGGAAAAGAAGATTTTTTACAAGTAATAACCTCCTCAAATTTGTGTTTTCCCGAAGTTATATCTTAAAAACTAAAGAAGATATGAAGATGCGTTCAACGGAATTGAATTTCTAGTGTTTCAATTGACTTATAAACAAATTTTCAGCATATTTTATTTTTAAAAAAGTTTTCACCAAAATTTTCTCATCGAGCAGTTTTTGAACATTATCTCAAAAACTAGAAGACATATGCACTTGGGAATTTGACCATTGCATTCAGCGAGTCAAAATACTTATGTATGTAAATTTTCGTTACAATATTCCTATGAGGAAGAATTTTAGGGTGAACAGTCTGAAAATAGCCTAAAATCGAAAAAAATCCAAGGGGTACCCCTTAAGAAATTTTCAAAAAATTAAAATCGCTAAAAATTTACTTATAAGTCAATTCGAATACGGGGAATTCAATGCCGTTGAGCGCATTTTTATATCTTGTTTAGTTTTTAAGATATAGCCTCCGGAAAAGTTCAATTTTCCAAAAAAATTACCTCATCATATTTTCGACTTTCCCGAGGCTATATCTCAAAAACTAAACGAGATATGAAGATGCACTCAACGGCATTGAATTTCTCGTGTTTCAATTAGGCTTATAAACAAAATTTTAGTAATTTTTGAAAAATTTTCCCATCAAATAGTTTTTGATATATATGTCAAAATATAAGTATGTAAATTTTAAAATGATATTACAAATTACAAATTAGATAGTTGAAAAATTAATAATTTTAGGTTAAACTGCAATTAATTTCATTTATACGAGTACATGTCGCTCATTTGCCACAAGACTGGCATTACTAAAAATTTAGTATTTTTAATAATATAATTTTAATGGAGTGTGAATTCTGCAATAATCGACAGTTAAAAAACAATACCTCTTATATCCAGAATCATAGTTTTGAGAAAAAAAAAACACTGTTTTAAATTATATATGTACGTCCAAGTTAAAACGGAAATAATGGAGATACAAGGTATTGCTTCCTAACCATCAATATACAATTTTAAAATTGTCATTTGGTGTGTATGATATCTAAATAAATAAAATAAATATATCATCACGCCTTCTACCCATTACTGGGTGTGGCACTCTGTCGAAGCAGATCTCGGTAAGTGATATATTTTGCGCGTGAAGTGCGGTTACCAGTAGTCAAATCACGGCCCCCAAAGATGTTAGTGGTGGAGGAGCTACAGGGGTAGCTTTTGAAATTATGAAAATTGTTTGTCGTCTGTGGGAATCGAACCAGGGTTCTCAGGATCCACAGGCCGACTTCATACCACTGAGCTAGCCACCCCATGGTATCTAATTCTGCTTATTCTTGAAGATTATTTTAAGTATTTTATTTCTTCTATACCAATAATTCAAAAATATCAAATTTTAAATGGCGATACACCAGTCGCAAATGAGCAATGTATGTATGATATATCATAGAATGGCCGGCTAACTAATGTGGATACTATTTACCCTTCTATTATGTATAAATACATGTCGTACAGAATGTAGTACCTCAAAGAGCGAATTACGCGGTCTTTAGTTAAGTTAAAACAGTATCCTAGCGAGCAGAAACGTAGTAACATGAAAGTTATCTCCGTATAAATCAGATCCAGTGTATGTCTCGTATTGAAACATTTGAAGCTCGCTGGGAACGTGGGACAGAGACCTGGCTCCACATTAAACCAGACACGTCACTGCAACTGCAGCAGGAATACAATCCTGAGGGAACGTTCAGGATTACTGGCAACGGTTTATTCTACCGAGTTTATATAGTTGTAGCAACTATCGTAAAACGGTTTTTAAACTATTTCAACTTAGTTTTTAGTAGTTGTATACATTGTGGAAAATTATAAATAGCGTGTATCCCCAAAGGAGAATTTTGTTCGAGGAATATGTACAATGTTTGATGTTTAAAAATTGTGGTTATATTCTGGTAAAGATAAATGATGGTCCTACCTTTCTTGGAAGTACGGAAGCTGTCATCTCGAGGAACGTATTGTATGTCGTAAGAAAGGGTTGTATTCGGTAATAAGTCTGGATCCTTGTTGATTTTGTACACTGCATATTTGAAGGCGAGTTCAACGCTAGTGTCCTTTTGGTCTTCCGTGAAAATTGCACCTGAAAACAGAAAAATATACTTGTAAACAACAATATTTTTGTTTTAATACCGTATATTGAACATAAGTACAGGCAATCATAGCCCAGTGGTTAAAACCGAGGTAAAAATTACATCGATTTCAACTTATATAAAAAACAAAATTATGTCTGAGTGATTCGGATTCCATTATAAACTGTAGGTCCTGTATACTGTAAGTGGGTTTAAGTTCCTGTAGTACAGAATATCATATAAAGAATTTAAAAAATAAATAAATAAATAAGTTTTATTTGAGGTAAATTATTTTTCCTACAACTGTGCGATTTCTTTGTCATTCCGTAACTATTATTGCCTTGGTTACGGGTAGAAAGGAGACAAATGCAGACCAAGTGCGTTTCTGTAAGCAAAGAAACACTAGTGCGGAAAGTAATTCATTACGCAACTGAAGAAAAAGTTGTACTGAGAGCGATTTAAAATTCGCGCCGAGCGCGGAATTCATATTTTGGCCACAGACGCTTATGGAAGAAGAAGAAGCGATGAGCCAACGCTAGTAAATATGCAGTAGTATATTTTGACGTTTATAAACATAACCTTAAATTGCAGTATATCTAATCTGGGATGGCTAGCTCAGTGGTATGAAGTCGGCCTGTGGATCCTGAGGTCTTCCCACAGGCGACAAATTTTCATAAGCCGACAAAACATTTTCACCAATAAAAAATTACCCCTGTGGCTCTCCCACCACTAACATGTTTGGGGGCCGTGATTTGACGACTGGTAACCGCACTTCACGCGCAAAATATATCACTTACCGAGATCTGCTTCAGCAGAGTGCCACACCCAGTAATGGGTAGAAGGTGTGATGATATATTTATTTATTTATTTTACTAATCTGTACACAATTAATAAAAACAGCCGAACAAATTATAATATATCGATAAATGGTTTTATTTTAAGAGTAAGTGAAATATATAATATTTATTGTTGATTGTCATTCTCGAAAATAGATCCAACGTAGCATGATCTGGGGCTTCATTTATCTTTGGAGGTGTTTATGATAAAGAAAAATCACTCACTGTAGTATTCCAATCTAAACGATTTTGAAGAAATTGTCTTGAAATTGGTGAAATATTTTTAAATAACATAGAACAATGTGCAAGCAATCAACAAACAAACCATAGCAACGCTGTAAAACATCGTTCTCATGAATATCATTAAGATTTTATTAATTTTGACAATATTTTAGTGATTTTCTAAATCGCACAGTTGTAGGAAAAATTTTGTTTATAACACGTGCCGAAAAAGGTTACGTGCTCGTACAGATTTCCGCACTCGGCAAACCTCGTGCGTTAAATTCTGCACTTTTTCGGCACTTGTTATAAAAATAACTAGTTTCTACGGTCACTAAAAAAGTAGGCTTTTTGAACACTATTTGGTGACAGAAACAATTACAGACTAAGGGTTTTTGCAGGCCGTTACAATTAGAAAATTAATAATTTTTATTTCTAGTAAAAATGTGTATTCCTTTAGCTGACCTCGACTAGATATTGTTCTCTAGCCTCGGGCTGCAAACGTCTACTTTGAACCCTTGGTATACAAATAGCTATTGTATTACAAATGCCCTTCAGATATTATACTTGTTAATTTCCCTTGACCTGATTTCAACCACCTGAAAACTTTCAAATTATAGTTTCTTACTGAGAATATTTCACAGGTACGTGAGAACCAATAGAATCACGAATTAGTTTGAAAATGAACCAATGAAATGAAAGCTATTTTGATAGTATTCCACTAATGAAATTCAAAAGTAATAATTTTTCACTAATTAAATCCCATACATACATATTTTCACGCTATATCCCAACAAATGGGGTAGCACGAACCCTAAAATCACTCATAAAACATTCACTCATCACACTCATCAAACAATCAGTCATCGTCAAACATTTTAATCCAAACAAACCACCCTCACTTCAACCACATTCATAGATCACTCCATATAAACTCGAAATTATTATCACACAACAAACCTTCAATCAGATCATTCCTATTCATTTATCATTCATTTTCTTTCTTCAACGTACATAACATATGCATAAAACATCTCAAATTACTCACGTTTACTCCTAACAACGAATCTAATAACGAAACTAACAACGAATCTACAAAGATTAGAAAAGATGAAAGCGATAGCCTGCATTTGTATATGAAAGAAAAGTCCACACAATGCAGTAACTGAAAATGAAACAAAAAGATAAGAAAGGGTTACTAATATAATAAATGCAATTTTCGTAATTGTCGTTTGAAAATAATCTATTGAAATGTCAAGTTATCGATGGGGAGAAGAAAATTTTATGAAGATCGAAGAGAATATATTGAAAAATTAATATTTTAACTTACATTATGTATTTGTGATTTGATAAAATGTATTATTCTTTATGCATTTATGGTGGAGGTGCCAGAATCATGAACACGTAATTATGAATACGTCCTAATTAGGTATAATCAATCAACTCAGACCATGCGCATGCATACATATTAATGAAGTAGCGAAACATCAAAACAGCTTCGATTTGCATTTTAATATCAACAGCAATATCAACCATACCAACTAGACAGCAAACAACTTCGTTGCTCTCTTGTTTGGTGCGTGGTCTATTGGCGCTATTTCACGCATTGTCAAGCGGTAAAATGTAGCAATCAGAACTTAACCACGTGCTAAATTTGATCTGTGCATTGTCCCTCTAGCGGCAACGCAAATTACCGTTGCTGCGTGGTTGCTATGCTCCTGCGCCACACTGCAACTGTTTACTCGCTTCGCACAGCACTCTATTCGCGTTTGATGCTAAATCGGATGTGTTTGTGTCGAGTAGATGCACTTGGGAAAGACTACATGCAGAGATGAAACCAGGGCTGTCGATAAGTCTAGGCAAAATAGAAAATGATGCGAACCCGAGCGTGCAGTTTCTTTAAACATTTATCAATACATACATACTTAATATTACACTATACAGGGTGTTCATTTTAAATGTGCCACCATTGCTGTGTGTTGTAACCAAGAGAACGTGAAAATTTTTGATAATTAATAAACAAAATGTTGAAGAAAGAAATAATTACTTTTCTCTGAAACCGTAGCAAAGGAACTATTTTTTCGTTTACAACGCGGCGCATTTGAATCAAAGATTTCAGAAAAAAATTTAATACATGACACGTCTGAAAAATGTCTGTACTTGACTAGAAGCCGTAAAATACTCGGTACAAAGTGTAACATATTTCAATATTGCTCGTCGTCAGTAATGCGCCATTTTCCTGACTCTTTTGTAAATAACTATTTTACGTATGAAAACCTAATATTATTTTTTCACTTGTAAAAAAAAACACAAGCTTCTCGTATCCATAGCGATGTACAAATGTCGTGTTTTTTTGACAGTTGTAGAAAAAAGTTATTTATTTGATTCCCTGTTGTGCAAAGTTTATAGAACTTGTAAGATATTTAATTCAGTTCGACAACTTGTCTACTAATACCAATGATTTATTTATTTAGTTTGTTACTCTATTGGGATATTCAACTACTAAGAGAAGTCCGTGATCACGATATGTCAAACTTGCGACAAAGATACACTTTCAGTTGGTCTCCCCTAACCTTACCATTGCTGACACTTGTATTTCTTTGTTCTTTTTCTTATTTATTTTGTGTTTACTAATAATGGTTCTTTATTAATTTATATAGAATATAGTTCTGTGTTAATTCAGTTGTAGTTTTAGTATTAGTTTCATTTATGTTTTAATTTGAAAAAAGCTATCCCTGTGGCTCCACTAACCACTAACATGTTTGGGGGCCGTGATTTGACGACTGGTAACCGCACTTCACGCGCAAAATATATCACTTACCGAGATCTGCTTCAGCAGAGTGCCACACCCAGTAATGGGTAGAAGGCGTGATGATATATTTTATGTTTTAACTTTAAGGTACAAATTTATATAGTCCATTAGTTGTTTTTATAGTGTAGGTTTTTCTTAGTAAAAATTTATTCTTTTATGTTGGGTTGCAAGAAAAAAAAATGAAGAATTATTTAGTTAAAGAATTGATTATCTAGCAATGGTATCAATAGCGATTTTTTGAAATTTATTGAACCGTTAGTTGCTAATGAACCGATAAAACTTTAATTCAATCCAGCGTTAATATAATAGGCGTATTCCATTTGCCATTTGGATCAGATCTAACTTACATTTACTGAACCAGATCACTTATTTATTTCGCTGGATTACTTCGTTGACTTTATATCCAGTACTAGAATAACTGATTCTAATTTACATCGAAATAATTCACCCCAATAAGTGCATCAGTTTGCTTAATTCAGTTCATTTAGTCATGTTGTCTAATTTATCTGAACTGATTTAAGTGAACCAACTGATGGAAATGGAATATAGCTAATATCAGTTAATAAAGGTTTTATTTATTTTTAAGTACTTAGTAATTAGTTATTTAATGGGGTAAATGGCTCTGTGGTATCGATTCGGCCTGTGGAATTCTAAACCCGGGTTTGATTCCCACAGCTGACAAACAATTTTCAGAACATTGAAACTACCCCTGTGACTCCCCCTCCACTAAATACATTGACGGCCGTGATTTGATGGTTGGTAACTGCACTTCACTAGCAAAATATATCACTTACCGTGATCTACAACGACAGAGTGCCACACTCAGTAATGGGTAGAAGGCGTGATGATATATTTATGTTATTTATATTTACTTAGTTTTTAGGTAATAATTGTGACAATCTATAAGAAGCTTTATGTAAATATAACGTTACCACATCATTTGTATGAACAATCAGTAATAAAATACACAATAATAATAATAAATATCACCATGTAATAGTAATATGCATCTCGTATACTTCTTACAATATCGTTTTGTGCATTTGCTATTTAAGCTTAGTGGAAAGAAATGAAAAATGAAATGTAGTGTATGTTTGCCAGCTTCTGGCACTTTAATAACGTATCCGTTTGATGTCAGAATTTTATTAAATGTTTATTTCAAGCTTTGACGAAAGGTACCTGCGAAATTTTAATTACCCCGTGTCAAATAATTGTATTAAACTAGTATGGTAGACTGATGGCTATAATTACACCAATTTCAATTTAGTTTTCAATTGGCAACAATTAATCATACACAACAATCGAAATTGATTTTTGGTTAACCACATGACATGTATCCATGAATTTTGTGTCACTATCACAGTATATACCTGTCATATTGAAATACTTTTAATGCAACTCAAATTAATGAACCTCCTAAAATTGTAATTCAATTTATATTATACATTTTATATTATTAATAAAGTTAAACAGCATCAAAGAATGGAAAAACAATAATTTTCCTATGATTTCAAAATTATCATAGGGTGGGTGGCTTAGTGGTATCGAGTCGGCCTGTTGATTTGAGAATTCGGGTTTGATTCTCACGCGAAGTGTCATGGCGTCAGTTGCTTAGCATTTTTTGGTTGATAAATTTTGAAGTTAGAAAAATTTTATATGTTTTGTGCACTGTATATTATTATAAAATGTGTACTATTTATATTATTAAATTATTAATTATAATTAATACCCAAAATCCAGCTGCATATGCCCATTACCGACAATTAGGATAACAACATTGTCGTCGGCACATTAATAATAATTTTTAATGTAACAATGTTTATTTAAGAGCTTGAAAATTACTAAAAATGACATCAATTTGAAATATGTCAACATACAAATATTTGAGTTTAAAAAAAAAAAAAAAAAAACAAATATCATCAAGTTGCTGTACGAAATTATAAGTACCAACACAAAATGCTCCTTCGTTCCTATTAATATCAACGTAAGAAATTAAAATCCCCATGATATTGACTGTACTGTGACGTCATTGACTTAGCGACTGAAACTACCAACACCATTAAAAACTAATAAAATTGGATAATATAAAGACAAATTGTCAATAGCGATGTGGAACTAAGTCTTAATAAAATATGAAAAAAAGGAAAAAAAAATTTCCAACACTTGTCAAAGTTCCATAAAATTACAGCACATTTGAATCAACTTATTAGGTCATCATCAAAGGCTGGTCAGTTCAGCTTTAACCATAGACGTGTTTCGTCCTTACGGACTCACTGGATAGTTGGTCGCACCATACTGATGAGTTCCTAAAGGACGAAACGCGTCTATGGTTAAAGCTGAACTGACCAGCCTTTGATGATGACCTAATAAGTAGATTCAAATGTGCTACAGGTATAATTTTGTGGAACTTTGACAATTGTTGGAAATTTTGTTTTTCCTTTTTTTGTTATTTTATTAATAAAATTGGGTATATTACTAACTGGTAGACAGTCCATCCATTGATTATGGGATGGCTAGCACAGTGGTATGAAGTCGGCCTGGGGATCTTGAGGTCCCTGGTTCGATTCCCACAGGCGACAAATTTTCATAATTTGAAAAAGTTATCCCTGTGGCTCCTCCACCACTAACATGTTTGGGGGCCGTGATTTGACGACTGGTAACCGCACTTCACGCGCAAAATATATCACTTACCGAGATCTGCTTCAGCAGAGTGCCACACCCAGAAATGGGTAGAAGGCGTGATGATATATTTTTTTTTTTTTTATTTTGGTAGACAGTAAATCAGTCACCACTTTTATATCTTTTCCGTCCATATTGCGTATAGATTTCTCCCACTACGCTTTCCAAAAAGAAAAACAAAAATGATTCCCAGATCTCCTGGAATCTTCCTCGCAAATGTATGTGTAAAATCCAGTTTCCTAAGTCAGCGCATATCAGCTTCGGGTTATCAGCATTGCAGTCCATATAGCGCCGTTCTCGCCGGCTGCAGACTCGGTTAAACGGAACAGGAACTTAATTTTCACGGATATTGAAGTCCGGTTGTGTAAGTCTTTCGTCGCCCGCTGCTGTAATACACTCGATTTATCGTTTAACCTGCCGAGGGGTGCCACCGGCAAGATAACACAGTGCTGAGCTGAAAATATTGTTCGGTTATCTCGCACCGAAAAATGAAACATTAAAATATTACGTGTATTAATGGCGTGTACCCGTCATGGAATGTGTGGAGATAATACTGCTTTTGTCTTTTTAATAGTTCTGAAAGAATAATAGCTTCGTGATGTACGAGTTGTCCTACGGTATATTTTAAAATAATTCTGAATTTAAATAGTGGTAATATTTTGTGCAAGACATACTTGATTATGGAGAAGTTTTGCTGTACTTTTAACTAGTTTCAAGAATTCAAAGAGAACTGAAACTTTCTTGAATATTTTGTCTGAAATGTACAGTACAAAAATGTACTGAATATAGCAGTTTTACCTTCCTAAGATATATTAATATGAAACTACTCTTTCTTAAAATGAACCGTGCGTTTAATTAGGTTTGTACCTGAACACTGCTATTTTTGAAACAAGATATTTATTTATTTATTTATGCTACTCTGTACAACAGGAACTTAATCCCAGTTACAGTATATAGTTAGAGAGCTAGGGTGCAAAATGATGTCTCATTTATTCCAGTGATAGAAATGGTTTTTTTAATAGATTATGTCATGATAACATGAAAAAAAGAAAATTAGATTTGGAAACGGGTGGAACCTATAGATGGCGCCAATGTGAATGCGCAGATTTTAAGGGTGGTTGTTGACATATTTGTTATAGGTTAATTTTCAGTTTAAATTATAGACTTTGGTATAATTAAGTAATAAAAATGGTAGACAGAAGTTTTGGCCGGTGACGTATGCGCGACAAAACCGGTCAAAGTAAGCAAATTTTTATGGTGTCGTGTGACATATTACTACTTGTTCACGACGAATATATGACAAAAAAATTATTGACAGAAATTATTGTTGGTTGCTCGTAGGTGACAGAATCTCTGAAAGTGGACTGGTGTAAGGATCAACAACCACCTTTAAAATCTGCGCATTCACACCGACGCCATCTATAGTTGCCGTCCGTTCCCAAATCTAATTTTCTTTTTCTCATGTTTATCATGACATAATCTATTAAGAAATTCATTTCTGTCACTGGAATAAATGAGACATCATTTTGCACCCTAGCTCTCTAACTAATAGGATCTGGATTCACTGAACCGCAGTGTGGTATTATCATATATGTTAGCTTGAGTATATTATTATTATTTAAATAAATAAAGTCCGGCAGTACGGTGGTGTGGATAGCGTTACGACATTCGAATCTGGAGATCCCGATTTCGAATTTCATTCAAGCTAAAAATGTATAAACTACTATACTGCGGCTCGGTAAGACCGGATCCTGTACTGTAATTGAGATTAACTTCCTGTTGTATAGTTACTGCATTGTGTGGACTTTTCTTTCATATACAAGTGCAGGTATTGCTTTCATCTTTTCTAATCTTTGTAGATTCGTTGTTAGTTTCGCTATTAGATTCGTAGGAGTAAGCGTGAGTAATTTGAGATATTTTACGCATATGTTATGTATGTCGAAGAAAGAAGATGAATGATCAGAGGATAGGAGTGATTGGATAGATGTGGTTGAAGGTTTGTTGTGTGATAAATTATTTCGAGTGTAATAAATAAATGAGTTTATATGGAGTGATCTATGAATGTGGTTTAACTGATTGTGGTGTGTTTGGATGAGAATGTTTGACGAGGACTGATTATTTGATAAATGTAATGAGTGAATATTTTATGAATGATTTTAGGGTTCGTGCTACCCCATTTGATGGGATATAGCGTGACGATATGCATGTATGTATGTATGTATGTAAATTGTACAGAATGGTATAAATAAAATAAATAAAATTAAACAAAACAAGTATTGCATGAATATTAAATTTTTACAAAATCGTAAAAATGGGCTGCGAAAAAACAGAATCAGTTACGTATTTAATGGTTGTTATTTCGGTATTGATTATTATCACCTTCAGATTAAATAATGTAATGGTATTAATCAATACCGACGTATAAACAATTACATATGTAATTGATTCCTTTTTATGACTTTTGAACAATGAAATATGCATCCAATGCTATCCTACAAGTCAATATCTTTGGTACAAAATAAAACAAATATATTATCTCGCCTTTTACCCATTATTTGATGTGACACTCTGTCATAGTAAATATTGATAAGTGATATATTTTGCGTGTAAAATACGGTTACCAGCCGTCAAAACACGGCTCGCAAAGATGTTACTGTTAGTGGTGGGAGAGTCCCAGGGATTCTTTTAATGTGAACTAAAGTTTGTCGATTGCGGGAATCAAACACGGGTTCGCAAAATACATAGGCCGACGCGAGCTATCTATCCCTGGTAAAATAGTTTGCGAAATTAATTGTGTTTTACTTTCAAGCTAGTAATAAATTCTTCCGGGGCCCCTCCTGACCTCTTCTCCTCTAATATCTTTTAACATTTTGAAAACCACTGTTATGAATTAAACATATTATGTATATTTTACAAAATTTAAAAATGATTTGGATTTTGATTTAAGGGATATTCTTGTTTGTGCTGTGATAGAAGTTTTCCATGGCAACGAGGTGGACTCCCTCGGGCATTATCGTATACAGTCGGTTTTGGTCCGATCGTGACCGATCCTTGCCGAAAGGCTGACCTGGACTAATTGCATTTGTGACGGCGCGCAAGCATTACGACGAAGGATAACTCTATCTTGGCCCGGACGAGACGAACACTGAACCGGTACAAGCTCCGGTAAAGATTCCGGTTACGGTGCGAGAGCGCAAGACACGACGATATTATTTTTTTTTACTATTTATTTCTTGAAGGATCTTTTGGTGGAGAATAATCTCTTTTATAAATTTGTAATTTATTTCTGACAATATTATTTTTTGATAGAATACTAAAAATAAAAATTATTTATATATATATATCACAATTTTGTAATTTCCTGCTTCCCTAATTATTTTAAACAAAAAAGCTTCGAATAAAAGTTTTAGGGCATAAAATTCTGAATCTAAGCCAATAAACAAAATTAACTTTGCATGCTTCGTAACGGCACAAATTAGATCTGAAAATGACAAAAATAGCCTCAAAACTATCGATAGCCATGGAATTGAAACAAAATGAAACAAATGTTTGACGTATAATCTGTCAAAATAATTTCTTTATTTATTATGTCATTTATTTTGACAGATAAAACGACAAACATTTGTTTAATTTTGTTTTAGTTCCATGGCTATCAATAGTTTTCAGGCTATTTTCGTTATTTTCAGATCAAATTTGTGCCGTTGCGAAGCATGCAAAATTAATTTTGTGTATTGTATTAGATGCAGAATTTTATTTCCTAAAACTTTTATATGAAGCTTTTTTGCTTAAAATAATTAGGGAAGCAGGAAATTACAAAATTGTGATTTTACATGTTAAATCCCTATGCTCGAGAGTTGCGTTCACCATCCTGTATATATATATATATATATATATATATATATATATATATATATATATATATATATATATAATATATATATATACCTCATGAAGAAAGTGTTATTTCTCCCTCAGGTGCTTTAGATTCCTCGCCTTCGGCTCAGGAAATGAAATGACACCTTTGTAAAAAATATCTTACTTTCTTCCTTTGATATATAAATAACTATTGCTACCCATATTTCTGAACTAAAGTTCCTAAGAAATTTATATGTCAAGCAAACAAGAAACGCATCAAAACATACATACATACATACGTATTTTATTTATGCTACTCTGTATAACAGGAACTTAATCCCAATTTCAGTACAGGATCCGAACTCACCAAGCGACACTGTATTAATTCATATATTTTTAGTTTGACCAAGGCCAAGGCCATTGTCAGTGTCACTAAAATGTTTATTTGCTTGTTCCTTAGTAACCATCAACTTTACTTTGGCAACGCATTAAAGCATAAATGTGAATTTTTCATAGTAGTCGTAGGAAAAATTGTTTATTATTCTCAAGTGCAGATTTCGCTCTCAATATGACTTACCATCATCATTGTAATCAACCGTAATTCCATTGTTATTTTTCATATAAATAGTCGCCATTTCAAAAGTAAGAAACAGCGTTGCAAGTGTAATGTTTTTCTTGTAATAAAGCTTCATATTCTTGAGAAGCCGCAAATTGTATTCAACGAGGAGTTTTATTTTTTATTTATGTTTATATTCTGTTGCCCTTAGCGATTGTAATGGAGAACGAGTGAAACCATTATGATATCAATAAAGCGCGGGACTTGTGTTTAAGCACACATTATCGACATGAAGGCGAACAGCGACTGAAATTCCACAAGTAACCCTAAGAATTTACACAATGGATCTAAAGGAATTTAGTTTCTTTCATCTTTCGCTTTCACAATTCTAAAAAGTTTTTGTTGTAAATCTTTTTTTCAAAATAGATCAATTCTATATCTCGAAAGAGTCGAAAAGCTTTTTCTTGTAATATACATGGTATTCCGGACCATATAGAATCGGTTGATATTGCTACTTAAAATTCTAAAAACTACCATTCGGTTTGAAAGGTAGACTTACTACATTAAGGGGGTTGAATACTTGTCATCCAAATATCGAAAAACAATGTTTACTTGTTCTATTTTAATTAACTTTAAACGTAAGATTGTTTCCTACAATTTTATCCAAGATATTTTTCAAAATTTTGTCCTCAATTTTTTTCTTTTGTCGTTAAACGTTTATCTAAATTTTTCGTGTTAACATTGACATATAACACAAAAATTTAAAAATTGATATTAGACAAAAGAACAGTGTTCAATTTTCTCCTAGAAAATTGTAATCTATTTAGCATTTTTTGCAATTAGAATAAGAAATCATAAATACATTTCCTTACCGAGATCTGCTTCGGCAGAGTACCAAACTCAGTAATAGTTAAGAGGCGTGATGATATATTTATTTTTATTATTACAATTTTGTTGCGTAAACGAAAAAGTTTTAGTTAATAAAGAAATGTGTACTTTCTCTTTCATTGGCTGTCATTCCAAGATGAATGTAATGATTTACTCAATGATGGATCCACAGAGGGTGTCATGGGGGCCATGCCTCCCTCTTGAACTTATTAATAATTTTTTTTTAGTTCTTTATAAGTGTTATTATTATTTGAGTTTGATAACATTTATAGAAATAAAATTGTTGAAAAATTTTGTAATACTCTACAACAACTTTGAAAAGCATTCAAATTTGCATTTTCAAACAGTTTCCGAGTTTATCAAACTGTTTAACATTTAAAAACTAAGAACAGAATACAAAATACATACAAATATATATACCACAAACAAATACAGAATTAAATAAATATAAATAAATATATCATCACGTCTTATACCAATTACTGGGTGTGGCACTCTGCCAAAGCAGATCTCGGTAAGTGATATATTTTTGCGCGTGAAGTGCGGTTACCAGTCGTCAAATCACGGCTCTCAAAGATGTTAGTGGTGGAGGAGCCACAGGGGTAGCTTTTGAAATTATGAAAATTGTTTGTCGCCTGTGGGAATCGAACCAGGGTTCTCAGGATCCACAGGCCAACTTCATACCACTGAGCTAGCCACCCCATAAATAAATATAGAATTGTATATCAGTATTATATGTTTCCCTTAAAAAAAAATTCAAAATGCCCCACCTTCTTGAATATTATCTAGATTTGCCCTTGGATTGACTTCAAATTTTATCTGTGTATTAACAAAATACTTGTATATGTTTTATTACAATTTAATTTAATTTTCTTACATACTACACGAGAAATAAAACTGCCAAATAAAACATCAAACAAAAAAAATTGCTTCGGGCCAACTAATATGATGTAGGGCTTGTATACAACCACCTTAAAAACCTACTTTCGAAGTGACCATCAAAACATCAAAATGATTATTCCCAATAAAATATGTCATTCTTGTTGAAAAGCTAAAACGTCTTGTCTTCCTTGTTGAGATTCTGCGCATCTTCTTACATTTTCCTGGAACATTTGCTTTCCGTTTTGTAAACATTTTCACGCAAGCACGAATTGTAACCGGCGCGAAAATCTTATCAAGAGTGAAACTAGCGTAGCAACAACATCACCTTGACATGCGACATGCAACAGCCGCCCCGCAGTTTTTATATCAGCACCAACAGAACATGCTTAATGTAAACTCTGCAATTCAACATCAAAGCTTCTCATTATCCTTACAGCGACATGGAAACAAATTAGGTTACATGTTAACGAACACGAAAAACGTTTCTTTATACGAAATAAATTGCAAGGAACATGTAGATGGCGCCGAAATTTAACATATATTTTTAACAGTTTCGTCCGGTATTTCAAACTCCTGACAAGGTTTCTAAATAATAAATAGCACATTATAAAATAGCGCATCACGAAACTACAGTCAATTAAATAAATAGTTATTTATGTACGGAGGGTGAAAACGGATGTTTCTGGCCCGTCGCATGATTATCAGCACGAGGCGCAAAGCGCCGAGGGCTAATAACATGCTCAGGGTCAGAAACGCTAATTTTAACCGTGCTACACACAATATTTTATACACATCAAAATAATATACAGGATGGTGAACGCAATTCTCGAATATAGGGATTTAACATGTACAATTATAATTTTGTAATTTCCTGCTTCCCTAATTATTTTAAGCAAAAAAACTTAGAATAAAAGTTTTAGGGCATAAAATTCTGCATCTAAGCCAATAAACAAAATTAACTTTGCATGCTTAGTAACGGCACAAATTAGATCTGAAAATGACAAAAATTGCCTCAAAACTATCGATAGCCATGGAATTGAAACAAAATTAAACAAATGTTTGACGTATAATCTGTCAAATTAATTTCTTTATTTATTGTCATTTATTTTGACAGATAAAACGACAAACATTTGTTTAATTTTGTTTTAGTTCCATGGCTAACAATAGTTTTCAGGCTATTTTCGTTATTTTCAGATCAAATTTGTGCCGTTGCGAAGCATGCAAAATTAATTTTGTTTATTGGCATAGATGTAGAATTTTATGCCCTAAAACTTTTATACAAAGCTTTTTTGCTTAAAATAATTAGGGAAGCAGGAAATTACAAAATTGTAATTTTACATGTTAAATCCCTATGTTCGAGAGTTGCGTTCACCATCCTGTATATGTTCAAAAGATTAAAATATGTAGATAGATTATATGTCAAAGTGACATTTTGCAGAATCAAGTATTCACAATAAACTAAAATTATCATTTTATTTATGTATCCATAGGAATTATTTTGTATGGCCCTAGGACCAAAAAGAAGTGTTTAAGTCCGCTTTTTAGGGCTAAAACACATTAATTTCGAATCGTTTGTGGATAAAATAAAAAATATATCATCATGCCTTCTCCCCATTACTGAGTGTGGCACTCTGCCGTAGTTTATCTTTGTAAGTGATATATTTATGCATGTGAAGTATAATTACCAGCCGTCAAAACATGACCCTCAAAGATGTTAGTAGAAGGGGAAGCCACATGAGTAATTTTAATGTGGTAAAACTGCAAATTATTGTCGAAATAAATGTTCTTTTCTGCAATATCTAAAATGATATACTATAGATTTAAGATATGGGGTGGCTAGCTCAGTGGTATGAAGTCGGCCTGTAGATCCTGAGAACTCTGGTTCAATTCCCACAGGCGACAAACAATTTTCATAATTTCAAAAGCTACCCCTGTGGCTCCTCCACCACTAACAGCTTTGGTGGCCGTGATTTGACGACTGGTAACCGCACTTCACGCGCACAGTATATCACTTACCAAAATCTGCTTCGGCAGAGTGCCACACCCAGCAATGGGTAGAAGGCGTGATGATATATTTATTTATTTATTTACATAGGTTTGTGTATGTCAAAATGACATTTTGCAGAATTAAGATATTTTGTAAAATCAAGTATTCACAATAAACTTAAATTGTCATGTTATTTATGTATTCATAGGAATTATTTTTTATGGCCCTAGGGCCAAAAAGAAGTGTTTAAGCTCGCTTTTTAGGGCTAAAACACATTAATTTCGGCCAGTTTGTGCATAAAATAAAAAAATATATCATCATGCCTTCTCCCCATTACTGGATGTGGCACTCTGCCGTAGCTGATCACTGTAAGTGATATATTTATGCATGTGAGGTATAATTACCAACCGTCAAAACACGGTCCTCAAAGATTTTAGTAGAAGGGCAGCCACAGGAGTAATTTTAATATGGTGAAAATTGCCAATTGTTGTCGAAATAAATATTCTTTTCAGCAATATCCAAAATGATATACTATTAATCGATGTATTTAAGATATGGAAGCTTTCATCACTGGTTATTTTAATAACAGTATTATATTAAAGATTATAGAATTTTCAGCAGGGAAAGCGAAAATTCTTTTATGAAAAAGACATAAATTTATGAGAGGCTGTCAATTCTCAGTATAATAGGAGCTACAAAAATATAAAATAATTTTTTAGGTTAAGTCAAAGGTCTTATACTTTACGTTCACGCCAGTTACATTCCGTACCATAATTCCCTAAGTTAATACATTTTAAGGGATTATAATATTTCTGTGCTGCGTAAAATTAATGACGCCATATAAATTCGGGTTTTTAAGTCGTGGATACGCGACTACAGCGCCACAGCGCTCCTTTGTTGAGAGATAAGAACCTTGCCTCGTAAAAAACATTACCTACACACCAAAGGACAAATTAAGAACAGGAGCCAATTGGATAAAAGCGCATCTGGGACTTCTGCGAACACGACTTTGAAGATAAGACGATGTGTATGCTTTTACGCACAGTCCAAATCGAGTAAAGAAATGATTTATTAGGATGACATACTTTCAAGAAGAAATAATCATCATAAGAGGATTTCACGACAAACTTCTTGCTAAATTAAAACGAGGATCTGAAATATATTTTGAGCTAAATTAGAATAATAATGTTTCAGAGGTTTTGAATGTCGCACGAAAACTGTAAATAAGTTTTTTTTTAAACCGGCAAGAAAGTGCCTACTTTCCTGACAAACTTTAGTATGGATAGTAAATTCACAAAAACAGTCATGTAATAGTATATTACGTAACAAGCATCGAAAGTGTAAGATAACGTGCGAGTGTACAAATTGAAAAACGAGGCGTTTCGACGAGTGATTTAAGTACACAAGCACAGTTATCACACTTTCGAGCGAGTTAAGTACACTATTTTTCAGTCGATCACAAAATATTTCCTAAAAAAGTTTACAAGAGCAATGTTGTTACACTTTGACAGCTGATGCGTTTTTGTAGATGAGCGTTGACGTTTGACGTTTGAGGTTAGGTATTGTGCCACTGTACTAACCATATTGTCAAAATATTAAATAATGCTAAAATATTAGTAAATAAGTAATTATTAATTTTTTTAAATAAAATTTATCTGTGCAAATGTGTTGAAAAATCTGCCAAAACTTCAATCCAAATAATGATACAAATTCTGTTAATTTATTTTATTATTTTCTTTCGTCGTAACGCCATCTGTTGTCAATCAGTGAAACTTCACCTGATATGTTAGAAGTGTACGTTATGCTAACATATCAGTGTATGCTATGTTCAACTTTTCGTAGTAGTTTATGATGTTGTTATGGTTACTTTCTAAGTGGTCTTCTGAAAAGTACGTATCCAAGGCTACAACAAAAATAACAGTCTAGTAAAGTACAAAACAGTCTGTAAAGATTTTACCTGACTGTTGTTTTTGTTGTAACCTTGAATAAGTAGTTTGTTGTCAATACAATTCATATAAAAAAATTGAAACATTTTGAATTATTAATGATTAAATATTAATAAAATAAGAAAAAAAAGGAATTTTTTTTTTATTTATTTATTCATTGCTATTCAGCAGTTTGCGATTTTTGTCGATATATGGCACCATGGGTTGCTCCGTAGCTCTCGTGTCATGTTACCGGCTAACATAGTTTAACATCCGTCAGTTCAGCTTAAAAAAGTATCACAATTCACTAGCTCCTAGTTGGTGTAGTTGGATAGTTGATCGCACCATACTGATGAGTTCCTAAAGGACGAAACGCGTCTATGGTTAAAGCTGAACTGACCAGCCTTTGATGATGACCTAATAAGTTGATTCAAATGTGCTGTAATGTTGTGGAACTTTGACAAGTGTTGGAAAACAAATTTTTCCCTTTTTTTCTTATTTTATTAAGACTTAGTTCCACATCGCAATTGCAATTTGACTTTGTTTTATTTATTCATTGACAATTTGTCTTTATATTGATTAAATATTAATGAAATTAAACGGTACAGAAAAAATTGTATACATAACACGTCAAGAAAGTGTTTTTACTAGACTCAGCGGACTAAAATACAAGGCATTCGGCCTCGTATTTCAAACAACCGCTTCGTCAAGTAAAATATCACTTTCCTGACTTATTATGTAATATATTATTTCCGTACTAAAATTGGTCTGAAAAGGAGGGACTGTTTTGCCGATTTCAGGAAAAAATGACAATTGCGTCTGAGTAGTTTGGATTCCACTATACGAGTAAGCTAATGTAATTGGGATTCAGTGTTGTGCAAAATAAATAATAATAGTATCTTTTATGATAAAGGAATATTGTAATAATCTTTTGTGAAATGTTAAATACTGTTTGAAGTTGTAAATCAGAATATATTTGTAAAAGATAACAAAAATCTAATAAAACATTCAGCGAAAGATATTTGGGAGTAGGTAAATTCGCTTTGTGAAATTTAAATGTCTGGCATTCAGTATCAGAGTTGTATCAGAGGAATTCTCGACGGATTACACTTACTTTCTTTGCGTAACAGTAAGCCGACCGACTTGAGATGCGGCGGCAACATTCTAATAGCGTTTTTTCATATCGATTTGGTATTCCGCGGTCGTGTGCGGTATGTGCGGCGTGTGCTTGTTCGAACGCAGATGTCGTTCTCCCGGAGTCGCCCGGAATCTACCGGAATAAAATTACTCGGCTATGATGTCTCAGTGAAAGTCGCGACGAGTATTTTAGAAACCTCCGCGGAGAAAATTCACTAGAAGATATATTTATAACCGTTAATGTTCGATGGAAATATATTTAAAGTTTTTTATTTGATATATTCTAGGAATATTTTTTTTATTCTGCTCTTTAAAAGGAATTTAATCCCAATTTCAATACAGCGTTCGGACTCACAGAGCCGTAGTATGTAAACTGAACTGACGGATGTTAAGAATACTAATGAAGGTATCATGACATGAGAGCTACGGAGAACCATGCAGTACCATCTACCGACAAAAATACCGACATAGTACCACAGTTCACTAGCCCTTAGTTGGTCTAGCTGGATAGTTGGTCGCACCATACTGATGAGCTCCTAAAGAGCGAAACGCGTCTATGCTTAAAGCTGAACTGACCAGCCTTTAATGATGACCTAATAAGTTGATTCAAATGTGCTGTCATTTTAAGGAACTTTAACAAGTGTTGGAATTTAATTTTGTTTTTCCTGTTTTTCTTATTTTATTAATAATAATTTTTAGTTCAAATTTTAACTTCGTTTTTAATATATAAAAGTAAATAATAGTACAGCACCAAGTAAGTTTGTATAAAACAATAACTCCTAATTTATGAGCAATCTTAGTTTGTTTTCTAAATACATTCATTTAAAGTAAAAAAAATTCAATTTAGAATAACAAATTTATATTCTTTATGCCTGTTTATTAACCACATTTTACTGACAGCGATGCCGTCACTTAAGGTAGTACTAGCGTGAAAAAAAATTTGCAGATCTGAATGAAATTTGGCGCACGTAAACATTGGATAGTCATACGCATCCTGTTAAAATATGAAATAAATTTTTATCGTCTGTGAACAAATATAATCGCTTGTAAAGTTGAGTTCTTATACACGGGGCTTATGGCGATCATCAGTCAGAATCGCACTTATTTGGTTTGTGTACCTCTAAAATTATGCAGTTTCATTTGAAAAACAAGTATGATGTTCTAGAACTATCCATGTATATTGTATCAGAAGGAGAAAGTTTTTTATCGTTTAGTAATGGATATATAGCCATGCAAAGCCTTGTTTTTAACGAAAAATTAAGGCTCCCAATTTATTATGGCAACACCACACGGTGGTATGGTATTTGAAAATTCACTAGACCAACAACCTGTTAACAATTCATGATATTCAAACCATAATAGGTATAAAACACCTATTTTATTCAATTTTTATTTTACCGTCACACTAGTACTACCTTAACACTAATTTAACAAAATTTCTTTGACAGTCTTTCAGGCTGTTTTTTCCATCGAAAACGTGTCTTACTTTAGGCTTTTTAGAACCAAGTAACCCTAGTTATAGGCCAATACTTTAGCGCACTCCACAATTAAATTTTATGACCATAATGAAGTAGATTCCAACCCTGATCCTCAAACCATCATCTCAACACGCTCTTAGTTGAGGAAGACACTCAACACTTAGCGGTAATAATTTCATCACCAGTGTTGAATATTTAGAGTAATTACGTGAAGAGGGCAGCATTCCGTCACGTGTTTAATTAGGGTGAAAATATTTAGCGTTGAATTCTGCAACACCACAGCACATTGCCTGCAAATCCGAATCTGTGGTCACCACCCCCTCGCCTCACCCTCTACCCCCTTGAAATAGCAGCCCCATAATCACTACTACAAGTGGTTTTATCCACTAACGAAGCTGTTATATTCGGTTGTTCTCTTCCATGCTTATGTATAATAACATAATGGAAAATGATCCCTTTTCATTTGTTTCTGTGAAATATGAACCCTGAACGCATTTGTTAATTAATTATTAAATTAATTGAAATAAATGCGAATTGTGGAGCTGATGAAACGTGTCTAATGGATCGAAGATTTCATTAAGAGCGAGTTATTAATTGTTGAATTTAGTGAATTATTACTCGATGTATATTCTAATGAAAATTGTTTATTGGAGGAAGGGGAAGTTCTACAATAGGGCGTTGAGGAAATATTTTGAAAAGTGTGTGTGTGGGCTTCAGACACGAGCTGCCGTCACAGAGAAATTCACGAATAAAACGTGAAACCACGTTACATTATTATTTATTCTTTTCCTCGTATTTTTTATGTAATTTTTCATCTTTCCAACAAAACATTTTTGCTGAAACTCAAGTTTGGTTATCATAAAAAAAGCATACAGAGGGAAAAATACCCTCCTGAGTAGCATATACGTTTATTATTTGTATTTGATAACAAAAATATGTATATATTGTTAAGAGGATTGTCCGTGATAACAAAGAAAAAAACTGCGTTAAATACAGGGTGTTCAATTTAGTTGTGCCACTATTGCTATATCGAAAACTATAAATGCTGCAAGGTTTCTTAAATTAGCAAAGAAATTCCATTTTGTAAGACTATTACAAAATTAAATTTCTAGATTTTCAGTCATATGAATAACTTTGAAGTTTGATAAATTTGAAGTATATGACAGAAAAATTCGGGAGACGCCCGGACTCGAACCGAGGACCTTCAGCTTGCCGGGCTGTTGCTTTAACCATCAGCCCGGCAAGCTGAAGGTCCTCGGTTCGAGTCCGGGTGTCTCCCGAATTTTTCTGTCATATACTTCAAATTTATCAAACTATTACAAAACTATTAAAAAATTTATATTTTGATTAATGGTTCTCAAAATACGGGATGCAACTTTCTTATTTTAAATGGGAACCATTTATTTTTTATTTACTTGTTCAATTCAGTATTTTTTTCGTGTACATCAATTCCATTCCCATTTGTGGCGATTACAGCGCCATCTGTGAACAAAAATAACTTGATTCGTAGATCAAATTAATGTAAAATTTTCTGGAGATTCCAAATCTGCAATAAAAAATGGATGTTCCCATTTAAGATTACAAAGTTGCCCCTCCCCCCACCCTCTGGAGGCGGTGGTGGGGAGTCAAGTTTGGTATCATTGGATAGATTTTTGAAAAATATTTGACATTTTTTTTGTCGTTTTTCGATCCTTAATGTATTTCGCAAGATATTTAACCGTCCCGGAACTTTTTCTTCATCCGGTATATACATATATATATATATATATATATATATATATATATATATATATATATATATATATATATATATATATATATATATATATATATATATATATATATATATATATATATATATATATATATATATTGGAGAAAACAAGATCTCATTTTTCTTTGATTTTGCAGATATTTTAGAGACTTTTAGTGTGTCTAGTAGTCTCTAATAAATAAAATAAAAATAAATATATCATCACGCCTTTTACCCATTACTGGGTGTGACACTCTGCCGAATCAGATCTCGGTAAGTGATATATTTATGCGCGTGAAGTGCGGTTACCAGCCTTAAAATCACGGCCCCCAAAGATGTTAGTGGTGGGAGAGCCACAGGGATAATTTTAAATTGATGAAAATATTTTGTCGGTTATGGGGATCGAACCAGGCTTCTTAGGATCCACAGGCCAACTCGGATATCACTGAGTCATTACCCCATATAATAAATTGTAAATTAATAATAAAAAATAATGACATATATACTAATTTATGTCTTGTATGGTACTTAGGGGTAAAAGCGGTCCATTATTTGTATATTCTTGTTCAAAATAAATTATTAAATGAAGAATCAACAATAGACATTTCTTTGACAAATTTCTTCCCTTCGACATTGTTATAATATAGCTTTTTAAAAGTAATGTAGGTGATAGTCAAAGACATTAAACAGATTTTTTGATGTTTGAAACAACTGATCATGAATCTGACAGATCAATGACAACAGAAATTATGTGTCATGTTATCGTGCAAATTATAAAATAATTGTTAAAAAAGAAAAATAATTATTTTCAAAACATGAATCGATAGTAAATATAGCTACTGTTCAATATTCTTATATACTCGTAAGATTCGTGTTTCAATGCCTTTTTTTTAAATTGTCATTTAAAATATTACACCAGTTTCTTATGATTTTATTAAGTTTTATCAGCATGGATGACGACAGTCGATGTTTAAAACGTTTTCAGTATAGTAACTAAGTTGGGCTACTTCGTTAAAACTTTTTGTTTTATATTATTATGAACAAATTACGTTTTTCTGGCTTATTTTTGGCCTATTTATTTAGTTCAAAATTTTAAGAATTGACGTCTTTCACAATTGTGTTGAAAATGGTCTTGTTCCACGACCGAAACGTCCACGTTTTATAATTATGAATACATAGTTCAATTTTTGTCTTTGTATTATTTACCAATACTGGATTTTGAAGGCCTTCCTTTACATCTTGAAATAAATAAAAGAAGAGATGATAAATGATCAGAAGTTAATGCAATGATTATGAGAATGAGTTTCCGGATGAAACAACATTACCCTACAATCAGTTAACACTTTTAAATCACCGTCATAAACATCCCACCCTCAGCAAATCCACCCTATAAAATCCAGCAATCAACATCTCTGTCAAATCACAATCATCGTCCGTTATCTGGTCAGCCGAGTCGGTTTCCCTGGCGGCTCGGTTCATCGCGCAATCCACTGGTATCTTTTTTACGCGGGTTCTTTATTACTGGTGGCCTGCGAGGGCCAAGGGCGCGACGACCAGCCTTTCATCATAATAAATCTTCGTTTTTAATCAGCAAGACTGACGGAACACGGTGAAATTAGAGCTTGTAAACTAACAATGTGTTGTGTGGATGTTTTCGCATCCGCCATTCACCATCGCCATTCGCCAACCGTTGCTGTAGCTTTTCAATTACGGTTCAAATGAATGCAATAATTTTCAGGTGTCGTTCATAAATTTTGTTGCAGGTTTTGCGTTAATTTACGCGATACGGTGACGATTAACTGATTTGGATTAATTGTGACATGGTTGCAAGCTCTTGATTTACTGTTGACTTTTTTGGATCATGACTTCAATCTACATTCGTTTTAAAAGCGGTTTAATTGATTCACAAAATCTCTCTGCTTATAATTAATTTAAATCATAATTTAAAATGGGGTAATGGCTGATAAACTCAATTCCCTGTTTGAAAACGATTACGTCTCATTCGGTGTCCATGTGATTCAAGATTTTGTACTTAAAACGTTTACATTGGTATTTAATTGACATTTTTAAAACATAATCTAAAATTTAAATGTCAGATTAAAATATTTATTACCTACTGTATAAATTTTAAGTAGTTTATAATGAAACCAAATACTGTATATATTAAATAATAACCAAATATAAATTTATCTTATCCCACGAAATATATTACCTACCTTATTGAAATATGTAATTTTGTAAAATAAAACTCAAAGAAATATACATTTTTATATGTATTATTATTATATATATAAATAAATAATATATGAAAATACAAAATACATTGCACATTACCTCTTGTACTACAGTTAAATGAATTAAAGGTCCTCGATTATCTAACTCCAACGCAAAATAATCATTAAGATGACAAACGCATTTCTGCATTTGATTACCCAAAATTTTATAAGCCATTTCTTATTTCTCAGTCTTTATTTATGTATCAAAAATGTCACAAACTTAGAAATGACTGGCGAGAAAATAACAAAATCATGAAAAAAAATCGTGTTAAATTTAAATATCAATAAACTTTGTTGCATTAGCTTTGGACACATTAATTAAATTGCATCCAACTATATACATGTTATATAATTAATGTTATTTAATATTATAATACCTTTGTACTCATTGATTCTTTTTGGTATATTTTTTTGTATGTATTAATTAGGTTAAGTGGAAGAGCAGCTGTTAGCTGAACTTTGCCTAATAAAAGTATTATTATTAGTATTACCTCTTTAAAAATTTTCAAAAAGTAAAAATCGCTAGAAATTTGTTTATAAGTCAATTCGGACGCGAGGAATTCAATGCCGTTGTGCGAATGTTCATATGTTGTTCAGTTTTTAAGATATAACCTCCGGAAAAGTTTAATTTTCCAAAAAAATTACCTCATCATGTTCTCGACTCTCCCGAGGCTATATCTCAAAAACTAAACAAGATATGAAGATGCGCTCAACAACATTGAATATCTCGTGCTTTAATTGACTTGTAAACAAATGTTCAGCTTTTTTTATTTTTCAAAAAGTTTTCACCAAAACTTTCTCATTGAGCAGTATTTGAACAATATCTCAAAAACTAGAAGACATATGCATTTGGGGATGTTATCTTTGAATTAAAATGATTTAGGATGTCAGAAATAAAAATTATAAATAGCCTAAGATGTCCTTTTCAAAAGACGTGATTATTATTAATTAAAAGAATCATGAATAAAAGTAATGGGGTGGCTAGCTCAGTGGTATGAAGTCGGCCTGTGGATCCAGAGAACCGATTCCCACAGGCGACAAACAATTTTCATAATTTCAAAAACTACCCCTGTGGCTCCTCCACCACTAACATCTTTGGGGGCCGTGATTTGACGACTGGTAACCGCACTTCACGCGCAAAAATATATCACTTACCGAGATCTGCTTCGGCAGAGTGCCACACCCAGTAATGGGTAGAAGGCGTGATGATATATTTATTTATTTTTATATGATTAAAAGTTTAATTAACAAATTGAAATGAACTTTTCAAATCACCAAATGTAAAAGTGTTCCACTAAAGCTGGCCCAACCAAAATTAACTTGATTGTAATGTTCGCCATTAGGGTCCAATAAAAAAACGTAACCAATTCGACTGACTGACATTGCCGCTTCATTTAAATGTACATCTCTACTACACAAGGGTCCGTCGGACTTCTTCTCATTAACCTTTCAATCTTCCATCCTTCTTCCTCTTCCATCATCCTGGTATAGTTGGTAAGAGATGGATAGACGTACTTTTAGTTTCATTTTTGTCTGGAGTAATTAAGAATTCTATTGGTTTATTGAGAGGCAATTGAATGACTTGGACTAATTGAATAATTAAGTGGTTGCTGTTGATTTTTCGAAATGAAATTAAGAAAGATTTGAATTATTTCCCTGCAAATATTTTTATATGCAGGAAATTATTTTTTTTGGTAGAATCTTCATCTGCACAGATTTTTAATTATTTCCTTAATTGGGAAATTCATTATTAAATAGTACTTCAAGATAATTGCCAGCGAAACAAGTGAAATAAGATAAAAATCAACAAAATGACTTTTATGCACAATCGGGCTGAAAAGCATGTGTTTTAGCCCTAAAAAGCGAGCTTAAACACTTCTTCTTGACCCATGGGCAATACAAAAATCATTCCTATGGATACATAAATAAAATGACAGTTTTTCTTTATTGTGAATACTTGATTCTGCAAAATGTAATTTTGACATATAACCTATGTACATATTTTAATCTTTTGAACATATAATTAAATGTTATTTTGTTGTGCATAAAATATTGTACGTACCACGGGTGAAATGAGCGTTTCTGATCCTAAGCATGTTATTAGCCTTCGACGCTTTGCGTTTCGCCTGTTTTCACCCTTGGTATATACATGACTATTTTAGTACCTTCCTTCCAACCGTTTAAAAAATTGAATATAAATTTTAAAATAATTTTTCGTTATTACTTACACTTTTCCTACATGTTACACATACTAGTATTTTACTTATAAACATCAAACAACCAACAAGGCATAAAATTATTGCGTTGTTTTGATAAAAACATGTGATGATAGCGTAACCATGGTTTGTTTTCACAAGCGTACTATACAGGAAAACTTTGCCAGAGGCCGTAAAACATATTTCCGGACTGTTATTTCTCGTAGCCTACCAACAACACTATAATACAGGAATAATGTACTTTGAGGACAAAAACACACCGGAAAGAAGTCAGTTTTCATCCGATCGAAAATATCACTTATGACAGTTTTTTTTGCTGTTTTGTAATTGTTGACAGTTTTTATGTATCCATGAATACTCTCTTACTTTATTGCTCGACGAGCGACAAAATCTTATTACCGCTCGGCGTGCGGTAAACATCAATTTTCAGCACTCAACTGAGAGGCCTTCTATCTGCTTGGTCGTCAAAAAAAAATTATTATAACAATTTCAACTTTCAACTTCAAAACTAAAATAAATAAATAATTATATCATCACGCCATTTACTCACTCTACCGAAGCAGATCTCGGTAAGTGATATATTTACTGCATGAAGTGCGGTTACCAGCGGTCAAATCGCGGCTCCTAAAGATGTTAGTGGAGGGAGAACCATAGGGGTAATTTTAATGTGATGAAAATTGTTTGTCGGCTGTGGGAATTGAACTGAGGATATCAGAATCTACAGGCAGACTTGATACCAGTCGTCAAATCACGGCCCCTAAAAATGTTAGTGGAGGGGGAACCATAGGGGTAATTTTAATGTGATGAAAATTGTTTGTCGGCTGTGGGAATTGAACCGAGGATATCAGAACCTACAGGCAGACTTGATACCAGCCGTCAAATCACGGCCCCTAAAGATTTTAGTGGAGTGGGAACCATGGGGGTAATGTTAAATAAATAAAATAAAATAAATATATCATCACGCCTTCTACCCATTACTGGGTGTGGCACTCTGCTAAAGCAGATCTCGGTAAGTGATATATTTTGCGCGTGAAGTGCGGTTACCAGTCGTCAAATCACGGCCCCCAAACATGTTAGTGGTGGAGGAGCCACAGGGATAGCTTTTTCAAATTATGAAAATTTGTCGCCTGTGGGAATCGAACCAGGAACCTCAGGATCCACAGGCCGACTTCATACCACTGTGCTAGCCATCCCATAATGGGGTAATGTTAATGTGATGAAAATTGTTTGTCGGCTGTTGGAATCGAACCGAGGTTCTCAGCCCCTACAGGCCGACTTGATACCACTGAACCACCAACCCAATAAAAAAACTGTGCAGAATAAATATTATAACCTTACTAAGCGTACGATTTACATTAAATCTATGCTATAAATCTGTTTAACAGACTTTAAAATAGTTTTATTTAACACCAAAAAAAGTTTGAAGCCCCAAATCTCTCTAGGGCGTATGAAAAACATACTTTAAAAGTGGTTTAAACAAAAATTTGCAACTACCCTAGTGAGGAAATTCTTGAGGGCGTGATAAGTTCCTCAACACCTTTTATTCGCTTTTCTTTGAAGATTTTCGTCAGGTTCGCTAAACAAAAAGCCAGGGACGGCGACAACTTTGATCACTTTGAAAATTCCTCACACTTTCAAGTACTTATAAGACTCAAAGGTGTTATGCGAGAAACGGTGACAGGAAAATAAATAAGTCTCTCGATGATCAATCAATACCTATATTAATGTATCTTGCCGTCGAACGCCAACGAGCAGTTTTAAACGTTGTTGATAATATTCTCAACAGGTAACACGGATTAATGAAGATATTGTCAAGGATGTATCCTGTGAATTTTAAACACAGAGAGTTAGAATAGGATATATCCTGGAGTACCTAATATCATATTTAAATATGGCAGTACAGTGGTGTAGATAGCGTTACCGCATTCGAATTCGAAGAACCCGAGTTTGTATCACACTCAAGCTTCATATATACCGGGTGACCCATTTTAAATAATCCACTGGAATATCTCGAAAAATATGCATTGGACAAAATAATATTTCAAACAAAAGTGTATTGGTTTGAGGGGGCTACCCGATGCTGTAATAATTTCCCCTCTCCCCACCCCCACGGGGTCAGGGAGGGGTGTAACTTTGAAATTTTGAATACGGACCCCCACTTTTTATTCCAGATTTGGATTCTACGCAAAAAAAGAAGTTATGTTTGTCAAAAAAAAAATTTCGATTTGCAATAGATGGCGCTGCAAATGGTAAAATTCGATTTTTTAAATAATTGAAAGGTCGGCTCGTACAACGTTAAAATTAACATTGAAAACCTATGTTAGTTTACAACGTTGTTCGAACCGACCCTTCAATTGATTCCTGTTAAAATACAACCGTTAAGTTTTAAACTTTTTAAAATTTTAAAATGTAGATTGTACAAGTAAACGGTAAACTCTAAACTATAGAAGAAAATAAGAAGTTTGGAAATTGAAACCTCCTCGTGGTGTACATCGGGCAACGCTAATGCCGGCGGTAAAACGATGTTCCTTTCAATGGTAAAAAATCATTGGTTTCAATCATCCTGCATGAAAAACCAGAAAAAAGTAACTTATCGATAAGAAATTGAATTTCACCATTTGCAGCGCCATATACGCAAATCAAAAAAAAAATTCAGACAAAACTTACTTCTTTTTTGCGTAGAATCCAAATCTGGAATAAAAAGTGGGGGTTCGTATTCAAAATTTCAAAGTTACATCTCTCCCCGACCCCGTGGGGGTGGGGGCAGGGGAAATTATTACAGCATCGGGTAGCCCCCTCAAAAACAATACACTTTTGTTTGAAATATTTTTTTGTCCGATGCATATTTTTGAGATATTCCAGTGAATTATTTAAAATGGATCACCCGGCATAAACTACCATACTACATAAACTAGATTTTAACAGTAACTAAATAAATATAATAAAATATCCAAACTGAATTAAATGTAGATTTAAATTCTCTGCAACTTTTATTCGAAATGTTTTCTTGTAAAGTAATCAGGGAAGTAATGCAACGCGGAAAATTTATTTCTGATGTTACTTATCATGGAGTAGTGTTCGATTCCTTTCACCCACTTGTGATTCTTAAGGGAAATATAAATATTTAAAATTTCGGGTTCAACATAAAAATGACGGGTGTAAAAAGCGATTATAATGAATAATTCTGATTGTTGATCTTCTTCGAAATATAAAGTCATAGCACGCAAGTTGTTGCGTGGCAGAGTGCGCGAAGTGATTTGCATTTGAATTGCGGGTTTTTTCATGGCATTTTTCGTTTTGTTGGATGATTTTTAATGAAATTCATATTTTTAATTCGCGGAATTCCTGCAACGCACTGCAAATCTCTGCCCGGAAATTGCAGTCCTGCTGAGTTGTGTGGAAGAATATAAAGAAATTTATTTTTATATAAATTAGAATTCGAAATGAACTCAATGCTCACGGGTTACTGTTCACCTGGTCCAGAATTTCTTATTTTTACATTAAGCCACCAAGGGTATATACTGCAAATGCAATTATAAAATTCTAAAATTTAATTTTATTTTACGTAAAAGTATTTTCTCTTTTGCTATTTCCTCATTATATTTTATTTTAAATTATTTAGTATGTATGTAGTAGTCAGAGCTGGGCAAGCTACTTAAAAAAAGTAGCTAAGCTACAGCTACAGCTATTCTTTAAAAAAGTAGCTAAGCTCCAGCTATAAGCTATATTTTGTAAAATATAGCTAAGCTACAGCTATAAGCTACATTTTGTAAAATATAGCTAAGCTACAGCTAAAAGCTTACGTTAAAGAGGCTGTTAAATTTTAAAGCTACTTTTTTCAATTATTGTGAATTAATTAAATTTGCCATTGTCATATGATCAGTTGATCAGTCTTTTGTTATAATGACTGTTATTGTTAATTTACTATTATGTACATAAATATAAAAAATCGCAAATGGACAAATGTACTGTTAATTTTTGATGCTATAATTTTTATTTATATTTGAATAAATTAACAGAAGACTCCTAAACAGTCAATGTTTAGTTCATCTAATATTTAATACAAAAGTAGGATAGGTTAAGAACAAGTGAAAAATAAGATGTGTTAATAGATTTTACACTATATAATAACTTGTTGTCCTACACTTATAGAAAACAATAAATAAAGTACAATTCAAATATCAAACAAAAATAAGTAGGTACTTCTTAATAAAAAGTAGTAGCTTTAAGCTACAAAAAGTAGCTTTAAAAATAGTTTCAGTTGTTATAACAATATTTTTAAACTAATGAAAATGAATAGTTCGCTACAAGCTACAGCTACATTTTTCACATTCAGCTAAGCTACAGCTACAGCTAAGATAAATGTAGCTAAGCTACAAAAGTAGCTAGCTACTGCCCAGCTCTGGTAGTAGTGAGCGCGATTTGAACTATTTGAACACATGACGTCATGCTTGATAGACGCAAATTAAAAATAGACGAAATCCAGGACTATCCTGTTTAAAACTTATATATAAGGTATGAACGCATTCATACATAAATAAAAACCACTTATTTTAAACACGATTTAATACTCGTTGAAACTTCATAGTAACAAATATTAATTATGCACATAACGATCGTAATCAGAAGCAGAAAAGTAAAAGTGATATATTAGTCTCGGTTTATTATCAACAATGAATGATATAATTATTAAAAAGTTATTTGTATTCCATGGGTTCGCTAAAATAGGGAAATTTGACAAGTGAAAAACAAAATCTTTTAAACAATACAAACCCTAAAAATAAGAAAAATTATGTAACAAATATGAAGTATTCCTGTCAGTAAATTTTTGTTACCTTTTGCAAAGGACATTCCATACCACCACCTCCAGATTTTTTGATGACTGGAACAAGGAATTTGAGTTCATTTCGAATCATGTCACAATAATTTCTTGTAATTTTCAAAGGCAACTCAATATAACTATTACTATAAAAACCAAATAATGCAAGTATTACCTACAAAAATAAAAAAATAATTATTAAATATTTTCCACTGTTCTGTAATTCAATAATTATTTGTTATCAATCGATAAATTAATGACAACCCTAAAGTACCGCAAAGGGTAACGCAATTGGAATGAAATAAGAAGATTATTTCATCAAATTCGCTATAATATACATATATAAAATAAGTAAGGAATATTGATATTATCTCCTAAAATAATCATTTCATCTAGAAAATTTTTAAGAAAAGGTTCTCGGGTTTACATATGATTCCGGATATTTTGGCGAGATCAGATATTTTTTATCGATACTCATTTTTTCCCAGTAAAGGCACAGGCGGACTTTGGCCTAGGCTAAAAAGCCAATAGCCTAGAGCCCAAAAATTTTAGGGCTCGGATTCAAGCTTTTAGTTTAAATAATAGAAATATACTTATATAGAGGGTGGTGACCGCGACTTTCGAACATGGGCATTTAACTTGTAAAATCATAATTTTATAAATTCCTGCTTCCCTAATTATTTTAAACAAGACAGCTTCAAATAAAAGTTTCAGGACATAAAATTATGCATCTAATCCAATAAATAAAATAAATTTTGCATGTTTCGTAACGGCACAAATTAGATCTGCAAATAACGAAAATAGCCTCAAAACTATCGATAGCCATGGAATTGAAACAAAATGAAACAAATGTTTGACGTTTAATCTGTCAAAATAATTTCTTTATTTATTATGTCATTTATTTTGACATATAAAACGTTAAATATTTGTTAATTTTGTTTCAATTTCATGGCTATCGATAATTTCGTTATTTTCAGATCTAATTTGTGCTGTTACGAAGCATGTAAAGTTATTTTTGTTTATTGGATTAGATGCAGAATTTTATATCCTAAATGGCCTGAAATAAATATTTTGCCTAGGGCCCGAAATATTTTAAATCCGCTTCTGAGTGAAGGTGACGGCATTTTTTTTAAATAGCATGTCATAGTTCGTTTTGATCCCTTTCGAATGAGTAATTATTAATCTATCTAAACATATAGATTAGATCACGGCCCCCAAACATGTTAGTGGTGGAGGAGCCACAGGGATAGCTTTTTTCAAATTATGAAAATTTGTCGCCTGTGGGAATCGAACCAGGGACCTCAGGATCCACAGGCCGACTTCATACCACTGTGCTAGCCATCCCATATACATTTTAAAATATAATATAATTATAATGAACATAAATGAATTGTAATACTTATGAGAAATCGAGAGTATAATGTTTAAAGATAACTAATGAGATCATTTCATTTGAAAAAAATAGATATTTGTTTAATTGAGTCTAAAAGTAATAGACTTACTGCCGCGGTTAGAATTTCATGAATCGATCCGAAACAGTAAATCTGTTTTTTTTACAGTTTTTTTTTTTTTTTTTTTTTCTGTGGCTTCTTTGGCGGACCAACTACCATAGGTCATATGCTATTTTACAGTTTTGAATATATCTTTGTAGCTATTATGTTATTTTTAATATGTGAATCGGTAGCTATGTACAAACAAATTTGATGGTTATAATTTCATGAATCTCATTCTATTTTTTTTTCAAACATGGGGATTTCAATGTAGAAATTTTCATTAGGCGATATCTCTTTATTTTTAGAACAGACGTGTAATGAAGAATAATATTCAGAATAAAAAATTGCATGCAATGCCTACTAAGTTTGTTGTTCAACTGTTTCTTATATTCGAATTATAAGCAAAAGAAAATACATTCTTCAAGGCAATAATACAATAACAATTATTTTGTTATTTTTGACAGATTTGATATTTCTTTTGATTTACCATTTTAAATATTGATTGTTTCTCGAGTCGGCCTGTGGATTTGAGAAGCCAGGTTCGATTCCCAGAGCCCACATTTTGCACTACATTAAAACTTGTGGCTTCCCCTCTAATAAGACTGTACTTTGAAGGCCATGATTAGATTGCTAGTACTGCACTTCACGCGGAAAATATTTCACTTACCGAGATCTGCTGCGGCAGATTGTTACACCTAGTGATGGGTAGAAGACGTGATGATATAATTGTTATTTTGGACAGATTTGATATTTCCTTTGATTCACCATTTTAAAAACTGATTTTTTCTCGAGTCGGCCTGTGAATTTGAGAACCCAGGTTCGACTCCCAGAGCCCACAAACCATTTTGCACTACATTAAAACTTGTGGCATCCCCTCTAATAAGACTGTACTTTGAAGGCCATGATTTGATGGCTAGTACCGCACTTCACGCGGAAAATATTTCACTTACCGAGATCTGCTGCGGCAGATTGTCACACCCAGTGATGGGTAGAAGACGTGATGATATAATTATTTTATTTTATTCTAATAATAAAAAATCTAAACAATTGTCAAATCTGTCAGATGTCTGAAACAATAAAGATATAATTTAAATTTAAATTAAGATAATTAATATTCCGTTCATCATTGGAGCTGCAAAACTAAATATCAAAATTTAAAATCGACGAAGGAAAACAATAATTTCTAATTAAATTTTCATGTGTGCTGACGTTGTTCTCGGTAAATTTGCTTCGCTAACTCTTTTATTTTGTTTGCTATGGCACTGAGCAAAGTAGCCATGATGAATTATTATTTAAAACGGTGTTTGGCGTTCGAATGAATAATTCTAATAATCCGTAGTAGACAGCGTGAGTATAAAGCCAGAATTTTAATTACGAAATGAGTAAACACACAAATCAGTGTAACACGCAAATCGCGAACAGAATTTCAAATAAAACACAACCAAAAAGTTGCAACACAAAAGTATCTCGCGTGTTGTCGATCCCGACAGGGGATTTTCAGCGCTGAAAAACTGAAAGGGTTAGTTAGAATATAGCATGAATAATAATGCAATTATCTCTAACGATGCGCAATAAACAAATCCGAAGTTTGAGTGACATTAAAAATTACAATCCCAATACTCAAAAGAGTTTTAGCTAGAATCTAACTAATCCAGAATTTTGAATTTGTCAAATTATGCTAAACCATATTTCCAACAAACTTTAAATAAACTTAAAAATAATCTTTCAACCATTTAATTTTCAGATAGTAAATTGAATTAACTTTTTAAAGTATAAATAAATAAATAAATATATCATCACGCCTTCTACCCATTACTAGGTGTGGCACTCTGCCGAAGCAGATCTCGGTAAGTGATATATTTTGCGCGTGAAGTGCGGTTACCAGTCGTCAAATCATGGCCCCTAAAGATGTTAGTGGTGGAGGAGCCACAGAGGTAGTTTTAGAAATTATGAAAATTGTTTGTCGCCTGTGGGAATCGAACCGTGGGAATCGAACCAGGGTTCTCAAGATCCACAGGCCGACATCATACCACTGAGCTAGCCACCCCATTAAAAGTATAAAATTAGCTAATCCAAAATTCAGGAATAGCTAAGACTTTTTTGAAAATTGGCTTTACAATAATTAAAAGAAACTAATGCACATCATTTTATAATGTACAACCTATATAATACGTGACTTTACCGGAGTCTTAATAGCCATGGTGCTGAATTATCTTTAAAATAATTAAATAATAATAATAACAATAAAAAATTCGGGTGAAAACAAAAATGCAGTCGGGAGTTATTTGGGTTAGCTGATAAGATAGTGTGAGTAAACTAGTGTTAATTTAGCTATAGCTTGTTTTATTATGTAAGCTACATAAAGTGGTGCAAGCGGCGCACGTTTATCAACTGTTATCTGAGGGTTGCTTCATCAACTGTTACCGGCAACGCAGTGTCACGGCCCAGACTAGAACACACTTGCCGTAACCTCCGACATCGAGGACATAGTACTTGCTTTTATTTACAAGAACAGGGTGAAAAATCCCTGAAAAATAAAACAGATGGTGCCACAATCGCAAATCTCATGTGACATTTGTGATGTACCATCTTTAACTAGAACGCATTAAAATTTTCAGACTGATATGTCATTCAAATCTGTTTTGACACCCATCGAAAGCAAGCAACCTTGAAGGTTTTTGAAAACATGGAAAAAAGTTAATTTCGTGTCTTGATTAAACATTATTTCTTGCGTGGAAAAAACATTACGCAAACCAAAGCATCGCTTGTTAAACATTATGGGGAGTCCTCACCATCGATTGGAACGATTCACAAGTGGTTTACTGATTTTCGTTGTGGTAGTACGTCCACAAAGGACGCCGAACGTTCTTGTCGTCCAATTGAGGTTACAACGCCAGAAATCGTCGATAAAATCCATGGTATGATATTGGACGATCGGCGAGTTAAAGTGCACGAGCTGGTTGAGGCTATGAGCATCTCAACCGAATGGGTACGGAACATTTTGCATAAATTTTTGGATATGAGAAAGCTACCTGCCAGATGGGTGCCGCATTGTGGACAACGCACAGGTCCGCAATCGCAATGGCAAAATTGCATGAATTGTGCTACGAATTGGTTCGTCATCCACCATATTCTCCAGATTTGCCCCCCTGCGATTTTTATCTATTTCCAAACTTGAAGAAATGGCTCGGCGGAAAGAGATTTGGCTCCAACGATGAGGTCATCGCTGAGACAAACGCTTATTTTGAAGGATTGCCAAAATTGTATTATTTGCAAGGGATCGAAAAATTTGAAAAACGTTGGATGAAGTGTATCTAGCTACAAGGAGATTATGTTTAGAAAATATGTTTTGACCAAATAAATCATTTCTTGTTTCATTTTTCAGGGACTTTTCATCCTGCCGTCGTATATGCAATTCGATGTGAGATAAAATTATTTGTTTCTTATCAGCTAGATTTTCAAATTTATGTGTAAAAATATATCACTTACTGTGATCTGTTACGTGCCATTCTCAGTAATAAGTAAAAGGCGTGATGATATATGTATTTCTTTAGTCAAATCACGGCCCCAAAGATGTTAGTGTAGGGGGAGCCATAAGAGGAATTTTAATGTGGAGAACCCCATTCATAATTCATAAATCTTAATGATACAGTCGTATTTACAATGGAGAGTTATACAAGAAAGCAGAAAGAGATATTAGTGAGAGAGCTATTTGACAGACCATGATCAACTAGAACACATGCACATGCCATTTAATCTGTATTGGATGTTAAAAGTATGCTCTGGTTAGTCATGGTCTATCTCACTAGTGCAAAATGTCTCTTTCTTTTGGTCCCCTTTTATCTCTCCTCGACGTGACATCAAATGTATAACTTGCCACTGAATTTCACTAAACGTTACTGTTAATTTCTACCACTGGATTTTCGCCGAAGGTTATTCGTTATCTATACAAGAGAAACCAGCATTTCACTCACACAAACGCCACGCACTTACTCTACACTATCACCCGTGCTAATGTGATTTCCAGGTTGGGGTAGGGTACAACGTGGTGAGCACCAAACATTCCTCTGTGCCTCGTTCATATAGTTAATCCTCCCTCCCTTTTTCATTCCGTATCAGCAACATCAAAACTCAATACCCCGCTTCGAGTTGTTCGCTTCTTTCACTTGCAGCGTATTGGTAATAGCCGGTCTCATTAAAACTTCCAACATATTTGCAACAAATTTTACACTGGATCGAGAGCTTTTGATTATAAAGTTGTTGAAGATTGATGAGATTTTGTTTATGTGTCACTGGATTGGAAATGGTTTCATGTTGAAGTAGAGATGTAATTTCTATGAGAAATAAGTATGTTGTTGATGGAACGAACTAATTTTGTTGTGTTTGTTCAAGTTGGAGGATTCTTGGTATTGCTTTTCTTTTGGAAAGGCAATG
Source organism: Pterostichus madidus (assembly GCA_911728475.2). Taxonomy (NCBI): domain Eukaryota; kingdom Metazoa; phylum Arthropoda; class Insecta; order Coleoptera; family Carabidae; genus Pterostichus; species Pterostichus madidus. The sequence continues at coordinate 39,362,647 of OU452306.1, read as the reverse complement.
TCGTATTTGTATTATTTTTTGAGAAAAATAAAAATGCTTTTATGCGTATAATTTTTCATCGTCATTATAATATAATATAAAATAAAGATAACTGGTTTTATTTAGTATCTTTAGCTCTAGAAAAATTGTAAAAACAGAAAGTAGGTCTCAGGATAAAAAATTGCACAGAAAGAAATCTAGCAATAGAATTTAATTGGACGTTTCGTCCAGCGAACTGGACACCACCAGCACAAATAACACAGTAATATTTTAACAAAATAATTGTAAAACAATTGTAAACAAATTTTACAAAAGTCAAAACAATAAAAACTAAATAAATAAATATAGTCACAAAAAGATAATTACAATGCATGTCAAAGACAATAGTCAAAATTTTGACTATTACTGTGTTATTTGTGCTGATGATGTCCAGTTCGCTGGACTAAACGTCCAATTAAATTCTATTGCTAGATTTCTTTCTGTGCAATTTTTTATCCTGAGACCCACTTTCTGTTTTCACAATTTATCGATAGGATCTGCATTACTGAAATCTCTAGAAAAATATTTATTTAATTTATGTGACTATACGAAGAATAAAATTAATTCCACGAATTTGTTCTTTCTTTTTAAGATGAAATATGTGTATGCGCCTAATTGGGTAAGGATTGAGATTTGACGGCAGGTGACTGCATAACTATATCACCGAGATCTGCTACGGCAAATTGCCACGCCCAACATGACGATCTATTTATTTAAATATCAACAAATGTTAACACAAACCCCATTCACCCCATGGGGTGGCTAGCTCAGTGGTATGAAGTCGGCCTGCGGATCCAGAGAACCCTGGTTCGATTCCCACATGCGACAAACAATTTTCATAATTTCAAAAGCTACCCGTGTGGTCCTTCACCACTAACATCTTTGGGGGCCGTGATTTTACGACTGGTAACCGCACTTCACGCGATAAATATATCACTTACCGAGATCTGCTTCGGTAGAGTCCCACACCCAGTAATGGGTAGAAGGCGTGATGATATATTTATTTATTTATTATATTTAGTTAACACAAATAAATATAAATATATATTTACACCTTTTTTACCCATTACTTTTAAAAAACTCAAAATGCTGTCCTATTTTAATTGACTTTGTAAGTTTCTTGACTTTCTCAACTTTCAAAATGTTCTTTCGACGATAGTACTCCTCTGATACATCTCGTTCTGCGGCACTGTAAGGATGGGAGAAATAGAATATTCAGTAAAGTTTCGCAAAACTTCTGTGATTATCTCCTTCGAGAGAAGAGACGAACTAACGCAGGTTTAAGAGTTAAAAGCCAACGTAATGAATTGTAATTAATAGAAGATCTATTCTATGCAATTCGAGCTTTTTCACTGCGATTCTTTTACAACTGAAAGCGACAGAAGAGAAGTAACGTCAAAGAGACAATTGTAATTAGAGCGAAAGAAAGAGTAAAGGGTTTTATTAATTTATTCCGACTCCGATCGTGCATGTTTAATTGCAAAGCTCGCGGATAAATTCTTTGCAATGTAGGCAAGGGTGTGTTTCGGTGATTAAACATCGCTCTTTGGTCTCATATTCAGATTTTTTTTTTATTATTTGATACTTAATGACATGTAATTAAGATAGCTAAGGCAGCAATTTTTAATTTTTCGAAAAAATGCACCTAAAGATCGTTAGTTCAATATCTACGATGTTATTATTATTTTATTTGGTAAGAATATTTATTTATTGATAATTATTACCATGGGGTAGATGGCTTAGTGGTATTGAGTCGCCCTGTGGATCGTGAGAACCCTGGTTCAATTCCCACAGCCGACAAACATTTCCAACACATATTTTGACTACAATACTGGCTGTTTAACTTACATAAGTACCTATTAATATTAACTACAGCATTGTAGGAAAAATTGTAGCGCAAATTGATTGTTATTTGTAATTTGGTTTAAATGTGTGTTTGAATTTTCGTGACGTTTAAATGTTTCAACGATGTGAAATCCATTATTTAAATAATAAATAAAAGGTTTCTGGATAAAATATATTGCATGTCTGTCAAATAATTGTGGTTTGCTTTAAATTCTGTATTTAAATAAATGATTGTCAAACTAGGGCAACTACAAACAAAAGCTTTTATTAATGAAATATTTCAAATTGTAGTAATATAGGTTTTGCAAATTTAATTATTGATTTTCCTAAATTAGAATTAAATTTAGTAATAGCACTGACATTTTGTACGAGCGCAGAGAAAGTTTGAAAATTCATTAAATATTAGTATTTTTAATTCTAAATTTTAATATTTATAACAAAGTAGCAGTTATTGTTTTTCATGGCATTTGAACAAGTTCCACACACACACGTCAGAAAACACAGCTTTACTGAAATATAAACAGTACTACTTAGGCTAGTGTATAGTATACCAATTATACTAAAGAATTGAAGAATCCAGTGGTGTATCGTAATTATTTATAGAAATAATTTTTACTAATAAATAAACATAAAAAGGTCAATAACTCCGGTTTTATTTGTTTAAATTAGTTGATATTTTGCTGCACTGCACTGAAATATCTATTATAGTTTTGAAGATATAGATGATTGAAAATTGCCAGCAGGAAATTTTCAAAGTTACTTTACTGCCATCTCATGCAAAATATTGTACTCAATTTTATTTTGTAAGAACAAGTAATGTATGGTAAATTTAACGGTGTGAACAGAATTAAAATAACTTCAGTAGTTTTCCAGATATGGCTCATCAAAGATTTCAGCAGGAATGAAAAAAAAATTGGCTATATATAACCAAACATTCTTTTCATTAAATATTGTTCTATATATTATACTCAAGTAGTGATAGTCGAAATTAGGCACTTAAAACTGTTTATTTATCTAATTTGTGGCATTCAAATTAATAATTGGTTATTAGACACTTTTCATAAAAAAAAACTCATTTCTTATATGAATGTTTATGTATTTGGAAAATGCGGTATATTAATATTGATGTTAGTATTCAAATTAATTTTTCTATCAGTAAAAAAAGTAGACTTATCGAATGCCATAACAGAAATAGAATAATTGCAGACCAACGCTTTTTGCAGACCGTTGGTAACGATAGTAATTATAATTTAAAATTGATAAATTTAAGCTAAGAATCGACATTAGCGCTGCAATACAGACTCTTAATGAACTACAAATTTTAATGAGAAAAGGCGTTGCCATTTTAATATATTCACTTAGATGTCTGTCTATGCTTTGACTTTGTCAATATCAATATTTACCTAAGCTTAAGAAAGATTGAAATAAAGTCGACAAATTTCTATTCTTGGTTTGTTCCCTTGTAAATACTTATTAAATATTTTTTTCCAGCTTACCCTTGAGTTCACAGCACAGCACTGAATGAGAAATGGACTTACCTGTAACAAAAACATAAATAAATATAAAGAATATATAGGTTCGGTTATATAAAATATTGTCAGGTAATCACGATGTTAACTACGGGAAAAAGTTGATTTAAGCCTTGTTTCGACCTCTTAACACAGTCTTAGTTTTAGTTTTTCGATATAACCTTGAGAGTTTGTCATATGTGAATACAGCTGAGCGTTTCCAGCTACTGTTTTAGTCTTAGTCTTTGTCTGCGCATAAATACAAAGTTTACACTCTTCGTACTTTCGACATAGTCTTTTGTCGCTGTTCTGTAAAGAGAGTTAGCTGCGGTAATGCTATATCTTGTTATGCTCCAATATACAGTCAATTCTATGCCGTATTTATCATATGTCATTAGTTTTGTGTTGGGAATACGATAAATATAGACAATAGAATAAAAATAGTAATAATTTCAACTGAGAAGATAATAAAATAACAACAAAACTAACAAGCCCAATAAGAAATTATTTAGTCGTTGTCATTTTAAAATTTATTTCTTTTCTTTGATTTTATAAGTATAATTGCAATTTAATCATATTTTAATAATACTAAAATCAATTTTGAAATTTAAAGTATTATATTTGAAATATTCTGGTTTGTTCAATAATGTCTCAAGTTTTTAAAATTATGTTGGAATTGTATTAATTAATTAAACTAGTGCATAATTTTAATAGTAATTACTGTCCCTCATTAATAGTTTTATATAATTTGTAAAGTATTTCAAATAGTTTTATACAATTATTTTCTCATTTAAGTGAACAAACCTTTACTAGAATAATGAATTAAGGTTATGTTTATGTTAAAAGCTGAAAATGGCTGGAATTTTTCCGACATAAACAGAAACCAAAAATCAAAAACAAAGACTAAAACAGAGACTATGTTAAGATGTGAAAATGTTGCTTTAAGCCTCATTTCCACCTCTTAACATAGTCTTCGTTTGAGTTTTTCGACATAACCTTGAGAGTTTGTCATATGTGAATACAGCTGAGCGTTTCCAGCTACTGTTTTAGTCTTAGTCTTCGACTTTGTCACTGCGCATAAACACAAAGTTTGCAAACTTCATACTTTCGACATAATCTTTCGTCGCTGTTCTGTAGAGAGAGATAGCTGCGGGATTGCTGTCTCATGCTGCAATAGACAGTCAATTCTATATTTTATTTAAATAAATTTAAAATAGTTGCTGTAATTTTTAAATATTTTTATTTCCTTTGAGTTTATAATATAATGCAATTCTATCATATTTTATTTACGTAAAACATTTTTTCGAAATTTAAATTACTGTATTTGATATATTCTGGCAGGTTCACTACAATAATGCCTCAATTTTTTAAAATTATTTTGGAATTGTATTAATTAATTAAAGTAGTGCATAATTTTTATAGTAATTACTGTCCCTCATTAATAGTTTTATATAATTTGTAAAGTATTGCAAATAGTTTTACACAATTATTTCCTCATTTAAGTGAACAAACCTTTACTAGAATAATGAATTAAGGTTATGTTTATGTTAAGAACTGGAAATGGCTGGAATTTTTCCGACATAAATAGAAACAAAAAACCAATGACAAAGACTAAAACAGAGACTATGTTAAGAAGTGCAAACGTTGCTTTAGAATAAAAAACAGTTCTAAGAAATATCAAAATGTTTCGCTCGTTCTTCAGCCTCGGCTTACAAACAGCTACATTTACCCTTCAGTATACAAATAATACCTATTACCATTAAAAAACAAAATGGACGATACTCGTATATAGTATAATATGTAGTGACAACCAAAGCAGTTCATTTCATAGACTTATTGTGCTAGACGAAACTTTGATGAAACCAAGTAAATTCTTTCATAAAAACTATGAAATAAAGGGCAGTAAACCTCTGCACAATATCAAACAGAGAAGCGACCCCAAACAGAACAGTGCAAACTGCGAACACAATACAAAGTCTGGGGGAGCAGGCCAGCTTTAGCTTTGGCTCCAGGCCAGTGCAATTGTAAGTTCCGGATTCCGGGTTCGAGTCCACGACTCCGGGGCCTCGGCTGCTGGCGACGCGCCCACTAATATAACCCGTGGTCGCACTCTTGTTTATGGCACCTGTCGGATGGTTATTTATTCATCCATGACCTTTAGTGTAGAAGTCCGGACTACTACCCGGAATTATAGTTCCGGGAGTGCTGTTTATTATTATGTAGACACGCACTATTCGAGGGAATGGTTTTTATCAGGGTTTATTGTATTCCGGAAATTATCGTTAATGGCTTTAATTTATCTTCGACTCAATTTCTAGTAATAGTTGTTGTCTACCATAAAACATGGTGATAGTTGAATATTATCCTCACAGTTCGAAATGGGAAATTTCATGGATCAAAAAGCAAGTTCCAATTATTGTACGACAAAAAAAATACAATATAGTCGAAACATGTATCAATATTTTTTTTTAATAGTTTTGTAGGCCTGTTTACATCATATTTTAGAAAAATATACGTATAAAACAAAACAAAAATATTCTATGACAATTACAAACTTTAGTAACAAATAATATTGAAACAAACCTCAATTAGAAAATAAAAAAAATAATCGCTAAAAGAAGCTAATAATTGAAATTGGACATATTAAATTCAATGCTGTAAAGGGCATCTTCTTATTTTGTTTGGATTTTAAGATATAGCCTCTGAAAAAATGAATTTACCCAAATTTTACTACATCAGATTTTGTACTTTTCCAAAGCTATATCTCAAAAACTGAACGAGTTATGAAAATGGCATTGAATTTCTCGTGCTTCAATTAACTTATAAACAAATTTTCAGTAAATTTTTTATTTCAAAAATTTTCTTATAAAATAGTTTTTGAACAATATATAAAAAACTAGAAGACATACGCACTTGGGGATTTTACCATTGGATTCAGCGGGTCAAAATACATATGTATGTAAATTTTCGTTACAATATTCGTACGAGAAAGAATTTTAGAGCAAATAGTCTGAAATTGGCCTAAAATCGAAAAAAATCCAAGGGGTACCCCTTAAGAAATTTACAAAAAATAAAAATCGCTAAAACTTTGCTTATAAGTCAATTCGGGCACGAGGAATGCAATACCGTTGAGCGCATTTTCATATCTTGTTTGGTTTTTAAGATATAGCTTCCGGAATAGTTCAATTTTCCAAAAACAGTTACGTCATCATATTTTCGACTTTCCCGAGGCTATATCTCAAAAACTAAACAAGATATGAAGATGCGCTCAACGGCATTGAATTTCTCCTGCTTCAATAGACTTGTAAACTAATTTTCGGCATTGTTTATTTTTCAGAAAGTTTTCGCCAAAATTTTCTCATCGAGCAGTTTCTGAACAATATCGCAAAAACTAGAAGACATAAGCAATTGGGGATTTTACCATTGGATTCAGCGGGTCAAAATACATATGTATGTAAATTTTCGTTGCAATATTCGAATGAGAAAGAATTTTAGAGCAGATAGTCTGAAATTGGCCTAAAATCGAAAAAAATCAAAGGGGTACCCCTTAAGAAATTTACAAAAAATAATAATCGCTAAAAATTTGCTTATAAGTCAATTCGGACACGAGGAATTCAATGCCGTTGAGCGCATCTTCATATCTTGTTTAGTTTTTAAGATATAGACTCTAGACAAGTGAATTTTTCCCAAATTCCATCAGATTTTGTACTTTTCCTGAGGCTACATCGCACAATCTAAGCGAAATATGAAGATGCGCTTAACGCCACTAAACTTCTCCTACTTCATTTGACTCATAAACAAATTTTCAGCAGTTTTATATTTCAATTTTTTTATATAAAACAGTTTTTGAATATCTCAAATACTAAAAGACTGGAGATTAGGGACTGTATCATTGCCTTTCAACAAATCAATATGCATATGTATGTAAGAATCTTGGAGCAAACAATCTGAAATTGATCTTAAATTAAAAACAAAATCCAAAGATTGTTTGAAAGCTTTAAATAAAATAATCTTTTCTTAAAATTGAGTAAATGGTATAGTATTTTACTTCAGTAGTGTTCATTTATAGAATGTGTTCAAATTAATTTGACATACTCATTTGTTTCGTTTTTTATTATTTCAATAAATTCAACCACATAACATGACTCATTACTACATCATATTATTGCAAATAATAGTCGATATAAATATGTGATAATACTTCCGGTTTACGTGTAATTAATAGCTGTTTCGAACTTAACATTTCAAATTTATTATTTATGTCATTTGTTTTATAGTAAATAATAGATTATTCCATATTGAAGTAATAATTTTATTATTATGAACTTTAGTTTATCCATGTACAATATTTGTATTTATATTTATGGGGTGACTAGCTCAGTGGTATGAATTCGGCCTGTGGATCCTGAGAACCCTGGTTCGATTCCCACAGACGACAAACAATTTTCATAATTTTAAAAACTACCCCTGTGCCTCCTCCACCACTAACATCTTTGGGGGCCGTGATTTGACGACTGGTAAGCGCAATTCACGTGCAAAATATATCACTTACCGAAATCTGCTTCGGCAGAGTGCCACACCCAGTAATGGGTAGAAGGCATGATGATATATTTATTTATTTATTTAATATTTATATTATTCTATTCGGCCTGATGAAAGAATAATTGTTTCCGATTGAAAATAAAATAAATAAACATCCCGACTGCATTCCTGTCAAATAATTTATTACTTTGTACCTACTAGTTGAGGAATTCTGAAACTTCCGCCATTATAAATCTTAAATGATGCATCTGCAATCTAACAAACGTTACTGAAGACTTAACTAATCATTCGAAACTAATTTAGCGATTGCTTAAAGTAGGTAAATTTAATTCTGTGAGGTTGGTACTCGCACAACGTATACAGAAACCGGATGTTAACTTTGTAGTAAGTTTTGCAATATCCGATTGAAATATTAAATGCGACCATCATTAATAAATTGTGGGTTTCGTAGTTTGAACTTGTAACCACTGATATTAAATTATGGCGAACATATATTTGTTTATGCAGGGTAAACTATGAACATAAATTACTTATCTATCCTAAAGTTTATAAACTTATGCAGGGCAGATTCAAATGTGATTGCTATGTCACTATTAGTTCCATCATGATATATCTTTACGCATTTTATTTATTTTTTCATATCGTGTCTAATAAGATAAGTTGACACCTAAACACTGATATTGTAAAGTAAGATAAAAAAATAAAATAAATATATCATCACGCCTTCTACCCATTACTGGGTGTGGCACTCTGCTGAAGCAGATCTCGGTAAGTGATATATTTTGCGTGTGAAGTGTGGTTCTGGTTACCAGCCGTCAAATCACGGCCTCCTAAGATGTTAGTGGTGGGAGAGCCTCAGGGGTAATTTTAATTTGGTGAACATGTTTGTCGGCTGTTAAGATCGAATCAGGGTTCTTAGGATCTACAGGCCAACTCGATACCACTGAGTCATTATCCCATAAAGTGCAAAATAAATTTGAACATAAAAAATAAACATAAATTTTCTTACCCCAAATGATAAAGTATAATAATATAAAAAAATAAAAAAATATATCATCTCGACTTCTACCCATTACTGGGTGTGGCACTCTGCTGAAGCAGATCTCGGTAAGAGATATAGTTTGCGCGTGAAGAGTGGGTAATTTTAATTTGGTGAAAATGTTTGTCGGCTCTGAAGATCGAACCAGGGTTCTTAGGATCTACAGGCCAACTCGATACCACTGAGCCATTACCCCATAAAGTGCAAAATAAATTTGAACATAAAAAATAAACATAAATTTTCTTACCCCAAATGATGAAGTATAATAATATAAAAAAATTATCACGCCTTCTATCCATTACTGGGTGTGGCACTCTGCCGAAGCAGATCTCGGTAAGTGACATATTTTGTGCGGTTACCAGCCATAAAATCACGGCCCCCAAAGATGTTAGTGGTGGAGGAGCCACAGGGGTAGTATTGAAATTTTGAAAATTGTTTGTCGCCTGTGGGAATCGAACCAGGCTTCTCAGGATCCACAGACCGACTTGATACCACTGATTTTATAATAATAATAATATTTTATTTCAAAAAGAATAGTGCCAACTTCGAACGCAATTATCGCATGATTCATTTTAATAACATACCTAATAAATTATGTAGAATTGATGAAGAATACCATCGAATAGACAATAAAAATATCCAACATATTGCTTTACGACATAAGTCCAACAGGCGTTCGTTTGAAATGTGTAATCTGAAACATGGATATTTGCTCTCGTAACAAACACCTTTCATGTTTGAAATATTATGTCTGATCGCATATTTTACGACTGACATGCTCGCGAACGCGTTCATAAACATTTCCATATGCTACGCTGTTATATGGTCCAGGCGGCCTGTGTACGTCTGCTACAATGTACACTGTACAGATCGCAAATAATGCGAACAAATTCGGTTTCGGTTCAATGTTTCGTTTCAGCGAACCCATAAATACTGATAAAATCGTTCTGTGGTATATATACTACCCGCGAATTCGTGTGAATCGAATTATGAAGATGTAGAATCAAATTTAATTATAACGAAAAAAATGGGCTACCGCTAAGGTTTGAACTTGGGACCTGTGAATTTCGGTATTGTGGTTTAACTAACTAAGCTACGGATGCCATGTAATTTCTCTATATTTTGTTATGCGCCATATTCTGGGATCGAATCGAGAGTCGCCTGCAGCGACACTATTATTTAAGTGTAATTGAAATTCAATTAGTATTTTCAGTAAATACTTAACATTTGATGAAATATGAATTATAGGGAGAAAAATGGGATATGAATCTGGTGCTAATGAACTCTAGCCATATGCTTTAACCAACTAAGCTATGGTTATCATGTGATTCAAATTATGTGCCATAGGCAGTTTCGATCCCATGACACTTTCATATACTGAAAGACTTGACACGAGAGTCATCTGCAGTTGTCACTGTTATTTAAGGAGAATATTTAAAAATTGAAATTTAATTATTATTACAAGTTTATAACAAATATAAATAAATAAAATATATAAATATATCATCACACCTTTTACTCATTACTGGGTGAGGCACTCTGCCGAAGCAGATATCGGTAAATAATATATTTATGCGTGTTTACCAGCAGTCAAATCACGGCCCCTAAAGATGTTAGTGATGGGGGTGCCATAGGGATAATTTTAAATTGGTGAAAATGTTTGTGTCGACTGTGGGGATCGAACCAGGGTTCTTAGGATCCACAGGTCGACTCGATACCACTGAGCCATTACACCATTTAACAAATAAATAATAAATAAATATATCATCACGTCTTCTACCCATTACTGGGTGTGGCACTCTGCCGAAGCAGATATCGGTAAGTGATATATTTATGCATGTTTACCAGCAGTCAAATCACGGCCCCTAAAGATGTTAGTGATGGGGGTGCCATAGGGATAATTTTACATTGGTGAAAATGTTTGTTGGCTGTGGGGATCGAACCAGAGTTCTTAGGATCCACATGTCGGCTCGATACCACTGAGCCATTACACCACATAACAAATAAATAATAAATAAATATATCATCACGCCTTCTACCCATTACTGGGTGTGGCACTCTGCCGAAGCAGATCTAGGTAAGTGATATATTTATGCGCGTGAAGTGCGGTTACCAGCAGCCAAATCACGGCCCCTAAAGATGTTAGTGATGGGGGTGCCATAGGGATAATTTTAAATTGGTGAAAATGTTTGTCGACTGTGGGGATCGAACCAGGGTTCTTAGGATCCACAGGCCGACTCGATACCACTGAGCCATTACCCCATATAACAGATGATGAAATAAAATTTTATTGTAAAGACAAAACATGGGGGTATCGCCAACTGTTTGGAAACGTATCGGGCTATGGATATGAGATTAGCAACACATATTAATTACTTCGAGGGTCGTTATTTGACAGCTGGTAGCTGCATTTCATACGTAAAAATATATAATTTACCGAGATTTTACAACAGGAGGTAAACTGGCGAAATGACATATTTATTTTTATAAAATAAAATCTGCAGATAAAATTTTAATAGTTTCGAAGCAAGCAGCCGCAGTTGTATTAAATTATTATTGTAAAATATGTGAAATATTAAATGATGGTAATAACTAAAATATATGTCCTGGACATTTTCTAAAAACCTATTCCAGAAAATGGTTCATAATAATTTTAATACGAATCTTATAGGAGGCATTTATATAATATTTTACTAGTCAAATCAGAATAAAATATATTTTAAATGAATATTAAAACTAGGTTCGAATTTTATATTAAAATTTTACACCTTTGCATACGTTGCATAACCATAAAAATGTAAATTCAGGCGATAAAATTTTTATTTGTGCATCACTTGCATGAGGTGAAACTACACAGAATGTTGAAAATATATTTTCAGTTCACAGTCACACATATGTATTAAATTACATAGATTTGGAAATGTGTTTTTGGTATTTATTTATTTTTGTAAAAATTCAGCAGTCATGACTAACTGACATCTGTCGTCTGTCGTGTATAAATATATTTGGCATGACAATGAGATTATGTTTGAATTTGTATCAGTCGCAGTTTGAACATTTAATCGATAACGATACCTCAAACAAATCAAAAGATTAATTTTTAACATAATATGACATTTTATTTTGATTAAGCTTTTTAAATATAATAAACCTTTTTGCCTTTTACATAAATCCTTTGTCTTTCAAAATTTATGAGGCAAATTGAACGATTTTTTTAAGGTTTTTTAGAAGCATTATTTGTGGAGTAAATTAAACGAAATTTCATAAATTTGGAAATTTGTTCAATGGTCTTATATATCGCATACTTATATTAAATCAAATACTGGGTATGTTAAACACTATATTAATATTATGAAGTGAAATAAAACATTAATTTCAATTTCATGTATATAACGTATATATTCTTAACTTCAGGTTAAAAATTAAGGGGTAAGGCCACTCTAGAATTTTCAAAAAATGATTATTTTTTTTTTTGCTTAAATTATAGTTTAAACCCTTAGGAATAAGGGACAATTAATTTAAATGCTGCGCGGAAGTATTTCAGAGGGGAAAAAGGCCGCGCGCTAAGCGACAATTTTATGGCGCAGGCATTGCAGATTAGAGGTAAAACAATATTTCTATGAAAAATATTTATTTTTTTTTTAATTTGATTTTGATATTTACAATCTGTTAACATTAAACAATAAGTAAATTTTTTGGCGGTTTAAGAGGTCATGAAAAATATGACTCGAAACTTTAAACGCGTTTTTTTCGAAATCATATTTTCAAAATCGGGCGAAAATAAATCTGAAATACTAATTGATGCATCGTGCTGAATCTTTTTGTTTCTTATTGTAGATATAAAATACTCAAAAACTACGGGGGCTTTTTTTTAAAAAGTGCTTCATTCGTTTTTTATGGTCGTTTTATACAGAAATTTAGTCCCGAATAATGAACTTTTTTTTCAAACGTGCGCCATTTTGTTAAAAATTTAAATTTTCAAAATCCAGCCCGTATTACGTTTAGATTTCGTTAAAAAAAATCAAGAAAATTACCCTTTTTTTCCTTGCCTAGAGTGGCCTTACCCCTTAAATGGCAGATACTACATGATGTACTAAACAGGAATGAAAAAGATTTTCTTTTATTCGCATAATTAATTAACTTTTAATTTCTGTCTCAAAATCATCTAATTCTGATCAAGTTATACAATAGGGGAAAAAATAGTTTTAAAAATATTGAGGTTGAAGACTTTCTACTGTATTTAACTAAAATATATAAGGTACATCTTCTGCGTTATTTAGCATGCAGACATGGTAGAATTTTAGTGTTCTTATGTTTAATTTAAAGTAACTGAAATCCCGGTCGTCTGTGATTTGCGCGAGCAAGCATCGTAACGAGACATGCACGCCAAACGCAATATTCAACGTTATCTTCCTCCTGTGTATCGTATATGTGATACTGGTTTTGTATTAGTGCAGGTCGTATGCAAAATACACGCCCAGGAAATAAAATACGTCTACGTCGACGTAACTCTTCGCGTTACGTGAACGTAAAGTAGATGCGATGTTGCCAATGTGGGCCTCTTTATGGAGAATTGATATTTTTAGCGGCATGATATGCTGCATGCAAGGTGCTAATATTTTACTACATTTTTATCGAGACGAAATAGTTTTTCGAACTAAAAGAGATATTAAAATGGCGTACTATCAAATGCAGAGTGATCAGAAGAAAGTGTTTCAGTCGGCAATAGAAAAACTACTTGAAATTGGTAAGACTGATACATAAATTTACTTCCTGTTGTTGACAGTGACATTTGTAAAGTTAAATTAATAAAAATCGTTGTGTCCTTTACCCACATCCTTTTATTTCTTAACATTACTCACAGAGCAGTAATCTAAAATATTTCTATTACTTAACCTATTTGTATTTATTATAAAAAGGATTTGTCAAATAGTATTTCCGCCTTTGTTGCGCCAACTGTGGAATAAAAAGTTCCCTAGAATTGTATTGCCAACTGAAACACTTACTTTTGATCATCCTGTAGTATATTACAAAACAAGATCGATAAATTTCAATTTGGTCATATAATATGACTTTGAAGTATAACGACAATGATAATTTCTTGACGAAACGTTTTTTTTAATTATTTAGATGCAAATGATTATTGCAGGAGATAATATCAATATTCCTTACTTATTTTACACCCTGTATAGCTTGTATCAATATGAATTTAGTGGTATAAAAAACAAAAAGTCTAGAACAACAACAAAAAAATTAATTCAAATTGTCTTCGGCAATAGGATGGCTAGCTGAAGTCGGCCTGTGGATCCTGAGAACCCTGGTTCGATTTCCACAGGTGACAAACAATTTTGATAATTTCAAAAACTACCCCTGTGGGTCTTCCACCTCTAACATCTTTCGGGGCCGTGATTTGACGGCTGGTAACCGCACTTAACGCGCAAAATATATCACTTACCGAGATCTGCTTTGCCACACTCAGTAATGGGTAGAAGGCGTGATGATGATATATATGTTTGTCTTCGGCAAAAACAAATTTGGAAAAACATAAATAAACATGGTTATTACACAATTTCCTCACTACTTAAACAAAAACGTCTCTTTCAGAATTTCCCGTTTCCCTTTCTAAGCAAATGAACTTGCTATAACATTTTTCCTCATAACAAAGGAGGCTTAGACGTGCCCCCTAACCTCACAATAGCACGCCACATACGTAGACAACTGTATTTTCATTTCATTGCAAATTCCGTGTCGCCCTCGTATCATTATGCTTCCTTACGTCTTATGTTACGTTACGTATGATTATAAATGGCGCTTAATTCGGACATATGACGTTAAACTTGACGTAATTGCAACCATAACTTCGGCTCCCCTCGGGTAAACTCGTTCTTGAGAACATTGCAAGTGGAGGGGATGGAAATTATGACGTCATGAGGATGTCTCATCCATTTTATGTTGTTGGTCCTAAACATTTATTATGTATAATAACACAAAAACTCAAAATTTATTTAAGGTCCTTTTAAAATTATTAAATTAATGAATTGTTTCTTGTGGAAGCCACAGGGGTAGTGTTTTATGGCATAGGTGGCTCAGTGGTATCGACTTGGATTGTAGATTTGAGAACCTCGGTTCCATTCCCAAATAAATTAAATAAATATACCTATATAAAATATATAAATAGGTGTAGCACTCTGCCGAAGTAGATCTCGGTAAGTAATATATTTTGCGCGTGAAGTGCGGTTACCAGTCATCAAATCACGGCCCCCAAAGATGTTAGTGGTGGAGGAGCCACAGGGGTAGTTTTTGAAAATTGTTTGTCGCCTGTAGGAATCGAACCAGGGTTCTCAGGATCCACAGGCCAACTTCATACCACTGAGCTAGCCACCCCATAAAAATAAAATAAATAAATAAATATATCATCACGCCTTTTACCCATTACTAGGTGTGGCACTCTGCCGAAGCAGATCTCGGTAAGTGATATATTTTGCGCGTTAAGTGCGGTTACTAGCCGTCAAATCACGGCCCTCATAGATGTTAGTGGTGAGGGAGCCACAGGAGTAGTTTTAAAATGGTGAAAATTGTTTGTCGCCTGTGGAAATCGAACCAGGGTTCTCAGGATCCACAGGTGGACTTGATACCACTAGCTACTCCATAAAATATATATCATCACGCCTTTTATCCATTACTGGGTGTGGAACTCTGCCGAATAAGATCTCGGTAAGTGAACTATTTATGAGCGTGAAGTGCACTTCACGCGCAAAATATATCACTTACCGAAATCTGCTTCTATGGAGTGCCACACCCAGTAATGGGTAGAAGGCGTGATGATATATTTATTTATTTTTATTTAAGTGCGGTTTCCCCCATC
This sequence comes from Pterostichus madidus, assembly GCA_911728475.2. NCBI lineage: Eukaryota > Metazoa > Arthropoda > Insecta > Coleoptera > Carabidae > Pterostichus > Pterostichus madidus. The sequence continues at coordinate 39,346,830 of OU452306.1, read as the reverse complement.
AAATCACGGCTCCCAAGGATGTTAGTGAGGGGGAGCCACAGGAGTAATTTTAATGTGGTGAAAATATTTGTCGGCTGTGGGAAACGAACCAGGGTTCTCAGAATTCACAGGGCCGACTCGTTACCACTGAGCCACCTACTCCATTAAAATAATTTTCATTACATTGAAATTACCCCTGTGGCTCCCCCTACAATAAGGTCTTTAGGGGCCGTGATTTGACAACTGTTAACCGCACTTCACGCGCATAAATATATCACTTACAGAGATCTGCTACGGCAGAATGTCACGTCAAGTAATGGATAAAAGACGTGATGATATATTTATTTATTTTATTTTGTTATCAGAAAGGGTTTCTCTGAAGACGTAATTGTCTTTTTATCTGACGTGACTTATATTGTGCAGTACCGAAAAATTTGTAAAAAAATATAAAACAATGTACCGTGTTCACGGTTGCAATTTTACAACTTTGTTATTACGAACAGAAACATTCGTTAATTTTTGATTAATCGTTTTTATTGTCCGTGACAAATTTTCCAAAGTTTTGAAAAACTTTTGAACGGATGCTCGCTATTAGAATGTAGTTTTTCTTCTTTAACTCTTCATTCATTAATCATCTTTGTTTTCGCGGTGACGGCGTCAAATTCGGCGAGTATTGGTCGTTGCATCGCGACAAAACCGAAATTACGTGTAGCGACGTCGCAACTTTTCCCACTTTCATGCATTTATGTAAATTAATGATATACACAGTCTTAGCTGCTAAGATGCTGTTTAATAGATTACAAAATATTTAGAATGTGACACTGTTTTAATAAGTGAATAATGAAAGATGCGTTCATGTTTATTTTATAACAAGCGAATGGTTTAATTTTGTTTTTGACGTAACTGTTCAAGAGGAAATAATATACAGTACGAGCAGCTTGACTATGTGAATTTAATGAGATGTTTTTCATTTCATTATTACCTGAAAGATGTATGAATATAATGATATGCGATGATATGTTCTTCCAGTTCAAATGTTTTTTTACGCATCGTTGTGTAATTTTATTTCATCTCTATTTCTATAATTGATCAAGAGAAGACTATACGAAATGGAATTAGCATTTTAAGAAAATATTTCTAAATAATTGATGGAATCAAATGTTCGTAGAACTGTGCGATTTCTTTGTTATTACGTAACTACTATTGCCTTGGTTACGAGTGGAAGTACCGAAAGTAATTTGTGCTTTACAAAACTGTCAAAATACAAATTTAACAGACAGAATTTTTGATCGAAATGGTTAAAAAATCAAGATTTTTAAAATATGGTTCAATATAATTCAGACTACGACAAATCAGATGCCGTTAAGCGCATCTTCATATCTATTTCAGTTTCCGACCTACAGAAATTTTTGACTTTTTAAAAATCTCAACTTTGAAGGCCCATATCTGAAAAACTAAAAGAGATATTGAAATGCGGTTTGAACGAGCGTATTTCTCGTGCTCTAATTAACTTGTATGTAAATTTTGAAAAAAATAAGAATTTTACAAATTTTTTCAACATTTTCCACGTTAATATTTCAAAAAGTTAAAGAGATAATGAAAATCTATGAACACCAGTGAATTCCTCGCGTAAAAATACATGGGTATGTAAATTTTCAGTCAAAAATTCGTAGAGATACTTTTTTTATTAAAAAAAAAACGAAAATCGATGTTTTTTGAAGATTTTTTAAGGGGTTTACCTTAAGATTTTTACGAATTTTGGCCATTTTCAGTTTTTTTGCTCTGAAATTGTTATCGGTAGAGCAAATATTCTGAAAATTTACATACCTACATATTTTTACAAGAGGAATCCACTGGTAATCACAGATTTTCATTATCTTTTCAATTTTTAGAAATATTGAAAAAAGAAAATTTTGGAAAAAATAAAATTTTTAAATTTTTCAAAATTGAGGTTTAATTTAATTTTTGACTGAAAATTTACATACCCATGTATTTTTACGCGAGGAATTCACTGGTGTTCATAGATTTTCATTATCTCTTTAACTTTTTAAAATATTAACTTGGAAAATGTTGAAAAAATTTGTAAAATTCTTATTTTTTTCAAAATTTACATACAAGTTAATTGGAGCACGAGAAATACACTCGTTTAAACCGCATTTCAATATCTCTTTTAGTTTTCGAGATATGGGTCTTCAAAGTTGAGATTTTTTAAAAGTCTAAAATCGCTGTAACTCGAAAACTAATAAAGATATATAGATGCGCTCAACGGTATTCAATTACAAAGTCTGAAATATAGAACCATATGTAAAAATTAAAAATTTTTGAACTAGTTCAACCAAAAATTCACATTACATGTTCATATGTCATTATCTCATAAACTACATTTTCGAGCATATCTACCCAGCTAATAAAATTTGTATTGTTTTGAGATTTTAAATTTATAATTTTGACAATCCATTCTCAATCTAAAATATGCTATTTAATTATTTACAAAATTTCATTTGAATCTTTTTCTGTAACATAAGGCGTATTCCATTAGCCATTTGGATCGGATCTAACTTACATTTATTGAACCAGATCACTTATTTATTTCGCTGAATTACTTCCTTGACTTTTTTTCCAGTACTAGAATTACATATTCTAATTTACTTTAAAGTAATTCATCCCAATAAGTGCATCAGTTTGCTTAATTCATTTTATTTAGTCATGTATCAAATTTATCTGAACTGATTTACGTGAACCAAGTGGCAAATAAAATACAGTTACAATCACTAATTAAAGAAGCAACGCTTACCAAAAACTTCTCTCCCTAGTAATTCTCGTATGGTGCAGTTTTCACAGAACAACGAGGGTATATTATGAAATAATTTAGTGTCCAAATTTCATTGACCCATAGGTTGGTAGTGAAACAAAAGGCTGCTGGAGGCGAGTACCAATGCAGTGATGTTATTAGTGTGTTTGTATTTCCAAGGGATTAATTTATTTGCCAGGTCAAGGATTTTGTATCTACCTTTGTTGTTGGTATGCACAAAGCAATTAATATTACAAATATGACTCTACGAATTAAAATTAGCTACCGGCAAACAAGCGAATGTAGGAACTGTCTAGTGGTATTTGTCTCTTTTAACTACAACATCAAATAAAACGATTCATTAATAGCTGCTTGGATTATAGGCTCACGGCTTTTGTACTGGCTCTTTATTAATAAATATGGTAGTTTGCAAATAGCTATTTTCGTAACTTGAAATACCTATTACATTTTCTTTGAATTGGAGTATTATCAAACAATTTTAACACGGCTGTCAAACATTCTGCTATTAAATTTTTGAAAGCAAAATACAGATTCTAATTTTGTGAACAAAATTAAACTCTTTAAGGACATGATTTTTAATCAACGGTTTACTCTCGTCTCGTATATGAGGAAAAAAATATATTTGCGAGTAAGGTCGTAGAAAAAAAAATATTTTCTCAACTGAGAGAAGAAAATAATAATTTTCATCCCAAGGAAAAGAAAGTACAACCAAATCCATGAAAACTGGAAAACAAATTTATGATTGGACAATAGTATCATCCAGATGAGAAAATAATAAATCGTATCTAGATTTAATTTATCGTTATACACTAGATTTGTAATATTTAATACAATTATTTTACCCCATTTCACTTATTGTGCAACAGTTATATATATGTGTAATAAGACAGATATGGTGAAATTACAATTACTACAAAACGGGCGTTGCGGGTAATACTCAAATGTAATAAATATGCTAGTGTAAATAAGATGTTACATGCTTTACATTGGTTAGATGTACAAAGATTCATAGAATTACGGGTTAGCGTCTCTATACACAAAATGGTAAATAACAAAGTACCTGAATATTTAAGTTCCAAATTAGTAAAACGAAAGGATTTACACAAATATAATACCAGGAGGAAAGATGATTTTTGTATAACTAAAATGAACAAAGAACAATCAAAACATAGCATCTTTCATAAGGGTTTAAAATTGTATAATGATTTACCAAAGGACATAAAAGTTATTACAAATTTTGTAACCTTCAAAAATAAAGTTAAGGAATATTTGTATACTCTGATATGTTAATTGATACTTTATATATTTATTTTTGTTTTGCACATATTTATTTGTTTAACTAGATTATTATTATTTTTATTAGTTTTATTTTGTTGAATTTTTCTCTCTGTTTTTGTTGGGCCATTGTGTGTCTTTAATAAAGCTTATTATTAATATTATCTAAATTTGTAATTTATTTCTGAAAATTTGTCTTTCTGATAGGGTAATGAAAAAATAATATGTATACATTGTGAACTAAGTATAATTTTTCTCCCAGATGCTTTATATCCCTCGCCTTACGGCATCTTCGAGAAGAAATTTCCCACTTTCTTCTCTTGATATACAAGTAACTATTTTCTACTATTGTGCAAAAAGTGAGTTAATATATACTGATTTCCAGTGCAAAAAATAACTGTTATCGCACGGCATCCGAAAACGTTTTATTTGAATGTATAAATAAACATTTTGGAACAATAACAATTAAAATCCTAGAAACTTATTCAGCTCCAGTGGCCAACAACCTTTTTTGCTACAGTAACTGTCAGCAATGAAAGCACTGACTGGTCTGCACCGTGTCTAGACAGGCAAGAAGATAGTGTCGTTTCTTGTAACAAGAATGTAAGAGCGGTAAATGAACACGACCCGGTTAAAAATGGCGCAATCGCGTGAGTACAACGCAGTTTTCAACTGTTTCCGGACAGAATTCAACTCTGAGGGCTTTAATGTGCCATTTTATTATAGACCACTCTTATTCCTTACTTTGTTATCCGACACAACTGAAATTACTACGACTGTATTTTTGCTACGAATCATTTTCACGTTTTGGGAACTAATTAAAATTGACAACGTACACGTATATATTCAATAAGGCATTTCAAATGATTGCGTAGTTATGTGAAGAATTAGTTTATTAATATACGTTACCGGGCTAGCTCAGTGGTATGAAGTCGGCCTGTGGATCCTGAGAACCCTGGCTCGATTCCCACAGGCGACAAACAATTTTCATAATTTCAAAAACTACCCCTGTGGCTCCTCCACCACTAACATCTTTGAGGGCCGTGATTTGACGACTGGTAGCCGCACTTCACATGCAAAATATATCAATTACCGAGGTCTGCTTCGGCATAGTGCCACACCCAGTAATGGGGAGAAGGCGTGATGATATATTTATTTATTTTTTTTATGTCAATTGTACATTTGAATTTAAACTTTTGAAAAATAAATTGCCGCAGTCGAAATTTAATAGTTATGTACTAAGGGTGAAAACAGGCGTGTCTAGCCTGTGGCATGATTATTAGCACGAAGTACAAAGCGCCTAGGGTTAACAACATGCTCAGGGTCAGAAACGCTAATTTCACCCGTGGTACATACAATATTTCATGCACAACAAAATAACATTTAATTATATGTTCAAATGATTATAATATGTACATAGGTTATATGTCAAAATGACATTTTGTAAAATCAAGTATTTACAATAAATAACAAAAATTATCGTTTTATTTATGTATTCATAGGAATTATTTGTCTATGGCCCTAGGGCCAAAAAGAAGTGTTAAGCCCGCTTAAGGCGCGGTGGCTGAACATGTTAATGCACATCTCTTAACATACTGTGATGCCACCCGAACCAAGGTTCGTCAGTTTGAATCCGCATGTCGACAAAGTATGATTTGTCGTTAAATAAAAAATACAGTTACTTGTATTAATCATACTCGGGCGCTATAAGCTAGTCACTTATACATATGCCTTAAAAAGTAACATCGACTACGGAAATTGGCAGTACGGCAGCGTATAAACTGGGGCTCGATGTGCCCGATAGGCCCAAGCTCAATTAGGGCTATAGCGCCATTGAAGAAGAAGCCCGCTGTTAGGGCTAAAATATATTAATTTCGGCCCAGTTGTGCATAACTTAATTATGTCGTGTTCTCAGTAATCCTTAAGGTCCTTATTCAAAGTGATCAAGTTTTTGTTTAAAGTATTGTTTGTCAGAAGAAATGAGTGGAAAAAAATATGCATTTTGATACATAGAACAAAAAATATATGAATAATAAAAGAAAAAAAAATAGTAAAATATATTTTTTGGTCGTACTATTGTATGAACACATTTACATTTTAATAAATATTTAGTTTTAATGTACTATAGCAACAAAAATAATAAAATTTATACAAACATAATTACCTATCTAGAAATATGAGACCACAAAAAGTAATTTAATTTGTTCTACTTTGTACTGAAACATAATTTAAAACTTATTTCTTTATTTATGATAAAATAGGTAAAACAAAAACATGAAATTTATCTATATAGGAACAGGGATTAAAAACGAAGCAAAACAAAATGAAACTTTCCAAGATTTAAAGTAGCAAAGCCCGCAATTATTTTTGATATTGTATATTTTGCGACATGAAATATGCAGGAGACAAGATGTCAGCTGCTGTACCGAGATTAAAAAACCAAATATCGGCATAATTAAATTTGCCTGTTTGAAATTCGAAGTTAGCCGAAGACAGACGTGTCACGACACGACATGACACGTCACAGCCTGTTGCCTAGTTTCAGGCGTATCGGGAAGCCACGTAAACGTGCTACGCAAGTCGCAAACACCGGTTGACTTCCGGTTTCCGGTCGCATGTTGTGTGTAGCTTACCTCTCTTAATTTAATTATAATAAACTTTTAATCGTATTTAGGTTATTATGACTCTTCAAACAATGACTCATTTTAATCATGACCGGATTTTATTCTTTTGTTACGTAACCAGAACGTTTCTTGTTTTTTCTTTAATAAATAACCTAATTAGTATTAGAAGTTCTGTCATTAAGTTTAGTAAAAAGTAAAAATCTAAGGCTAAGATATAACTAAGAATAAATTAAACCCCTAAGCTTTAATAAATATAAAGATAAATCTAAATACGTATTTCGAGAACTAAGTTCTCATCATCAGTAGATGAAGCAAGGGAAAACACAAGATTACACGACTTGTGAACCAAGCTAGTGGTCAAGGTTGAATCTTTAGACACGGCTCATCGCTTCGTTTTAGTATAAATAGGTATGTACTTGTTCGGCAAGTTGGAGTCAACCTTGACCACTAGCTGTATTTCTAGGTGTATTTCTGTATCTAAAATACAACTAATTTGATTTTTTTCACATATTTTACTTGACGCTTTGATAGTTTTAAATAATTATTTGGCAACTACCTATCATTTGTCACAAACAAAAAAGCATCTACAGAGATAATTCCCGGGAATAATCACAAGAGCTTTATTCTCAGTATAATAATGACAGGATTGATTAAAACGCAGACACATGACATACAATGAAGCATTTCATTGGTTTTGAGAAACGTCAAAAAATAATAATTATTATTTAATCATGTTTAAGATTAATCCAGGGTAAATCAGTGATTGAGAAACTGGCACATATTCTACTATAAACAACAAATATATAAATATATATATATATATATATATATATATATATACATATAGCTTAAGTGGGATTTCGAATGCCGTATCGCTATCAACACCACCGAACTGCCGGATCGTGGAATAATAATTTGAGACACATTATGTCGAAATGGTAGTATTTTATAGAGTAATAATCAAAAATTAGGATTGTCAGTAACTTCTTGATCGCTAACAGATAATGATCGAGTTACAGAATAAAAAGGTATATTCCTGCACCAAAAGTTTTTGACTTGTGTTGAAACAGAACCTGGGTCTTTAAGAATCAACTATAACAGCTGTAACGTGGATGTAATATGAGTTATAGAGGTATTACAAAAGAATAAGAAATGTTTTACGAGGCCGTAAGACGTAATTCGCAAGATCTGAGATTTCTCCATAAGATTGTTCTCGAACGTAAAGAACACTTTTCGCCAAACCATTCTCGTCGTTTGCGCTGGTCTAAAAGCAACTAAGACGGTATAAAATTGAATTTCTTCCTACTACTAAAGTAATAACCATTACAACAGTGGCTTTTTACTTGCGAACGACTGAGTTAACAAATTCCATTTCTCTTTAAAGTCGTTGTGCGAAGGGATCTCCCTCTCTTGGATTAACCCGCGGCGGCAGAGATTGTGCAATTAAAATAACACGAATTACAATATTTAAAACTTGGTATCCCTCAGGATTGCCTAACTTTCTAAGCAGCCACTAAATAGGAGCAGGAAAATATATTTTGCTAATTACCACTTTCGTGTTTTACATATTTATTATCTTAAATATTATTTAATTAACTAAGGAATAAATAGCTCCTTGGTAATGTAATTGTAAAAATTAAAACCCTAACTCGAAAACCGTGACTTCAATTCTTCTTTACTAATATCTTTCGGGATTATGATATGACGAATAGTAACTGCAATTTAAACATAAAATTATATAATTCATGGGATATGCTGACACATGAATGAAACATAGTTATTTGTATATTAAGGACAGAAAATAAGACGTTATTTTCCGAAGATACCGTTTAATTTTCCGAGCCGAAGGTAAAAGATATAAAGCACCTGGAAGAAGAATGACACCTTTTTTATGAAGTATACTTATAATTTTGTATGTTCAACTACATGGGGTGGCTAGCTCAGTGGTATGAAGTCGGCCCACGGATCCAGAGAACCCTGGTTCGATTCCCACAGGCGACAAACAATTTTCATAATTTTTCTGTTATAATTATTTAATATCAGCATTGAAATGTCAAATGGGGTAGAAGGCTCAGTGGTATCGAGTCGGCCTGGGGATTTGTGAACCCGGGTTCGATTTCCACAGCTGACAAACAATTTTCACCACATTAAAATTATCCCTGTTGCTTCCCTTCCATTGACATCATTGAGGGCTCTGATTTGACGACTGGTAACCGCAATTCACGCACAAAATATATCACATATCGAGATCTGCTACGGCAGAGTGCCACGCTAAGAAATGGGTAGAATGCGTGATGATATATTTATTTTTATTTATTTATTTATATTAAAATGGAGTGGAGTAGGTGGCACAGTGGTTATCGTGTCGGCCTGTGATTCCTGAAAACCCTGGTTCGATTCCCACTGGTGACAAACATTTTCACCACCTTAATACTACTCCTGTGGCTCCCCCACCACTAACATCTTTGGGGGCCGTGATTTGACGACTGGTAACCGCACTTCACGCGCTAAATATATCACTTACCGAGATCTGCTTCGGCAGAGTGCCACACCCAGTAATGGGTAGAAGGCGTGATGATATATATATATTTTTTAACTACATCATAACTGCTTGATTTATGACGTTGTTTACTGTCCATGAAATGACACTTTGTTGGACTAGTACGATAAAATAGGAAAACTGGATATCTATCAATGTAAAAAAATATCTATACATTTAAGACAATTTCTTTTACTTCTTTTTAGATTCTTCTAAGCCTTGAGGAAATATGAACATTTTTTTAAGCATTGATAGAAAATATTAAAATTATTCTTATGTATGACAACATGTTAATAAAATGAAACAATATAGGTACACTGAAATATAAAACATTGTGAATAAAATTAATTAGTATAGTTTTTTACAAAAATGAACATCAACCATTTTTCTTGGTATTATTATAAAGAGAAAGGTGCGATAAGAATTTACTTAAAAACTAAATAAAATATTTATCGTGTTTTTTATTTAACAAGAAGCAAAGGGAATTTCTGTTCAATAATGGAAGTTTTACGTTTTCCAGTTTTCCAGTGTAATAGAATGAATTAAAGAACGCAGAATATTATTAACGTACTGCCCATCCCTTGTTCCTACGTCACTGAATCAGCGATATTAAATACAGAAAACGCATCTTATAGAATAGACTTAAATATCATGCAGTAAAACCAGCGACGATGAGATTTTAAATAGGATTAAATCGCTAAGCCGAATTAGCAATTTTAGAGTTTGGAAGCATTATCGTGGTAAAGCTGATTGTCTTTCATTTTGTTTATAAAATAATGTAGTTTTTGTTTTTTTTATTACCTTGTTATTTAATTTTTGCAGGGGATTTACTTGGAGTTCTAACAAAATAATTATAAGCCATTTACCCCATACGAATATTATACAATATTTTATCTACTTATTGCAAAATTCCATTTTTTCATTTAGACAATTTTTTAGTTTTGTTCTTATTTGAAGCGTGAGTAGGTTCATTCAATTTTTAATCAAATCTAGGTTTCATTGTTTGTTTATGCCTGACTGTTATTTTACCATTACAGTTCAGAAGAGCATTTGTAACCTAACAGAACTCATTACGACACACTTTTTTGTATTGCAATATTGATATTACGTAAATAATAATTAGTAAATTAATTTTTTTGAAATATTGAGAAATGAAAATTTTTAAAAAAATTATAAAATTATCTAAATTTTGATTATTTATGTGTTAGTTAATTGGAGCACGATAAATACACTCGTTCAAACCGCTTTTTAATATCTCTTATAGTTTTCGAGATATGGGCCTTCAAAGTTTAGCTTTTCAAAAACTCAAAGATCGCTGAAACTAAAAAACTAAAAAAGAAATGAAGATGTGCTCAACGGCATCCAATTTCTCGTAGTCTGAATTATACAGAACCATATTATAAAATTTTACGATTTTCAATTGATCAACAACAAAAAATCGCATTTTCATTAACAGACATTTTTGTGATCCCGACTCCAGCAATTAAATAAAATATATATTGAGGATCCAAACATGCAAAATTATGTAAAAATATATAAGGAATTAAATGGTGAAATCTTCAATTTCATATCTAGTTTCATTTTTTTTTCATTAACCTTAAACAGAAACAAACATGAATATAAACATCTAAATAAATAATATATATTATAAATTCCATTTCATTAATCCTTCAAATTTAAATAAAAGTTTGCAACGGGATGAATCTTTGGAAACATGTATTTTAAAATTTGTAAATAGCATCCGACGACCTCTCTCCACTCTTTAAAAACCACTGATCTAAATAATGAAATACGTATTAAATTCGTGAATAAATCAATCAATATATCGATGAAGTGAGGCAGAAATTGCATTCATCAACTTGTTACATTTCGTGATGGTTCCTCACTTAGGTGCCGTGGGCGGGAGCGGAGTACGACATCAAGTGGCTCGACCGGAACACTTACAGGGTAATAAGCCCCTGTGTCCCCGCCCTGCCACCGCCCTGTTCAACTATTAATCATGAGTAAGTGGAGTAACTTACGCATCATCTTGCATTTGAGCAGTCGTGAGAAAGGACCGTTTAATTTTCAATGTAACCTCAACTTATAGGCCGAAAGGGACTCGTTATGAATTCTGAATATTAAAGCGTTCTGCGACGTTTCGTGGACACGCTGCTGATTTTATTGTACCCCATTGTGTCGTACGAAGTGTTTATTTACATTTACGCTTTATTTTCTTATGTTCAAGGTTTGTTATATATTAAAGCAAAGTGGAATGATGTTCCGTTTCGGGAAATTGTGAAAAATATTGAGATATAAACATTGCTATAAATTTGCTTATAATTTAACTGAAGCACGGGATGTTCAATACCATTGAGCGCATCTCCATATCTCGTTTAATTTTTGAGATATAGCCTTGAGAAAGATAAAATCTGGTGAGGTAATAGTATATTACATAATAAGTCAGGAAAGTGATATTTTACTTGACGAAGCGGTATTTTAATCCGCTGAGACAAGTAAAAACACTTTCCTGACGTATTATGTATACTATTGTTTCTGAAACTGTTTAATTTAAATAATACTTAATCATAAATAATTCAAAATGTTTACATTTTTTGATACGAATTGTACTGACAGAAGTATCCAAGGGTACAACAAAAAAAACAGTCAGGTAAAATCTTTACCAGACTATTTTGTACTTTACCAGACTGTTATTTTTGTTATAGCTTTGGATTGGAGCGAAGCAGATTTCGGTAAGTGATATATTTATGCGCGTGAAGTGCGGTTACCATCCATCAAATCATGGCCCCCAAAGATGTTAGTGGTGGGGGAGCCCAGGGGTAATTGTAATTTGGTGATAATGTTTTATCGGCTTTGGGGATCAACCCAGGGTTCTTAGGATTCACATGCCGACTTGATATCATTGAGCCATTACTCCATTTTTTAGTTAATAATTTAAATATATATATATATATATATATATATATATATATATATATATATATATATATATATATATATATATATATATATATATATATTAATGCACAACCGGGCTGATATTTATTATTTATAGTCCTAAAAAGCGGGCTTAAAGAATTCTTTTTGGCCCTACAGTCATAAAAAAATAATTCCTATGGATACATAAATAAAATGACAATTTTTGTTTATTGTGAATACTTGACTCTGCAAAATGTCATTTTGACATATAACCTATTTATATATTTTAATCTTTTGAACATATAATTAAATGTTATTTTGTTAACTGTATAAATGTGAACTTTAATAAATATATAGTTCCAGTTAAAAACAAAAAGTTATTCAACCACAGCTCCACACAAAATTCTATTATGAAAATTTGAAAAGGTTCTTTTATTCATCCTCGGTGAAAATTCGTCGCTGTGGCATTCACATCGATTTCACACCTTTATGCACAGTGTGTAAAATATAAAGAGATGTTGCAAAAAATATTGGAAAATATTAATTAAAAATCTGTCATTCGTCGTCATAAGTTTAAACGCATCAGCATAGAGTTCGATAAATAGAAATCTACATTCAGAATGAAAAATAAATATTTCCATTTGAAATATCTCGACAGGAAAAGATTTTCATAAAATATTTGAAGCATGGAATCATTTTTATTTTGTTTGATAAAAGTAAAGTTGGAATAGGTTAATTTTAATAAAAGAAAAATATTATACTGTTTTCTTCATTTTTCTAACAAATTGAATTTTCTCTACATCGACAAGAATACAGAATTGTTCAATATCAAAGCGAATATACAAAGAAAACAAGCATTTCTTCAACTGAAATTCCAATTTGATTTTCAATCTTGACTTTATCAAACACTTATTTCAGATTTTTAACTTGAAAGAATTTAGTGTTACTGGAAAAAACTGGATTGCATTCATTGATAAAATTTCGAAACAATTTTGTTCTAACTTCAGTAAGCAGTAGCAATATTTGATAATTATTTATTTATTTATGGGGTGGTTAGCTCAGTGGTATGAAGTCGGCCTGTGGATCCTGAGAACCCTGATTCGATTCCCGCAGGCGACAAACAATTTTCATAATTTCAATAACTACCCCTGTGGCTCCCCCTCCACTAACATCTTTGGGGGGCCGTGATTTGACGACTGGTAACCGTCCTTTACGCGCAAAATATATCACTTACCGAGATTTGCTTCGCCAGAGTGCCACACCCAGTATTGAGTACAAGGCGTGATGATATATTTATTTATTTGACATGTAACTTCGATTTATGTACTTTATTTATATAAACAAAATTTGGACAGCAATGAAATTTATTCTATTTAAAATAAATATTGTTTTACTATTGTTATTTAACTAACAATAAGGATTATAATATAAATAAATAAATATATCATCACGCCTTGTACCCATAATTGGGTGTGGCACTCTGCCGAAGCAGATCTCGGTAAGTGATATATTTTGCGCGTGAAGTGCGGTTACCAGGCGTCAAATCACGGCCTCCAAAGATGTTAGTGGTGGGGGAGCCACAGGGTTAATTTTAAAATGGTGAAAATTGTTTGTCGCATGTGGGAATCGAACCAGGGTTCTCAGGATTCATAGACCGACTTGATACCACTGAGTTAGCTACCCCATTATATACATTATACAATAATCATTTTATAAAAAATATATGTAAAAAAATATATCATCACGCCTTCTACCCATTATTGGGTATGGCACTCTATCGAAGCAGATCTCGGTAAGTGATATATTTTGCGCGTGAAGTACAGTTACCAAGCGTCAAATCAGAGCCTTCAAAGATGTTAGTGGTGGGGGAGCCACAGGAGTAGTATTAATGTGGTGAAAATGTTTGTCGCTAGTGGAAATCGAATCAGGGTTCTGAGGTACCACAGGCCGACACGATAACCACTGTGCCACCTACTCCACTCCATTTTAATATAAATAAATAAATAAAAATAAATATATCATCATGCATTCTATCCATTTCTTAGCGTGGCACTCTGCCGTAGCAGATCTCGATATGTGATATATTTTGTGCGTGAATTGCGGTTACCAGTCGTCAAATCAGAGCCCTCAATGATGTCAATGGAAGGGAAGCAGCAGGGATAGTTTTAATGTGGTGAAAATTGCTTGTCTGCTGTGGAAATCGAACCCGGGTTCACAAATCCCCAGGCCGACTCGATACCACTGAGCCATCTACCCCATTTGACATTTCAATGCTGATATTAAATAATTATAACAAAAAAATCAGTAAATATGTAATATGTGTTGTCAGCCATCTTTTAACATACAGTTCAATATAGTTACCATCGCTTTATGCAATTATACAATTTTTAATTTTCGTTAAAATAAAACATACAAATATAATTTATTTACCATAGAAGAACAGTGCATTTATGAGTGAATTAAATTTATTTATAAACATATTGTGTTCCGGTTCGTCAGTCATTGCATTACAAACGCTTCGGTGACTCGAACGCCGAGTTCCGCGAGTTCTGGTTCCACGCTGATGAATGTGAATACATAATGATTTGCAACTGAAATGCATGAAACAATTATACAGTTTGTTTGTTAAACTTTATAGCACATTAAAAAGGTAAATGCGTCGTCGTTAATAATGGAAACGTACGTTCGTGGCTTGTATTACAATATTACAAATATGCTTGTTGCTCGTTGTATTTAACTAATGAGTAACATTAGCAAATGGACAGACTCAAATGTACTATTGTTTATTATGCAAATATTTTGCGATCTTTAATCTTTTTATTTATGGAACATTGCTCCATCTTTCAAAATTTGATCATCTGTTTCTTCGAGCTTAGCATCACATCAATTAACCTGAATCTTAATTTTCGTTTGATATTTTATTTTGCAGTTTTATTTCTCGTCTAGTTTGCAAGAGAATTTAATGAAATTTTACTGCGATATGTATTAATAAGTTGAAAATAAAATTAAAATCAATCGCTACATACGAGGGCAGGGTGAAAAGTCCCTGAAAAATGAAACAAGAAATGATTTATTTGGTCAAAACATATTTTGTTTCTCAACATAATCTCCTTGTAGCTCGATACAGTTCGTCCAACGTTTTTCTAATTTTTCGATCCCTTCCAAATAATACGATTTTGGCAATCCTTCAAAATAAGCAATTGTCTCAGTGATGGCCTCATCGTTGAAGCCAAATCTCTTTCCGCCAAGCCATTTCTTCAAGTTTGGAAATAGATAAAAATCGCAAGGGCCAAATCTGGAGAAAAAAGTCTTTCTTATTCCGCTTAAACATCGCCAAACACTCCTTTGAACTTGTCACACGATCGCGCTTGTTGTCAACAGAGAGAAAATGTGGCACCCATCTGGCAGATAGCTTTCTCATATCCAAAAATTTATGCAAAATGTTCCGTACCCGTTCGATTGATATGCTCATAGCCTCAGCAACCTCGTGCACTTAACTTGCCGATCGTCCAATATCATACCATGGATTTTATCGACGATATTTGGCGTTGTAACCTCAATTGGACGACCAGAACGTTCGACGTCCTTTGTGGTCATACTACCACAACAAAAACCAGTAAACTACTTGTAAATCGTTCCAATCGATGGTGAGGAGTCCCCATAATGTTTAACAAGCGATGCTTTGGTTTGCGTAATGTTTTTTCCACGCAAGAAATAATGTTTAATCAAGACGCGAAATTAACTTTTTTCCATGTTTTCAAAAATCTTCAAGGTTGCTTGCTTTCGATGGGCGTCAAAACAGAACTGAATGACATATCAGTCTGAAAATTTTAATGCGTTCTAGTTAAAGATGGTACATCACAAATGTCACATGAGATTTGCGATTGTGGCGCCATCTGTTTTATTTTTCAGGGACTTTACACCCTGCCCTCGTACATCTTAGAAGAGCACGTAAACATTTATGTATTAACTAAAACTGTTTTTTTTTTGTCTAAAAATATAAATAAATATAAATATATCATCACGCCTTTTACCTCTTACTGCGTGTGGCACTCTGAAGAAGCAACTTCTACTTTCCAAATTCCAAGAAAATCATAAATCCGACAAGCCGTCGTCAAGACATTTATTTATTTATGTATCTGTAAACAGGAACTTCATCTCAATACAAGATCCGAACTCACCAAGCCGCAGTGTGGTAGTTCATATATTTTTAGCTTGAGTGAGATTCGAACTCATAATCTCCGGATTCAAATGCCATAACACCAAAACACCACCGTATTACCGGATACAAACAAAAATTCAATTTTATTTATATGGACGTCAAATGAATAATCTAAAAGGAATATTTAATTTTCGAGCACCGATATTAAAAAATAAAAGTGCTGGATAAAATATGCGGAAAGTTCAGTGATAAAGTGGCAATGTGATGAATATTACACGTGTTAATTATTATTTGATTAGCGGATAAAGTATCGTTTGATGCTAGCTGTGACTCCAGTGATATTATGCAGATTGCGCTTGTGATGTTTCCACATTCGACCCAGTATGAACTGTTTGACTCCATGTCAACAAAGTGCCAAAAAATCACAAAATGCGCGTTAATAGCAGATTACGATTGGAAACATGGGGTAGTTATTATGTTATTCAAATTTATTTTACCATTGATGGAAGGTTTCACTCAATTATGATGAAATTTAAATATATTGAAATTGATGAGGAGTGGATGAGGACTATGCGAGCATATGGGGTAGATGGTTCAGTGGTATCCAATCGTACTGTGAATGTGAGAACCCGGGATTAATTCCCATAGCCGACAAACAATTTTCCCCACATTAAAATTATCAATGTAGCTTTCCCTCCACTAACATCTTTGGGGACCGTGATTTGACGGCTGGTAACTGCACTTCAAACGCAAAGCCACATGAGTAATTTTAATATGGTAAAACTGCCAATTATTGCCGAAATAAATGTTCTTTTCTGCAATATCTAAAATGATATACGATAGATTTAAGATATGGGATGGCTAGCTTAGTGGTATGAAGTTAGCCTGTGGATAATGAGAATCCTGGTTCAATTCCCACAGGCGACAAACAATTTTCATAATTTCAAAAACTACCTCTGTGGCTCCTCTATCATTAACATCTTTGGGGGCCGTGATTTGACGATTGGTAACTGCACTTCAATCGCATAAATATATCACTTACCAAGATCTGCTTCGGCAGAGTGCCACACCCAGTAATGAGGAAAAGGCGTGGTGATATATTTATATTTATTTATTTATATATTTATCATCAATTTGACAGTATAAATTTTGTACCAAATTTTGTCACCAGATAGCAAGTTGCAATGTGTCAAATACAATTAACTTTATGCTGCCATCTTGAACCAAAATGAAGGCAAGTTATTTACAAAAACTATTCCATCGATCTCCATAAAGTAACATCAATATTTATTCAGTACTGAATATTTTATCTACATAATATTGATTATATTATATTATTATTATTATGGGATGGCTAGCTTAGTGGTATGAAGTCGGCCTGTGGATCCTGAGAACCCTGGTTCGATTCCCACAGGCGACAAACAATTTTCATAATTTCAAAAAAACTACCCCTGTGGCTCCTCCTCCACTAACATCTTTGGGGGCCGTGATTTGACGACTGGTGACCGCACTTCACGCGCAAAATATATCACTTACCGAGATCTGCTTCGGCAGAGTGCCACACTCAGTAATGGGTAGAAGGCGTGATGATATATTTATTTATTTATTTACAAAATAGCATGTTATCTTATGTTCTGTTTATATTCTATTTGCTTTACTTTCCTAGCTACAAAATGAGCTGCAACTTTTATTTTAAGCTTAAGATAAAATGTTATAAAATATGAAAAAGCATTAAAACGTCGATGTAATTTGAAGTGCACTCCGGTGTATAAACTTTGATAAACGTGTACATAACCTTAAAAAGTGCAAAAGTAAACACTCGTAACTAGGTAACGCGAGCGCGAATAAACCGATGTTAATTGCAAAGTTGTCATCGGCGTTGTAAGTTGTTTATCAATATTTCCATTTATTTTATTTTCTAAATATTGTCGTCTGTTCAAAGTGTAGAGAACGGTACAGGATAACGAGAAAAACAAAACTCCCGTTGTGTTTGTTGATTTTTCTCGCCACTGGATATTTCCAGTGCACATTTTGGTTGTGTAAACTCTCCACATAAAAACAACGTAATTTTTTTCATTCTTTGCAAAGTTGATGAATGTGTGGTTGTTTGTTGCATGCAAACAGCAGGTGTAAATCTAGTATAACTGACTAAATATGACCTAATTAAAAACACAGAAATAACGAAATCACACATTTTGAAGGCACTTCAATACTTTTCTTCGTAATAGTAAAAAAAGACACTTTTATATGATTCAAATTCCAAACCACGGTTACTAAATTGAAGTATCGCGATTTACTGCCGTTTTGACTCCAAATTTAAAATTAACACAGTTGTTAAATAGATATCCGCCATTTTGGCTCCAAAACATCTAGAGAATTTACAAGGAGGGGGAGCCATTTTGCCTTTATTTAAGGACAACATAATTCAGACAAACCATTTTGTAATTTTTGTGTGGAATATATATTTGGATGTATTTTATACTCTGTTCTTAGTTTTTAAATTTTAAACAGTTTAGAAAACTCGGAAAACATCTGACAATCCAAATTTTACAAAGTTTTTAGCGACTTTATTTCTATAAAGGTTATCAAACTTGAATAAAAATAACACTTATAAATAACTAAATAAAAATGAGTAAGTTCCAGGAGGAACCATGGCCCCCCATGGTCCCCTACGTGGAGCCGCCCTTGCTTTAACCATAGCGGTATTTTAGTAAGCAAGGAACTTTAGAAGGGTGATGCTCAAGCATATCTAGTGTACAATTTAGCTGGATGTAGCATTCTGCCGTAATAAATCTCGATATGTGATATAATTTTCGCGTGAAGTACGGTTATCAGCCGTCAGAGAGCAGCCCCAAAGATGTTAGTAGAGGGAAAGCCACAGGGGTAGTTTTAATGATGTGAAAATTGTTTGTCAGCTGTGGAAATCAAATACATTTAGTTAGACGTCTATATATATTTTGTCTATAATAATAATAATAATAATAATAATACTTTTATTATGGTATTAGTCTTAAAATATTTCAAACAAGAGAAACGATAGAGTAAGTTTTGTGTTATTAAATATTTGTGAAGTTACGGGTATAAAATAAAAAGTAATTATATTTTGTGTTCGTGTCGTAAAACACAGAAAGTTCGAGATGTTTGCGCAGTTATCAGAGCTGTAATGGCATTGCAAAAGTTGGAAACTCTATTACCGTTTTAATATAGTAGCTAGGTACCTATTTTCAAACACTATATGCCCGACGGCTAAAAATGTGATTATTTGATTCTATCTAATAGACCCCATGCATATTCTCAGATTATTTGCATATAAAATTCTAATTTATATGTCGATATCTCTCAGTGTGAAGCGAAATTTTATCTTTATAACAGATAACATTGATTTTTAAATAATGCTCTATTATTACTTCATAAAGAAACAATAGTACATTACAAAATAAATTAAGAAAGTAATAGTATAATTACATAATAAGTCAGGAAAGTGATATATTACGTGACAAAGCGGTTGTTTGATCTAGGAGGCCGCAGGCTGAATATTTTAATCTGCTAAGTCAAGTAAAACACTTTCCTGACGTATTATGTATACTAATTTTTCTGAAACCGTTTAATTTTATCAATATTTAATCATAATTAATTCAATTTTTTTTTTTTATATGAATTGTATTGACAGCGGTTACAACAAAAATAACAATCAGGTAAAATCTTTACCAGACTGTTTTGTATTTTACCAGACTGTTATTTTTGTTGTAGCCTTGGATACGTACTTTACTTGACTGCTTTGGTAAAAATCTACTTTCCATACTAAAATTGGTCAGGGAAATAGGTACTTTCTTGCCGGTTTCAGAAAAAAAAAAAACACTTCCCTGACGTATTATGTATACAATTTTTTTTTTAATCATTTAATTTAATTAAATGAATAAACTTTATTGGCCTGATGGTGAATCAAGTCCAAAAAATTGTCTTAGCTCCATAGAGATCGTCAAAGATGGACGTTTTTTCCGATAAAAACATTTTTATCTAGGGGTTGAGAGAAGGTGGAAGAGGTTAACCCTAAAATTGCATGTATCCTCTTAAAGTAGATACTTTGAACTTTTTCGCTTTGAAAATTTATCCAAATTAGTTAAAAAAGTTATGACAGTTTGAAAATTGGGAAAATTTCACGAACTTCAATTGTTCCCTTTTTTTTTCTCGCCAGTTTATAAAACTAGTCTCCATTGAAACTACATTTAAAAAGTCCTGGTGCAAAAAAAAAAAATAAAACAATGTGTATACAACAGCTGTTCGCATTGGTGTCCGCCATAACATTCACTACATCATTAAAACACAGCAATGAACATAACCTCATCTCTCGCGACAAGCACCGGAAACCAGTCACCAAGTCACGTTGTATCAGCACATCCGGTGACATCTGAAACGCAGTCCGACTTTCAGCACTTGTATTTCCAAGGCAATTCACTTCACTAAATAAAAGTCGCGCAATGTGGCTGTATATTACTAGATATCCTCTTATCTCTCGGAGCATAGCTCGGTCGCACGGTCGGTATCGTAGTTTTCTGCAGGGAGTTGCCGACTGAGCAGCAGTCCCGGAGGTGCAGATGGCGCGATGGCTCTGTGATATGCTATGCGAAGCCTACTAGATGCGGCTATGCTGATCACGCGTTTAGTCCACTGATAACGAGGTTTGTGTATCGTAAAGGATGTTAATTTGTAGATGATGTCTGTGTTTAGCTCCTGAGGACGTGGTTGTAATAATAATGGGATGGGGACAACGAAAAATTAATTTACCAGGGATAGGTTATGACTGAGATTGTAATCAGTGGTATTGGGGACTATGTGTCAACGAAATCTTTATCTGCGTTATTTACAATCGCTAATTAGAAAATAATCTTAAACCTGCTCTATATTATTTAACAATTACATGCGTTGTTCACTTTAAGGTGAAAATGCCGCCCAGTTTTTTCGAATTTTGTGTACTGGGTGTTTACTTTTTTACTATCGTTGCTAAGAGAAAATGCCAAAGAGGAGAGGGAAAGTAATTTACTTAATCGTGGTGTTATGGACGTCGCATATGTGCAATTTGTTAATCTCGATTGAAATATTTTAATTCTTTTTCTTGAGTTTTCGCTGATAAATTTAACTTAAGATGATTGACAAAATTCTGCATTTATTTTAGAACAAAGTATTAGCAGTGTTAGTAGTATCTAATTAAGAGCTGAGATTAGTCAGAATAGCAGTGATTAATTTGAAATTTCTTGAGTTAATTAAATTACTAATGTAATAAGACTCAGTTGAAATACATCCAAATACACTTGAATTGAAATTTACAAAATTTTCACAGCTCGTTACAACTTTTATCTGCTTCAATATTCTCTAAACTCTAAATGAATTATTAATTCAAAAATAATTAAATTTTGTACAGAAATACAGCCAAGGACCATTGAAAGCATATTTCTTCAAATGAATATTTATTCCAACTCTTCATTCTGCAAAAAATATTTCGTCAATCTTTCATCTAATTCCTTCAGAATTCTACAATATATAATTGAACAGAAAGACTTAGAATAAGGCCTAAAAACCTACTAACATGTAAATAATTTATTTATTACTTTTAGTACTTAAATAAAATAAATATATCATCACGCCATTTACCCATTATTGGGTATAGCACTCAGCCGAAGCAGATCTTGATAAGTGATATATTTTAGCGCGTGAAGCAGAGCTGGGCAGTAGCTAGCTACTTTTGTAGCTTAACTACTAGCTTAGCTACATTTACCTTAGCTGTAGCTGTAGCTTAGCTAACTGTGAACAAATATAGCTGTAGCTTGTAGCTAGCTACTTTTTTTTCTATTAGCTTAAAAATAACAACTGAAGCTACTTTTAAGGCTACTTTTTGTAGCTTAAAGCTACTTTTTAAGCAGAAGGTCAATAAAGTACGCATGCGTACAAGCTAAACCCACACCAAATAATTATTTGTTGCCGGTTCTAACTGGCTCTAATACGCAAAAATACACAGTAGGTGCCAGATGTTATTTGCTATTTTTAATATTTATGTACATAATAGTAAATTAACAATCATTATAACAAAAGACTGATTATATGACAATGGCAAATTTAATTATTTCACAATAATTTAAAAAAGTAGCTTTAATATTTAACAGCTACTTTAACGAAAGCTTTTAGCTGTAGCTTAGCTACATTTTACAAAATATAGCTTATAGCTGTAGCTTAGCAACTTTTTAAAAAAATAGCTGTAGCTGTAGCTTAGCTACTTTTTTTAAGTAGCTTGCCCAGCTCTGGCGTGAAGTGCGGTTATCAGCCGTCAAATCACGGCCCCCAAAGATGTTAGTGGAGGGGAAGCCACAGGAGTAGTATTAATGTGGAGAAAATGTTTGTCGACAGTGGGAATCGAACCAGGAATCTCAGGATCCATAGACTGACGCGATACTTAATCGCAATTATAATAGTTTATATTGGAATTCGACCCATTGAGATACAACCGTATTTTTTATATAAGTTAAAGTCAATGAGATTTGAACGCACTACCTCTTACTTCCTAATTAGAAAACACAAATTTTACGACGGAGTATGATGGTCTGTGAATATTTTACTTTGAGTTTGTGCTAAATTTTCTTTGAAAAATCGTCCGCCTGCATTTCCTTAGTAGAGAACAATTCTATTTGTCTTGATCTTATTAATCTCCCCTACTAAGGCTTCTCGTAGCGCATGCATGCGTGCGTATGTTTCATCTTTTCATTTCTTTTATTGCATTCCTCCAGCGTGCCAGCTTGCTACGATCCTCATTTCGACTACGCCACGTTTTTATACATTCTCTGCGCTTTACTCCATACTCTTTCTATATAGTCTCACATGTTTTAATGTCTCGCCTTTGGATTTATTGAAATTGGAGATATGGCGATGGGAACTGGAGAATTTGGATGGCGATGATTCGATGCGATATGTCCAGTTGCCAGCAATTGAAACATTTCTGCCAAGAAATTATTTCGTTTATCGGATTCTTTTATGTTTGATCGGATTTATTTTATTGTGTCGCTGCTATTTTATTCGAGGATTACATTTATTTGTTGCTGTTTTATCTTTTAATTCCTCGCAATATATTTTGAAACTTTTAGTAACAAATCCATCAAGTAACTTAGGTTCTTAGATAAATACAAATAATATATATATATATATATATATATCATCACGCCTTCTACCAATTACTGGGTGTGGCATTCTGCCGAAGCAGATCTCGGTAAGTGATATATTTTGCGCGTGGAGTGCGGTTACCAGTCGTTAAATCACGGCCCCCAAAGATGTTAGTGGTGGAGGAGCCACAGGGGTAGTTTTTGAAATTATGAAAATTGTTTGTAGCCTGTGAGAATCGAACCAGGGTTCTCAGGATCCACAGGCCGACTTCATACCACTGAGCTAGCCACTCCATATAAATATATAAATATATCATCACATCTTTTACTTATTACTGAGTGTGGCACTCTGCCGTAGCAGTGCTCGGTAAGTGATATATTTATATGCGTGAAGTGCGGTTATCAGCCGTCAAAACACGGCCCTTCAGAGATATTAATGGAGGGGGAGCCATAATTAGTGGGTGTGGCATTCTGCCCTAACAGATCTCGGTAAGTGATATATTTATAGAAGTGAAGTATCTTCAAATTTTTACCCAAAGATGTAAGTAGAAGGGGAATTTGAGAATCCGGGTTTTATTGCCACAGTTGACAAACAATTCTCAACATATTAAAATTACCCCTGTGGCTTCCCTTTCTTAACATCTTTAGGGGCCGTTATTTGGCTGCTGGTAATCGCACTTTACTATGCTCATAAATATATCACTTACAGAGTTCTGCTACGGCAGATTTCTACACCCAGTAATGAGAAAAGGCGTTATGATATATTTATTTTTTATTAATTGTTTAGTATATAATGAACAATAATTAACGAAACCCTTGAAGAAGTTTTAAACATTTTCCGTACCCCTTGGGAGTTCATGCACCCTTGGTTCAGAACCCCTGTCATAGATGATTTAAGATTAAAATTACTATAAATTAGAGGTTGAGTTATATCATAAACTAAATCTAAAAAATTAAATAAAGAAAATATTTAAAATAAATATATCATCACGCCTTTTACCCATTACTGAGTGTGGCACTCTACCGTGGCAGATCTCGATAAGTGATATATTTATGCGCTTGAAATGCGGTTACCATTCATCAAATCACTGCCTCTAAAGATAATAGTAGAGAGAATGCCACAGGGGTAATTTTAATTTGGTGACATTTGTTTCTCAGCTGTGGGAATCGAACCTAGGTTCTCCAAATCCACAGGCTGACTCGATATCATTGAGCCAATATAAAAATATATTTTCACAAACTAAAGCATAATGATATCCGTATATTAATTAGTCTAATTTTCTTATTGAAAAGAGTTAACTTAGTTTTATTATTCCTATAAATGTTTGTCGTTACTAATTGAAAACTGAATCGAAGCATTTTCTTGAAGAACAAAGAGTAAAACGTAATCAAAGTTGAGAAAAGTTAATGCATCTGCAGAGCTGTGGCTACTTATCTCAGGAAGCAATTTTTTCTGCATTCTTTCAAGCACAACGGCGATGTATTTCATCCTCTGTATATAATTTTTGTTTCATCTTATTCTTTTCCTCCCTTTTTCTTCTTAAGTGCAGTAATGTTTCACTAGTGTACTTTTTCGCTAGACTCCTAATCCTTTGCTAATTTAATATTTTTTCATTTTTTCCTTGATCCTTTAACTCAAAAGAAAATATAATATATTTCTTAATTTCTCATTTATATGCAAAGGAAAGTATACGACTACCTATTATCAGAATTATGATATTTAGCAGTGTAAAACAGGCTTTGCAAAAAAAATTAAATGAATTTAGGGTACTTTCCTTTATTTTCTGATTTAATAGAAATTTTCTATGGTTTCAAACCGAATTTTCACGTCAAAATTCACGATCTTGTAAGAAAGTAAAATTTCTTCTTTGAATCAAAAAATTTAAGTCATACTTTTTATTCTTATGAAGGCAAGTAATTTTGTTTCTCTAGGGAAAAAAATTAATTCATATCCTTGGACCTGGAAAACAACGGTATGATTTGACATCAGTGGCATCCCAGTAATGTCTGACAAGAGATTAATATTTATAATAATATATCTTATTTATTTAGGGATAGCTAGCACAGTGGTATCAAGTCGACCTGTGGATCCTGAGAACCCTGGTTCGATTCCCACAGGCGACAAACAATTTGCATAATTTTTCAAAATTACCCCTGTGGCTCCTCCACCACAAACATCTCTAGGGGCCGTGATTTGACGACTGGTAACCGCACTTCACGCGCAAAATATATCACTTACCGAGATCTGCTTCGGCAGAGTGCCACACCCAGTAATGGGTAGAAAGCGTGATGATATATTTATTTATTTATATTTATTTAAACAGTTGAAAGTATTGTAATAAATTTATGAGCAAATAATAATGAAAAATGATTAAAAAAATTGGCTATTCTAAAATTCTCTTTCTGTCGCATTCAACAAATTCTCATCTCGACTTGCAGCATCATAAGTAATTTTCTTTTTTAAGAACATTAATTGTCCTTGAAGTCATGTGATGTTTGTAAAGGAAAAAATTCCGTTCAACAACGATTTCCTTCCGGAGTATTCATCGTCAAGTTGGCAACCTCGCTCCATGAGCGCGCAAGCAGGAGGCAGATTAAGTTCCAGTTGAACGCAACCGGCGTGAGAACCCGTTTTAGGGCCCGATAAATAATTTATAGCCAAGTAAACAACCCACTTGCCGCGTAATGATTTATTGATATTCTGCGCTGCGCACCAAATTGAAAATTCACCGTATTTGCAATATGTTTGCACTTGTGAATTCGCACAATTTGTTTGTAGAGGACAAGGTACATTGACGCATAATTATCGTGTTTTACTTTCCATCAAAACACTGGAATTATAAATTTATGTTATAAATATTTTGTCCTATAAGCTCACAGATTTTGATTATTAATTGCAAATGTGAATATTGATAATATATTAATAAACGCATTACTATAATTACATTTTGGATTTTACTTCAAGCTGTCTAAATAATTTACTACAGCCATAAATAGTTGTTCATTTCCCGATTACATGTAATTAATCAGTAAGTAATATAAATGCTCATGTATATTGAAATTCCACAGTTTAAATTATTTTTCCTATGGTCATGTTGGAAAGTGAACATACCAACATTCAAAATGATAAAATTAAGAATAAATTAAACCTGTAAGCCTTAATAAATATAAAGATAATTCTAAATACGTATTTCGAGAACTAAGTTCTCATCATCAGTAAACAATGCACGGGAAAAACCAAGATTACATGACTTGTGAACCAAGATAGTGGTCAAGGTTGAATCGGATTGAATCTCCATCTAGGTTCCACTTTCTGAAGAAATACAAAATTGCCAATACTATACGATCCAAATTAAATATAAAGACTTTATTAATATAAAAAGGGTATAGTACGATTTTCCACCCTCACCCCCTTCGCATTATTGAATTCCTCATAATAAACGAAGCATCCCTTGAGACCTCACCACGAATACAAAACCAAGTCTCTCCGAATATGTAAACCATCATCGATGAGCTCTCATCGCGTTGGTTCCGGGCGGGTTTTAATGCTTGGAAATTAAACCGGAGCGTTGTAGGAATGAAGGAGCAAGGAGCGAAGCAGAAGTAGGCTGTGAATGTCTGTCTGTCTGCGCAGAGACAGCTCCACGGCTTGCTTGATTGATCGCATCGCTTAACGGTGAGAATTAATGTGAACTTTCCCTGAACTACCAACTTGAAGTTGCGAGTTGTTTGATTGTTGTGATGTTGTTGTTAATGTGCGTGATATTGTTTATTTTGAAGGATTTTTGGATAATGTTGCCACACACATGATTTAAAACCTTCCTTGTGAAACCTCTTTTTAAATGATTGGACGTAAAAGACAGGCAAATGTGGTTAAATGAGTTTAGTGAAATATATTTTAAATAAAAGTTTTGGAAAACTAAGTTTTATCACTTTTATTTGACGCATTTATTCTAAAATGATTTGTATCAAATTTCATAACAAATATAAATAAATAAAATAAATATATCATCACGTCTCCTACCCAGTGCTGGGTGTGGCACGCTGCCGTAGCAGATTTCGGTAAATGATATATTAATGCGCGTGAAGTGCGGTCACCAGCCGTCAAATCAAGGTCCCCAAAGATGTTAGTGGTGGGGAAGCCACAGGAGTAATTTTAAATTGGTGAAAATGTTTTGTCAGCTGTGGGGATCGAACCAGAGTTCTCTGGATCCACAGGCCGACTTGATACCAATGAGCTCTTACCCCATAAAAAATTTCATAATGTAATATCAATATTACAGTATTAAAGAGCGTTTTGTAATGAGTCCTATTACGATAAAAGTGTTGCAATTAATTTTTTCTACAACTGTTTTTTTTTTTTTTTTCAATAGTTTTTTGTATTTCTTTTTTCTCTTTTTATGTATCCTTAGGGGTTATCAATAAAGGCAATAATAATAATAATAATAATAAACAACTGTCAAAGAAACTCTACATTTTTACAAAGTTATGAATATGCGGAGTTTTGTCATTCGTGAAAAAATAACTATGTTATTTTCACGATCATCCAAACAATGAAAATAATAGTATATTACATAATAAGTCAGGAACGTGATGTTTTACTTGACGAAGCAGTTGTTTGAAATTCGAACACTTTCCTGACGTATTATGTATGTATATTATTTTTTTAAGCTGTTTTATTCAATCAATAATTAATCATATGTAATAAAAAGTGTTTAAATTTTTTAATATGAATTGTATTGACAGCAGATTACGTATCCACTGTTACAATAAAAAAACAGTCAGGTAAAATACAAAACAGTCAGATAAAATCTTTACCTGACTGTTTCGTACTTTACCAGATTGTTATTTTTGTAGTAAGTGAATACGTACTTTACTTGACTGTTTTAGTAAAAATCTGGTTTCCATACTAAATTTGGTCAGAAAAGTAAGTACTTTCTTGCCGGTTTCAGAGAAAATAATTTGTACCAAATTTCATACGGTAATATCAATATTACACTACCAAAGCGCATGTTGTAATGAGTTCTATTACGATACAAGTGCTGTAATGAATTTTTCCTGAAACCGACAAGAAAGTGCCTACTTTCTTGAAAACAGTCAAGTATAGTATGTATTGAAGGTTACAACAAAAATAACAGTCTGGTAAAGAATAAAACAGTAACCGCAGTTAACGCGTATAAAAAATATCATTTACTGAGATCTGCTACGACAGACTGCCACACCCAGTAATGTATAAAGAGCGTTTATTATTATTTATTTATTTACTTTTCATAACAAAATAAATCTTCAACGAATATCCCATTCGCCCAACATATCCATAACATTCAATTACACCAACCCTTAAATAACGACACCCCACCAGCAGTCCTCAAACACTTCACCCAAATCTCTCTCAGCCGTCCGTCACGCCACTAAAACACGACACGTGTAAACAAACACTAAAACTCAAGTAGCCAAACATCATCCACTCGGCAGAATTCTCGTTTCGCCTCTCACGCGACGTGAACGTGAACGTGAACGGCAATTTATTCATGGGCTCGCAGTGGGGTGGGCAGAATGAGCACTGCCCCGCACAGGAATTATGAATAAATTTGCGATTAAAGAGCGGCCGTGAAAGACAGCCGGACTAACTATGCCGTGACACTGGAGGAATGTTCTCGCTTTCATTAAATGGGCTGGAGGTTGACAGTGGCGTAGGGGAGATTTTTTTTAGGGGTGGAATCACACACTTGAATTTAATATTTAATTTTTTATATGAGCTGTATTTTATTTGGTACTTGGTTCACTTAAATCAGTTCAAATACTAGCTAATAACATGGGATTGCTAGCTTAGTGGTATCAAGTCTGCCTATGGATCCTGAGAACTCTGGTTCGATTTCCAGAGACGACAAACAATTTTCACCATAAAAAAAACTACCCCTGTGGCCGACAGCTGATAACCGCATTTATTTATTTATTTGTTACGTTATGAGGTAGGTGATACAGTAGTATCGAGTCGGCCTATGGATTTCGGTACCTGTGTTCGATTCCCACAATCGACAAACAATGTTCACCTCAGTTAAACTACCGCTGTGGCTCTCCCTCCACTAACTCCTTTGGGGGCCGTGGTTTGACGGAGGCTAGCCGTATTTCACGCGCAAAATATATCACTTACCGAGATCTGCTTCGGCTGAATGCCACACCCAGTAATGGGTGAAAGACGTAATGATATTTTTATTGTTTTTTGTTACTGCACAATAGGAATTATATATATATTTTTTTTTCTGGCTTCTTTGGCGGACCAACTACTCAGGTCATATGCCGCCATTACGCCCTGATCTGCGTTATATTTATATATTAATTATATTTATTTATTTTACAGTTCTTAGCTTATAGTAAAATCTGTATTATTCAGGCACAGTCGTATTGTTTAAATATGCCACAGGCAAAATTTAAAATGCAGCGAGGCATCTCAAGAACAAATTTATATAAATGTATAAAATTTGAAATAATTTAAGCTAAAATTGAATATAATGGCTTACGTTTGTGAAGTATATCTTCTATTGGCTTAGGAATCGTTTATGCGAGCGAAGCGAGTCTTGCCAATAATGGTTTTTAATATAAAAGATAATACAATTTCTTTATGGGGTGGCTAGCTCAGTGGTATGAAGTCGGCCTGTGGATCCTGAAAACCCTGGTTCGATTCTCACAGGCGGCAAACAATTTTCATAATTTCAAAAACTACTCCTGTGGCTCCTCCATCACTAACATCTTTTGGGGCCGTGATTTGATGACTGGTAACCGCACTTCACGCGCAAAATATATCACTTACCGAGATCTGCTTCGGCAGAGTGCCACACCCAGTAATGGGTAGAAGGCATGATGATATATTTATTTATTTATTTATTTACATTTGGCATATTGTACATTCTCTAAATTTTATATGGGGTAGCTAGCACAGTAGTATCAAGTCGGCCTGTGGATCCTGAGAACCCTGGTTCGATTCCCACAGGCGACAAACAATTTTCATAATTTCAAAAGCTACCCCTGTGGCTCCTCCACCACTAACATCTTTGGGGGCCGTGATTTTATGACTGGTAACCGCACTTCACGCGCAAAATATATCACTTATCGAGATCTGCTTTGGCAGAGTGCCACACCCAGTAATGGCTACATTTGGTATTTTGTACATTCTCTAAATTTTATACTCTGTCGGTTACAGAAATAAGTTGAATTCAACGAGATTTGAACGCGCCCCGTTTCTTGAATTTTACCCACTGGGCTACTATTACGAGTATCACTAAAACCTGCAATTGCAGACGACACAATAATTAATCTACAAAAGGCTAAATAAAATAAATGAGAGCAATAATCATGATATACAACAAACACCTCTCTAATCCAGTAACGTACGTCAATGGACTCTGACGTCACGCACCTGAAATGCTTCACGATCGGCTCCGGCGGTCACAATACGTGCCTTCACCCCTCATTCCAACCCTCTTATATCTTCCTTCATCTACCTCTCTCTATCACTGTTCCCTACGACTGCGAATGCGACCTCATATTAAACGTCTGTATTATTTAATTATGAACGGTGGACGCGAATAACGCAATATCAACCCCTTCCCTCAACCACCCTCAGGAGTTCTGACAAAGGTATTTGGGACGGAGCGAACCGATGCTGCAGTAATTTCAACCACAATCAATTGATTTCATTGGTCCTGTGACCGAATTTGAACGTTGGTGAGTTAGCACAAATGGCCGATTCTTTTAATGTTTATTGGTTATTAAGGGTAGGAAGGTATAACAAAGAGTTCATGAATACATAATTATGCAAGGAAAAAGTTTTTTGTATATTCAGATGGTCAGCAGGAGGAATGATTAATTGGGGTAATTATTATGTGGCGGGTTGAACACCAGAAGAACTTTTTGAAGTAAGGGCTTTTACCTAATTTTAAAGGGTAAGTTTTGCATTTTTATGAAGATGTTGTTTGGGAGGAATTCTATTTTCTTTTAGGGTTGAATTTCTTCCTACAAGACTAATACAGAATATTCTTTCAGTGGTAAATTCTACTGAAATGTGTACTATCGAGAATGAGTACAAAGAAGGCCAATTGAATGATTGAAACAATCATATCAATATAAATTTCTGGCAATATAAAGTGTACATGTTAGTATAAGACTAATTCGGTAAGATTTGGCGTGGCGTAGAAGCCCAATAAAATAAATAAAAATAAATATATAAATATATCATCACGCCTTCTACCCATTACTGGATGTGGCACTCTGCCGAAGCAGATCTCGGTAAGTGATATATGTATGCGCATGAAGTGCGGTTACCAGCCATCATATCACGCCCCCCAAAGATGTTAGTGGTGGGGAAGCCACAGGGATAATTTTAAATTGGTGAAAATGTTTTGTCGGCTGTGGGGATCGAACCAGGGTTCTTAGGATCCACAGGCCGACTTGATACCACTGAGCCATTACCCCATAGTATATTAAAAAACTAGTTTTATAAGACATGTTTTTTCGCCCGCACCTGAATTTAGAGAACGAGCCGCAGACGAGTTTTCTAAAGGACAAGTGCGATAAAAAGTCTTATAAGATAAGTTATTTATACTATTCTTTCGATTTTGCGTCTTTCATAAATTAATATTTTGAAAATATTTGCGATATTTTGAACCAAGTCAATTTAGGGATATTTGTACATAAATGTTGTGGTTATTAACTGTTTTTGACATTTATGTAATTACTCAAAAGTTGGTGATCATTTTCGAATTTTAAAATTATTGCTTTATTTTGTGTATATATAATGGAAGATGAAATAAATTGCATTTCGCTTGTGCTACGTAAAGTAGCTAAAAGCATGATAAATAATATTGTTCCAAAGAAATTTTGAGGTTATATTGAAATTTGATGTTCTCTTTCAGGTTCTACCAACCATCTAAAACAAAATATTGTGTAACTTAATAAACGCTTTTTCAATACTCAACCAGGTTTTATAATGACTTCCTTATAAACGTAAAATAGAAAAAGGTATAGTTTTTTAATCCACTTTAAGTTTTAAGTCTGATAATAATATTGTACACATAGATAACTTATTAATTTATTTCCAGTGCTACTCATAACTAAATTTATCGCAATCATTTTCCAAATTCCAGCGCAAGAAATATTTCTCTAGATTTCGACGGAAAGAAATGAAGCATTTATAGTAATTTAATATTTAATATCTGACGTTAAATGAGCCTCCCATTCAGCAAATTTTTGTCTACTTCAGACTAAGTTTCTCACATAGCGCGCGTTTTTGCTTTCGGAGATATTCGAGGAATGTTGCTTGGAAAGAGGTGTCCACCCAAGTGCCCACAAAATATGATAAAATGGTTAGCGTTAGAAGTGAATTCGAAATTACGCAGGGGCGGACATACGAGGGTGTCTATATTTTAATTCCATATCAACTTCTTTTAATAGCTGTATCCCATTTTCCACTTGGTTCACTTAAATTAGTGCAGATAAATTAGACATCATGACTAAATGAACAGAATGAAGCAAACTGATGGAATGCATCAGTTTGTTCATTGGGATGAATTACTTCAAAGTAAATTAGAGTAAGTAATTCTAGTACTGAAAATAAAGTCAATGAAGTAATCCAGCGAAATAAATGACTAATCTGGTTTAATAAATATAAGGTAGATCTGATCCAAATGGGAAATGGAATGCGCCAAATATTGAAGTGAATGAAAAACAGTTATTTACATAACAAGTACGCAAAGACATACTTTGCACATGAGCGCAATTTTAAAGCACTCGCTTGGCTTGTGCTTTAATTTGCGCGAATGGTGCAAATGCAGAAGCGGATTTAAAATATTTCGGGCCCTAGGCAAAATATTTATTTTGGGCCCTTTAAAAATATGACCGCGACTCTCGAACATAGGGATTTAACATGTACAATCATAATTTTGTAATTTCCTGCTTCTCTAATTATTTTAAGCAAGAAAGTTTCAAATAGAAGTTTTAGGACATAAAATTCTGCATCTAACCCAATAAACAAAATTTATTTTACATGCTTCGTAACGACACCAATTAGATCTGAAAATAACGAAATTATCGATAGCTATGAAATTGAAACAAAATTAAGAAATGTTTGACGATTTATCGGTCAATATAAATGACATAATAAATAAAGATTAAACATCAAACATTTGTTTAATTTTGTTTCAATTCCATGGCTGTCGTTAGTTTTGAGGCTATTTTCGTTATTTTCAGAACTAATTTGTGCCCTAAAGAAACATACAAAATTAATTTTGTTTATTGGATTTGATGCAAAATTTTATGTCCTAAAATTTGAAGCTGTTTTGCTTAAAATAATTAGAGAAGCAGGAAATGATAAAATTATGATTTTACATGTTAAATACCAATGTTCGAGAGTCGCGGTCACCACCCTATATATTATAAGGGAATAAAATTATATATTTCTATTATTTAAACTAAAAGTTTGAATCCGGGCCCTAAAATTTTTGGGTCCTAGGCTATTGCCTCTTTAGCCTAGGCCAAAGTCCGCCTATGTGCAAATGAGGTCTTCGTGCACGAGTTTTGTACAATGATTTTTGTAACGAGCAAAAATTATATAACCGATAGTGAGAAAAGTTATTAAATTTGAAGCGTGATTTTATATTGACAGTTAAGTATGCCATGAATTTACATTTCTTATTTTAAAACAAATTGTTTATTTTTTTCTCGTAACGTTTGTTAAAATATGTCTAATTGATAGCATTATAAGCTATCTCTACTTTTTCTATAAATTCCTTAAAAAGTGTGTATATAAGTACAATTAGCGTTTTAATAATTAAAATTTAGAACCATAAAAATGGGTGTTTTTAGAAGTATTTTATGCTATGTTAACATGTTTCCATTAAGACGTTTTGGTCAGTCAATCAGAATCAAGACCATATATTTTCTATACCACCATACTCATTGTAATCTTTCATCGAACAAACTATAGGCTTCTAACCTTCGTTAATCCAGTCATACGTTCTGGACATTTTGTAAAACAACGAACAGATACGGCCATACTGTCAAGCTCATTAAATATTAGTCTGTTTTACATTTTGGCTAAAGCTATAAAGCGTCAGCATCAAATTAAAATACGGGTTAACAAAAGTTTTAGTAGATAATAAGTTGAAGTGACATTTTGACACCTCCTATAGATAAATTCAGTATGCGGCATTGAAATTGCCTCGTCTTTCATAATGCAAATAAAAAATAATTTAATTTAATTAATAGCCTATGAATAGGGGTAATTTGCATAGCTTATGAATATCGAAGTAGCCACTTTATTATTGGATATTGGAGATTTGCATTTTTATACATAAAACATGAATTCTTCGATTTTGTCTAATAATTTGTAATACGGAAAATTCAGTTTCAGACTCGACTAAATAAAAGAAATCTGATACATATTTACATACCGATGAAAAACTTGAGTAGCTAATTTATATTTCTTTGATAAGTTCTAGAGTAAATTAAAAGTACCAAATAATACATTATAGGAATAATATGTATTTTTTATATTTCGGTGTTCTGAAGCTTTATAAACGCACTGTAAACACATTGGATATCTATAAACGCACCGTTTATGGTGCTTTTTATTTTATAGGAGTGGTATGAATGCTAGTAAATCCAACAGATGAATAACACATAACCTCAAAATTGTAAATTGTCGGTGTCGAAATATTACTAAAATAAAATAAAATAAATATATCATCACGCCTTCTTGGGTGTGGCACTCTGCCGAAGCAGATCTCGGTAAGTGATATATTTTGCGCGTGAAATGCGGTTACCAGTTGCTAAATCACGGCCCCCAAAGATGTTAGTGGTGGAAGAGCCACAGTAGTTTTTGAAATTATGAAAATTGTTTGTCGCCTTAGGGAATCGAACCAGGGTTCTCAGGATCTACAGGCCGACTTCATACCATTGAGCTAGCCACCCCATTATTACTAAAATAATATGCTATAATCATACAATATTCATAACCTTAACAATACAGAAAAAACATTGGTTAATCGTCAAAAAAGATGAATTTTTTAATTGTTCTTGTAATGAGAAGCGCTACCATCACATCTGATAAAAAACACCAATATACGAGTATATCTTTGACAAGTCGGAGTTTTTTAAATCGAACAGAATTATAAAATTACCTCAATAGAAAAAATATTATAAAGAACACGTTTCATAAGGCCTGTTATCGCATTCGTCCTTTGTAAAAATTGGGCTCGTGCGTTAACAGATTACCTTATGAAACTAGTTCTTTAATATACTATTATTTAACATTATAAGGGCCAGTTTTTCAATCGCCGGTTTTCTCTTGATTAGTGTTAATCATGATTAAATAATCATGGAAGCTATGGTTTCGATTATTATTTAATCATATAAATAAAAATATAAATATATCATCACGCCTTCTACCCATTACTGGGTGTGGCACTCTGCTAAAGCAGATCTCGGTAAGTGATATATTTTGCGCGTGAAGTGCGGTTACCAGTCGGCAAATCACGGCCCCCAAACATGTTAGTGGTGGAGGAGCCACAGGGATAGCTTTTTCAAATTATGAAAATTTGTCGCCTGTGGGAATCGAACCAGGGATCTCAGGATCCACAGGCCGACTTCATACCACTGTGCTAGCCATCACATATTATTAACATTAATCGGTGATTGAAAAACTGGCCCTAAGTATAATTAATTTTTATCATGTAGGTATAGAAAGTTACATAATTAATACAAGAAGAGATTTGTGATGTGAAGTTTTTACAAAATTAATGCAAATTTTAACGGTAAAATATTTGAAAAGTTTTGCTTATTAAATATGAGTTTGGATACAAAACTGACAGTGGATATGTATAAGCGTATTCAACTAACTAATTCAAAGAAAATTTTATATAAGTACCCTAACGCCAAGTTAGAAATTTTAAGTGGTACCGCATAACTTTTAATAAGAAATACGATAACGCTGCTTTTGTACGAAACTGAGGATCGTAAATCTTAACATAAACATGAACCTCAAAATTGTACCCCAAATTTAATAACTACATCAACAAAACAGCTAGAAATGTGAAACTGAAACAAACCAATAGTATACGAGTATTATTATACGAGTTTTACAGAGTGATCAGACGTAAGTGTTAAGTTGGCAATACAATGGTGGGGATCTTTTTATTCCACAGTTGGCACAACGCCAGATAAAGTCGGAAATAATATTTGATATGTCATTTTGATTATAAATACAAATAGGTTGAGTGATAGAAATTATTGCTCTGTAAATGATGTTAAGAAATAAAAAAATGTAGGTAAAGAAAAGAACGATTTTTATTCATTTAAATTTTCAAATGTCACTGTCAACAACAGGAAATAAATTTATATTTCAGTCTTACCAATTTCATTTAACGTGTAACTGCGTAGAAGTGCCAATATTGTAACAAAACGGGTAATTCAGAATTTAGTTTTGTTTATAAATTATGATATTTCACTATCAACTCAGCTTCGAAAGATACAGACTAATTAAGCGTTATCTTAAGTATCTTTCTAAAGTTGACTTGACAGAGTTTATTTTGTTTATCAAATTTATTGGTGTATGTTATAACTTCAGTATTCTGTAGATCATTATTTATCAAGTTTATAGCTTTTTTGAATTGTCGCGTCTGGTTAAACGGGATGTGATGACATATCTGGGTAAATTATAGCTAAACGAGGGGTCGAATAGATTTAACCTCGTCTGGGTTTTTATGTAAACGCATATGTACGACCATCGCGACGATACCACACCTTACCCTTTGTCAGAATATCCCATGGAATACAACAATGATTAGTTAGTGGTAGTTTGGTATCTGACGAGACGAGTGGTCTCGTCTGTGCAAGATGTAGATCTTGCTATGTAATTTTGTAACTTAAAGATTAGTTTTATTCATACGTTGTTGTTGGTTCCATTGCCGAGAAAGTGTATTTGTATATAAAGAATTAGATCGCGACTCTATATGTTACAATATTATAAAATAAAAAGGTACTAAAAACAATTTAACAATAGCTTCCATTATTAATTAAACTGTTTTCAGTATAATAATGAATCGAATGTGAACGCAAAGTATAAAAAATTGGTTTAGCAAACATCAAAACCACAGCTAACTACAAATCCAAATTGTTTACGTTTAATTTTACACAAAGATAACTGCGTTAATAGATCGCACATGACGCCTGTAGCGCCTCAAAGCGATGCTTTCTCGCACTAACAAACTACAGGAACTTTGAGTGCCTCTCTCTAAATAACAGCCCCGGAGTAGAGATAAATAAGTTACGGAATTTCAAGCTCTGTTGTAAAATTAATTATGTTGTTTGGGCTTTCACATTGGCGAATAATTCACTTATGAGCAGAATAATCGATATTTTCACGAGCTACTATCGAAGTGAGCTTCATTCATTCTCAACTCAGCTGATGGCCGAGTCGTTAAGATATTTCATGATTCAATTGGTATTCTGTAAACGTTATAACATTATTGAACTTCTATAACTCAAGAATATTGAATTAATTAATATTTAATATTGAAGGATAATTGCAAAGAAATTAAATAATTGGAATATTTTCTTTTTTACATATTGCCTGGATTTTATATTCGCCTATAATACATACAATTTCAGCTGTAATGTAATGCGAAATAATTTTATTAGAATCCGAAATCACGTTGCTTGAAAAACGCACGACGCCGAAGACACAGATTCTGTTTCCTAAAAGCAACGTGTTTAAGGAAATTGTTATAAAATGGGGTAATGGCACAGTGGTAGCAAGTCGGCATGTGGATCCAAAGAACCCTGGTTCGATCCCCACAGCCGACAAAACATTTTCATCAATTTAAAATTACCCCTGTGGCTCCCCTAACACTAACATTTTTGGGGCCGTGATTTGCCGACTGGTAACCGCACTTCACGCGCATAAATATATCAGTTACCGAGATCTGCTTTGGCAGAGTTGTAGCAAGTCGGTCTGTGGATCCAAAGAACCCTGGTTCGATCCCCACAGCCGACAAAACATTTTCATCAATTTAAAATTACCCCTGTGGCTCCCCTACCACTAACATTTTTGGGGGGCCGTGATTTGCCGACTGGTAACCGCACTTCACGCGCATAAATATATCAGTTACCGAGATCTGCTTTCGCAGAGTGCCACACCCAGTAATGGGTAGAAAGGAGTGATGATATATATATATATATATATATATACTTTTTTTATTTATTTTATTTTGATATAAAATGATACAGTAGTTTACAGTAGTTGTAAAACAATTTTGCAGTAAGTTCGTCCAAAAAATTTTAGTTTAATGTTATATTGATTAGTTAGTGTGATTAGAAACAAATGAATGTGATTGGCTTGTTCAAAATTCATCTAAAAATTTTCAGCCTAATTTTGAAAATGTTTTTGATAAGCCTGAATTTTGGATTAGCCAAAGGGAGCTAAATCATAATCTCAAAAAGTTTAAATAAATTCTGATATAATCTTGACACAATTTAGTGGATGGAAAGTGATTTTGATTATTATTTTTTTAAATCGGACTATAACAGAAGTAGCTAATCCAAAATTTAAGGAGAGCTAAAACATTTTTGAGAATCGGGCTCTAAAAGTAAAAATAAAATTGAAAATCAAAGTTATTTCTCATAAGAAATAATTGACATAGCTGTCAAACATTTGATTTACTTTGTATTTATCTAAATCTAATTTAAAATTTAATTTTAATTGAAGCAATTAGAACCATATACAAATATGGAGTAAAATTTTAATGACGCTAATAAAAAAAATCAATCTCTGTTTCAAATTTCACCGCTGTTTAATTTTTTCTCTCTGCAACAAATTTGATTTTAACAATATTCATAGTTTAACTGTAAAGCGGATTAGTGAAGTTTTGTTGTCGATACCAATCAGTTAGTTTTTATTTTTCACTTTTGATATTTCTGTTTTTAATAATACTTTTCATACAGCAATTGAATGAATATACATTTACAAATTTAATTTACAACTCGTTGCTTTCATAATTAAAAACAAAAGTGTAAAAATTCTCGCCTGAAATCCCAATTTCCATCGGTTCAATTAAACGCCGTGCAACTGGTCTGAATTTAGCGTCAGTTGCTACAGTACTCCCCTGACGCTAGCTGCACGTCCCGGCAGCGATCTGCAGCTAACGTCACTTGAATGCCAACCTGACGAGCTTTCCAGCCGCCATTGCTGGAAATTTTTAACGTCATTTAAATGTATGAGTTTTTTCTCATATTTTAACTTTTACTCTGGTGTAGCATAACTGTACACTCCCAGGGAAAAGTTTGATGAATATCTATTTAAATCTGGTAGTATAGTGGTGTGGATAAAGTTACGACATTTGAATCCGGAGGTCCCGAGTTCGGATCTAACTCATGCTAAATATATATAAACTACTGCACTGCGACTCGCAGAATCTGGACCGTGAAATTAAGTTTCTATTGTACATAAATAGTAGCATTAATAAATAAATAAATAAATTTTTGCTTGTTTATTCTTTGTTATTGTTAGAAATGAAATAGTATATTGAAAAACAATATTACAATTAGATATAGTAACACGTTTCGAGACTTAGGATTGGTCTCATTATCAAGTCAAAAAAAATATTTAAATTATTTTAAATTAACAGTTTTCAAGGAAATTAAAAATTTCAGAAAGAGAAGACAGTCAAAAAATTAATAATGAATTAATTCATTAGTTTTTTTACTCTGGTTTTTTAACTTGTTGTGTCGGTTAAAAATAATTAATTAATTATTAATTTTGTGACTGTCTTTTCTTTTTGAAAAGTTTTAATTTTATTGAAAACTGTTAATTTAAAATAATTTAAATATTTTGTTGCCTTTGTAGCACTGTTTTTGACAAAAACAATTGCACAACATTCACTTGTAAACGCGATTTAGGAAAAATTGTTTTATTGAATTAATTCAGTTCACATTTTTCAGAAAC
Organism: Pterostichus madidus; assembly: GCA_911728475.2. Taxonomy (NCBI): domain Eukaryota; kingdom Metazoa; phylum Arthropoda; class Insecta; order Coleoptera; family Carabidae; genus Pterostichus; species Pterostichus madidus. The sequence goes on along the minus strand of OU452306.1, from coordinate 39,306,379 downwards.
AATTGACGGTTACCTCTTGCAAAATTTCTCTTTCTTTACTTCATTCTTATTAATGAGTTATTGATGATTGAACAGGTAAGTTATTGTGAAAAATATTTCTTAATCACAAATGAACACAGCGAAAGTTAAAAGTTCATTGTCTCCGTTAAAAATTACTTTTTCAGCAGTTGGATAAATTCCTTTACGGCTAAGAAATTTAAAGCAAAAAGTAATTAAGGTTTTGCCGTCTGAATAATTTTTTATCGCTTAATGAAGCAAGAAATTAAATTAAAAATAAAATTTTGCATACAGCTAATTATTTACTAATTAATGTACTATTATCATGTTCGTTTTTCCCATTATATTCATTGTTGCTTTACACATGAAAATGTGGGAAAAATATTCAAAAGGTATAAAACTTTTGAGTTACATTAAAATCAAATTTTAAAACTTTTTAAATCGATCATAAAAAAGTTTCATGTGCAAATTGAATCCAACATTGGAAAATTCGTAAAATTTGACATATTCAAGACGAAAAAATATTAAATTGTAATTCTTCAACTTTTAAATTTCAACGCAACAACTTTACGATTTTGTCAAATATTTCCTGATTGACGTAAAGTACAATCCAATGTAAAATTTGAACAATTTAAAATTCAGTTCGTACCCAAATTGACACAAGTAATTTGTCATATTACTAACTTAATTTTTTAATAAGTGCACGAGATTGCTGAGGCTATGAGCATCTTAACCGAATGGGTGCGGAACATTTTGCATAAATTTTTGGATATGAGAAAGCTATCTGCCAGATGTGTGCCGCATTTGCTCTCTGTTGACAACAAGCGCGACCGTGTGACAAGTTCAAAGGAGTATTTGGCAATGTTCAAGCGCAATAAGAAGGACTTTTTTTGTCCAGATTTGGCCCCCTGCAATTTTATCTATTTCTAAACTTGAAGAAATGGCTCGGCGGAAAGAGATTTGGCTCCAACGATGGGGTCATCGCTGAGACAAATGCCTATTTTGAAGGATTACCAAAATCGTATTATTTGGAAGGGATCGAAAAATTAGAAAAACGTTGGACGAAGTTTATCGAGCTACAAGGAGATTATGTTAAGAAATAAAATATGTTTTGCCGAAATAAATTATTTCTTGTTTCATTTTTCAGGGACTTTTCACCCTGCCCTCGTATGTAATATCTTATTATATGTAATTTACTATAAAATTCTTGAGGTTCGGGCTAAATATCGAGATTAAAAAAAAAAAATACTTATTTTCCACCTTACCAATGAAGAAAGAATCATATTACAGCTCTGTATTTGACATCAACTTACCTGTAACAAAAACAAAATATATAAATAACAAAAACTATTTCCAACTGTTATCAAAATGCGCATAAATAAAAAGAATGAATTTTAGTCACATAACAATAACATTATTATGAAAACAATGACATATCATTCGTTTAAATGACCAGTCCATTTAAAACGAAACGGTATATTGAATGGGTAGTTCAAAAATGCGAATAATAAATAATGCAATTATGTGCGCATGTTGGGAGAGTACGTATAAAACTGATAGCTACATCATTTCATTTAAATTTTAAATGAAGTAGATTTTTTTTAATTTCAGTTGGGATTTAGCACCTGAGGCAATTTGTTTCGAAAATTTATTACAGAAATATAAAGAGCGCCATGATGACTGCATGCATATATTAACAAAGGGTTCATTTGCTCCATCCACTAGTTGAAAACTAGCTAGAAAAATGATTCGATATTTGTCTTGTTTCATGGAATATAATATCGTTTTATTAAATAAAATAAATATAAATAAATATATCATGCCTTTTACCCATTACTGGGTGTGGTACTCTACCGAAGCAGATCTCGGTAAGTGATGTATTTATGCGCGTGAAGTGCGGGTACCAGCCGTCGAATCACGGCCCTCAAAGATGTTAGTGGAGTGCGAGCCACAAGAGTAATTTTAATGTTGTGACAACTGTTTTGTCGCCTGTGGGAATCGAACCTGGGTTCTCAGGATCCACAGGCCGACTCAATACCATTGAGCTACCTACCCTATAAACGTTTTATTAAAGGTTATTTTTATTATTATTTTTATATTGTTCAACGTAATTAAATAAAAGGGTATCTGTATTAAAAAATGCAGCATTACATTTTTGAATTATTCAAATAAATGTTCATTCATAAATTATTTAGTTTTATTTGACAATTTAATATAGCGATTGACGTGGTAGTTTTTGTGTTTGGGTCCCTTTGGCGACACATTTTTTGTTTGTTTGTTTTAATTGCCTTTTTGTTATCCGTCAAATTATTATTAGGACAATGCAAGCAATCAGGATATTTGTAATCATATTCTTTCTTATTTTTGCTGAACCCTGGTTCGATTCCCACAGGCGACAAACAATTTTCATAATGTCAAAAACTACCTCTGTGGCTCCTCCATCACTAACATCTTTGGGATCCGTGATTTGACGACTGGTAACCGTACTTCATGCACAAAATATATCACTTACCGAGATCTGCTTCGGCAGAGTGCCACATCCAGTAATGGGTAGAAGGCGTGATGATATATTTATTTATTTATTTTTTACTAATATTAGAATCAGTTGGAAATAAAAAAAAATGCTTTCATTTTATTGATAACTACTGAAATTTAATTACAATGGAAAAATTATCACTTATTAATTTTCCTACTGGAAAACAATCGAAATATTTTCCATTTCGTTGGTTCCTGTTCAAACAAATTCGTGATTCTAATTGTTCGCATATATACGTGGTAAATTTACACTGAAATACAACCCATTTATATATGAAATATATTGAAATTCTCTAATTAATTCTCTAAATAAAAAGCTGATTCAAAGATCAGAAAGCAAAATTTCTTTGTAGGATACTATTACAGAAAACAAGATTATTCTTTTATTCAAGGTATTAGAGGCGCCGGGTGAAAAATACTGAGAGCAGAAAAAAGGATTTAGTAGGAACAGCGGAGCGGAAACAAGACAGGTAATTGTATTATTTAGGTCGAATCCGTTTGCGTTGCTGTTCGTCGCCGCTGTCGTCTCATCTCGTCTCGTCTCACCAGAGAAAGAGAATCCTTTTAAAGATGTCAACGCGAATGTTTTTAAATCCGGTGGTGTAATTATTCGCGAGAACATAAAGAGATGCTCGTTAACACTTCGGTCGTTGAGTGCCTTTTGAAACATAATTACATCGTATTTTAGCATGAAAAAGTCATTGTCTATAGGAAAATCTGATTTTGTTTCATCAAATCCTCGTAAAATGTAAGCAAACATCCCTTATCTCCAGGGTAAACCATTTTCAATGGATCCAGGCGAGTTGCTCTTCTTAAATGCTCCATTGTTTTCCTTTGATCTCGCGTTATATGCTTTCCCAGCTCCTACACTGCGCCCTAATGCATTTTCAATTCTTCGTCTGCATCCGAGAAGGACGGTCACGACGAAGAATCGATTCCGTTTCTATTTTACTTTTCGTTACTAGTTTCCAAATGAAAACAAACGCTTTGTTTGGGGCATGACGGTTTTCTAATAATTGAAAAACGAACCAGAGCTGTACAGCTCTCTGTACGGAATGCACGCTTCACATGCAATGTTTTCTTTATTTTTCGAGCACAAAGAAATGCTGTACTAAATTTTAAACAGCTTTCTTTTAAACTAGAACTCAATTTCGGGGATGGAATTAAGGATTGTCTCAGGAAATGCAGGAAATAACTAACTTACAGATCTTATTTGTATGGTATTTTTCTACTGCGAAATATTAGAACAATTTAAACTCATTTAGGACAAAGAATAGTTATTTGTGTACCTATACTTGAAAGTAGTCTATTTCCGCTCGAGCATGAAAATTGTTGATTAAGGTGTAGCTGAGACCAGCAACCATGCAAAAGCGGCAAGGACACTTTCTGCTCGAAGTGCACATAATATTCTATGCACAACCGGGCCGAAAAACATGTGTTTTAGTCCTAAAAAGCGGGCTTAAATACTTCTTTTTTATTCACGGGTCAAAAAGAACTAATTCCTATGGATACATAAATAAAATGACAATTTTGGTTTATTATTAATACTTGATTTGGTAAAATAATAAATAAAAATAAATATATCATCACGCCTTCTACTGGGTGTGGTACTCTGCCGAAGCAGAGCTCGGTACGTGATATATTTTGTATTGTAATTGAAGAATAAAATAAAAAAAGATAATTGTCACTTTATCCAAATATGATGAATTTTTAAGTACTTTAATTTTTTTTCACGCCCCTGTTAAAAAGTTTTCTTTTCTTATTTCAATTGAGAGAAGAGAGTAATAATTTTTTCTGAAACCGGCCAAAAATTGCCTACTTTTCTGACCAAGTATCGAAGGCTTGCGGCCTTTTATTTCAAACAACTACTTCGTCAAGTAAAATATCACTTTTCTGACGTAGCATGTAATATACTATTATGTGTGTTCCCTAGTGAAGGAAAACAAAGCCATATCTAAGGAAAACAAAGATATGATTTGACATTAGTGACGTCTAGATCCATATTATATTTATTAGAAAGCTGACAGTCCTAGTGACAGCTATAGTTTCTATAGATTATTTATTTCTTTTCTTTTAAATAATAATTTTAAACAATTAATAATTTGATGTAGAAAGTAAAATCTAAGGCTAAGATATAACTAAGAATAAATTGAATCTGAATTCAACCTGGACCACTAGCTTGGTTCACAAGTCGTGTAATCTTGATTTTTCCTTGTTTCGCCTACTGATGATGAGAACTTTGTTCTCGAAATACGTATTTAGATTTATCTTTATATTTATGAAGGCTTAGGGATTTAATTTATTCTTAGTTAATAATTTGATGTAAATAATTATAGATTAATTAATGTAAATTTTGCCAAATATAAACTATGTAGAGCAATTAGGAGTTATTCATCGCATCAAAAACTTAACCGTTTAAGTGAAATGAAGAAAATTATAAAGTTGGAAGGAAATAAAGTTTGAAATTGTCTAGGTATTGTCATTTTCACTCGGCGTTATTTCAACAAAACTAAACAGAATTCAGTTCATTATTTCTATTTACCAGAACAGCTATCAAAAAACTCTTTAAACTTTGGTAATTCCGCAAGAATTTCTCGACGAGTATGGGTTGATTTAAAACGGGATTACCTCTTTCATCTCAGTAATTGAACCCGACGAGAACGTGAATGTAGCCGAGCAGTAACATATCTCCGTACTTCACAATGCCTCTGTGTTATTTCTATTGTGCACTTTCTACAACTGCACTGTACTGAGGATATCAACGAAATCCCTTTCAAGTGAATCTCCTCTTATACTTAAAGCAAAAATATATTGCTTCTACTAAAATTATTATTCGCTAGCTACTTCTCAAATTCTGCAAATATTTTATTTATTTATTTATGTTACTTTGTACAAAAGGAACTGAATCTTAATTACAATACTGGGACTAGACTCATCGAGCCGCAATGTAGTAGTTGTATATAATTTTTAGCTTGAGTGGAATTCGAACTTGGGACCTCTGGATTCGAATTCCATATCGCTACACACATACCACCGTATTCTTGGACTATTTATAAACACGAAAGTCCTTAGATGCGGTAGTTAACTATATTTAAAATAAGTAAAATCAACATTTGCATTTTGGACTGTAAAAAGTTTATAAATATTTTTTATATTCGACTGCACTATAATGACTTCATTAATAGCACTGTTAAATAACTACAATAGCACATTATTGGACTAGTACAATAAAATAGTAAAATTGGATCCCTGCCAATGTCACAAAATAAACGTCAAAATAAATATTTTAATTAATAAATTAATTCTTATGTATTTAACGCATTAGTTTTATACATTACTGGGTGTGGCACTCTGCCGTAGCAGATCTCAGTAAGTGATATATTTTGCGCGTGAAGTGCGGTTACCAGCCGTCCAATCACGGTCCCTAAAGATGTTAGTGGAGGGAGAGCCACAGGGGTAATTTTAATGTGGTGAAAATTGTTTGTCGACTGTGGATATAGAATACCGGAATTCTTAAATACACTATCCGATTCGATACTACTGAGCCACCTACCCCATATGAGCTGTATTCCATTTGCCACTTGGTTCATTTAAATCAGTTCAGATAAATTAGACAACATGAATAAATAAACTGAATTAAGCATTCTGATGCACTTATTGGAGTGAATTACTTTAAAGTAAATTAGAATCACTAATTTTAGTACAGGAAATAAAGTCAACGAAGTAATCTAGCGAAATAAATAAGTGATCTGGTTCAGAAAATGTAAGTTAGATCTGATCCATATGGCGAATGGAATACGCCTATGGATGGATTTAAAGAGTAAAATGAATTTGTTGTTGCTTAGCAACTTGAAAACACGGTGTGTTGAAATATTACGTTTTTGTACGTTTTTTAGTTTGTTAAACAAGAATTATTGTGCAAGTATAATACAAAAGTTTTAATTGTAAAAGTTGACATTTCGAAAGTATATTTTACCGCGGTGGAATATTTAACTAAAAATTTAAATTTAAATTATATTTTTGAAATATTATATTAACAATAGAAATGAATGATCGATCCACTGATTTGGAATGAAAATAAGACTTCGCCTCGAATAATATTTTTCATTTATAATTAACAATGTTAAAAACCTTGTTTTGATTCTGCCGAATGTTGTAAATATTTGATACAGCCGTAGGTACGCAATTACAACAAAAAAAATGGAAAATACCAAAATATTTATGAAAAGACAACGTTCAGCATGTACATTTAAAATTAAATCAGCTCAATGATTTAGTATTTATTACAAATTCAAAATGGATGTTTCCTCCACGAGAGGGATTAGGAACTCGAGATCTGTGAGAGCGATGACGTCAGTTAAATTAGTCAAAAGTTTTTAACATATTAGTAGACTAGTGTAACAATGTTATTGTTTTTTAAATTATTTAGATGGCAGTGAAAACGTATAGTTATTGAATTATTTCAAATTATTTTAATTATTGAATGGTGGTAGACAGAGAAAAATATCACTTAAAATTAGGAATGCTGTATTCGTCCTTACAATTAGAGAATTATAGTATATTATATATTAAGGGAAAATAATATATTTCTCTCACACGGTATATAAAATATTTTTTCCAGAACCTCACTATATAAAGTGATTATTCTTCTATTCTAGAAATAATTATATAAAAATGTAACACTGTAGATGCCATTGGTTTGTTTCTTTTTTATAAAAAATGGAACAGAATTTCAAGAAGAAAATAATCTTTTTGGCGGAATTATTTAGTTCAAGCGATTGAATGCAATCGCTTGAACTAAATAATGACACTTTACTCATGTATTATACATATACGATACTTCTATTTCGGTCGTGGAAAAAAAAAATTATCTGTTTTTCATATAAAACAAATAATTGTAAATGATTTATTTAAAAAGCATATTAATTAATCTCTCAATTTATGCCTAGTTTGGTTTTTATATATTTTAATAATTACTAATAAATTAAATATGCCTGATAGAAATTTTGGCAAAATTTATTAAATTATCAACGTTTTTATTTCTGCGATTTATAAATTCATATTCCTTATATTAAAATCTCATTCCCAGGATGTTTAATTAACAAATATTAATTTGTTTATTTTCATTCAGAATTTTAATTAAATTAAGCAAATATAATATTTGAAAAGGTTCATCTCAAATATGTTATTCGCAACAATGAATTCTATTAGAAATGTAAATTCATATTAACACTGTTTTTCACCATAGTAAATAAAAAAAAAATTATTATCACGCCTCTTATCCATTACTGAGTGTGGCACTCTGCCGAAGCATCAAATTGGATTTGAAGTATGCACATAAACAATGATCTTCTTGAAACCAGATATTATTATTATTATAAATGAAACATACTGTACATATTTTTGATGTTAAAGATTGAAACAATTGTAATAAATTTAAATAAGAAATAAATATATCATCTCGCCTTCTACCCTATACAATGTGTGACACTCTGCCGTAGCAGAACGCAGTAAATGATATATTTTGCGCGTAAGTGTGGTTGTCAACCGTCAAATCACGACCCTCAAGGATGTTAGTGAAGAGAGAGCCACAGTGGTAGTTTTAAATAAATAAATATATCATCACGCCTTCTACCCAATACTGGGTGTGGCACTCTGCTGAAGTAGATCTCGGTAAGTGATATATTTTTGCGCGTGAAGTGCGGTTACCAGTCGTCAAATCACGGCCCCCAAACATGTTAGTGGTGGAGGAGCCACAGGGATAGCTTTTTCAAATTATGAAAATTTGTCGCCTGTGGGAATCGAACCAGGGACCTCAGAATCCACAGGCCGACTTCATACCACTGAGCTAGCCACCCCATAGGTAGTTTTAAAGTGGTGAAAATAGTTTGTCGGCTGTGAGAATTGAACCCAGGTTCTCAAATCCACAGGCCGATTCGATACCACTAATCCACCTACACTATATATAATAAATTAAATATTAAATTTATGTGCGAGTAATCATGGAAAATGATTTCAAAATTTCTATTTAATTTCACAAAAAGTATTGGGAAGAATGTTATAAAAATCCTCAATAAATATTAATTTCGTTAGAACCCAACAATTTTCTGAAACAGTTTATCCTGCAGAAAATTCTTTGTATATTAAAGAAAACTGTCATAAATAATAAATAGTTTTTTCAAAGGATATTACAAAAAGATGCTTTTACAAATTGTGAAACAATGTTATCATTACCAGGTGCAACTGTCCAAATTACAAAGAAACTTCTGCAAGATATTTCTATCCACTTACTTCTCAATCCTAACAACACAATTAAAAACTTTAAAATAAAACAAAATCGTAAAAGAACGAAATAAAAAAGACGCGACAATAAAAATCAGACCATTAACTCTTCTGTCAGTAGAAAAACAACATGACATCGATTCGCTCGTGTTATTTTGTAGACAATGTCTACCGACAACAATGAACAACAGATCACATTGACAAAACACTGTTGTTTTCGGAACTTCTTCGTTAATCTCGTGTTCGAGGCAAAAAGGGCGTTCTGGGCGTTATCTAATTGAACGTATGGAGTTTCTACTGAAGAGGATTTCAAGAGGGAAGGGACTGCAAATGTGAGGATCTGGCGATTGTGGATTGTTTTGTAATGATCGCAGAGCGAGTGGTTTTTGTTTTTTGATTTGGCTGAATGCTGAAGAAGTGAAGAAAGAGGAGGAAGATATGCGTAGCGAGGAAATGGCGCGTTGTGCTTCAGTGGTTACGAAGAAACGCGTTTTATTACAACTGACACTCTCAAACTGTTTAGGTTTTTGCTCCAGTAATGGGATTGTTCAATCGATAAGTTTTTTTTTAGTATTTGACCCACTAAATGCATCTCACTAATACAAAAGTCCTAAACGAAAGTAGAGAATATTTATGTACTGAAAAATAATCATTCCTTCTAATGCAATTGGATATGGTGATTATTACTGATGATAAAATAAGATGGTTAATACGTAGGCCTAGTTATGTAAAACGATGTTAACTATGTTGTTAGCGTTAGCTAACAGCTTCTTAAAATGTAACAATGGCTGACACCATATTTTACACATTGCCTGATTTAAATTTTATAATATTAGGATTAAAATGCTAATTGTCAACGGCCATGGCTGCACTCGTTGGTACTGATCTAAGCGATAACGCGAGTTAAGCAACGTTGCGCGCGGGTAGTACTTGGATGGGTGACCGTCCAGAGAAACCCGCGTTGCTGTTGACTCAAAGACCTAAAACGCAGGATCAGGGCGTAATGGCGGAATATGACCTTAGTAGTTGGTCCGCCAGGAAAAGCTAATTGTTGTTTAAATTGCAATGGTAAAATAATCTTTGTAACAAATAGTTATAATTTATTTCATACTATAGAAATTATAATATTTTAAAATATTGAACTATTCTTAGATGTTTTTTTTATTCTAATTCAACTTTATCGTCTAATTAACAATGTGATTTAATTGACAACTTTTTATACAACCGGGCTTAAGCGGATTCCATTTTTCATTTGGATCAGAACTAACCTACATTACTGAACCAGATCACTTATTTATTTGACTTGTTTACTTGTTTCACATTCTTTCTTGTATTAGATTTACTAATTCGTATTCTTGTTCATAAATCAATCCCCACTCGACCAAAACGCCCAAGGATTTACTTTCCATGGTTACGAAAGTATTTTTGGTGACAATCTTTTATACCTAACATCAAATGAATGTCTTTCTCTGAATGGACCAATAAATAAGAATAATAAAACATACAGAAGACTGATTTTATTTGAAAAGAAACATATTTGTAATTTCCAATGTTAACTACAAACATTTATAGGCGATAAATGTGCTTCTGCAAACTACAAAGACATAGAACCATGTTGAATTAATTTTTTTGTTCGTAATAAAAAAAGTCTTTTCAAAAGTTTGATATGGTTGTTTGGAAGGCACTGGGATGCATGCATCGGCCCCATTTCGTAGATTCTTAACCCTCCCTTCGCCTTCTGAAACCGTTACACGATGTTCAAGCCCATCTCGCACCAAACTTACTCGCAGCTTTGCGAATATAAAAACTACGAAAAGTTACATCAATGTATGCCATGACTTTAATTTTATTTTGCCACACTTAAGCTCACAATCATGTTATATGCAGGAATTTTTCCACTGCCAACTTCTAAACTTAAAACGATTGTATTTCCATACTGGTAGGGTTGCAACCGTCCCTTTTTGAACACCCTTTGTCCTTGTCCTTTTCTAAATTGGAAAAGGATATCACTTATGAATTTCTTAATCAATATTTTGCTTTTGGAAATGTATAAGTGTACGCAAGTATAAAACTAAAATATGCTTTTATGTTATAGTTTTTCTAGGATCATACGAAAAGTGAGTTATTATGTACTTACAAAAAGTTATATGGGGTGACTAGCTCAATGGTGTAAAGTCAACCTGTGGATCCGAGTACCCTGATTCGATTCCCACAGGCGTCAAACAATTTTCATAATTTCTTTTTTTGTACTTACTTTCTTAGTCTGCAGCAGGCAGTGGAAAGTTATATAGGTAACCATGGTACTGTATTTTTAGTTAGACTTCCACCTAAGGAATGGCGCTTATAGTCTTTATATGAGAACATCCATTTTAGATAACTACAATATCGGCAATCATTGGTTATTAGATTGTTCCTGTAGTTGTCATTTGTATAAATTTCAAATTTTTTTATCTGTCAAATATCCAATTAATTTTTATTTGTGAAATAATTTCATATAAATAATGTCATCAACTAGTATCAACTGTTGTGTAAAAAACTGCACTGCTACTGGTAAGTAAGTAATCACATAATAAATAATATTTAGATGAGTAAGTCATAATAAATTTTCATGTTCACAAGAGTTGGATAAAACTGCGATTGAAACAGTTCAAATTAAAAATAAATTGTATACAAGAGAATATTTTAATAAATATTTATATTGTAATAATGAATTTTTATTTTATGTAGTTTAAATAAATATAAAATAATAATAAAAATTACAAGCTGCCTAAAAATGCATATCGGGTTGCCTATATACGTAACTTCCACTACTCAGATGGCGCAAAATACAGTCCCAGTGCATAACATGGCAGTTTCTTATCTATAGTAGTATATTATGATCTGTGGTCTGCAGTAAAGTAGCACTTTTTACAATTGTTTCATAATAGTATATTACGTACCATGAACTGTAAGTGACAGTTTTTAGGTCAAGAATGTAGTTTGGGAAATCGAGGCCCGAAGGGTCGAGATTTCCTAAACATTCGCGACCTAAAATATCACGTACAGTTTGAGGTTAGTAAGCTATTTTTACAATACCTGCACAAATAGAAAGAACAGAAAAATAGGTTTCAAAATTAACAGCTATCACATTGTTGCCAATATAAACAGGATCCTTGATCTATAATAATTATTTACTGTCCACAGTGGATGGTAAGTATATATTATTGTCCTAATTACTATTAATATTATGAAAAATGAGAATGGGGTAATGGCTCAGTGGTATCAAGTCGGCCTGTGGAGAACCCTTGTTCGATCCCCACAGCCGACATAACATTTTCATCAATTTGACGACCGGTAACCGCACTTCACTCGTATAAATATATCACTTATCGAGATGTGCTTCGGCAGAGTACCACACCCAGGAATAGGTAAAAGGCGTGATGATATATTTATTTATTTATTTTTTATAGAAATGAGAATAATATTTGATTTTTTTATACAGCAGGTACTTGTAAATATGTTTATTAAAATTTGTCTTGTTTTTCTTTTCTCATAATTATTTACATTTCAGTTCAGATAGTGTCCTTTTTTTCTAAGATTCAGGGATTGGCTATTCTACCTACAGGAAAAAGTTAAACAATAATTTTTCTTAATTGTTCGCGATTCGTATTTGTTTTCCTCAGTAAATAAATATCCCTAAAGTTCAAAACTGTGTAGGTTTTATTGCAGTGATTAAGTGAACCCACCCCGAATTGCAACCCTTTAAAAGGGTATTTTTCAAGTTAGATATTTATTTCGTTTCCCCAGTGAGAGATAACGTTACAATTGATAGATGTTTACGTGTCATAAATACCAACTACCAGTCGCAAAAAATACTGAAACAATTTTTTTATCTGTGGAGGAAGTCTATTACGAATGGTGCCAATACGGCCCTGGGGGATCGTTAATTTGTAATTCCGTATGGAAGCGTGGAGGATTAAAAGTATGTTTTTTTAAATAAAATATTTATTCATATTGTCAGGTTTTATTTTTGTGATATATGGGAAGTCTTATATTTTTTGTATATGATTTACGATTTATATGTTTGACAGAAGCAAATAATATTGAATTGCTAAAATATCATTTTTGATGAATGTAAATAAATAAATCTTCATATTTTTTAAGAATAAATACATAAAATAAATATATCATCATGCATTCTAACCATTACTCGGTATGGTACTCTGCCGAAGCAGATCTTGGTAAGTGATATATTTATGCACGTAAAGTGCGGTTACCAGCTGTCAACTTTATATAATTGCTTAACGAGTTGTGTTTCTGCACTCGCCATTCGCCTAGCGGTAAACTGTCAACATTTTTAAGCGAATTTTAAAACAGAAAAACTGCCAAAAATCATTCTAAATTATTTTTCAAGGATTTCTAAATGGTCTTAGAAAATAGTATATTACATAACAAGCATCGAAAGTGGAAGACAACGTGCGAGTGTACAAATTAAAAAACGAGGCGCGCAGCGCCGAGTGATTTAAGTACACGAGCACAGTAATCACACTTTCGAGCGAGTTATGTACACTATTTTTCAGACGACCACAAAATATCTCTAAAGAAAGTTTACAAGAGCAATGTTGTTACACTTTGACAGCTGATGCTTTTTTGAAGGTAAGCGTTGACGTGTGACATTTGAGGTTAGATATTGTGATACCAACTGTGTTTACCGTAATGTCACAATATTAAATAATGCTAAAATATTACTAAATAAGTAATTATTAATTTAAAAAGTAAGATTTATCTATGCAAATATGTTGAAAAATCTGCCAAAGCTTCTATTTAAATAATAATACAAATTCTTTTTATTTATTTTATTATTTTCTTTTATCGTAACGCCATCTGTTGTCAATCAGTGGAACTTCAGCTGATATGTTAGAAGTGTGTGTTATACTAACATACGAGGTGTATGTTATGTTCAACTTTCCGTAGTAGTTTATGATGTTGTTATGGTTACTTTCGTAAGTGGTCGTCTGAAAAAATATTGTGTTCACCACGAGAAGAAAGTTTCGTTACCGTTCTTGCATGGTAGTTGCTCTCGGCTACGCCTCTATCAACAATCTTCATGCGCAAATGAAAATAAACTACTTTCTATTCTAGGTACATAAATAACTAAAATTTGCATTTCAGTAAAATTTATAGTTGTAAAATTTTATGTGTTTAAATACAGATTTCATTATTATCTTCATAAATTAAAGTCAGCACCAGTAACATAATTATTTTAGTTATATAAATCTGAAAACACAAATCTGACACACTGAAATGACTATAAGTGATATGACAAATTTTGCAGAAAAGTAAAATCAATTAAATTCTCTTCATAAAATAAGGAATTTTAAAGTTATGTAATAATGATTCACTCTAAATTCAAGTCATAAAAATAACGGGACCAATTATGAAATTATGCTCACATATATGCGCATTAACACAAATGCAGCCGAATAAACAAAAGCCTAAACAAAACGGTAAAAATAACGACATGATGAATGCGCGACGCACGCATGGAATTAATTTTGTTTGATTTCACCCCGTTCATCAAACATACCAGCAACTGCAGTAATGATTTGAAAACAATATTATTTATTGTTTGTGGTCAGTGTGATTTTTGAACACTTCCAAAAAAATATTTACTGGTTTATAAAAAAATATCTTGCGGGGAAAACAAAATTTATTTTTGTTAAAAAGTTGCATTTTTGTGATATTATTTTGTGAAATATTTAATTAATATAAAAGGAATTAAAATTATGTGGGATGTTAATTTTTAATTATAATTAATCAGGCGTATTTTATGTTTTATTAAATAATTGCAAATTTTCGTTCGGGGAATATTTTTGGTTGTTATTATTAAATATTCCACATTTACTAAATTAATTTATGTACAACCGGTAATTAATGTTAACTTTATTATTATCAAAATCATTACTTAATCTGCCGAGGAAAATAAGAATTATACGCTGTTAACAGTCTCTTTTGTTAAATAATAATTGTTCGGCAGTACGGTGATGTAAATCGCGTTACGGAATTCGAATCTGGAGATCCCGAATTAGAATCCTACTCCAGCTGAAAATATAGGAACTACCACACTGCGGCTCGGTGAGTCCGAATCCTTTTATGTAATTGGAATTCTGATCATGTTGTGTAGAGTAGCATAAATACATAAAATACAAATTTTTCCGTTTGTATGTAAAATATCGTATATACACGTAAGTAAAGTATCAATATTTGCCTGAAGCGATATATCCCTCGGGCGACGTCCTTAGGATTCAAACTTCGGCCCTCGACAAATAATTATGAACTTTACTCCTTTGTTATATAAACTACTGTTTATAATTTAAATTTAAAAAAAAGAAATATAAAATGCTCGTTTTGTAGTGCATTTTTGGTGCTGTTAGTCAATGCTACGAATAGTCATTTATCTGATGTATAATAAATAAATTGACCAATGTAGTGTTTATAATTATAATTTCATTTTTAATACATTAGAAATAACTATCAAAGTAGTGGTACTAAAAATGTGCACTTCAAATAAAGACCTTTTTTGTGTTTTTCATTGTATCAAATTATATAAAATAAATAAATAAATAAATATATAATCATGCCTTTTATCCATTACTGGGTGTGGCACTCTGCCGAAGCAGATCTCGGTGAAGTGCGGTTACCAGTCGTCAAATCACGGCTCCCAAAGATGTTAGTGGTGGGGAAGCCACAGGGATAATTTTTTAAACTGGTGAAAATGTTTGTCGGCTGTGGGGATCGAAACAGGGTTCTTAGGATCCACAGGCCGACACGATACCACTGTGCTATTACCCCATTATATAACCCATTAAAATTAAATTTTGTCAACGGTCATGGCTGCACTCGTTGGAACTAATCTAAGCGATAACGCGAGTTAAGTAACGTTGCGCGCGGGTAGTACTTGGATGGGTGAACGTCCAGATAAAACCCGCGTTGCTGTTGACCAATAACACCTAAAACGAAGATCAGGGCGTAATGGCATCATATGACCTGAGTAGTTGGTCAGCCAAAGAAGCCAAAAAACAAAACAAAATTATGGGATAGGTGGCTCAGTGGTATCGAGTTGGCCTGAGGATTTGAGGACTTCGGTTGAATTTCCACAGCCGACAAACAATTTTCACCACATTAAAACTACCCCTGTGGCTTCCCCTCTACTAAAATCATTGAGGGCCGTGAATTGACAGTTAGTAACCGCACTTCACGCGCATACATATATCAGTTATCGAGATTTGCTATGGCAGAATTCCACACCCAGTGATGAATAAAAGACATGATGATATATTTATATTTTATTTAATTAAAGTTTCGTGCATAGGGATATAAACATCCTGTACAACTTTTGTAATAAGAATCCGCCTCTATTTATTTCTAGCTCGATTCAGACTCATGCTCAGAGCTCTGTCACCCAACCAAACAAACACCGAAAATACAATCATGAACTACTGTCCCATTTGAATTCGTTCTAGCTAGCAGTGTCATCACCGCCCAAACAGACATAACCTAACAACATCGTTCTTTTGTTTGTGGCGCTGTAGCTAATGGCAAACAGTTGGCTGCGGTTGCAGCGCCACTACCAGGCGGACAGAAGCAGAACTAGCGCACTGAGTGTCGACAATGCACATCGCGGTTGCTATTCTCTGTTCTCGTGTTCTCTCTGACATATTCATGAGCGCTTTAAATGTCGCAGACGTACTGTGTTACAGGCGTTATTGTCGAGGGATTAGACTAGTTATCGTTGGTCTTTAGTTTGGGTTTTTTGAATAATGTGACGCGTCGGATGCAAGCTTTTTACAGGGTAATATCTACGAGTTCATGGTTATTAAGATTATCATGTATTCATGGCTTTTTCCGTGACAGGAATCTCGTATTTCTGGCAAGAAATATTCTAATCTAAACTATATTGTTTGCTTTTGAATTGTTGGTAACTTTGATATATGAAGAAACTACTGTCTGGCCAAAGGGCACAAAAACGTTTCGGGGTGGCAGAATATGAATTTTTTAAAGATTTTTAACTGTTTTTCAATGTATCTTTTCCAGGGCCGTCTTGGGCCATGCAGGGACCCTTGGGCGCAGAGTGTGGAGCCCTTTTAGAAAATCAAAAAAAAAATAAGAATGAAAACATTAGTATGCACTTTTATTTTGAACTTTATTGGTTATTATGGTTAACTATATACGAATCAAATATAAGTGAAGTGCAAGGACGTTGAAAGAAGGGGATACGTCATTAAAGTCAAGATTGTGAGGCTCGGCAGATTGACAGAGACAGAAGTATTATTTTCTGTACCGTGCTTAGCCTGCTATTGCGCATGTGTCATAAAGAGATTTAAAATTTAAATAGGATAAAACAAAATCATTCTCCATAAAAGATTATAAATTTTTACAAGGAAACTGAAATTTTCAACGTTTATTATTAATGTGATCTATCGATTAAAATAAATATTTGTAATTGTAATTGTTGAACAATATTTACTATTAATAATAAATATAAAACCTGCTAATATGAAGAGGAAGTTTAAGAATAAATATCAAAATGTTTTGAAACAAATCAAAACTACAATTACTTCAACAAACATAAGTGTAAGGAGATAAAAAAACATACATACATATAAAATATTTTTATTCATTTCTACAAAGAGTTAGTTGGTTTAATTTTTTTCTTTTTGTTATTTTAAAATATGTCCAATTTCACACAGCGCAACGATTGAAACACAAATGAACATCTCGTGATTATGTTCACATACAACAACGCCCCCTGATAACTTCTAAACGCCACTTTTCTTACATAAAAATTCAAAATATTTGGAAGAAACTCGCCAATCAATTCCTCCTTTCGACAATAAAAACTATTTTTCCAAGCTAGTAATGTTAAGTACTATTATCTCTACTTTTATTTTACTTTATGGGGTAATGGCACAGTGGTAGCAAGTCGGCCTGTGGATCCAAAGAACCCTGGTTCGATCCCACAGCCGACAAAACATTTTCACCAATTTCAAATTACCCTTGTGGCTCCCCCACCACTAACGTCTTTGGAGGCCGTAATTTGACGGCTGGTAACCTCACTTCACGCGCATAAATATATCACTTACCGAGATCTGCTTTGGCAGAGTGCCACACCCAGTAATGGCTAGAAGGCGTGATGATATATTTATTTATTTATTTATTTTACTTTACAATTTAATTATATTTTGTCATCACAACCTAAAACACCCCTTTTATTTCCCACTGCTCCCCTCCTTCAATTTCACAACACCCAAAAACCCTAAATCATTATTCCACTGCCCTATTCTTTTCCCCAATCACAATAACTCATCAATCAACTTAAACAGCAATTCTATTCAAATCACCGCGCACCTACGCTTCACAGTCATCACGCACACTCTCACACAGATGTCAGCCTCGGAAACACTCCGGTTGTGCTGTAGCCCTGTGAACTTTGACCCACGTTTATTGGCGATTCCTGATGATGCGATTGACCACGCTGCAGGACATTGGTATGTTGGAGGCCACGCCATGGCACGCCTCGATAACACCATTGTTGACAGCGAGTCGTGGTCATGGACGACCTGATTCTAGCAGGATTGAGTGGTGGGATGATTTAGTGTTGGTGGTTTTGTGGGGGGTGTTGAAGGGGATTGGCTGGGAGGTGAGTTGTTTGGAGGTATTGTGTTTTTGTTTTGAATGTGTAGGCAGAGCTGGGCAGTAGCCAGCTACTTCTGCAGCTTAGCTACTAGCTTAGCTACATTTACCTTAGCTGTAGCTGTAGCTTAGCTAATTATGAAAAAATATAGCTGTAGCTTGTAGCTAGCTACTTTTTTTTCTATTAGCTTAAAAATAACAACGGAAGCTACTTTTAAAGCTACGTTTTGTAGCTTAAAGCTACTTTTTGTAACTTAAAGCTACTTTTTGTAGCTTAAATCTACTTTTTAAGCAGAAGGTCATGAAGTACGCACGCGTACAAGCTAAACCCACACAAAATAATTATTTGTTGCCGGTTCTAACTGGCTCTAATACGCTAAAATACACAGTAGGTGCCAAATGGTATTTGCTATTTTTGATATTTATGTACATAATAGTAAATTAACAGTCATTATAACAAAAGACTGATCATATGACAATGACAAATTTTATTATTTCACAATAATTTTAAAAAGTAACTTTAAAATTTAACAGCTACTTTAACGAAAGCTTTTAGCTGTAGCTTAGCTATATTTCACAAAATATAGCTTATAGCTGTAGCTTAGCTAATTTTTTTAAGTAGCTTGCCCAGCTCTGTGTGTAGGTATGTAGTTAGATTATTTTATTGAGTAGAGGAGAGTTAAATAGTTAAAATGTGCGGGGTGAGTTTTGGTTGATGTTGATTGAAAATTGCAGAAGGAGACTGAATCCAATACTAGAGTACCCAAATTCATGTGTTTGCTAGTGTTTGAGATATTGTTAATAAATTATTTTATAGAAAAATTTTGATACATTTTTATTTTAAATATAAAAATTGCAAAAAAAATTATTTAGAATTTAATTGAAGCACGATAAATTCAATGGCATTGAGCGCATCTTTATATCTTGTTTAGTTTTTAAGATATAGTATCCGTAAAATAAAATAATATGATATAATATTCGAGAAAATACAATTCTTACAAAAATAAGTATCTACCTAAAAAGTTAATATAAGTATCAGTTCAAGTCATAAAAATACAAATACTTTACATACCATCCTGAAGTATAAAGTCTGAATACTAAGAAATTACTTCAAAATGTATTTCTGTACAAATTTTACAATTTATAGTTGTGTCAAAACATAAAATAAACATATACAGACAAAATAAACTAAAACAACTCACCATATTTTGAACTAAACAAGGTAGAACAAAGAACAAACCAGAAAAACGTAAATTGTTCATTACAATTTTTGAACAAAAAAGTTTTTAAGATGTAGCTCAACTGCGAGTTGGAGCAATTCTGAAAGACAAATTTCCTTCAGAAAATTCTTTATAGTGCTGATGATAGTTGTATTTTACAACCGAAACGTCCACGTTATATTGATGAATACATAGATTAATAGTTTTTCTGTATATTTATTACCAAGTTTTGGATTTTGAAGGCCTTACATACCAATTACAAAAACATATAATCAAGGATCCTACATAACCCCAAAATATTTGATTAATATAAAACACGATAAAATGTGAAATAAAATTATTTTTTTGCGGTGCAGTATAAGAGTAAAGCAAATATTATTTAAAATATAAGTGCGCTTAGAAAAGTGTGGCTTATTTGCAGAACTAAAAGGCAAAAGCATAAACGATAAACGCATAATCCCATTTATTTTCAAGTGGCAGAACACAAAAATACCCAACTCTTGAAAAGTTCAAATATTTAACTATCTCGCAGTGAACTCATTCAAGCACAAAATACAACTCTTTAATTTCGTTATGTTGATCCTCTCAAGTCAACGAACTTCCTGACAGACCGCAGACTCCAGCGCCACATTAGCGGCGACGACGTCGGCGAGATCTGCAACTAGACTGCGTCACCGACAAAAGACGCTCGCAGCAGCGTTCAGCGGCTTTTTACCGAACTAGCAGACCCAGTTTTCGCTTGACTCGTTTTCGGCGGCTCAAGTTTCAGCGATGTGAGATCAACCAATCGCGTGGTTTTTAAACTTGCCGACAAATTGAATGCTCGGTTCCATGCATCGTGTTTCGAATGTCAGCTGTTTTCTTTACAAATTCGTTGCGGTTTTGCGAATCATTTGTTTTGCCCGATGTGAGAATTTTTTGCCTCGAGAAGTTTTTCGATCGAGATGTTTTCGCAGAGACTTGAATCAGGAGGAGTTGACACGCTGACATCAACAGATAACGAAACAATTTCAAACAATATTTTCTTTTAATTACACGTCAGTCTGGAACTTTAGATTGGTACTTTTAAAACAATAACGATAGTCAAATTTGTTAAAGCGATGATATATCTGATCCTATTTTCTGAACGCTACTAAATCAAGAACTTTTTAACTTCATAAAATTATCTTTGTGACTAATCTTAAACTAAATATAATTTTTAAACGTTTTTTATTAAAGCACAAATTACGAAAGAGAAAGAAAAGATTTTAATAAGATATTTCCGAAAACTCGTGTAGGCATATGGCGGAAAGTAATAAAGCAATGTAAGTATACAAACTATGTTGTTTTTTAATAGTTATTTCTTGATTTAGGAGTAAAATAGTAGTAACTTAATTTTTGATTATAACTACTCCGTGACACAGAAGTCTAACTAAATGTATTCAAATGATAGCGTTTTTATCAGTAATAATATAACAAGAGAGTGAGAATAAATTGAAAATAATTTGACAGATCTTTCGAAAACTTGTTGCCAGGTAATAGTCACGAGAGCCCAAAGGGTTCAAGTGGTTATTGCCAAAAAGGCAACAAGATTGAGAAATAATCTGAAGGATTATTTTCTAATTTATAGAACTCTCGAGTTATATTTAATTAGATTATTTTTTGACTTAGTTGTTGAGGTCGATTCATCCAACTTAAAAGATTTGGAACTAGGTCCATATCGATTGATTACTTATTAATGTATTCGTGGAAGTTGTTTCCAAATTTTGTTGGTGTATTTCTGTACCTGAAATGGAACTACATCGATTTTTTCCCACATTTTACTTGACGGGTTAACTGTTTTAAATAATTATTTACTACCTATGATTTGTCACAAACAAAAGCACCTACGGAGATTATTCCCGGGAATTTTATTCTTAGTATAATAATAACAAGATTGGTTAAAACGTAGACACGTGACATAAATTAAAGCATTTCATTGGTTTCGAGAAACGTCAAAAAATAATTAATTATATTTGTAGCTATGAACGAGTTTGTATTCGAACGCTTATGTCGATTTAGTCCATAAAAATTAAATTATAAATATAGCTATTTATATAACAAGTGTGCAAATGGTGCGAATGAGGTCATCGTGCACGAGTTTTGTACAATTCTTTTTGTAACGAGCAAAAATTATGTAAACGATAATGAGAAAAGATATTAAATCTGAAGCGTGAATTTATATTGACAGTTAAGTATGCCATGAATTGACAGTTGTTATATGAAAACAAAATGCTTATTTTTTCTCGTAAACCTTGTTAAAATATGTCTGATTGATGGCGTTATAAGCTATTGTCTCTACTTCTTTTATAAATTTCTTAAAATATGTGTACATAAATACTATTAGCGTTTTAATAATCAAAATTTAGAACCATAAAAATGGGTCTTTTTTAATTACCGTAATGTAAATGTTATTTTACAAAAAAATATTTTCCTGTTAAAATGATATAAAAGGAAAAATGACATTTAAGAATTCAGTACGATTTTTTCTACAGAGTAGTAAGAAAATGTTTGAAAAGTTTTAGGTAGAATGATTCCTTGATTAATTTTGTGTCGATAATGTCAAATGTGCGAGTAGAACTAAACGAAATATGTTAGTGGAGGGAAATCCATAGGGGTAGTTTAATTTTGATGGAAATTGTTTGTCGACTGTGGAAATCTAACTCGGGTTCTGAAATCCCAGGTCGACTCAATGCCACTTAACCACCACATAAACATAACCTAAATCAAAAACCATCACCAACCACACAATTTTTATTTAAACCCATCCAAAATCTAACACAACTCTTGCAGGCTACGCAGTACATGACCAATAACTTCGTCACTCCGGGCAGTCTGGGATCCGGTGGCCCCGGAACTCAGCTCCGGGCGAGAAGAGCAGCCGCGTGAATACACCTCAACGCGGATGTTGTCCGGGGTTATCATTGTCACGTATTAAATCACGATGACATATGGATCTGCAGCACTAGCTCGGCAAGCAACCGTACCTGATCTGTGCACTAGTTTAGTTCATTCCGATATCACGGTATTGGTTATCGGAATATCTGCTAGAGATATCGGGGTATCGTTGCTCTGAATGATTTACTATCTGTGAGTTATGGCCTTACATACTGATTTAGATAGAGTTATAGATGCGAAATGTTAGTGACTGTACCAAGCTGGATTGAAAGTTGCTGTACAAATAGTTTAAAATAAAAGTTGGGAACTTTAATGTAAGTTCTTTTTCTTGAACTATTGTAGTAAGACAAATTAGTATCTCTCGGGGCTACTTGCAACAACAAAACTTAAATTTTAAACTTAGTTTAAATAAATAAAAGTATATCGAATATTTGATAGCAATATCAATTATTTTACGAGTTTGCGTTTATTAATTTAAACGAAGTTTAAAATTTAAATTTTATTGGTGCAATTGGCAATAATTTGTAGCTTTAAAATTACATATTTGTCGGATCTATGTTATTTTGTGACGAGCATAATTTACTCTGCTATATTTGTTATTTTCATGCATTTTGATTACTTAAATTGATACATTGATGGCTAGCTCAGTGGTATGAAATCGGCCTGTGGATCCTGAGGTCCCTGGTCCGATTCCCACAGGCGACAAATTTTTATAATTTGAAAATGCTATCCCTGTGGCTCCTCCACCACTAACATGTTTGAGGGCCGTGATTTGACGACTGGTAACCGCACTTCACGCGCAAAATATATCACTTACCGAGATCTGCTTCAGCAGAGTACCACACCCAGTAATGGGTAGAAGGCATGATGATATATTTATTTTTTATTTTAAATTGATACAGCTATTATTATAGAAAGGAATATACTGGCAGTTGATTGGACAAAAAATGTGGTTAATAGTTATTTACGTATCAAAGACAAAAACAGGCGTTTCTAGCCCGTGACATGATTATCAGCATGAGGCGCAAAGCGGCGTGGGCTAATAACATGATCAGGGTCAGAAACGCTAATTTCACCCGTGGAATATAGAGTATTTTATACACAACAAAATAGCATTTAATTATGTGTTCAAAAGATTTGAAATATGTACATAAGGTATATGCTATATGACTATAAACAAAAATTGTCATTTTATTTATGTATCCATAAGGAATGATTTTTTTTATGGCCCTAGGGCCAAAAAGATGTGTTTAAGTTCGATTTTTAGAGTTAAAACACATTAATTTCGGCCCGGTTGTACATAAATTTTATAAATAAATATATCACCACGCATTTTATCTTTAGTGAACTGTGGCTGAACTGACAGATGTTAAGAAAACTAATGAAGGTATCAGTTCAGCTTACATAGTATCACAGTTCACTAGCCCCTAGTTGGTCTAGTTGGATAGTTGGTCGCACCATACTGATGAGCTCCTAAAGAGCGAAACGCGTCTATGGTTAAAGCAGAACTGGCCAGCCTTTGATGATGACCTAATAAGTTGCTTCAAATGTGCTGTAAGTTTGTGGCATTTTGACAAGCGTTGGAAAACTTTTACCTTTTTTTTCTTATTTGATTAAGACTCAGTTCCACATTGCAATTGACAATTTGTCTTTGTTTTATTTATTCATTGACAATTTGTCTTTGTATTAAATTTGTATTTCGTTTGAATGTGAAATATTGTTTCCTGCATATTATATTATTTTTCGCAAATTTAATGTACGAGTTTATCTGAAATTTGAAATTCAGACCCGTAAATGTAAAGCTACTAAAAGGGTCAAGCTCACACACAAAATGTTTAAATGTAATAATGACATATTTACTTCATTCAATTTCCTAAATAAATACAATCCCAGTCCAATGTACGATATAAATAACACCGTTGTCACAAAACACTAACACCGCAAAACTTTTCACTAGAACCGCGTGAAAAGAAAAATTTATTCTGCTCTTAAATCATTACCAACAACCAGTTCTTATTCATAAACATAATTCATTCCAAAAATTGCTTATTTAAAAGAGTCGGCTTGCGAGTCCGGGCGCAGATATATGTATTTCGAATAATATACAAAGAAAAAAGCCGCAGTGAGCGAAGAATTGGCACGAATTCAATGGTAACACAAAGGCAGTATTTTCTCCTGTCGCGCGTTATAAGTTATTATAACAGCTTGGCGCTCTGCTGGTAGAGTTAGGGGTAAGTTGGGAGGGGGTGGATTAGTGCGGCCGCAGCGCCAGGGATGAGTTATGCCCTTCGTGCCACGTATTAACGATGGAATTACGTAAACGTGCGTACGATGCAAGAAATGTGATGGATAAGATGGACGTAGTAAGGAGGCAGAGAAATCGTGGAAATATTTGAAACGGAAATGGGGATAGGGTCATTGTGTTCTCTCAATTTTCTTGCTATGATTTATACCAGTGGTTTTCAAAGTGTGGGTCGCGAAGACATTGGTGAGAGGTTGCCGGATGCTATTTAGAAATTGTAATAAACATGGAATCAAAGATGCTTTAAGTTGCACTCCGTTCACTTAAATTTAATGGCTCAATGATATCGAGTCGAACTGTGGTTCCTGAGAACCTTGGTTCGATCGCCATAGCCGACAAACATTTTCACCAAATTAAAAAATTACTCATGTAGCTCCTCCACCACTAACATCTTTGGGAACTGTGATTTGACGGGCTGGTAACCGCACTTCAAGCGCATTAATATATTACTTACCGAGATCTGCTTCGGCAAAGTGCTACACCCAGTATTTACTTAAATGAAAAATATTGAATAAAATATTTGACAGCATTGTTAAATTACTCATTTAACAGCTCATCTCGATAAGATCTTATCCATTTACAGAAAACTTAAAATTTAAGTAACAGTGATGCTATTGGTCATTAAAAAATTCATTACAAGCTTGATACCATAATAATATTAATTATTTTTTTAAAGAAATTATACTAATGTATTTCCTTTACTAATTTCTAAAATTCGTCTATAGGCACAAGAAATTCAATGCCGTTGAGCGCATTATCATATCTTGTTTAGATATGGTCTTCGGAAAAGAAAAGCTTTTTTCTCAAATTTGACTTCATCAGATTTTGTAGTTTTTCGAGGCTATATCTCGAAATCTAAACGGGATATGGAATTTTGCTTAACGGCATTGAATTTCTCGTGCTTCAGTTAACTTATAAACATATTTTCAGCAATTTTTAAATTCTGAAAATTTTCATCAAAATTATTTCATAAAATTATTTTTGAACAATATCTAAAAAACTGGAAGATACATAAACTTGGAGATTTTACCATCGCATTCAGCGGATGAAAACACATATGTATGTAAATTTTCATTACAATATTCGTACGAGAAAGAATTTTAGAGCAAATAGTCTGAAATTTAACTAAAATCGAAAAAACCAAAGGGGTACCCCTTAGGAAATTTTCAAAAAATTAAATCGCTTCGAATTTACTCAAAATTTGCTAATAAGTCAATTCGGGCACAAGGAATTCAATGCCGTTGAGGGCATCTTCATATCTTGTTTAGTTTTTAAGATATAGCCTCCAGAAAATGATATTTTTCCTCAAATTTGACATCATCAGACTTTGTACCTTTCTCAGGCTATATCTCAAAAACTAAACGAGATATGATAATGCGCTCAACTGCAAAGAATTTTTCGTCCTTCAATTAACACAAGGAGTTTATTGCCGTTGAGCTTTTAAGTTTAGTTTTTAAGATATAGTCTCCAGAAAAGTCTAGTTTTCCTCAAATCTTAGATGATTTAAGCTATACCCGTCAGTTATAATTTAAATAATATTTATTCACTTCTGCGTCTAAAATATTGTATCTAATTTAAATTCTTGTAGAATTAAAGTTTCTTTCGAGACAGTGCTACCTTGCTACTCTGTCATAAATTTACATAGAACAAGAAAATATATTCACCCACAAATCGAAAAACGCATTCAGAACAAACTGTCAAAAGTATATTTAAAATCCATTCACTACAGCGAACTTTCCACGTATATGTATATAAGAAAACTTTCAAATACAAATTTATTGAAAAGTTACTCTTATCCTAGCTCGGATAAAACGAGTAACTTTTCCTGCAGAACAGTAAACTAGTCTACTTCCGATTTCCGGTAAATTGATACAAATGGACTTCTATGTCAATCGTACCACCCTAACGGCCGTAAATCAACTGCTAGTGAATTTGAATTAGATACATGCAACGTTGCATTCATATGCACCAGCCGTGCAGTGTTCGTGACTGGATGCATGCATATTGAAAAAATTACTTAATTAAACAACATGTTCCTAGTGAATTAGCTTGCATGTGTGTATGAGGGTGTGTTTGTAACATTTATCATTACCGTACCATGTGTTGTTCTGTTCTGTTTCTATTCGTGAGATGAATAAGCCCCTAGGAATTCTGAATTATTCATTATGCTATTACATTCTTTTGTTGTTAAGCATTGATGCTAAATTAATTTTTATTTGATGAAGGTTTTTTGCAATTTAAATTTTTTCAAGTTGTTTATTTGCTGTTTGAAGAATACATGCATTTTTAAAAATTTATAGTTGCTTAAAATAAATAAATAAATATATCATCACGCCTTTTACTCATTACTGAATGTGGCCCTGTGCCGAAACAGATCTCGGTAATATATTTATGCGCGTGAAGTGCGGTTATCAGCCATGAAATCACGGCCCCGAAAGATGTAAGGGGCGGGGAAGCCACAGGGATAATTTTAATTTGGTGAAAATGTCGGCCTGTGAATCCTGAGAACCCTGGTTCGATTCCCACAGACGACAATTTTCATAATTTAAAAAACTACCCCTGTGGCTCCTCCACCACTAACATCTTTGGGGGCCTTGATTTGACGACTGGTAACCGCACTTCACGCGCAAAATATATCACTTACCGTGATCTGCTTCGGCAGAGTGTCACTCCCAGTAATGGGTAGAAGGCGTGATGATATATTTATTTTTTTAATTTTATTTATTTATTTTATTTATTACAAGCTTGATAGCAAAATACTACAGAGTAATCAGTTGGCAATACAATTTTAGGTATCTTTTTATTCCACAGTTGGCACAACGCCAGGTAAAGGCGGAAATACTATTTGACATATTATTTTTATAATAAATACAAATAGGTTGAGTGATAGAAATACTTTAAATTATTTCTTTATAAGTAATGTTAAGAAATAAAAGGATAAAAGGAAAACAACGATGTTAAATGTTACTGTAAACATCAGTGTTACCAATTTCTAATAGTTTTTTTATTGTCAAGTGAAATACTTACTTTTACTTACTCTGTATTACCTTAAGAAACTAAAGTTCTTAATGAGAAGTTATCCTTTTTCAATTTCTAAAATCGCGGTTTTATTTTTGTAATGCACATTATTAAATCAGTCTTTTACAATCTTCAATATAAGTAAAAGGATCGGAAAGAATTTTTCCGCCAAGGAGAGGCTCCGAAAAGTTTAAAAACCACTGCTCTAATATATACATAATATACACAAAAACACACTATATCCCACCAAATTAAAAAAAAAACAACATTCACTCGACAGACTCATATAATAATCAGTCCTCATCAAACATTCTCATGCGAGACACCACCACTCTGGCTTCAACCAATAATAAAATAATAAATACTCTAATGAAGGACGTAAGGGAAGGGACAGTAGAAGGACAAGGTACAAGAGGCAGAAAGAGGAGGAAAATGCTAAACGAACTGAAAGTTGGAAGAAGTTATGTGGAGATGAGGAGACTGGCTATGAGTAGAAGAAGTTGGTTGATCCTGGCTTCGTTAAAATCTGTCCAGCTTTTCTCGATTAAGAAGGACTGTTTTTTGCAATAAAGCATAATGACCGTGTATCTTCTTTAAGATTCCCTTCACGTGAACTTTTAGTTTAAAATACGCGTGAGGAAGTCGCGATAATTCTTCAGTTTACAAGTTAAAGCCAACGAACGTGATATATTCACGCCTGAACCGATATCATAATTTAAAGGCGAAACGATAAAATATTTTCGAACAAAAATAGAAAGTTATTGGGTCGCGGGCGGCTTGGCGGTGTTGGCGGTTTAATGTTTCACATCTCCTTTGTTTTGGGCTCAAGCCTCCTCGCCACGCCGCCTCGATCGATGTATATAAATTCCACTTTGTCCTGTTCCTGCACATTCTTTATACCAACTGTAATAATTCCAAATGGCGTTTTTATTTCCTACGCATGCCGTTGGCAAATTCGTTTTTGTTCGTTATTTTAATTTATCGATCTTGGGTTTTGTACCGAATATGATTTATGTAATTAGCTGTGGATTTTTGAATTTATGAGATTTGAAAAAAGGAATGAAACCGTTGTTGATATATGGGACATGATGAATGAGTTATGTTGCTCTAAAACAATTGTGATATTATTTGTGGATTTATTATAAATATTTTATTTTCTCTCGATGATATTTTAATTTTTTATCACTCCATTCAATGCTGATTTATTTTAAAACGACCCATTAAACAATTAATAGACTACATTCACCAAATTTCAGTATTAAATATTAGTTATATAATTTTTTTTTAAATATTTCCACTCCATTTAATATGCAATAAAAAAATATTACAAATTAAAAAACGTTCTACATATATTTTTTTTAAATACTTGTACTGTAAGTTACCTATTAAAGACAAAATTTAAACACAGTAAGTGGAACTTTTATTGCACATTGGTTTCTATAGTAATATCAGGACTTTAATATTTACTTACTGTCCACTGTGAACAGTAAGTAAATATTATATATCAAAGTTCTATTTGTTTTGTCAACAATTTGACTACTCTCAATTTTGAAACCTATTTTTTATTTTATTTTATTTTTTATTTATTTTTCTTTTTTTCGGGTAGCTAGCCCAGTGGTATCAAGTCGGCCTGTGGATCCTGAGAACCCTGGTTCGATTCCCACAGGCGACAAACAATTTTCACCATTTTAAACAACTACCCCTGTGGCTCCCTCACCACTAAGATCTTTGGGGACCGTGATTTGACGACTGATAACCGCACTTCACGCGCAAAATATATCACTTACTGAGATCTACTTCGGCAGAATGCCACATCCAGTAATGGGTAGAAGGCGTGATGATATATTTATTTATATTTATTTATTTTATTTTACTTTTTCATCTATTTGTAAAAAATAACTTACTAACCTCGAACTGTACGTGATTTTTTTAGGTCGCAAAGAGTAAGGAAGTCTCGATCCTTCGGGCCTTGATTTCCCTAACTAAAAATTGTCACTTACAGTTCATGGTACCTAATATACTATTAATATTCAATGTTAAATCAGGTTAATGAATTATAGAATTAATAAAATAAAATAAATAAATAAATATATCATCACGCCTTCTACCCATTACTGGGTGTGGCACTCTGCCGAAGCAGATCTCGGTAAGTGATATATTTTTCACGTGAAGTGCGGTTACCAGTCGTCAAATCACGGCCCCCAAAGATGTTAGTGGTAGAGGAGCCACAGGGGTAGTTTTTGAAATGATGAAAATTATTTGTCACCTGTGGGAATCGAACCAGGGTTCTCAGGATCCACAGGCCGACTTCATACCACTGAGCTAGCCACCCCATAAATAGAATAATAATAGAATTAATTAAAAAAATA
This sequence comes from Pterostichus madidus, assembly GCA_911728475.2. Classification (NCBI taxonomy): domain Eukaryota; kingdom Metazoa; phylum Arthropoda; class Insecta; order Coleoptera; family Carabidae; genus Pterostichus; species Pterostichus madidus. Next base: position 39,276,068 of record OU452306.1, on the reverse strand, counting down.
AAAACAAACATTTTGCGTTGTAAAGATTGAATAAAATGTTATTTGCGGAAAACACGAAAATATTCTACGTAGCATTTACGAAAAATATTCTGGCAACATCTATGCTAAATTTTGTACCCAACATACGAGCATGTTTTGCAAATATAATGAAAATGTGAAAGCTTTAGCTTAAAAGTAACGAGAAAACATTATACATTCAAGTTATAAAGAATGAAATTTTCAGCAAATTAGATAATAAAAATCCAGTTTGCAGGGACATATTTAAAATAAAGCAGTTATTTTTGCATTTGCATCTAGAATTTTACGACCGAAATAAAACATTTTACATCGTGCTCAACTTACGCATTAGCTCATCAGCTTTAATTAATGCACTTAATTTGATATAAGCAATTAGTTAAGAGCTATAGAATTTCACTTGCAAAAGTTGTTGGCGTCCCCACCACCATATCATTTTACGCCCCATAATTAACAAACTACACGCCGTAAATTATAAATTAAATTCGTTTTCGGTGGTTTTTTCCGTAGCATCCGATCAAATTAGTGTCATCTCTGCGTTCACGAGGCCGAGCTACCGCGAAAATGTCATCCGAGGTAAAATATTATATTCATTACTGTTGGGAATGAATTTGTGTCACGTAGAACTATAAATAAAAGTGAAATATTATGTAATACACACAAAGGCGCCATTGTTTCTAGTTTGTATGTATGTGCGAGTGTAGTTCTGACAGGAGAAAAGGAGAAGGTAGTCAAGTGAAACTGGAAACATCATTAAGATTTTCTTGTTTAATTTGGTGTTCTGGTTTGAGGAGAAATTCAAATTAAATTAATTGTTGTTATAAGAAAGTAGGTACGAAGCTTAAATATTTATAATGCTAATACTTTTTTTTTAAATAAATAAGTAGCGCGCAGCGAACGATAAATGAAAGTTGGAAAATATGTGAACTAAACTGTAATTCCTTTGCTCTCTACAAAATATATTAAATTTGACTAATGAAAAGCTAGCATTGGAAACAGAAAAACAATAAGGTGGTTGCACTTTTTAAAAAAATATATTAATTGTAATTACCCAATTTTATTTATAGTAATATAAAAATTAGTTCATACTTATTTAGGTGTGGATGCTCAGTAGCTCTCATGTCATGTTACTGGCTTACATATGTAGTTTAACATCAGTCAGTTCAGCTAAGACAGTATCACAGTTCACTAGCTTCTAGTTGGTCTAGTTGGATAATTGATCGCACCATACTGATGAGTCCCTAAAGGACGAAACGCGTCTATGGTTAAAGCTGGACTGACCAGCCCTTTGTTGATGATCTGATAAGTTGATTAAAACGTGTTGCAAATTTTTGTGGAATTTGTGACAAGTGATGGAAAATTTGTTTTTTTCCTATTTTTTCTAATTTATTAAGACTCAATTCCACATCGCAATTGATATTTTGTCTTTGTATTATTAAAAATAATAGTTTTTTATGTTTTCCGAGTTCTATAATCTTGATTATGCCCATAGTACATACAACATTTTATTTTATTTTTGGTCCTCGAAATTAAAGGATTCAATCAGTTGGAATTTGTTATCGGTTTGCTAGTGTTAATTTGGTTATTTATTTATGAACATTTTTTTTTATTTATTGTCAAATAAAAATAGAATATATCAATAACTATTCTAAAGAAATATTAGATGAATTTCAGTCTGTACGGAGAAAATTAGTACCGCAGACATCAAAAGAGCTTTTCGAAAAATAATAGAAATTTATTGTGTTATCTCACATTTATTCATAAAATTGTTTGAATAGTTGTTGCTTGGCAACTTTATAAGCCCTAGGGCTTTAATAGCCTAATTATGCCTGCTTTTAAAGCTAATAAACAAGAGATATATTTTGCGCGTGAAGTGCGATTATCAGATATAAAAGAAACAAATGAATAAATCATCATATTTTTGTTTGTTTTATTAATTATTAAATGTCAATACAACTACTTCTATGAAGAAAAAAAAATTATCTGATATTTCAATTTGAAATAAATTAATGTCTCTTTAATATGCATTTTTCTCTAATATTTTGTGTTATGAGAGTATTGAACTTTGTATTCGTTGTATTCAAAATATATTTCCCTTTAGTACAAAAGAATAAAAAATATGTGTTCTCATTTAGAACTTGCAAAAATAGTATGATTTCTAATTTAATTAACCTTGTAGCTCTAATAGTTGTCGAGATAGCAAAGTGGTGCCTTTAAATTGAACACTTTGTCCAACAAAAAAATACTGTATTTTAATATCTGGTTACTATAAAACAGTACAGCAGCATCGCTGACGTCTGGCACAACATGGCGGCGCCAATTATTACTGTTCATTTGACATATAAAACAAAACAAAGACTAGAACAAAATAATTCTTCTCCGCCATCACTAAATCTCTTTCACGCCATTAGAACCCGCAAACTACATCCAAGCATCCATACACGTAATCGTATATCATCGGAATTCTTTCATTAACTGGTCGCGAGATACAGGCCGCCGCTTTTCCGCACAACGGCGAGATTATAAATTCGCACTTCTCGCAATCTCGGCTTCTCGCCTCTGCATAGGAAAAAGCTAACTATTCTGCGGACCCGCGATTTACAATGCAACACAAACGCTAAAAATTCACGGAAAAGGAAAGAGAACGAGTGATTTTCACAGTCGCATATCTGCAATCTCGGTTAAAAATAATGCGAGAATAAATTCACAAAAAAATAGAAATTAGAATTAATTACCCTTTGTATGCTGCCAAAATTAATGAAAATTTTTTAGCACTAGATTTATGCAATTAAATAGAAACGAAACAAAGTTAATAGTTATTTATGTACCAAGGGTGAAAACAGGCGTTTTTGGGCCGTGGCATTATTATTAGCACGAGACGCAAAGCTTCAAGGGCTAATAATACGCTCAGGATCAGAAACGCTAATTTCACCCGGGTACATACAATATTTTATGCACAACAAAATAACATTTAATTATATTATATTATATGTTATATGGGATGGCTAGCTCAGTGGTACGAAGTCGGCCTGTGGATCCTGAGAACCCTGGTGCGATTCTCACAGGCGACATCCACCACTAACATGTTTGGGAGCCGTGATTTGACGACTGATAACCGCACTTCACGCGCAAAAACATATCACTTACCGAGATCTGCTTCGGCAGAGTGCCACACCCAGTAATGGGTAGAAGGCGTGGTGATATATTTATTTATTTATTTTATATGTTCAAAAGATTAAAATATGTAAATAGATAATATGTCAAAATGCCATTTTGCAGAATCAAGTACTCTCAATAAACAAAAATTTTCATTTTATTTATGTATCCATAGGAATTATTTCTTTTTGGTCCATGGGCCAAAAAGAAGTGTTTAAGCTCGCTATTTAGGGCTAAAACACATGCTTTTTGGCCCGGTTGTGTGTAAATAATTTATGGAAATTACAGTGCTGAAAAAAAATATATATCATCACGCCTTCTACCCATTACTGAGTGTGGAACTCTGCTAAAGCAGATCTCGGTAAGTGATATATTTTGCGCGTGAAGTGCGGTTACCAGTCGTTAAATCACGGCCCCCAAACATGTTAGTGGTGGAGGAGCCGCAGGGATAGCTTTTTTCAAATTATGAAAATTTTCCGCGTGTGGGAATCGAACCAGTGCTGAATAATTATTTTTTACTAGTTATATTTCCTAATTTTAAATGTTTAATTTAAATTTTTTGTACATGACATGTTAGTAAAAATAAAATATATTAGTCTTCAAACATATTTTAATACATATATCATCACGACTTTTACCCATTATTGGAAGTGACACTCTGCCATAGCAGCTCTTAATAAGTGATATATTTATACGCGTGAAGTGCGTTTACTAGCCGTCAAATCGCGGCCCTCAAAGATGTTCGTGGTGGGGGAGTCACAGAGGTAATTTTAAATTAAATAAATAAATATATCATTAAGCATTTTACCTATTACTAAATGTGGCACTCTGTCGTAGCAGATCTCTATAAGTGACTAAAGTGATTAAAAACGTGAAGTGACATTACCAGCCATCAAATCATAGCCCCGGATTATGTTAGTAGAGGGAGAGCCACAGGGGTAATATTAAATATAATAAATAAATATATCATCACGCATTTTACCTATTATTGGATGTGGCGCGTTGCCGTAACAGATCTTAGTAAGTGATATATTTATACGCTTGAAAACCGGTTATCAGCCCTTAAATCGCGGCTCTCAAATATATGTTAGTGGCAGGGGAGCCACAGAGATAATTTTAAATAAAATAAATAAATATATCATCACGCCTTTTACCCATTACTGAGTGTGGCACTCTACCGAAACAAATCTCTGTAAGTGATATATTTATACGCGTGAAGAGCGGTTACCAGCCATAAAATCACAGCCTCGAAAGATGTTTGTGGTGGGGAAGCCACAGGGGTAATTTTAAATTAGTGAAAATGTTTGTCGGCTGTGGGGATCCAACCAGGGTTCTTAGTATCCACAGGCCGACTCGATACCGCTGAGCCATTACCCCATTGTACTTAGTATAATTTTTGAAATTGCAATTATGAATCTGATGAATAGACAATAACTTAGTTGTCATGTCCAAAGTTGGATAAATAATGTGATGACATAATTATTTCTCCACTAGATATTTTTTATAACATCTGAGGTTTGCCTCTACAAAATAAATTTGCAATCACACCATTTAACTAAATATAATCGTGGCAAGTCTCTCCATTCTCTGAAGGCAAAACAATGAAAATTAACGACAACACAAGCGAATGATACGTTGAACGGTTGAACATAGCAGGCGGGCTGAGGTCGTGTATGCTTGCAGGAATTGTTAATGAGTAATTTCTGATAATTAGCAGCGCTGGCGCCATCGCAGCAGAGCGACTCTGTCCGGAACTAACTTCCGCGATATCTGAGAGTGATTACATAAATCTAGCCATGAATGTGCCCGCAAACACACATTGCTAACTGTAATTATTTATTAATTACGAATGGAAAATAACTCGTGAATAGTTTCAGCGCTAAAAATTATACTAACCGCTCCTCCACCATATTTCTTATTCTATTCTATCTTCACACATTATTTTTTACGAGCAAGCAGAAAGTAGGCATATACAACTGTCAGTTAAGTGCAGAAAGTTGATGTTTACCATGTGCCAATAGATAATTAGGGAATTTGCTAGCGGGCGAAAAGTAATTACCGGAGTAATGATTATGTGACAATAACATAAGTAGGGACTTCTGCCAGTATTTTTCCTTGTTGTGTGTCAGATAACTATTATGAAACTTCTTAGCGATCAGAAAGTAAATATCGAGAATAATTAATAAATAGGGCCTTCTCAAAAGCTAACTAATAGGGATGTCGAATTTGGAAAAAATTGTCGAACGAAGATTCAGTCAACCGAATATTCCTATTCGAATAATTCGGATATTCGTTAGTCTTCATATTCGTACCCGAATAGTTTGGATGTTTATTACTTTCCATATTCGTTATTCGGATATTTAAAAATTATTCAGATTATGGGGTGGCTAGCTCAGTGGTATGAAGTCGGCCTGTGGATCCTGAGAACCCTGGTTCGATTCCCACAGGCGACAAACAATTTTCATAATTTCAAAAACTACCCCTGTGGCTTCTCCACCCAGTAATGCGTAGTAGGCGTGATGATATATATATATATTTTTTTATATTCATATTTGAAATTTAAGTTTTCCTGAGAATATATCTTAAAAACTAAACAAGACATGAAAATGCGGTCAACGGCATTGGGTAGAAGGCGTGATGATATATTTATTTTATATTTATTTTAAATATCCGATTATTCGAGTATCAGAATAAAATCAACATTCTTACTAAATAATAAAATTACAGGCAATCGTAGCCCAGTGGTAAAGCGAGGTAAAACTTGCGTTTCTTAATTAGCAAGCAAGAGGTCGTGCGTTCAAATACCACTGACTTCTACTTATATCCAAAAAATACTGTTGTGTCTGAGTGGTTCGGATAAGCTGTAGGCCCCCTGTACTGTAATTGGGATTTACTTCCTGTTGTGCAGAGTAACAAAATAAATAAATAAATAAATAAATAACGCCAATAATAATATTTGCGTTGATAAAACAAATTTTGTTTATATTATTGCTGGCTTATTTACAAATTCAAACTACACAGGTTATCTTTGAGCTTATAAATCCAAAGTCTAATCATTTGAACAAGACTGCAGCGAGTTACACTTTCCAAAAGCGATTAATCACAAAATCTACAGCCAATACATCCTCGTCTCGACAAACAAAACAGTTCAATTCCTCTCTTCTTCACAGTCTCGTATCTTTGCTAATCGCTTCATGTTCCATTAATTCCTATGAATAAATATTGAACACCAGCAAAGATCCATCCGCTGAATCCCATTTGCTCGATTACAACGTAAATCCCAAATAGAGTGCGGCAGTTGTAATCACACCAACTAGGGTTCTAACCTTACAGTGTTGCCATTTTTCGCGGAGAATCTGAATGCTACTTTGTTTGACCTACTTTCGACCATTTTAGACTTGGAATCTGATATTTGTCTCAAGGAATGAAAGTGCTTCAGAAAAATGAGTGTAGTTTTGAGGAGTTCGATTCCGAATTGTGGACATTTATTTTGGAGAATTTATTTGATAGGATCTTACTAAATGCATGAATCAAAAAGAAAGGACAATTGGTAACGTTTTAATGTTATTGCTCTTATTATTCTAGAATGGATAGATCTTCCTAATGAAATACTGGAAATAATTGTGTTAATTATTTTGACAATTATTCTTCCCTAAGGATGAAAAGAATTTTTATCTCAATTGAGGAAAGAAAACTAACATACAGGATCGTAAAAAACATATATATTAATGTTTTTAAACCAATTATAAACAAAATAGTGAAGCAAAATTATATGTTATACTGTTTCTTATTATTAGGTATCTTTTAGAGCAATGGTCTTCAAAGTGTGGTTCGCGACCTCTCGGGGAGTCACGAAAACATTGGAGGGAGGTCGTCGGATGCTATTTACAAATTTTAAAATACATGTTACCAAAGATTCACCCCGTTGCAAGCCTTTATTTAAATTTTAAGGATTAATGAAATTTAAATGCAAATGTTTATATTCACGTTTGTTTCTGTTTACGGTTTATTTAAAAAAAATATGGGATTTCACCATTTAATTCTGCATATATTTTTACATAATTAAGCATATTATGATCCTCAATATATATTTTTTTAATTGCCGGAGTCGTGAACACAAAAATTACTGTTAATGAAAATGCCATTTTTTTTGTTCAACCAGTTATAAATAGAAAATTTTAAAATATGGTTCCATATCATTCAGACTACGAGAAATCGAATGCCGTCGAGCGCATCTTTATATCTTTTTTATTTTTCATGTTACAGGGATTTTTGGCTTTTAAAAAATCTCAATTTTGAAGGCCCATATCTCCAAAACTAAAAGAGTTATTGAAATGCGGTTTAAACGAGTGTATTCCTCGTGCTCTAATTAACTTATACCGAAATTTTGAAAATTTTGAAAATTTTTAATTTTTTTCAAAATTTTCGTTTCTCAATATTTCAAAAAATTTAAAAGATAATTAAAATCTGTGACCACCAATGAATTCCTCTCGTAAAAGTACATAGATACTGAAAATTTCAGGCAAAAATTCGCACAGATAAAGTTTGTATTGCAAAAAAACGAAAAATCACAGTTTTTTAATTATTTCTGAAGGGGTACCCCTTAAGATTTTTACGAATTTAGGCCATTTTTAGTTTTTTTGCTCTAAAGATTTTATCTGTAGAGCAAATATTCTGAAATTGTACATACATATGTATTTTTATGCGAGGAATCCACTGGTTTTTACAGATTTTAATTATCTCGTCAAGTTTTTGAAATATGGGCAAAATAAAATTTCGAAAAAATATGAAAATTTTCAAATTTTTCAAAATTTCAATATAAGTTAATTAGAGCACAGGAAATACACTCGTTCAAACCGCAATTCAATATCTTTTTTAGTTTTCGAAATATGGGCCTTCAAAGTTGAGATGTTTAATAAGTCAAAAATCGCAATTTTTTTGTTTGTTAGACGCATAATTTTATTAGGAACTATGTTAGGCGATAGAAATATTAGTCCCATAATCATCCTGAATGTGAATAATCAGAAAACACAATCATCAGTTTTATTTTCATCTCCATGGTAACACTATTTTAATGCATAACAAACACAGTGCGTTTTGCGATTCTCATTCGGTTGGTATCAGAATGGCAGAATGGGGATGATTGTCCCCGTGTCCCACCCCTCGCACGCTCTTGCCACAGCCTACGCGATCATCAAAGTCCATTCTCTCTGCTCGTTGCCGTCTCCATGAATGTAAATGGTAATGTTATCTTCGCCGGTGTAACTAGACTGAAGGTGAATTCGCGTTGTGTATGGAATTCTGGATACACGGGATGCGTGCGTTCAAACACTATTACCACACAGAACTTTCGGATCTGTTTTGATTAAAATACTAAAATTTGTTTATTAAAGTGTTCTTTATTTAGTGCCATATATTGTAATGGATAAAAAGTGTGATGATATATTTTTTAAATTTTATTTATTAATAAACTCCCTAATAAACTAAATACATTTATTAAGATCTTTGTTAGGAAATTGAAATAACGAACTATAATCAAAAACTCTTGATAATGAAGATTGAATTATTGCAATTTTGTAAATAATTGGGATTTAGAAATGGGTGGGAAATTTTAATTTGTCAATAAATATGTAAAATATAAAAATATATATCATCAAGTCATTACTGGGCACTCTGCTGTAGCAGATATTAATAAGTGATATATTTAAGCGAATGAAGTGCGGTTACCAGCCGTCAAATCAAGGCCTTTAAAGATGTTAGTGGAGAAGGAGCCACAGGAATAATTTTAATGTGGTGAAAATTGTTTGTCGCCCGTGGGGATCCGAGGTTATTAAATCCAAATTTCGATTCGATACCGCTGAGCCATCACCTACTCCATTTCTGCATTTTTGTCCTAATGTATTTGAAATTCGATATGGACACGTCAAAAGAACTGTATGCATATAAACTTGTATTTACCTTAATTACCTTAGAAACGGCACATTCAAATGCAAGGACGTTGAAAGGAGGGGATATGGCATTGCTTGAAGTGAGGCTTGGGCAAGGGAAAGAGACAACAGTTTTTCTGCACCGTGCTTAGCCAAATCTCTTCATTTTCCAAATATTTTGAATTTTTGTGTAAGAAAAGTGGCGTTTAGACGTTGTCAGGGGGCGTTGTTGTATGTGAATACAACCACGAGTTGTTCATTTGTGTTTCAATCGTTGCGCTATCTGGAACTGGACATATTTTTTTGTAGATAAGATGGTAACTAAGTGTTAAGTTTGTACACTTATGTTTGTTGAAGTAATTGTAGTTTTGATTTGTTTAAAAACATAAATTTGATATTAATTCTGAAACTTCCTTTTCATATTAACAGGTTTTATATTTATTATTAATAGTAAATATCGTTCAACAATTACAATTACAAATATTTATTTTAGTCGATAGATCACACTAATAATAAACGTTGATAATTTCAGTTTCCTTGTAAAAATTCATAATCTTTTAGGGAGAATGATTCTGTTCTGTCCTGTTTAAATTTCAAATCTCTTTATGACACATGCGCAATAGCAGGGGCTAAGCACGGTACATGAAATAATACTTCTGTCTACTTCTGTTCAGTAAATGTAAGTTAGATCTGATCCAAATGGCAAATGGAATACGCCTAATATTAACAAAATACTTCATTTCGGCTCAAGGGAAGTAATAATATGAAATAATAATAATTTGACGACTGGTAACCGCACTTTACGCGTAAAATTTATCACCTACCGAGATATGCTTCAGCAGAGTGCCACACCCAGTAATGGGTAAAAAGCGCGATAATATAATTATTTATTTATATAAAAATATTATTATTACCAAGTCAAAATCCACGAATTAAAATTAGTAGCGTATGTTTCTTATCACAATCAAATTCATCGACTAAATTGTCGTCCTTATATTTTAAATTTGAATTAAACCCTTTGCAATTTTCTCCTTGAGAAAGTCAACATCCCCTAATACACTTGCTTCACAATTTGTTATTTCCATGTTATTAAATGCGTACAACAGTATACCGCTCAAGTCGTACCCTCTGTATACACACCCGTTCTACGCACAAACACAAATCTCGCGAGAGCCGGGCTCTTCCTCTTGGTTTTTCCCGGGGAGGGTACGCACCTCTGGCGGGTAAATGAATGGCTCGCGCCCCTGAATTTCGCTGTATTCTTCGCACTTTGCTGCTGGTTATTGTGTAGGGATAGTGTTGTTTCAGGTACTAAATGCTGAAGGAATGTGTTTGTTTTATTTGTGATTTTGGCTGCTGTGACCTGCTTTATTTGTATTACCCTCGTGATAGTAGGCTGAGAAGGAGGGTGAACATTTGTTTTATTTTGATACGAGAGGTGTTTTTATTTAAATTACGTGAGGATATTAAAAATACGGAAATGGCAAGCAAATATGGTGTAAGGGTCATTTGTTCTTGAAAATCTACATAAAGTAAATGTAAATTTAACAAGACTTTCACTTATATTCCAAAAATATGATTGTGTCTGAGTAGTACGAAGTCCACTATAAAAAGAATAAATATATCATCACGCTTTTTATCCACCACTGCGTGTGGTACTCTACCGAAGCAGATCTCAATAAGCGATATATTTATGCGCGTGAAGTGAGGTTACCAACCATAAAATCACGGCCCCCAAAGATGTTAGTGGTGGAAGAGCCACAGGGGTAGTTTTTGAAATTATGAAAATTGTTTGTCGCCTGTGGGAATCGAACCAGGGTTCTCAGGATATTTACATAACGAATATTCGAGAGCCACAGGGCTAATTTTCAAGGGAGTGGGGGTATTTTTCCTGTCTTTTTTAAAGGATAACAGTAAATAATTATTAAGAACGTATCATTATTAAACACTATTACAATTATATAATACTGACAAACAATAAACTAACAAAATAAGCCCAAGAGGAGAATGGCCACCATACTTCCCCCGTGAATTCACCCTTGATTTGAACGCACAACTTGAGATGGAGATTTTATTCACTGAGCTAGTATAATTCACTCATATATTAATGATTTTTTAAAAGTACTTAATTAAAGTGGAAAAAAGAAATAACAATAAGAAAAAAGTATTATGTAAATGATCATATATTTGCGTTTTGAAACAAAAGTGCAACAAAGACCAGTACCAGCCGAAAAATGATTGCGTAATAAGGGTTTAAGTTGAAAATTACACCCTCTTAAACTATAACATCTCGCAATAAAACCTCCCACCCCATCGTGAGGGTGGAAACGAGAAGCGAAGCTACCCAACATTACAATATTTCACAAAGTTCATCGTTCCCAAGACAACATAAAATATGAGCGAATTTTACATAACGTTTCGTTACATGCATACTAACTACTTCAGGTAACTTTATGTCTTAATATCTTTATTACGTTAACTAGAGGTTCACCGTCTTTTAATATACGGACTTCACTAGGGTCAGCGCTATGCAAAATGCATTTTTATTCGCTTGGCATCTCCCAGACTCGCACTTCGCAGACGAAAAAAGAAAAGGAAACCAGAAGATAATAACTCTTTTCTCGATTGGAGGTTTTAGTTCTTTTACATTTTAATCGATAATAAGTGCACGTGAGAATTAAAACTTTTTATTATTATTTTTCTCATTAATTCGTTTGAGTTTTGTTATGCAACATTTAGTAGCGCTGCTTAATTATTTCAAAAATGATATTTCTAACTTTATATTAAGATAGTAGATTGTATTTTCGACTGACATATGAGTGAAACCAGCATTTTTGTAGAAAAAAATGGCGAAATATTGTTAGTTTGACCTATTCTAAATCATGTACCGTTCATTATTAAATAATATTTATGCACAACAGGGCTGAAATTCATGTGTTTTAGGCCTAAGAAGCGGGCTTAAACACTTCTTTTTGGCCCTAGGGCCATAAAAAGTAATACCTATGGATACAAAAATAAAATGACAATTTTTGTTTATTGTGAATACTTGATTGTACATATTTTAATCATTTAAACATATAATTAAATGCACTTTTGTTGTGCATAAAATATTGCATGTACCACGGGTGAAATGGGGGATTTAAGTGGTGGAGCTTTTTAATATATATTTATTATAATAAATTCTTGACCGTACATCATATTTAATACAATATAAAACCATACAATAAATGATATCTTTATTGCTGAAATATGAAAGTTAAAGTTGAATAATTCAAGACGCTCATTTAAATTTCGCACTCCCATATTGCAATTACGTAGTTGCATTAAGCCAATCACAGAGCTTTGTCTGAAACGTTTGTCTGTGCTCAATTTTACTGAGAAGAAGACGAAGAAGAAACAAACATTCAGCATTCTACGATTCTACTGACAATGACACACGTTACGTGAAGTTATCTCTGTCTTATCTGTCTCTCTTTAATCCAAGATGCAACTACGTCATATTCGTGTGCTTCGAAAGTTTAAACATTTTTATCATGCTTAATACAAGTTTTAAAAAAATATAAAAATTTTGGGTATAATAATTTTATTACGTAGATTAATATAAAATATAAAAATTTCGAAAAAGTCTTGAAAGGCCCATTAGTGTTTCTGGTCCTAAGCATGTTATTAACCCTCGGCGCTTTGCGCCTCGTATTAATAATCATATCACGGGCAAGAAACGCCTGTTTTCATCCTTGCTACATAAATAACTATTATTCACGAACCGATTAGAAAGTAAAATTTCTTATTTCAATAGAGAGATGAAAGTAATACATTTCATCCCTTAAGATTAATAGTAATTTATTGTAATAAGCGTGGAATGTGACACATCAATCACGAAAGACAAAGTTTAGTCTCGATGCCCGAACAATTTAATAAAAAATATAATCCCGTCTGATTGGTTTAGATTTTACTATAAGCTGTAAGCCTCATCTACCGTAATTGGAATAAAGTTTCTGTTGTGCAAACTAACAAACAAAATAAAACTACCATTAGATGAAATTAGAAGGAAGCTTAAACTATTGAACAATATTTATCTTGTTAAGAAAATCCTTGTTTGAGGTTTATTTTAATAGGAAAACTAAACAGCAATCTCGTAATATATTTAACAGATCATGCACACGACGTTAATATAATTTTATTTTTATTGTTTTGGTGAAAACAATGAACAGTTAATTAATTAAACAACAAAATGTTGCGCTAAAATAGCTGAAGTGTAAGTTAATATGATTTACCTATGCCGCGAACTTTCCTCGTTTTTGTTCTATTCTACGTTGAGTTTATTTTCCTCGTGAACGCAAGAACCTATTTTAATTAACTTTTTCCTATTCGTTCCTTCGAGATTAGCAGCATATTAATATAATTAAATCGCTATAAATAAAGTCACAAGCTGCGATATCTTACAAAAAAGTAATTATTGATAAATATGCAAAGTTAGTACAATATTTTCTTTTGAAATTAATTATGTATACGCTAGGTTTATAATGAATTTGATCACATTTGCATTTTTATTCAGTTTTGGTCACTTGGGTAGTTTAATTTTTATCTTGGGTAATACACCCTGCATTGTTAAATACTGATTGTTAACTAAAAACAACATATGTTTAGATTGACCCATGATAACTATGTTATAGGCGATTAATATGGGAAATTAGTTTCCCATTACCATTACTTCCACGATTACTTTACAGGAAAATGTTTCAAATAAAAACTATAGAGAATTATATTATGCATCATGATGGGGTAGGTGGCTCAGTGGTATCGAGTCGTCCTGTGGATCATGAGAACCCTGGTTCGATTCCTACAGCCGACAAACATTTTCACCACAGTAAAATTACCTCTGTGGTAAATCTCCATAATTTCCTATGATATTAGGCCATACGCGCGTGCACAAAAATGATCCAAAAAAGAAAGCACTCTGTGGTGCCCACGATTGCTCCACGTTGGTTCACCTTAAACAAAAAAAATCAAACGGCATTTGAAAATATATACTTATATCTTTTTCACCCTCTACGGAAAAGTAAAAGTTTAAAAAATTACAGTTATTTGAAAAATGTGTTTTAAAACCCGCTTTTTTTCTCAAAATTCAAGATCAGAATACATTCTTCGAACAACTCTATTTTTTTTCATTTTTGCTTACAAAACTTTCCCGTAGAGGACGAAGAAGATATAAATATGTATTTTCAAATGCCATTTGGTTTTTTTATTTAAGGTGAACCAACGAGGAGCAATCGTGGGCATCGCAGAGCGCTCTTTTTTGGGTGTAGGGCCTAATATCAAAGGAAATTATGCAGAATTTTTTTTTAGATTCGTGAAAGTATATATTAATGTCTATACAAAAATTACTATTTAACAAACGTTTTTGATTTAAATATAAAAAATAATTTAAAAACTCCTTTTTTAACCCCGAAAAACAAGAATGACCCCTTAAAGAAAACTTTTGCACTAGTATTAATCTGCCTGCCTTTTGTACCAATCACTAGCAAATATTTTCTTCCCTAACTTGGCTAACGCTGCAAAATTTCAGTGAACAGAGTATAGTATATTATTGGTCAGTTATACAGCTGTCTCTTAAAGTGTCACTTATGTAAAAAATATCGAATAGAATTGTTGACAACATCGTTTATTAATTAATTTGACATTATTTCTGGATTCTACATAAACCTGATAATTTTCAGGACTGAAATTTTAATTACGGTTCTACAAAATGAATTAGTTAATATATTATGTATGTAGATAATAATAACATATAATTCCATTTTAATTTTACTAATTAAATGAATATGAAATATAAAATCTTCTCTGCTTTTAATCCTGCCATTTCCTTTAGACATTATGATTGGCCCATGGGGTGGTTAGCTCAGAGGTATGAAGTCGGCCTGTGGATCCTGAGAACCCTGGTTTGATTCCCACAGGCGACAAGCAATTTTCATAATTTCAAAAACTACCCCTATGGCTCCTCCACCACTAACATCTTCGGGGGCCGTGATTTGACGATTGCTAACTGCACTTCACGCGCAAAATATATCACTTACCGAGATCTGCTTCGGCAGAGTGCCACATCCAGTAATGAGTAGAAGACGTGATGATATATTTATATTTATTTATTTATTATGACAGAAGCCAATATTTAATTGCTGAGATCTATCAAAAAATAGTAGTCCTCCAATCTTGCAGTCACATACGCGCATAAATCACACGAATGTCAGCGAGCATGTTCGACGCGATTGCAAGTGCATATCGGCCGTCAATGATAATTTATCTGGCAGCACCTTTATATGTAGGGCGTGTTGTGTTCGGATCAAGTGACAGCTGCATTGTTAATCACACACACAACGCCGTAGACACGCAGACACGCAAACGTTCAATATTGACGAACAATAATCTGCGAGCTACCCTCTTCCGTCGCCGCCACCGCCACGCACTTCGTCATTCAAATGTTTAATCACCCATCAATGGCTGTGATCAGTTTTACTGATACTGGATTTATGATGCATCAGCACTTAGCGCAGATGTTTACCTTTACATTAGCTGTTGTGAACTGGTTAGTTACTTTGTTTTCAGACACTTAATAATCATTTTAGAAAAACACAATAGTTAGTTGTTTGCTGTTTCATTCTTCCTTGATTATTTTATTTCTCATATTTTTTTAGTACAAGAGAAGTAAATAGTTATTTGTATATCAAGGGAAGAAAATGAGGCATTTCTAAAGCATCACTTTCTTGACTTAACATGTAATAACCGTACTATTATTTTGTTAACGTTTTGTTTTACTTTTATGCATTTTGAGTTCGTACAAAAACATTACTTAACCACATTTTTATGAAGATGTCATTAAGCTAACATATTCTTTTTTATAGTAACAGCTACGTCAATATAGGTAAGCAAAAGGGTAAATTATTCTGACTACACCAAAACTGTAATAATCTATAAAAAAAAAGTTATAATTGATTAATTACAGACAGAGCTGGGCAAGCTACTTAAAAAAAGTAGCTAAGCTACAGCTACAGCTATTCTTTAAAAAAGTAGCTGAGCTACAGCTATAAGCTACATTTCGTAAAATATAGCTAAGCTCCAGCTAAAAGCTTTCGTTAAAGTAGCTGTTAAATTTTAAAGCTACTTTTTTCAATTATTGTGAATTAATTAAATTTGCCATTGTCATATAATCAGTTGATTAGTCTTTTGTTAAAATGACTGTTAATTTACTATTATGTACATAAATATAAAAAATCGCAAATGGACAAATGTACTGTTAATTTTTGATGCTATAATTTTTATTTATATCGGAATAAATTAATAGTCACATTAACAGAAGATTCCTAAACAGTCAATATTTACTTCATCTAATATTTAATACAAAAGTAGGATAGGTTAAGAACAAGTGAAAAATAAAATATGGTTATAGATTTTAAACTATATAATAACTTGTTATCCTACAATTGTAGATAACAATAAAGAAGGTACAATTCAAATACAAAACAAAAATAAATAGGTGTTTCTTAATTAACAAAAAGTAGCTTTAGGCTACAAAAAGTAGCTTTAAGCTACAAAAAGTAGCTTTAAAAGTAGCTTCAGTTGTTATAACAATATTTTTAAGCTAATAGAAAAAAAATAGTTCGCTACAAACTATAAGCTATATTTTTTCACATTTAGCTAAGCTACAGCTACAGCTAGGGTAAACGTAGTTAAGCTAGTAGCTAAGCTACAAAAGGAGCTAGCTATTGCCCAGCTCTGATTACAGATAATAATCAAGTTGTAGAATAGGGGAGAAAGGGGTATATTTTATAAGTGTGTTCTCAAGAAGAGCATGGGAAAAAATCAAATTGACCTCGTTTAAACCAGATGTTCGATCGTGCAAAATGTGCTACAACTGAGTGATAGCAGAATATCGCGACATTTTCCTTATCATTATGTAAAACAAAATTGTAAAGATGCATTTTATGAGTATTTTATGTGTATTTAAGAAGAATAAAACCAGTTTTCAATAAGAAGAGTACCGTATAATGCAAGAGGCAATATAATTCGGCGATCTCGAGAATATATTTACGATCGACGCAAAGTAAGTAATTTACATACGAAAGAACATCGTAAAGTCAGAAGCATTGGCACCTCAGCGAAATAGAAGCCTCCATTTCCACGATCGTCGATGTCGAAAACAGTTACATTCGTTCTCCGAATGTGGAAACGGTGGAAATCAGTGCGCTGATCGCATTAGCTGGCAGCAAGCAGCTGACGTTTTCATCTCGACAGTTATCGATTCACTCAGATCGTTCACGGAGTCTTCTTCTTGTCATAATTACCGTGACTTCCATAACGGCGCTCCCCGCCACTGTCGCGCGCCCCTGGAGAGCAGGGGGCGCCGCTCGATACTGCCCCAGTCTCACGGACGACCAGGGAAATCTGTCGCGGAACTATCGTGAAAAATTGAAAAGAATGGAGCGAAGCATAGCGTTCTGTGAAAATTAAACGGAGAGAAGAATTCGAAAGGTTTTTTGGCTTATTTGTCAAGTAATCAATCCTTTCGCGCTAATTAGAGGAAGAATGTTCTTATTTTTCATGGATATATTCATAAGGATGAATATATCTCACACTTAGTATACTGGAGACTACTTTCGTCTTATAAAGTTCAGAAGTTCAAAGTTCTTGGAGGAAAACCTATCGAATTTTTGATAATGATTACTATATTTCTCTTACAAGTAAGTAATGAACATAAATAAAAAATAGTTTATTGTGAATTTATGAGGTGGCTAGCTCAGTGGTATGAAGTCGGCCTGTGGATCCTGAGAACCCTGGTTCGATTCCAACAGGCGACAAACAATTTTCATAATATCAAAAACTACCCCTGTGGCTCCTCCACCACTAACATCTTTGGAGGCCGTGATTTGACGACTTCACGCGCAAAATATATCACTTACCGAGTTCTGTTTCGGCAGAGTGCCACACCTAGTAATGGGTAGAAGGCCTGATGATATATTTATTTATTTGTGAATACTTAATTTTGTAAAATGTAATTTTGGCACATAAACGTATCTGTTTTTATATTTTGAATATAAAATTAAATCTTCTTTTGTTGTGTATAATAGTTATTTAAGTACCAAGGGTGAAAACTGGCGTTTCTGGTTTCAGAATCGCTAATTTCACCCGTGGTACAAACAATATTTTATGCACAACAAAATAACATTTAATTATATGTTCAAAAGATTAAAATATGTACATAGGTTACTTGTCAAAATGACATTTTGTCAAATCCAGTATTCACTATAAACAAAAAAGAAAGTATATTTTTGTTCCCTAGGGAAGGAATTTGGAAAATAACAGTAAGATTTCTCGATGACATCTATCAGGAGAATAACAAATCTTATCTAAATTTTTAATTTATTTCTGAAAATTGTACGTAAATAAATAAATAAATATATCATCACGCCTTTTACCCATTACTGGGTGTGGCACTCTGTTAAAGCAGATCTCGGTAAGTGATATATTTTGCGCGTGAAATGCGATTACCAGTCATCAAATCACAGCCCCCAAACATGTTAGTGGTGGAGGAGCCACAGGGATAGCTTTTTCAAATCATGAAAATTTGTCGCCTGTGGGAATCGAACCAGGGACCTCAGGATCCACAGGCCGACTTCATACCACTGTGCTAGCCATCCCATAAAATTGTACGTCTTGATAAGAAATAAAAAATTATACGTAAAGCTAGTTTCATTCATCCATTAGATGCCCTATGTTCTTCGCCTCAAAAAATGAAACGATACCTTGAGGAAGTAATGCCTTACTTTCTTTCCTTAATATATAATTAACTATTACTTTATCCAAGTGATATTAGATTTCGCGTATAGTTAGTTACAATATAAAGAAAATTTAATAAATTACTCTTAGATTGTAATTATCTGAGCTATGCAAATACTTTTATGAATTAAATTTCTTGCAGAATTTAAGTTAAAACGTAGGTAATATTAAAAATTCTTCTTGTTCTCGTCATCAGCATTTTCTGATGTCATTTACTGCAAATATTACAAGCTGCGTATTAAATGTAATATAGAGGCAATTACTTGATGTTAATACAAAATTAATTTACAAGCACCGGTACCAACGTGATGAAATCAATTTCCCGAGGCTTAATTATTATACACGTGTTCAATTTAAACAGAAAATCAAATTTTACACAATATGCTATTACGCATTTTAACCACTTAGCAAAATGTGAATTTAGTTAAATTACATATTACGAACTATAAAATACACTTCTATTTATACACCACTATATTTTATCATGACTAAAATTTGCATTTATGTATTCATAATAAATTTTTGCTCATTTCAATGACTCATTTATAAAATATTTCATTTTACTTCAACAAGAATGGGATGGCTAGCACAGTGGTATGAAGTCGCCCTGTGGATCCTGAGGTCCCTGGTTCGATTCCCACAGGCGACAAAATTTTCATAATTTGCAAAAACTAACCCTGTGGCTCCTCCACCACTAACATGTTTGGGGGCCGTGATTTGACGACTGGTAACCGCACTTCACGCGCAAAATATATCACTTACCGAGATCTGCTTCAGCAGAGTGCGACATCCAGTAATGGGTAGAAGGCGTGATGATATATTTATTTATTTTGAAGAATTAAATAAATTCATATTTTATTTTAAAATTCAAAATGTTTCATTTTTATGATATGAATTGTAATGACAGCAGACTACGTATCCAAGGTTACAGCAAGATAAAAAGTCAGTTAAAATTCAAAACAATCAGGTAAAATTTTTACCAGACTGTTTTGTACTACGCCATACTGTTATTTTTATGTAGATTTGAATACAGACTCTACTTGACTGTTTTGGTAAAAATCTACTTTTCATACTAAAATTGGTCAGGACAGTAGGTACTTTCTTGCAAGTTTCAGAAAATAGTATATTACATAATAAGTCAGGAAAGTGATATTTTACTTGATGAAGCGGTTGTTTGAAGTACGAGGCCGCAGGCCAAGTATTTTAATCCGTTGAGTCCAGTAAAAACACTTTCATTATGTATACTATTTTTTCTGAAACCGTTTAATTTAATCAATAATTAATCATAAATAACTCAAAATGTTTAAATTTCTTGATATGCATTGTATTCACAGCAGACTATGTATTCAAGGTTACAACAAGAAAAAACAGTCAAGTAAAATACAATACAGTCAGGTAAAATCTTTACCAAACTGTTTTGTACTTTATCAGACTATTATTTATGTTGTAGCCTTGGATACGTACTTTACTTGACTGTTTTGGTAAAAATCTACTACTAACATTAGTCAGGAAAGTCAGCACTTTTTTGCTAGTTTCAGAAAAAAGAAATTTAACAACACGCGTCATTTTACTAATTTTTAGGGGCAGTAGTAAAGCTGGATTTATTATAAAGTAACGCAAGAGGTAACGCAGTTGGAGTTAAGAAATAATTAACTCAAGTGAATTTGATAATTTATATTAGCGTTTAACTTTAACAAGATGGTATGATACAATTTCGAAATTGCGAATCCAATATCAGTTTCTAAGAAATCATTTTGTTTTTCAAATGAATTGTTGTTAAAGAGTAATTTATTTCTTTTTGTAAATCAAGTTTGCAATTTCCGCAACCGAGAGACAAAAACAAATGCTCAACGTGTGTGGAAAATCAAATGGCAGCCATTTTGATTTGCTCCTCTCTTCAATATAAATACCTTAGACACAATTGAATAATACATCTTGTGCTTCATTCTCAGCACTCTACAGCTAACCCTCTGTAGATAAACTTGCATATGGAATGGGGTGCACCCCGAAGACATCCGAAGAGCGACGACTGTTGCCGAATGCCGAATGCATTTGCAATTGTAAACAGGAGTTTGAAATATACATGCTTAGATGTTACTGTGAGTAACGCCAGGTGAATTTGCTTGCACTTTATAGCATTAATGGTATGAGTTTCACCTCCCTAAGGAGGGGTAAGAGGCCTTATTCACAACTGGATTCTAAGTTTTTGATGTATTTAGTGGAATTTCTAATTAATTTAAGTTAATTACATTTGTGGAGCTTTTTACCAGCTTTCAAATTTGCTTCAAAGAATTTACTAATTTATTAAAGAATTTAAATTGACAATTGAAACATTGAAGCAATTAATATTATTTTGAAAACAAATTTTACAATGTAATATGAGTTACGCAATGTACGAATATTACAATTGAGCATATGTTTTTAAATAAACATAAATGAATATATCATCACGCTTTTTTTCCATTACTGAGTGTGGCACTCTGCAGAAGCAGATCTCGGTAAATGATATATTTATGCCCGTGAAGTGCGGTTATAGTTAGAGAGCTATGGTGCAAAATGATGTCTCATTTTTTCCAGTGACAGAAATGGATTTTTTAATAGATTAATGCTGGATTGCATGAAAGTTTTATCGGATCATTAGCAACTAACGGTTCAATAAATTTCAGAAAATCGCTATTGATACTGTTGCTACATAAACAATTCTTTAATTAAAGAGCTCTTTATTTTTTTCTTGCAACCCAGCATATGTCATGATAAACATGAAAAAAAGAAAATTAGATTTGGGAACGGGTGGGAACTATAGATAGCGCCGATGTGAATGCGCAGATTGTAAGGGTGGTTGTTGATCCCTACACCAGTCCACTTTCAGAGCTTCTGTCACCAATGAGCAACCAGCAATAATTTCTGTCAATAATTTTTTTGTCATGTATTCGTCGTGAACAAGTAGTAATATGTCACACGACACCATAAAAATTGCTTACTTTGACCAGTTTTGTTGCGCATGCGTCACCGACCAAAACTTCTGTCTACCATTTTTATTACTTAATTATACCAAAGTCTATAATTTAAACTGAAAATTAGCCTGTAAAAATATGTCAACAACTACCCTTTAAATCGGCGCATTCACATCGGCGCCATCTATAGTTGCCACCCGTTCCCAAATCTAATTTTCTTTTTTTCATGTTTATCATGACATAATCTATTAAAAAATCCGTTTCTGTCACTGGAATAAATGAGACATCATTTCGAACCCTAGCTCTCTAACTATTACCAAAGATGTTAGTAGTTCGCGAGCCACTGGGGTAATTTTAATGTGGTGAAAATGTTTGTTGGCTGGAGGAATCGAACCAGGGTTCTCAAGATCCACAGGTCGACTCGATACTACTGAGCAACCAACCCCATATAAAAAAATTTAAATAACAAGTGCGCGAAGACATTCGTTGCACATTTACGCAAATGGTTTAAATGACGTCTTCGTGCTCGAGTTTTGTACAATGCTTTTTGTAACGAACAAAAATTAAGTATTCGACAATGAGGAAATTTATTAAATTTGAAGCGTGAATTTATATTGACAGTTTGACATTTGTTATTTAAAAACAAATTGTTTATTTTATCTCGTAAAGTTTTTCAAAATATGTCTGTTTAATGGCGTTATATCATAATGTCTCTATTTCTTTTATAAATTCCTTAAAATGTGTGTGTATACGAAAGTACAATTAGCGTTTTAATAGACAAAATTTAGAATAATAAAAAATGGGTGTTTTTTCAATTACTCTCCAAGGTAATGTAAACTTTATTTTGAATGATGCGAGTCCAAATATATATTAGAAATGGGTGAATACCATCCGTGAATACTCGAATACCTCTAGTACTAAAAAAATATTGGTATTGTTGAAATAAATAACACCGAACTAAATTCAAATTCGGCTGTTCATAAAGTTTCTAATTAATATTTAAATTTACATTTTCAATATGCAATTTACTCGTACGTCGGTACATGTCGAAGATATGAAGGAATATTTTATAAGTTCCCGTGGCAAAATTCAGATTGAAACCTTGGAAAAATAATCTAAACATCTAAGTTTTATAAACCACTTTATATTAACCATCTGTCGCATCATCCATTTTTATGAACGCTACAAAATATGCGATAGCTGTCAGCTTTCTGCTAGTACATTTTCTAAGACATCAGCGAGTTTAACGAGTCTATTTCTTAGCGGATCGTTTTCTGCACATGATCCTCCATCTCTGTCGTTCTTCTGCAGACGGTTGGAAGTTTTGTATATAAATGTTTAATCATTGTGCCGCCATATTGATACCCGAAGTAACATAACCTAACTTCGATGCTGTCGGGTTATGTCTTGTTTGAAGATCATGCGTGCGTCAAATGTGGGTAGAGGTTATGGTTTATACTAATATTTGGTTTGCAGGGGTGGCCAAATATTACACACTGGAAAACGATTTTTAACCTATTTTGAATACCGTATTTTTGTGTATGTGTACCTAACTAACTATATATTTTTAAATATTTTGAAAAGATATAACACATTATATTTAGATTGTTAATTGTTATGAAATATAAACTTAAATGGGTGACTAAGTCATCTGGAGACTAACTTTTTGTTATTAGGTATTATTATTATTATTTTTAATGAGATATGTTATATAATATACATATTTTTTTTACGAGTACAATACTTGCACTGTAAGTTACGTATTAATGACAAAATTTAAACACAGTAAGTGCAACTTTTATTACAAAGTGGTTTCCATAGTTATATCAGGACTTTAATATTAACTTACAGTCCACCGTGAACAGTAATCAAATATTACATATCAAGGTCCTGTTTATCTTGACTACAATTTGACAGCTGTCAATTTTGAAACCTATTTTTCTTTTCCTTCTATTTGTGCAAGTATTGTAAAAAATAGCTTACTAACCTCGAACTGTAAGTGAGTTTTTTTTTTTAGGTAACGAATGTTTAGGAAATTTCGATCCTTCGGGCCTCGACTGTCACTTACAGTTCATGGTACGTAATATATTATTAAGTTAAGGGTTAAAAGTATTGTAAAGGTTTGTAATTTTTTTGCAAATAAAAATAGGAATGGTTTCTGTATCTTAATTTAAATTAAATATATATATATATATATATATATATATATATATATATATATATATATATATATATATATATATATATATATCACCATTTACCCGCTTCCGGGTGCGACATTATCCCGTAGCAGATCTCGGTAAGTGATATATTAAAGTCGACAAATCACGGCCCCTAAAGATAAAGACGTTAGTGGAGGGGGAGCCGCAGAAATAATTTAATGTAGTCAAAATTGTTTTCAGTTGTGGATATTAAACCCGGGTTCTCATATCTACAATCTGGTTCGATACCAATTTATAAGAACACTAATATTTAGATTTAAAAAGACCAGTGTTTCGGTAATAATTTCACACACAATTAGGCGTATAGGTAATTCATATTGCCAATATTTCCAGTTTCAAATAAAGATTCTAAAACTATCGCATTTAACACCATAACACAAATGGTAAAGGTATAGAAAATGTGTTTTTTTATTTCTCTCGATAATAGTTAACGAAACTTTATTCGTAGATAGAAATACTAGCCCTTAAAGTTATGTAATGGTAGATTTAAACGTTGCATCCATATAAACCAGTATTTTAAAATAATAGAGTAATAAAAATAAAACGATATTTATTCTAGTTCGTCCATTAAAATACAGAAAATATAAAAGCGTCCGCTTTCAGCAATAATGTTTATTTAATACGCCCACTGTAAACCTAAGCATGTTATAAAATAAAAATAAAAGTAAAACTCGTGTTGTGAAAATCAGAACGTCTTTATGAATATTTTCGCAGCGGTATTTTCGCGCCGTATTCAATTTGACGAAATCCGCCTTGAAAATTATAAAATCAGCGTAAATCCCCGGCTAGGATTTGCGGAGATTTTCCACACCCCTAACGGGCATTAAACATAACTCAGGGGTTCAAGAGCGTAGTAAAATTCGGGAGTGCAAACACGGAACTTTGTGGTAGTAAACAGCGCAAAGTGACATCTGAAAACCGTCGAAACCAACATCGATATCATGTAAAATTCATGCCTAGCCTGTTAACATTCTCAATATAAATTCTGTCACTTCAAATACGCGAAATCCCGTCTCCGGCCGCGTGTTGACAATGCAACTTTCATGCTAATACTGCGCGCTGCCGCCAAACTTTCAGACGGCGTTTATCTTATACCACAGCCCTTTTTGTCTTTTACCTATTTACCCCCACATAATTAAAGGAAGGGGGATGTTTCGTACACTGCTGTTTTAAGCGATGTCAGTCGTAGAATTACTACTAGCTAAATTTGTAAAGATTTGCTGTTTGTTTCGTTTTGCGCTTCATTTAATTTGTTAGCCGGAAGTGGTAGCTTATTTGAAGGACTATAATGGTTTTCTGAAATGTATTGTAATAGTTATTTTTACAATCCTTGTAATGTAAGTTACCTATTAATGACAAAATTTATATACAGTAAGGACCAGTTTTTCAATAATCGATTAAAGTTAATCATGATGAAAGTAGATTATTTTAGTAAGCCAATAGTTCGCCCTAAAGAGTCAGATAGTCGACTATCTGACTCTTTAGGGCGAATATATAAATTTAAATTAATTTTTTTTGACAATGTAGATTCTTACTTATTTTTTCATTTTTGCTATATGTTCGCCCTAAATAAGTATTTGTAACTTAACCTTTGTTTGTTGTTATTCGTTTTATTTAACGTTGTTTGACCTGAAGATGGTCATAACCTTGGCCGAAACGTCGTTGTAATTCTTCAATAAATATATATATATATATATATATATATATATATATATATATATATATATATATATATATATATATATATATATACATATATATATATATATATATATATATATACAACTTCAAGCCTTTTGTCCATTACTACCTTACAATGATGAAATAATGATTGAAACTATAGTTACTATTATTATTATACCATAATTGATAATCGGAAGTAAACCGATGATTGAAAAACTGGCCCTTAGTGAAACTTTTATTGCTCAGTGGTTCCCATGGTTATATCAGGACTTTAATATTTACTTACTGTCCACCGTGCACAGTAAGTAAATATTACATATGAAATCTTGTTTATTTTGACAACAATTTGACAGCTGTGAGTTTTGAAACTTATTTTTCTTTTCCTTCTATTTGTGCAAGTATTGTAAAGAATAGCTTATTAACCTCGAAATGTAAGTGATTTTTTAGGTCGCGAATGTTTAGGAAATTTCGACCCTTCGGGCCTCGATTTCCCAAACTACAGTCTTGACCTAAAAACTGTTACTTACAGTTCATGGTATGTAATATACTATTATGTATTAAGGGCATAATCGAAAGATTATAACACTGGGGGATTGTTTAAAGCTCGACGCGTAGCTGAAAACTTTAAATTTCCTGAGTGCTATAATCTTGATTATGCTTGTGTTACAGACAACGTTTTATTTTATTTTGGTCTTCGACATTCAAGGATTCAGTCAGTAGGTATTCGTTATCCTTTTTCTGGCGTTGTTAATTTTAGGTATGCTGTGGTGTCTGTGTACGTAGATTGTTGGTGTTGTTATATTGTTTGTATATTTTTTAAATTTATTGTCAAATAAAAATGGAAGTTATCAATAACTATTCTAAAAAAATATTGAATGAATTTGTGTCTACACAGGGAAAATTAGTACCACAGAAGTCAAAAGAGCTTTACAAAAAACAATACGAATTTATTGTATTGTCTTACGTTTACACAAAGATACGAAAGTTCACGCATAAATATATCACCCACGGAGATTTGCTACGGCAGAGTACTACACCCAGTAATGTGTAAAAGATGTAATGATATATATATATATATATATATATATATATATATATATATATATATATATATATATATATATTTTAAGTTGTGCTCGACGAGCTAGCAATCGGCAAATTCTAACTTTTGTCTTTAGTTTTATTTATTTTTTTAAGTAGAGTAAAAAACACAAGTCTGTCAAATTAATTATCAAGTACAAATAAAATAGACGAATGTTAAGGGCGAATCCAGAAAGGGCGAAAGGAGACGCAAGCACTGGTAACGTTGTTTATCTTGCAACCGCCGGATGTGACGTCACGGATACCTGCCGCGACCGTCGCGCAGCCTCCCCACCGCGGGAATTAGCGCAATTAATAAATCCTCTCGGGAACCCAGCGAGGAATAAATGTTTTACACATTTAGGTAAATATCAAGCACTTCTGTAGGGCTTCGCCTCGCTCGCTTCACTTGTCTCCGACTTGCACTGCTTCTTGTTTTCGCTGATGACAGATGAAATGAAACGAAATTGTCCTTCTTAATTTTAATGACAACGGGGGATGGAACTTGTTTGTATGCTGTCGGCTTCAGTTTTTTAATATTTAAGCGATGTTTTAAATTCGCAAAATGTTCTAAATTTTGTTCCGTGTTTTATGATAACTCTTGCCCTTTGAATATTGACAGTCTTTTCAAAATTATTTTACTTACAAAATTTAGATTACAATATATATTTTAAATTTATATTTATTTTTGGTGAAGTAATGGATTTTTAATCACGCTATACTAAAACAACAAAGGCGTCGGACTGTGAATTCGAAAACTTTAATTCGTTTCTATTAAGCAAGTAACTGATTTTCTCCATATTTATAACTAATTTTCCCTCCATTAATATAGGAGCCGTGATTTGACGGCTGGTAACCGAACTTTACACAAAATAGTATGTATATGAATAACACCTATTGAATAATCTTTTTAAATAATTAAATGGCATTATTTATGGGGCAAAATTTAACAAAAATATTGTTTGTTATTTTGTTTTCATTCCATAGCTAACATTAATTAAATTGTAATTTTGTAAATTTTCATATTTAATTTCTTCTGTCGGACGAATATTCAGTCAACTGAATATTCGTATCCGAATAGTTCATATATTCGTTAGTCTCCATATTCGTATCCGAATAGTTCTGATATACGTTAGTATATCCAAATTTTTCGGATATTCGGTAGTCTCCATATCCATATCCGAATAGGAAAAAGGAATCAAATAAATGATCCAGGAGTATTGGATAAAATGGCTTTATTGAAGTAGTTAAATTATTAATTAAATAATAATGACGACGTTTCGAACACTAGTCTATGTTCATTATCAAGTCCACTAATAACCACATGTGGTTATTTACAAGAAGAAATAAAAAATAAAAAATAAATTTACGTTGAGTTACATGTTGATAGAATTTATAAATATTACAAAGAGTATGCAGTGAGCATTACTCAGAGTCAAAACAGTAACTCAGTTTCAGTTATTGTTTAAAGCCATTTTATCCAATACTCCTGGATCATTTATTTGATTCCTTTTTTAAACAATATTTTCGGCTTAATAACTTCAAAATTTTTATTTGGATATTGAAAAGTTATTCGAATATTCGAATAATTTGTGAAATTATAAAGCACATTATTGTTTTTAATATTTAATAATAAAATAACAACAACAGTTTATGATGTCAAAATAAAATAACAATAATAATAATTTCCTGCAACAATTAATCACTGCGTCAAACGTCAAACCCATTTAAAACCAACCCTAAAAAACAATCCCCTCCCCGCTAAGTATCTTTTTCTTTCTAGGCTGGCTAGACGTTCAACTGTTTCTCACATTATTTCTCGTAGTGGCAACCAACAAATTCGGGCTAATTGTTACAAACGAGCTAGTGGCAGTGCTCGTGTCACCACCCATTGGTTCCGCGACGAGTGTTTCTGTTCCGTTGGCAGCGCCGGAAGCACCATTTGTCTTTAACGATCACCCGTCGCTTACCCCACACCACCGAACAACCCCAAACTAGTGCAACTTGACCGAAACTTACACTAACGATTCAGTTGTAGCGGAATTAATTTGTGTAGTGGTGTGCAATTATCGCTGAGGAATTTTAAATGGAATGTAGTGATTTGATGCATTGCTACTGCATGAAATATTCTCCTCCATCTCTCTTCTATAACTGGATTTGTGTCTTTAATCGATTTGTTACTAACAAAATCTTCTATCCATTACTGGGTGTGCTAGAAGAATGAGATACCCAAATTGTAGTTAGGGAGCTAAAGTGCAAACTGGTGTCTCATTTTTTCAGCGAGAGAAATGTATTTTATGCACAACTGGGCCGAAAAGTACGTGTTTAAGCCCTAAAAAGCGGCCTTCAATACTTATTTTTGGCCCGTGGGCCAAAAAGAAATAATTCCTTTAGATACATAAATAAAATGATAATTTTTGTTTATTCTTAATACTTGAGTTTGCAAAATGTCATATAACCTATTTACATATTTTAATAATATGGGAAGGCTAGCTCAGTGGTATGAAGTTGGCCTGTGGATCCTGAGCATCCTGGTTCGATTCCCACAGGCGACAAACAATTTTCATAATTTCAAAAACTGCCCCTGTGGCTCCTCCATCACTAACATCTTTGGGGGCCGTGATTTGACGACTGGTAACCGCACTTCACGCGCAAAATATATCACTTACCGAGATCTGCTTCGACAGAGTGCCACACCCAGTAATGGGTAGAAGGCGTGATGATATATTTATTTATTTACTTGTAAATATTTATTCAATAAAAACATAAGAAAAATGATATATAATACAATAACAATGCATGCTTTGCCTTTACTGCAAATGGCGGCTTACCCCCATCATATTTATATTTATTTAATTTATTTATTTTAAAATATTATTATTTGTCGTTGAGTGAAAAACGGCATAATAATTTTCTTTGTTACCATGATGTACTCGTACATTTCCATATTTAAATAATGATTAAATTCGTAATTCCAGTTTCCTTCCATAACATCCCTACATACCATAAAAAATACATCTACCTCGCAATATTTTTTTTCCACAAAATAGCAAACGGAAGCTTTCCAAAATAAGCTCTTTTATTTTTTCATCTCGCGTGCTGCTTACAATAACACTTGAAGTAACGTTATCTGCAGGACTTGGGCCGTTAAAGGATTCCAACCCGAGTTTCGTCTCCCTCAATGTCGATGCGACAGTCGAGTTAGACGTTAAGATGAGCTTGAGGTCCTTAATGATATTACGTATTAACTGAAGGACGAGGAACCTCAGTCTGGTTACTTAGGCAACGGGTATTTAGATGTAAATATTTACCTTGGAAACGACGGAGATTCCAACCTTGAACTATGAATTATTAATTGGGGATTTAATATTCTCTAGTTTGTGGCGGATTATTAAACCGATTATCCTTATGGAAACAATACTGAAGTTTTAGAATTTAATTTTTTGAAATGTACATGAAGAACGTAATCAATGATAGCCGTATTCCATTTGCCACTTGGTTCGCTTAAACCAGTTCAGATAAATTAGACAACATGAGTAAAAAGTAAAAATCTAAGGCTAAGATATAACTAAGAATAAATTAAACCCCTAAGCATTAATAAATATAAAGATAAATCTAAATACGTAAGAACTAAGTTCTTTCTCATCATCAGTAGACGAAGTAAGGGAAAAAACCAAGATTACACGACTTGTGAACCAAGTTAGTGGTCAAGGTTGAATCTGATTCAATCTTGACACTTTGCTATGAAAAAATTAATCTATATATATAAAAATTAATGTTTGTTTGTCTGTTTGTTTGTTTGTCCCTTATGCGTTTCTATATCATTCATCCGATTGCGATGAAACTTTGCTAAGTTGTTGTGTGCACCCCCGAGAAGGTTTCTGACTTAGCACAAGTCCAATCCGCCATCTTGAAACAAAATGGCCGCTAGCTATCTTGAAAAGTACTACACTGATTCGATTCAAATTTGGTATAGACATAGACGGGAATCAACTTTAACATATAGGCATAATAAATATTCAATCCGCCATCTTGAAACAAAATGGCCGCTAGCTATTCTGAAAACTACTGCACTGATTGGATTCAAATTTGGTATAGACATAGACGGGAACAAATCTTAACATATAGGTCTAATAAAACTTCAGTCCGCCATCTTGAAACAAAATGGCCGCCAGCTATTCTGAAAACTACTGCACTGATTGGATTCAAATTTGGTATAGACATAGACGGGAACCAATCTTAACATATAGGTATAATAAAGCTTCACTCTACCATCTTGAAACAAAATGGCCGCTAGCTATTCTGAAAACTACTGCACTGATTGGATTCAAATTTGGTATAGACATAGACGGGAACCAATCTTAACATATTGGTATAATAAAGCTTCAGTCTACCATCTTGAAACAAAATGGCCGCTAGCTATTTTGAAAACTACTGCACTGATTGGATTCAAATTTGGTATAGACATAGACGGGAACCAATCTTAACATATTGGTATAATAAAGCTTCAGTCTACAATCTTGAAACAAAATGGCCGCTAGCTATTCTGAAAACTACTGCACTGATTGGATTCAAATTTGGTATAGACATAGACGGGAACCAATCTTAACATATTGGTATAATAAAGCTTCAGTCTACCATCTTGAAACAAAATGGCAGCTAGCTATTCTGAAAACTACGGCACTGATTGGATTCAAATTTGGTATAAACATAGACGGGAACCAATCTTAACATATTGGTATAATAATGCTTCAGTCTACCATCTTGAAACAAAATGGCCGCTAGCTATTCTGAAAACTACTGCACTGATTGAATTCAAATTTGGTATAGACATAGACGGGAACCAATCTTAACATATTGGTATAATAAAGCTTCAGGCCGCCATCTTGAAACAAAATGGCCGCTAGCTATCCTGAAAAGTACTGCACTGATTCGATTCAAATTTGGTATAGACATAGAACGAAACCAATCTTAACATATTGGTATAATAAAGCTTAATTTCGCCATCTTTAAATAAAATGGCCGCTAGCTATCTTGAAAAGTACTGCACTGATTCCATTCTTATTTTGTACGGACATAGACGGGAACCAATCTTAATATATAGGTATAATATACCTTCAGTCCGCCATCTTAAAACAAAATGGCTGCTAGCTATCCTGAAAAGTACTGTACTGATTCGATTCTTATTTTGTACAGACATAGACAGGAACCAATCTTAATATATAGGTATAATAAAACTTCAGTCCGCCATCTTAAAACAAAATGGGCCACTAGCTATCCTGAAAAGTACTATACTGATTCGATTCAAATTTGGTGTAAGCATAGACGGGAACCAATCTTAACATATAGGTATAATAAAGCTTCAATCCGCCGTCTTGAAACAAAATGGCCGCTAGCTATCCTAAAAAGTACTGCACTGATTCGATTTAAATTTGGTATAGGTACAGACGAGAACTAATCTTAACATATAGGTATAATAAAGCTTCAGTCCTATGCCATTCGAATTCAGACGTTTGCAGTTTCCGGTACGACTCGCATTTGCAATGACCGTCAACAAAGCACTGGGACAGTCGCTACAAGTGTGTGGACTAAACTTGGAAAATCCATGCTTCTCACATGGACAGCTGAACACAAACACTTTCTTTGAGTTGCAATGAAACGCATTCGGGGTACTCGCATTAAATTGTAGACCACGCGAACGAAGTCGCGGGTAATAGCTAGTTATATATAAATAAATAAATAAATAAATAATAATTATACCTGGATTGAAATTCAAGGACTTAGGCTTAAGTTGTAGTCAATTTTATTGAAGCATAGTTGACAACGTTTCGGTGTGACGACTTCGACTCTTCGGAGTCAGCATTGAAATTTAGATTCTTGTTTTTTGCTTCGTTTAACTTCTATTAATTTTTTTTTTATTGCACTTTGCTGACTCCGAACTTCGACAAGATTTTATAAAAGAAATTATTTCTTTGTGTTGTTATTTTTGCCAACTAGTTTTTAGACCTGAAGATGGTTACATCCGTAACCGATACGTTGTCAACTATGCTTCAATAAAATTGACTACAACTTAAGCCTAAGTCCTTTAATTTCAGTCCTACATTACCTTGGCTTATTAAAACACACTATCAAATAATTATAACTAAATAATAACGTAAGATAAAATTCCAATTAAATGTAGAACAGAAAAACTGAGTCGAATATCAGTGATAATTCGCTTAATTAATTTATCTTGGAAACTTAACAGGCCCGCAGCGTAATCAAGAAACTAAGAAAACTCTCTAATATATAATTAAGCATGGGATGTATTAATTACCAGTATAATTGCTATTAATGGGATGTTTCGCTACGCCAAATAATTAAACGGTCAAATTAATGACTCCTTGATAATGAGGCTTCTGGCTCACAATTTTAAATTTATAAATACACACTGCTAAAATAAATAAATAAAGAATTAAAAGAGAATTCAAAATCAGTACTTGCAGAAACATAACCTTAAAATTTATAAAAAAACCAAATGTTTGACTTTTGAACTGTAAAATTTATTTAGCTTCTGCAATTTATTTAATAATAAAGAGCTTTCCAATAAGTAATTACGATTATCAATTACAATTATCAATTAGTGGAAGCATTTACGATCCAAATTACAATTAAATTACAATTAATATATTTTCATATTTTATAAACTTTAAGGTGTAATGACTCAGTGGTATGAAATCGGTCTGTGGATCCTGAGAACCCTGATTCGATTCCCACCGGCGACAAACAATTTTCATAATTTCAAAAACTACCCCTGTGGCTCCTCCACCACTAACATCTTTGGGGGCCGTAATTTGATGACTGGTAACCGCACTTCATGCGCATAAATATATCACTTACCGAGATCTGCTTCGGCAGAGTGCCACATCCAATAATGGGTAAAAGGCGTGATGATATATTTATATTTATTTTTTATTTAAACTTTAAATAGAATTAAGTAATAATTCTTTATACTTTAAAAGTTTGATGTTTTTGTGCTTAAAATAATTAGAGAATCAGGAAATTAGAAAAGTATTCAAATCCGAAGATCCCGAGTTCAAATCCCACTCAAACTAAACATATATGAACTACCACCTTTCGGATCGGTAAGACTGGATCCTGTACTGTAACTGGGATTGAGTTCTTGTTGTATAGAGTAGCACAAATAAATAAATATAATTATTACAATACTTGTAGTGTAAGTTCCCTATTAATGACAAAATTTAAATACAGTATGTGTCAGTTTTTCAATTACCGATTAACGTTAATCATGATTAACGTTAATGAAGTGTAAACCGGTGATTGAAAAACTGGCCCTAAGTGATACTTTTATTGCACAGTGGTTTCCATGGTTATATCAGGACTTTAATATGTATTTACTACCCACCGTGAACAGTAAGAAAATATTACATATCAAGGTCCTGTTTATTTTGAGAACAATTTGACAACAATTTGACAGCTATTAATTTTTAAACCTATTTTTCTTGTTCTTCTATTTGTGCAAGTATTGTAAAAAATAGTTCACTAACATCGAACTGTAAGTGATTTTTGTAGGTCGCAAATGTAAAGTAAATATCGATCCTTCGAGATTCGATTTCCCAAGCTTCATTCTTGACCTAAAAACTGTCACTTACAGTTCATGGTACGTAATTATTTTCTAATTATTATATGTTTAATTTATGGGGTGGCTAGCTCAGTGGTATGAAGTCGACCTGTGGATGCTGAGAACGCTGGTTCGATTTCCACAGGCGACAAACAATTTTCATAATTTCAAAAGCTACCCCTGTGGCTTCTCCACCACTAACATCTCTGAAGGTCGTGATTTGACGACTGGTAACCGCATTTCACGCGCAAAATATATCACTTACCGAGATCTGCTTTGGTAGAGTGCCACACCCAGTAATGGGTAGAAGGCGTGATGATATATTTATTTATTTTATATTTTATATTTAATCTTTTTTTTATTGGTTACATATTTCTTTATTGCAAATACATAAAATTAAACATGAAAATAAAGAGAAATAACTACAGGTCTGGTTTTCTCTCTCTCTCTCTTGTTTGAAGGATAATGAACCACTATAAATTTTAGGGCGAAATTCACTTAAAGTTCGCAGGAAAAGTTTTGTTTAAATTTAATTTACCTTCTCTTGCTTAGGTACACAACATTGTCCTTAATTTAATAGAATTAAAAGGTAAACTCAACCGCATGTACGAGATAAGGAAAAGTAAACATTTAATGTATTAAGCATTTTAAAGAATTTCGTCGCGGCCAATGAGAAAATTTCAGTACTTTCTTTTTTGAGATACATTTTTATTTTATACCTTTGTCGGTTGTTATACAAAAACATTCTTTTATATTTTTAAACCCTTGTCAATGGAGACAGCAACAACGAAAGCTTCAATATGGACGAAGAAAATAATATCAAGTATTTTATTTTAAAATGTAATTTTCAAATTAATATTTAAATAATTTTGGAAACAAAATATGTCTAATTGATGGCGTTATTAGCCTTATTGTCTTTAGTTGTTTTATAAATTCCTTAAAATGTGCGTGTGTAAGTACAATTTGCGTTTTATTAGTCAAAATTTAGAATCATAAAAAAATGGGTGTTTTTTTCTATCACTTTGCGCACTAATCAAACTTTCCATCGGTTTCCAAGGTAATGTAATAGTATATTACATAACAAGCATCGAAAGTGTAAGATAACGTGCGAGTATACAAATTGAAAAACGAGGTGCGCAGCGCCGAGTGATTTAAGTACACGAGCACAACTATCACAATTTCGAGCGAGTTATGTACACTATTTTTGAGACGACCACAAAATGTTTCTAAAAAAAGTTTACAAGAGCAATGTTGTTACACTTTGACAGCTGATGCGTTTTTGTAGATGAGCGTTGACGTTTGACGTTTGAGGTTAGGTATTGTGCAACTGTACTAACCATAAAGTCAAAATATTAAATAATGCTAAAATATTAGTAAATAAATAATTATTAATTTAAAAAAATAAGATTTATCTGTGTTGAAAAATCTGCCAAAACTTCAATCCAAATAATAATTACAATTCTTTTCATTTATTTTATTATTTTCTTTCATCGTAATGCCATCTGTTGTCAATCATTGGAACTTCACCTGATATGTTAGAAGTGTACGTTATGCTAACATATCAGTGTATGCTATGTTCAACTTTCCGTAGTAGTTTATGATGTTATGGTTACTTTCACACGTGGTCGTCTGAAAACCTTATTTTGAATGAAGCGAGCATAAAAACGTTATTTTGAATGATGCGAGTACAAAAAATATTTTAATTCGATTCGAAGCCTCATTAAAATGCTAAAGTTGCTGTTTAAATATAAAAAGTTAGGTGAACAATATTCTGCAATATAAATATAAAAACTTGTATTAAAAAAAGATAATTTATTGCATAAAAAAAATGTTTGTATCCCCCAAAAGATAGTTTATTATATTTCAGGATCATTTATCTCCTCGACATCCATGAAACAAAATAAACCTGGAAAACTTTGAATAGGTTAGAATCTTAAACCTCGTCGTGAAAATCTTCTCCTTATCTCCAGCTATATTCGCGCACTTTTCACGAAAACTATCCATCATATATTATGTATATTTCCACAGATGTTTCACGGAAAACCGCGTGAAAACTGTCACGTTTTTCGCGTGACGACAAAATGCGATTGGAATCCAACGCGCTGAACAAACACAACATAGCATTGGGCCATACAAATGACGCCATTTTGCATGTGTGAGTGTATTGGTCTAATATACAGCCCCCAAGCTGTATTGTTTATTATATTTTTCATGGATTGACAGATTTGTTTTTTCCTTTCGTTTTTTATTTGGCGCGAATGGAATTTGTACACTGTTGTTTTACAAATTAAATTGCAATGAAACTGATTTTGGATGTAGTATAAATTAGTTGGGGATTTTTATTCCCTAGTCAAATATACATTTAGTTACGCTCTAATAACTGATTTTACGATATAGCTAAAATAACATAATCATGTCCAATGCCAATAAATTATACCCGTGAACTGTCAAACGTCATTTCAGTGCGAAATTAGTATGTCACTCTAATTAAGAGATTTATTTTTTGGTAAAACGAAATAAATAAAATAAAATAAATATATCATCACTCCTTCTACCCATTATTGGGTGTGGCACTCTACTGCAGCAGATCTCGGTAAGTGATATATTTTGCGCGTGAAGTGCGGTTAGCAATCGTCAACTCACGGCCCCAAAGATGTTAGTGGTGGAGGAGTCACAGAGGTAGCTTTTGAAATTATGAAAATTGTTTGTCGCCTGTGGGAATCGAACAAGCTTTCTCAGGATCCACAGGCCGACTTCATACCACTGAGCTAGCCACTCCATAATAAAATAAATAAATATATCGTCACGCCTTCTACCCATTATTGGGTGTGGCACTCTGCTGCGGTAAGTGATATATTTTGCGCGTTAAGTGCGGTTAGCAGTCGTGAAATCACGGCCCGCAAAGATGTTAGTGGTGGAGGAACCACAGGGGTAGTTTTTGAAATTATGAAATTGTTTGTCGCCTTTGGGAATCGAACCAGGGTTCCCAGGATCCACAGACCGACTTCATACCACTGAGCTAGCCACGTTGGGGAAGGTAATATAAAAAATTCAATACATTTATAAATATTGTGATCTTTACCTCAATGAATCAAAGATGTCATGTTCATTTTAAAAACCAAGTATAAATTGTGGTAGTTAATGTCAAATTTCGGTCATATCTCTATATTTAAAGTACCTACTTAACGAAACTTTGCACAATATGAAAATTTATTATTATATCAGCAAAAATTAATAGTCAAATATTCCTCGCCAGCATCGCATATTTTCTTAATTAATTAATGAATAAATTATTCTCAAAGTGTGTCTATCGAGTAAATAAATCACAAAATTAGAGCACGGTCAGGCGTAAGGTCAGACATTATTTTTCTAATTATCGGTAATTCGTAAGTCCTCAGGATAATAATTCTTAATAAAGACGTCACCTCCAGTTAATTACTTCGATGAATTATGGAAAAATGTATAAATCACGCCCGGCTTTCGCTAGCAGGGGACCGTGCGACCACGCCATCTTAGATCGCCTTTTATGTCGTTTCCAATATTTCTTGAGAAAGTATGAAGTAAGCGAAATATACCCTGATACAAAGATATTATCGATGTGAGATGGAAGTCAAGCTTGGTATTGTCTTCAAATCAAAATTCAATGTAGTTAATTGCACATCAATTTAGGATGATTAATTAGCGTGAAGATAATTATGATGTTCCTTTAAATTAATTACTTTTATTAGACTTTATTAATTTTCTACCCTAATTATAATACTTGACGCTGGACAAGAAAAAACTTAGATTTTTAACTCTCCTTTTTTAATGAAATATAATTTTGACGTCATTTTCAAGTTGACACGAAAATTCTGTACAAGATGAAAGTAAAATGGAAATCGCTATTATAAAATAAAACTATCAGAATGCGGGTCGATGTAGTGTAATTGGGATTAAGTTTCTTTTGTACAGAGTAGCATAAAAAATATATATTATTAAATACATAAAATACAATACGTATTACTGGAGATCCCAAGTTCAAATCCCATCAAACTAAAAATATATGAATACCACATTGAAACTCAGTGAGTCTGGACTCCGCACAAGTTCCTACTATTCGTATAACATTTTACGCAGAGGTACGTATACAGATAATATTTTACAACTATTCTTTCATGTCATTTAAATAAAAAATAACAAATACTTACTTTATATTAAT
This sequence comes from Pterostichus madidus, assembly GCA_911728475.2. Taxonomy (NCBI): domain Eukaryota; kingdom Metazoa; phylum Arthropoda; class Insecta; order Coleoptera; family Carabidae; genus Pterostichus; species Pterostichus madidus. Next base: position 39,237,381 of record OU452306.1, on the reverse strand, counting down.
AAATAAATATCATTGTGTTGACGGTTGCTATGAAAGCACTTATAAGGCGAGAAACAATGACTTTTCTTCCTAGGGAGAAAAAAGTTACTTTCCTCACTAGAGAGATAATAGACACCTTTCAATCGGAGGATGAGGGAATAAAGACCTACTTTCGGTTAAGGTAGTAGGAAAACTATTTTTATAAATTAAACAGATTCGCGTAATACGTTAATTTACTATTTTACCGTCCGCAGGGAGTGGTCCAATAGATCGATGAAACCCTCTTTAATACCTGGTATATAGTTTTTTAATCTAATTTTTAATGAAATGAAAATAATTTTATTTTATATGACAATTTATTATTTATTGCATTAAAATTTTGTAAAAAATATAGTTCAAAATATTAAAAATATTTTCTGTATATAGTATATAATAAACCTATTTCAATCCACTTTAAAAGTCTCCAGGCGCCCATGTTTGTGGGTGTATGGAAGCACAGAAAATGAAAGCAATTATTAGCTTTTTAAATAAATTATATTATATCAAACAAACCAGTTATAAATAATCTCTATAACTAATATTTATTCTATACTTTATATCCCTGATTACTATGTTAAAGTGAAACCATAAATGTAAATCCAATTAAATGCAAATTTTAAAATTAATGAAGTATATTATTAGTTTCGATACAGAATTAATAAGCTGTCATATTCTCATATTTTCATAATTCAACACGAAAATAATTTTCTATTCATGCTTCATCAAATAAATTTCATTTACAAAAATGTTATTTTTTTTATAATCCACGCATGTGAAACGTGTTACACATTTTTTGTTGTTGTAATTTGCACCATTTTAATTTGTTCAAAATCAAATCTATCATTTGATTTCCTTTTTATCTTTTCGAATTATATAGATAAAGAAATATAAAACATTCAACATTTTTACAAAAAAAACTTAGTGCACCTACATCGCCTCAGTTTTTATATAATGTTCATTTAAACTATGTCATTCTAATTCTACCTAAATGGTTTTCTATCATTTTATTGTCTGAAATTAACCAACAGCTAAGAAATATATTCACATTAGATTTAAAATATATTTTTATATGAGTTTTATCGCTAACAAACCAGTATCAACATAGTTCACCAATTACTTTCCTTCGTCGAAAAATGTTGGTTGTGGCTGAGCTAGGCTGGTTTAGTACAGTGTTCGCGTTTACAGTGAAAGCATGTTTCTAACGCTTTATAAGCATTTTAGTGAATATTTTAATGTGTAAAATGATTGAAATTGTGTGATATTGAGTAAATTCGTATTCCGCGTGTCGTATATAAGAGAAACATTAATATATAAGTGATAATGAAGTGAAATAGACTTTGTGGACCTCGTAAGATATGCAAGCAACGTGGGACATAACCGGTTGCTGGTTCCAGCTCAAAGTAAGCAACAATAGTTCTTGTTTTTTAAAACAATTATATTAAAAAAAATATTTCTGTACTTATCTGTATTCCTGCTCAATTCAAAAATAATTTACGTATTATTCGTAATAAGGCATTTCATTTAAAAAATATTCTTTATGTACATACAATACAGAGTGATCAAAAGGAATTGTTACAGTTGGCAATAAAAAAAACTACTTGAAATTGGTAAGCCTGATACATAAATTCATTTCCTGTTGTTGACAATGACATTTAAAATTTAAATTTGATTACATTTATTATTACATATATTTCTAAAGTATTTCTATTACTTGAAAAGTCTAAATTCTATTAGCTATCAGACTCCTGACATAACCTATTTGTATTTATTAGAAATGTCAAATAGCATTTCCGCCTTTATCTGGCGTTGTGCCAACTGTGGAATAAAAAGATCTCTGGAATTATATTGCCAACTATAACAATTCCTTTTGACTACCCTGTAGTTACTAGAATTGTATGAAATAATATAAATAATAATGAGTAAACAAGTAACAAATATAAATACCTTTACTCTGCTCTTAATTTATTGAAGAATCCATGGAACTGGCACTATCACAAGCACAATTTACACAAAAACATAAAATTACAACTAAAGTTGTTCACGGTTCAACACTGCTGCAACTGACTGAATAGTTCTTGCTTTTGTCTTATGCGCAAGTCTGAACATTGTTCGCTATTTTATTTAAAATGTATAGCATATGTATTATAAAAATGAAGACCAATTTAATGATTGCGGTTGAAGGCAATCGGTACATTTCGTGTGTATTCGGGTGGTCTTCGGTACGGTTCAGACAGTACTTCATTTCGTGGTCTTGGCGCAAGTTTTAAATATGTATTTTATTAAAGATTTATACGTTTAAAATATTATAATAATAGTATATTAAAATTAACAAGTTTCATAAATACAGATTTTAAATTCAAAAGGGTCTAAGGGTAAAATAACATTAAGATGAATTCGTAGCGGTTATTTATATTATTGTTTGTTTCTATTACAAATACAATAAATAAAAAAGTTTATGAGTTAACAAATTATAGTTTCGATTTAAAAAAACATTGAGAGTAGATATCTATTTTTTTCAACCCTTTTTAATTTAAATTCTTTAATTGTCATTTTCACCAATTTAAAATTACTCCTGTAGCTCCCCCACCACTAACATCTTTGGGGGTCGTGATTTGATGGCTGATAACCGCACTTCACGCGCATAAATATATCACTTACCGAGATCTGCTTCGGCAGAGTGCCACACCCAGTAATGGGTAGAACGCGTGATGATATATTTATTTATTTTATTTATAAATAAATAAATAAATATAACATCACGCCATCTCGGTAAGTGATATATTTATGCGCGTGAAATGCGGTTACCAGTCGTCAAATCACGGCCCCAAAGATGTTAGTGGAGGAGGAGCCACAGGGGTAATTTTTGAAATTATGAAAATTGTTTGTCGCCTGTGGGAATCGAACCGGGGTTCTCAGGATCCATGGGCCGACTACATACCACTGAGCTAGCCACCCCATAATATAATATATATATATATATATATATATATATATATATATATATATATATATATATATATATATATATATATATCATCACGCCTTCTACCCATTACTGGGTGTGGCACTCTGCCCAAGCAGATCTCGGTAAGTGATATATTTTCCGCGTGAAATGCGATTACCAGTCGCCAAATCACGGCCCCCAAAGATGCTAGTGGTGGAGGAGCCACAGGGGAAGCTTTTTGAAATTATGAAAATTGTTTGTTGTCTCAGGATCCACAAGCCGACTTCATACCACTGAGCTAGCCACCCCATTTATTTATAATTGACAATAATTATGAAACGAGTTTTTTATACTATTTTTTTTTACTTTGCGCCTTTCTTTTTAAATAAAAAATCGTAGTGAATTTTAAGTTAATTGGTGATTCTGATGCGACGTTTGAAAATTCAATTGTTTAAATTTGAAATTGTCAACTTAAAGTTAAAATGAGTTTATTATTCAATAAACCTTCGGTTCAGTTTATATAAACCTGTTTGCAGGTAATATATAATTCAGTGCTACCAATTAATATTTAGTAATACAACATTATTTTAAATTCAAAGACGAGAAGCAGTTTAAAAAATTAAATATCGAATATGTTTCTATTTGTGTGACATGAATAAAAGACGCAGTTGTTCGATGTGCATACCTATAACATTTTGAACTTTTTGTATGTCTGTAGTTTTTCAACTGGTAGTAAATAAATAGGTTTGGTTTACAGAGCGACAGTAAAAGATTTATGTTTTCGTGGCAAACAAAGTATGGAAGTTATTCCGTAACAGTATACCTCGCACCGTTGTAAATTCGCGAATATATAGACGCGTTTGCGTTCGGAGCCAATAATGTGCGAAGTTTTTCTTGCGGCGCCTTGAGTTGTTTTTATAATACAATCCAATTGTGATTCCGGATAGAGTCATCAAACAAAATAAATAATATATTTATTGGATTTGAGAGCGCGAAGTCTCGTGGGATTGGATGTGTTTTGTTTGCTTTATTTTTAGAGAGCGGACAAAACGAAAAGTAAATAAAGAAAATTTCACACCTGACGTGAAGCTTTCATTCTTACTTAACTTGGTTTATTTCTTCGCGAAGAGTACTAAAACTAATATAGTTTATAATCTATAATAAAATAAAGTATCGATATATTAGAAATTATGTAGGGTGATCAGAAGTAACTACTCTAATTGGCAGTAAGTAAAATTACTTAAAATTGGTAAGACTGATGCATAAATTTGTTTCTGAAAACATAAATAAATAATATCGTTGTCTTCCTTAGCCACATTCAGCTTTATTATTACGCAAAAATGTTGAATTTTTATTTACTTACTTTACTCTAAATTAGTAATTAATTAGCTACTTACCGATCAGTTGCTTGTAAGCATAATTTACTATCATGAAAACCAATCAGAAAACAATAAATAAAAACGTGTCGAAAATATGGATAGAATTAAATAATAGCCACAGAGTAAACCTGTCAAAATTCTTTTTATTGAAGAGTTGGACTATGTTTCGACCAAGGTTATAGCCATCTTCAGGTCTAATGGACAGGGTTGATAATCAAAACAATATAAAAAATAAAAATAAATATAGCATCACGCCTTTTACCCATTACTGGGTGAGGTACTAAGTCGAAGCAGATCTCGGTAAGTGATAAATTTATGCACGCGAAGTGCGGTTACCAGCCATCAAATCACGGCCCCCAATGATGTGGTGGGAAATTCACAGAGGTAATTTTAGATTGGTGAAAATGTTTGTCGACTGTGGGGATCGAACCAGGGTTTTTAGGATCCACAGGTCGACTCGATACCACTGAGCCAGTACCTATATCAAAACAATATAAATGTTAAAAACGAAAAATTATGTCTGGCAGACATGTTTGTAAAATTTTGAAAATAAATAGCCGAAAAAAATTAAACTAAGTTACATGTCTGTACATGTGCCTTATTTTAATTTTCACTATTTATTTCTATCAATAATAATAATCAAGTCGGCCTGTGGATCCTAAAAATCCTGGTTCGATCCTCACAGTCGACAAAACAACCAATTTAAAATTACCCCTGTGGATTCCTCACCACTATCATCTTTTGGGGCCGTGATTTGACGGCTGGTAACCGCACTTCACGCGCATAAATATATCACTTACCGAGATCTGCTTCGGCAGAGTACTACACCCAGTAATGGGTACAAGTCGTCATGATATATTCATTTATATTTATTTATTTTAATAACAAAAAAACGGACTTTGAAAAATAGTCATGTAAAGTTACATGTCATATGGATTAAATAACCTTGCTGTCAAACATTCAATTTGATTTTATTCATTAAAACTAAATTTAAATCTAGTAGGTAGCCATTATTACAATGAACTGAAATGGATTCTACAGTTTGCAATAAATTCTCTTTCAAATTAAGTGGTGTAAAATATCGAATTAGGTAAAATATGAACAAGAAGGATGAAATAATCGAGGATCTAACAGCACTTACTGGAGCAGCATATTAGTTCCTGCATAACGATCAACTTGAATGCAAATTTACCAAGCAACTTTCTCCACCCGACACCATATTGTCTTATAGTTTGGGGAAAAGTTAACATAACCAATGATCCTTAAAGGATAATTTCATCCTTACGTTAAACAAAGATAGAGACACTGCATTTTCATATTACCAACTTGCACATTTGTGTTTCTGCAGATGACATTTGAGTACAAGTTTCTGTAATATTAATATCTCTAATTGTGGCAAATTTGAACGTTCTTGCGAGTGATAAATTCGTGAGCTCATTCTTCTTTGTGGTTACCAAGGATTTTATGCAGGCTCTTAATTTTTATATTACACATAAGGGTACCAATGTTAAATTTTTACATGTTAATTTGCCATAAGAAGACTGATTGGTTCGATTCCCACAGGCGACAAACAATTTTCATAATTTCAAAAGTTACCCTTGTGGCTCCTCCACCACTAACAACTTTGTGGACCGTGATTTGACGACTGGTAACCGCACTTCACGCGCAAAATAAATCACTTACCGAGATCTGCTACGGCAGAGTGCCACGTCCAGTAATGGGTAGAAGGCGTGATGATGATGATATATGATTGATGTGGTGAAAAAGAAAGTGGATAAAAATAATTATCCTACAACTGTGTGATTTCTTTGCTATTACGTAACTATTATTGCCTTGGTTACGTATGGAAAGTAGACAAATGCAGACCAAATGCGTTTCTATAAGCAAAGGAACACTAGTGCCGAAAATTGTACTTTACGCAATTGTCAAAAGAAAATATAAGTGAGAGCGATTTAAATTTCGCGCCTAGCACGGAATCTCATATTTTAGACACATACGCTTTTGACTGCTAACCGCATTTCACGGGCAAAATATATCACTTACCGAAATCTGCTGCGGCAGAGTGCCACATCCAGTAATGGGTAGAAGGCGTGATAATATATTTATATTTTTTTATTTATAATTTCATACATGTTTTTTAAATGGGGTGGCTAGCTCAGTGGTATGAAATCGGCCTGTGGATTCTAAAAACCCTGGTTAGATTCCCACAGACGACAAACAATTTTCATAATATCAAAAGCTACCCCTGTGACTCCTCCACCATTAACATCTTTGGGGGTCGTAAATTGATGACTGGTAACCGCACTTTACGCGCAAAATATATTACTTACCGAGATCTGCTTCGGCAGAGTGCCACACCCAGTAATGGGTAGAAGGCGTGATGATATATTTATTTATTTATTTATTTACATGTAAGTATTTATTCAATAAAAACATAAGAAAAATGATATATAATACAATAACAATGCATGTTTTGCCTTTACTGCAAATGGCGGCTTATCCCACCACTTGCCTCACTTGTACACGTAAGTTAGCTATCCAGTGGTTATATAAAACCCTTGGAGGTTACTTAAAGTTTTGGATGTCTCTATCCGAAAGTATTTTGTTTTCCTCGGACAGAAAATCAATGGAATGTCGATTTATACGAAAAAATATTTAGCTCTTGCGGAAGCGAACCACGAGCAATGGCTTGTATTTTTTTTCTTTTAGGAAATATAAAATATGTTGGCCATTTCCTCAACGATAATTTTGCTCTATTGTTATTGCCAATCTATTGGTTCGATGCTACATTATTTCAGCCAGTGCTTTTAGTTTTTTGCAAATTATCCGTTTTGTTTTAAAATTTGAATCAACGAACTATGAACCTGCATTTTGTCGATTAAATAGTTCACATGTATTGATCTTTTTTGCTTTTTAACTTTAAATAGTTCAAAATTTATGAATTAGAAAGTATTATTTTTATTAAAATTGAAGAGAACTTTCAAAGATTTTGCTTGTTAAATTCTCACGCAAAATATAACTCGAAATATGATAATTGTCAGATAATATTTTGACATAAATTTAAATTCGTTGTTAAAGGAATATAGCTCGTGCAGCGCACTCGCTACATTTCTATTTCCATAACTACTTATAATCATGTCAAAATATTATCAGCAATTATCAATTGCAGAGCTGGGCAGTAGCTAGCTACTTTTGTAGCTTAGCTACTAGCTTAGCTACATTTACTTTAGCTGTAGCTGTAGCTTAGCTAACTGTGAAAATATTTAGCTGTAGCTTGTAGCTAGCTACTTTTTTTTCTATTAGCTTAAAAATAACAACTGAAGCTACTTTTAAAGCTACTTTTTGTAGCTTAAAGCTACTTTTTGTATCTTCAAGCTACTTTTTATAGCTTAAAGCTACTTTTTAAGCAGAAGGTCAATAAAGTACGCATGCGTACAAGCTAAACCCACACAAAATAATTATTTGTTGCCGGTTCTAACTGGCTCTAATACGCAAAAATACACAGTGGGTGCCAGATGGTATTTGCTATTTTTGATATTTATGTACATAATAGTAAATTAACAGTCATTATAACAAAAGACTGATCATGTGACAATGGCAAATTTAATTACTTCACAATAATTTTAAAAAGTTGCTTTAAAATTTAACAGCTACTTTAACGAAAACTTTTAGCTGTAGCTTAGCTATATTTTACAAAATATAGCTTATAGCTGTAGCTTAGCTACTTTTTTAAAGAATAGCTGTAGCTGTAGCTTAGCTACTTTTTTTAAGTAGCTTGCCCAGCTCTGATCAATTGTTATATTAATTACAAAACTAAATACAATTTCTGTTTCGTAAGTACATCCCTTAAAAGTTAAAATCTGAATAAAAAACGTAACCAAATCATTAATGCACTGAAATTATATAGAGATGCAAATTAGTGGTATCCACAATTAACTTTGTCAATTAGTAAATAAGGTTGATAATTCAAATTGTTTGAAGCGAAAAAATAATCATCAAAGTAACAGATGAATGACAAAAGAACAAAAAGTAAACTTTGTACCACCCTTTGAGCGCTAAAATATTAATGACACTAAAAAACAATTCAACACAGAATTCATCACAAAATAGTCTCTTTGCGAATTGCGAAAAGAACCACAATGGACAAAGAGTTAAAATGAACATTTCATTCAAATTATATCGAGTTTGAATAATGTGCAGTCGTGCAGTACAAATCGTGCTCCTCATTCAACTCAATTCCCTTCGTAACTTAGTTGAGCGACAGTAAACGCGCATTCGTGAGGAAATCTGCGTACGTTAATTGTTTCAGCAACACTAACAACATCTTTTGACAGAATTTAGAACTTGTAGTTCTGAGTTGCGTCTTCTCGTGATGTAACAATACTACATATGCATTGAGTGAGATAAATCAGGGACTTGGCAACAATGAGAATGGTGTGAAATCTGACGGTTTAGAGAACGATATTCTTGTGTTCTGAATGGAATCGGGATTAAATTTCAAATCAGATTAAATGGAGTAATACTGATCGAGTTTGGTTTGTTTGAAAACGGATTAGATGCTAACAATGCGCAACTTGAATTTCATTCTGACGTGTACCACATGTGAACTTTCATTTTGAATGTAGACTGTAGTTAATCCCATGTAATTCACGTGGCATATGTCTCACGAAAAGAATCAATGTACATATCACAAAAAATATGGCAGTTGATGGAAACCTTCGACCATGCAAAATAGACCCACCATAATCGGAACTGATATAATATAAGTTTGTTTCTATTATAATATTTTAATTTTCAACAAAATATTTGTGTTAAAAAATGCATCAATTGAATGTTTTGTAATAGATACAATTAATTGATTTATAAGCAATAAAATTATGAACTTAAATTAAATAAGGAGGGCAACATCCTGTGAACACCTAGCATTAGATTTTGGAAGGCATTTACATCGATTTCTCGGACTTTTTTACGTATTCTGGGTCGAAATTCTTATTTTGAGTTTTCCTTCCTCTATCCTGAAGTTTCCGAGATAAAAGAGCCCAAAATTCTTCTATGGGGCGAACCTGGGGAAGGGTACGAAGATTTCTTTTGATCTAGGATGCAATTTCTACCTTTCATACTATTGGATAATCCGATTTATCAAGATACAGGAATTTCAAAATCCTATGGATGTTCTGTGCCATCATTATAATACGTATTCAGTCAGCTATTGGGATCAGATCTAACGTACAACCGAATCAAATTATTTACTTTTTTGATTTGTTTACTTCGCTCATTTTCTTACCAGTACTAGATTTACAGATTCGAATTTAGCTTGAAATAATCCACCCCAATAAGTGCATCAGTTTGCTCCCTTCCTTTTTTATCTTTTTAATTTGTTTTCACTCCCTTCCTTTCTTATCTTTTTGTTTTATTTTCAGTTACTGCATTGTGTGGAATTTTCCTTTATCTTTACTAATCTTTGTAGATACGTTATTAGATTCGTTGTTAGAGGAGTAAGCTTGAGTAATTTGAGATGTTTTGCGCATATATAATGTAAGACAAAGACAGATGAATGAAAAGTGAATACGAGTGGTGGATATATGCGATTGAAGGTTTGTTGTGTGATGAATGATTTCGAGAGTGATAAGTAAATGAGCTTATATGGAGTGATCTATGAATGTGGTTGAAACGAGGATGGTGTGATCGATTGAGAATGTTTAACGAGGATTATTTGGTGAATTTAATGAGTAAATGTTTTATGAATTATTTTATGGTTTGTGCTACCCCATTTGATGGAATATACCGTAATGTTATGTATGTATGTATGAATTAAGTGAATCAAATGACAAATGGAATACAGGCTATTCATAAGAAATTTTTTTAAGCTAGCTTTGGTCATTTGTTATGAAGTCATAGCAATTCGAAAATTCGGAAAGCAAAAATAAATCGTAAATTTGAGCTAAAAGCTTGGTAAAACTATTAATTTCCAATTTATTTCTGAAAAAAATTGTCGCACATTTCTGAAAGCAAGTAAACAAACACTATCTAAGAGTTGTGACCCAAAAAACACGACGGCAGTTTATCAGTCCAGCAATAAAAATTACTTTCCTCTATTTTCCCCTTTATCAAAACACGAGTGGTGAAAAAGGTCTTTATATACATTGCTTTAGTAAATCACCGGCAGATTTCATTCAGCGAAACATTTGAGAGTCGGGAGGACCTCTGCGCAAACGCACACTGCGATATTATATTTCACAACATTTTACTCGTTTGATATATCCATTGTCAGAGCATTTCCTTTCATTGGCCGGCCTATCTGTCTTTGAACTATTAGTTATATTACACACGATTATCATACCTTTATTACTGTATAAATGCAGTTGACCACTTGAAACTTTAACAGCCTAATTCTCAAAAGAGTTTTAGCTAATCATGAATTTTGGATTAGTCAAATGAAGCTAACAATGTTCTCAAAAATATTTAAATAAATTTTATAATTTAAACTGATAACCAGCCTGTATAAAATGTGTCAACAACAAACCCTTAAAATCGGAACATTCACATCAATGTCATTTATAGTTGCCACCCGGTCTCGTGACTAATTTTCACGTTTTAATGTTTATCATGACATGCTATTAAAAAATCCACTTCTATCATTGGAAAACAACAGACACCATTTTGCACCCTACTCCCTAACTAATTGGAGATCGAAAAGAAATCATCCTTAACCAGTAATATGCATTTACTGCTCTTAATACTTACATCACTATTCCATAATTTGATCGCTTTCATCTTTTATAATCTTTGTATTAGTTGTTAAATTCGTTATTAGATTGTTAGAGTAAGGTCCAGTTTTCCAATCGCCGGTTTACTCTCGATTATTGATAACCATGATTAAATAATAATAGAAACCATATTTTCCATTATTATTTAATTACGATTAACATTAATCGGTAATTGAAAAACTGTCCATAAGCGTGATTAATTTGAGATGTTTTGCGCATATGTTATATACATCGAAGAAAGATGAATGAAATGTGGATAGGAGTGATTGGATTGATGTGATTGCAGGTTTGTTGTGTGATGAATGATTTCGAGTGTGATAAATAATGAGCTTACGAGTATATAGAGGGATCTATGAGTGTGGTTGAAGTGGTGGTGTGTTAGGATGGAAATGTTTGACGAGGACTGATTATTTAATCAATTTAAAGAGTAATTTTTTTATGAATGATTTTAGGGTTCATGCTACCCCAATTGAAGAGATATAGAGTAATGTTATGTATGTATTTATTTAAAATTTGAACTATGATTTCAAAGGGATGTGTTTCCTTTATTTCACAGATAAATATATTAGGAGTTTAAAAGCCGGTCCAAAATGTTATTTGTGTTAAGATGTTAAAAATATAGAATTTGTATTATGTAGAATCCATAACAAAGCAGATTTTTGCATTACTTGGTTGCTGGTTTCATTTCAAAATGAAGTTTACTTCTTAAAATTACAATTTATGATTTAATCCTTCTTTTCCATTATGGAAAATTTCTTAATACGTCCCTGACCTATATCAAGCAGTGCACATGACGTTGTATTTCTCACTGGAACAACATCGCATCGCATGTAAAATATTTTAAATGCTACATGAACTTAGTAACAGATTATAGCGAACCATATATCTTTATTAAGTAGTTGACGCGAGATGTAATAAGAATAATGTTCTACAAGTATTTTATAATTTGCTGATGGCAGTAAAATATGGTTGTTACACTTTTATGTTCTGTTGCTGACTACAGGAACAAACTGAGGTTGCCATATTTATTCCTTTACGATGTTGGTAATTTAATAATATAACGTATCTCATGCAATAATAATATATTAAAGAACGAATTTCGTAATTGTCATGAGTTCTTTACACAATTTTTTTTTAATTTGCGCCTTTTATGCTCTTTTTAAATAAAAAATTGTAGTATCAAAATTTAGGGTATTTTGTGTTAGTTGACGATACTGATGTAATGTTTGAAAAGTCAATTCTTTGAATTTTAAATTGTCAATTTACTGATGGAAGAGTAGCTGAATACGAATGCTACGGCTATACGGATTTGTTAACAGAAGCGAGAGGTACTGCATTCGAAAGAGAAAGCTTCACGCTAAAAAGCTGACGGTCGCTGGTGTTTGACGCATGAGTACTTCGTCTGTAGCAGCGTCAGTCTCGTTATTTAATAGCCACACCTCGTAAACTAGATGATCAACTAGAGCATATTTTTAACGTCATTTAATCTGCATCGTATGTTAATAGTACTCTCTGGTTACTCGTGGTCTGTCAACTTTCACTCCCTGGCGTGTGGTCAATTGTATAACTCTACATTGATAGTTAGAGAGCTAGAGTGCAAAATGATGTCTTATTTATTACAGTGACAGAAATGGATTTTTTAATAGATTATGTTATGATAAACATGAAAAAAAGAAAATTAGATTTGGGAACGGGTGGCACCTATAGATGGCGCCGATGTGAATGCGCCGATTTTAATGGTGGTTTATCATGACATAATCTATTAAAAAAATCCATTTCTGTCACTGGAATAAATGAGACATCATTTTGCATCCTCTCTAATGGGGTGGCTAGCTCAGTGATATGAAGTCGGCCTGCGGATCCTGAGAACTCTGGTTCGATTCCCACAGGCGACAAACAATTTTCATAATTTCAAAAGCTACTCCTGCGGCTCCTTCACCACTAACATCTTTGGGGGCCGTAATTTGACGACTGGTAACCGCACTTCACGCGCATAAATATATCACTTACCGAGATCTCCTTCAGCAGAGTGCCACACCCAGTAATGGGTAGAAGGCGTGATGATATATTTATTTATTTATTTATCTTCCGATTTTTACTTTGCCATGTTCTAAATGATACCTTTGCTTAGCAATTTTTCCCTAGCCAATCTTATTTGAATCACGTATCAAATTTCGCAACTACTTTCTTCCACCCCTGATTCCCCTATTTAGAAGTGTCAAGAACCCTCCATAAACAAGATACCACAGCATATAAAACTTCATTTGTAGTCGCGTCGTCTAGGAGTTCTCGGTAGCAGCTTGTAGCTCCGGGTTCCGGTCGAGGTGCGGCTCCAGCACGCCCGGAACGCACGGAACTCCGGAATCAAATAACCATTACTTTTACTTGTTTTGACACATTTTGAGTTATAACTTAGCACCTAACCGTTCCGGTATTCATGACGCGTTTGGCAATAATCGGCCACCGGATTACATCGCGACCTAGAACATATTGAATTCGCAATGAAGACCCCCCCCCCCCACACTACTTTTTATACTTCTAGTGCGCATGCGTAACCAATCGGATTTGATGTGATCTGAGTCTGATGCAAAATGATGTTGGAAAAAAATTTAATCCTGAGGGAGCAAAAAATATATCTCAATGGAAATGTTTTCTATCTGATATTGTAAGCTTTTTCATTAGGGTTGCGTTCAAAATTACACTTTTATCATCATGTATACTAACTCCTACAATGAAGACCCTAAATGAGATCTACATATAGTGAATTAAATTTTAGGGCTTTACTATTCGCTTATTGAATTTATTCTATATGTAATTTTTATTTATGTCTTATTAGATTAGATAACAATTGAAGGTTCAATCTACCTCGAGGATAATATACCATACAAGCAAAATCATTATGAATATTAATAAATTAATTATGGGGTAATAGCTCAGTGGTATCGACTCGGTCTGTGGATCCTAAAAACCCTGGTACGATCTCCACAGCCGACAAACATTTTCACCAAATTATGGGGTGGCTAGCTCAGTGGTATGAAGTCGGATTGTGGATCATGAGAACTCGAGTTCGATTCCCAAAGGCGACAAACAATTTTCATAATTTCAAAAAACTACCTCTGTGGCTCCTCCACCATTAACATCTTTGGGAGCCGTGATTTTACAACTGGTAACTGCCCTTCACGCGCAAAATATATCACTTACCGAGATCTGCTTCGGCAGAGTGCCACACCCAGTAATGGGTAGAAGGCCTGATGATATTTATTTTATTTAAAATTACCTCTGTGGCTCCCCCACCATTAATATCTTTGAGGCCGTGATTTGACAGCTGGTAACCACACTTCACGCGCTTAAATATATCACTTATCGAGATCTGCTTCGGGAGAGTGTCACATCCAGTAATGGGTAGAAGGCGTGATGATATATTTATTTTATTTAAAATTACCTCTGTGGCTTCCCTCCCATTAATATCTTTGGGGACAGTGATTTGACAACTGGTAACCGCACTTCACACGCTTAAATATATCACTTACCGAGATCTGCTTCGGCAGAGTGCCATACCCAGTCATGGGTAAAAGGCGTGATGGTATATTTATTTTTTTATACAAAATGAAACAAAAAATCTCTGATCTGTGTCTAGTTAAATATTTTTCTGTTGATAGTTGCTTGTTTAACTACAAAATAATTTTATTTACAGATATGCAAATATTTGAATATTTTCCCGGATGTTTACTAACGAATTTGAAACAGAAATGAGAGTATAAAGTTTCATTTAGTAACATTCCAAATATAAAATTTTATAAATAGAACTCTCGTCGATACATTTGTTATGTAAAGAATAATATTTATTTTTTGTCTTCCCTCAAATTCTGTTTGTTTCAATTTTGTGTATTCTCTTCCGAACTAATTCTGAATACATAATTTGTTTGTTTTTTGTTTTGCTTTTCGATTATTCTTATTCAGTATGTGATTTATATTTCTTCGTATTTGTTTCGCTAACTCTTTAAATTACTATACAACTTTTCCCATAACTTTCTCCCGTCATCCTTAACATTATTAAACACATAAATTTAACATAGAAATAATATTTTTAATATGGGAGCATGTTAAAAGCAAATATTTTGTTTTATCTTATTAGGTTTCTTTATGGCGAGATTTTAATATGAAAAAGAAAAATCTGTATCAGACTGTTCTGTAAATAAGATTATTTCTGGATGCTTTTATTAAAACTTTTATTTGAATTCGCGATTAATACAAAATTATTTATGACGTCATAAGTACGATCTTTTTGTTTCTGTAGATAACATTTATTTTTCTCATTTATGAAATCTCATTTACAATTTAATATCTTTACTTTTTAATGAACTACCATAAAATGATATGAAAATAAATTATTGAAGTGGTGTATAGTCTGTTTTTTAACCAGGAGGAGTAAATGCACAAGTCAGATTTACACTATAGAAAGTTACCAAAGAAAGTTACTAGATTTTTGTTGGCGCGAAATACAAAAATTTCTTACACATCTGCACTGATTAATGCTGGGTTGCAAGAAAAAAATAAAGAGCTCTTTAGTTCAAAAATTGTTTATCTAGCAACAGTATCAATAGCGATTTTCTGAAATTTATTGAACCGTTAGTTGCTAATGAACCGATAAATCTTTCATGCAACCCAGCATAAGTCTCATGGAATTTATTTTAAAATACAAATGACATTATAAACTCTAATTTGTCACTCCGTATATTATTAGTTGTTAAAAGAACTGATTTATGTTAATGTCATAGAAATGCAAAAAACCAACAAGAAAACAGATAACCTCAAAACTTATGACAGCTCTAATAAATCAAATGTAAAATCTATGTACAGTGTAAACTGGACGAAGCACTAGCCAATCAGGAGCGTCAGTTTTAGCGGTTAAAATTTAAATTACTCCTCCTGGTTAAAAAACAGACTATACTCAATTTAGTTTTAAGAAAACTACTGTAATACATCAACCTAGAACCTTATTTAAACCGTGTTTTACCGATTGAAGTCTTTAGAAAAAGATAGCATAAATATTATTTTGAATGAATCAAATTTAAATACAATAAAAGACAAACATCTTTGAAAGGCCGTAACAATATATCAGGGAAGGGACGTGGGTTCAATATAAAACGAAACTAACTAAATATGTCTTTGTAGGCAGACGATTTTCTTTTTTCGTCCGTTCACGGCCCACTGGACCAGAATATGTATTTATAAAGTTTGTTCGATCTGCGATCTGCGACCTGAAACCGCCAAATATTAAACCGCCGTTTATCAACGTTCAACGTCGAGTTCTTCTTCTTCTAACCACTTACATGAGCGTCGACACAACTTTTCCCTGGGGGCAGTTAGTAATTTTTTAAAAAAGGTGTATATTTATACTCAAGTTTGTTCATACAAACGTCCCATTAGTTGCGATTTCTTTTGACATAAGAGCGAGTTATAAAAATTAGTATGTAACGAGATTATTAAATGAGTCACATACTATACATTTTCTAAGACTACAACAAAAAATGTACAGCCGGATTCTCGAAAGAGTTTTAGTTGGAATTTAGCTAACCTTGATTTTTGGATTTGTCAAATTAAGCCAAACTATATTCCAAAAAAGTATAAATAAACTTTAATAGGATCTTCTTACCATTTAGTTTTCGGAAATTGAACTGAATTAACTTTTTATAATCGGACTAGCATAAGATTAACTAATTCAAAATTCAGGATTAGCTAAAACTTTTTTAAGAATCTGGCTGGTAAAGTTTTACTAATTTTTTGTAAAGTAAAGTTAAGTTACAATAACAGATGAAGGAAGCTAACTTCAGCCCATGCTTAATATATCAGTTTCTAACTTCAAGACTAGATTATACGATGTTCTGCAACATATGATTTAGATGTTACTTAGAGTCATGGAAGAAAGAAAACATATTTTTAATATACTTTTAAACATAATACTTTGCTTCGTTAATAACGGATGTTCAATAAGTCTTGGTGTCCTGGGTGGCTATGGGCTGTGAAACGCATGTCTCTACTTTATTCCTATAATTTAACCTTAAATAAAATATCAAACTTCATTCAAAATGAGGAAAGTGCAATTCCGTTTTATTTCGCTGACTTGTGAAAATAAAACTTCACTATAAACGTTTTTTTTTGTTCCTGAGTAAACATTTTATTCTAAAAGTGAACAAACATAAATGATTGTTTTGCTTTAATTTATGTCAAATAAATTATGACGTTTTAGGTTAAATTGTATAAATAAAGTACAGACGTGCGTTTCATTGCCTATAGCCATCTAGAACGCCAAGACTTATTGAACGTCCGTTATATATTTTCCTAATAAAATCGTTCTCTTTTCGTCTCTAATTCGTCGCCAATGGTCGCTTTATAGATACTTGGTCACGTCCATGTTTTGTGATGTCAGATAAAAGTGTCGCATTTCGTGGTCTCATGTTAGCTATTTACGAACGAGAATTCTTGAATTGTGAATGAAGAATCTCGAGTGTCATATAGCGAATGTGACTGCAGAGATAATGAAAGTACGCACTTAGAGAAAGCTTGTGCTTTTGTTTATTTCTCAAATACTTGATGTATAGACGGCATTTTTATATATGAACTGTCAATAGCACAACTTGTACAACTGCCAAGGGACTCGGAGTCTCTGACCACCGAAGGAATGAACTCTACATTCTTGCAGGGCCGCATTCAGAAGCAGAGAATTTAAATTAGTAGGAAACACTTAGGGCTGTGTCACACGAAAAATATTTATTTGAACTAGTTAGGAGCAGAAGGGTTGAGAAAACTTAAACTCCACAAGGTTTGGATTACTTGGCTTTTTTCAATCAATTTATTACAAAATAATAATAATAGTCGACGACGTTTCGGGACTATGGGTTGGTCCCATTATCAAGTCAGCACTTAACTAAGTCGTCGACTATTATTATTATTTAAAAAAGCCAAGTAATTCAAACCGTGTGGAGTTTAAGTTATCTCAACCCTTCTGCTCCTAACTAGTTCATGAAAATTAAACGGCTTAATAAAACGGATCTCCATTCTGGTATTCCACAATTTAACAATATTTATTGTACAATAAATTAAAAAATTAAACAATAAGCGTAAGTGCTGTTTCGCACGAGCGTACGTTAATTTGACAGCACGGTTGTCATGTGAAACCTGCCTTTTGAAGCATTTATGTAGTTTTCTCGTGCTATAAAAAAATTGTCCGATAAAGTAATGCTCTTCTGAGTCGGCCTTTAGATCTTATAGTTTTAAAATTACGAGTATGTAAAGTGCTGCCATTTTATTTAGATTTATTTCTTTACATGGAACACTCAAATAAATAATTAAAATATCTAATAAATAAATAAATATATCATCACGCCTTCTACCCATTACTGGGTGTGGCACTCTGCCGTAGCAGATCACGGTAAGTGATATATTTTGCGCGTGAAGTGCGGTTACCAGCCATAAAATCACGGCCTCCATAGATGTTAGTGGTGGAGGAGCCACAGGGGTACCTTTTGAAATTATGAAAATTGTTTGTCGCCTGTGGGAATCGAACCAGGGTTCTCAGGATCCACAGGCCGACTTCATACCAATGAGCAAAATATATCACTTACCGAGATCTACTTCGGCAGAGTGCCACACCCAGTAATAGGTAGAAGGCGTGATGATATATTTATTTATTTATAATTTTAAAATAATTTTAACGTTATGTAAAGTGATTTGTTGGTGGGCTGGTGCTGACCTGGTGGTGTGGTGCCCGCTGTCCGTTCATTCGTCGACGGAATTTGCAGTAGACTCGCGTATAAAAACATACTCTGGGGCTTCACAGACGTGCACGGTTGAATTATTCGTTTGTGAGATTGAACTTTTTCCACTGAGCTTATTTCTTATGGCAGTTTGTGTTTCTGAAAGTATTTTCCGTACATTTTTACTGCTGCTGTTTATGATATCGATTTGACGTCTGATTTTTCCACCCTAGTTCTTCATTTAATTTTCAGAAATTTCAGCAAAAACGCTACTTTTCAGGATAGTTCAACTGATTTAAGTATATCCGACAGTTTGACACTTTTGTAGTTTTTTTTTGTACACGTGTTTAAAAATCCATTTTGAAGGCAACTTTTTTTGAAATATTTTTTTCCAATTGTGCTGTTGATCGAAAACATGAAATGGGAGAAAATTAATATTTCAAATGAAAAATAAATTATTCATGGCGACGTCTCGGGAACGACACATTTCAAATTGATTCAACATTAAGTATCTAATACAATATAATTATAAGAAGGCTATATCTTCAAAACTAAAACAGATATGAAAATTTCCTCAACGGCATTGAATTCCTCGTGTTCGAATTGACTTATAAACTAATTTTTAGCGATTTTTATTTTTTGAAAATTTCTTAAGGGGTACCCCTAGGATTTTTTTCGATTTTAGGCCAATTTCAGACGGTTTGCTCTAACATTCTTTCTCGTACGAATATTGCAATGAAAATTTACATACATATGAATTTTGATCCGCTGAATCCAATGGTAAAATCCCCATGTGCATAAGTCTTCTAGTTTTTGAGATATTGTTCAAAAACTTCTCGATGAGAAAATGTTGGTGAAAACTTTTTGAAAAATAAAAAATGCTGAAAATTATTTTACAAGTCAATTGGAGCACGAGAAATTCAACGCCGTTAAGCGTATCTTCATATCTCCTTTAGTTTTTGAGATATGCCCTCAGGAAAGTCGAAAAACTGAGTTGATGAAATTTTTTGAAAGTTCAACACTTCCGGAGGCTCTATCTCAAAAACTAAACGTGATACGAAGTTGGGCACAACGGCATTGAATTCCCCGGGTCCGAATTGACTTATTAGCAAAATTTTTGCTCATTTGAAGCGATTTTAGTTTTTTGATATTTTTAATTATTTTTCCAAGGGGTACCCCTTAGGTTTTTTATGATTTTCAATCAATTTGCTTTAACATTCTTTCTTTTACGATTATTGTAATGAAAATTTACATACATATGTATTTTCACCCGCTGAATCCAATAGTGAGAACCCCAAATGCGTACGCCTTCTAGTTTTTAAGATATTGTCCAAAAACTGTTTAGAAAAAATTAAATGGCAAAAATATTTGAAAATTTTAAAAATCGCTGAAAATTTGTTTACAATTCAATTGAAGCACGAGAAATTCAATACCGTTGAGCGCGTCTTCATATCTTGTTTAGTTTTTGAGATATGGCCTGTAGAACATCGAAAAACTGAGGTGTTAAATTTTTTGAAAGATCAACACTTCCGGAGGCTTTATTTGAGAAAATATCTATTTTCCCAGTGTAGAATAGTAAGAATAACAAATGAAAAATGTTACTTATTTGTCCGAATGAAAATGAATAAACAGGAAATACAAGAAAGTAATAATTATTAATGTCGTCCGCTTCCCTTTCAAATCATCGTCAGTAATAGTAGAAATAAATGCATAACAATGGCGTCTATATGATTGTTTTTTTAATGGGCTTGGAAGCCATTTTGTGAGATAATAACAAGCTGAAATATAAGATGTGTGGCCTAGTTCATGTGATGAAATGCACGAGCGTTATCTATTCGTACATACATTAGGGAGCGCATTTGGCTCCGCTCCAACGCCCATTTTTTAAAGCACTCTTTTTTTAAAGAAATTTAAAGAAAAAGGACAAGGTCGTATAGTTATGAGACAAATTTACTGTTGCGAATCTTCAGAATATTAACAAGCTCTGAGATCATATTTATGACATGAAAAAATTACAAGCTGTACTGGATTATTCTAATAAATTTCTATCATATTTTTAAGGGATTTTTTCAAAGGAGATGAAGTAAAACATAAATAATTTCTGATGAAATCTTCCGGTGATTTATTGCAATCATTTTGTTGCTAGAAAATAGAGCGAATACGGAATGCAAATTTACGAAAGCGAAAGACTGAGTAAAAACTTGTTCTTATTCCGTATTGAATATTCAATTCATGCGTTGTTAATCGCAAAAAAATTTAAACCAAATTTTGTTTAACTATACTTACAAAATAGAAACCTTTTATTGGTTTAGCAATTTGAGATTACTGAGCCGTTGGTAATTTATTGTTGAGAGAGAGAGATACTATAAAATAGTAAGTAGGTGGCTGAGTATTATCGAGTCGGTCTGTGGATTTGAGAACCTCAATTCGATTCTCAAAGCCGACAAACATTTTTCATCACTTTAAAATTACTACTGTGGCTTCCCCTCCACTAACATCTTTGGGGACCGTGATTTAACAGCTGGTAACTGCACTTCACATGCATAAATATATCACTAACCGAGATCTGCTATGACAGAGTGTCACACCCAGTAATGGGTAAAAGGCATGATGATATATTTATAGTAAGTGGCACGGTGGTATCGTGTCGGCTTGGGGATCCTAAAAACTCTGGTTCGATTCCCACTGCCGACAAACATTTTCACCACATTAATACTACTCTTCTGGCTCCCCTTCCATTAACATCTTTGGGGGCAGTGATTTTACAGCTGGTAACCGCACTTCACACGCATAAATATATCACTTATCAAAATCTGCTATGGCAGAATGTCACATCCAGTAATGGGTAAAAGGCATGATGATATATTTATAGTAGGTTGTACAGTGGTATCGTATCGGCCTGTGGAGCCTATAAACTCTGGTTCGATTCCCACTGTCGTCAAACATTTTCACCACATTAATACTACTCCTCTGGCTCCCCTACCATTAACATCTTTGGGGGCCGTGATTTAACGGCTGGTAACCGCACATCACTGGCATAAATATATCCCTTACTGATATCTGCTACCGCAGAGTGCCACAGCCAGTAATGGGTAAAAGGCATGATGATATATTTATTTATTTTATTAATAAGTCTTGGATGATATTTTCTAGTGATTTATTGATATAATTTTGTTGCAGAGTTTGCGAAATATCCTATTGTAACGGAAATGACAAAATTTATTGTGCGTATTTTATACAGCAAATAAAAATTACATCAGTCAATATAATCTTCAACATAGCAGACATAAACAGCATAAACATTTTCACAAGAGCAGAAATGCTAGTATTTCAGTGATAGTAACTTCTTTACAACTTGTGCAGCGTTCTCGTTCGCCGCAGAAAAAGACTTTGAAGAGATTCCCGAAACAGTAGATATAAATTGCCGCAAACTAAATACACATTTACCGTTGTGCGTTTGCAGTCCAATCCTTTCCAACGATTCTCCATCGTTGTTTCTTCCTTCGTCTCGGATAATAAAATAAGTATCGCGCTGCGCTATTTTAAATTCCGGTGAAATCAGGGTCACCGCAATCACTGCATCCTTCGAATTCTACCCTGGAAATTTCGTCACGAGAATATCTTCTTTATTTCGTGTATAAATAGAGTGGCATTTTCTAATAAAATGAAATGTATTTGTAAGCCGATCGATGATAACGTTACTTATTATTACTTAGAACAAACGTGAGGGATATAAAACAGCTAAGGGAAGAATGACATTTTCATCACGAGGTATACATATAAGTTTTTCACTACTCTATCAAAAAGTAAAATTTTCAGTAATAAATACAAACTTAGATAAGATTTATTATTCTTTTGTTTGGACATAACTAATATTAAATCATACTGTTGTTTTTCAGTTATTATCGATATGCCTTTACTTTACTTTTCTTTAATAGAAAAACTTACTGTCGTCTCTAGGGATTAGAAGTATTACTTTCTCCTCTCAAATTACAAAGAAAAACTTGAATTTCTGAGTCTGAAAAATGCGTTGTTTACGACTGAGCAGAAAGTAAATATTGCCAACTATCAGTTAAGTTAATTGATGTTTCCAAACAGAGAAATTGTCAAAAATAATTTTGAATTATTCTTCAAACGTTTCTAAATAGTTGTAAAAAATATTGTGTACACCTCGAATAGAAAGTGTCCTTGCCGCTCTTGCATGGTTGTTGCTCACAGCTATGCCTTGATTCGGGGCGGCAATAGACTACTTTCTGCTCTAGGTACACAAATAATTGTTCCAATTGTTTGATTCTCGATAATTTTGTTATGTTATTCCACAAATATTTCTTTATTGGGTAGATGGCTCAATGGTTTCGAGTCAGTTTGAGAACCTCGGTTCGATTTCCAATGCTGGCAAACAATTTTCACCCCATTAAAATTTACCATGTGACTTTCCCTCAATAACATTTTTTGGGGGCCGTGATTTGACGACTGATAACCGCTCTTCACGCGCATAAATATGTCATTTACTGAAATCTGATTTGGCAGAATAGCACACCCAATAATGGGTAAAAATGCGTTCTTTTCTTCATTGTAAGTTTATCTAAATTGCAGGAGTTATATCTCAAAAATTACATATTTTTTTAGAAACTGTCATTAAATTGAGCAAAATAAAACAAAATGAGTAAAGTTAGTCTTGTACCATCAACAAATTCAATAATGCAATTCTTCTGCCATCTGGTACTAGTGGTAGACTCCTCTGGCTACAAAATGGTAGTATTCTGGTGCTGGGCTGATTTGGCAAGGGTCGAAGTTAGCTCCATGTCCCACATTAGAGGGTGAGGCAACGTGGGCAACCACAGGGTTGTGGGCAGAAGCCAACTTTTATCGACTTTACGCTAGATAAAAATACGTATCGAATTACCCTATAATATACATTCAACACATGTTGCGGAGACTAAACGATTTCGTTTAGATGAGATTTTTCGCTATGGTTACCGAGTTTTTTAGATTTTTGTGGTCTTTACGGTATTTTAACTTTAGTATTTATATTCGGGGTTCATTTTTCTCGCTACGTTTGATCAACGAACAGGAAATTTATTTGCACTGAAAGATCATGCCCGAAAATAAAATTATATGTTGTAGATTGAAAATTACTAGGATCAATGAAAATAAATATATATCTGGGGCTTTTTTATCCATTTTTAGGTTGGTTTCTTTTCTTTTTTAATACAGGTACAATATTTAGCTGAAATAATAATGGGATTACGTTTCGGATTGTTGAAATCCGAGCAAAGATCGACAACTGAAATGTTTGATATTTCATATCCTCTCCATGCGCGAGCAGCAATAAAATACTTTCTGTTCTAGGTACAAAAATAACTATTTCCTATATCGTGTTTACAATATGAATTTGGGTAATTGTTTTTGTCAAAAACATTGCTACAAAGTTCATTTTTGTACAACTGTTTTTGGGAATATTTTTGTATGAAGTTTTTAAGTTGTTTAGTTGCAAAAATGTCAGAAAGGATTGATATATTTCATCCAATGCGTTTATTTATTTATATTGTTACTCTGTACAACAGGAACTCAATCCCAATTACCGTACAGGATCCGGACTCACCGAGGTGTAGTGTGGAAGTGGAATTCGAACTCTGGATCTTCGGATTTGAATGCCGCAACGTTAACCACAGCATCATACTGCTAACTTAGGATTTAATTACAATCAAGCTGCAGTGTATGAGAAAATGATAACTTTATTTATATAGGAGAAAACTAATCTGAAACCTCTAGAGAATTCTAAAATTAGTGTAGCTAATTCATCTTGGAACAACATAAAGTTCTATTAGGGAAACAATTTAACCAATTATATATTAAGTCTGGCGCTGTAAGTCGTAACTAACTTACGACACGACAAACTCTCGGTTTTAGCGACACAAAACATCAAGTATGCGTTGAATCGGTTGTTCACTGTTTCCAGCCCTCGGCGAACTTAGTTTATTTGTGGTCAACACAACTAACCACCTATTAATATCTTAATTCTATTTTATGAATCTGGAATTTATACCACCGACGTTTATGACCATAAATTTTCCCTTCCATAAAGGAAATACACCTGCCAGAACAATGTTCTGGCAGGTGTGTCGAAGTGTACTAGCGTTCTTTTATTTTCTGTAAAAAATTGAGATTATATCAATTATTTTATGTATTTAATATTTTAAAATCAATGTTAATATTTTTTCCTACAACTGTGCGATTTCTTTGTTATTACGTAACTATTATTGCCTTGGTTACGTTTGGAAAGTAGATGAAAGCAGATCAAGTGCGTTTCTGTAAGCAAAGAAACACTAGTGCGGAAAATTATTCGTTACGTAAATGTCAAAAGAAAGTTGTTTTGAGAGCTATTTAAATTTCGCGCCGAGGGTGGGATTCATATTTTACCCACAGACGCTTATGGAAGAAGAAGATACGGTGAACCAGCGCTAGTAAATATGCAGTAGTATATTTTGATGTTTATAAACATAACCTTAAATTGCAGTATATCTAATCTGTAGACAACTAATAAAAAGAACCGAACAAAGTAAAATATATCGATAAATGATTTTATTTAAAGAGAGGGTGAAATACATGATAAAGGAGAATCACTCACTGTACTATTCCAATCTAGACGATTTTGAAGAAATTATCTTGAAGTTAGTGAAATATTTTTAAATAACGTAGAACAATGTGCAAGCAATCAACAAACAAACCATAGCAACGCCGTAAAACATCGTTCTCGTGTAATATCATTAGAATTATATAAATTTTGATAATATTTTAGTGATTTACTAAATCGCACAGTTGTAGGAAAAATGTTGTTTATAACACGTGCCGAAAAAGGTTACGTGTTCGTGCAGATTTAAATTCTGCACTTGCACGTAAGAAACCTTTTTCGGCACTTGTTATAAAAATAACTATTATAATTACTAACTAGTCCTGATGATGTTGCAATTGGCAACGAAACGTGGATGTTGTCGGTTATGTGAATAAAAGTTATTTATTGACTGAAGTCCTGTGTAATTGAAAATACATTATTTCTTACTCTAGCCAGGTTTCTCATTGGTCAAATTTTACAAATTTTTAAAAGATTCAAACGAAATTACTCTTCCGTTTACATACTTTATAAGCTTTAGTTCCTGTTGAGCGCATTATAAATCAATTTCGATGCAAGCTAATATTAATTACGATTCGTTGGAGAAAGCTTTAGATGTTTTCTGGTTCTTCCATCTCACAACAAAAGATAAAATGTGGTTTTTCTGTAAAGTATTTGGCCTCGTCTGTAAGCCGAGACAATTCGCCCCGAATCAAATATCAAGTGAAAGCTACGCACAACACGGCGTAACGTTCACGTTCACGCAACGCAGCACCACGTGAACCTAACGCAAGGAAACGGCAGAGAGACCGCACTCAACCATCCATTCCGTCGTGTTTCAATCAATACAAACATATTTTGATTTCATAGCCAGTAAATTACATTTACGAGGTCCTGATTTATTTCTTTTGATGTTGAAAGTTGGTGGATTTTAGCGAAGTGTGCTGTTCATTGCCAATTACTTCTTACTCTTTGAACTTTAGGTGGATGTTAAATTCAGTAATTAAAAAGTTATGGAGAATTTTTGGTCAACTCTTCATTTAAATATTAATGTATCCTCGAAATTAGTTCGCGTTTTGCCGTTCAGATTAAATTATTACGAGTCGCTGCAGATGATGGCGGATTATGCTGACTTTGGCATTGAATTCAACTTGAGGAATTCAGCGTTTCTTTTGCAAAGAAACGTATTAATTAATTTCTTATTTTCTGCTGTGTTTATCATACGTTGACTTCGTGCAAATATTAACTCAGGAAGTTGTAAATTATTTGCTTCTTCATTAAGTAACCAAATTAAAATTGTCTCTTCGACTGGAATAACACAAAAATATTGCTGTTAGATTCGTTAAAAATCTAAAGTCCCTACTTCATTCGATGTCTTAGATTCCTTACTTAATTGTGCATAATAACGAAAATTATTATTTTTTAAATGATATACGGCTGTATCATGTAACACATCGCTAATAATAAGCGACGTCGATAATTTTTTTTAGCTTTGACAACACCGGTTTTATTTCGACGTTTGTCAAATTTTTATTCATTTAAAAACAAATTTGACAAACGTCAAGACAAAACCGGTGTTGCCAAAGCTAGTAAAATTTATCGACGTCGCTTATTATTAAAGATGTGTTACATGATACAGCCGATATTGTTCTATACATATATTTGATACATATACAGGATGTTTCTATACTTGATTATCAAATTTTAAAGCTATATATTACATAATGTGCTGATAATAGAACAAATAGATTTTTGTTTAATTCGTAAAACTTAGTATATATTTTAGTATTACTAGTTTCATAGTTATACTTCATTCCCTGTATGAAACCTATTACGTCATATTCGGTATCCATGTGAATCAAGATGTTGTACTTAAAACGTTTACATTGGTATTGGATTGACATTTTTAATACATAACCTAAAATTTAAATGTCAGATTAAAATATTTATTACTTTATAAAATTTAATAACAAAATTCTGCAACATATTAAATAAAAACCAAATATACATTTATCTTAACGCACGAAAAATATTACCTCCATTATTGAAATATTTAATTTTATAAAATAAAACTCAAAAGAAAATACATTATATATGCATTATATAAATAAATAATATATAAAAATATAAAATACAATGCACATTACCTGTTTACTACAGTTAGGCCAAGTTTTTCAATTGCTGGTTTAATCTCGATTAATGTTAATCATGATTAAATAACAATGGAAACCATAGTTTAAATTATTATTTAATCATGATTAACATTAATCGGTGATTGAAAAACTGGCCCTAAAATTAATTAAAGATCCTTCATTCTCTAACTCCAGCTCAAAATAATCAATAAGATGACAAACACATTTCTGCATTTGATTACCCAAAATTTTTCTAGCCATTTCTTATTTCTCAGTCTGTATCTATGTATCAAAAATGTCACACACTTAGAAATGATATTCGAGAAAATAACAAAATCATGACCATAGGTCTCTGTTATTATTTTATAAACAAATGTGAACAAAGTAAATATAAATTTTCGTATTAGTAAGAATTGTCATACTTTATCATTAAATAATAAATGTGATAGAACGTGAAAAACATGAAACGTGTGTGTTTTCTTATTAAGACATACGTTAATGCCATTCGCATAGGTACGAATAATATTAATAAAAAAAGATAGCTATATTTCATCGTATCTATGATAACCTCGTCCACATACGTAATACGTAATCGTTTTCATACAAGGAATAGAGTTTAACAAATTTTGTCCACAATTGCTATGATATAAATATATATGTCATATTACCATTTCAGTGAAAATGAGCGTAATAAATTGAAGAGAAAATTACGATAACATATTTTCCTTTCTGAGTGCAACGTTTAAATAAGATTTTCGTAGCAGGGACGACAAAGCACTTTGGCGTTAGTGCGAGCAAATCATTTCTTGTAATTTTCATTTAAAATTGGGCGTTAAATTCTCGATTAAGTCCCTGAACAAGAAAGCCATTACATGTAAATTACTGCACAATCTTTGTAATGTCTCCTTTAGTCGAGAGAAATTAATATTATCCAGCACAAACAACGTAAATATATTTCTCCACGAACGTACGTCTACTGTCTACGTACAAGTACCGAGGTGATGAAGACGTAAAGTTTAAGAAGTACAATTGAAAGTAATTGAAGTGAGTGAAGTTGGCGTGGATGTGCGGTGGTTTGTGCATAGCTGGAAGCCACATGAATTAATGCAGTTTACAGAGTTTGCGAAGTAGACTGTACTAACTTACACAACAGCTTGTTGCGAAACATACAGATAGGATTCGCGATTCAACATCGACTGCTGTCGAATACTAAACGTATTGATACTTTGAATTGGTTCCACTTTGCAATTGTTCATTAATTAATAATTTACAAAGTACTCATAATAATCATTTGCTCACAGATCTTTAAAACAGTTCCCTAGCAAAGAAATACTTACAAATTTCATTTAAATAATTAAAACCATCTTTGGTTCTATAATAATTTTCTTTCCTGAATTAAGGAAAGAAACTCATACTTTTCTTCTCTTAGGAAGAAAGTAAATTCATCTTTTGAAGGCAAGAAAACAACGGTATGATATGATATTAATGACTGCAGGTGGAATACTTATAAATTTTTATTTAAATCATTAAAACAATCTTTTGTTAAAGTTCTAAAATAATTTTCTTTCCTCATTTAAGGAAAGAAACTCATGCTTTTCATCCCATGGGAAGAAATTCTTCTTTCCTAGGCAAGAAAAGTAAAATAAAATATATATACTGAAAAACAAGAGACTTAATATTCCTTCATGGTACTATTTGATATTTGTGACAGCCGGGTGGCATCTATGAAGAGAATAATAAATCATATAAAAATTTCTAACAGGGTAGTGAAAAAGATATATTTATACCTCATAAAGAAAATATCATTCATCCCTCAGGTACTTTATATCCCTTGCCTTTAGTTCGGGAAATAAAACGATACCTTCGAGAAGAAATGTCTTATTTTCTTCCTTTGATATACAAATAAATATTAAGATCCTAGTACGTCATACAAAATTTAAGTATTCCTTAAACAAATTTAAGAAGTCCTTAATATTTCAGAACCGGCCGTACGGTGGTGTAGGTAGCGTTCGCAATTCAAATCCATAGATCTCAAGTTCGAATGCCAGTTAAGTATATGAATTACCATCCTACGACTCAGTGAGTCCGCACCCTGTATTGTAATTGGGATTAAATTCCTGTTGTACAAAGAAGCATATATAAATAAATTAAACCTGTTGTGCAATTGGGCAGTTTTGATTGTTTATTTTTGTTAATTATTTTCAGATCAGAAACCTATTCTACATCTACACATCTACTGCATTTCGTGATCTGCAACTGTTCATCTCTCAAGTGAGGAATCATCTACTGTAAGTCGAGTTTGAATTAGTTTATTTATTTTTATACTTTACATTATTTTATGATTAAAAATTGCTAACAATAGCAATTAAAATTATTATTTATCAAAGCTCTTTTAACAAACCTAAATTAGTAAAAAGAGATTAACTTTTGCTCTGCATTATCCATAAAAGGTAACGTCGTGTCATGGAAGTTTATTATCTCATACAAGGTTGCCAAATCAGTCATAGCAGTCCATTACCTCCTGCATACAAAAACCTCGACTTTTGTTGTGTCCATCAGCGGCATCGTTGTAGAAAAACATCAACTCGTGCGGTATTCTTTTTGCGTTTAATTAGCTTGTCGAAGTGTAACACATAAAACACGCGTCCAGCGTCGCAGGCATAAATTGGCCCTCACCCAAATGCACTGACTCCGGACTCCGTGCCTCTCCGGGTCTTTCCGGGCAAGTAGCGAACTTTGGCGCTGAGTCGAGAGATAGCAGCACTATCGAAAAACTCACGCCCGTCTTGTGTTTCCCTGGAAAAAAATTCTACCAACGTTGGGGATCTGGTTCGTCTTTTTGTCATTTTAATGTCTCCGTCCCATCGAGCAAGAAATGCCCGCACAACGATTTTTTTACCCTCATTTAAAAGGTTATCAAACTTTCTAAACTTGACTGCAAGCGAATATATTATCTGATACTTTAATTGTACTTCCGGTTCGCGTTTCCGGGTTTGATCTGTGGTGTGAAGTAGAATTTTACAGGTAAAGTTTTGATTAAAATCGTAAAATAGTTTAATTTTCTCGTAACGGATAAATTTATAACTTTAAACATTTATTAGTTTCTTTAATTGTTCTTTAACAAGTATTCGTACCGAGATATTTTTATTTCATTTTTATTCTCTGACTAATGCATTCTAAAATTTTATTTTAACCTGGTTTAAGATGTGTGTTAGTAGAAATTAACTCATTTCTTGAATCTGTCTAATGGTGGAATTATATATAAATCTAAAAGTTATGTGGATCCGTAACTTGTAGATTTATCATAGTATAGCAAATTAATTGTGCATTAAACGTCAACGGGATTCAATTTCTCGTAGTCTAGTTTATATAGAACCATATAAAAAAATCAAGTTTTAAACTAGTTAAACGAAAAAATTGGCATTTTAATTCAGACATTTTTGCGATTACGAATGCGGCGATTAAAATATATATGTATATATATATATATATATATATATATATATATATATATATATATATATATATATATATATATATATATATATATATATACAGAGTGATCAAAAGGAATTGTTACAGTTGGCAATAAAAAAAACTACTTGAAATTGGTAAACCTGATACATAAATACATTTTCTGTTGTTGATAGCGACATTTAAAATTTAAATTAGAGTACATTTTTTGATGGCTTCTTTGGCGGACCAACTACTCAGGTCATATGCCGCCATTACGCCCTGATCTGCGTTTTAGGTATTATGGTCAACAGCAACGCGGGTTTTCTCTGGACGGTCACCCATCCAAGTACTGCCCGCGCGCAACGTTACTTAACTCACGTTATCGCTTAGATCAGTTCCAACGAGTGCAGCCATGGCCGTTGACTTGAGTACATTTATTATTACATTTATTTCTAAAGTATTTCTATTACTTAAAAAGTCAAAAGTGTATTAGCTGTCAGACTCCTGACATAACCTATTTGTATTTATTAGAAATGTCAAATAGTATTTCCGCCTTTATCTGACGTTGTGCCAACTGTGGAATAAAAAGATCTCTGGAATTGTATTGCCAACTATAACAATTCCTTTTGATCACGCAGTATATATATATATATATATATATATATATATATATATATATATATATATATATATATATATATATATATATATATATATATATATAGGATCAAAATTTGCATAATTATGAAGAATTAAATGCTGAAATCCCCAATTACATATCTAGTTTCGTATATTTCTAAATTAACCGTAAACAGAAACAAAAGTGAATATAAACATCTAATTAAATAGTATATATATTATATTTTTCATTTCATGCTTGCAACGGGATGAATCTTTGGTAACATGTATTTTAAAATTTGTAAATACCATCCGACGACTCCTCTCCAATATCTTCGCGATCCCCCAAGGGATCGGGACCCACACTTTGTAAACCACGGTTCTATCTAAATAAGAAGTAAGAATCTAGGTCTCCGGGCAAACTCGGGACAATTTTTTAAAAGGAGTAATGTTTACATTTTAATTATATCTCGTTGCTATTTTAGTTTCACATTTCACCAGCGCGGCGTATTCGTAGCTAACAAGATCTTAATTAAACGAAACAAGACCAATTTGAAAGAAGTGTCTTGTTAAACAGGCAGAAAAGAGCAGGATTCCCTTTGCGGTTCTCTTTGTTTCACTATGACACTTGTTTTAATAGTTTTGAAATATGATATTTTGCACCCTTTGTTACTACAATCTCTGTTCGAGTCTATTTTGTTTTATTCCTTTGATTTTACTTCTTTAATATCAGAGGCGTTGTTCGGTTTTTCACGCCCTTGAAAATTTTTATTTTTCATTAATTTGTCATGTAATCAATATTTAGAGGCAATCGTAGCTCAGTGGATAAAAGCAATCTGCGATCGTATGTAACATAGAAATAATGGTATATTAAAGAATTAGTTTCATAAGCCAATCTGTTACCGGGCCTTATGAAACGTTTTTTATACTAGTTTTTTCTATTGTGGTAATTTTATAATTCTATTAGATTTAAAAATAACTGCGTCTTGTCAAAAATATAAGTTGGTGCATTTTATCAGTTGTGTTGGTAGCGCTTCTCATAACAAAAACAATAAACAAAAACAATTTTTTTTGACAATTAATCAATGTTTTTTTCTGTATTGTGAATATTGTGAATTTTGCATGATTATAGCATATTCTTTTAGTAATATTTTGACACCGACAATTTACAATTTCGAGGTTATGTCATTTATCTGTCAGATTTAAAGGCATTCATACCACTCCTACAAAATAAAAAGCGCCAAAAACAGTGCGCTTATAGATCTCCTTGACGATGTGTTTACAGTGCGTTTATAGAGCTATAAGAGCCGTATTCCATTTGCCATTTGGATCAGATCTAACTTACATTTTCTGAACCAGATCACTTATTTATTTCGCTGAATTACATCGCTGATTTTATTTCCTGTACTAGAATTACTGATTTTAATTTACTTCAAAGTAATTCACTCCAATAAGTGCATTAGTTTGCTTAATTTAGTTAATTTGTCATCTTGTCTAATTAATCTGAACTGATTTAAGTGAGCCAAGTTGCAATTGGGATATAGCTCATATCACCGAAATAGAAAATATCTTTTTTCTTGTTAAATAAAAATGAATTTTATAATTTACAACAATAAACATAGTTTAATTTCATAAAATAATGAAAACGGCAAATTTGGTTCAGTACAGCAACAGGCAAAATTTGCAAGTGAAATACGAGTGCAAAAATGCAAAGCAAATATTGTTTCGAATCAAAATGTTCTAACAAAAACTCATTGAAAATCTGCACGTAACAAAACGATAACGTAGCATCACTGCCTACGCGGTAACGAATCTAAATCCAAGTGAAAAATTCATTTCTTTCATGACACGCTTGTTCGCTGTTTAACTTTTAATTTGAAATTTAAATTACAATCCCTGCTGCATATTCTCGAGTTTGACAGACACCCGCCCTAAAACCACATTCAATTTACGCTTTCACCAAAAATTTTGACAGATGGGACGCCATTTTAAACTTCTTACAATGGTGGACAATACAATATTATCACAATCAAAAATGTTACAAATTCTAGCATGTTTTTATGAAATTCCAAAGGGATTATCTGGTTAAATTGTTAGGAAAAGTATGTGTATAAAAATATAACAATCTGATCTTTGAAAAGTAATTAACTGTTGTATGAGTAAATTAAATTTAACAACCACATTTGCGTACACGCGGTTTTAATCCTTAATATAAAAGGGGCGCATTTTATGACTGGTTTACATTCCTTTCTAGAACAATTGAAGGCTTAATATGTTTTGTTCTTTCCTGTATTCATGTATAATACATTTTAATTACAAAGGCAGGCTATTCCGTTTTTCTAACGAGTTTATTTAATCTACTAAAATACGTTTTGGGATGTAGAAATCCTAAATAACATTTAAAATATATAGGATGATTCATAACGTACGGAAAAGATTGAAAGTGGAGCTAGGGGATTTCGAAATAATATCTTTTTCTTAATACAATATAAAGTTACAGTAAATTCGAATTCGTGATTCAAATTGATCAAAGTTAACATGATCATGTTTCCTCGTTTGTTATTCGTTTTTCCCATTCTTTCATTTTGTTGTCATGAAACGACAATCCCTTTACCCTTGTGAATCATACTTTTTCCATGATTCATGTTGACTGATTCGTATCAAATATTTAAAAATGGCGTCTACAAATAAATATAAGTGCTCCGTTTGTGGAACTAAGGGGAATAATAAATTAAATTAAAGGGATAATATAAACAAATTAAGAGGAATAATAAATTTAATTTATTATGGAAGTAAAATTAACTTCTCCTTTATTAAACTAGGCATTAAATAAATATACACATCACACTTCTCACAAAGAAATTGTCACACGGTCGCGCTTGTTGTCAACAGAGAGCAAATGCGGCACCCATCTGGCAGGTAGCTTTCTCATATCCAAAAATTTATGCAAAATGTTCCGTACCCGTTCGGTTGAGATGCTCATAGCCTCAGCAGCCTCGTGCACTTTAACTCGCCGATCGTCCAATATCATAGCATGGGTTTTATCCGATTTCTGGCGTTGTAACCTCAATTGGACGACTAGAACGTTCGGCGTCCTTTGTGGTCGTACTACCACAACGAAAATCAGTAAACCACTTGTGAATCGTTCCAGACGATGGTGAGGAATCCCCATAATATTTAAAAAGCAATGCTTTGGTTTGCGTAATGTTTTTTCCATGCAAGAAATAATGTTTAATCAAGACGCGAAATTCACTTTTTTTCATGTTTTCAAAACTCTTCATGGTTGCTTGCTTTCGATGGGTGGAAAACAGATTGGAATGACATATCAGTCTGAAAATTTCAATGCGTTCTAGTTAAAGATGGTACATCACAAATTTCACATGAGATTTGCGATTGTGGCACCATCTGTTTTATTTTTCAGGGACTTTCACCCTGCCCTCGTATAAATATATGATCATGTATTTGACCCACTACTGGGTGTAGTACTCAGCCGTAGCAGACTTTGGTATATTTTGCGCTTGAAGTGTGATTACCAATCGTCAAATCATATTACTGGTGCGGAGCCACATGGATGATTTTAATATGGATTAAAGTTTGCCAAATATCAACAATACCAACACAATAGTTTTACCTGAGCTGTTCGTGAAATGATTGCCATAATCCAGTATTTGAAATGTCATACAACCATTCAACAATGTCCTCTTCTCAATAAAACAAAGACAGCGTTTCTCGCCTTACAAGAAACAAAGAGAGGGTTTGGACGATGGGCGCCTGCTAGCTTGTTCATCGCACATAGTGCGATCATTATCTTCAGCGACGTTCGAAGACAATTCTCTTCGCCGTCCCGGGGGTGCGGGGGCGACGGCGGGAAGGTGGTTGCAATCCCGGTGATTTCCCAGGTCTTCTGGCGACCCGTGACACCACGCCGCGGCCCGCCTGTAACAAATGGCTACACGGAAAGGGTGTTACCCGCCGACTCTAATTGGAATGGTCAGTGTTTACTGTTTCTTACAATGAGCTGCTGGACGCTACAGTGGCGACCTCAGTACTCCTGGCTAATTACTCAACTAATAGGTTGACGAGATGGGATTTTTCGCGGTGTAATTGAAAAGATTTACAGGAGAATAAATTAAGAGGTGGAAGTTTAGAGTTTACACTTTCACTGGAGCCAAACTTAAAAGAAATATAGGTTTTTCACTCATTTGAATGACTTTATTACACTGCTCAAAAAAAAAAACCGGTCACCTAAAGAATCCCAAAAAAACGTCACTTTTCAAACCTCTGTCAATTTGTCAGTTTTGAAACAAATTGGATGAAATTTTTTTTTCGAAGTCGCCCTATGTCTTGTCTTTGAAAAGCTGTGAATTGATTTTGACTAACCTCCCTTTCCCTTCCCCCAGCCATCCCCAAACGAGAATCACTTTTTTTCTAAAAAAAGGGTGATTTTTCCAAGCTTCCTATGAGAATCATCAGCCGTCAATTGACAAATCTGTCATCAGATAATAAAAATATGGACATTTTTGTTACTGGAACGTAAAACAGCATCAAAATCGGATGATTTTAAAAAAGTTATGACTTTGGGCGACTTCGGACAAAAAATTGCATCCAATTTGTTTCAAAACTGACAAACTGACAGGGGTTTGAAAAGTGACGTTTTTTTGGCATTCTTTAGGTGACCGGTTTTTTTTTTGAGCAGTGTATTTCAACATTTTCAATAGTAAAAGAACGCTATTTCAGGAATGTGTACATTAGGGGATTCAACTCGGTTTTACCGGAAACTGGATACCCGGATAATAGAAGAAAATTTGTACTATCGATATCCGGGTAATTAGTATCGGTTAGCCAAGTATTTTTTTAATGCAATTTAAACTGTTTGTAAACATAAGCGAATATCTGGTTTATTTCTACACTACTTTTGTTTTGTGTTAAGCACCAGAGACTTAAAATGAGTTAGTTATATCCGTTATACCAATTTCAGATCCAATCAGTCCATAAAAGAGTTGTTTATTAGTTGGTGAAAAATATACTAACTATATTTTATATTTTGACTGCAACATCAATAAATAAAATATTCAAAATATAATAAATGACAGGGCACTAATAAATGAAAACTAATTTAATAATCTCGTTTCAATTAAATTAAAAACGTGAAATAAAATATTTAAAATTAATTTTCTTGCTGTCTACACAATTAATATTCATTTTGATAAATTGCAGATTCAATTCACGTGTTTGAAAGTTGAATGTTATTTAATACATTAATATAGAATTATTGTCGATATTTATGCATCGGACAGATAGGTACATTAATGCTACATATTATAATGGAATATTTTATTTGTGAAATCATGATATATTTTAGGATAATTAGATATGAAATTGATTTATATGGTGTTTAATCCATTATGTTCACATGTGTATATTTATACTTATCCTGATTATTATAAATTATGATTGGAAAATTGGAGTGGTAATTAATTATACATGTAAATTATGCGATTTATACGCCGATGACAGACGCCTAATATAATTTCACTAATTATTTTTGGGGGCGACAACCTATCAAAATACGGCTGCACCTTTGAACTTAAATTAATATTTCTGTAAATATAAAATTGTTTATGCACAACCGGGCCAAAATTCATATGTTTTAGCCCGAAAAAGCGGACTTACACACTACTTTTTGACCCTAAAACCATAAAAAAATATTCCTATGGATACATAAATAAAATGTCAATTTTTTGTTTATTGTGAATACATGATTTTACAAAATGCCATTTTGACATATAACCTATGTAAATATTTTAATCTTTTGAACATATAATTAAATGTTATTTTGTTGTGCATAAAATATTGTATGTACCACGGGCGAAATTAGCGTTTCTGCCCTGAGCATGTTATTAGCCCTCGGAGCTTTACGCCTCGTGCTAATAGTCATGCCGCGGGCCAAAAACGCCTGTTTTTACCCTTGGTACATAAATAACTATTATGCATAACCGGGTCGAAATTCATGTGTTTTAGCTCTAAAAGGAGGGCGAAAACACTTCTTTTTGGCCCTAGAGCCATGAAAAATAATTCCTATAGATACATAAATAAAATGATAATTTTTGTTTGTTGTGAATACTTGATTTTACAAAATGTCATTTTGACATATAACCTATGTACATATTTTAATCTTTTCAACATATAATTAAATTCTATATGGGGTGGCTAGCTCAGTGGTATGAAGTCAGCCTGTGGATTCTGAGAACCCTGGTTCGATTCCCACAGGCGACAAACAATTTTCATAATTTCAAAAGCTACCCCTGTGGCTCCTCCACCACTAACATCTTTGGGGTCCGTGATTTGACGACTGGTAACCGCACTTCACGCGCAAAAAATATCACTTAACGAGATCTGCTTCGGCAGAGTGCCACACCCAGTAATGGGTAGAAGGCGTGATGATATATTTATTTATTTATATATTAAATTATATTTTGTTGTGCCAAAAATATTGTATGTACCACGGGCAAAATTAGCGTTTCTCACCCGGAGTATGTTATTATCCCTCGGCGCTTTGCGCCTTGTGCTAATAATCATGCCAAGGGAAAAACGCCTGTTTTCACCCTTGATACATAAATAACTATTATTGTCCGCCCTCCCCAATTTACATCTTTGGGGGCCGTAATTTAACAGCTATTAAACACACTTCACGCGCATACATATATTACTTAGAGTTGGGCTCGTGAGTAAAAAATAGTCTCAATGCCACATTGCTGGAAACAGGTTCAGAACCATTGGTTTGTAATATGAAAATATTAAGAGATACATAGGCATTTAGCATGAGAATTTTCAGTAAAAAATCTGTAGAAATACGTATATATATTTTCAACAACTTTGAAGTGCTCAACCTCGAAAACTTTCCAAAATCTCACATCATAAATCCAAAGCATCCATTCTAGATCTTGAACTTTCCATTCTTCCCACAACTCTAAGCCTCCATTTCGCTAAAATCCCGCTAACACCTCGTAGCGCTGCCATCGAATTTACAGCATATTAACGCGATTTGTATTTATGATATCTTTGTCACGTCATCCATCACCAATTACAAATATTGACGTCTTTTTCGTTCGGCGCAAACACGTTTTAAAAATCCATCCGCGCTGCCATCGTAGGCGGCCATGCATCATCGCGACTGACGCGCCTCTACTGTCTGAAACACGGAGGGGTTGAGTTCGTCACTCAGCTAGAGAGGTAGGGTTCGTGTCTCAGCTAAGACTGATCACTGGTAATTAACGCTCGGGTAGGACAAACGATTTATTTCTTAATTTTTACTGCGAGAAACTTTTGACTGACTCGTAGAAAAATTGGGACGAAAGTAATACTTCTACTTCTACAAAAATAAGACAAATAAAGTTGGATAAAAAATAAGTCGTTGATATTGTGGATGAGAAGAGTAACTTTGAATCAACAAATAACAGCAATACCGTAACAAAACTAAAAGTGCCAGTTTTTAAAATAAATATATGATAGAAAAAATAAGGTTTCCTATGTTTGACTCTAGAATTTTAAATTTCTAGTCAAATTGTTTCACATCCTACAACATGCTATTAGGGACAACATTTCAAATAAAAGTGTGTATTTTTTTTTAATTTCTTATGTTAATTATCATTAGGGATGGCAGCACGGTCAATTGACCAGTCAAAAATTGTCAATTGACGGTCAATTTGACCAATGTTAAAATATTTGACCTAATCTATTCGAACAATTATAAAAAATGAACTGCAAGAAATAATAGTTTATTGAATGCTGAAAAAATGCGAACTGTATAGTGCAATAACATCTCGCCGAACACAAGACACGCGTCGAATTGTCACCAAGAATTATGCTACCTGCAAGAAGTATTTGACATGAGCAATTTGACCAATGACCAGTCAAATACTAGGTCAATTGAACGAAGAGTATTTGACTAGTCAATTGCCTTCCCTAATTACCATTATTTCTGAAAAATCAAAAATTCCTAGATATAGTTATTATTAATTATCTTATGGGATAGGTGGCTTAGTGGTATCGAGCCGGCCTATAGATTTGAAAACCTCGGTTCGATTCCCACAGCTCACAAACAATTTTCATCACATTAAAATTACCCATGTGGCTCCCTCACCACTAACATCTTTGCCGACCGTGAACTAACTTCACGCTCAAAATATATCACTTAACGAGATGTACTAAGTTAGAGTGATACACCGAGCAATGGGTAAAAGGCGTGATGATATTTGGCATTCCACAAACACAATTAATTTATAATATAGACATTTTTTCGATGTATTCAATGCGAAAAAATAATCATAAATTATAACAGGCAGATTCATAAAGCAGATTAGCGCTAACACCATTTTTTATTTCGTTTGTAACTCTCTTTCCAATGTGAGAAACATGTTTATTTTAACTTGAGTTAAACAGACTATTAATTTGCATCAAATTTAATAAAATTCTTGAATCTGTTTTAATTTGAAACCAGAGCTGGGCAGTAGCTAGCTACTTTTGTAGCTTAACTACTAGCTTAGCTACTAGCTTAGCTACTTTTGTAGCTTAGCTAAGAGCTTAGCTACATTTACCTTAGCTGTAGCTGTAGCTTAGCTAACTGTGAAAAAATATAGCTGTAGCTTGTAGCTAGCTACTTTTTTTTCTATTAGCTTAAAAATAACAACTGAAGCTACCTTTAAAGCTACTTTTTGTAGCTTAAAGCTACTTTTTAAGCAGAAGGTCAACAAAGTACGCATGCGTACAAGCTAAACCCACACAAAATAATTATTTGTTACCGGTTCTAACTAGCTTTAATACGCAAAAATACACAGTAGGTACCAGATGGTATTTGCTATTTTTGATATTTATGTATATAATAGCAAATTAACAGTCATTATAACAAAAGACTGATCATATGACAATGGCAAATTTAATTATTTCATAATAATTTCAAAAAGTAGCTTTAAAATTTAACAGCTACTTTAACGAAAGCTATTAGTTGTAGCTTAGCTTTATTTTACAAAATATAGCTTATAGCTGTAGCTTAGCTACTTTTTTAAAGAATAGCTGTAGCTGTAGCTTAGCTACTTTTTTTCAGTAGCTTGCCCAGCTCTGTTTGAAACATAGTTATAAATAATATTAAAAATGGTGTTAATGTTAATCCGTTTTATGAATCTGCCGGTAAATGATTTAATAAACTGACATACAATGTTAACAGTGTTTTTAGTAGATGCTATTCACTGAATACTAATTAAATTTTTAGCATTAATTAACAACACCAAATATGTATTCTCCACTAACATAATTATTATGATTATTCATTGATACAAAAACAAAATTCAAATACATAAATAATATGAATAACACGAATATTAATGACTAAATAAACACAAATAATGAAATACCATGAACAGATTTCATATTTAATGGTTGTTATTATTTAGTTTGGTTATATTATAATGCAGTGGGTGGATATATTTGTGAATTTGTCCGCAGCTTTTCCTCTTCAGCCAAACAGGCCAAACTTTCGTAATAAAAGCAAATAACGAGTGCTGACATCAGTGGGCATGGAGCTGTTGAACTCGGGTAACAATTACGAATATTATGACTGTAGATAACTTGAACATAAAAGCAAAACACCAACTT
The DNA here is from genome assembly GCA_911728475.2 of Pterostichus madidus. Taxonomy (NCBI): domain Eukaryota; kingdom Metazoa; phylum Arthropoda; class Insecta; order Coleoptera; family Carabidae; genus Pterostichus; species Pterostichus madidus. The sequence goes on along the minus strand of OU452306.1, from coordinate 39,196,046 downwards.
GTGTGGGATTATATTTGGGGTACTTTTCACCAAATTTTAATGACATGGAAATTATAATTTTCACTGATTTTATCAGGTCCATTCTTCGCAAACCGTAAATATTTATCATGTGACAAAAACTCTTTTATTTGTGGTTTGACGGTGCGGTCAAAATTACATACTGGAATAATACAGATATCATTTTTTTTTATATTACAAAAAAATGCGCTTGTTGTATGGTGGAGGAGCCACAGAGGTAATTTAAAATAAAAAATAAAAATATATCATCACGCCTTCCACCCATTACTGGGTGTGACACTCTGCTGAAGCAGATCTCGGTAAGTGATATATTTTGCGCGTGAAGTTCGGTTACCAGTCGTCAAATCACGGCCCTCAAACATGTTAGTGGTGGAGGAGCCACAGGGATAACTTTTTCAAATTATGAAAATTTGTCGCCTGTGGGAATCGAACCAGGGACCTCAGGATCCACAGGCCGACTTCATACCACTGAGCTAGCCATATCATTAATTAATTAATTTTAAATTGATGATAATGTTTTGTCGGCTGTGGGGATCGAACCAGGGTTCTTAGGATCCACAGGCCGACTCGGATACCACTGAGCCATTACCCCATAATTACTATTATTGAATCATTTTATGTATTTTACATTTTCACCACATTAATACTATTACTGTGCTCCAATAACATCTTTGAGGGCCGCGATTTGACGGCTAGTAACCGCATTTCACGCGCAAATATATATCACTTTGGCAGAGTGCTACACCCAGTAATGGGTAGAAGACGTGATGATTTATTTATTTATTTATATACTGTACCTATTTATCAAGTTAAAGTTTGAAAGTATTGTAAAATAAAATACAAATAAATATATCATTACGCCTTCTACCCGTTACAGGGTGTGACACTCTGCTGTAGTAGATCTCTGTAAAAGATATATTTTTGTGCGTAAAGTGCGGTTACCAACCCTCAAATCCCTGCTCCCAAACATGTTTGTTGAAGGCGAGCCACAGGGGTACTTTTAAAATGTGGCAAAAATTGTTTGTCGGCTGTGGGAATCGAATTTAGGTTCTTAAATCCACCGGCAGACTTGATACCACTGAGCCACCTACCCTACAAAGTATTGTTATAAATTTAAAACATTGAACAGAGGAATATTAATTCAATTAGTATTTTATATTCTACAGAACTGAATGCCAATTATAGTGCAAATATTCTGAAACATTACAATTTTCATCAGAATTTTGGCTCCGTATAAATGTTAATTCGCTGTTTTCACGAATTCAAATCGAGTGCACAGTTTCCAAAACTGCAGGAAGCAGTCCAATTGTAAGTGTTGTTGTTCAGATTCGGGAAGTGGAAAGGCTGGAAGACGGGAAGACGGGAACGAATCAGTGAGTCGGGAGCATTGCAAGCACTATTTCCTGAATTATGAGTTTTTTGCCCTCTGCCCAAAGAATGCAACACTGAACATAATGTTCCTGTTTGCATTCTCTGATATGTTAATGGTGCAAATGGTTGTTATGTATTACATCGTATTTCAAACCCTAAGATGAGGATTTCTTAAGGGTACTTGATAGTAGTGCCTTCGAGAAGACTGTTTGTTTGTGGCTATATCATTAGTTTGGGATATTGATATACGCCAGTCATTTTGAAGTACCTACTTGTAGTATTTTTTTTTCTGTGGCTTCTTTGGCGGACCAACTACTTAGGTCATATGCCGCCATTCCGCCCTGATCTGCGTTTTAGGTATTATGGTCAACAGCAACGCGGGTTTTCTCTGGACGGTCACCCATCCAAGTACTACCCGCGCGCAACGTTACTTAACTCGCGTTATCGCTTAGATCAGTTCCAACGAGTGCAGCCATGGCCGTTGACATAACATAGTATTGAAATTAACGCATCTATCAAATATGTGAAAAATTATAGCATATCCTAGATGGATAAATAAAAATTTGATACTATTTTATAACAGTAACAGTTCATTAGTTATCACAAACAAGCACTTGACAAATTAAGACATTTGAATTTATGTTTAGCTGTTGGTAGAAAAAAAAAGTTTGATGCATCAATCGATTGGCAAGTTAATGTTAACTAACAGCAACATAAATGATATATATATTCTCCTATATTTAACAGGCAGATAATTATAACAGTAACATAACAGTAGAATGAAAAACTTATGCTGGGTTGCAAGAAAAAAATAAAGAGCTTTTTAGTTAAAGAATTGTTTATCTAGCAACAGTATCTATAGCTATTTTCTGAAACTTATTGAACCGTTAAGCTACATTCACAAATCGAAATTAGTTTTTATTTTATGATTTCCATTTTTGTTTGAATAATCTTGTAGACATGTTATCTTATGCAGCCATTCACAAATCAGTATTTAGTTTTGGTTTTAACACAAAAGTTTGCAAACTCCAAACTTATGTTTTAGTTTTACGTTTTATACTTAGGAATAGACCAATAGGACGAAGCCTAGAATGATGTAGTGATATATACTTGTCTCTTTCTATCATCCTTCGCATTGACGATAACCTAAGTTTGTTTTTATTCGAGTGTCAAAAGGAATGAAAATAAAAACAAGATTTTAATACTTACTTTCTTATTATGATAATATTTATCTTGCTCTTCCAAAAAATACGAAAGTAAACAAACAACATATGACAGTATGTGTAACTGACAGTTGCATTTACTGTATAACCGATCTTCTAAAATTTATGATAGATGTCACTACTAACTAAAATCGACAAAAGCAAAACTATTTGTGAATGGCACCTAAAAACACACTAAAACATAAAGCATAAAACAAAAACTAATTTCGATTTGTGAATGTAGCTTTAGTTGCTAATGAACCAATAAAACTTTCATGCAACCCAGCATAAGTCTTGTATCCCATGCCTTAGACTTTAAAATATCACATATCGCGACACATAAATAACTATTATAATATATAGGAGATAATAGAATGAACACCAGATGTTAGATTACTTCAACTTAACCGTTGCTATTGTTGTCAAGAAAGCCAAAAGTTATTCTACATATTATGATGGAGGTAGGCAATAACAAATTTATTACTAAATTAAACCCTATACACAGGATCCAAATTTACATTTAGATTATTATTAACGCTGATAAATATTACACACTTCCACCAAATACAAACTAATTTCCGGGCACGTCTAAATAATTCCTAAATTTCAAAATTCGCATCACACACAACGATAACGCAAACATACCATATGTATGTTTACTTACAACATATGACACAACAAACTGCTACGCAATGGTTCACTACCATTCACCATGAGAATGGTTTACTAGAAGGCTGGTTATTTAGCGTTAAACAGAAGCATGTTAATTACCTTAATTACAGACACAATTGTGTCGTTAGTACGGCCAGTTGCGGCTGTTTACAGATATGACAGCGAAGCCAAAGCAGAAATAAATCCTGTTAACCCTTTTTAATTAAACGCGTAACGTGACTTGTGAATGATTTTGGTCACCAATGCGTTTATTTTAATTTGACGTGATGAGCGAAATCAATAAACGTCCGGGGTTACAATCTGTCTTCTGTTGTGTACCTGTGGGGTATGATTTTTGTAATTATTGCTGCCCTCGGTAAACGCTTGTTAATTGGATAATTTGTGGTTAAATGTGTGATTTATGCTCGATGACTTTACAGGAAATGTTACCGTTGTTACCGATTTTAGCTTTTTGGTGAGGTTGAATGTTTAATCAATTGTAGGGGGAATACTGTCACTGGGTTTTTATGGATTGTGAAATTAACAAAATTGATCAAACTTTTGAATTTATGATGACTTATTGAGAAAAGTAATTGTCAGGAGAATAATACTTTTACAACAGTCGAAAATATATAAATATTTCATAAATGCGCCTCCACCATATTTCTTTACAAAGAAACTTATGAAAAAATAAATAAATAAAATATATCATCACGCCTTTTACTCATTACTGGGTGTGGCACTCTGCCGAAGCAGATCTCGGTAAGTGATATATTTATGCGCGTGAAGTGCGGTTACCAGTCGTCAAATCACGGCCCTCAAAGATATTAGTGATGGGGGAGCCACAGGGGTAATTTTAAATTGGTGAAAATGTTTTGTCGGCTGTGGGAATCTAACCAGGGTTCTTTAGATCCACAGGCTGACTTGATACCACTGATCTATTACTCCAAATAAATGTAACATTGTTAAAATTCAATAAGTCAAGCAAGATATAATATTTTAGTTTCTGTTTTTGTACTAATATAATTTATCCAGGACCCACTCATAAGGAGTATTCCATTTGCCATTTGAATCAGATCTAACTTACATTTACTGTACCAGATCACTTATTTATTTACGCTAACTTTATTTCCAGTAATAGAATTAATAATTCTAATTTATTTTAAAATAATTCACCCAATAAGCGCATCAGTTTATTTAATTAAGTTCATTTAGGGCCAGTTTTTCAATCACCGATTAATGTTAATCGTGGTTAAATAAAATGACAATTTTTGTTTATTGTGAATACTTAATTCTGCAAAATGTAATTTTGACATACAACCTATTTACATATTTGAATCTTTTGAACATATAATTAAATGTTATTTTGTTGTGCATAAAATATTGTATGTACCACGGGTGAAATTAGCGTTTCTGACCCTGAACATGTTATTAGTTCTCGGCGCTTTGCGTCTCGTGCTAATAATCATGCTAGGAGCCAGAAACGCCTGTTTTCACCCTTGGTACATAAATAACTATTTAGTAATTCTTAATATATTCACGCATTATTGGGTTGACATTTTCTTTACTTCATAGAATGTATTTTGTTATCAATAGAATAGTTGGTTTTTTGACTTTATGTACCAAATTCTCATGAGTTGTAATCAAATTATCTGAGTTGCAATTTAATCTATTGTACTTTTTTGTAACCAAATTTATATGCATTTATATTGTTATTTATTCCTACCCTTTTGTTAGCCTTTGCCTGTTGGATAGTGTATACTAGAAAATAAAATAAAATAATTTAGTATAGATACGAGTTTTGAAGTTGAAGATAATAAAAAGTGATATACTCTGGAATCGTATTCTCCGTGTGATAAAGCAAACATATAAAACTCCTTGAATCTTGTCAAGAATGATCTGTTTTCTTTCGTCGGCTGTCAGTGACGAAATCAGAACAAAACGTTATGATGTTTAATACATTTTTCTTGATTCCGTGAACGGTTTTCTCGCGGTGTTGAAGCTGAAGGATAAGAGCGGGAGAGAAATACAAGGACTGTCATGATTGAGAACAATTTGAAAGAACGGATGGTTTTTCGCGACGCAACGACAGGATAAAGGACCGTGTAGAGAGAAATGAAGCGAAAGAAGTGCCAACGAGAGAGGAGAATGACATGGAATCAATCTAAGAGTATGTATTCTTCTCCCTTCCTTACCGATGTTGAAACCACCAGCCCTTCATCTTGACTGTGATTTTTAATGGAGATGTACTTCAAGGTCAATTGTGTATAAAGAAACAGTTTTATTAAATTTTATATTAAGAGATTCTGTGATATTTGAAATGGAAACTTCAATGGGCCTTTCCAGATTTTCTTTTCCTTGTCATTGCTTTATTTTTAGCTACTTGTTAGACAAATTTATTTTCCTGCCGAGTTTTCCAACCATTTTTTAACATCAATAAAACTTTATAAAGAGAAAACAAATTGCCAAAGGACAGGAAGCACGGAGTATAATGTACAAGTGCCTCCACTTTTCGGTGTTTCATCTAAAATGCATTTGTAAACATCGTCAAAAGTGCTGTTGAGGGGTGAAGGAAAGGTCTGTCTTAATAGAGAACGACGTTGTTGTATATATTATACTATCTTGATTTAATTATACTTTTCTTAGTAAATACTTTTTAATTAATCGATAATAATATATAAATAATAATAGTCATTTTTCTATCGCTTGCACCAATCAGAAAACTGTTATGTCTGAATCAATTTCTCTGTGCAAATGAAAACAGCATAAAGAATGGTAGGTAACTATGAAAAACCAAATAATTATGTATACGTATTGACATTTCAAAATGACATTTCTCTATCATCATAATATTGCAATGTTAACGTAATTTGATTTATTAATAAAATTTGAAAAAATCAACTTGCCTCCGCCAGGATTTGAACCCCGACCTTCCACTAATTTGATTTAGTTTAGGGATTATTATGAAACGAAATTATTTAAAGAAATTTATTACTTGCGACATTTACAACCCTCGCTTGTGTTGTAAACTTCATAGTTGGGAATAATAGCATTCATTATATCGTCGTTGTGTAATATACTATTTTCTAGATCATCCACGCAACTTCTCATCCTTAATTTCACCAACATATATCTCGGTTTTATTATTTTTTTAATAGAGACCGATAGTATAAAGTAGATTTAAATTTAAACATAGTTTAAATAGTTTAAAACTAATGACCTAACAAGAACTATCTTCCATTTGTCACCTGATGTACTTATTGGGACGAATTACTTCAAAGTAAATTAGAATCAGTAATTCTAGTAGTGGAAATAAAGTCTGCGAAGTAATCCAACAAAATAAATAAGTGATCTGGTTCAATAAATGTAAGTTAGATCTGATCCAAATGGCAAATGGATTACACGTTATATTACAAACGTAACTATGAATACAAACTGCTTAATAGACGTTCAATTTGAAGTCTATACTAACAGCCAGTTCCATTTTTGCCATAAGGGCACATGGTGCACGAGCTCAGGGCCTTCGGCTTGGTGGGGGCCTCAAAATGGTCGTCGTTTACACAGAAAATAGAGTGGCTCAATTTCTTGTGCAATTTTGCTACGAATTTCCGTTAAATTTTAAAAAATTTAAATGTAAATCGAAAATCAGGTGACATTTTTAAATATTTTTTAAAGAGAGAACAAAACTTTAGTTCATCTAAAACAAAAAAAAATTTCAATACATAACGTAGACCTTCTTAATTAATACTATAAAATGTATACAAATATTAAAATAACTTTTAAACATATTTTGCACAACAGAAATCCCGCAAGAAATTCTCATCACTTCTCAAAATACGAGTAGTAATTACTTCACTTACTCGTATATTTGATTTGTATAAAGCTAACCCTAATAACCAATAGTCACTAAATAAAACTACATACTGATGTTTCCATTCACATTTTTGTTTCCTTTCTAAAAGGGCCCCAAACTCTGTGTGCCCAAGGACCCCTGCAAAACTTAAGACGGCTCTGCTAACAGCCCTGGATATACTTTCCATATGATTTCTAAAAGGGCCCGAAACTCTGTATGCCCAAGGACCCCTGCAAAACTTAACACCCTGCTAACAGCCCTGGATATACTTTCCATATGATCATATGAAAAAGAAATATCCATTTTAACTGATCCGCTATCTTTTATCTGAATTCGCACACATATTCTAGCTGAAAAATTGGGACACAATGAGAGCAAATAAATAAAATCGTAAAAGTTCACGTCGAAAAAATAATTTCCACTAAAAGCTCTTTGTTTCCCAGAGGGATTGAACGATGTATTATATTAACCTAGTGATCCATTATCACCGGAATGAAGCGGGCAGCTGATAAAAGGGCACCCAGGTGCTAATAGTATTCCCAAACTGCATTAAGGGGCATTATAGTGTAGTATTCTGGTGATGAGGTTGTATAGCTGATGTATCTCAGCCTGAAAGCCTCAATTATATCAATAATCTACGTAACTGATTAAAGCTCGCTGTAATTATTGTGCGGGAAATCCGGAATTGATCGTCGATTGTTGGTGGTTGTATTGCAAATTAGGCTAATTGAATCTGATGCTTGATATTCAAGTGAACCTTATAAAAAATGTCATTTTACAATTTGCTTTCAATGTATGATTAATTTGATAAGTTCGGCAAACGATTATTATCTGTCAAGTGACATAGTTTTATATAGAGAAAATTTCATTTATTTGTTATGGAATTTGAATTCAGTTTCTCTGTTGAATAGTCACGTTGTCACACTTACCAAATTAAAATGCATTCAAATGTTGTTTTTGTGAAACCTCCATAATCGACAATCATAAAAATAAAAATTGCATTAAACAAATCATTTAAATATAAAAATATTAAAAGCAATTTCAAGCGCATTGCTCGGCAAACACATTGAATATGGCATCCAAAAAAACAATCCCCGTTCGCAAACAAAAGGCAATCGGTAATTTTCGCTCTCGCAAGCTTCCAACATCAATTTTATTTTTTGTTGTGCACCAATACGATTTGATATCACGATATGACTACACTCACACACTCGCTCAGCCGGATGTCGATTACTGTCGACGCAAGCCAAATGGCGTCCATAGGCGTGCTAGTGGGGTAGATCAGGGTTTGACAGGCCGATCTCATCGCCGAAATGACTCGAACCTACATTTCTGCAAGAACAAGATCAGTCTGTTAACCTTGCTCAACATGATATCCTCTTCCACCCTTCTCGGACCCTCTCGGTTTTGGCTGACTTTTCGCTCGTATTTTAGAGACCGACCCTCGCTGCAGGCAATTGCATGAAATACGGCCCTGATATAAGAGCGGTTTGTTTTTTATCGCCCAGTGGCAAGATGTTATAATAAAATGTGTAATAGAATTGACTCACTCTGAGAAATGTGGAACGTAATCGTTTTTATTGAAATAAATTTAATGAAGAGCGTATAAAAATTTTACTGCTGACGCGAATACCATTTTATTAGTTTTATTTCAGGACTAACATATTTATTCTTCTAGGAATTATTATCCTTTACAACTTACACCAGATGCTCCTTTTCAAATCGTTTTACTTGTAATTCTATTAATTTTATGTTTCGAGCTTCTATAAGAAAGCTACAAATAAAATTTAAATGATCAACATACTTTTTGAATTTCAATCATTAAACTTTTATTCATGTTCAATTAAACGTTTTATTATGATCAAAAATACATGTAGTCGATAAAATTTGTATGAAATCTTAATATACAAAATGCTATGATTTAGTGTAAGGTCTACCGAATATTTTTTCACATTGGAAAGTAAAATTTTCAGAAATAAATTAGAAATGTAAATAAGAATTATATTCTCTTGACAGATGTCACCTGGATTTTACTAATATCAAATCATAGCATTCGTTTTTAGTTTTACTTTTAGCTGAATTTATTTACAAGTTTATATATTTATTTAAATATTGAAAGTTTTTTTATAATGCTCGCTTCGCTCGTATTTTAAACAAATGCAAGCTTTTATATATGTTTTTAGTAAAATTTGCATTAGTTAATACTGAATTTCACACTTTAATGTTAACATATGCACTTCATTCATGATATATATTTGCTCTTCTTAGCTATCACCACCACCGCCAAGTTCAGTAAACCCATTTGCGGCTAAGATTTTACAACATTTATTATGCAACTAATATCATATTGCATTTTATTTTTGTATTAACTAATTTCAACGCGAAAATGATCTCAACCTTATGTTGTTCAGAAGTATCTAAATTTTCTAAATTTAATTTACTAGTTAGTTACAACCAGTTTATTAAGTTCTTGTTACAAACTAACTTCAGCCATTGTTAAACGTAAAATTACATTTTCCCAATAAACTACTTTTCCACAGTACATTAAAAACTGCTGTAACTACCTGCTGTTTTATTTTCAAACAGAATCGTCTACCTCCATGCAATTACAGCTTGCCGTTTTAATATTTGCGTCGAGTTTAATATTACGTTTAAGTAAACCTTTCTAGCAGGTCATACTCTGTTTTAATAAAAGAAATATTGTCAAATACATTGCAGGAACTGGGAGTACAACTGTGATGAGAGATACAAGAAATGTAATAAGAAACGTCTGTTAATTAAACACTCGTACTGCAGTGTTCGCTACAGCAATTTCCGATGAAACAGAGAATCGTCTTTACTGATGTGTTGAAAAGAATTGCTTGTTATGAGTTTCTTTGATTTTTCTTCTCTTTGCATTTCGTAGCGTCGCTTGTACGATTCTAATTGTAGGGCATATTTTTTTATAAGATAATTTTCAAAGAAATATAGGTCCAGCCCCCCCCACCCCCCGCCCTTTAAATCTGGTTGTGGCAGTTCTATAATTTGAAAGCTAACTAAATATAATTGTACTTACAAAATTTACAGTTATACAAAGAATATTATGTGTAATCACGTTAACAAAGTGCTTCTCCGCCCTTGTAAATACATACACCGAGGCTCATCGAAAGTCTGCAATTTCTTCAATCGTGCAAAAAACTGTCACTTTATCCTATATATCCATAAATAACTATTTTTATGATGAAATGTAATTATTTTCTGAAAAGGAACTACACATACATACATACATATCTTCACGCTATATCCCAACAAATGGGGTAGCACGAACCCTAAAATCACTCATAAAACATTCACTCATCACACTCATCAAACAACCAGTCATCGTCAAACATTTTCATCCAAACACACCACCGTCACTTCAACCACTTTCATAGATCACTCCATATAAACTCATTCATTTATTACACACGAAATTATTATCACACAACAAACCTTCAATCACATCATTCCTTTTCACTTACCATTCATTTTCCTTCTTCAACGTACATAACGAATGCATAAAAAAAAAAAAAAAAAAAAAAAAAAAAAAAAAATCTCAAATTACTCACGTTTACTCCTAACAACGAATCTAATAACGAAACTAACAACGAATCTACAAGATTAGAAAAGATGAAAGCGATAGTCTGCACTTATATATGAAAGAAAAGACCATACAATGCAGTATCTGAAAATGAAACAAAAAGATAAGAAAGGGAGGGAGCGTCGCCCTGCGCTTGTTTTTGAAAGTGAATTTCACACAATTGCAGTTAAACACTACGTAATAACTGAAAACGAATTAAAAGATAAGAAAGGAAGGGAGTGTCGCTCTACGCTTGTTTTTGGAAGTAAATTCCACACAATTGCAGTTAAACACTCAATGTAAGATCAGAAAAGAATAAAAAAGATAAGAAACGAAGGGAGTGTCGTCCCTGCGCTTGTTTTTGAAAGTGAATTTCACACAATTACAGGTAAACACTCTAATGAAATTACTAAACAACGAAACTAAAATCTAAAACCCTGCGCTTTTCTGAAATCATCAGATTCATTCCGCAATTAATCTTCGCCAAACGTTCCTATCCTGACACACCACTTTTGCTTCATCCACATTCATAATTCCTTTCATACAAGCACGTTTGTTCCTCGTACTCGGAAACTTTCGTTCACGCAACAATCCTTCTATCATATTCATCCATTTATTCATAGGTCGCCCACGCAATCTTTCACCCTCAATTTCACCAACATATACCTGTTTCACTAATCTCTCATTCGACATACGTTCAACATGCCCAAACCATCTCAACTGACTCATACCTACTTTTCTAACTACATTCTTCTCAATTTCACACTCATCATACACCAATGTATTCCGGACACGATCTCTTCTAGTATAACCACACACACCCCGCAAATACCTCATTTCCACAGCAGTTATACGACGTTCATGTTTCTTCATCCACACCCAACATTCACTACCATACATCAATGTAGGCACTAAAACACCATTATACACACTCAATCGAGCATCTCTGGATACATTCACATTTCGAGCAAAGGTTCCCAGAGCACCCAATACCTTGCGTCCCGCAGATACTCTTCTTTCAATCTCACAATCAATACGTCCATCCCTTGAAAACAGGAACTGCTCAAATTTAATTCTTAAATCAATTTTGAATTGTATTTCCGAAAATTACTTAGATGGTATACCATAAATTTCTCGTATATTGGTTGAAAATAGGCCGTGGAATATGAACTTTCATATTATGCTAGTACAATAACTTTATATATTTATAGTTAGATATATAATGACCGTCTTCTTTGGTAATTGTAGATAAACATAATGAGGTAGGTGGTTCAATGGATTAAAGAATCATTCCCACAGCCGAAAAACAATTTTCACCACATTTCAATTACCCCTGTGCCTCTCATAGCTTTGGGGGCTGTAATTTGGCATCTGGTAACCGCACTTCAGGCGTATAAATATATCAGTTACCAAGATCTGCTACGGCAAAGTGCCTTACCCAGTAATGGGTTAAAGACGAGATTATATATTTATTTATTTTAAACAAACATAATTTTTTCACTATCTACCCTATTAGAAAGTAAAATTTTCGTAAATAAATTAGAAATGTAGAGCTTATTATTATAAATGTCACCTGGATGTCACTAATTAATCAAATTATGCCGTTGCAAGGTTAATCCTGCATCACTTTTTTTCAGTTGCCATGGATATGTTTTTATTTTATTTCTTAGGGATGAAAAGTTTGACTTTCTTCTCTTAATTAAGGGACGAAAGTTTCACTTTCTATAAGGGTCTTAAAAAAAACATTTAGTTACTCGAAAATAGCTCTTCAATAATTTCTGATTATAATAGATAATATAATAGTGAAGTTAATTTATTAGTTGCTAAAAAATTACCCTAAATGAATTACCGAATTCTAGGGTTGGAATCTTGTATCCGAAAGTTTATAAGCTAACGCTTCAAAGTATTTGGCTATTTATAAAAAAGAATGAAAATAATTCTTGGCTAGTTAAGCATAATGAACAAAACAGGAATTGTTTCCTTTTGCTGTGATAATTTTTCGTGGCATAATAAAGAGATGTTAGGCGTTACCGAATTTCTTACCAAGGCTTAGCATTCCACCAGGACTCAAGTGCTGTTAAGTTACTCAATGATTAAAGGAAAAGTTGTCAGAAGAGTCATCAACGAAGATAATAAGAAAAAAGAGCACGTAGCATCTTTAGAGCTTTGTTTTTTCGCAATTATGTCCGCTTTACGAAAGGAAATTAGCTACAAGAATATAATTTGTATTCTGTAAAAAAGTTTCACGTTTTAAACGGCTGCATATTCCTCTAGTCTCTGGTGGGAATCGCGCCACTTTCGCTTTCTGCGATCTCTGAGACATGAATTATAAAGTTTGCAAGAGGGAAAAACACTCATCCTGCTAAGTGAAATTACCGCGGACATAGTTTCTTTGTTCTTCAACAAAAAAACATCTTTATATATTACGAATTTAAAAGTGTTTGGATCTGTGAAAACATTAATTACCTAAAAATAAGATAACTCGAACAAATATGTCACTAGCATTAAAGTACAGAAGGAAAAGAATATGATACATATATAAAAATGTTTCCATCGATACATTTTCCATTATCCGAAACGAGAAACTAATCCAGCTCTATATATTTTTCAAAGCGTAGTAGTACACTACTATCCCTTGTAAAGAATTCAAAAACATCAACAAATATATGATAATATCCTCCATTACATATCAAAGATATGAAATAAATTTTCAAAAAAAGTACATTACTGAAGCAGGGAAACTTTTTGTGCCGATATCTTCAAAGCGCGATACGTTCCTCTGTAATCGATTTACAATCCCTTCACAGCATTGAGAGCATCATTCTTATCGAGGAGTCTTCGCACAGTCGAATTTCTATTGCATGGAAAACATTTACATGTACCTTTGCGTCCAGTGAGCGCACAAATCGTCGAGAACTGCTCTGTGTAACGCATGGACAAGGAAGTCTTCTGATGGTTAGTTTCATGTGTCGTCGTTAAAGAATGGCGGCAGCACTCGATTCCCGGAAGAGAGGATGCGGAAATAACGGAAGTGTTTGTGGATAATCGTCTGGTTTCTGTCTGAATTATAAATTGTTACTGTGTTCATGTTTCGTATTGGTTAGGGATTTGTGAGTGCACCAATGCAATAGAGATGTAAAGAAAATGTAGTCAAGAGAAGATGTTTTCTTATTTTGTCTATGGATATTGCGGAATTGAGGAATTACTTAAATAAATTAAATAATGTTTGTAAGTATTATGAAAGGATTTCAGGCTTTAAGGAATAAGTTTTTAAGGTTTAATAACACATTTTACGATTTATTTTTGCGAAGTTTCGGCTTGGTTGTGGCTATTATGAAGCTAAAATAATTTAAATATTAAAAAATTTAGAAAAAAATCAAGTTACAATAAATTTAACTTCTTTACGGTTTTCAAACAACTTTTTTCGTACGACTATTGCAACGAAGATTTACATACATATGTATTTTGATCTGCTGAATCGAATGGTCAAATTGCAAAATGCGTACGTCGTCCAGTTTTTAAGATATTGTCCAAAAACTGTTTTAGAAATAAAAATTATTGCAAATTTTAATTGAAACACGAGAAATTCAATGACGCATCTTCATATCACGTTTATTTCTTGAGATATTTAGTTCTTGAGATATGGCCTCGGGAAAGTCGAAAAACTGAGATGTTGAAATTTTTTGAAAGTTGAACACTTCCGGAGGCTCTATCTCAAAAACTAAACGTGATACGAAGTTGCGCTCAACGACGTTGAATTCCCCGGGTCCGGATTGACTTATTAGCAAAAAGCGATTTCAGTTTTTTGAAATTTTTAATTATTTTTCCAAGGGGTACCCCGTAAGTTTTTTATGATTTTCAAACAATTTGCTCTAAAACACTTTCTCGTACGATTATTATAATAAAAAATTACATACATATGTATTTTGATCCGCTGAATCCAATGGTCAAAACCTCAAGTGCGTACGCCTTCTAGTTTTTATGATACTATGCAAAAACTGTTTAGGAAAAATTAAATGGCGAAAAATTTTGGAAATTTTAAAAATCCCATTATTGGGTGTGGAATTCTGCCGAAACAAATCTCGGTATGTGGTATATTTATGCGCGTGAAGTGCGGTTACCAGCCTTTAAATCACGGCCCCCAAAGATGTTAGTGGAGGGGGTAATTTTAATGTGGTGAAAATTGTTTGTCGACTGTGGGAATCGAACCAGGGTTCTCAGGACCCACAGGCCGACTCGATACCACCTACCCCATAATTTAAGTAAATAAATAAAATAAATAAATATATCATCACGCCTGCTACCCATTATTGGGTGTGGCACTCTGTTGAAGCAGATCTCGATAAATGATATTTTTATGCGCGTGAAGTGCGGTTACCAGCCGTCAAATCACGGCTCCCAAAGATGTTAGTGGTGGGAGAACCACAGGGGTAATTTTAAATTGGTGAAAATGTTTTGTCGGCTGTGGGGATCGAACCAGGGTTCTTAGGATCCTCAGGCAGACTTGATAACCACTGAGCCATTACCCCAAATTTGTATACAAGTTAATTAAAGTACGAGAAATTCAATTCCGTTGAGCGAATCTTCATATCTCGCTTAGTTTTTGAGATATGGCCTAGGAAAAGTCCAAAAACTGAGGTGCTGAAATTTTTTGAAAGTTCAACACTTGCGGAGGCTCTGTCTCAAAAACTAAACGTGATACTTTCTTGTCGGTTGCAGGAAAAATAATTTTGTCAATTGAGCTATAATTTCGAAGCAATATTTTTTGTTTGTATAACAAATACATTTATTAGAAACTTGATAAGTAAATGAACTACCTCCTACAATCTAATAAAAATCATCTTATAAGATGAATATCATATTATGATTGGATATTTATTTGCTGATTGTTGTTCATAATATGAGACGACACCCTTATCTCCGTATAATCCCGCACGCTTCTACATTAATCAGCAACACGGATCCTATAATTTAATCCAAACATTATTACACAACAAGTAGATTCACAGAACATTGCCCGGAGCTGCCACCCGGAGCCCGGAGTTAATATGAAAATATTTCATCCGTAAACTATAATGGCGGGTAAAATTCACTGTTCTATGATATTGGAATACTCGTACTCATACGTAACATGTGGTCAGAAGGTGTAAATGACAAGATCACATCACATGTCAGTTCAGTTCGGTTCAGTTGTTTTGTGTTACAACAGTGTTGTAATGTTATAATTTCGTACATGGCGGCATGACAAATGAAACTCGGCAAAATCAGGTGTACCGAGTAATTTCATTCATATGTTAACACCATTTGTTTGTTTCATATTCATTTGTAACTGGGACGGAAGTTCACAATTCGAATAATTTTGGTTTGTTCATTAATTTTTAACTAATGACATGTAACGTTATTAATTTATAATTAATTGATTATTGATGTTACCTTTGACGATATGTGTTTTGTATTATGTTAGCGTACCTGCACTATTTTGTTTCAGTTCAAAAAATATGTATACTTTTTTCACGAGTCTGTCAGAAAGTAATTTTTGCCTTATTATGTTATTATTATTAGAAGAAGTGATACTTTTCATTCCTAGGAAAGAATAGCTATATATATATATATATATATATATATATATATATATATATATATATATATATAAATAAATTAAATAAATATATCATTATGTTTTCTACCCATTACTGGATGTGGCACTCTGCCGAAGCAGATCTCGGCAAGTGATATATTTTGCGCGTGAAGTGCGGTTACCAGTCGTCAAATCACGACCCCCAAACATGTTAGTGGTGGAGGAGCCACAGGGGTAGCTTTTGAAATTATGAAAATTGTTTGTCGCCTGTGGGAATCGTACCAGGGTTCTCAGGATCCACAGGCCGACTTCATACCACTGAGCTAGCCACCCCATAATAATAATAATAGGGATAATTTTAATGTGGTGAAAATTGTTTATCGACTGTGGAAATCAAATCCGGGTTCTTAAATCCACAGACCGAATCAATACAAGTGAGCAACTTACCCCATATAACAATTGAACACAGTGCAAATAATAGTAGCGTATTTTAATAAGCCAAAAGTAATATGGAGATGTAATAATGGACGAGAGGCTTAAAGTTGTAGTTATTTTATTGAAGATGTAAAGACAATTTTAGATTCATACTAAGTTTTTCATTTTGATATATGTTTGCCCTGAATAAATAATATCGTAACTTTTCTAAATTGTTGTTATTCGTTTTATTTGAACGTTTGACCTGAAGATGGCCATAACCTTGGCTGACACGTTGTCTTTATCTTCAATAAAATAACTTTAAGCCTCTCGTCCATTATTACCTCTCCACAGTGCAAATAAATTACGATGACCATATATCCCTAAATATATACAAATACGGACAATGAAACACCACCTTCCAGAAAAAATGTTACACTTTCTTCCCATGTTAAACAAATATCTATTCCTTGTAGAGTATTTTAGTAAGCCGAAAGTAATATGGTAAGGTATTAATGAACAAACGGCTTAAAGTTGTAGTTATTTTATTAGAGATGTAATAACGACGTTTCGGCCAAGGTTATGGCCATCTTCAGGTCAAAAGCGTTAAAATAAACGAATAACAACAATATAAGTTAAGTTACGAATTAATTATTTAGGGCGAATATATATAAAAAATGAAAAAATACGTAAGAAGCTAATTATGCAAAAATCATGCCTTTAAATTTATATGTTCGCCCTATCTGACTCTTTATCTATTCCTTGTCTTTGCGCAAATTTTTCTACAGTTGACAAATAACAAATGAATACAGTATAAATAAATTACAATGATTATCTACCCCTAAATATATACAAATACAAACAAAGAGCAAAACAAATAATGAAAATATGTTCTCGATATAGCGGCTGCACAATTACTCGCCACAAACGAAGTAGGTAGAAGTGTTGCTAGATTTATCACCCGGTGTTTCTGCCGCCCTTGTTACCACCCCCGCTCCTGCCATGGCTGTAAACGACCGTTGGCTGCACATTGACGGGTTTATTCGAAAAAGAATCTACAAAACCGTACGCAGATGATATATTGCAAACAAGAAACCTGTGAAACGAAACGTGCAATTATAAATTTATAACAACTGTTTGTGACGTTTCTTTGTATAGATTGTTTTCTAGGTTGCGCGGGCTTTGTCAAACGAATGGACGGCGGTTTCAAAATGGCGATGGTTTATTTGTTTCTTTTAAGGTTCTTGTAATATTGTTTGATTGAATTTTTTATGAGCAGCTCTCGCAAACAAACGCGGAGCATTGCAGATGCAATTAGTTGGTTCATTGTATGAATCCTTCCTTTGATATTTTATATTATTATTATGAATACGTATTTATTTTATAAATACAATTGAGAAGAACGTTGCTAGAAGAATGTGTGGGATGGCATAGTTTTCATGGGATATCCTGTATATGAAGATTACTGTTTTATTTAGTTTGCCATGAAATTTGGAACCAAACGTAAACAAAATTAAAACTTATTTGCTGTCAAAGGAATATTTCATATTTCTTAATCACGAATAAATTAAACTTTGAATAAAATATTAGAAATTTTGTCTTCTCCAAAATATGTACATAAATTAAAAAATTATGAATATTTTAAAAAATCCTGTTATAAGTAGTAACGAACAGCTACTTAGATATTGGCAATTAGTGCTGTTAATAATTAGAGAATTTGTATATTAACATTGCTCAGGATATGTCATACCTCAGCATACTGTCCGAGAGTTAATTAGACTGTACTAAAAATGTTATAAAGATCGACGGACGTCATCCATCCTTATAAAACTTAATAAAACCATAAGAAACTGGTGCAATAATTAAATGACAATTAAAAAAGGCATTGAAACACAAATCTCATATAATAATATTGAATAATAGCTATATTTGCGGCTAAAGTGCAGTATCACTAACCAATTTTTAAAATTTCCACCACCGCTATAATGACATTTACTTATTAGTGATCTTAAAACGTTTTCAAAGATTTAAAGCTCATCGCTAAGGTATAAATGACATAAATATATCAAAATGGAAAAGACAGATAATGTTTGGTTATGTTACACAGAATTATTGTTTATTTCCAGATAATAGTAGATTATATCATGCTTGATGTTTGAAACTAGAACATATATTTCAAATAACAGTTTCGAGTCACTGGTTTATTTAGTAATTTTTAGGGAGTTTTGAATTTCACAAAATTTTACCAACCTAAAATTACATTTTAAAAATTTGGTCAGTGATACTGCATTTTTCCCATATTTACAATCGATTCATGTATTAAAAATAATTATTTTTCAATTTGAATAATTATTTTATATTTTGCAAGTTAACATGATACATAATTTCTGTCTATATCGAGTTGTCATTGATCTATCAGATTAATGAACAATTATTTCATTAAAAATCTGTTTAAGGTTTTTGAGTTTCACCTACATTAGTTTTCAAATGCTGAAGGCAAGAAATTTGTCAAAGATATGTCATTTGCTGATTCTGCATTTAATAATTTATTTTGAATAAGAATATACAAATAATGGATTGCTTTTACCACTAATTGCTGTACGAGAGGAAAATTAGTCTATATGTCATGTATTTTTTATTATTAATTTTCAATTTATTAGAGAGTACTGGACGTACTAAAAGTCTCTGAAATATCTGCGAAGTCAAAGAAAAATGTAATCTTGTCATCTCCAAGGAAGCAACGCGGAATACAATTTAAAATTGGCTACATGTAAACGTAGCAACACCCTATTATCATTCATCTAGTTGTATTTTTTGATGACCTCAGTCAATCTGTATACCGTTTTTAGTATAATCCAAAATTCAGGATTAACTAAAACTCTTTTGATAATTAACTGTACAACTGTTATTTGAAAAACCTTTCTTTAAAGAAATTTATCCTTCTTTCGTGTGACACACTATAAGGTCAACAATGTCCTCTCCACCAAATTTATGATAGAACACATTTCTCGTTGCTCCATTTTTTCCATGAAAGTTCCACCCCCAAACTCGAGTATAAGTACACCCTACAAAAGCTAGGACACTCATACGTGAAGTACTTCTCAACAGACATCGTCATCGGAGCAACAAGCTCCACATACAAGTTGGTGAACGTGCTGGTCGAATGTTGAACACTGTTTCACTATACCACTAACTTTACCTCGCCATTGTAGTGCTCATGTGCTCTGTGCCGAGCGCCAACCGTCTTTCATCTTCGGAAAAGCTCGAACGAAATTAGAACAATGCTCTTGTGGAAAACTCTTTAACAACATCGGTGGTATTTTTTAGTTTTTTAGTGATTAGGGATAGACGTTAAATGGTTAAAGTAATTGGGATGTTTTTATAACACTGGATTGATAGAATTAAATGGATTAAGAAGGATTGAAGCTGAGTCTTTACTTATGTTAGGTTCTGTTACAAATTCTGGAATATATTGACAGAGAGATAAATATTGCAATATGGTTTACTGATGGTCAGTGCCATCTTAAGTCAGTCAGAGGCCCTTGGGCACATAAAATTTGGGGTACTTTTAAAACAGTAAAAAAATATAAATATGGTTCTTGAAGTGTACATTTTTCATTCCAGTGGACGACATTACAGTTATTTGTATAGTGAATAAATCATTCATATTTAGAAATAACTATCAAACTAGCAGTACCAAATATGTTTTCTTAAGCTGTTCACCCTTATTTTGTGAATTAAAAATATGCTGTACGTACTTTGATTATGACGTCATATAATATGTAGGTATCCTTAAATTTTTCCCGTATTATAAAAGCATTCTATATTTTAAATACACAATTTTTTTTGTTACATTCCTCTCAATCGTTTTAGAGAAACTAATGCCGAGTTGCAAGAAAAAAATAAAAAGCTCTTTAGTTAAAGACTTGTTTATCTAGCAACAGTATCAATAGTGATTTTCTGAAACTTATTGAACCGTTAGTTGCTAATAAACCGATTAAACTTGCAACGCAGCATAAATCACATAATTGAAATATTTTCAAATTTATTCCAATACATTATATCTTGAACTTCTTATTTATGTGTAATACATAATGGTCTATTATAATAATAATATATCTAGTTTCAAAAAGGACAGAGTTCAAATGCCCGCGTCAGACCCGATTAGATGCATGATTTGTCTTAATTATAGTTCTCATAGAAAAATCATTAACAGAGATCTTTTAATAGTAGAGAGATCTACTATTTTCCTCACACAGGTATAACTAAAATTTATTTATTTCGTCATGTAAAATGTTGCAGCAAAATAGGTCATGTAATGTAATATGGAATTATCGAGCTATGTGTTACGTGGTACGTGATAGCAAATATCTATTTCTGTCATGAATAAAGTGCGTGAAAGGCAGTAAATAACAACAGTCAATGATATCTTTCGATGACGATGATTCTAATCAAACTGTAAATCAAATTGTCATCAAGCGGAAACCGCGCACATCAAATTACGCATTCATGAACAGAAATTAAACTTCTCTTCCGTCCTAATGCAATTTGTCATAGCAAATAAATCGAGCGTTAAAATTCGAAGAACAACCCAACGCGTTTCCAAAGCCCAACAATATATCCGGCATTACGTTACAGTTACAGTTACGGTACCGTTAATTCATTGGCGTTACGATGCGCTATGTTCATCGATAGTCTATGAGTTGATGTCGCAGCAACCTACCAGAGGCGGCCGTGAGAAGGGATTTCAGGATATGCGTCCCTGTTTTATATCTCGATTATTAAATAATACCGATTGGTAAATTAATAACATCCCTTATTTCCATGATTACTAAGTTTCGGCATTCTGTGACTAAAATCATTTAATCTGTTATTTATGCTTTGATGAGCTGCCATTATGCAAACATTATTTTTATAATACTTGTACTGTAAGTTACGTATTAATGACAAAATTTAAACACTTATAGGCAGATTCATAAAACGGATTAGCGCTAACACCGTTTTTATTATTATGTATAACTCTGTTTCAAATTAAAACAGATTCAAGAAATGAATTAAATTTGATGCTAATTATTACTCTCTTTAACTCAAGTTAAAATAAACTTGTTTCATACATTGAGAAGAAAGTTAAAAACGAAATAGAAAATGGTGTTAGCGCTAATCCGTTTTATGGATCTGTCTGAGTAAGTGAAATTTTTATTGTACAGTGGTTTCCATGGTTATATCTGGACTTTAATATTTACTTACTGTCCACCGTGAACAGTAAGCAAATATTTCATATCAAGGCTTTCTTTATCTTGACAATAATTTGAAAGCTGTCAATTTTGAAATCTATTTTTCTTTTCCTTCTATTTATGCAAGTATTGTAAAAAATAGCTTGCTATCGTCGAACTGTAAGCGATTTTTTTAGAAAATCTCGACCTTTCGGGCCTCGATTTCCCAAACTACATTCTAGTGGGGTGGCTAGCTCAGTGGTAAGAAGTCGGCCTGTGGATCCTCAGGACCCTGGTTCGATTCCCTCAGGCGACAAACAATTTTCATAATATCAAAAACTATCCCTGCGGCTCCTCCTCAACTAACATTTTTGGGGGGCCGTGATTTGACGACTGGTAATCGCACTTCACGCGCAAAATATATCACTTACCGAGATCTGCTTCGGCATAGTGCCACACACAGTAATGGGTAGAAGGCGTGATGATATATATATATTTTTTTATACATGATTGAATTAAAAACTGTCGCTTCATGGTACTTAATATACTATTTTTTACTCCTACGCTTTAATATACTTATTAAATATGTAATCTGTTCTTTAATGATACTCATTAAGAAACAGATTTTCATTACTATACAGATTTTTTATTATGAAACGACCAAATAACAACACAGTTTTTTTGTTTTTACTGCTTCCAAAAGTTTCCATGGTTTATTCAATTAAATAATAATGGTTTTTTAGTGAAACCGGCAAGAAAGTGCCTACTTTCCTAACCAATTTTAGTATGGAAAGTAGATTTTACAAAAACAGTCAA
The DNA here is from genome assembly GCA_911728475.2 of Pterostichus madidus. Classification (NCBI taxonomy): domain Eukaryota; kingdom Metazoa; phylum Arthropoda; class Insecta; order Coleoptera; family Carabidae; genus Pterostichus; species Pterostichus madidus. Next base: position 39,173,332 of record OU452306.1, on the reverse strand, counting down.
GTAAAGTACGTATTCAAGGCTACAACAAAAAATATCAGTCTAGTAAAGTACACAAGGGTCTGGTAAAGATTTTACGTGACTGTTTTTTTTTTATATAACCTTGAATACGTGGTTTGATGTTAATACAATTCATATAAAAAAATTTAAACATTTTGAATTATTTATGATTAATTATTAATTAAATTAAACGGTTTCAGAAAAAATAGCATACATAATAAGTCAGAAAAATGTTTTTACTTAACTTAGCAGATTAAAATACTCGGCCTGCTGCCTCTTATTTCAAACAACCGCTTCGTCAAGTAAAATATCACTTTCCTGACTTTTTATGTAATATACTATACTTTGACAATCCCATTTATTTTAATAATATTAGATTTGGTCCTAGAAAAATAATAGTTGCATAATGGCATATTTATTTTATTATTTGGAAATACTTCACATTAGAAACAAACATTAATTTAATTGTGGCTACATTCCCCTTTTCTGTCTGTTATTCCCGCCGCTGGCAGCTTCGACACAGCGCTTCAAGATAAATCTTTCATTCGGTTAATGTGCACGGCGTACCGTGATTTGCTTTATGCAAACTTGGATGCAGCTATTGTTCATAGATTTATCTAGCTTGCGCTGAAAAAGCTTCGCAGCTAAATGCTACTGTTTTCACTCACGTCCTTTCATATGTTTTCGTGTTCGTTTGTCGTTTAATTAATCCACTGTGCCTGAATTTAAACAAGTGTGTTTTCAGATTTGTTCTGTGCAAATTATCGACATCAATACTTTTTTCATCGAGTTTTCAAAGTATTTTGCGATTTGAATGTACTTGTATTTCACTTTCCTTTGAATCCAACTTCTGTTTTGTGAACAAAACGTTATTTTATAACTTATAAAGAATTTAGGCTGCTTTTAAAAATTCAGAAACCATTCATAGCTTTCTTTGAAGCTTACAACAGCGGACAAATCGATCTTTCGAACGAAATACTTCAACATTCAAACTAACAAAAATGCTGGAATTTCAATCAAAAAATTCAATATCTGTAACAGCACTTTATTTATTTTGAAATGTAAGTCAGTATATTCAAATAAACTAAAAATAAATAAATATATCATCACGCCTTTTACCCATTACTGGGTGTGGCACTCTGCCGGAGCAGATCTCGGTAAGTGATATATTTATGCGCGTGAAGTGCAGTTATCAGCCGTCAAATCACGGCCCCCAAAGATGTTAGTATAGGGGAAGCCACAGGGATAATTTTAATGTGGTGAAAATTGTTTGTCGACTGTGGGAATCGAACCGAAGTTCTCAGGATCCACAGGCCGACTTCATACCACTGAGCTAGCCACCCCTAAATATTTGATAATAGTATATTATAATACAGGTTTTGCAGTGGTCGTTGCCATATGTATATATATGTGTTGGCTAAACACCCCGGCTGGGGTTGCGCCGCTCGAAGAGCTTTCTAGATCCTATATTTAGGGGGGATCGGTCCCTCTTTCATCTTTTATATCTTCTCACAGATTTCTTTCCATATTTTCCTGTTTTGTGTTTTTTCCTTCCATTTCTCTATTTTTGCGTCTCGTAGATCGTTTTTCACTTCTTGGAGCCAAGTAGATCTTGGTCTTCCTCTTCTCTTGTTCCCTGGGTCCCACTCTATTATTGAGTATATTGTTGCTCCAGTGCCAGCTCTCCATATGTGTCCTAGCCATTTCGCTCTTTGCTGCTTTATTTTCTTTACTATATCTTCACCTTCCAACTCCTGCAGTATTTCACTGTTCATTCTCGTTCTGATCACACCATCCTCAATTTTGATTGTTCCTAATATTGCTCGTAATATTTTTCTCTCGGTTATTCTCATTTGTTCTTCTTCTTTTTTTGTCATGGTTATGGTCTCAGCATCGTACATTAATATCGGTCTTATCAATGTTTTATATATTTTTATTTTTGTTTCCTTCGATAGTATTTTGCTTTTTAATAATTTTTTATTTGCGTGATATGCTCTGTTTGTCGCAAAGATTTTCTCTTTTATTTCTGCTTCTCTTTCTCCTGTATTAGCTATTCTTACCCCTAGATATTTAAATTGTTCAACTTCTTCAAATTCATGCTCGCCTATTTTTAGCTTGTTTTCTTTTTTTTGTTTACCCATTCTCATTATCTTTGTTTTGTCCTTATTTATTTCCAATCCTATATCTTTTCCTTCTTTTACTATTTCTTCTAGCATCTTTTCCATTAGCATTCTATTCTTTGCTACTACTACTATATCGTCAGCGTATGCTATTATCTGATGTCCATGTTTTCTTATTGTTTTTTTATTTATTTTTCTTGTTACTTTCTCCAGTGCCAGGTTGAACAAGGTGGCTGATAAAGCGTCTCCTTGCTTTAGTCCTCTGTTTATTTTTATTTCATTTGTGTCACCTTTCTTAGTTTTGATGCATATTCTTGAGTTGTTCATTGACATTTTAATGAGTCTTCTTAATTTAGCTTCTATTTTTAGTTCTTCCAAAGCTCGCATCAACTTATCTCTGTTTATGGAATCAAACGCTTGCTTAAAGTCAATAAACAGCAGTTCTATATTTATTTTCGCATTGTGGGCTTTTTCTATTATTTGTTTTATCGTGTGAATTGCATCTACTGTTGATTTTCCCTGGACAAAGCCACATTGATATTGCCCTATTTTGTTCCTTGATGTTCGTGCCAATCTTTTTTGGATTATTGTTGATAGGATTTTATATGAAGTGTTGAGTAATGTTATTCCTCTGTAGTTTACACACTCTTTGGGGTCGCCTTTTTTGTATATTGTTACAATTTGTCCTACCTCCCATTCTTTAGGCATTCGTTCTTCTTGCCAAATTTTTGTTATTAGTTCATGCATTTGTTTTATTAGTGTCTCACTTCCTTTTTTTATGAGCTCTATGTTTATTCCGTCTTTCCCCGGCTGCTTTCCATTTTTACAGTTTTTAATTGCGCTCTTCACCTCTTCTTCTGTGGGTTCCCCTACTATGTCTTCATCTTCTACTTCGTTTTCGCTTTCGTTTTCTTCCCCTTCTGTCATTGTCGTTGTTATTTTTTCGTTTAGCAGGTCCCTAAAGTATTCTTCCCAAACTCTCTTGTATTGTTCCTCATTTTCTGTTATTTTTCCTTCTTTGTCTCTCATGTTATTTATACTTATTTTATTGTTACACTTCTGGTTTTTGATTTTTTGGTAGAATCTTTTAGAGTTCTTATTTATACTTTCTTTTTCCGTGTCAGTTATCATATCTTCTATCCATTTTCTTTTATTTCTTCTTAATATTTTATTGCATTCATTTCGTGCTTTTCCGTACTCCTCCTTATCTTCGTTTTTATTTGATTGTAACCATTTGGCTCTTGCTTTCTTCTTTTTTTCTATTATTTTTTTACATTCATCGTTGTACCATTCTTTTTGTTTTATGTTCTCTTGTTTACCCAGTATTTCTTCGGCTGCAGTTTTTATGCTAGTTTTTATCTTTTCCCATTCTGTGTCTACATTTTGATTACTGAGTTCTTTGCTTTTCCTTATATTTTCATCTACCGCCTCTGCATATTCTTTTCTTTCTTCTTCTTTGTTTAGTTTTTCCTTGTTCCATTTCTCTTGTTTATTTTTGATTTTAGTTTTTCTTTTAACTTTCTGCTTTGTGGTCGCCGTGAGCATGTAGTGGTCGGAATCTGCACACGCACCTCTGTACGTTCTTACGTCTCTTATAGTTGTTTGCCATCTTTTTGTTATTAATATGTGATCGATTTGTGATGTTTTACTTTGATCTGCAGATGTCCACGTTATCTTTTGTTGCCTCGGGTGTTCGAACTTTGTGCTGCTTATTATCATATTATTTTTAACAGCGAGGTTACATAATCTTTGTCCGTTGTTATTTGTTTTACTGTGTATTGTGTGTTTTCCTGCCACTTCTGCTATGTAATCTTCTTTTCCAATTTGCGCGTTTAAGTCTCCTAATATGATTACTATATCTTCCTTTGCTATATTTTCTATTTCTCTTTCCACTATTTCATAGAATCTCTCTTTTTCTTCGTTGTTAGCAGTTTCAGTTGGTGCGTATACATTGAGTAATGATATATTTCGCGGTGTGGTTTTGATTCGTAGGTATGCTATTCTTTCGTTTACTGGTGTGAATTGTATTATATTTTCTTTCATCTTATTCATTACTATGAAAGCTACTCCGTATAGCCCTTGTTTGTCATTTCCTGAATATAGCATTGTGAATTTCTTTTGATTTATTTGTCCACTTCCTTTCCATCTAGTTTCTTGGATTGCTGCTATTTGTATTTTATACTTTTCTAATTCTGCACTTATCTCTAGCATTTTCCCTGGTATTAACATTGTTCGTACGTTCCATGTGCTGATCTTCATACAATTATTTTTGCTTATTTTCCTTTTTCTTTCTTTCTTTAATTTTCCATTGCCCTCTCGTTCTCCAGAGGGCAACTTTGCTCGTTTTTTGGTTCTTCTCTCTTTATTATTCCTTCTTTTTTTGTGCTCCAATCATACCAATCTCCACCAATTTTTATTTTTCTGTATCCTATTTTGACATCATTATTCTTTGATTTTTCTTCTTTGAATTTTTTTACTATCTCTTGTTGTATTTTCATGTCATCTCTTGTTAGGTCATGTTCTATATAAGTGTTTGTTCCTTTTAATTTGTTCTTATTCTTCATGATTTCTGCTTTATGATCCCATGTGTCCACTGTCGCTACTGTATGCTGCTTTTGTTCTTCTTTTCCTATCTTGTAAGTGTTAACTATTTTAGTATCTACTCCTGTTTTATTTTTGATAAACTCCTCTACTGCTTTTACGTTATTTTCTATCTTTATTCCTTTTATTACTATGTTATTTTTTTTGTTTATTCTTATTCTTCTCTCTTCTGCCTTTTCCAGTTCTGATATGATGCTGTCGTTTTTACTTTTTTCCTTTTCTAGCTGCGCTATTTTGTTTTCCATTGCTTTTATTGTTCCGTTTAGGTTTTCTTCTCCTTCTCTTACTTTTTCATTCTTCTCTTTCTCGTTCTCTAATTTCTCCAGCCTTTGTTTCATACTATTAAGTTCGCGCTGTTGGTCTTGGTGTTTCTGTTTCATTTCTTGTATATCATCGTTTATTTTTGTTATATTTTCTTTTATCTCTTTACGGAAATCACTTAACTCTTTCTTTATTTCTACGTTTCCTTCTTTTGCTTCACTCTTTCCTTCTTCTACTTCTTTTTTTATGCCTTCCAACGTTTTTTGTATTCCTCTTAGTATTTCTTCCATTTTGGGATCTTTTATGTTGTTTGCTTTCTCAGGCGATCTGTTGATTATTGTACTTCTTTTGAAGGCTCTTTCCTCCTCTTCTTCTTCTTCCCACTCTCTTTTCCTGGTTTTGCTATTTCTTCTTCTATGCTCTTCTTGCATTGGTTAATATACCTAATATCCTTAATTGCCTATACCTCTTACTTGATTTAGTTATTTCTACTTGCTTCAGTTATATTACTATCCTAACAATACTTCTTATTAACTATACAAACTAATAATTACTAACTTCCCTAATCTTAATTAATATAGCTTAAATTAAAATAAATGTCTCTTGTATTATAACTATTAATTGTCCTCTATATTAGTTGACACAACTGCCAGGTGTGTGTTGCGGGATGATGACTTGGTCCGCGTGTGGGTGTGCCAATCACCAGTGGAATGACAATATTTCTCGATTTTGATTTACGTAAAAAGGATATATCAGCAAAGCTTTCCCCTCTCTGCCTCCCTTGGTTCACTTCTTCTTGCTTTGTAGGCGTTTTATACTACTTTTCCCTCATAGATTGGCGACGTTTTACATAAAAAAAATTTTTAGGTTATTTCCTGAAAGTATTAATAACACTTTCCTACCAGAAAAATGCCCAGAAATTTTCTTTTCTCTGGGTTTCTATAGCTTTTATATATCTTTCCTCTTCGTTGTTGTTTTTATTTCCCTTTACTTGTGTTATATTTTTCACTTTTTTTATTTGGTTACTCATGCGGCACTATATTCCTACCGTTACACAAAATATGCCATATGTATGTTACGTAATATTTATTTACAGATCAATAATTTGTAAACACAACCAGTTCCGTCTTTTCCATAAGGGCACATGGGGCACGAGTACGGAGCCCCCGGCTTGATGGGGGCCTCAAAATTCCGAGATCGGCGTTTATAAGAAAATTAGAGGAGCTCAATTTTTACTGAAATTTTGCTAAGAATTGCCGTTAAAATTTTTATATTTAAATGTAAATTCAAAACCAGACGAGGTTTCTAAATCAATTTTAAACACCAGCCGTCAAATCGCGACTCCTAAAGATGTTAGTGGAGGGGCAGCCACAGGGGTAATGTAATTTTAATGTGGTGAAAATTGTTTGTTGGCTGTGGGAATCGAACCGAGGTTCTTAGGATTCACAGGCCGACTTGATACTACTGAGCCACCAACCCCATAAATTTTTAATTTAACAATTGAATTTTATTTTCTATAAGTATTTAGTAGTGTCCTTCCCTCGTTTCTAAGATGACAGCAAACATTACCCAAATACTGCCAAGTTTTGGGTTTAAATGTTTTCATGACTATTAGTTCCAGGGCTCAGTAAATCTCGATCCGCTATTGAGTGTACAGCTTTGGGAAATCACTTTCCGTTTCCGTTTCGTTTCGGAATAATTCTCGAAAGAAACAAAATAATTTGCGAGGTTAGTTAGCGTAGCACTTTGTCGTGAATGTCGCGTTTGGAAAACAAACGACTGTGCTGCAACGAGACCAAATAGGCCCGCCGATTAATCACGTGACTCGGGCGCCGAATATACCCTCTTCTACCCCCCAACCCTCCTATAACCCGTTCTCGAGTCCACGACAAACGGTCCTCCATTTCAATATCTTTATTTTCCGCGCCCATAAAAATTTGCATTTACGCTGCGCCCACTTATACTCTTGGTGGTTTAAGATCGCTTTGAAAAGAAAGAATGGCTGTAGACCGTAAATTTTCCGATATTTGTTTTTGTGAACGAGTTTTTCAACATTTTCACCCATGAAATTGTTAGCAAGTTTATGTTGATGTACCTTATAAAACCGGAGATATATCAATTCTCGTCTCGCGAATCATTTTATTACTTTGTACGATGAGAGAAGTGGAACATTTATTACAAAATATAGATAAATTATATAGAGCGCAAACTTCATGTTTTGTTGTCGTGTTTTATTTATTTTGTAATCTACACAACAGGAACTTATTCCAATTACACAATAGTCATTTTTTATGGAAATTGAAGTTAGAAACCTTTAAATCCTGGTTCGATTCCCACAGGCGACGAACAATTTTCATAATTTCAAAAACTACTCCTGTGGCTCCTTCACCACTAACATCTTTGCGGGCCGTGATTTGACGACTGGTAACCACACTTCACGCGCAAAATATATCACTTACCGAGATCTGCTTCGGCAGAGTGCTACACCCAGTAACGAGGCATTCAGTGTCGTTGAGCGTTTCTTCATATCTTCTTTAGTTTTTATGATATAAACTTCAGAAAAGCCGAATTTTTCCCAAATATTATTCATTTCAGATTTTGTATTTTATATCTTTTTCTATTATTTATACACAAGTGACAAGTCACAGAAGCACATTTTTCTATGACATAGTTATCACTAATAAACCAATTTATTATTTAGGTCTGATTTTTTTCTGTCTCTTACGAACCAGGAACACAAATAGTTATTAAAATGCAAATTATAATGCAAACGAAATATAAAACTCGCTATAAGAACAAAAATTAATTATTGTTATACGATATTAAACAACAATATAAACAGCTTTTGATGGCTGCAAAAAAAAATGTTATCGTTTCATTATGTCGAATGAAATGAGCAATTTGTTTTACACCAACAATTATTGTTTTGTGTACGAAATAAATAACGTCAACAGCATGTTTTGAATAAACAAATGATCCATTAATATAATCAATAATTTATACAAATAGATAATGCAGCCCGCAAATAAAATTAACGACAAATAAAAATACGACTACATTAGCAAATTACGGTGCAAATTGAATTAAACTAGTTCGTATTTATTTTCCATCATTCTAATCTATATTTCATCGATTACTGCAAATTGAAATGTCGAACTCACTTCGCAGCCAACACGGAGTATTTTTATTTGCTATTTCAAATATTTGCAGAACGAATAATTTTCTTTGAAAACTGTAGCCGGGAAATATACAGTGGAAAATATCCTGACGATGTGAACTACTCAACTACGAGTACTGTAAAGCAATAAAAAGATGAAAGACATTCTTCAATTGTTTTTGAAAAAAAGCTGCAGGGTACATTGTATGATTGTCTTTTGTTATTTTTATTAAGTAAATAATATAAATTTTCTCAGAAACCACTTTCAAAATTAAATACTAACTACGTAAATTGTTACTAACATTCGGTTTGATTTGAGAAATGATAGTTAATTGTATACCAAGGGAATAAAGTGAGACTTTTCTTCCCGAAGGTGATGTTTTGTATCCTAAGTCGAATGACACTTTCTTCACGAGGTATACATATAATTATTTTCACTACCTTATCAGAAAGTAAAATTTCCATTAATAAAATATAACAAGAGAGTGAGAATAAATTGAACATAATTTGACAGATCTTTCGAAAACTTGTTGCCAGGCAATAGTCACGAAAGCCCGTAGGACTTGAGTGGCTATTGCCAAATGGCAACAAGTTTGAGAAAGATACTGGAGAATTATTTTCTAATTTATCTAATTCTCGAGTTATATTTAATTAGATTATTTTTTGACTTAGCTGTTGAAGTCGATTCATCCAACTTAAAAGATATTGAACTGGGTTCATATCGATTAATTACTTATTAATGTTTCCAAAATTTAGTGGTATATTTTTGTATTTAAAATACAACTAAATCGATTTTTTTCACACATTTACTTGACGCGTTGACAGTTTTAAATAATTTTTTGACATCTACCTATCATTTGTCACAAACAAAAAAGCATCTACAGAGATAATTCCCGGGAATAATCACAAGAGCTTTATTCTCAGTATAATAATGACAGGATTGGTTAAAACGCAGACATGTGACATACAATGAAGCATTTCATTGGTTTTGAGAAACGTCAAAAAATAATCATTTATAATTTAGAAATTTAAATAATATTTATTTTTCTCTCGACAGATGTCACCTGGATGTCACTACCATATCGTTGTTTTGCAGTTGCCATTTACATATATGGCTTTCCTTTTCTTCCCTAGGGATGAAAAGTATTACTTTTTTCCCTCAATTCTGCCCTCGCATCGCACCATATATAATTCTATAGCAGAATGTCGAAAATACGATGGTGTGGAGAGCATTACGGCAATCTAATCCGGAGATCCCGAGTTTGAATCCCACTCTAGCTAAAATTAAATGAACTGGCACAATGCAGCTCGGTGAAACCGGTCCCTGTACTGTAATTGGAATTATGTTTCTGTTGTACAGAATAGCATAAATAAATAAATAAATAAATAATTTTAAATCGTCAAATAGCTAGTATTTAGTATTAAAATTGCAAATGTTTAGAATTGGTACCGCGCAACTAATTATTTTTTGTTCAAAATTTGTTTAAAGTTTATAAAATAACTAATATTTATTTATATATTATTTTAACTAAATTTCTCGTCACTGTACCTATGGATTTGAATTGTTTAAATACAGGTTTTTAATTAACGAACGATGTTCAGACTTGCGCATACAACAGAAGTACGAACGTGTCAGTCAGTCGTTGTAGTAGTGTTGAACCGTGGACAATTTTAGCTGTGATTTGGTGTTTATCTATAAATTGTGCTTGTGATAGTGTCAATGAAATGTATTTTTCAACAAAATGGGAGCAACGTAAAGGTATTTACATTTGATTTTTATTTGATATGATATATTAGTTCATAGTTCAGTGTTATACATATTTACATGGATGCTAGCATGTTACGTCAAATATCATAGCATAATGAATACTAATGTTTATTAGTTTGATATTTGATAATTAAAGAATTTAAATTCTAGTGAAGTACTTTGTTTTAAGAACATACAAGTAAAATAATAATTATTGAAAAACACTAACTAATACGTATTTTATATGATAAAAGCAACTTTGATTTTACTTCAGTCTTATAAAGGGAGTTGATCGGGACTTTGTAATTTCATGCTTCCCTAATTATTTTAAACAAAAAAGCTTCAAATAAAAGTTTTAGAACATAAAATTCTACACCTAAATCAATACACAAAATTAATTTCGCTTACTTTGTAACGACACAATTTAGATCTGAAATGACGAAAATTGCCTCAAAACTATCGATAGCCATGGAATTGAAACAAAATTAAGCAAATGTTTAACGTCTCATCTGTACAAACTGTCAAAATTAATTATGGTAATGAAATAAAGAAATTAAATAATATTTATGCGTTTAAAGTATGGTTACCAGTCTCCAAATTACGGCCCTCAAAAATGTTAGTGGTGGGAAAGCCACGGGGGTAAATTTAATGTGTTAAAAATTGTTTGTCGGCCATGGGAATCGAAAGAAGGTTGTTAAATCCACAGGCCGAAACGATACCACTGAGCCACATACCCTAAAATTTAATAATAATGATAATTACGAGAAAAAATAGTTGAATAAATAAATAAAATAAATAAATATATCATCACGTCTTTTACCCATTACTGGGTGTGGCACCCTGCCGAAGCAGATCTCGGTAAGTGATATATTTATGCGCGTGAAATGCGGTTACCAGCTGTCAAATCACGGCCCCCAAAAATGTTAGTAGTGGAGGAGCCACAGGGGTAATTTTAAATTGGTGAAAATGTTTTGTCGGCTGTGGGGATCGAACCAGGGTTCTTAGGATCCACAGGCCGACTTGATACCACTGAACTATTACCCCATTAAAAAATATTAAAATAGTTCATTCAAATAATTTGTTTTCATAAAGTCTCCCGAGTTATTTCAAAAGGTTAACATTTTTACAGTTATAATTAAATTCAAATATGTTTTTAAAGTCTTGTAAATGAATTATTTATTTATTTATTTATGGTACTCTGTACACCAGGAACTGTATCCCAATTACACTATAGGGTACGAACTCATCGAGTCGCAGTAAGGTAGTTCATATAATTTTTAGCTTGACTGAGATTCAAACTCGAGATCTTCAGATCTTCGAATTCAAACCAGTAACGCTACTCACACCACGGTACTGCTGAGCATTAGACTATAAAAATGAGTCAATCTCAAAATGAAATAAAAAGAATTAAAATTGTTGGTGGAGTTTGGTTCGATAAATCAAAAATTTTACGCCCCGATTTCAGCCTAAAACTGCGCAGAAATAAAAATAAACTTTTAGGGAAATTACGGGGCTTCCACCGGGTAGTAATTATTTTTTACGGTTTAATTCGCAAGTTAAAACGATGTTTTGTGCAAAGTTGTAAACTTTTCCCTTTTATAGAACGACATTAAATCAAAGAATACAATTAAAAATTTATTACCGAAAATTTTGTGACATGTATTCAACGATGCATTGAAATGCGAACGACATTTAGTTGTTTATCTCGTCATAGAATATATTGAAACTAGGTCAGAAGTGGTGCCAAAGTATTGTATATTTTACTTGTTGGCAACCCTGGTCTTGTAGTTTTTAATTAATCTTGTTATTTCGTGAAAACTGTTTAAAATTCTCCTCGCAAATGAAGCGCATCTCTTTAGACTTCAGACATTTCTACCAACTTTCAAGTTTGGATGATGATAATTGCGTTTGTGTATCTGGATGCTTTTTAATACGTACCACTACAATAAAAATAACATCAAGGAGAAAGGAGAATGCTGTTGGTGCTTTCAAAATTTTAACTGGAAAATTTTTCTTTAGTAGTTTAGTAGAAGTAGTACTTATTCAGTAAAGTTTTAATAATATTTCATTTTAAATAAACTGGTGCTATGAATATTAGGTGGTCGAAAATTCTTCTACGTATAGTACTTTCAAATTACCGTTAAGTTCTTGTATTCGGTGTTGCCAAATTTACACTTCTTTTAATTATCTCGTGAGGCTTTACCAAGGGTTGTAGAAATATTTTGCAATAAAATTGCCTACTCAGAATTAATCAAAGAATTTTTCTACCTCAAGTTTGTCACCCATTTTATGAACATCCTGTATATTCAAGTTTATTCTGTAACAAAAATTGCCAAGAGTAGAAATTGCTAATATAATCTTTTGATAGTAACCTTCTTTGCAACCATTTTTGATTGGTGATCCTAGCAATTGCTATATTTAGCAATTTGTGTTACAAAATTAACATGGGCGTCCGCAAAGAGGGCAAGGAGGGGCTTTCATCCCCCCTGGTTATTAACTAATCAAATACAATATAAATATGTATATATACATAAAATAAAAAAATTATTTATAAGTTTAAAGATAATAATCCAAGCTGTATTCTTATGGCCAGTTAACGACATGCTCCCTGTAGTAACGACTGAGTAATCTAAGTTTATTTAATATACTCCATTACCCCATGGGGTAATGGCTCAGTGGTATCAAGTAGGCCTGTGGATCCTAAGAACCCTGGTTCTATCCCCACAGCCGACAAAACATTTTCGCCAATTTAAAAATTACCCCTGTGGCTTCCCCTCCACTAACATCTTTGAGGGCCGTGATTTGACGGCTGGGAACCACATTTCACGCACATAAATATATCGCTTACAGAGATCTACTTCGGCAGAGTTCCACACCCAGTAATGGGTAAATGACGTAATATATTTATTTATTTATTTATATTAAATATACATAGAGACAAACTATTAGAAAATAAGAAAGGTAAAACTGCTAAATCGGAATTTATTGAAGAAGTGGTGTCAATTTATGGAAGAGATATTCGAAGATTGTCCTTCCTTTTCAATTCAAACCCGTGACGATAAAGAATAATAATTTATTTCACAAAATATTTTTTTGTCTATTTGTTAGGTGTATTTGTATTTATGTTATTTAAATAAAAAAAAATATTTTGGAAATTCATGTATAACTAAGATTTTTTGTAACATCCTCCATCCTGAAAAAATGCCTGTGGACGCCCATGAAAATTGCCTTGATTATGTAATATAATTTAAATTAATTAATACAGATGATAACAAAGTGTATAAAAGCTTTTCAAAACCTTTCTGTCTTTTCCAGAAAATATTAACGGCTAAGGATACGGGTTCATGTATAAAAAACAAATGTTAAACTTTACATTAAAGATAAATTTCAAAGCCATCGCACTCTCAGTTAATTTTGTTTTGAAATGCAAATATTTTAAACAACATTTTGCATATGATGTGTAGCAAATGGCATTACTCATAAAATAAAAATTGATTCTTTGTGAAATACAGATAAAAGTCTGATAAAAAGTTTTAGGGTTTCTGATCTATCACGACGGAATCTCGGAGCACAATTGGTCAAATTATACGAGGAATCCCTTAGTATTGTTAGATGACGGCTCGACTCTTCACTGCCTGTTCAAGGATCGTCCGACAAATTGTCAGCTTCATCAGATTTTCAGATTCATTTCTAGCGGGACAACATTAACTTTAAACGCCATCATTTCCTTGTTACATTTTTTCCAAAGACTTTATTCTCACTGTCACAGTACAGTATACTGCAGAGAGATCAGAAGTGTAAGATAACGTACGAGTGATTTTAAGAACACGAGTACAGTTATCACACTATCGAGCGAGTTATGTACACCATTTTTCAGACGACCACAAAATATTTCTAAAAAATGTTGACAGCTGATGCGTTTTTAAAGATAAGCGTTGACGTTTGACGTTAGGTGTGGTGATATCAACTGTACTAACCGTAATGACAAAATATTAAATAATGCTAAAATATTAGTAAATAAGTAATTATTAATTTAAAAAAATAAGATTTATCTATGCAAATGTGTTGAAAAATGTGCCAAAATTTCGATTTAAATAATAATACAAATTCTTTTTATTTATTTTATTATTTTCTTTCATCGTAACGCCATCTGTTGTCAATCAGCGGAACTTCACCTAATATATTAGAAGTATACTTTATACTAACATATCAGTGTATGTTATTTTCAACTTTCCGTAATAGTTTATAATGTTGTTATGGTTACTTTCATAAGTGGTCGTCGGAAAAAATTGTTTTACAGCATAAACACTTCCTAATAAAGTTTAGATGTTAGCTTAATATAAATTTTTATTCAAAAATTTAAATTTAAATAATAATTCAAATTCTTTTCATTTATTTTATTATTTTCTCTCATCGTAACGCCATCTGTTGTCAATCAGTGGAACTTCAACTGATATCTTAGAAGTGCGCGTTATTAGCTGTATTCCATTTATCACTTGGTTCACTTAAATCATTTCAGATAAATTCGACACATGACTAAATAAACTAAATTAAGCAAACTAATACACTTATTTTGATGAATTACTTCAAAGTAGATTAGAATCTGTAATTCTAGTACAGAAAATAATGTCAGCGATGTGATCCAGCGAAATAAATAAGTGATCTGGTTCAGTAAATGTAAGTAACTTCTAATCCAACTGGCAAATAGAATACGCCTATTATAACATAGCAGTGTATAAATTTAAAGTTTATGACAGAAAAATTCGGGAGACGCCCGGACTCGAACCGAGGACCTTCAGCTTGCCGGGCTGATGCTTTAACCACTAAGCCACGGCTCCCCTGAACGAATAGGCGTCAACCGAATTTATCTGTCATAGTGTCTAACACAGCATCGATCCCAAGACTCCTATGTCTCACAGGAATTGACAACAGGTTTCGTCTGTAGCGACACAAATTTGGTTGACGCATATTCGTTCAGGGGAGCCGTGGCTTAGTGGTTAAAGCATCAGCCCGGCAAGCTGAAGGTCCTCGGTTCGAGTCCGGGCGTCTCCCGAATTTTTCTGTCATAAACTTTAAATTTAACAAACTTCAAAGTCATCCATATGACTTAAATTCTTTAAATTTACTTTGTGGTATGATTTCCTTAAAAAATCAGATTGTGTCGCTACAGACGAAACCTGTTGTCAATTCCTGTGAGACATAGGAGTCTTGGGATCGATGCTGTGTTAGACACTATGACAGATAAATTCGGTTGACGCCTATTTGTTCAGGGGAGCCGTGGCTTAGTGGTTAGCATCAGCCCGGCAAGCTGAAGGTCCTCGGTTCGAGTCCGGGCGTCTCCCGAATTTTTCTGTCATAAACTTTAAATTTAACAAACTTCAAAGTCATCCATATGACTTAAATTCTTTAAATTTACTTTGTGGTATGATTTCCTTAAAAAATCAGATTGTGTCGCTACAGACGAAACCTGTTGTCAATTCCTGTGAGACATAGGAGTCTTGGGATCGATGCTGTGTTAGACACTATGACAGATAAATTCGGTTGACGCCTATTCGTTCAGGGGAGCCGTGGCTTAGTGGTTAGCATCAGCCCGGCAAGCTGAAGGTCCTCGGTTCGAGTCCGGGCGTCTCCCGAATTATTCTGTCATAAACTTAAAATTTAACAAACTTCAAAGTCATCCATATGACTTAAATTCTTTAAATATAGCAGTGTATGTTAGCTGTATTCCATTTGCCAATTGGTTCACTTAATCAGTTCAGATAAATTAGACAACATGACTTATTGAACTGAATTAAACAAACTGATGCACTTATTTGAGTGAATTACTTCAAAGTAAATTAGAATTTGCAATTCTAATACTAGAAATAAAGGCAGCGAAGTAATCCAGCGAAATAAATAAGTGATCTGGTTCAGTAAATGTTAGTTAGATCTGATCCAAGTGGCAAGTGGAATACGCCTGTTATGTTCAAGTTTCCATAGTAATTTATGCTGTTGTCTGAAATAGTGATTTAATAACAGTGAAGAATTAATTCCACTAGTCGAAAACAATAAAAATAGCTTGCATTTCATTCGTTCATTATCAAATAAATACGTGGTAAATTCTCACAATTATTTTTGTCATTTATTTGGTTGACATTTGTCAAAAATTATCTAGTAACCATATATTGTAGTAATTATAATATAACGATTACATTTTTTGCAATTAAAATTTTCTCTCTAGAATCTTGTACACCATTGTTGCTAATATACAAGCAAGATAAAATATAATTACCACCAGCTTATTATGATTAAAACAGCGAAGAAAATAGTGCAGCTAGTTAAAATAATAACTAACTCACCTCGCTAAATCTTCATTTCTGCAGCTTCTACCTAACGACATAGTCACGTAACAATTCAGATATATGCAGGAGTATTTCGTATTCTCACCGCCAGGTAACCGACACAACAGATACTTTATAGAGCAGGAAGTCAGAGAGAGAGAGAGAAAGTTGCTCCTTTGTAGTGCTCTCCTCCTTCTCTCCATGTGACCTCTGTGCCTCTCCTGACCTCTGAACCCGACGAGCGTCTTGCAGGAGTAATGAATAACATTGACTTTACCTGCAGTCTGGTAAATTGTTTATCTTCTATGAGAAAATAGCAAGCAGTCTGATAATTGGTATAAGATGCAGGTGCAAGCTTGAGTTCTGTAGTTACCTAATAGGTCAGTCTTAGTTTAAAGAGAATTATTTGTATTATTTATTGGGGTGGCTAGCTCAGTGGTATGAAGTCGGCCTGTGGATCCTGAGAACCCTGGTACCCTAGATTCGATTCCCACAGGCAACAAACAATTTTTATAATTTTAAAAACTACCCCTGTGGCTCCTCCACCACTAACATCTTTGGATGCCGTGATTTGACGACTGATAACCGCACTTCAAGCGCAAAATATATCACTTACCGAGATCTGCTTCGGTAGAGTGCCACACCCAGTAATGGATAGAAGGCGTGATGATATATTTATATTTATTTATTTAATTTTAAGATATCCATGTAATCTTTCATCTTCAATTTCACCAACATTCATCTGTTTTACCAATCTTTCAATCGACATACGTAACAAATAAATATATAAATAAATAACACCAAGGGTTCGTTTATTAGTGCCGAAAATTTATTTATTAAAATGTTACTTATCATTTCTTTGTAATTGTGTATGTATTTTTGTATCTATAAAATCAGTAAGATTGTAAGATTCCTGTAATACGTATATAGATTTATTTATGGGGTGGCTAGCTCAGTGGTATGAAGCCGGCCTGTGGATCCTGAGAACTCTGGTTCGATTCCCACAGGCGCAAACAATTTTCATAATTTTAAAAACTACCCCTGTGGCTCCTCCACCACTAACATCTTTGAAGGCCGTGATTTGATGACTGGTAACCGCACTTCACGCGCAAAATATATCACTTACCGAGATCTGCTTCGGCAGAGTGCCACACCCAGTAATGGGTAGAAGGCGTGATGATAATTTTTTTTTTATTTTATTATATTTAATAGTCGTTTCGATTAATCTGAAAGTGCTACACATATTTATTTAAATAAATAAAAAATAAATATATCATCACGCCTTTTACTCATTATTAGGTGTGGCACCCTGCCTAGCAGATCTCGGTTAGAGATATATCTATGCACACGAAGTGCGGTTACCAGTCGTTAAATCAGGGCCTCCAAAGATGTTAGTGGTAGTGAGCCACAGGGGTAATTTTATTGTGGTGAAAATGTGTCGACTGTGGGAATCGAATCAGGGTTCCTATGATCCACAGGCCGACTCAATATCACTAAGCCACCTGCCCCATATGTGGGGTATATTTATTTAGTTCTAGAATTAATATATTAGTCCATATGGCTTCTCCTCCACTATCATCTTTGGGGGCGATTTGACGTTATAAAATAATTATTGTTCTACCAAAATTTATCTAATATTTAAATACTGCTAGTTTTTATAAAAAAATCTAATTGTAAGAATAGATATTCAGTAAAATAATATTCGCGAGCTGTTACGTGAATCATTGGTTCATGTGCAGGTGAAATTGCATTTCATCGCTCGTGCTTTTCAACGTGATTTTCCTAGAAAGAGAACTGCAATTTTAATGTTTTCGGGCCAATGCGCTTAACATTACATTTGCTATTTTCTCTCTTTAGTTTATTTGTATTCTATCGCAGATTATGTGTTAAGTGTGGTCTTGATAAATGATGATATGGAAAGAATATAGCAGACAGACTAGAATTATCTTTATTGAATGTCTGAAACCGTCTGATGTAATGTAAACACACCAGATTTTAAATTGTTCCGCGGAGAAAAATAGTTTCTAGTTTCTTTGACAATCTCTGAAATAGAAAATACTGTACTAACCGTAATGTCAAAATATTAGCTAACGCAAAATATTAGTAAATAAGTAATTATTAATTTAAAAAAATTAGATTTCTTTGTGCAAATGTGTTGAAAAATCTTTCAAAACTTCGATGCAAATAATAATACAAATTATTTTCATTTATTTTATTATTTTCTTTCATCGTAACGCCATATGTTGTCAATCAGTGGAACTTCACCTGATATGTTAGAAGTGTGCGTTATACTAACATATCACTGTATGTTATTTTCAACTTTTCCTAGTAATTTATGATGTTACTTTCATTCGTGGTCGTCTGAAAACTTGTTAACCAAAGTGTAAGGATAGGTCTAATAATGCCATGTGAAATTTGGTAATACTTTTGACGTACAAAAAACTGATTTCTGATTATCTTGGACAGCCTGTATATCGAGATTAGCAAATGTCTTACTGCTATATCTATTATTACAAGATCTAAGTAAGATAAAAGTTGATTTGAAGTACATCTAAATCAGATTTTGACAGTTTTTGATTGATTCTCTGCACAACATGAACGTAATCCCAATTATAGTAACTTATAATGGCATCCAATTCACTTAGTCTCAAACTTACTTCTTTTTTCTATAAGTTGA
Source organism: Pterostichus madidus (assembly GCA_911728475.2). Classification (NCBI taxonomy): domain Eukaryota; kingdom Metazoa; phylum Arthropoda; class Insecta; order Coleoptera; family Carabidae; genus Pterostichus; species Pterostichus madidus. The sequence continues at coordinate 39,154,452 of OU452306.1, read as the reverse complement.
AGTTAGCGAGATTTGAAATCATGTCTTCTTGCTTGAGATGAAAGTTTTATCTCGTTATTTTAGTGCTTATTAAAAACTAAATAATGTAAAGGTACAATAAACTTCGCGCGAATCGATCTTAGCAAAGTGTAAAATAAAAGTTGTTATTTTATGATTTTATTTTTGGTTTGAAATTCTTGCAGTTTGAAAGTGTGTTTTCAGTTCAATGACGTTGAGCAATCCGCTGAAGAGTTATGATGAATTTTCTTATATAATGTTTTGAAGATTTGTTTTTAATCTTTTCTTAAAGTCAGACAAAGCTATCTCACGCCAAAGTTGCTCTTTTTCTGCTGTTTTTCATGGATGTTTTGTTTCTGGCGGCATGGCAGCAAGTTGGTAGTGTTTCCACGCAACTGAACGTAATCAAACAAACGTCGGCATCCTCTGGAGCCTCGAAACGCCGTGGCGGCCGCGCTGGAAATAATAAAAAAGCCACCGCGGCGCTAAACCCCGGAAAACAGGATCGCAGTTTATTTAAATCTCGACGATATGAAACGTTTTACATTGCGGGTAATCCACGTAATTGGAGTTGAATTTATAAGCGCCAAAATACCCTAAGGCCTTTTTTATTCGGCTTTCTAATTTTAATCGCGTTCTCAAAAATTTTACGGCCTTGCCAAGATGGTTAACCGTTTTACAAGATTGGAATTTATTGGTCTTCTCGACAACACAAGCTGCAAAACGTAATCTGTGATATTAATTTTTACTACACATTTACTTACAAAACCTTTCCATAAAATATAACTTTCACCAAATTAGTTTTTCTTTTCTACTTTCCCAGCCTAATTATAGGGGGCGAACGTGATAAATCTACACATTTAAATTTAAAATGTATACAGGGGTTACGCGGCAATCAAATCAAAATATTTTACCATTGCGACTGCGGACCTGAGCGTCGGTGCGTTGTCCACAATGCTGCATCCATCTGGCAGATAGCTTTCTCATATCCAAAAATTTATGCAAAATTCCGTACCCGTTCGGTTGAGATACTCAAAGCCTCAGAAATCTCGTGCACTTTAACTCACCGATCGTCCAATATCATACCATGGATTTTATCAATAATTTCTGGCGTTGTAAACTCAATTGGAAGACCAGAACGTTCGGCGTCCTTTGTGATCATACTACCACAACTAAAATCAGTAAACCACTTGTGAATCGTTCCAATCAATGGTGAGGAGTCCCCATAATGTTTAACAAGCGATGCTTTGGTTTGCGTAATGTTTTTTCTACGCAAGAAATAATGTTTAATCAAGACGCGAAATTCACTTTTTTCCATGTTTTAAAAAATCTTCAAGGTTGCTTGCTTTCGATGGGTGTCAAAACAGAACTGAATGACATATCAGTCTGAAAATTTTAATGCGTTCTAGTTAAAGATGGTACATCACAAATGTCGCATAAGATTTGCGATTGTGGCGGTATCTGTTTTATATTTCAGGGACCTTTCACTCTGTCCTCGTATTTTATTATATATTATTTTGTAATTTTACTAGTATCTGAAGATGATCATATAGTAGGTAAAACCTTTAGTAAGTTACTAATTGAACAAGACAAAAAATATTCCTTTCTAATTTTCGTACTTAAAGAGTTGTTTTGTGAATTCAGCTGTTCCTCTGTTCCCGCAATCGTCGTAATGGAAACCGCGGGCGCCATTTTGTAACCCCCTGATTTACATTTACGATCTCCCGTCAGATCAGTTAGAAATAAGCTCGGCAGACAATTTGCCATTAGATGCAAAGTAGTTCGACTGTTTTCCAAGCTTAGCTTACATCTAATACGGAGTATCTAAATCTACTTACCCTAACTCTCCTACAACAACTTTCCTTAAAGAACAAAAGTATTTTCAGCCCGGCAATAAACACAAATTTATATCATCCCTTAATTCTTTTGACTTTAGCAGTTCCATTCTCTTCGAGCATCTGTGGAATTCTCCCTTTTCGTAAGATGGAAAAACGGTATCAATACCAGCTGTTATGAAATTTATTCATAATTCAGTTACGTCTTTTACCAATTTTTGTGGTGATGCTTTTACACTTTATCTTTTAAGAAGAAATTATTGTATTTCCTGTCAATAACTTTCTTCGTTTCACTTTCAACAGTAAGACGTTGCGTCAAAATTGAGGTAAAACTAACAAAGCTAAAAATTACCCCTGTGGCTCTCCCTACACTAACAGCTTTGTGGCTTACCGAAATCTGCTACGGCAGATAATACTCTACCTCTGACCAATCACAGGTCAGCATTTTTACGTAACCAAGCAGATAGTCATCTGATATTCTAAAGCGTATTCCATTTGCCATTTGGATCAGATCTAAATTACATTTACTGAACCAGATCACTTATTAATTTCCCTGGATTACTTCGCTGACTTTATTTCCAGTACTAGAATTACAGATTCTAATTTACTTTAAAGTAATTCATCGCAATAAATGCATCAGTTTGCTTAATTAAATTTATTTATTCATATGTCGAATTTATCTGAACTGATTTAAGTGAATCAAGTGGCTCTAGTAACCGATTATCAATATTATCAATTGTTATCTGTCAGATTTGAACAATTACTTGTTTAAGCTTGGTGTTACCTAAAATGGTTCGCAAAATTATACAATTAGAAAAATTCATAAATATCTATGGAAATCGTTATAAGATTTTAATTAACCAATGTTATCCAAATTGCAGATTAGTGCCAAAGTTAAAACAAGAGATGTCAAAGTTAAACAAAAGATGCCGAAATTCTATCATAACATCTGATTGGTTGATTGTAATAACTTTTAATATAAATCTTCAAATTCGGATGCGATACTTCTTACTTTATTTCAACTGTGATACTTCTTACCTTATTTATTTATAAATCCAGCTTTATACCCGAAATGTATAGCAAAAGTTAAATTATACTAATAAGAAAGATTTAAATTAAAATATAATTTTGAACGACTAATCCGGTAAATATCAATTAACAAAATATTATATGCTACAATTTAGTAAAAAAAATATAATTTTCCCATCACTGGTTGTAACACTCTGCCGTCATCTTTGTTGATGTACAAGATCTGGAAAATCACAAAAAAGAAAAAAAATAGAATACTGAATGCTAAATTTGACCAAAAGAGACGCTTTTTCCAATAATAATTTAAGCAATATTTATTTTGTGGGAAATGTATAAGTACACAAACTCACAAACTATTGTATAATTATTGTATGTACGATACTCCCGTCCTTTCTTAATTTTTTGTTTCATTTTCAGTTATTGTATTGCGTGGACTTTTCTTTCATATACAAGAGCAGGCTATCGCATCCATCTTTTAAAATTTTTGTAGATTCGTTGTTAGAATCGTTATTAGATTGTTAGGAGTAAGCGTGAGTAATTTGAGATGTTTTTCGCATATGTTATGTACGTCGAAGAAAGAAGATGAATGAAAAGTGTATATGACTGATTGGATAGATGTGATTGAAGGTTTGTTGTGTAATGAATGATTTTGAGTGTGATAAATAATGAATTTATATGATCTACGAATATGGTTAAAGTGTGTTTGACGATGACTGATTATTTGATGAATATTTTATGTGTGATTTTAGAGTTCGTATATACTACCCCATTTTATGAGTTATATCGTGATTATATGTATGTATGCATTTATGTATGTTTTCCTTTATTGCCACATTCGAACACCTGATATTTTTATATGAGAGGACTTTGTTAATGTCGAACCAATCACTTAAATCGATGTATAATAATGTAGGCAACGACCCTGCTGGAAAAGGTCTCTGTAATCTAATCTACTTATATCCGTGGCTATGACGTTTGTAAGAAATTTGTTTCAACAACGCAACTGTTTTTCAAAATGGAGTGTTCTCTAACTAGTACTATTTTTCGAAGCATTGAAGCTGAACAAAACAAAATTTGCGATTATACCGTGTAAAAATTCAAGTGCTCTCGATCTTGATACAGCCTTTTTCTTATTAATGTTCTCGAGTTCATGGCTGCCTTGTTTTTCGTCACATAAATTCCCATTCGCACGTAAATATTTCGGTGACGTACACGTTTAAATGAGGTCACGTGGTTATCTAGCTTCGCGCGGTCCAATTCCTTATTCCTGCGCTAAATCATTTTCACGCCGGCAGGATATCTTACCGTGAAAGATCCACTGCACTGCAATATATTTAATCTAGATATGAATGAAGTAATAAATGTAGTTAAAACTGTCTTTCTTTTATTATTAAAAGATGGGGACACTATTTCATTTTACCTGACTTTATTAAGATTTATAACGAGATACGAAGATACGGGATTTTCAAATACGAGTGTATCTTATATTCTTTTTACTTTAAAGTGCTTTGCAGTCCTGGAAACTTTAAAGTAGAAATATTACTTGTAGTTTCTTTTAAAATCTTGGAATATATCGGCAGATTAATGATGATGTATTACACTTCTTTACGATATCTCTAATCTTAGGATGAGGATATACTATTATTTATTCCAGAATTATACATTTTTATTTGATTCTTCAATTTAATATCACATAGATCATTTTTGTGACAACTAAAAAATAAAATCAAATGCTACCACAATACAATATTATTCTTCAATTTTTTTAGTCCAACAACTGTATATTTTTACTAAGTACTATCGAGTTTCCATTGGATCATTAATAGACAATATTATACATAATATATAGCTATATATTGATTATAACAATATCGAAACATATTGGTAAATTTGTCATTTATTTCTTACTAGTTAATTGCAGCCTGAGAAATTTAGCGCCGTTCAGTACAACTTCATATCACGTTAAGTTTTTTGAGATACAATCTTTGAAAAGTACAAAATCTGGGAATTGGAGAAAAATTTAACTATTCAAAAGGCTATATCTTAAAAACTAAACAAGATATGAAAATGCACTCAACGGCATTGAATTCCTCGTGTCCGAATTGACTTATGAGGAAACTGTTAGCGATTTTAATTTTTTGAAAATTTCTTAAGGGATACCCCTTGGATTTTTTTCGATTTTAGGCTATTTTCAGACTGATTGTTCTAAAATTCTTCCTCGTACGAATATTGCAACGAAAATTTACAAACATATGTATTTTGACCTGCTAAATCCTCAAGTATATATGTCTTATAGTTTTTGAGATATTACTGCACGATGAGAAAATTTTTGTAAAAACTTTTTGAAAAATGAAAAATGCTGAAAATTTGTTTACAAGTCAACTGAAGCACGAGAAATTCAATGCCGTTGAGCACATTTTCATATCTTGTTTAGTTTTTGAGATATAGCCTCGGAAATGTCGAAAATATGATAATCTAATTTTTTTGGAAAATTGAACTTTTCTGGAGGTTATATTTTAAAAACTAGATACAAAAATTCGCTCAACGGCATTGAATTCCTCGTGTTTGAATTGACTTATGAGCAAATTTTTAGCGATTTTTATTTTTTTGAATTTTTAAATATTCAAATCATCCTTGTGGTGCCCCCTCCATAAACATATTTGGGGGTCATTATTTGACGGCTATTTTCTGCTCTTCACTTGTTAAAATATATCACTTACCAAGATCTGCCACACGTAGAATGGGTAAAAACGTAATGATATATTTATTAATTTAATTTTTTCTTTCAGTTTCTTATTTATAATAAATATATTATCTTATATTCCGCACTAACTAAATAAGAATCTTTGATTTACAATGTTTTTCATATTTTATATTCCAGTAATTTTTCTATTTCATAAACGTATTCTGGAAATAATTTTTATGTACGTTGAATGCAAAACGTAAAGAAGCAGGAAAATTTATTTAATGCGCGTGCTATTTTCGTCGAAATAGTTTTTATATTTTATACGCAACGAAGTTTTTCTTTGTTCTTTTTATTTCAAATTTGCAGGTGCTGCAGATTTGAATTTCAAATTAGTGTCTGTTACCCGGAAATAAAATTAACACAACTAGTTTTGTTAAAATGCAAATAGTTTTCTAACGTAACATTATCTTCTTGTTATTTCCACTACCTTCTGTTATTTTGGAAATGAATAATTACAATTCATGTTAGTGTTAGTTAGTGTTAGTTCAACTTAGTGGATAGAGTTATTAATGGTTGCATTTTAGTTAAAAAAAAAATGAAACATACATATTGTATAAACGCAATCTTAGGCGTATCTCATACGCCATTTGATTCAGTTCTTAGTAAACCAGATCACTTATTTATTTTATCTTATATAGCTGTTTTCGAGGTACATTATGCAATCGTTTTCAGTAACTAAAATTAGCAATTATTCACATATGACTAAAATGATTAAATCCATGACAACCACAAGCAATTTATACTATTACAACAGCTTCATGCCAGTGACTTATTTAACAGCATCTCCATTCAATTTAGTTTGTAACTTTTTAATCTTTATTGTGGGAAAAACAGCTGCTGCAATATAAAACATTGTATATTATACGTGATTGAAATGCCATTATATGCTCGTGAGTATTATCAGTCATCTCACTAGCTTAAGAGTCGTATTTACAGGCGGCATTTGACTTCAAAAAGTGTTTCAGCACTTACGCTTTTTCTCAGAATCTATAAAACATATTGACTTCATTCAAAAACTATGGTCAAGTTCAAGAATAGATCTAAGATCGTACTGTGTTAGATTTTTGTAGCTATGAAGATTTTAGTCACGGCGTGAAGTTATCAACTGACATATTAAGCACGGAGTGAAGTTTGCTTCCTACATCTGTCATTGTAACTTAATATTACTTTTAAAATAATTAATAAAACTTTATATCTTCTTGTTTAAATTTACGATCACAGGAAAAGTATAGTATATAAGTGGCTTTATAAACTCTTTAGATACACGTTTTTTATACACTCATAATTGAAAAGACGTTTATAAAATTCGTTACAGAACATACTAATCTGTACAAAATACTCCTGGCTAAATATGCTTTTACTTGTAAATATAAAAAAAAAACAAAAACGGAATGAGATAAACAGAACATAGCAAGTGAAGAACAAGACACAAAAATAAAACTAGAATAAGCTGTACCGAGATAACAGTTACTCTAACTCTTGTTGAATTTTTAATTCAACTGTCCGCAAGGTAATTCAACAATAAAATAACAATTACGGGACGCAGGCGGATCTAGAAAGCGGCGAGGAGATTTCAGGGGTTAGGGTGTATAAAGGTGGCGCTGGTCGCGTGCAGCCATCACAAAACAACTGTCGAGGGACGCGCAATGGCCAGGAACTTGTAGGAAACTTGAATTTCTTTTGTCCGCGACCTGACAAAGAGTCGTGGCTCGCGCGACGAAAGACGCGTCCCAAGATGCTGCAGTCGTCGCCCACGCTAAATGGGACGTCAGTGCAGGGACGGATTCACCCTACTTTTTATTTTATCGATGGAATCGTACGGTTTATTTGATATTACTTCAATATTTGATCTCGTTCAAAAAGATAGAAATTATTCCAATTATTTATTTAGCAAAAACTTGATGAAATAAATAGTTTATAGACCAATTTTTGATCATTAATATATAAATATAATGTATAGAACGATTTTCAAGTAAAACAAAAATAGGTTATGTATCACAATTTTTTTTTCATTCCTGCTGAGGTATTAGACAAGCTATATCTTTAAAACTATTAAAGATATTTTAATTATGTTTACACCATTATATTTGTCGTAATTTACTTGTACTAACAAAATATAATTGAGGAAAAATATTGGAGCCAAACGGCAATAAACCAGTAATAAAAAAATTCCTGCTGGAAGCTATATCTCCTAAACCATAACAGATATTCAAAATTTGTTTGAAATGTTAAAGTCATTGTTATTAACACTATATTTTAGTAAAGTATCACTACATTTCCTTTATTAATTTTACTATTTGATAAGGTAGTAAAAAATTATATGCGCTGCGTGTATCTTGAGAAGAAAATGTCATTCTTCCCTTGATATACAAATAAATATTTTGGTTTGAAATTGAATTTTCACTTATAATATAACTAGTACATTGAATATTACAGATATTTTTATGAGCTCACGAGCAATAAAAGCCCAAATTAATAGCGAGAAAATATTTTCTGGGAATATTCAATACTTATATTTGGTAAGAAACCAAAACTTTTACAAAATTGATATTTTGACATGCTTATAATAATATACTTAGTTCATTATTACTAGGTAAATAATAATAATAATAAAAAAATAATAAAGAAAAACTGTAAATTTGTATACGGAATATTATCACTTATTAATTCAGTCATTTCCATGACAACATTGTCAAATAATGAAACCCAATTAGTTGTTTAGAGTCATGGGACAATATTCATTATTATCATTATTTTTAAATTGCGTCAAGCTTATTTTAAATCGGATTAAAATAGAAATTAGGAAGTTTAATAATAACTTAAAGTAAAATAGTAGTAATAGCAATGTGTGATATATTTTTTAACAGTTGATACATGAGCAGAAATAAAAAGATGACTGTAACATTGATAGCAAGTAATTCATAACTAACAATAAATGAGTAAAATGTAAAATGTACCAGAACCTTCAATTAAATAACAGCCTTATTATTAAACTATCAAAATACATTTTTATCATATAAGTGATCGTAACTTTAAGTACGCGTACGCTGAATATAGTTGAATATTTCTTGACGTAATACAATAATAAGTAACTATTCAATTACCCAGTAATAGCTGGCATCTTATAGTCAATTACCCTATCCTATAATCTAGTAATAATTGCCCTAGAATCCCGGGTCACAATCGCAGTAAATACGCCCCTGGCGCCGCTATCCCAAACAGTCCTAGCGGGACCGCTACCGAGATTATAGGGAACCTGGGACCGTATAACTGCACGGCAGTCAACTCCAACATCCCGGACCAACTCTGGGTCAAACACACAGACTACAAGAATAAACGCACTGGAAGTAAATTGATAAAATCAATATAAGAAAGACGAGTTTTTAACGCTTCGGTGAATTCGCGAACTGCGGTGGTGAGGGTGGAATGATGTCGGCAACTGAAGCGATGAAAGCCGACATCTGAAATGGGGAGAGTCGGTAAACAAGGTGAATTAGTAACTGATGAGAAAACAAATTGATAGGTTTTTTTTTACCGTTTTATATTTTAATTGAGGTGTTATAAATATATAAATATATCATCACGCCTTTTTACCCATTACTGGGTGTGGTACTCTGCCGAAGCAGATCTCGGTAAGTGATATATTTACGCGCGTGAAGTGCGGTTACCACCCGTAAAATCACGGCCCTCAAAGATGTTAGTGGTGGAGGAGCCACAGGGGTAATTTTAAATTGGAGAAAATGTTTTGTCGGCTTTGGGGATCGAACCAGAATTCTTAGGATCCAAAGGCCGACTCGGATACCACTGAGCCATTACCCCATATAAATATTGAATATGTCAGAAAATCGTAGCCCAGTAGATAAAATCGAGGTAAAGTCTATATGAAATCTTTATGATTTCAGATGATTTCTATATTTTTTGTCCTACAATCATTTTATACACAACCAGGCCAAAAAGCATGTGTTTCAGCTTAAACACTTCGTTTTGGCCTATGGACCAAAAAGAAATCATTCCTATGGATACATAAATAAAATAACAATTTTTGTGTATTGTAAATACTTGATTCAGCAAAATTTCATTTTGACATATAACCTATGTACATATTTTAATCTTTTGAACATATGATTAAATGTTATTTTGTTGTGCATAAAATATTGTATGTACCACGGGCGAAATTTTCGTTTCTGGCCGGTAGCGTGATTATTAGCAGCGCAAAGCATACCTGTTTCCACCCTTGGTATATAAATAACTACTCGTATTATGCATAACCGGGCCGAAATTCATATATTTTAGCCCTAAAAAGCGGACTTAAACATTTGTTCTTGGCCCTAGAGCCAAAAAATACAATTCCTATGGATATATAAATAAAATAACAATTTTTGTTTATTGTGAATACTTTATTTCACAAACTGTCATTTTGACATATAACTTATGTACATATTTTAATCTTTTAAACATATAATTAAATGTTATTTTGTAAATAAATAAAAAATTGTATATACCACGACATTACGCCTCGTGCTAATAATCATGTCGCGAGTCAGAGACGTCTGTTTTCACCCTTGATACATAAATAACGATTAATTGTTCAAGTCCAAAATTTTTGTCAGTGCGACCCAAAAAGAAATGTACATCAATACAGTACTAGAATCTGAGACATTTTAAATTAAATGAAAGCTACATTTATTTAAAAAATAATCCTCTTCTATGAAAAGAGTTGACTTTATGAAAGCATTTTATTAGCTATAAAATCTCGTCTCTAGTAGCATGGTAATAAAAGAGAAAAAATATCTTTTAAAACAGCTCGTCTAGTTTTAGTCTAACGATGACATCACGTGAGTTATTGAAAGATTAACGCAGTAAGCGGGATTTTTTTGTTCATTATCAAAGAGCGTTACTGGAATATCCTCTTTTAATTTTAATTACGGAACGATAGCTGCATACAAAATTTCTATTTAGAATTCACATAACAATTCTTGCATGCGTCTCCATTAATGGATTAGTTAGATAGGAATTATATTAATTTTGTAATTTTTATTATAATTTCAATTATTTTTTCTATAACGCAATTACAAAGTGAATTTTGTGCAACTGATTTTGTCAAAATGATTGCTACAAAATTCAATTTTACACAACTGTTTTTGGGGATATTTGTTGAGAAGTTATTAAGTTGTCTAGTGGCAAAAAGTCAAATAAATCTATTACTTTAGCTGTCATAGCTCAGCTCATTTAAAATTATTGCAATTATTTTTGTGTAGAATAAAATAATTACACTAACTGCAAAACAGTTCTTGAATAAAAATTGGAGGTATTTTGTTATATAATATAAAAAATAAAATAAATAAATATATCATCATTCCTTTTACCTATTACTGGGTGTGGCAGTCTGCTTTAGTAGATATCGGTAAGTGATATATTTATGCGCATGAAGTCCGGTTACCAGTCGTCAAATCACGGCCTCCAAAAATATTAGTAGAGGGGAAGACAACGGGATAATTTTAATGTGGTTAAAATTGTTTGTCCGCTATGGGAATCAAACCAAATTTCTCAATTCCACAGGCCGACGCAATATCACACCTACCCCATAACAGCCACCAAAGATGTAAGTGGTGGAGGAGCCACAGGGGTAGTTTTTGAAATTATGAAAATTGTTTGTCGCCTCAGTGGTATCAAGTCGGCCTGTGGATCCTAAGAACCCTGGTTAAAATTGTCCCCACCACTAACATTTTACGAGGCCGTGGTTTTGACGACTGGTAACCGCACTTCACGCGCGTAAATATATCTCTTACCGAGATCTGCTTCGGCACAGTGCCACACTCAGTAATGGGTAAAGGGCGTGATGATATATTTATTTATTTGTTTGCCGCCTGTGGGAATCGATCCAGGGTTATCAGGATCCACAGGCCGACTTCATACCACTGAGCTAGCCACCCCATAACATAACCTAGATAATTATGTATTTGAACTCTAACCTAACTAAATAAATGTCAAAATTAATTAAATTTCAATCATCTTTTGAATTTGTTAGCATTACCATCTTGAAATTTTATTATTACTATTTGAATAAAAAATTTGAAATAGAAGTAAATGAATGTGATATAGAAAAAATGGTATGAAAATCTCATGTTACATGGACCAATTGTAATATTCGTACTTTGTGTAACTCGCCTGCGGCTCTTTACATAATCTATACTCGTATTACAATAAGGGTCATTGTAGCATTTGTTTTTTAATCTACTATTTTTTCACCCACTCGAATATAACACTATTATATCATTATTTTATGTTCAAAAACTACGCAATTTCGAGATTGTTATAGATTACCATGATAACTGCAGAAATGTACCAAAAAGATCAACGTCCAAAACCAGATGACGTATTCAATAATACCATAAAAGCTACGACCAACTGTGAAACAAAAAAACAATATAAAATTAATATCTGGATTGTAAAACCTGCGTAAATATTGTTCCATTTCTCCCTATATTCGAAGTACGTAATCGAAGGGCTTTTATGATGCTGTGTCCATCCACAGCCGCCATGATTTCCCGTTTATGCTTCTGTAGTAACATAAAATACCGCACCGATTGTTTTTACGACTTTTTGACCTCGTAACAGTAAACATTCAACCTTTTATTTACCTTTAAGTTCCCCAGATTCCGAAGGTCATTTGGGATCTACAATAAAGGCGAACGTGACAAACATGATATGAAATCAATATGACCTCTCTCGCACATTCAGGACTGTTTATTTATTACGTCACATATCTGTCCCGGGTATTATTACAAATATTTTTGCTCTTGAACATACAAGGTAAATCTCATATTGCAGCAAACATGTTTTTGTTGTCTGCATATGCATGATTTAGTTATTATATTACCAGATTTTTTTGCCTTGAATAAATAAGAAAATATGTAAATATATCATCACGCCTTCTACCCATTATTAGGTGTAGCAATCTGCCGTAGCAAATCTCGGTAAGTGATATATTTTGAGCGTGAAGTGTGGTTACCACACGTCAAATCACTGCCCTAAGGATGTTAGTGGAGAAGGAATAACAGGGGTAGTTTCAATGTAGTGAAAATTGTTTGTCGACTCGTGCGTTAAATTCTGCACTTGCACGAAACAAGCCTTTTTTGGGGGTCTAGGAAAGTTCACCGAAAACAATTCACCGAATACAATTCACCGAAAAACTATTCACCGAAGTAGTAATTCACCGAAATACAATTCACCGAAAGACAGTTCACCGAAATATGATTCACCGAAATGCTAATTAATTTTCCTTTACACTTTATCCTGGCTTATGAATGCCAGCAAAATGCAGGCGTATTTAAATTAGAAAATTGATTCTTTTGTCATGTCTCATTTCATTTTTATAAAACTATATGTTTTAGATTAATTGCATAAATTATTTGCTATGCCTCGTAAATACTCATGTATGTTATTCTTGTTATAATTTGAAACTAGATGCTCTGTCCTCATAGCACAGTCTCTGTCATTGGAAACTGTCCCAGCGGAAACAAATTTTAGCCGATTCAATAAAACTATTCAAAATATTCAGAATTTACGGTAAGTATCCTTTTCTAAATGTCTGCATTTTTCTACTCTAAGGAACATTAAAAATACTACAATTTAATTATCATTTCGATGAATATGTTTTTCGATTATTTGTATTTCGGTGAATTGTTTGTTCGGTGAATAGTTACTTTAGTGAATTGTTTTTCGATGAATTGTGTTCGGTGAATTGTTTTCGGTGAACTTTCCGGCACTTGTTATAAAAATAACTATTTTTAAATAGAAGTAAATAACATATTTATTAATTAATAAGTACTAGTTCATTAGGGCATCAAATATACAAATAGGTTCCACCACTATCTCACTTCCGCATGTAGCGATATCGCCCGCAGACATTTTTGTAATCTGGCGCAGGATAATATGAAACTGTAAGTCCCGTTTAGCGTTTAGCGCGGCGACTGGGTGGAAGGATTCAGGATTCCATCCTTAGACAGATTTATGAGGTAGGGCAGTGGTGCCAACTTGACGGCAGCCGGAGCAGTGTGCGCAACATAAAAAAATAGAGTAATAAAATCCCCAGCGCCTGGCCCTGGTTCCAGCGAAGCAAAAATACCGAATGTCGTTTCTTGTATTCAGCGGTTGTCGCATGCGAGACCTAAACAACTTTTTATATTGACTGGATGACGGTGCTTCTCAAAATGTTCCGGATAAGGTCGTTTACTTTTATTTCTATTATTTCCAGTGTTTTGCTTTTTACTGGAAATATATTTTATATGATTTTTTTTATTGCATTTCTGAAATTCTAAACATATTCATGAGGAGGTTATCGACTTTGTTGCTTCCGTATTTTTATACTTTTAAGTATAATAAATAATATTGATAGTTCAGCGCGGTAGCTAATGAATTGTGAGGAATATACGGGTATAAAATAGTGAAATAAAAGTAAAATTGAAAATAAATAAATAAATATATCATCACGCCTTCTACCCATTACTGGGTGTGGCACTCTGCTAAAGCAGATCTCGGTAAGTGATATATTTTGCGCGTGAAGTGCGGTTACCAGTCGTCAAATCACGGCCCCCAAACATGTTAGTGGTGGAGGAGCCACAGGGATAGCTTTTTCAAATTATGAAAATTTGTCGCCTGTGGGAATCGAACCAGGGACCTCAGGATCCACAGGCCGACTTCATACCACTGTGCTAGGCCATCCCATAAATAAAAGTAAAATTGAACCAATATAAATGTAGTATTGACTTTTTTCATTATTTTCATTCTCTTTTCTTTCACGATTGTTAAAATACATAGTTTAAAAATAACTTTTTATACGTTTTTTCGTTAAAAAAGTTGACTTGTTTGTATCAATATACAATAAACAAAAGTACCTTACGATCTCAGGATTCTTTTAATTTAATAAAAAAATAAAATCATCACTTCTTTTACCCGTTACTGTGAACAACACTTTGTCGTAGCAGATCTCGGTTAGAAATATATTTATGTGCATAATATTGTTACGCGGTTATCAGCCGTCAAATCACGGCCCCTAAAGCTATTAGTGAAAAGGAAGCTACTGAGATTGTTTTTTTAAGTAGTGAAAATCAGTTTTCTTGCTGTGGGAATCGAACTTGGGTATAAAATAGTGAAAAAAAAGTAAAATTAAACCAATATAAATGTAGAATTTACTTTTTTCATTGTTTTCATTATTTTTTTTTTCATGATTGTTAAAATACACAGTTTAAAAATGTATAAATTTCTACACGTTTTTTCGTTAAAAAAGTTCACTTTTTGTATCAATATACAATAAACAAAAGTATCTTACGATCTCAGGATTCTTTTAATTTAATAAAAAATAAAATCATCACTCCTTTTACCCATTACTGGGAACAACACTTCGTCGTAACAGATCTCGGTTAGAAATATATTTATGGGCATAATACTGTTATGCGGTTATCAGCCGTCAAATCACGGCCCCTAAAGCTATTAGTGAAAATTGAGCTACTGGGATTGTTGAAGTAGTGCAAATCAGTTTTCCTGCTGTGAGAATTGAACTTGGGTTCTCAAGTACTAGTCCAACGCATTGCTATTGCGCTCTCTATTCCATAAAATAAAATAAATATATCATCACGTCTTCTACCCATTACTGGGTGTGGCACTCTGCCGAAGCAGATCTTGGTAAGTGATATATTTATGCGAATGGGATTGCCGTCAAAAGATGTTAGTGGTGGGAGAGCCACAGGGGTAGTTTTAAATGGTGAAAATTGTTTGTCGCCTGCGGGAATTGAACCAGGGTTCTCAGGATCTGCAGGCTGACTTGATACCACTAAACCAGCAACCCCATAATGATTGTATTTTAAACATTTGAACACAGCAACAGATTCAGAATATTGTTTCCTTTTCTTTTCGACGAAACACTCTTTGAAATAAAATCCTGGATACGCCACTGCATTGCGACATATATTCTCGGGAATGAACGTTTGTATGTATATGTATATGTGGATGCTGTGCATTCATTGCGTTACATTATTGTGTGAATACATTGCTGTACATGAACTGCGCGGAATTTTTGCATGAATTTTAAAAACTTGACAAGAATAACAAAATATTTTTTTTGGAAAAAATATATTTGTGCTTATAAATATATAATATATTTTTGTTTTGTTTGTTGCAGGAGCTGACGAAGCAGTCCTCGACGCTACGGTAGGAATTTTTTATATTGTATAATAAAATTATTACAGATTTTTTTAATTTATTAAATATAGGAATGTTACTTGTGTAGTTGCGCAAAAACAAAATGTCTGAAATATACAGTAAAATATTTTTATTTATTGTTAAAAATAATTGAAATTGTTTCAAACATATTGTAAAACAACAAATGCTAACCTATCTTTATAAGATTGATATTGCGTCAAATCACACACACAAAATTATGAAATGAAGCTAATTGAAAATGCTGCTATCAAGCTTTATTTTCTAGGTTATGACGCAGATATAATAATTAATAGCGTATGATACATTTTTTAAGTGCCTCTAATGCCCGTTTTACACTGAGTAAGCGCAACCTGCAATTGCAACTTGCAAGTTTTTCGTTCAACTAGGTGCACCAAAATGTTGCAGAGATATTTTTTCACTTTACATTCAGCAACTTGCAACTGCAATGTAATATTAATTTATTTACAAATTTTTCTCGTTACTAACTTCATATTATATCAGCTTAACCTCTTATCTCACTTGTATTATTGACATTTGTTTCATATGTTATTTTGCATTGATATAAAAATGTATTCTTATAAGTATTTGCACAATTATTTGCAATGCAATAAATCATTTTAATATCCTTAACCCAACTTTATCGTTTTCGACATTTATAATAAGTTGGTAGCATTCTCATAAACTTAAAATTACTAGAAATAACTAACAGTGGCCTTGGAAATCTTGCAAAAATTAGAATATGTTCTAATTCGTGCAAGAGGTTTATGCAAGATTGCTTCTGTCTCTTGCACTTGCAATTTCTGTATTACACTCGTTCAATATTGCTTCCACTTATTGAAAGTTGCAGTTGCACTTGCAATATTGCTCAGTGTAAAACAGGCATTAAACACTCCGCTTCGCGTCGTGGTCTTAAATTCGTCACACGTGCTTTAATATAAAAAAAAAATATATATCATCACGCCTTCTACCCATTGCTGGGTGTGGCACTCTGCTAAAGCAGATCTCGGTAAGTGATATATTTTTGCGCGTGA
This sequence comes from Pterostichus madidus, assembly GCA_911728475.2. Taxonomy (NCBI): domain Eukaryota; kingdom Metazoa; phylum Arthropoda; class Insecta; order Coleoptera; family Carabidae; genus Pterostichus; species Pterostichus madidus. The sequence continues at coordinate 39,137,593 of OU452306.1, read as the reverse complement.
AGTGCGGTTACCAGTCGTCAAATCACGGCCCCCAAACATGTTAGTGGTGGAGGAGCCACAGGGATAGCTTTTACAAATTATGAAAATTTGTCGCCTGTGGGAATCGAACCAGGGACCTCAGGATCCACAGGCCGACTTCATACCACTGTGCTAGCCATCCCATACGTGCTTTAATGACTTACTTATATGAATACGCCATTATCGTAATAGACTATTTTAAAAGCGTTTAAATGGGAATCGACAAAATTGTGCAAAAACTTTCTTGCCGTTACTACTGCCGTTCTAAATAACTATTTATAAGTACTGTCTTTAGCTTTTTTAAACCGATTAAGTTTTTTGTTTTAATTAATTAGGTAGGTCATTATTTTGTGTAACTTTAAGTACCTATATATTAGCAACAAATTGATTATAAAACGTATTTGTTAAAAAAACAGTTGAAAGTATACTATTTTGATGGGTGTATCGATCTCCAGAGGTCATTACCCTACTGATTACAACAACTAAACCCAAATCGCAAGTTTGGCATCTCTTTCCGTAGCCAATTCCATCCGAATCTGCCGCTCAGACCAACAATGATTTACGAGCATCAACTGTTGTCAACGGCGACACAAGATAAATTCGAAACGGATTAGTGGTCTCGCCCAAGTTTATAAATTAATTCGCCCTGCACGTCCGAGGTCCGATTCCTTCGCGGACACGTTTAATCGGCCCTGAACCGCTCTCGGTTGCTCCGGCAACTCCGGACGACTCCGGGGAACACGGAAAACGCCTCGTCCGGTTTATTATTTTCCGGAAAACTTTATCCTTTCTGATGTTTTATATTTATTTGCCGTATGTCCGGTCTACGAAAGCGCAATAATTGTTGCGGTCTCAAAGGATCTAAACATCCTCAAAGGAGGGAGAGGAAGGACGGAAATCGATTTTGGGGTAAATCGATTAGGTTTACACGGTAATTCAGTTATGGTTTAGGATATTACCCGATATTTGATGTTAGAGCATAATATAAACTTGTTATATATCCACCTGTAACCTTTCAGATAAACTATTAAGGGCCAGTTTTTCAATCACCGGTTTACTCTCGATTAATGTTAATCATGATTAAATAATAATGGTAACCATAGTTTCCATTATTATTTAATCATGATTAATATTAATCAGTGATTGAAAAACTGGCCCTAAAAGATTTACGAGCAATTGTAGCTCAGTGGATAAAAGCGAGGTAAAACTTGCATTTCTTAATTAGCAAGCAAGAGGTCGTGCGTTCAAATTTCACTGACTTATATCCAAAAATACAATTGTGTCTGAGCCATATAATTCAACTGATATCAGTGTAACAATGTCTTTATTATATATGAGTTGTGGATAAATAAATAAATTTATCAGAATAAACAATTTTCCGGTAAAAACTAAACTCCTTGCGATATTACCATCGAATATCTAGTTGTGTAACTGTGGGCACGATGAAATGGTATAAAATCAGTTAATACCAACATAATGTAAACATACTCCACTACAAAACAAGTGAATTGTGTAGAGCGGTCCTAAAGGGCACTCGAGCACTATTATTGTTCCTGTTTCGAATGACGTAATAGTCCCTGAAGCAGGATAAAGGACCGTGCAAGCTTACAGACACGGATTGTTTAGCACGGATTATATTTATTGTACTTTTGTTCGGTCAAGCAAGCCGGGGACGAGAAAGTAACAAGAAGAACGAGCAAAAACAATCTTGAAAAAATTGTAGAAAGAAAAAAGGAATTCCCGTTTTTGTACAAAGAAAAAAAGAAAATCTGTATTTGGTTATTATTTTTTCTAAATTAGATTTATTTTCTGCTTTCAAGAATATTTTAAAGATAAATTTAGGATTATAATTAAAAACGTAATTCCAATTATAATAGCTTTTATTGGCATCCAAACCACGCAGAAACAATCTTTTTTTATCTCGTAGAAGTTAATAGCTAAGTGAAAGCTTGTCGACCTGTGGATTTGAGAATTCGAGTTCGATTCCCGCAGCCGACAAATTTTTCCCCACATTAAAATTACTCTTATGGATTCCCCTCTAATTCTTTGGGAACCGAGGTCTGTTACCGCAGAATGTTACACCCAGTAGTGGGTAAAAGGAGTGATGATAAATTTTTGGATATAAGTCACCTTTTGATTGTTACAATTATTTGCATATCAGCTTATCGGCCATGCGGCACTCAAGATTTTTCGTAACTACATAAAATTTGGATATATTTTTGTTTGTTTGTTTATAAATTATCCATAACAACAGCTCTTCATGATGTTGTTAATATTTTAGAACCACTAGACCCTCAATTGCAGACTGTCATTTTCCTCATTTTTGTTTTTAAAATAAATAAATATATCATCACACCTTTTACTCATTACTGAGTGTAGTACTCTGCCGGAACAGATCTCGGTATATTATATATATTTATGCGGTTACCAGCCGTCCAATCACGGCCGAAAGATGTTAGTGGTGGGGGAACCACAGAGGTTATTTTAAATTGGTGAAAATGTTAGTCGGCAGTGAGAATCGAACCAGGGTTCTTATGTCCCACAGGCCAACTCGATACTACTGAGCCATAACCCCATATCAATTAATTAAAATAAAAAAATATATATCATCACGCCTTCTACCCATTACTGGGTGTGGCATTAATTAATTCTTTTAAATCATAATAACGGTATGGTATTACGAAAACTATTTTATTCACTGTGCTACTATTGTCTGTTAATTTATATTATCTAAATCAAACTAAACAATTAAGTGATTTCCTACCTCTCTAACTTTCAAGTAAAAAATTAAAACAAAACTTCCAGCATTTTAAAGTTCTCTACCAGTGAATAGTTAGGGAGAAATAGTGGTAAAACTATTTCCAAACCACAAGAAATTACCCCAAATTCATCAATAATTGAAAATTAGGACGGCAACACTTCTTTCCTTTTTAGAACAGTTGGTTGAAACTCTACAAACAATGCTCGTAATGTAGAAGTATTCATGCTTGAAATCATTTGTCAGTACGGCAGTAGGCAGCTGTAACCGCACAGTTCACCACGTTTAACTTCCTGAAAAGGGTCACTAGGTATCCCCTCTGGTCCTTCACCTACCACACAGACGCACAAACACACCTCCACAGGAAAACACACTGACAAGGACTAATTTAATCACCACAATTAAGTGGGACACATCATGGAGTAGATTTTCTAACTTGAAATCTCGAAATGTAAACAATTTTACCCGAACATTACTCACATTACTCGTGCTTTATATACGGAAATAAGTCGGCGGTAGTTAAATCTCTAGCATGCTTCTGGAATCTAAATCTTAGTAGAAGATATTTTTTATTACGGATTATATTTTGCATGTACTTACTAACTTTAGCGCTAAAATAATTTGTAGTAGAGGTATTATTTAGGCTTTTAAAATAGTTCTGGATATATTAGATTTGAAGCTATATATTTTAAGGTGAAATACATGAAATGAAAGTTAATTTAACTGAAGATTAGACATTAACTTATGAATATTCTTTTGTTTTCTAAATTTTAACATGGCTGCCCAAGAAAATATTGGCTTAGGGAAATAAAAAGGGAAATATAAATAAATAAATATATCATCACGCCTTCTACCCATTACTGGGTGTGGCACTCTGCCGAAGCAGATCTCGGTAAGTGATATATTTTGCGCGTGAAGTGTGGTTAACAGTCGTCAAATCACGGCCCCCAAAGATGTTAGTGGTGGAGGAGCCACAGGGGCAGCTTTTGAAATTATGAAAATTGTTTGTCGCCTGTGGGAATCGAACCAAGGTTCTCAGGATCCACAGGCCGACTTCATACCACTGAGTTAGCCACAAAATGGGAAATATGTTATATGTAAATATGTAATAGATCTATCTGTACATCTTATTTAATATAGATCACCTCATTTTGGTGTCACAGATTAGAGAAATTAACTTAAATAATTAAAGTACCTAATTAAAAATTACGGTTATACTGAAAATGTTATAAACATCAACTGACGTCAACAAAAAATATAACTAGATGAATGACATAGGATGTTGCTATGTCTACATGTAACCAATTTTAAATTATATTGTGCGTTGCTTCTTTGGAGATGACAAGATTTCATTTTTTTTGACTTCGCAGATATTTTAGAGAGTTTTAGTGGATCCAGTACTATCTAATAAATTATAAATTGTAAATTAATAATAACAATTAATGACATATATACTAATTTACCTCTCGTACAGCACTTAGGGGATAATGAATTATTAAATAAAGAATCAACAATTGACATTTCTTTGACAAATTTCTTCTCTTCGGCATTGCTATAATATAGCTGTTAAAAACTAATGTAGATGAAAGTCCAGGACCTTAAACAGATTTTTGATGTTTGAAATAATTGATTATGGATGTGATAGAACAATAATAACTCGATATAGACAGAAATTGTGTGTCATGTTAACGTGCAAAATATAAAATAATTATTTCAAATGAAAAATAATTATTTTCAGTACAAGAATCGATAGTAAATATAGCTCTTATTCAATATTTTTATACAAGATTTGTGTTTAATTGTATTTTTTTAATTGTCATTTAAAATATTGCACTAGTTTCTTATGATTTTATTAAGTTTTGTCAGGATGGAAGACGTCAGTCGATCTTTATAACGTTTTCAGTATAGCAATTGCAATAAATACTCACTGTGTTTGTCTAATATTTTCTGTTTTGCATCCCTTAATTGATTTAGAGTCAATTATTTAATATAATTTATTTTATTTGAACTGAAATTATAATGAAAGTCTCTTACGAAATAGTTATTCATCTGACCATATTATCATATCGTAGGATAAATGGAATTCAGCTAATATTGTCTACCAAGAAAACGACTGTCATTTTTATTCTAAATATTATAAATTGGTAGTTAATAAATATATTAATAATTACAGTATACCTAATATTTTAATTACCTAATTTTTATTTGATGTTACATTTCGAAAAAAATTCATCCCTACACAGTATTCTGCATCATTACGGGTTATATAATTCCCCAAAGTCAATTGAACAAATTCGATGGTAACTACGATAACCAAAATCCAATATTTACATCTCATTACATCATTAAAAGTTCAAAGAAGTCATATTAACAAACAAAATCGTACCGAATCAAACGACGGGGTTGCCGGCTTATCGGTCACTACCAATTCTAGTCGGGGTAAATATTTTAAACGGTAAATGTTGCAAATAACTCTTCAATTATACGCACGGCATAGCGCAGTCAATTGGAAAACAGATAAAAAAGTTAATTATTTCCTCGGGAGTATACCGCATCATTGCAGGGGGTGGAATTGACTCTTGATTCCAGCTATGGGAATCCACAATTTTTATCTCTGCTAAACAACTATAATGGGCCCAAAATGGAGGATTTTGTGAATCTGTGTGTTTATTGTCACGTATTGTTTTGGAATTTAATGAATAGAATGCTTTTATATGCTTCATTGGATTTAAATTCCAATCGTTGCCAATGGAAACCAAGCTTAATAATAACGAACCTGCAATTTTATTTTTACCTATTTATTTGTTTGGCGATAAATTTAAAAGTTTCTAGCTATAATTGCTTTTGAATTACTATTTTAACCATTAATATTCAATGGGGTGGTTAGCACAGTGGTGTGCAGTCAGCCTGTGGATCCTGAGAACCCTGGTTCGGTTCCCACAGGCGACAAACAATTTTCATAATTTCAAAAATTACCCCTGTGGCTCCTCCATCACTAACATCTTTGGGGGCCGTGATTTGATGACTGGTAACCGCACTTCACGCGCAAAATATATCTACCGAGATCTGCTTCGGCAGAGTGCCATACCCAGTAATGGGTAGAAGGCGTGATGATATATTTATTTTATTTTAAATTTATAAAAGAAATAGACACATTAGCTTATAACGCCATCAATCAGATATATTTTAACAAGCTTTACGAGAAAAAAATCTATAATTTGTTTTCAAATAACAAATGTCAATTCATGGCATACTTAACTTCAATTTACGCTTCAAATTTAATCATTTTACAGACTACCAGTTATATAATTTTTGCTCGTTACAAAATGCAATGTATAAAACTCGTGCACGAAGACGTCATTTGCAACATTGCTTTACAATTGCTCTCACTTGCAAAGTATGTCCTGGCGCACTTGTTATGTAAATAGCTATTAAGTAACGTTAGCAACGGCAAAATATTGATCTTAATGTTAAATTGTGCAACCACGTCGGCGCATTTTCTAGCGATTTTAGTGATTAGTACGACATTGATCAAGTTTTCTTAATAAAATAATAAATAAAAATCCAGTTGTTAGAGTTAATTTCTTTAACAATGACAGTGAAAGGAAACAAATACTTCTAATTTTTGTAACTCGTTTTTGCGTTTAATAGTTATTTTTATAACAAGTGCCGAAAAAGGCTCGTTACGTGCACGAGCATGTAACCTTTTTCGGCACGTGTTATAAACAACATTTTTCCTACAACTGTGCGATTTAGTAAATCACTAAAATATTATTAAAATTTATAAAATTTAGAAAATTTTAATGATATTACATGACAACGATGTTTTACGGCGTTGCTATGGTTTGTTTGTTGATTGCTTGCACATTGTTCTACGTTATTTAAACATATTTCACTAACGTCAAAATAATTTCTTCAAAATCATCTTGATTGGAATAATACAGTGAGTGATTCTTCTTTATCATTAACACCTCCAAAGATAATTGAAGCTCCGGATCATACTATGTTGGATCTATTTTCGACAATGACAATCAACCTGCTGCTGGTACTTCTGAAGCTTCCGAAATTGTTACCAATAATATTACTGGTAATAATATGAACAGGTACGGAAGAAATCAATGTTTCCTTAGACACAAAAGTTTCCACTTTACATTATGTCAATATAAGCAACTGTAACAACTGTATCAATAATATACACAAACAATAAATATGAAGTATTTCACTTACTCTTTAAATAAAATCATTTATCGATATATTTTACTTTGTTCGGTTCTTTTTATTAATTGTCTACAGATTAGATATACTGCAAATTAAGGTTACGTTTATAAACGTCAAAATATACTACTGCATATTTACTAGCGCTGGTTCACCGTATCTTCTTCTTCCATAAGCGTCTGTGGTCAAAATATGAATTCCGCGCTCGGCGCGAAATTTAAATCGCTGCCAAAACAATATTCTTTTGACAGTTACGTAATGAAGCACTTTCCGCACTTAGTGTTTCTTTGCTTTCGGAAACGCACTTGGTCTGCATTCATCTACTTTCCATACGTAACCAAGGCAATTATAGTTACGTAATAACAAAGAAATCGCACAGTTGTAGGAAAAATTAATTTTAAACGGAAAAAGTAAATACCAAATTATATTAATTATCTTTCAGAGATTTTTCTTATATTTACTTATTTTGCTTTTTATTGACATACATTTTGTAGGTACCTTTTGTTTAATTAAATTAGTTTATATAATTGCACAATCTTTGTTTGCCACGATATGGCGGATGAACCAATTAAAAGTACCTACCTTTATACAATTTTTAATATTTATATATCATTTGGGTTCTCGTAAACTTTCATATTAGTTACTGTCCTAAGTTAATAATCCGATTTCTGTGGTCATTACGGTATACTAGCTTAAAATGAAATTCAAGTTTATACACTCTTGCATTTATAATATTGGTCGTTAGATAAAATATTTGACAAGTATACCTGGAGTATATACCTGGTATTTGTAGGAACACATGTGCACCGAATGCATAGTACTTGTTTCAAACACCTATACCCATTTTACCGCTAGTAAATTGTCAGAATTTCACCTCGAATCCTACAAAATCCTTGAAAGTTTATGATTACTGACGGTACAATGTTTGGAGTAAATTCTAACTTGAAGAAGAAGCATAAAATATTTATAGAATTTTAGATATAATACTCCTTTAAAAATGTATCATTCCTGCAGATTTTTACAAGATTGGTAAACTAAATTTCAAAATAACATTTTGTACACAAAATATAAGCTTAGACAATATTCCATAAAATATTTACAATGTTTTGAAACTTCGCTTTAGTTATAAATTAACCACGTTGATTTTATCAACATTTCCCTGTAATAAGCATTTTAGAATGCAGGATAATCTCCCAAAAAACTTGAGTGAAAATGTACTTCCTCCCTTGGTCCATAACAATCACACCCCCCAATTTCCTGGGCTCGTATCGCCATGTTTATGCAGACTAAGTAACGTTAACAACACACCACATCGAACGGAACAGAAAACGTTTACTTACGGAAATTGTCGAGCGAGCACGAGCATGCACGAAGAGCGAGAGGGCGACAACGCTTAGGGCTACCGGTTTCTCTGATGAAATTCAAGATTGCTTTTAAATTATTACACTGAGTCTAAACAAAACTGAGTCTAGATAATCGCAATTTGAGGAAGAAGAAATGCAAGAGGATACAGAGGGTGGAAGGGAGGGAGGAATGCGATGTGGTGAGGTTGAGAATGAGGGTATTAATGAGTGAGAACGATAAGAGGTTTGTTTTGATTTATGGTGAAGAGATTTCGACTGTCATTTGTCAAGGGCGTTGGTAACTAGACCGGAATTACTGCTGATTTAAGCGATTGTCTGAAGGAACTTTGAAGCAATCAGATTAATCTGATTTAGTCCTGACGAATGGTATCTTTCTCTAAAATAATTGTGTCTTACTACACTCTAAGGGCCGGGTATTAACAATCATATTTATATCTTAAATCTAGTTTAAGAAAAACAAGGCGAATCAGTTTTGGGAAATTTACTTTGCTGTCAACATTTAAACTGTATTTAATGATAAATGCGCATTTAAAAGTTTCATAATTCCACCATGGGGTGGCTAGCTCAGTGGTATGAAGTCGGCCTGTGGATCCTGAGAACCCTGGGTCGATTCCCATAGATGACAAACAAAATCGTCAAATCACGGCCCCCAAACATGTCAGTGATGGAGGAGCCACAGGGGTAGCTTTTGAAATTATGAAAATTGTTTCGCCTGTGGCAAAATTAAATTAAACCATAAAAATGGGTTTTTTTCTTCAAATACTTTGCGCACTGTAAAATCAAACTTTCCATCCGTTTCCAGGGTAATGTAAACGTTATTTTGAATGATGCGAGTACAAAAATTACTTATTATCATTAGTCAAATGTAATATAGTAAAGATTCAGATAAAACTACCCTTCATTTGACATATTTTCACGTCGGTTGCGCTGTACACTAATATTCAAAGTAAATGTTTTCCTTTTCTGTAAATTTTGGTCGTCAATAACACAAACAAAGCACCAGGAAGTCCAATTTAGTTATAGCAAATATTTGCAATCATCAACGAAATAATAGGATACCGAAGTAAAATGAAGCTATTGATCGAAGTTAAGTGTGAATTACACTCCCACATCAATTAGTTCCTGATCGCGTGCATCCTGTACCTGTAGCAGGATCACAAGGAGCTAGAGGGTAAATTCCGTGAAATATGATTGCTTGCTTGATAGTCACTACTCAATTCACATTAACTCCGTGTTCATCATGGAATGCACTTGAAATAAGATCGTTACTAATTATCCTCTGTAAACAGGACATGGTATCCTACTTCTCTAACATGCTACATAAGTCTTTTATTTACTGATGAAGAAACAGATTTTCTCTGTTTCGGTATTGGAATAACATATTCTCACAGGCATATTGATGCTAGAATGAGCTTCCTTCTTAAATGATTTTTGGTGACATATTATCATAAATAAATAAATATATCATCACGCCTTCTACCCATTGCTGGGTGTGGCACTCTGCTAAAGCAGATCTCTGTAAGTGATATATTTTTGCGCGTGAAGTGCGGTTACCAGTCGTCAAATCACGGTCCCCAAACATGTTAGTGGTGGAGGAGCCACAGGGATAGCTTTTTTCAAATTATGAAAATTTGTCGCCTGTGGGAATCGAACCAGGGACCTCAGGATCCACAGGCCGACTTCATACCACTGTGCTAGCCATCCCATAGATTGGAATAAATAAATATATCATCACGCCTTCTACCCATTACTGGGTGTGGCACTCTGCCGAAGCAGATCTCGGTAAGTGATATATTTTACGCGTGAAGTGCTGTTACCATTCGTCAAATCACGGCCCCCAAAGATGTTAGTGGTCGAGGAGCCACAGGGGTAGCTTTTGAAATTATGAAAATTGTTTGTCGCCTGTGGGAATTGAACCAGGGTTTTCTGGATCCACAGGCAGACTTCATACCACTGAGCTAGCCACCCCATAAATTATTATTATTTTTATTATTATTATAGATTGGTATAATTGCATTAAATACATATCTAGGGAACTGACAAAATAAATAAACGCAATTTGTTTAAATATCTAGGCAACGGACAAAATCAATTGCTATTTACTGTCACCAACTTAACTATTCTACAAAAATTTCCTTTGATGGCAAATGCCAACTATTTTTATAATTAAATTATGTAAAGAAAAGCCGAAACAGAGAAAATTGTATAAAACATTCGTTACAGAAGACAATTATAAAACTTTTAAATTCTGATTTATTAGTATAAACAACCACGTTTTCTTGACCAGAAAAACTAAATACTTTTGATATTATCTCTACAATTTTCTTAACAGCCACACACAAAATACAAGGTGTGGCTATTAAATAACTAGACTGATGCTGTTTTAACATTTTATTTTGATTCCATACCTATTTATTTATTATCACTTTCAATATACACCACTCCTCTATCCCTGCAATGCTCCTTGCGAATCTTCCATTGTTGGAAGTCTTCTTCTGTCAGCTCCTTCAGAACACGTGCCGATTTCTCTTTGAAACCTCAAATTTTCTTGCTATTAATGCAAATTTCACCTTAGGAAACAGATAGAAGTCGCACGGTGCAAGATCTGGCGAATAAGGCGGATGTTCCAACACTGGGATGCTGTACTTGGCTAGAAATCTCTTGACAGACATTGCGAAAGGTACTGCATTTGAAAGAGAAAGCTTCACGTTAAAAAGCTGACGGTCGCTGGTGTTTGGCGCATGCGTACTTCGTTTGTAGCAGCGTCAGTCTCGTTATTTAATAGTCACACCTCGTAACAACACTTTTATGGCCGATAGTATGCAATAGGTTCAAATTTAAATGTAGTTCAAAGAGTTTCGTAACCATTGGTCTAACAAGACGTAACTACAGATACGAACCACTTAAACCATATTCAAAATTTTATCTTGCTTTAAACTATCGACCATTATTGTTATATAGATTTTAAAGTTGAAATTTGAATGCATATTACATGATACAGTAAATGCCAGTTTATTTAGATTTAAAAAAATATTTTTAATATTCTTAAATCTACGATAAAATTTCCTGAATTAACTTGAAATATAATATAAATATTTAACATCCGAAATGTCTTTTCCTCATTTCTTGCATTTTCCTCTTAAAAGAAATACCAATAAAATCCTCAAACAATCCGGAACTTTTTTTTCATTAATAAATTCTGAAAGCTATTAACTGAAGAAATGAAAAACCGTTGAACAAATTCAAAGCCCACTTCGTCGTCTGTGCACACATTACGTAATGAGCGAAGTGACGTTTTACGAATCAAAGGATCGACGCTGGCTGCGACTCAAGTAGAGGGGGAAGGTAGAGTTAGGGAAAGAGGTGGAGGTAAAGGGTGGTTGAAGGGGTCAAGTTCTCCGAACCGGAAGTGGCCAGTGTCCTGTCTCGTGTGTTCATGTCCGGTGTCGGGGACTTGTGGCGGCAAGGCGAAAAGTCACCACGAGGGATAGTGTCAATATTTTTACTAAGAGGAGATAGTATGTTTAGAACAGTTCTACTTTAATCAAATTGAATATTATTATAAAAATTATAATAATTTAATATCAACAATATAAATAAATATATCATCACGCCTTCTACTCATTACTGGGTGCGGCACTCTGCCGAAGCAGATCTCGGTAAGTGATACATTTTGCGCTTGAAGTGCGGTTATCAGCCATAAAATCACAGCCCCCAAACGATGGTAGTGGTGGGGGAGCAACAGGGGTAGTTTAAAAATGGTGAAAATCGTTTATCGCCTGCAGGAATTGAACCAGGGTTCTCAGGATCTACATGCCGACTTGATACTACTGAGCTAGCTACCCCATATATCAACAATATATCATCACACCTTATACTTATTACTAGGTGTGGCACTCTTCCGTAGCAGATCTCGATAATTAACATATAATACTCGTGAAAAGTAGTTACCAGTCCTCAAATCACGGCCCCGAATATGTTAGTGGTGGGAAAGCAACAAGAGTAATTTTGGTGAAAATGTTTTGTCGGCTGTGGGGATCGAACTTGGGTTCTTTAGGTCCACACTCCGACTTGATACCACTGAGCCATTACCCCATATTTACTTATTTATGTATCTGTTATTTAAAAAACGAAGATAATCACCCCTATTCTGTAACACAAATTGCTAAATATAGCAATTGCTAACATGATTTTTGATAGCAACCTTCTTCGCAACCATTGTTGTGTGTGGCCTTAGCAATTGTTATATTTAGCAATTTGAGTTACAGAATATAAGGGTGAATGACAGATCATTGGTTGTTTCGTAAAAAGTGTGGTTCAAAATATTTTTGTTTATATATTGGCTGTTTTGTACGAGACTAAAATGCATAAAAATGAAATAGAAATAACAGAATAAATTATTTTAATCACAGAATGAATTTCAAGAATGGTGGTATTCCAAATTTTCTCTTTAAAATTTTATTTGATTAGTTACTAAGTATTTATTTGGAAACTATTAATTAAATTACAGTATGACCTATTGTGTTATTTAAAGTGGTTCATTGACATAATGGTGGTAATCAATAGAGTAATCATGAAAAATAAGGGTTGTCATTATCATATCAATCAGTAACAGATAATGATCGAGTTATCGAATAGGAGGGTTTATCTTGAACTATCCTGAAACTACGGCATTTAGACTAAAAACTACAGAGTGATCAAAAGTAAGTATTTCAGTTGGTAATAAAAAAATATACTTGAAATTGGTAAGCCTGATACATAAATTCATGTCCTGTTGTTGACAGTGACATTTAAAATTTAAATTTGAGTACATTTATTATTACATTTATTTCTAAAGTATTTGTATTACTTAAAAAGTCAAAATTCTATTAGCTGTCAGACTCCTGACATAATCTATTTGTATTTATTAGAAATGTCAAATAGCATTTCCGCCTTTATCTGACGTTGTGCCAACTGTGGAATAAAAAGATCTCTGGAATTGTATTGCCAACTATAACAATTCCTTTTGATCACGCTGTAGATCATAATAATTTAACTGAATATGACAAGTGCAAAAAACGCTCACACGTGCTTCAAAAAATGAATAGCATGACATGTCTTAAAGTTAATCTATAATTTTGCATACGATTTTTCCTGTTTGTTACATCTCGTTTGCCGAGAAATGATTAATACATGTATAATTACAATCTCTGGTTAAAGAGAAGAACCAATGGTAGAATCTAATATGTTTTAATTAAAATCTAGAGAGAACAGAACAGGGAATAAAATAAAAGAACAATCGGTCGATGTTGAAACATCTCTCTGGCCTAGTTTCACGATGTAGTGACATATCTAAGCCTTGAATTGATTGGAATCAAGCGGACCAGCATATCTACGGCTCGATTCAATATTTCTTAGTTTTTTAGCAGCGCTGGAAAAATGTTTGCAAACTGATCATTTCTTGTTGAGATAAGTAACAAATTTATTGCCACAATTTGTTGGAATTGTGTTCTCTTTATCCGATGTAACATTTTCATTTAACAAAGTCTCGATGTATTTCAGTTTTCATCCACAAATATCCATCCATCCCATTGCAATGAAAATAGAAATGTTCTTTTTAATTAAAAAATACCAATACAAATTAATCCGGTTATTTTTCAATAATTTATCAGAAGGAGCTATAGCTCCAAACAATACTGCTTCGATTTTCATCAAAGGTATGTGAATGTTAGTGATATCTTTTTACTTACGAGTTAAAGAACATGCTAAAATATTCAAATCATCATATATTATAGTTTCCATTATTGTTTAATCAAGATTAACATTAATTGAGAGTAAACCGGTGATTAAAAACTTCTCTTTATATGAGTAATTCTTGTTTGTCAGGGTGTGTGTATGTGTGTCAATCTCGAAATCGATCTTAACTACTTTGATGATGGTATTCTAATATTTTTGGACTAAGAAAACGATCTAGATAGGTCAGATCCTCCGGAAAATTCATTTAGGACGTTATTTTGAAAGAAAATTAGAGAGAAAATTCAAAGTTTTAACCAACACCTCCAAATTGTTAACTTTTTAAAATTTTATATAAATTTTTGGCGAACCAACTGCTAAGATCATATGCCGCTATTACACTCTGAACGGTCAATATTTTATGCACAACCGGGCTAAAATTCATGTGTCTTAGCCCTAAAAAGCGAGTTTAAACACTTCTTTTTGACCCTAGGGCCATAAAACAATAATACCTATGGATACATAAATAAAATGACAATTTTTATTTATTGTAAATATTTGATTCTGCAAAATGTCATTTTGACATATAATCTATGTACATATTTGAATCTTTTGAGCATATAATTAAATGTTATTTTGTTGTGCACAAAATATTGTATGTACCACGCATGAAATTAGCGTTTCTGACCCTGAACATGTTTTAGTCCTCAGCGATTTACGTCTCGTGCTAATAAGTGATCTGGTTCAGTAAATGTAAGTTAAATCTAATCCAAATGGCAAACAGAATACGCCTATGGTCAACCGTGAGATAAAATAGTTGCTACAAAACAAACTTAACGACATAAGCTGTATTCCATTTGCCACTTGGTTCACTTAAATCAGTTCTGATATATTAGACAACATGACTAAATGAACTGAATTTTTCAAACTGATACACTTATTGGGATGAGTTACTTCAAAGTAAATTAGAATAATTAATACGAGTACCGAAAATAAACTAAGCGAAGTAATTCAGCGAAATAAATAAGTGATCTGGATCAGTAAATGTAAGTTAAATCTGATCCAAATGGCAAATGGAATATGCCTATAATTGAAGATAATGTACAGATAAATGTTTTGACGTTTGAAATGTAATTACAAAAAATATTGTAAACAGCTCCGTGTTCAAAATGACACTTTTAACAGTATTAACATAAATAATTATTTGATAAACTTAATGAAGTACTTAAATGAATTATCTTTTCAGTCTGGCTGATTTGCTACACTTAATTTAAATGCAAGCAATTTGTGATAAAGAAATAGTGAATAAAGTTTTTAATAGTTTTAATAGTAAGTAACGGACTGTACCACACCTATTTTATATAGTTCTTTTATAGAACTAATCCAGAGAAACGTGACGTTTAATAAAAGACGAAATAAAGTACAAGAACTAAAAAGTAAAAAATAATGAGAGTGTATTTTCAATTGGGCAGCTTTCAAATTATCCGCGAGTGCCGCGTCAGGGAGTAAACAAGTTAAAACATCGTCGACAGCAATTTTATTCCTAGTCCATTCGCTCCGACAACGCAGCAGCAACTCGGCAACATCGAAAGCCGTCCAGTAAAGAAAAGCTATTTATTATCAGAAGATGCGAGATCGTTCTTTCTGAAATTGCAATCCTTCGATTCGCTCGCCGATCGTAATTAAAATTCTAAGAGCAAATCTCGGTTAATTAGGTTGTCATTCTAGATTACGTCTCGAGTATATAATTGGAGGACCAAATTCAGAATTCAACGTCTTCACCCTCTTTCAGCGTTGCTTCTACATGTGAACGGCAGCGAGCAATTGTGCAATTCGTTCAACTTAACTAACGCTAAATACACTGTTTCGTCTGTGAACGTTCTCCCGAGTATTTTAGTCTGAATGAACGGGTAATAGATTTAGAGAAAATGAGGATTTATGAACTCGCGATTCCCTAGCAAGATTTGCTACTTTCTTGGAAGAATTAAATCTTCAACGGAGTTGTTTTATCTCAAATAATATATCATTCTTCTTCGTCCTCTTTATGCACCAAAATACTACTTTTCATAATTAGATTCCGTTTAGTTAAATAAAAATATATAGATTTTACGATTTAAAGAAATGTCTCTGAGAACTCGAATTCACGAATGAATATATTCTGCATCTAAATCAATCAAAATAGGTATACCATTTTATTGTTAAAATCAGGCTTAAAATAATGAACTGGGAGTTAAACGAGATACCGTCTTAGCTGAACTGACTGATGTTAAAAAATAACTACGCCGGTAGACATGACATGAGAGCTAAGAAGAAACCCGTGGTGCCATCTACCGACAGAATCGCAAAATGCATGATAGCAATTGAAATAAAATAAAGACAAAAAGTCAAATACGATGTGGAACTGAGTCTTAATAAATAAGAAAATTAGGAAAAAACCTTTATTACTGCCTAATTTAAATATGCCATCCAATAACAGAAATGAAAAGTATGCTTATTCGTCAAAGTACAGCTAACAGTTTATAAAGTTAGAAACGTGATGACTTATTTAATTATACAACTTCGTTGTTGCAGAGAAAAATCAGCAGAATTATCTCAAGTCAATGTAGCTATTACCGCGTTCATTTTACCAGATAACGCGATAAACAATTTGTTTACCATCGCCATGTTTGTCCAATAATGAACTTTGTAACAAACAAAAACCATTTCGCCTCGAGGAAAGTCAGAAGAGAATGTTCCTCAGTTTTCCCGTAACAACTTTTCAAACTTAGATACACATATCCTTTTCTTCTTTATTACGCAAAGCACAATGCAGGCCCAACGAACGAAATTTGTATTAAAGCAAACTTTGATTCTGCATCGTCGACTTTCCTTCCTTCTTCCAGTTTCAGCGAACGAATGCGGGATTTCGATTGGTGAATGGAAAATGGATAATTAACGGTGGCTTGCATTTCGCTTGAGTTTCGGCCACTGAGAAAACCGCTGCTTTTCTCGCTGGGGAATTATTTAGTATTGTCTCTGATCAAAGATTAATTTGGAATCTTTTAACGGGATAATAGAAAGAGTGAAGTTGGGGGAACAAATTTAAATTGTTTTTCACAGACTGCTAAATAATTGCTAAATTGCACACAATGTTTTTCAAGCCTGGTTTTAATTTTCGCTGCTATTCAACTATGAAAATAATAATTATGGGCATATCTTTCTTTCAGAAGTAATTAAAATAAATTAACCAACAGAATATTGAATATTACGAGCTATTCTTGTCTGCCTCTCTGTGTCTGAATCTCGAAATTGGCGCCCACGATTTTCATAAAACGTGGTATTCTAATGTTTTTTAACCTCAGAAATTGATCTAGCTACGCCTCATCCTCCAGAAAATTCATTTAATACGTTATTTTGATAGAAAATTAATGAAAAATTCAGTTTCTCAAAATATATGCACGCGAGTACTTGAGGGTAATGTAATTAGATCCAAGAAATTGATTGATAATAAAATAAACTTAATACTACCAACTGTTTTCGAGATATGAGCAACAATTCGACTTAAAGTTACCGAGAAAAGTAGATTCTTTTATCTATTCCCATTTCCCTTTATTTCTCGAGTAAATTCGGTCTTCCAGATATTGGTGCTATGTTCTGTTGCGATTTGCAACTTAAAAGAGCGCAAATAGTATATTACGTACCATGAACTGTAAGTGACAGTCTTTAGGTCAAGAATGTAGTTTGGAAAATCGAGGCCCGAAGGATCGAGATTTCCTAAATATTCGCGACTTAAAAAAATCACCCACAGTTCGAGGTTAGTAAGCTATTTTTACAATACATGCAAAAATAGAAGGAAACGAAAAATATGTTTCAAAATTGACAGCTGTCAAATTGTTGTCAATATAAACAGGACCTTGATATGTAATATTTACTTACTATTCACGGTGGATAGTAAGTAAATATTAAAGTCGTGATATAACCATGGAAATCACTGCGCAAGAAAAGTTCCACTTAGGGCTAGTTTTTCAATCACCGATTAATGTTATTCATTATTAAATAATAATGGTAACTATGGTTTCCATTATTATTTAATCATAATTAACACTAACCGAAAGAAAACCGGCGATTGAAAAACTGGCCCTTACTGTGTTTAAATTTTGTCATTAATATATTTATTTATGCGACGCTGTATAAAAATAAATAAATATACAATCACGCCTTCTACCCATTACTGGGTGTGGCACTCTGCCGAAGCAGATCTCTGTAAGTGATATATTTTGCGCGTGAAGTGCAAATCACGGTCCCCATAGATGTTAGCGGTGAGGGATCCACAGGGGTAGTTTTAAAATGGTGAAAATTGTTTGTCGCCTGTGGGAATCGAACCAGGATTCTTAGGATCCACAGACCGACTTGATACCACTGAGCTAGCTACCCCTGTATGATATAAATATATCTTTAAATTTATAATTTGTATCGAAACACATTATTATTTATTCAATGTTTATTTGCTAAAGACGACTTGCATATAAGTCAAAATATTCTGTTAAATTTCAGTCTACCAAGTTAATCATTTCTATTAATTTTGCTAATGGCATGGAAACAAAATTATTATTAGGAAATAAACCCGGCTTTTCAAATCCACAATCCGACTCGATACCACTAAGCTACCTACCCCAAACTGTATCAATTTACAAAACAATATATCGAGTATATTAAAAAAGTATTAATTAACATCCGTGTGTAATTATCTGATATTCGAATGGATTATAATAAATATACTGGTCATTAAATTACAATTCTCAAAAATATTAATGAAGGGGTATCCACAGGGATTTAACCGAAATTGTGTTTTAGGATTTGAAGTATTGTTTTCATCATACCATATAATTAACAATTATATTATTGTATACCTCACATTATATAGGTACTTTGATAGCTTCAAATAGTCCAATAATCTCTATTATTTATTCGCCGCCGTTGTCAATACAAATACCAGACTTGCAATCAATCTTTTCCAGATGTTCTCTCGAAATATATTTCCCACAATTGTTAAACAATCTCAACAGCGTAAGCCTGAATAATATTTAGTTTATAATAATAGAATAATTGTCCACATTAGGAGTAAATGGAAAATGACGCAGATAAAACAAATTCTACGTGACAACAGCCGTACATGCGTGCAGTGGCGTACCTAGAGGGGGGCGGTGGGTGCAGTCCGCACCGGGCCGCACATATTTTGGGGCGGCATTTTTTATATATAGTTTTAGTTGTAAAAAACAACTTGTTCACTTCATAAGTTTACTATTCGATTTCTACGAATTATGAATTACTATTTCGAATATTTTTCTTCATCGTCAAGTCAATGTAGGGTTGAAAATTTTATCTCGAAAAATTCCTTTATTACTGCCTAATTTAAATATTCCATCCAATGGTAAAAAAGTGCCCCACCTATAGTTTGTCTTAATTACAATTATTTATTTATGGTTATTAATATTTAATGGGGTAATGGCTCAGTGGTTTCGAGTTGGCCTGTGGATCCTGAGGACCCCGGTTCGATTCCCAAAGTCAACAAACAATTTTCACCCAATTAAAATAACCCCTCACCACTAACATCTTTGGGACCGTGATTTGACGGCTGATAACTGCACTTCACGTACTTAAATATATCACTTACCGAGATCTGCTTCGATAGAGTGCCACACCCAGTAATGGGTAAAAGTCGTGATGATATATTTATATTTTTAATGCATAAAAACCACCATTTGATTGACTGAGAAAGGGCGGCAAATTGAAGACCGCCCTGGGCGGCAAAAGTTGTAGGTACGCCACTGCATGCGTGATGGGAATAGCGGAAGATATTTATAAATCGGTGGTTTACCGATGCAGTAGCTCTATGCACGTATTAATTAAGTTTATGATTTGAAATGGGTCAGTGTACCCAGGTATAACTAACAATGTAAATTAATTCATGTGCGGCAGGAAAGTTAGTTCAGTTATACAAGTTGTCTCTAACTAGTTTAGCGCGAGGTATTAGATTAGTTGTAATGTTATTCCGGTTTCTATTTGAAGAAATTATAAATTTAATATTGAAGTTTCACTAGATGTACAGAGGAAGTGTACACTAACAGTGGACTCAACAAAAATAACAAGTGAATAAATTGAATTTATATGTAACTATTGTAAAAAGTTAACTATTACATGCCTGATTCTGTCCCCGAAGTTGTGCAATACCGTTTCATTTTATTTTCACTTTTACGTTTTAAAATATTTTGATTATTTTTTGACGTTTCTCAAAACCAATGATATGTTTCATTGTATGTCACCATTTTAACCAATCTTGTCATTATTATACTGAGAATAAAGCTCTTGTGATTATTCCCTGGAATTACCCCTGTAGGTGCTTTTTTGTTTGTGACAAATGATAGGTAGTTGTCAAATAATTATTTAAAACTGTCAACACGTCAAGTAAAATGTGTGGAAAAAATTGATTTAGTTGTATTTCAGATACAGAAATACACCAACAAATTTTGGAAACAACTTTCAAGATTACATTAATAAGTAATCAAACGATGGAAAAAAATATTGGTTAATTGTCAAAAAATATGATAGTTCAATTGTCTATATTATGAGAAGCACTACCAATACGAATGATACCAACTTATATTTTTGACAAATCTCAGTTTTTAAAAATCTAACAGGATTATAAAATTATCTCGATAGAAAAATAGTATAAAGAACATGTTTCATAAGGTCTGTTAACGCACTCGTCCTTCTAAAATCGTAGTCAGACTATGTAGTTGAGAACCCAAGTTCGATTCTGCATCCGACAATTATATGTTTAATTAATTGAAGGACATTTCTCTTACATTAGCGATTTATTGACTAGCGACTTCCGTGGTCTATAGAACAAATAATGAAATATACCTATTCTAGACTGACAGTTTTCAAAAAAATATTAGTTGTATTTATTAATTAAGATGTGCTGTATTCAATGGTGACGTTACAAAATTAATAATATTTCTAAGTTTTCTGTTAAAGTGGTGTAAGCGTGATGCAAACTGAAATTTCCACTATTTTTGTGTCTTTTTATGTATGAGACTCTTGAACTTTTATTTTTTGGGTTGTGATAATGAAGATATGCATATTGACTAACTAAACTACGCTGAATTCACTGGTGTAAACAGATCTTACTTATCTCTTTAAGTTTTATAGTTATGGGCGTCTAAAAATAACTAATTTTCGTGATTTAGATTATTCTGGCAAATTTGTAACAATTTCTTTATTCTGCTACCAAAGTTAGCGAAAATTTTCATATATACAAAGCAAAGAGCGATAAATTGAGTGGTGGCATCAGATTTGTAATATCTTTAATAGTATTGAAATTATAGAGGCAAGTATGTTGGGCGGCACAAAATCTGATATTTTAAATCTTCGATATTTCAAAAACTAAGCCTCGGACGCAACTTTACATAATTTTTACGTAATCTACGGGTCCGAAATGGGGGGGATATAAAGAAAAAAGTATTATATTGCATATTTATTTTTCTTGAATTTTCTTAAGGGGTACCCCTCGGTGTTTTTTCAATTTTAGGCCATTTTCAGTTTTTTTGTTCTAAAACTTATATCCGTGAAGCGAAAATTATGAAAATTTGTATACTTATGTAACTTTTTGCGTAAAATCGAATGGTGTAGTCATAAATTCCATAACTTTTTTATTTTTGAAGTTGTTGGGCAAAATAGGCCATTTTTCAGCCTACTTTCAAATCGCCATATCTCAAAAACGAAAAGAGCTATCGAAGTGCGGTTTGAAAATTTGGAATCCTCGCATCGAGAAGATACTACATCTATAGTATCTAAAATTTTTAAGAAAAAAATATTCTTCCTTTGAAATTTCTGTCCAGTTCTTAGACAACCATTTCTCAAATATGTATGACTAATTTAAAATAGCTAAATTTATGGTTATATATCAAGAAAAGTATGAGGAATTCAAATTTTTAAACAGAATTTAATTATCTGTCTTAGATTTTAAGTTACAGTTAGTTAAAACCAGTTAAATATGTATTTTTTTCCAATTTTACCGCTCTTCAGAAAATATACGCTCAAAATTTTATTCATTCACTTAATCTATGAAAATCATATATTATATACAAAAAAATTCGGTGAATCGAAGGTGTAAACTTGGACTCGTGCGTTAATAGATTGCATTATGACACTAGTTCGTTAATATACTATTATCCTTGTTACCCTTAAAAGTTGTATAATAATGATATGAAAAATCTAGACTAGAAAGTTAGAATGACACATTTTTTTGTAGTAAGCAAAAAATAATTATTTATTTATTTAATTGTACGTACATATAAATGAAAAATTTAAGATTAATATTAGCCTTTTGTTTTCTATTAGTAATAATCCATTTTATGTTATCCATTTTTCTACTTTTCCATGCGAATAATATGTACATGAAAACCCTGTTTGTTTATAAACTGTAAAAACCTCAAAAGATGTCGCTTTGGCCACTGCAAAAAAACAACTCATAAAGAATATTTTTAATTTAATTAGCAAAAATGTATGAAACACAAAATGAAAACAGTCCATGTACTCTCATTCTCCAAATAATAAAAATCCTTTCCAGCTTTTCCTAGTAACACTGGCAACATTGTACCATGCAGATCAAGTAAACATCGCACATATTCTCCGTTCAGTGCCTAACAATAATATTAAAGTTTCATAACTGGCAAACATAACGACCCCGGAAATTAAAAGGAACCCTGCCGAGATCGCGCGGTAATTTCGTTCTAGGAAATACCACTATGGGCTATGAGATTGGTTTTGGTCGGCATATTGGCATGTAGATGTCATTGGTGTCGGCCGCGAGTAGTTTGTGCACGTCAGTATGTCGTGTCGCTCATATGCCAGCTTTGTTAGGGGTTGGGGAGGCGGTAAGGCATAGTTTCCGCGTGTTTAATACGTTCGACATCAAAGAAAATTATGCTCTGATGACAACGATGAGAAACTTGTGATTTTGACTTACGCGAGTAAATGGTTATGCACGAGAGTGCGAAATTATAAATGTTTACCTCAGGAATTGCTTCATCTACCTCTTAATACATATTTCGTAGCTTATCACCCATTATTTCACTATTTCTAATATAGGGAAATTCGTGCATAAGACTGGGTAGAGTGTGAGAAAGTTTCATAATATGTGAAGCGCTAAGAGCTTCTAATGTCGTACTCTGCAATAGGCTATTCCAGTGGTTTTTAAACTTATCGGAGCCATGGCCCACTTGAAAGCAAAATTAACAAATATATTCTTTCGCGACTCCTCTTTCTGTGTGATCAACATTGCAGTTTGTAAAAGGCTGATTTAATCATATACATTACAAACGGAGTCATGATCTCCAAAAATTCGTCTAATGAAAATGCGATTTTTTTTTGTTGAACCAGTTGAAAATCGGAAAATTTTAAAATATGTTTCTATATCATTCAGATTACGAGAAATCGAATGGCGTTGAGCGCATCTTCATAACTTTTTTAGTTATAGCGATTTTTGACTTTTAAAAATTGTTAACTTTGAAGGCCCATATCTCGAAAACTAAAAGAGATATTGAAATACGGTTTGAACGAGTGTTCTAATTAACGTATACTGAAATTTTGTTTCATATTATTTTTTCTTAAATTTCTCCTGTGGCTTATAACCGATATCAATCTTTTTTTTTTATTTACAGGTCAAATCAGCGTATGCAAGAAATGGATGATTTTACTTTCATCATGGATGAAACATTTTCTCTGTAAGTAAATCATGATCTCGATTTTTATTGCATAACTTGATTATTTTTTTACTTTTCTCAAAACCATTAAAATGCTTCATTGTATGTCACGTGACTGCGTTTTACCCAATCCTGTTATTATTATATTGAGAATAAAGCTCTTGTGATTATTCCTACGAATAATCTCTGTAGGTGCTTTTTTGTGTGTGACAAATGATAGTTAGTTGTCAAATAATTATTTAAAACTGTCAACGCGTCAAGTTAAATGTGTGAAAAAAATTGATTTAGTTGCATTTCAGATATAGATATACACCAACAAGTTTTGGAAACAACTTCCAAGAATACATTAATACGTAGTCAAACGATATGAACCCAGTTCAAAATCTTTTAAGTTGGATGAATTGACCACAACAGCTAAGTCAAAAAATAGTCTAATTAAATATACTCAAAAGTTGGATAAATTAGAAAATAATTCTCCAGTATCTTTCTCAAACTTGTTGCCATTTGGCAATAGCCACTCAAGTCCTATGGACTTTCGTGACTATTGCCTGGCAACAAGTTTTCGAAATTATTTTCAATTTATTCTCACTCTGTTGTTATATTATTACTGAAAAATATACAAGAAAATTTAATATTTTTACATCACTAAGTATAATTAACAAAGCACTAAAAAATAGTATTAATTATTTTGAATTTTGCATCATTAACGCACTTACAGATGCAAACTTTTCACGCCTTCTTTAAATGTTTAATATTAGTTATCTCGATGATTATTTGATAAAAATATATCATATTTAAAGTATTACCTACAGTACTTTAGAAATATAATACTACGGTTAAATTTGAAATAGATTTTTATACAAATTTTTTACACGAAATTATCTCCATCGAAAAGTTTTTTACTTTAAATATGAATCATCTTGTTAATTGTCTTAATAAAGAAATATCTGTAAATTTGGTGCCTTTCAGAAGCGCAAATTACAGTTATTAAATTACTTCGCATTTCTAGAAAAAAGTAAATGAAAGAAGCAGATAAATCAATTACTTAATTAGATAAATAATATTTATGTAAATAAATTCATTTTACTAATTTGTCGCTCGAGAATTACAAAAATTGAAATAATTTCATACAAAATGTAATCAAAGTTAATTACAGAAAGAATTTTGAAATGAAACTAATTCTCGTAATTACAACAAAGTTCATTTAAAAGACAATTGTTTTAATGAAATAAAAATGCAGGTATAAAATTATTTAAATTAGTTTAAAAATGCACCACAAATTTAAACTCCATTCAAATTTAATTACATTTTCCCACAGGAAATCTACGTTAAAGATAAATAAAATGGCGTTGCTGTTGTTATAGAAAACAAAGTAACAGTATTCTTTTCCCGGGAGTAGTTTTCTTGACCAGATAATGGGCAGACTACTTCTGCGTCACTTGTCCAGACTTTTATTTTCCAGGAAAACTTTAAGACAATGAATTACACAATCGCGCAAAGCTTGTTCAGATATTTAGCTAGAACGCTAGAAACACAAACCATGAGTGGCGCACCCAGAAAATATATTTGGAGGGGGCTTGGGTATTTGTAAAAGCAAATAAAAAACAGTAAATTTATACTTAGTATATAATTTGGGAAAGGCAGGCAATTCGTATGGAAAAAACATAAATTTTCCTCACATTTTTTTATTTAGAAATGTTTCGACCTCAAAATGAGGTCATCTTCAGCCTTAAGTAAAATTTTACTTGTGTAAATATTTGTCAAAGAAATTTAAATTTAGTAACAAGTTTTGCTATTCTACAATGTGCATGATGAGTTGATGTTAATTCCATCATAGTACTCGTATGTCTCGTTTTAATCTATTTCCTTGAATATCTCGAGAAATATGTATCGAGTGAAAAAATGTCCCAGGTAAATTTTAATAATTTGGAGGACATCTGATCCTGTAAAAAAATCAACCCTCCCGCTCCCAAAGGGCGGGGAAAGGAGTCACTTTAAAATCTTAAATAGGATCTCCTATTTTTTTCTTATTTATTAAAAATTTTTCCATCACTTGTCTCATAATTCCACAGAGGTTTTACAGCACGTTTGCATCAACTTCTCAGGTCATCAACAAACGGCTGGTCAGTTCAGCTTTAACCATAGACGCGTTTCGTCCTTCCGGACTCATCAGTATGGTGCGATCATTTATCCAACTAGATCAACTAGGAAATAGTGGATTGTGATACGGACTTAGCTGAACTGACTGATGTTAACCTATCTACAACGGTAACATGACATGAGAGCTATGAAGCCACTCGTGGTGCCATCTACCTATTTTTTTATTACAAACTCGAATAAAGCGTCAAAAACCAAGTAAATTTTATCCCAACATTTTTTTTTAAATCTACCAATCTCATGCTGGGTTGCAAGAAAAAAATAAAGAGCTCTTTAGTTAAAGAATTGTTTATCTAGCAACAGTATCAATAGCGATTTTCTGAAATTTATTGAACCGTTAGTTGCTAACCGATAAAACTTTCATGCAACCCACCATCAGAACAATGTTTTACTTGGAAGCAAATTGAGACAATTTTTTGTTATTACGATAAAACACTTCAAAACTATCAAAATATCTTCCGTCTCCCCTCCCTCACTCCAATAGGTTGAAATCCTAACAAAATCTTGATTATTGGTGAATTATTTTAATTGAATTCACATTGGTTAAATTAACATTTGTGTTGTTTTCCACCCGCCTCAAATTTATTGGAGTAGTGGTGACGAGAGGGGTAAAATTTTGATTGTCTTGAGTATACTATCGATATTATCTGATTAAATTTAAGTAAACATTGAAATACAGGTATGTTTAAGGGGGCTTCAGCCCCCAAAGCCCCCCATTGCGTGCGCCACTGCAAACCACTCTAGGATGTCTTGTCTGCTATTAGCACGCAGCACAACACCGCATTTAATTATTAAGTTAAAACTTAGAAAATTGCCAAAAACATAACCAGTGATGTATAAGCACTACACTTGTGAGTTATTGCAGAAACGTGCGCAAAATTTTAGATTTATTTTGAAAGCTTTAACCAACAACTAAAATTACTAAAACTAGTTAAATTTTAATGAGATAAAAATATTTATGTCATGTTTTACATAAATGGCCAGTACCTGAATAATAAATGTTCAGCGTGTGACCATGTATAGTGTTTTTATTATTAAAACATTATCTATACGAATATTTAGTTTGTTGGTATCGAGTCGGCCTGTGGGTTCGATTATCACAACAGAAAAACAATTCCAGTTTAAAATTACCTCTGTGGCTTCCCCTTCACTAGCATAATTAAGGGCTGTGATTTGACGGCCGGTAATCGCACTTCACGCATAGGAATATATCACTTACCGAGATCTGCTACGGCGGAGTACCACACCCAGTAATGGTTAAGAGGTGTGATGATATATTTATTTATTTTCTTTTTAGTAAACGTGAATAATTTGAGATGTTTTATGCATATGTTCTGTACGTTGAAGAAGAAAATGAATGATAAGTGAATAGGAATGATGTGATTGAAGGTTTGTTGTGTGATGATTTCGAGTGTAATAAATTCATGAGTTTATATGGAGTGATCTATGAATGTGGTTGAAGTGAGGGTGGTTTGTTTGGATGAAAATGTTTGACGAGGGCTGATTGTTTGATGAGTGTGATAAGTGAATGTTTTATGAATGATTTTAGGGTTCGTGCTACCCCATTTGTTGGGATATAGCGTGAAGATATGTGTGTATGTATGTATTTTTAGTTATGTATAATCAATTCAATTATAACAAACGATATTTAATTAAAAATAGATTTTAATAATTGAATATTTTAACTGGTTTTTGATATAATTTAGTTTTAAAGGAAATTTCATTAGTACGAAATTTCCAAATTGAAATTAAATTAATTATATGTTTAATTAATTTTGCATCCATAATATCTGCTCTAATTTTCTCAATAGGTTATAATTTTATTATTTAATTATTTATATCTCCTTATGGAACTAACATTTTCATAACACATTATTTTTTTTAATCAAACCTATTCATAATTCCCGCAGCATTTGGCGGCAGCGCATAATTTAATCCAATGTGACCCAAAGGATTAATAACATTAATTAATAAACAATCCGTGTTTCGATTTAAATTTCCTCTGTCATTACACAAATGATAATTGATTACACATGATTTTAATGAATGTAAATAAATAATTCATTGATTCGAACTTAAATATGATTGCATACACACAGTCAATTTTTAATTAATCACGCCAGTTTGATCTTTCACAATTTATCATAATTTTTATAACCTCAATAAATATTGCGCTAAATGTTCCCCTGTTGCCAAATAAACTTTCAGAACTTCAGAACAAGAAAATGCAGCAAAAAGAAAACGAATATAGCGGCGGAAGCGACTTCTCCTTCCTTTCAATTGTTTTTTAATTTTTATTTATTTTCTTATAAATAAACAATATAAGGGAAAGTGTTTAACTAATATAAATATTTATTCAATAAATTTAATAATATTACAACGTGAATTATATTTTTAAACATCTCATAAATTGATAGTTCGGTTTTTCTTGTCAGACAAATATTTATACTTTCTTTTTATTTTATACAAATTTTGCGATGAAAGTGAATTTCGTAATATATTTTAAAATTCTGGTTTTTAAAAAACATTTAATATTTTCAATATTAAATAGTGTTTTTCTGGAACCAGCAACAAAGTGTCTACTTTTCTGACCAATTTTAGTATGGAAAGTAGATTTTTACCAAAACATTCAGGTAAAGTACGTATCCAAGGTTACAACAAGGAAAAAACCAGTCAGGTAAAGTACCAAACAGTCTGGTAAAGACTTTACATGACTCTTTTGTACTTTATCTGACTGTTTTTTTTTGTAACCTTGGATACATAATCTTCTATTATTATTATTATCAAAAAATTTATGGGGTAATGGCTCAGTGGTATCATTCGGCCTGTAGATCCAAAGAACTCTGGTTCGATCTCCACAGCCGATAAAATATTTTCACCAATTTAATTTAGCCCGTGGCTTCGCCACCACTTACATCATTGGGGGCCGTGATTATATCACTTACCGAGATCTGCTTCGGCAAAGTGTCACACCCAGTAATTGGTAAAGGGTGTGATGATATATTTATTTTTTTATTTAACAAATTTAAACATTTTGAATTATTATTATTAATTATTGATTAAACTATACGGTATCAGAAAAAATAGTATACATAATACGTCACGAAATAATTTTTACTTGACGAAGAGGTTGTTTGAAATACAAGGCCGCAGGCGTTATGGTTGTTATCTCAGAATTCATTAAAGAATCGTTCAACCTGAAGTTCATTACCCATTTTCTGAACATTCTGTATTGTACAACAAGCATAGAATGATAATTCTATGCAAATTATACACTAAGATTTTTCTACAACTACGATATTATTGCTCTACTCATTTATATTTTAATAATAAGGATATCCCGATTTTACTTTTTCAATATGTCAATCCGAAATTGGTCTTCAAGCAACATAACAAACAACATGTGAAATATGATGTTCATATTTTTTGTTAAAATATGAAAATGTGCGTACACTATACCATATTTCTATTACGACAGCCTTACATCTCATCTTTGAAATGTGTTTAACGTTCTCATAACATTTCAATTCATTTTTCAGAACCATAACAATGTCTATAATTGAGTTTCTATTTCCTAGTAATTAATTACCTAACATGTTTTCTACATTAAAATGTATTCTATGATAAATGATTGCATTGTAATGCTGCAGATATCGACGAGCGAATGCTAGATACCGAGTTATTAATCTTTATATTGGTCAGAGTTCACGTTAATCGAAATGGTAATTTTCATTTTTAATCCCTCGATTGTCGCTTTGCTCTGCGAACATTATCTATCTCGGTAATTCGATTTTCACACCAAGTTAATGATTTTATTTTTTCTGGAATTAGGTCTAAATTGAATTTGGCATTTATGAGTTATATATACCCGAATTATATTACTCAATTTCGTTGCAGTAACACCATTATTTTCTGCTCTTCTCTGTTTTATACGGTTTGATGTTTTTGGAACTTTATGATTAAATAATAAGAAGTATCACATTTCACAAAGCCATATCATATTTTTATTTAAGATTCGTTTATCAATGATCGATCGAAGTGACAGATGATGACCTGATAAGTTGATTCAAACGTGCTGTAAATTTTGTGGGACTTGTGACAAGTGATGGACAGTTTTCTCCTATTTTTCTTATTTATTATACTTAATAAGTAAATAAATAAATAAATAAATATATCATCACGCCTTCTACCCATTACTGGGTGTGGCACTCTGCTGAAGCAGATCTCGGTAAGTGATATATTTTGCGCGTGAAGTGCGGTTACCAGTCGTCAAATCACGGCCCCCAAACATGTTAGTGGTGGAGGAGCCACAGGGATAGCTTTTTCAAATTATGAAAATTTGTCGCCTGTGGGAATCGAACCAGGGACCTCAGGATCCACAGGCCGACTTCATACCACTGAGCTAGCCAACTAATAAGTCAGGAAAGTAAAGACACTTTCCTCGACTTATTATGTAATATACTATTATTTTGTGGCATATATAACATTACTGTCACATGTTCGATTGTCATTTGAATGAATAAATTTTATTTACTTTGGCAATAAATTTATTTGTCGTTTGTAATACTGGACATTTGAAAAATTCGAGTAAATCTTGTCATACATCTTGTCATGCTTCTTGTCATACTTCTTGTCATACTTCTTATCATACTTCTTGTCATACTTCTTACAAATCATTCTTGTTTTATATTTTATGCAAGAGCAAGACGAGAAAAACAATTATATGGTTCTCGTGAATTACTAAATAAGTACATGCATGCATCATCACTTACCAATTCTGATAACAGGTGGCAGGGCCATCACCGGAAGTACACAAATCCAGGCTAGCATCCACAGTGTCGCCATCCTCATCCTACACCTGGGTATCGTCTTCTCGTGTCACTGTACACGCATATCAATGACTTGCAGTATCCGCATTCATATTCATAAATATGCTGCTGCCACCGACGCCGCCGTAGACGCCGTCCCCGAAATTAATAGCGTCAACATCCCGCTGTCGATCCGCCGTCGGTAATTGGTATCTACCTAAGTCAACGTTGGTTTAGGACCGGGTGCAAATATTTACAATGCAGGATGTAGTATTGGTTCACTTAATTACGCGCAATTCGTTTTCTGAATTGATCCCAAAAGCTGACAAGAGCTAATTTTCTGTTTCTGTTTTGGTTTTGTGTGGGGAGGAAATCTTTGCTGATTGCTATGAATTTCAAACAGATTTTGGAAAGACTCTTATCGTTTTCAGTAATACATATATTTTATTTCTTGTAGATTTGAAAATCAATTGGTTAAGCCAAAAAAATTATTTAAAAAGGAAAGTAAATATTAATATTTTCTGAGTAGCGGATTTTATGGTTTTTTTGCCAAAATAATTTGTTGACGACATTTCAAACTTAAGTTAGGTTAATTCTCAAGTATATTTAAATAATTTTAGAACTTATGTATATATATATATATACAGCAAAAATCCCACTACATAAAATTTGGTGTCAATCGGTAGATTTTCGAAAATTTCGTGCGCCATCTTGGACCCGCCGCCTAAAATTAGGCAACTCTGACCTCGGATTCGTAATTAGCGACCCCAAGAACCCCTGCATACCAAATTTGGTGCAAATTGATTGATTTTCAAAAATTCGGCTACCATATTGAATTTTTGATCCGCCATCTTGGATTTTATCAACCTATCACACCACTTTTTAGGGACGTCCATCGGCTTCAATTTGAGCTAAAAAAAGACCCGATCGGTTGCGAATTTTTATTTTTACTAGCTTTTCTTTCTGGACACTCGATTTTTCACCGGCTTCCGACCGTCATATTTAAGCCGCCAGTTTTTATTTTTTAAAGGCACATTCGGCATTTGAAACTAGACGCTTTAAGCTTTAAAATGAGCCCTTGGTCGATTTTTTTGGTTGCTTCTAATTTTGGTCGTAGCTCTGATCCGGTTGATGCGAATTGTCCCCATATATATAAATTTTTAAAAAACAAAATTAATTTCCATGTTCCCAGGCAAAAATTTTCGTTGCCACTGCCACTGGGTGGATGGTTACAGTATACTTAATAACTAAATACAATATCTATTAAAACTAACTGCTAATAATTGAATTGTGTAATGAGTAAATTAATGTAATTGCTTTTAATAGGAAAGCGAATCGAGCGCAGTACTAAATAAAACGCTGTAGGTAAACTACCCTCAATTTTTCGAATTAAAAAAATATATATTTTTGATTTATAATCAGCATATCAAACAAAATATACTTTTAACGGCTATATCCGAAGTAATGAAACACCTGTTTATATCGTATATATATATAACAACAGACGATCACACTTCTTGAGTCAAACAATGACTGAAAACATACATTTTATTAGTATCAATTTCTTGAGAGACGATTCATAAATAATAATAATTCAGAGAGTTTTCGTGCTCGGTACTAGGTGGAACATATTAACACTATAAATAAACACAACGTACTTGATTTTTCCACAGATTTTATTTTAATTTATCGCAAAGATCATTTCGTCCTCTCGGACATCATCATATGACGACGAAAAATTCATTACGTTAAATTAAAATCTGTGAAAAAATCAAGTATGTTGTGTTTATTTATTAGTCATAAATAATAGTATATATATAGTACACAAGTGTTGTGTTCCATCTTACACACACGCTTTCCAATAGTCGTTCAGCACGTATATTACATATTATTTTTTAGCAAGTGCGACACTAAACAATAATAACTAATTGTTTTAAAATAAATAAAATATATTGCTGTCTAATCGTCAATTCCATGTTTTACTTGAAAATACCTCACGGTAGCTCACATTATTCATAATATAAATGTTACTAAAATATAAAATTGATTCAAAAATTTACTAAAAATGTAATCTGTCTAAAATATTTAATTATTGATAAAATAATTTCAAATATTTTACTAAGGTTTCATATGGGTTTTATTATGAAATATTCTTCGGTAGATATTTCAAATTAATTATCGAATAATTTTAAACTTGCACTAACGGTAAAAGCATAAACTTTATCATAAATTTTGTTATCAAAATTTGTCAGTACTTTAGACAATTTTAATTAATATATTGTGTTTTTTTTTATAAATTTATGTGATTATAATAACAGAAGTTCAGTGGAAGTTACTACGAAATAACAGCAAGGTAAAGGTATTTACATTTGTTATTATTTGTTTATTAAATTTCATAATGTACTTTAAATAATTAGGTTAAGCTTTAATACGTCAAAACTCATAAATCAATATTGAGGTCTGTTAATTTATTTATATTTAAACTAAAGCGAACCAAGTTGGTTAGCAGTAGAATAAATATTTATTCAATTTATTTATTTTAATAAGTTATTAGGTATATGTTTGTACTACGAAAGGAGCCTTATTCTACTTTGTGTTTTGTGATTAATGATATGGTACGTTGTAGTGAAAGCTAGGTTACTTTGATGCACGTATAAAATGGATTTTCCTGCAGTATGTAAATCAAGAATTGCAAATGTCTGGTATTCTCATTAACTGAATAAATATGTACTACTTGAAATTTACAAGAATATCATTTGGATTCTAAATATTATAATAATTTGTATTAGATGTATATTTATTTTTTCTAAATTACAAAAATGGGGCTGAGGAACAAAGAAATCAAAAAAATATTTGCAGGCAGATTCATAAAGCGGATTAGCGCTAACACCATTTTTTTATTTCATTTTTAACTCACTTTTCAATGTACGAAACAAGTTTATTTTAACTTGAGTTAAAAAGATAGTTAATTAGCATTAAATTTAGTTCATTTCTTTAATCTGTTTTAATTTGATTCAAAGTTGTAGATAATATTAAAAACGGTGAAAGCGCTAATCCGTTTTGTCTGTTTGCCTGTTAATGGTTTATATTTTGGTATTGGTTAATACCATCAAATTGATGATTTGGTGACGGTGCGATTATATAAATTAAAATAATATGATTATTTTAATAAAATAATAGTTATGTAAATTATATAACTTAGATAATAATAATAAATAATTTGAAAAAGCTATCCCTGTGGCTCCTCCACCACTAACATGTTTGGGGACCGTGGTTTGACGACTGGTAACCGCACTTCACGCGCAAAATATATCACTTACCGAGATCTGCTTTAGCAGAGTGCCACACCCAGTAATGGATAGAAGGCGTGATGATATATTTATTTATTTTTTATTTAGATAATAAATTAGAAAACGAATTTCAAATGTTTTATTCAAATAATGTTATTTATACTAACCATATTACTAATTCTAATGCATTCGACGTTTGCTGTATTTCTCTGTTTAATAATGTAATAATGGAAAACTTTAATAACTTTAACAAAAGAAAGATTATGTATATTTCATTATACATTTCCATTCTACGAAATGAAAAACTAAAACCTAACGAATTTATTATGAAATTCAATGCTGTACAACTACCGGTCAGGAATTCAATTTCAAAGTGATATTTCTCGTATTTTATATTTTCTTTCAAGTGAAAAGTTTTCAAATAAAAATTATTGCTTGCACTTAAATAAAAGATCGTTTCCTGGACAATAGCGAGTCATTGCATCAAATGCTCTCAGATTTATTATAAATAGACAAATTCTATATAATCATTATTTTCATTTATACACTTCACGCACATAAATATATCACTTACCGAGATCTGCTTCGGCAGAGTGCCACACCCAGTATTAATAATAATAATTACAAAATAATAATAATAATAATAATGGGTAGAAGGCGTGATGATATATTTATTTATTTTATATTAATTATTATGGGGTAGCTAGCACAGTGGTATCAAGTCGGCCAGTGGATCCTGGAAACCCTGGCTCGATTCACACAGGCAACAAACAATTTTCATCATTTTAAAACTACCCCTGTGGGTTCTCCTCCACTAACATCTTTGGGGGCCGTGATTTGACGAATGGTAACTGCACTTCATGCGCAAAATATATCACTTACCGAGATCTACTTCGGCAGAGTACCACACTCAGTAATGGATAGAAGGCGTGATGATATATTTATTTATTTTATATTAATTATTATGGGGTAGCTAGCTCAGTGGTATCAAGTCGGCCTGCGGATTCTGGGAACCTTGGTTCGATTCCCACAGGTAACAAACAATTTTCACCATTTTAAAACTACCCCTGTGGCTCCTCCAGCACTTACATCTTTGGGGGCCGTGATTTGACGAATGGTAACAGCACTTCATGCGCAAAATATATCACTTACCGAGATCTACTTCGGCAGAGTGCCACACTCAGTAATGGATAGAAGGCGTGATGATATATTTATTTATTTTAGTTAATTGTCATTTTCTGATGCGATATTTTTAGTTTGTTTGGCAAAAAAAATCATTAGAAACTTATTAGAATATTTAAATGTCGGCTTTAAATGTAATTTTATTAAACCATTATTGAATTCAGAGCGCACCACCAAAAGTTAAATTTCAAACTTTGTGTAATTATATGAAAACAAATGAAATGTTTGACATCAATGTCAATTATTCTAAATACTTGATATGTTTGATAAGTTGCAAAACATGTGACAAGATTATTACTTATGATTGTGTATTATTTTTGGACTACGGCTTTGCCTATTCTATTTTTATTTATGTTCTACCTTTATATTTTATCGCTGAAGTATATTTGCGTAGCATTTCGAATCATCCAACTTTCTGTATATTTAACAATAAATAAATTGTTAAAACTTATGAAATTTGACCTCAATGCAAACCAACATTACTTTAACTATATTCCTAAAGATCAACATCCATTTCTACATATCATTACTCTGCTTTTATTATTAAAACCAAGATTAAAGTTCAATTTTTGACGGTGTAAAAGGCTATAAAACAAAGTACTCGTATTGTTGTCGATGCGTGCACAACAATCTCTTTCAAAAAACGATACAAAGCGAACACTTTGCTACAATTTCGCATCGTGAAATGTCCTGTATACGAATCAAACCGTTTGTAATTGGAAAAATACGAGACATGGTTCTCATAGATACGTTGATAAATGACCGTTATCTTCGTGTTTTATGTGTGTATTGTAAATTCGAGAATGGTTGAGTTTCGGTTTGAAACATAAAGTTTTTGCATCTCTTCGAATGTGTTTCGATATTGATCTCCATGTAATATATGCTAACAAAGCGCAAATTACATTTATACTCGGATATACAAGAGACTGATGAACACCGATCGCGAACCAGAGATTTTTAGCTGAATCGACAACACGAAAATTGTTACGGATACGCAATACTAATAGAAAATTCTCAATTTTATTTTCAGAGGATTTTGCAATCTCATATATGAAAATATTCTAGTTTGCACATTTGTTGTTTTTTGTATTCATATTCTGTACTTTGCAAATCAGTTATTCTACGAATAGTAAAAAAGTTTTTATAATAAAATGCATTTAAAAATAACTATTAAGGATTAAACTTCACAATTTATTTTTATTTTCTGTAATCCTACAATATATTATACAAGTTATTTATATACCTAGCCCGTGAAATTACGCAAAATTCAATTTACGGACGAGGTTTACACAATCTTTTTTTGCATCTGCATGAAGTACAAAAAGAAAAACTGCGAAATTTATTAAAACATTTAATTGAGAAACAGTTTTATTCCTAGATATATGATTCTACAGGCTGATGAAAAGGAATTGTTATAGTTGGCAACACAATTCCAGAGATCTTTTTATTCCACAGTTGGCACAACGTCAGATAAAGGCGGAAATGCTATTTGACATTTCTAATAAATACAAATAGGTTATGTCAGGAGTCTGACAGCTAATAGAATTTTCACTTTTTAAGTAATAGATATACTTTAGAAATAAATGTAATAATAAAAGTACTCAAATTTATATTTTAAATATCACTGTCAACAACAGGAAATGAATTTATGTATCAGGCTTACCAATTTCAAGTAGTTTTTTTTAATGCCAACTGTACCAATTCTTTTTGATCAATCTGTATTACCGATGAATTAAATAATCTTGTTTAAAAATAAATAAATGTAAATATATTATCACGCCTTCTACCCATTACTAAATGTGCCACTCTGCCGTAACAGATTTCGGTAAATAAATATGTTTTGCGCGTAAAGTGCGGTTACCAGCTGTCAAATCACAACCTACAAAGATGTTAGTGGTGGGGTGCCACAGGGATAGTTTTAATAAAATAAATAAATATATCATCACGCTTTCTACCCATTACTAGGTGTGGCAATCTGCTGAAGAAGATCTCAGTAAGTGATGTATTTTTGCGCGTGAAGTGCGGTTACCAGTGATCAAATCTCCCCAAATATATTAGTGGAGAGGAAGCCACAGGAGTATTATTTAATGTGGTGAAAATGTTTATCAGCAGCAGGAATCAAACCAGGGTTCTTAGGATCCAGAGGCCGACACGATATTACTGTGCCACTTACTCCACCAATAGTTTTAATATGATGAAAATTCATTGTCGGCTGTGGGAATCCAACCCGGGTTCTCAAATCCACAAGTCGACTTGATATCACTGAGCCACCTTATTTTTTTCCAAATATTGTATATATATTTCAAGTATCATTTGTAGCTCATAAATTAGAAAACATATTTTCTATCATTTCATTAGGCGTATTCCAGTCGCCATTTGGATCAGATCTAACTTACATTTACTGAACCAGATTACTTATTTATTTCACAGAATTACTTCGCAGACGTTATTTCCAGTACTAGAATTATAGATTCTAATTTACTTTAAAGTAATTCACCCCAGTGAGTGCATCAGTTGGCTTAATTCAGTTCATTTTGTCATGTGTCGAATTTATCTGAACTGATTTAAGTGAACCAAATGGCAAATGGAATACAGCTATTATCTAAAATAAGAAGTTACTATAGCAACAGTAAATATAAAACCTACCATTTTGGAAAGAAAAGCTAATATTTTTTATTTAATTTTATCTTAAACTTTATTTAAATTCTATGATGAAAGAGATTCTTGTCCGTTTTACAAAAATAACAAGAAGGAAAGTACAGGAACGAAATTTTTATTAAAGTTTAATTCGTAAAGGAAAACATACAAGCAAATAAATTTCCTGGATAGTATTTATTCTTGAATCTAGAAGTCTTTGGATTGTACGTGTTGTACAAGGGTAGCTCGACTCTATTTATTCTGTACGGTGTTTCGTATTTACTTATACGTAAAGTTCGGTTGAACCCGACTAGAAAAGAGGACGGTATTAGTTTTCCCAGACGTTAGAATTTAATTTGAATCAAGTTTACTTTGAGATAGCCCGATACACAAATCTAAATATTTTCGCCATTTACTCATTAATGCTATTCAAATATATATTTTGGGTTTATGTACAAGATAAACTGTCGATTACCGCTTGATTAAATATTTATTTATTTCTAAATCATTTACAAAATATATTACCTGAAATCGACAAGAAAGTCCTTACTTTCCCTTTCCCTATTTTAGTATAGGAAGTAAATTTTTACCAAGGCAATCAAGTAATGTACGTGTCCATGGTTACAACAATAAGTAAAGTACAAAACAGTCTGGTAAAGACTTTATCTGTCTGTTTTTGTTTTTTCTTGTAACAGTGGATTCATAGTCTGTTACAAAATGATTCTTATGAAAAATTTTAATATTTTCTATTATTAATGATTAATTATTGATTAAATAAAATGGTTTCAGAAAAAAATATATACATAATACTTTAGGAAAGTGTTTTTACTTGACTAACAGATTAAAATACTCGGTTTGTGGTCTTTCGAACAACCGCTTCGTCAAGTAAAACATCACTTTCCTGACTTATTATGTAATATACTATTTTTCGATACTTGGTTATGAATTAAAGTATAGTAAAATATATGTTCTTAACATGGTTTTAATGTAAAGCTGTTATTAATTTTAAATTAATATATAGAGAGAAATATTATTTCCAAATGGAGTGTGGTTTTAGAGGTTTTGGCTTCAATTCCAACTATTTCAAAAATATTTCACCGTAAAAATTTACCACAATATTAATTCGCCCCCCTCAAAGTTTGTGGCTTTGGGTTGTGTAATTTAACAACAGGTAAACATATTTTGCATCCCTAAAAATATGCATCTGCAATTGCAGAGCTAAAGTTAGGTCAATTGGATGTTGATATTTATTTTTAATGTTATATCTGTAATAGTATATTATGCAACAAGCTTATAATAGAGTTGAGCT
Organism: Pterostichus madidus; assembly: GCA_911728475.2. Classification (NCBI taxonomy): domain Eukaryota; kingdom Metazoa; phylum Arthropoda; class Insecta; order Coleoptera; family Carabidae; genus Pterostichus; species Pterostichus madidus. Next base: position 39,098,397 of record OU452306.1, on the reverse strand, counting down.
TATAAGGAATTGTAACCCAGTGGTTAAAACCGAGATAAAACTGATGTTTCTTAATTAACAAACAAAAGGTTGTGTGTTCAAATCTCACTAACGTCAACTGTCAAAAAATATAATTGTAGATAATGGCAAGTTGCACTAGCAATACTAAATTTTAAACTTGGTTTCATTATAAATTAACATAATTGAGTTTAAGTTCCTGTTGTGCAGAGTAACAAATAAATAAATAAATATATAATTGTAGTTATTATTAACAAACGAGTATACAGTGAACGAACCGTAGGTAAGTGCAGTAATTCTTAAGCTATGTTTCGACCTCTTAACATAGTCTCTCTTTTAGTCTTTGTTTTTGTTGTTTTGTTTCTGTTTATGTCGGAAACATTCCAGCCATTTCCAGCTCCTAACATAAACATAACCTTCATTCAATATTCCAGTGAAGGTTTGTTCACTTAAATGAGAAAATAATTGTATAAAACTATTTGAAATACTTTACAAATTATATAAAATTATTAACGAGGAACAGTAATTACTATGAAAATGAAGCACTAGTTTAATTAATTTATACAATTCCAAAATAATTTTAAAAAATTGAGGCATTATTGTAGTGAACCTGCCAGAATATATCAAATACAGTAATTTAAATTTCGAAAAAATGTTTTACGTAAATAAAATATTTTCTTTGTTCTGCTGTTCATATTTATTTTAATACTTTTCCACAAAAAATGACAGATGAGAATGAGAAATAAAATATAGAATTGACTGTCTATTGCAGCATGAGACAGCAATACCGTAGCTATCCCTCTCTACAGAACAGCGATGAAAGATTATGTCGAAAGTATGAAGTTTGCAAACTTTGTGTTTATGCGCAGTGACAAAGTCGAAGACTAAGACTAAAACAGTAGCTGGAAACACTCAGCTGTATTCACATATGACAAACTCTCAAGGTTACGTCGAAAAACTCAAACGAAGACTATGTTAAGAGGCGGAAATGAGGCTTTATGGGTATTCTAACCTATAAAATTATGTGTTATCATTGGTCAATTTGGTCGTGTCATAATAAAAATCGGTGTTGTAATAAGTACTTGCAATTCATTCATATTTAATAAATAAATTAAAGCATGGTAGTAGCACAAACCCCTGAAACATTCACAGAACCTCCACTCATCAGATGCATAAAAAAAATTCAATCTTCGTCAAACATTCTCACCCTGATAAACCATCCTCGTTTCAGCTTCATTCTTGTTCCCTCTATACTAGTTAATTTATTCATCACATTCGGAATCTTTCATCACGCAACAAACCTTCAATCACATCTATTCATTCGACGTACGCAAATAATCGCAATTTTCTAACGTTCATTCCTTTAACAACGAATCTAAAAAGATAAGAAAGGAAGGGACAGTAAATCAATTTTATAATTATCTAATTTGAGGTTAAAAGTAAGAAACAAGTAAATAGAAAAGCCATAGCAAAAGCTTGTAGGGTGTCCGTTGATACATGTTGACGTGTTCGCTTTTTCTGTCCGATTCTCACGCGAAGAATCCAAAGAAGAATGTGACATTCTTTCTAAATTAAATTTGAGTAAGTTCGTAAACATTTAAGTGCCTCAACATGAAAGTACCTGGTTTAGTTTTTATTAGATTTCTTGTTATGGAACTATAAATTAACTTATATGAACTTTTTTTCTTCTTCAGTTTACTTTACTCACAACTAAATTCAAATGCAAAGAAAATATTAACTGACTTAACTGGATTTCTCCCATTTCTGGTTATTCAAAAGGAGAAATGTCAACGTTAGCTAAAGGAAAATATAATTGAGTGTTTGTAAATAAGAACTCAAAAGCAAAGACGTCAATATTAACAAGTTCTGTGGTTTCTGTTTTCCTATTCGAGAAAATATAGATTTTCTTTTCGAGATGCATTTACTTTAGTTTTACTGGCGGAAAACTACATTCAAATATGAAGCCAATATCCAATGTTTATTTAAGGAATCCTTGTTTCGATATTTCAAAATCTAAAAGTTTCTTTTATCATTCAACAACGAAAATATTCTTTAACTTTGGTAAATAAAAACTTCTCACATAGAAATAGAGAGACGGCTTTCTTAACTTCATCGCAAGAACATCTCAAAATAAAAATCATTCTGAATAAAGATATAATAATTGTTACACCCTGATTTTAATATCTTAGGAAATATAAATATAGACTGCTAGAGTGCTACTAACAACTGATTTACTAACACTTTAGTTCTTAGAAACAAAACACGGAACAAAATATTCTATTGCTTTCATTTCAACAGTTTGTCTCTAAATTAATTGGGACATTTGGAAAATATTTTCTAAATATATATCATCATCACGCCTTTTTACCCATTACTGGGTGTGGTACATCTTTAGGGGCGTGAGTTGACGGCTTGTAACCGCACTTAACGCGCATAAATATATCACTTACCAATATCTGTCAAGACAAACTGTCATTCTGTTATTCCAAAACTTAAACAAAAAAAATTGTTTTATTTATTTAATTGGGAAACAATTGATAGTAGAAAACTATAATTATTTAAGTAGAGTGTTTTAATATACGCCAAATGTAATATGATAAGGTTATGGCCATCTTCAGATCAAACGTAAAATTTTAAACGTATAACAACATGTAGAATAAGTTACGAATTGAATATTTAGGGAAAACTTATATCAAAATGAAAGTAATTATGAATCTAAATCTTGCAAAAAGGAATGAATCTAAATTTACATGTTTGCCCTAAATATTCAATTCGTAACTTATTCTACATGTTGTTATTCGTTTCAAATTTTACGTTTGACCTGAAGATAGCCATAACCTTGGCTGAAACGTTGTCATTGAATCTTCAATAAATAATCTACAACTTTAAGCCTATGTCCATTATTACCTTATCATATAATTATTTAACTTCTGGTTATTGTCCTTTAACCGACATTTATACTAGTGATGATAATAGCCCTTATTTAACTGATTAAAGTCTCAAAAAATTATATCAATATAAACCAAATAAAATTGTACGTGAAATAAAATTTGGATCGAAACAAATTGTAAATATTGAAGAGAATATCAAAACATTACAATTTATAGTTTGTTATGCAGCATTGTGTCACAAAGTTAAATATGTGATTAACATTATAATTTATAATAGCTGTAGTTGATGCTACGGAAAATCAACATTAGAGTAAACAAAAACCATAAATTATACATCTCTAGGCACCATTACAACATCAATAATCATGAAATGCAAACAGGTAATTGTACATACACATATTCAATTATGATTTCAAATTAGAGCTTCGTCTATTAATACGAATTTTCACTATAAATGCCACTCCTATTTTAGCTTTTATACGGGTACCGTGCATCATAAAATTCAACGAATTTTTCCAAATTATTAATTTTTTTATTTGAAAGTAAACAACAGACACATGTGCGAGAAAAATAACATTTTTTTGTCATAGTATGATAGTATTATTTTTATTTCTATTCAAAAAGAACAAATTTGTATTTTATGACACATTTATTTTTTATTTATTACATCTGTCACTATTATAACCAAATGCATCCACAAAACTTAGTTTAAATAAATAAAAGCATTATTGTATGTTCAACAGCTATACCAATTACTTCATATGACATGTAATTTTGGCTTACTTTCATTAAATAAAATAATAAATAAATATATCATCACGCCTTTTACCCATTACTGAGTGTGGCATTCTGCCGTAGCAGATCTCGGTAAGGGATATATTTTACGCGTGAAGTGCGGTTACCAGTCGTCAAATCACGGCCCCCAAAGATACTAGTGGCGGAGGAGCCACAGGGGTAGTTTTTGAAATTATGAAAATTGTTTGTCGGCTGTGGGAATCCAGGGTTCTCAGGATCCACAGGCCGACTTCATACCACTGAGCTAGCCACCCCATTAAATAAAATAATAAATAAATATATCATCACGCCTTTTACCCCATTACTAAGTGTGGCATTCTGCCGTAGAAAATCTCGGTAAGTGATATATTTATGCGCTAGAAGTACAGTTATTAGCCGTCAAATCACGGCCCCCAGGGAGAGCCACAGGAGTAATTTTAATGTATTGAAAACTGTTTATCGGGTGTGAGAATCGAACCGAAGTTCTCAAATCCACAGGCCGACTCCATACCAATGAGCCACTTCAATTTAAACTAAATAATTAAAACAGTTGTTCATTTTTCAGATTTTAAGGGCCAGTTTTTCAATCGCACGTTTACTCTCGATTAATATTAATCATAATAAAACCATAGTTTTCATTATTATTTAATCATAATTAACATTAATTGGTGATTGAAAAACTGGCCCTTAGATGAAATTCTGTAATAATTTATTTAATTCGACGGTTCATAGCACTCCACAGTGTAGTTTTGTAAAATAATTAATCCAGAAAATATAACTATAAATAAGTAACCTAAGTAATAAGTAAACAGTAACTAAGTGACAAGTAATGAAGTAAACAAGCAATTATAATTTCTTAATTAACGGTAGCCAAGTTTTATTAATTATTTGAACATGACTTTTGAAAGTTAATTTAAACCAAGTTTAAAATAAGTTTTATTAATGCAACTGGCCATAAATAATGTTAGGTTAAAATCTAACAAATCAAATTCGTTTTAGCTTCAATTTAAAAAAATATATATTTTAGTACATAGTGTAGTATGTTCAATAAAAGTCAGAACAACATTTAATTTAATTTGGGGTCATTAACCTCGAAACATGAGGACAGAATTTAAATTTAAAATAATTGTGTATTCGAAAAACGGTGATCGTAATATGAACCAATAAAACAGTTAAACCATTTACAACAAATAGATTTAATTGTAAAATAATTACCATTTTCCCAATATCCAACGACTGTAAATATTTACACCATTCACTATTTCATTAAATAAATTACCACATTTTTATGTTACAATACTGACAATAATTATTACCACACTTTACAATAATTTTAACATCGGTGAAACAAACAGTTGACATACATTAAAATAGTACTTATTATTAATATTTGACAACAATGATTTAAAACACTAAGTCCGTTTTTGGGTGAATGCGAAGCTAGACCGGAACTAAGATCGCGTAGCGAGCGTGAACGTGAAGAGAGCGTAAGAAGCGTGCGTGAAGTGGACCCGGAGCCGAGCGGTGCGGCCCGGAACGCTGGCGGGCAATCACTGGGCCCCGCGCACGATTCCGGGCGCCGCGGTGCCGAAGAGCGTCCGCGCATTCCATCCGATAAGCGTCTCTCAAAATGTTACGATAAAGGAACAGGAAGAAGAGATTGGAAGGAAATGCAATGTTTTGGGAAATGGTTGAAAAATAGTACTATATCAACTATGTAAGTAAAAATGAAGAATATTCAAGCGCCTAATTGTGTTAATGACGTTAGCACCTAAACATTGATCTTTTTAAAACAATTTTATAATTGCATCATTTTCCGTAATCGATCAATATATTAATGACAATTTATAATATTTCCAGCCAGATTCTCAAAAAAGTATTAACTAATCCTAAATTTTGGATTAGTTAATCTTATGCTAGTCCGATTTTAAAAAGTTATTTCAAATCACTTTCCGAAAGCTTAATGGTAAGAAGATTGTATTAAAGTTTATTTAAACTTCTTTAGGATTATAGTATACCTTAATTTGACAAATTCATAATTCAGTATTAGCTAGATTCTAGCTAAAAATCTTTTGAGAATTGTTCTATTCGTGATTATATTATAGATTATTACAATTTCGGTATTTTGTGATTAGAATAATTTACCTTGATTATGGGGTAGCTAGCCCAGTGGTATCAAGTCGGCCAGTGGATCCTGAGAACCCTAGTTCGATTCCCACAGACAACAAACAATTTTTACCATTTTAAAACTACCCCAATGGCTCCTCAACCACTAACATCTATGGGGGCCGTGATTTGATAGCTGATAACCGCATTTTACGAGCAAAATATATCACTTACCGAGATGATATATTTATTTATATATATAAAATCAGTAAACCACTTGTGAATCGTTCCAATCGATGGTGAGGACTCCCCATAATGTTTAACAAGCGATGCTTTGGTTTGCGTAATGTTTTTTCCACGCAAGAAATAATGTTTAATCAAGACGCGAAATTCACTTTTTTCCATGTTTTCAAAAATCTACAAGGTTGCTTGCTTTCGATGGGTATCAAAACAGAACTGAATGACATATCAATCTGAAAATTTTAATACGTTCTAGTTAAAGATGGTACATCATAAATGTCACATGAGATTTGAGATTGTGGCGCCATCTGTTTTATTTTTCAAGGACTTTTCACCCTGCCCTCGTATGTACTAAAAAAAATGGTATTAGGAATTTAGTTTTCAAAATACAGCTGAAATATGTTTCTACCGTTAAACAATCCAAAGTTTGAAGTTTAAACTGTACGGCTAAATTGTGATTACAATATTTCATCCGAGCCAGCGAGTAAAAGTAAGGTTCAGTGTGTACAATAACACCAACCTCAACAGATGCAAGTTAGCAACTTGGAAATAATAAATACCCCGGTCAGCTCTTAGAACATCATTAATCATGGCGTAGGTACGTAGTTTTTCCTACAATAAAAAGCTCTTGACACAACATAATAAACTTTCCTTTCAAATATAAACCAACTTATTTATCCTCTTCGTTAGTCATGTCAACATTTGTTCGGCCGTTCAACGCGTCGCATATTTCATTCTTTCACCATTCGCCCTCGTTGCGCGTTACAATGTGATTGTGATTCGGTTTGTACAATCGAACAACATTCTTCATTCGCGAAATTGAAACAAATGAGGGTTTGTCATCAGACTGACAACGAAACATATTTTTAATCCGTCTGTCAACATTTTGTCAGAGTTCAAATACGTCTTTTATTCATTATATTTTGTAATTATATTATTAAACAGATTTACGGGCAATATACAACTCAATGCCAACGTATCCTAACGGCTGAGGAATTACAGGGCCTAATTTCAATTTTCTTAGCCGACTGACTAATTAATTTTCATCACACTCTGTACTGTAATTAAAATTATCTTCCTGTTGTGCAGAGTAACAATAAAATAAGTTATGTATTTGATAAATAAATAAATAAATAAATATATCATCATGCCTTGTACCCATTACTGGGCGTGGCACTCTGCCGAAGCAGATCTCGGTAAGTGATATATTTTTTGCGCGTGAAGTGCAGTTACCCACGGCCCCCAAAGATGTTAGTGGTGGAGGAACCACAGGTGTAGCTTTTGAAATTATGAAACTTGTTTGTCGCCTGTGGGAAGCGAACCAGGGTTCTCAGGATCCACAGGTCGACTTCATACCACTGAGCTAGCCATCCCATTTGTATATGTATTTGATGACGTAATTATATTCCGAAATGAAATTTATTTTACCAATGCACAAATAAAAATATGGTGTAGATGACATAGTTGTATCGTTAGATTTGAGAACCCGGGTTCGATTCCCATAGCTAGCAAACAATTTTCAACATTAAAATTACTCCTGTGGCTTCCCTCCACCATTAACGTTTTTCGGGGCTGTGATTTTACGGCTGGTAACAGAACCACACCCAGTAATAGGTAAAAGACGCGATGACTTATTTGTATATATTTATTTATTTATTTATCACTTTCAAAAACAAGCGTAGAGCGACACACCCTTCCTTTCTTATCTTTTAATTCGTTTTCAGTTCTTACGTAGAGTGTTTAACTGCAATTGTGTGAAATTCACTTTTAAAAACAAACGCAGGGCGACGCTCCCTCTTTTTTTTATCTTTTTGTTTCATTTTCAGTTACTGCATTGTGTGGACTTTTCTTTCATATACAAGTGCAGGCTATCGCTTTCATCTTTTCTAATCTTGTAGATTCGTTGTTAGTTTCGTTATTAGATTCGTTGTTAGGAGTAAACGTGAGTAATTTGAGAAGTTTTATGCATATGTTATGTACGTTAAAGAAAGAAAATGAATGATAAGTAAATAGGAATGATGTGATTGAAGGTTTGTTGTGTGATAATGATTTCGAGTGTAATAAATGAATGAGTTTATATGGAGTGATCTATGAATGTGGTTGAAGTCAGGGTGGTTTGTTTGGATGAAAATGTTTGACGAGGGCTGATTGTTTGATGTGTGTGATGAGTGAATGTTTTATGAGTGATTTTAGGGTTCGTGCTATCCCATTTGTTGGGATATAGCGTGAAGATATGTATGTATGTATGTAAAATTGTTAAATCGTTGTATTTAGAGCGAAACATTGATGAGCCATTTATTAATTTATGTTTATCAAAGAGTGTAAACAAATCGTATATTCTGCTGATTCAACTATTGTTGAATTCTTGAAATTTCATCAAGCTCCAAATTATATTTCTTGGCAATGTATGTAAAACAGAAGAAATAGCACCTACCTTTATAGAAAAATCAGTTCGTTGAAAGCAAAACAAAAGCAAGTATCTGATAGTCTCGTGTCCAAATCCATTTCGGATGAATATTTAACACTTCTTGACTGCAGTGACTGCATACCCATAGTCGAAGCCTTCCGGGACGTCTGTGTTCAGTGTTTGATTTGACAGCGGCTTCCAGTCGTCTTCCGGTCGGACATAACGTCATAGGGTTTATAGAACCCCTCAACCCTTGAGAATTTCACCAAAATCCCCACTGCGAATTTACCTACCCTTACGTTTGCTTGACATCCCTTAAGTGAATACATGAAACTTGAGGACAAAAACTGTCTTACCGCGAGTTTCTTATCATCGGCAAAAACCGCGCCAGCTTTCCTTCGTTGCGTTCCCCTAAACAGATTTCATGCACGATAGCTCAGGAGACGTAAATAAATCTACGCGAGACGTGAGACCAGAACTGTTTCTCAAATTTCTAACTGCTTAGGAATATATTAGTGTCAGGAGTTTAAATGAGCCGAATTATTAGTTCTTCAACTGAAGAGATTAGATAAAAGAGTATTTATATTGATTTGTAGTTACTTGGATGATGTATAAATGTCAGTGACTGCAGTTTATATGATTTATATTTACGTAGAAGAACAGAGAAAATACTACGAATCAATAACAAAATGGTTTAGTTGGATAAATAAAGTAATATATTTTATGCACAACCGGACCGAAAAGCATGTGTTGTAGCCCTAACAAGCGAGCTTAAACATTTTAATCTTTTGAACATATTATTAAATTTTGTTTTGTTATGCATAAAATATTGTATGTACCACGGGCGAGAAACGCCTGTTTTCACCCTTGGTACATAAACAACTATTGTTTTTATTTACTTTGATTGTATATATTGTTACGGTTACAAATAAAATATGAATTGGTTGTAAGTAGATTGAAGTCACCGAATATAGTTATTTTCAATTTAAAAATACCTATTTTGATAATTTTGTAATCGTAGGAAAAATTATGTATGTATCACGAGCGTAAAGTGTCTTTATACAAAAATAAATAAATATATCATCATGCCTTCTACCCATTACTGGGTGTGACACTCTGCCGAAGCAGATCTCGGTAAGTGATATATTTTGCACGTGAAGTGCGGTTACCAGTCGTCAAATCACGGCCCCCAAAGATTTAGTGGTGGAGGAGCCACAGGGGTAGCTTTTGAAATTATGAAAATTGTTTGTCGCCTGTGGGAATCGAACCAGGGTTCTCAGGATCCACAGGCCGACTTCATACCACTGAGCTAGCCCCCCCATGTGTGTCTTTATACCTCTTGCACTATTGCAGCTCTCGCCTTCGGCTCGTGCTGCAATTACTGTGCGCGAGTAATAAAGAATCACTTTACACTTTTACTACATAAATAAATAACTTTTATGTCGTGATGAGATCCCTTGCTTTTCGCAAATGAAACAATATTTGAGAGGAAGTTGACAGAAAAAGTTCAGGGTATAAATTCTACTCTGCGTAATCTTCGATTTGTGCGTAAGGGGTCTAGGACTCTAGGACAGAGGGTGGAACAGGGTTAGTACAGTCAAGGAGGCTGACTTCCTCATCGATTAATCTTCATCAGTATCAATTCTTTAACTTACTTTATCTGTCGTCAGTCCGTAATCGAATTAGAAAAAACCGCAAACTTCAACTAGTTACCTACCCTGAGAGATGGCCTCACTCCGAGGAACTGACGAAGACGTTCCTTAGTTTTCGTATTTTCTTAATGTGCGCATTAACCCACTTTTCACTTCAATCAAAAACGACAAGAATATTATTATTTTTTACCTACATATAAAATAAATGAAATAGATATATCATCACGCCTTTTATCCATTACTGGGTGTGGCACTCTGCCGAAGCAGATCTCGGTAAGTGATATATTTATGTGCGTGAAGTGCGATTACCAGTCGTCAAATCACGCCCCGCAAAGATGTTAGTGGTAGGGAAGCCACAGGGGTATTTCTTTTATTTGGTGAAAATATTTGTCGGTTATGGGAATCAAACCACGGTTCTAAGGACCCACAGACCGACTCGATACCACTGTGCCATTATACCATTTTTACCTACATTGTATAATAAATGCAGAGTGTAGATATCGCTAGGCAGCGGACAAAATAAAAAATACAATTTAAACCAATATTAGGTAACAGACATCAATCGCAAATTATTGTCACCAACTAAATTATTCTATCAAAAATTTCCCTACGAACTTGTGTTTAAATACAGGATGATCAAAAGGAATTGTTATAGTTGGCAATACAATTCCAGAGATCTTTTTATTCGACAGTTGACACAACGCCAGGTAAAGGCGGAAATGCTATTTGACATTTCTAATAAATACAAATAGGTTATGTCAGGAGTCTGACAGCTAATAGAATTTTGACTTTTTAAGTAATAGAAATACTTTAGAAATAAATATACTCAAATTTAAATTTTAAATGTCACTGTCAACAACAGGAAATGAATTTATGTATCAGGCTTACCAATTTCAAGTAGTTTTTTTTATTGCCAACTGTAACAATTCCTTTTGATCACCCTGTAGTTAGACACAATCGTATTTCTTTTATATAAGTACATTTACCCCTGTTGCTTCCCCACAACTAATTTGAAGGGCGTGACTTGACGGCTGGTAACCGCACTTCACACGCATAAATATATCACTTACCGAGATCTTCTTTGGCAGAGTCCCACATCCAGTAATAGGTAAAAGGGGTAATTTTAATTTGGGGAAATATTTGTCGACTGTGGAGATCAAACCAGGGTTCTTAGGACCTACAGGCCTGCTTGATACTACTGAGCCATTATCTCATAGCGTGATGTTTATTTGTATATATGTACTTCTTATTTATTACCAAAGAAATATGATTCTCATAATAACTTAATAGACAAACAATACAAAAAGTGAAGATTGTCTAATCAGATCAATTGAAATCATATCCAGTAATATAACCATACATGTGTGACTTATAATTTGAACTGAAATCGCACAGGACGAAAGTGGAAGACACTAAACAAAACAGTTTTATTGTTCAACATAACTAGGTTTGCATTCACTGGCATAATGTCCGTAGAACAAAATATTGACTTCCAGTTGAGAGTAAAGTTCAAGACCAGCAACAAATTATCAAAACTGCGAAAGATTTAAGAAAGTATGGAATTCTTTATGCTAAGCGTAGCTCGTTGCATTGCTAGCGACTTAATTTGCCGAAGAGCGTTTTGTAATTCTGCAACAGTCGAAGATGCTTTACAATTTAATTTCGCAAACGTTGCTTCCAATAACTCGTGAGATATTCACCATTCACCCATTGTAGAGTTCACATTGCTTGTTAATAATGAATACGAGAGAATGGTTTAGTTTTATTTGTTGTTTTCGATGGTATTGTATCACATTGTATGTACAGCGATTTGAGCTTAAGGTACACATGTTCTCGCAAGGAAGAAACAATTCTTTTTCTCTGCTACAGAAACATATTTCAGGAGTGATATATGCTTGTACATTAGACAGAGATATATACGTGGTAAGGTAACTACAATTTCTAAAATATAATCGTTTATTATTTTGTTAGCACAATGATATATATTTCATCAGATATGAATGTATCAAATTCAATTTGTTCTTATTTTTAGAAATAGCTTACAGCTTGATTCAAACAAGAGCAGGTCCACGGAGGAGGCCATAAAGGCCAAGCTCCCCCTTGGACGTATTATTTTTTTTTAGTTTTTTATAAGTGTTATTTTAATTCTAGTTTGATAACCCTTATAGAAATAAAATCGCTGAAAAACTTAGTAATTCTCTTAAACAACTCTGAAAAGCTTTCAAATTTGGATTGTCAGATAATTTCCGAGTTTTTCAGACTGTTTAAAATTTAAAAACTAAGAACAAAATACAAAATACATACAAATATATATTCCACACAAAAATTACAGTATTGTTTGTCAGTATTATATGTTTTCCCTAAAAAAAGGTAAAATGCTCCCTCCTTGAAAATTTTCTAGATCCGCCCTTGGATTCAGAGAGGTTTTTGCTAATGCTGAACTAAGGTTTAGTTCAAATTCTGAATCTGTCATTTCTACAATCATCATATTTTACTCAAAAATCAGTGCAAATATCTTAAATTTGCGTTTTTAACCGCCTGACAAAATATTTTAATCCCGTCGCTCCTAGCAACGGCACAGCGAGTTTAAATTACTGTATTATATTTGCCATTTAATAACTACTTTACTAATTGAACTGAACTAATTAATATTGGAGTGGATTACTTCATGCTGAATGCAGATCAGTAAATCTAGTAATGGAAAGATAATGAGCAAAGTAATTCAATCTGATATAAATAAATGATCTGTTTCAGTAAGTGTAAGTTAGATCTGATCCAAAAAGCAAATTCCTATTTTAGTATTTTTGACACAATTTTGATACCTAAGTTTGGAACACATTTGTAAGTTTATTTAAAATAAATAAATAAAATATCACGCCTTCTACCCATTACTGGGTGTGGCACTCTGCCGAAGCAGATCTCGGTAAGATATATTTTGCTCGTGAAGTGCGGTTACCAGTCGTCAAATCACGGCCCCCAAAGATGTTAGTGGTGGAGGAGCGACAGGGGTAGTTTTTGAAATTATGAAAATTGTTTGTCGCCTGTGGGAATCGAACCAGGGTTCTCAGGATCCACAGGCCGACTTCATACCACTGAACTAGCCACGCCATAAATAAATATATATATATATATATATATATATATATATATATATATATATATATATATATATATATATATATATATATATATATATATATATATATATATATATATATATATCATCACGCTTTTTAGCCATTACTGGGTGTGGCACTCAGCCGTAACAGATCTCGATAAGTGACATATTTATGCGCGTGAAGTGTGGTTACCAGCCCTCAAAAATGTTAGTGGAGGAGAAGCCACAGGAGTAATTTTAATGTGATGAACTCGAACCCAGGTTTTCAAATCTACAAGCCGACTCAATACTACTAAACCACCTACTCCATTTTGAATTTGTAAGGTCTATTTATTCCCATTCAATTTTATTCAATAATCAAACATATTCACCGTCTACACCATCATTTATTTTTCTTGAATGTCAAAACAAAGAAATTTCAATTCACCATTATTTTGACAACTGTTGAGGCGTGTTACGTTTGTTTTGAAAAGAGTTATTATTCATTCGTTCCGAGACGTCATTAGAGAGTGCCCGCTTTTCGGGGGCGTCGACGCCGCACGTGGGGTTGGGTTGCTGCCCCCTCACCCCCTGGGATGTCACGCGCACGTGTGGTTACGGCGACAGGCGTATGACAAGCCCCATTAGGCATAAACTTTGTCGACGTAACTTTATTTTGAGACAAAGTGTAGCAAATGCAATTATGACGTAATTTTACTAGTTATGTTTTGGAGTGCGAAATTACGCTCCTGCATGAGTTAATTTTATTAGCTGATTTTTAGTTAGGAATTATAATTGTATTTCTATGGTTTTACTTTTCATTTTGCTGTTTTATTATTTCTAAGCGTTTACTGATATACAGGATGGTCCAGACCACCCGTCCACCTCTTTTAAAAATTCTGTGTTCAACTTTTTGAGAAAACCAGATCTACAATAATACTAACTTCGATGTGCTCTATCGAATGAGACCAAATTTGAAAACTCCCTCCCCCCTGGAAGAGAGGAGGGGGATAACTTCAAAATCTTATTTGGAAACCCCCAATTTTTATTGCAGATTCGGATTCCGCGTAAAAAAATATGTCAGTTCTATTCTATTTTTTTTTTATTTTCTACAGATGGCGCTGTAATCGCAAAAAACAAGTTTTTTGGCGTAGTACTCTTTCGCGGCCCGAAAAAAGGTGTTTTTTGCGATTTTTTTTCGAGGACAAATAACAACTCAAGTAAAAATAGATAATGTAGCCTTATTTACTGTCATTTGTACTTTAAAAGCGATTTTTTAAATCTTAATCGTGTCATTCCCGTGGCCGCTGCACCAGGTGCAACGCGGCGCTGCAGCCCGAACATTGACAATCGGTGTGAGTTCCCCAGATCGTCCTGGTCGAGCTGCAACAAAAATCGTTATTAGTTGTTATTCTTAGATAGATTACATAGGATATTTGAGAAATGTTGAAAAATAAAAAAAATGACCGCACTTTGAAAAAAAAGTCAGTTTTTCGCCCCAAAAAAAATGAGATAAAGGCGTGCACCGAAATGCCATTTTTCCCTGTATAGTTTTTGTTAATTTCAACTATTTTTCATAAGTAAAGTAGTTCGCGAGGCTTCAGGCTTTGATTAATTTAGTTGTAACTTTGATAAAGTTAGAATTAATTGTCTGTCAGTTAAACATGACAATACTACAATATAATATGACAATATTATGCTAAACTACATAATTATCATAATGGTAATTAATTAATTGTGATTCATCATTAAGATTGTACTCTCGATAAGAGAATTATCATTTTATAACATGTAACACAAAAACAACAATAGAAAAATTGTTATCATTTGTCGATATCTACAAATTTAATATATTCATTGTTTTATTTTACTGCTTTGTGTTTTGAGTTTCTGTTGAAGGTTCATTAATCATCAAAATGTCTTTATGTATATTTTTTTAATGTTTCTAGCTATTCTATATTACTAATACATTGTTTTTATCTTTACAGAGACATCACGAGACCGTCAATCATTTCCAGCAGACTCAGCATTATCTTCGAACAGCATACTAGAGTCACGTAAGCTGGTATCATCTTGGACAACATCACTGGAGCTTGTATCATCATCTTAGAGCTGCTGGTGTTCTTACCAGCATCACCGGAGCTGTTATCATCGTGGACAACGTTAGCGGAACTTGTATCATCATCACGAAGTAGCTGGTATTCATTCTAGCGTCATCGGAGTTTGAATCATCATCTTAGAGCAACTGGTGTTCTTACCAGCATCATTGGAACTGTTATCATCTTGGACAACGTCACCAGGACTACTGGTATTCATCCCAGGATCACCGAAGTTTGTATCATCATCTTAGAGCTGCTGGTACCAGCGTTACTGGAACTGTTATCATTGTGGACACGTCATCAGACCTTGTATCAGCATTATGCAGCAGATGGTATTTATACTAACGTCACCGGAGCTTGTATCAACATTTTAGAATTGTTTGTGTTCTTATCAGCGTCGCCGAAACTGTTATCATTTTGGATAACGTCACCGAAGTTTGTACATTATCCTGAAGCAGATAGTAGTCAAAATGGCGTCACCTGAACTTGTTCATCATCTTTGAGTAGCTGGTGCTCTTATCAACATTACTGTAGCCGTTATCATCTTGGACAACATCATCAGAGCTTGTTTCATCATCTTAGAGCAGCTGGTGTTCTAACCAGCGTCACGGGAACTCTTATCATCTTGGATAAAGTCACCGTAGCTTGTACATCATCATGGAACAGCTAGTAGTCAAAATGGTGTCACCTGAACCTGTATCATTGAGTAGCTGATGTTCTTACCAGCGTCTTCCTGAACGTCACCGGAGTCTGTATCATCGTCATGGAGCAGCTGGTATTCATATCAGCGTCACCGAAGCTTGAATAAATAAATGAAGGTAATAATATAAAGAAATTATTTTGGCAGTTTTGACAGATAAAACGTCAAACATTTGTTTAATATTCGCCCATATTCTGTAACACGATCATTATCTGCTAATGATCGAAACGTTAATGACAACCCTTATTTTTTATGATTAATCTGCATATTATCACCAAAAAAAAATTATTTTTTACCACATTTTGCACGGAACTGTCAGTGAGCTGTCATATTCCTTTTTATAACTGCTACATATGTTATTAAAAAATGCGTGAATATAATATAAAAATATCTGGGTAAATTATCTTGTCTCAGAATACCAAAATTATTATTATCTGTAAAATAACTATGAAAAATAAAACTTATCATTAACTTATCGATCTTTAACAGATAATTTTCAGGTACGAAGAGGATGCTGAAAAAAATTCCAAGTCCAGAATTGCTGCAATAAAAATTTTAAAACCCAAATATACACACGTACAACTTGTTTATTATATTTTTATTTTCAAAATACAATGACCGCTGATTCAAAAATCCGACTGAAGATGATTAAATTGATTTTTTTGTTTTAAACTGTTTAAAAATTATTTAGGGAAAATCTTTGAAATAAACGTGACACAAATTTATTCATGTCCGTTTTTTAACTCAAGTATTTTTATCAAAAATAATTCAGGTACGTAAAATAAATAAAAAATAAATATATCATCACGCCTTCTACCCATTACTGGGTGTGGCACTCTGCCGAAGCAGAACTCAGTAAGTGATATATTTTGCGCGTGAATTGCGAATACCAATCCTCAAATCACGGCCCCCAAAGATGTTAGTGGTAGAGGAGCCACAGGGGTAGTTTTTGAAATTATGAAAATTGTTTGTCGCCTGTGGGAATCGAACCAGGGTTCTCAGGATCCACAGACCGACATCATACCACTGAGCTAGCCACCCCATAACAGTTTAACTTTGAAAAATATTGTTAATTAATTCCATAATTTAAGAACGGTCATTGTATCACAGCTAGCGATTATGAAAAGATATGTAAAATTTTGTCAACTACTAAAGTATTGTGTTACAGATAAAAGTTCAGAATTATAATTTTGAAGTGAATCATTATTTTATGAATTCTCATATAAATATTAAAATAATTAAATAATAATAATATATATGTAGCAAATTATCAATTTAAAACTACATAGGTCCTTATTACTGCTCTTAAGAAACTTTTAAAAATGACAATTTTCTTACATTTATGTTGCGAGCAGTGGACTTGATGTTCGATCTCGATGTTGCAAGAGATGACGATGACTCAGGTGACGTTGTCCACGATGATAACAGTTCCGATGACACTGGTAAGAACTTTAGTTGCTCCAAGATGATGATGCAAGCTTCGTTGATGTTGTCCACGATGATACAGGCTCCGGTGTCGCTGGTAAGAACACCAATTGCTCCAAGATGATGATACAAACTCCGGTGACGTTATCCACGATGGTACAGGCTGCGTTGGCGCTGGTATGAACTCCAGCTGCTCCAAGGTGATGCTGAGCCCGCAGGAGATGCTTGCAGGTCCCGTGATGTTTCTAGAAACATAAAAACAATGTTTTAGTAATACAGAATAACTGGAAACATTAGAAATAACATACATAAAGACATTTGATGATTGACGAACCTGAAACAGAAACTCAGAACAAAATGCAATAAAATAGAACAATAGACAAGTTATGATAAATCAACATACAGCATACACCATTTATACCACACATTCCATTTATCCCATAACATCCCATTTATACATTTCTTGATCTTCACTTTGTCTTCAATGTTGATTTCTTTGTTCTTTCTTCGCTTCTGTTCTTTTTTCGCTTCTGTTCTTGCCTTTTCCCTACCTAATTTTTGTGTACGATTAGCTAATTAAGCGCAATGAATCTACGACAAAGCAGCCGGAAGTGTGCTTGCCTTTTTTTACAAAAACGCTGCCCATATTCCGTGAGCACGACCTTTCGGTTTCCGCCTACTGAACCTACCCGAGCCATAGGAAGAGTATTTGCAGTGCAATGGAGGATGCACGGCCTCTAGGACTCTCCAGGATACCATGGACACATCCTAACGGGGGGATTTGGCGGCGTCGCCTCCAAAGACATCGGCAAATCACTCTTTAGCTGGGCGACGGAACCAAACTATGGCCTTGGTCGCGAGGGTCTCGTCCCACCCGCCTGCGTACGCTAATTAAATCTTGCCTAATATATGTAGAAAGTTATGTTGGGCCCCCACGTGAAGGCTCTAGCGTATTCGGAGGATAAGTTTTAGGAATGCAAAAGTACGAAGCCCGTTTCTACGTCTATACACAATAACGAATTCGAGGCAAGTGACGAGTCTTGCGCAACTACTCCAATGATTACAATGTGCTAGAGAGAGATAGACAATGCTAGCCCGAGCGATGTTACGTGTTTGCAGGTTTCGACCAGATTCATTAGTACTAACTGAAGTTTATAAATGTTACCTTGAACGATACAAGAATAGACATATACACTGCAAATACAATATTTATAATTTTACTTTTGATATTATTATAAATAATAATTTTATTATTGCCACTATTACAAACATGTGTAAAATAATTGTTATACATATATATTATGTGATGTTTTTGATTAAATTTTTCATAAAACGTTTAAAATAAACGTCTCTATATCTATAATTAATATTTACTCTTAAAACTTTAAATAAATATTTTTCACAAAAAATTACTCAATATAAGAGAATATTTCACCGTCCAACATAGTTATTCAGGCTAGTTATAGATAATTAAATTAATTAGCTTTTACGTAACACATCGATGTGCGGGAGGTAGGCCATGGCCGCGTTTCATCAAAATACGTTTATTTTATTATATTATATATTGCAACCAACTGCAAAAAAAAATTCACAATTATTATAATTATAATTACTCATAAGGTACGCTATGGGCACGTATAATAAAAATAAAAGTAGGTATACTTTCATTCAAATCTAATATTATTTAAATTTTTTCCTTATTTCGTTGTTTTAAAGGTCCTTGATTTAAATGCTATCGGTACCCCAATTTTATCTCCATAATTCAATTTTATGTCATCAATTATTTACTTTAAAAAATGCTAATTAAATTGGACTAAAATATATACATTTGATAGCAGAAAGATTTCAATTTGTAGTACTAAGTTTTATCATGAACAGCTCAATTCTCAAAATTATTTTAACTAATCCTAAATTTTGGAAGTCAAATTAAGCTAAATCATATCCTAAAAAATTCAATAAACTCTAATATAATTTTGTTACCATTTAGTTTTCGGAATGTGATTTGGATTAACTTTTAAAAATCAGACTAGAATTAAATTAGCTAATCTAAACTTCAGGATTAGCTAAAACTTTACGCCCGCTTTAATTCCTTTAAACCTATTGACAAGATGTATTTTCCCATTTGCATTTTACTTGTTATAACTGTTGTCATTATATGTACTTTCCCCCTCCTGTTTATAATTTACTTGTTTCTACTATTTATAAGACTCACACAAATGTACAAACTTATTATTCTTCTGTAATTATTACCTGATGATGGTCTAGTCGACCGAAATACGTATAGTGAATAAACTTATTTACTTTTTTGAAACCTACCTAGTGTTGATTTTTAAATTTTATTATAAAAATGTTTCAACGAGAACCGACAGTGAAATCTATTAAATTTATAAAACTTTTTTGTTTAAAAAAAATCAAATAAACTTCTTCAATAAAGCCATTTTATCCAATACTCCTGGATCATTTATTTGATTCCTTTTTTAAACAATATTTTCGGCTTAATAACTTCAAAATTCAATTAAAACTTTTTTGAGAATCGGGCTGCAAATATATTACAAATTAGAATGTGTCAAACGGGAATACAAGTGTTTGTTTGCAAACTTCGCTTGAAAACAGTTTTATTTCTTTTATCAGCTTTCATCTAAAAGAGAACAATGCGTAAAAATGAATTTCAAATCAGATAAAACAATTTAAAATGATTAAACATCTTTATCATCTCGAGACTGAGATCCGCAACTAGAGAAGGAAATATGACTCTTTGGCTTAATTAAAGAGACCGCTCTGGATAAAATACGTACTCCAGTTCTCCAGAAAGCGATTGCAAGTTCCCGCTGGAACTTTTGCCGCCGAGGCGATCATCTGCTTTAAGTCTTGTGCATATTTGTTTGTATACAATTAAGTGTTACGTCAAAAAACTTGATACTCTGCGAAGTTTACTGTTAAACCTGCGCTAGGATTATCTTGCCAATTTTAGGGAAGGCGTTATGGTTTGGAATATTTTAAACTATTTGCAGTTTGAATATATGTTGGAATTTGAAAACGTTTTATTTAACGTTAATAACATTATAATTGTTAGGCGAACTAACATTTTATAAATATAAATATATCTTTTACCGAGATACGCTACTTGATAAAAGGCGTGTTGATATATTTATTTTATTATTAGGCAACAATATGTTAAAGAATTATGAAATAGTTTTATTGACCCGTCTTTACTTTGATACAATTTTGAGGTAAACAAGGGCAATATTTATAGCGGTTATTTAATATCAATAACTAAAAATAAATAAATAAATATATCATCACGCCTTCTACTCATCACTGGGTGTGGCACTCTGCTGAAGCAGATCTCGGTAAGTGATATATTTTACGCGTGAAGTGCGGTTACCAGTCGTCAAATGACGGCCCCCAAACATGTTAGTGATGGAGGAGCCATAGGGATAGCTTTTTCAAATTATGAAAATTTGTCGCCTGTGGGAATCGAACCAGGGACCTCAGGATCCACAGGCCGACTTCATACCACTGAGCTAGCCATCCCATATATCAATAACTAAGAGTTCATCAAGTCAATGCATAATTAAGACTCTTAACAAAATTATAAAATATTTAAAAATTTGCATTATTATGCTAAATGGCTTCATTTACAGAGCGTGAAGATCTTTATTTTGCCTTACGATGAAAAGTACTTTTTGCACTGTAAGTTACCTAATAATGATAAAATTTAAACACAGTAAGTGGAACTTTTATTGCACAGTGGTTTCCTTGGTTAAATCAGAACTATAATATTTACTTACCATCCACCGTGAACAGTAAATAAATATTACAGATCAAGGTCCTATTCATTTTGACAACAATTTTACAGCTGTTACTTTTGAAACCTATTTTTCTTTGTGCAAGTATTGTAAAAAATAGCTTACTAACCTCGAACTGTAAGTAATATTTTTAGGTTGCGAATGTGAAATTAGTGAATAATATACTATATACTCTCTTTTTTTTTGGTTCCAGTCAATCGTAGCTCAGTGGATAAAATCGAGGTAAACTTGCGTTTCCTAATTAACGTGAAAGAATTCGTGCATTCAAATCTCTCTGGCCTCAACATACATCATCAACAAAATACGATAGTGTCTGAGTGGTTCGGATTTCACTATAAGCTGTAGGCCCTCTTTACTGTTATTGGGATTAAGTTCCTGTTGTGCAAAGTAGCAAATAAATAAATATATAATAACTGAATTAATAAATATGATAAAAAATAAATAAAATAGTTATTTTCTGATTGAAGATAAAAAATTTGAAATGCAATCATTCATATGCATAAGCTTGTTCTTTCTGCTTCCCGTACATAACAAAACACAACCACAAGCTCAACATTTCAGGTTCCCCAGTCACATGACTCAACAAACTCAACGTAAATCAGTTTTCGGAAACACGAAAGTCAACAAAGCAGCAACAGCAAGAACAAGGAACAAACGTTGGTTGCTCGGTGGCGCCATCGTCTCCAGCAGCACTACGCCGAACTAAAGCGCCGTGCGTGATATACAGCTGTCGTGTATATCCGGGGTAATGTCTGTAATTCACCTACCGCCAATTGAGCAACGGCTTCCGCCTGACATGGCAACGTCGGGGGTGATTGTGCGTTGTTTTCTTAAGCCTTGGATTTTATTAACATAGCTGTGGAAAGTCATCAAACCGTTTAACGATGGAATTCTAATAGAAACTTAATTGGAATCTTACTTGACAGCCTTTGTATGAACATGAGGACGCTGAAGGGTGCCTTGGGATCAAGTGGAAAACTTAGTCTGGTGGATGAAGCTATGATGGATTGAAATGAAAAGACAAATCCTTGAATATAGCATATAGCGAAACCAACAGAAAGAGGACGTGCAAACTGAATAATTTGTTTCCCAAATTATTATTTCATCCTAATTTCTATAAAATATGTGAAGCTAATCAATAAAAGGAGCAAAATATTTACAAGTTCTGAATTATAAAAAGACAAAATGCGATTTGAAACTAGAACCTATGAACTCAAATGCTATTAACTAACTAAGCTACGATTGCCATGTGATTCATAAATAAATAAATAAATATATCATCATGCCTTCTACCCATTATTGGGTGTGACACTCTGCCGTAGCAGATCTTGGTGCGTGAAGTGCGGTTACACTTAGCTACGATTGCCATGTGGTTCATAAATAAATAAATAAATATATCATCACGCCTTCTACCCATTATTGGGTGTGACACTTTGCCGTAGCAGATCTTGGTAAGTGATATATTTTGTGCGTGAATTGCGGTTACCTGCCATCAAATCACGGCCCCCAAAGATGTTAGTGGTGAATGAGACACAGAGGTAGTTTTAATGAGGTGAAAATTAACTAAGAATAACTAAGAGTAACTTGCAACAGAGAAATATTGCATTACAATTAAA
The DNA here is from genome assembly GCA_911728475.2 of Pterostichus madidus. Lineage (NCBI taxonomy): Eukaryota > Metazoa > Arthropoda > Insecta > Coleoptera > Carabidae > Pterostichus > Pterostichus madidus. The sequence continues at coordinate 39,075,584 of OU452306.1, read as the reverse complement.
TTGAAAGATATTTCTAGGTCTTCAAATTAATAACTTACTATTGGTAGGGTTTATGTTTAATATTTCAAAGAAATTTATAAAAATTCTCTGTCTAAAACTCTTGAGAAAGCAGTTCGGGAATGAAGCCATTTTAAAATTTTAAATTTTAATTAAGAAAAAGAAACCTCGTACACTCATATTATTTCTAAACTTTTAAAACTTTCAGGGCAGATATATAAATCACTTAATAAAGTTCCTAATGAACTGATGTGTCAAAAAACCAAAAATATTTCAATTCATAATTCAAATTATAAAAATTATACTAACTGTCAACTAGTCGACTATCGGACTCTTTAGGGCGAATACATAAATTTTAAATTCATGTTTTTTGACAATGTAGCTTCGTACTTATTTTTTTCATTTTAGTTATATGTTCGCCATAAATAAGTACTTGTAACTCAACTTTTTTTGTTGTTATTCGTTTTAATTAACGTTTTTGACCTGAAGATGGCCATAACCTTGGCCGAAACATCGTTGTAATTCTTCAATAAATTTATATACAACTTCAAGCCTTTTGTCCATTACGACCTTACGAAAATAGAAAATAATAATTTGAATACAATTATAAAATAATTTAATAATTTTTAGTATTATTGGTAGAACATCATTATATTTTAATAATTAAAATAATATTTCCGGTTAAATTAAAAATAAATTTGCATCTAGCTGAACTGATGTTACAAATCACAGTAAAACTCAGAGCGGAAACAATTAATTACACATTTGTATGATAATTTTTGCTGTGCTGATAAATCAAGTACCACAACAGCACACTATATAATACAGCGCTGTGCGCTCTCGCTATAGTTGTGCTCCGAAGTGACTCCGGGTGTGCTCCGGGTACGCTCCGGCTAAGCTGACAGCATTGTGGGCGAAGTTAGCGCAGCGATGAGCTTGGAACTTTATTACATATACAAAACATTCTCATTTCATAAGGTAGATTTATGAGTGAGTTATCTGAAACTCCGACAGGACACAGTTGGTGTTTACATCGTGTTGCTATGTGTGCCCTGCGTATTAACTTAAACTTTTCGAAACTCAACCAGGGATTATTTACGGTGTTAAAAATTAATATCTTTACACATCAATCTTGCCAGGTTGCAAAACCGGAAAACAGGAGATCTACTTCAAATTTATAGTTCTAGATTGTAATAGTTATTTTTGTTTTAAGTGCGCGAAATGAGTCTTTTTATTGCGCGAGAGAATGTCACTTTCAGTCAAGACCGTTAAGTAGAGATAAAAAAGTCATTATTAGAACGCGCCAAAAACAAGAATTTTGCCCACGAAATACAATTTTTTTTCTATAAACGTAAAAAAGATGAAATTTCAGAACTTCATAAAAACAGTGAAAGTTTGCTTTTTCTGACAAATACTTTTTCTGATGCTGGTTAAAATCAAGGAGTTTCATTGGTTCATCAGTGGCAGAAATAGTTATTTGTGCACCTAAGGCAGAAAGTAGTCTATTGCCGTTCGAATATAGAGATTGTTGATCGAGGCGTAGCCGAAAACAACAACCATGAATGAGCAGCAAGGATACTTTCTGCACGTGCTGCACACAATATTTTTTGTACGACCATTTCAAAACGCTTTAAAAAGAATTTAAAATCACTTTTGACTGTTTTGAAATTCGCTTTAAACCAATAGCACTAAAAATATGTACTTGAGATGCATTTTTTTTTAAATTCATTTTGATCCGAGACCATTATATTATGTAATGAATTTAATTTTTTTCCTGAAATATTCCCTTTGTATATATCAAGTATTTGTAGTTTGAAAGAAATCAATAATTTAGTTAGAAATAGAATGAAGAAACAGAAACCTAATTGATCACCATTTTATATCAAGAAAAGGATATATATGTCCAACAGTGGTGTGGATAGTGTTATGGCAATCAAATCCTCAGATCCCGAGGTCGAATCCCACTCAAACTAAAAATATATGAACTATACAACACTGCGGTTTGGTGAATCCGAACCCTGGGATTACTTTCCTATTGTACAGGGTAGCATAAATAAACTAATAAATATTCCATCTTGATATTAAATAATAAAACATGTAAAAATTACCTTTAAATTAATTGTCAACTTTTAAATAAATAAATAAATAAATAAGACACCTTCGCTAATTCCTTCTTCTTAAATAAATAATCACTAAATTCAATCAGCATGAATTAACTATCCACTATCTTACTCCACCCTTAATCCATGATAGTTTATGCCGGTGCAGTGACAACGAAATTGGCCCGATAGCATTGTTAAGTGGCGAATAATTGTTAATTAATTCTTGCACAGTGGCGGCGATACGCGGCGGAGAGTTGGGGGCCGGACCACGGAGCTAATATTCCGATGATTACATCGGCTTGTGGTGCAGGATTAACGCTGGGCCGGCACCGCCCCTGAGCCCGGACCTGGTTAATACTTTAGTGCGCTCTAACGAATGTCTTTCCACCGCTATAGTTTGTGCGATTTAGATACGAGGAAAATGTTTGATGAAGGGTGATGGAGATATTTCGTATCTTAAATTGGTTTAAATGTATAAGTGATTAATTTTGATGTTTCTCAAAACCAATGAAATGCTTCATTGTATGTCACGTGTCTGCGTTTTAACCAATCCTGTCATTATTATACTGAGAATTAAGCTCTTGCGATTATTCCCGGGAATAATCTCTATAGGTGCTTTCTTATTTGTGACAAGTGATAGGTAGTTGTCAAATCATTCTTTAAAACTGTCAACGCGTCAAGTAAAATGTGAAAAAAATCGATTTAGTTGTATTTTAGATACAGAAATACACCAACAAATTTTGGAAACAACTTCCAAGAATACATTAATAAATAATCAATCGATATGAACCCAGTTTAAAATCTTTTAAGTTGGATTAATCAACTTCAACAGGTAAGCCAAAAAATAATCTAATTAAATATAACTCGAGAGTTCGATAAATTAGAAAATAATTCTCCAGTATCTTTCTCAAACTTGTTGCCAGGCAATAGTCACGAAAGCCCATAGGCTGTTAAATTATTTTCAATTTATTCTCACTCTCTTGTTATATTATTACTGAAAATTCACTTCACTTATAAATATTTCAAACAAAAATGTCACTTTTATCATTTAACATCGGATAAATATGGAAGAAAACTGTTTCCAAGTAGGTTAACTTTTATTCAAATAAATAAAAATATATATATCATCACGCCTTCTACCCATTACTGAGTGTGGCATTCTGCCGGAGCAGATCTCGGTAAGTGATATATTTATGCACGTGAAGTGCGGTTACCAGCCGTCAAATCACGGCCTCCAAAGATGTTAGTGGAAAGGAAGCCACGGAGGTAATTTTAAATAAAATATTTATAAATATATCATCACGTCTTTTAGCCATTACTGGGTGTGGCACGCTACCGGAGCAGACCTCGATAAGTGATATATTTATGCGCATGAAGTGCGGTTACCAACCGTCAAATCAAGGCCCTCAAAGTTGTATTTAGGATTAACTAATATATTTTTTTAAATAGGATTATAATGCTTAGCTAATCCCAGAAGGGTCTTACGATTACCCTGTTATATTAAATTTCAAACATTAACTTTAATTTAATAAGTTCTCTACATTAGAGAAACTAATTTTCGCGTCTTTATTACTGTATTTTACTATAAACATATTTTACATATACTAGGTAAATACCTGCTACATATATATTAATTATAACGCTTTGGAAAATATTCAACAAATATAAAATTAACAATAACCAGTTTAAAATAGTGGTAAATAAAATTTTCGTTTCCTAAAATAGAAACAATTGATAGGTTTGTTGAAGTCTGAAGCCCCACGACAAGCATCCACCACCTAACATCTAACCTAGTGAAATAATAAAGTCCCCATGCATCACACGAGTAATTGAAATTTCTGTTCAGTGTGAAACCCCGCACAATCTTAACAATGTCAGGAATGAAATGTGCAAGGTAGGGGTAATCCTGGAACTATGTAGCCTAGCCGAGTTCTGGAGGTGCTATATTAATTACACTTTAATTAAGTTGCCAACAATAAGCCTGGGAAAGCAGCAGCGCTCAAGGTGGCCATGGACTACGAGCGTTTTAGTGTGAGGGTGAGTGTACTCGTGTGGCTGGATCACAATACACTCACTAACTCGCGAACAAGTGTAATGAAACTGGACATGAGGTGAACAAGCCACTGGATTTGTGGTACTCGTGCGATATATGATGATAATTTAGTTTTACATACATCAGTTTATCTGTTTGCAGAAACATAAAACCATGATGTATCCTATCGAATAGTTTAGCATAAACCCTATAATCATCAATTAATAAGTCCTCGTCAAACATTCTCATTCTAACATACCATCCTCGCTTCAACCAGATTCATAGTTCCCTCCATACAAGTACATTTATTCATCATACTAGGAATCATTCATTAAATCTATCTATTCACTTCTACATACCTTTCGAATATAACTAAAATAAATACAATCTAAAGTGGATAGCTTATATCTGGCAGTACGGTAGTGTGGTTAGCGTTATCGTATTCGAATCTGAAGATCCAAAGTTCTAATCCCAATCAAGGTAAAAATATATGAACTATTATACTGCGGCTTGGTGAATCTGGACCCTATACTGTACGAGTAATAGGTATTAAGTTCCTATTATACCGAGTAACAATTTTCATAATTTCAAAAACTACCCCTGTGGCTCCTCCACCACTAACACCTTTGGAGGCCGTGATTTGACGACTGGTAACCGCACTTCACGCGCAAAAATATATCAGTTACCGAGATCTGCTTCGGCAGAGTGCCGCATCCAGTAATGGGTAGAAGGCGTGATGATATTTTATTTTCTTTATTATACCGAGTAATTCTGAAAAGCTTCAGTTCTCAAGTACCTACGATCGAGTGTAAATTTTACTTTTAATTGGGTGTTTTAAATTCGTAAAACGAGTGTTAATAACAAGATTTCATTAGTGACAGGTTGGGCAGCAGGAACTGCTTGAACTTTTATACGACTTTGAGAAGAAATAGGATTTTTGTATTTATTTCCTATTGTTAGCTCTTGTTTAAAATTTCTCAACACGTAGTTTTAATTTTAAACCATAACACAGTAAACATTACATCAAAAGTAAAGCTAACGAGTAGATAATATACACAAGAAATATTAAGACGTGAAATTAACACCGGTTTAAATTAACAGCAGGTTATGGTGGGTCGAGGCTCATGCCGGGAATATGTGCAGCAAGAACGAAGCGTTAGCAGGCGCCCGGAGCGGATTACCCGGAAACCAGAGCTCCGGGCAGAACACTGAAGAATTATGTTTATTGCCGCCACTAAAAAGAAGTAAGACTTTAATCTTGTGGAACACAATTTGTAATTTATTTACTTTATATCCAATTTAAGTGCCAAGAATCATGCGGAATATTCTAATTCTAAGAAATTTCATCACTTCAATTGCATCGACGATGGATACTCGTTGAAAGAAGGACTCAATTCATTCGTTTACTGATTCGCTTTTCACTATCACCTGTGATAAATTTCTAAGATGCTACATTAAATTGCATTTCTGATTTAAGATTTAAGTAAGACTCCAATTTGCAAGTCGGCAAATCAAGAATCTTTGCATCTAATTTGGTCTAAAAATAACACCAGAATACTTTTTTTTTTAAACAAGATATTATTGTTATGTTTAATTGACTTACGTTGCCATACTTGGGAATATTATAATCGCATCAATAACTCTCTCCTCCCAAGACAGGAGAAGAGTTATCTGAGGAAATTAAAACAAAAAACAACTCAAATCAAAATGAATAAAATATCAATACTCAATAAAATTGGTAGATTCAGCTGTAGGTATCTGGTACAAAATTAAAAGTAAAAAGCACTTAATGTAAGTCTCACAAATTATTTATTTAAAATATTTCTGATCGATTTCGGCTTATCAAGTCATCGTCGGAGGAATACATTATAGGATCTGGACTCACCGAGCTGCAATGTGATAGTTCATATAATTTAACTTGAAAGGGACTCAAGTTCGGGATTTTCGGATTCAAATGCCGTAATGCTAACCATACCACTGTACTACCAGATAAACTAACTTAGCTAACTTTACCTCAACTACTAGATTTATCAATTATACAACATGAAGTATTTTCATGCTATGTCAAGTAAATGTTCATTTTATTTCGATACCTGGTAAATGGAATACAACCATATACATATTTATTTCGATCGTTAAACGAATGTTGAAATCTTCCATAAAACATAAATACATTTCATGCTCGATATCCATATAACAATCAATTCACTACACCGTAATAAACTGATGATTACCTCGATGATTTTCCATCGACCAACCAGTAACCACGAATGAAATAAAACCAGTTTAATCGCATCTTTCGTCGATCTGCATGTGTGTGCCAATAACACTCTTCCTGCTCGCTGCTACCTCACTCCTGCTTCCCTCCTGCCTCTTCCTGCCTCTTCCTACCTCTCCTGCACCCCTGTGGGCTCCAGGGCACGCGATACGGACTATCATTTTCCCGTAAACCATCCACCTTTATCGCTGGTTGATGCGCGCTCTCGTGGTAGGAATCTTACCGCTACCGAACATATACCGGTGTTTTATTGCCACTTATGAAGCCGAAATGAAATGTAACGTTGCACTGTTAAGGGTTTTACCCCATTCTAACAGTTGGGAGACATAGGCGGGGAGGAATTCAATTTTTGTAAGATTGAAAACACTTTTAGAACGCATTTTTGTCAGGTAATTTGATGAAGGCGGTACAGTGCTGTCAAGACGTCGTTTTATCTTGACGAAGGTAGTGTTATCAGAAGTAAGTGTTTCTTCAGTTGGCTATAAGAAAACTGGTTGAAATTGGTAAGACTGATACATAAATTTATTTCTTGTTGTTGACAGTGACATTTGAATATTTACATTAATGAAAATCGTTGTTTCTCTTCCCACATCCTTTTATATCTTCACATTATTCACAGAGCAATAATCTAAAGTAGTGGTTTTCAAAGTGTGGGTCGCGACCCCTCAGGGGTTGGGGAGGGGGGGGGGTCGACGGATGCTATTTACAAATTTTAAAATACATGTTATCAAAGATTCATTCCATTGCAAGCTTTTATTTAAATTTTAAGGATTGATGCAATGAAAAATATAATATTTACTATTTATGTAGTTGCACATGTTTATATTCACGTTTGTTTATGTTTACCGTTAATTTAATAAAATTTGAAACTAGATATGATATTGGGGGTTTCACCATTTAATTCTTCATATATTTCTACATAATTATATATTTTTTTATCCTCAATAGTTTTTTTTTTAATCGCCGGAGTCATGATCGCAAAAATATCTGAAAATTTAAACGTTTTGATTCAACCAGTTTAAAACTTGTTTTTTTTTTAATATGGTTCTATATCATTCAGTCTACGAGAAATCGAATGCCTTCATATCTTTTTTAGTATTCGAGTTACGGTGATTTTTAACTTTTTAAAAATCTCAACTTTGAAGGCCCATATCTCGAAAACTAAAAGAGATATTGAAATGCGGTTTGAACGAGTGTATTTCTCGTACTTCAATTAACTTATACCAAAATTTTTAAAAAATTTAAAATTTTACAGTATTTTTTTCAAAATTTTCATTTCTTAATATTTCAAAAAAATGGACCGGTAATAAAAATCTGTGGACACCAATGAATTCCTCTCGTAAAAGTACATAGGTATGCAATATTTCAGGCAAAAATTTGTACAGATAAATTTTTAATTACAAAAAAAAACAAAAATCACTGTTTTTTTAAGAATTTTACGAATTTTGGCCATTATTAGTTTTTTTGCTCTAAAATATTTATCCGTAGTGCAAAAATTCTGAAATTTTACATATATATGTACTTTCGCGCGAGGAATTCACTGGGGTTTACAGATTTTCATTATCTCTTCAAATTTTTGAAATATGGGCAAAAGAAAATTTTGGAAAAAAAGTAAAATTTTTGAAATTTTTAAAATTTACATATATGTTAATTAGAGAACGAGAAATACACTCGTTCAAACCGAATTTCAATATCTCTTTTAGTTTTCGAGATATGGGCCTTCAAAGTCGAGATTTTAAAAAAGTCAAAAATCGCCGTATCTCTGTAATTAAAATAGATACGATGATGCGCTCAACGGCATTCAATTTCTCGTACTCCGATTTATATAGAATCATATTTTTAATTTTTTCAATTGTTAAACCGAAAAAATCGTATTTATTTTATTTACTTCAAAAATATGAAGAGTACATAATAAGTTTCATTTATAATAATAATAATAACATCTTATTTAAAACTAATCTTTGTTCAGATCCAATTAGATACAAGACCATAATTCGGTTAATCTATATCAAAATCTACATACTTGTATAAATAAGTTATATAACTAATAATTATTTTCATATTCTTTCAAACTACCATAATAACATAAAAACAAATACTTTATTGTTCTATTTGAGTTTGTATCTCCATGTCTTTTTGATTTTCGGTATCCGTACGCCAATGTCGCGTTGACATTTGTCCACAGTCGATTGGTTGAAATGGCTCGTTTGTTTGCACATAGATGCGTAAAATTTTATTACGAAACATGGGGCAGTTTATCTTTCTGTTGCTTAACATGGTGCGTTTATTAGTAGCTCGCTTCTCGGTTTATGGATGGATCGTTAAATATCTAAATATTACGCTGAAATGAAACTCGTGTAACCAATATTGCGATACATGGTTTGGAAATGAATTTTGGTGGGATGTTCACCCAATTCATGCACCTGTTTTTTGTGCGCTTTTCCTATATTTATTCTTGGAATTTTGTTAATTTGTTTAGAAATTTAATTAATTATCGATTCATCCGTTTTCATTATTAAAATGCCTATATCTTTTATCTCAACCATGTACTTAATTTATTATATAATACACTGCTCAAAAAAAAAAACCGGTCACCTAAAGAATCCCAAAAAAACGTCACTTTTCAAACCCCTGTCAATTTGTCAGTTTTGAAACAAATTGGATGAGATTTTTTCCGAAGTCGCCCAAAGTCTAGTCTTTAAAAAGCTGTGAATTGATTTTGACTAACCTCCCTTGCCCTTTGCTGTTTTACGTTCCAGTAACAAAAATGTCCATATTTTCATTATCTGATGACAGATTTGTCAATTGACGGCTGATGATTCCCATAGAAAGATTGGAAAATTACCTTTTTTTTTTAGAAAAAAAGTGGTTCTCGTTTGGGGATGGCTGGGGGAAGGGAAAGGGAGGTTAGTCAAAATCAATTCACAGCTTTTCAAAGACTAGACTTTGGGCGACTTCGGAAAAAAAATTTTATCCAATTTGTTTCAAAACTGACAAATTGACAGGGATTTGAAAAGTGACGTTTTTTTGGGATTCTTTAGGTGACTGGTTTTTTTTTTGAGCAGTGTATTTTATTTTGATTTATAGATTATTTGATTTTGTCAATATACTTTATTGTAGAATATTTTATCGATTGGTAAGTAACAGCAATTAAATTTACACATATTGTCCTATATTTAACAGGCAGAATGGAAAAATTACACTTGATTTTTTTTATAGTACATTATATCCTCTTTCAAAAAATCATACCTTACTAAGCACATGGTTCACTTTAACAACATTTATTCTATCTCAAGCTGCACAAAAATCCATAGCTTTTATGCACCTCGTAAAAAATTCATAATTTTAAAATGCTTTCCTGCTGTCATTCATTCCACATCCAAGCCACTTTTCATCTCCGTAATTAAAGCAAGCGTTTCGGTCATGTTTTTCAATAGCGCATCGCGTCATGTCGCTGTCAGTGGGCCACATTCGTCACAGGGAAATGCAATGCAACTCCGGCAGGAGGACAGCAGACCGACAGGAACAGGGCAGCAGGAGATTAGTCTGCAACGCTAGACCTGTCATGCACTGCACATCTGCTGCGGTTTAATTACAATAATGAAACGCAGGACAATGCAAACATCGCTCATCTAGAGTTACTTTTATTGTTCTTGCATTATTATTGTGTTGAATTCTTAATGGTGGCTGTTAAATAACAACAAATGTTTATTCATTTGAATTGTTTGGTTATAAAGAAACAAGAAATTGTATACAGAATTAATAATTAATCCTGGTTTGCCTTATTGCTTTTATGTTGATGAATTTGTACTTTTAAATTGTACCAACTGCATATTCATTTCAACTATTACGTTATATACAGTATTTCGCAAAAATAACGAAACTCTTTAGATATAGAATAAAACACGCATTGTATTATATTTGAAACTTAATATTTATTTAAAATAAGTTCCATTTGAAACAATACACTTTTTAGAACGATCAACTAGAGCATGCATAATTTTTTTTACTCGTATTTAATTCTTCACCCAACATTCTAACAGTAAAATTCGCATCGACAGCAATGATTTCAAGCACTTTTTTGACTAATTTAGTACGATTTTGGACGTCCAGATCTTACATCATCATTTAAATTTTCACGACCATTTTTAAATTTTGCAAACCACTTATAAACTTGTGAACGAGATCAACAATCATCACCATATTTTCATTAATTCGTATGTCTCAGCAATTTTTTTTCCAAGTTTAACACAAAATTTAATATTTGCTCGTTGTTCCATTGTATTCTTACAACATAAACACAAAAATTACTGTCATTAAAATGCGCGTAAATTTTTAAACTGTCACCTGATTTATTTATTTATTTGTTACTCTGCACAACAGGAAGTAAATCCCAATTACAGTACAGGGGGCCTACAGTTTATAGTGAAATCCGAACCACTCAGACACAATCGTATTTTTTGATATAAGTAGAATTCAGTGAGATTTGAACGCACGACCTCTTGCTTGATAATTAAGAAACACAAGTTTTACCTCGCTTTTATCCACTGGGCTACGATTGCCTGAAGTTGTGTGCGTTCGAAAGAGGAAAGATGTATCTTGCTAACAATGTGTATATTGAATAGATTGCGCTACGTGTTCTATGATTTAAACTCAGACTAACCATACCTTAGACTAAGTCTGTCGTATTCAAGTCAATGCAGTGTTATGAAGTAGAGAGAGTTAAAGTAAGTTGTGGGTGAGACGGGTGCGCGGCAAGGAGCGAGTATCCTTTGATGTTATGCGAGTTGCAAACATTTGTATAGTTATTCTTATATTCAATTACTTACTGTTTATACATCAAAGTAAAGGTTAGTTTTTGACATATTAAGTGTTTTGTATACGTACTTTTGTGTTTAAATAAATAAAATGCTCGTGTCTAATAACTGTCATCAACAAAAATGCAACCCGCATAACACCAAGGGATACTAGCTCTTTGCCGCGCACCCGTCTCACCCACAACTTACTTTAACTCTTTTTACTTCACAACAAACGCCGTTGTTCTCCGTCTAAGGTATGGTTAGTCTGAGGATTTAAATTAAAAGTTTCGTTATTTTTGGGACTTACTGTGTATGTCATGCACGTGAAGTGTAGTTACTAAACATGCAATAACGGTATTTAAAATGAAGCGGTCCCCTGTAGTATAATTGAAATTAAGTTGCTATTATGCAAAGTACTAAAATAAATAAATAATAGTTACTACTTTCAAATAAAATTGGTGATAAGAGTAACTTAGTTTATATAAAGATAAATATTCTAGATATTCTCAATTTGCATATATAAATCTATACACAAATCTGCAATAATTACTAATGCACTAAGCAAGAAAACGCAATCTCCATTTCCGTTAAGATTTTCCGTTTGACATCCTGGACATGTCGGCATTGAGACATAACTCCTTCTCCTGGTCTGACATCTTCAGCACAGTGCAGCGACTTCAAATTAGTTAATTTATCAAAGCATGCAAACAGCCATGTTGCGTCAAAGCCATCTTCTTTCACTGGAAAAACTTCACCGGCACCAGTCGCCCACATCAAATACTCGTCAATGATATTGCTGAGAACTTCCACCAGGTGACAAGTGTTTCATTGGATGGTTGGATAGATAAGACGAGATTGACTGAGATCTTAGGAAATGAACGCACCTTCTTGGGTGCTCATTAATATCACTGTCTAGTATGGAGTTTTTTTAAGAATAATATTTTGGATACCATTCCCGATATGAATAAATTTAGAATTAGGCATTTTTTGTCCAGATAAAGTAAGTAAAACTGAAAACAGTACAGCTTATAGAATATGGTATTCGAATTAGGAGATCTCGAGTTCGAATCTCACTCAAGCTAAATATATATGAACTACCACATTACGGCTCGGTGAACTCGGACCCTGTACTATACTTAGGATTCAGTTCCTGTTCTACGGAGGTCGTATTTATTTGGGATTTTTTAAGTAACCCGGTAGATTACTTTTGTATAATTAGCACGCTTTAAGTAACCCAGAACTGATCTTGAACTAATCCTACTGCCCCAGCTATTTTAGCGGGTTGGCAGGTTGAACCCGTTTGCTATCCCTTTCTAATCAACTTGTGTTCCTTGTTATCCGTGACAGCATCGCAATTTGTAATAGTATAGAGAGGTTAGAAGCTATTTTTATGAAAAACGTAAGTAATTTTCTGAAAAAATATACAAAACTATTATTATGTGTTTCTTGCAATATAGAAGTCACAGAGAATAATATTATGACAGATAATTGCGACTCTGAAATAAATTATTTTGATACTGCTGATGACAAAATTATAAAAAAATTTACAGACTCTGAAGTTATTTGCTTTTTGTAAAAAACTCTTTTATGCACAACTGGATCGAAAAGCAAGTGCTTTAGCCCTAAAAAGTGGGCTTAAACACTTCTTTTTGACCCATAAGCAAAAAAGAAATAATTCTTATGGATACGTAAATAAAATGACAATTTTTGTTTATTGTGAATACTAAATTCTGCAAAATGTCATTTTGATATATAACCTATGTACATATTTTAATCTTTTGAACATATAATTAAATGTTATTTTGTTGTGCATAAAATATTGTATGTACCACGGGTGAAATTGGCGTTTCTGACCCTACGCATATTATTAGCCACGGGTCAGAAATGCCTGTTTTCGCCCTTAGTACATAAATAATTATTTTAAAGAATGGACAACGTTTCGTCCAAGGTTATGGCCATCTTGACTTTTGTTTCACTTAAATTCAAACAATTTTTATTACATTTCATTTTCATCTCTGCCCGGAAAATATAATCAATTTATTATTTTATGTTTTTGATATGTACCAGTTCTGTACGGTCAACTTGAAGATGGCCATAACCTTGGCAGAAACATTATCCATTCTTCAATAAAGATTTGTTTACAACTTAAGCCTTAGGCCATTAATTACTTCAATCAAAATCAAGGATATTGTCCAATATGAATTAATAAGAAATTTGTAGATAAAAGATTTTGTTGTTGACGAAATTTTAAAATATTTTTCATCATCAAACGAAAAAGAAATATTACAGATGTAAATCTCTGAGCGTCAAATACAATGTAACCATTAAAAATTAAAAGAAATGTACAAAATAAGATGCAGAATATTCCTAAATTAACTGACACTGACGCACTGGAGTCATACAAAAGAAATAGTCTCTAAGAATAATCGCTAAGAGTAAAAGAAGTCTCGTAACAAAGATATAAATTCAGATCAGTGAAAAAATAAAGTCGTAACTGATAAAGGTCGCGGCCTCATAATTCCGTCGTTTGCCGTTTTCCAGTGGCGCTGGCGTCGGCAGCCGTCCTATCATCTGTGAAATTTCATTTCCGTCTGTTGTCATTTGGCCTGTTTTCGCTAAAGCCCTTTGCACTTTTACGGAATTAAGTGAAGGTCTAACGCACTCAGTAATTTACATCATTTTGATTTTTGCCCCGATACTAAATTACAGCCTTGTCGGTTTTCATTTCCTTTCAATTATACCGCATTTTTTCGACGGATAAAACTCACCCCATTTCAAAGTAAATCAATAATGGTAATTAATGGCAGAGGATTTGCATATTCAATTCGTATCTTTTTAAAAACAAATAAATATAAATATATCATTGCCTTTTAATCATTATCTATAGAATTAAGCACTCTGTCGAAGCAGATCTCGGTAAGTGATATATTTATGCGTGTGAAGAGCGATTACCTATCGTCAAATCACGGCCCCCAAAGATGTTAGTGGTGGGGGGAGTAGTTTTAAAATGGTGAAAGTTGTTTGTCGCCTGTGGAAATCAAACCAGGGTTCTCAGGATCCACAGGCCGACTTGATACCACTGTGCTAGTTACAATTAATAGTATATCACATAATAAGTCAGGAAAGTGATATTTTACTTGACGAAGAGGTATTTTAATCCGCTGAGTCAAGTAAAAACACTATCCTGACGTAATATGTATACTATTTTTTCTAAAACCGTTTAATTTAATTAATTATGTGCGTGAAGTGCGGTTATCAGCTGTCAAATCACGATCTTCATATATGCTAGTGAAGGAAGAGCTACAGGGGTAATTTTAATGTGTTAAATTTAGTGTATCTGCTGTGATAATCGAACTCGGGTATTTAAATTTACAGTTCAACGCGTTGGAACTAATCTATCTATCGCATATTATCTTATCTTTTCTATAATTCATTGAAATTATAAATACAAAATAAATATAAATATGTCAACACGCCTTTTACCCATTACTGAGTGTGGCACTCTGCCGAAGCAAATCTCGATAAGTGATATATTTATGCGCGTGAAGTGCGGTTACCAGCCCTAAAATCACGGCCCCCAAAGATGTTAGTGGCGGGGAAGCCACAGGGATAATTTTAATGAGGTGAAAATTGTTTGTCGGCTGTGGGAATTGAACCGAGGTTCTCAGGATCCACAGGCCGATTTGATACAACTGAGCCACCAATCCCATTATGTACAGTTAATTTAATTTTAGGTAACAATTACGTCATAATATCCTCATTATATTTAATATAAGTAAAACAAAAGACAAAATGACTATTGCGAAGTGGAATTGGGTCTTAATAAATAAGAAAAATAGGAAAAAATTTTCCATCACTTGTCTCATAATTCCACAGAGGTTTTACAGCACGTTTGCATCAACTTCTCAGGTCATCAACAAACGGCTGGTCAGTTCAGCTGAATTGACCAGCCGTTTGTTGATGACCTGAGAAGTTGATGCAAACGTGCTGTAAAACCTCTATGGAATTATGAGACAAGTGATGGAAATTTTTTTCCTATTTTTCTTATTTATTTTAATATTAGTATTACTGTTTTATAATGTATTAAATAAAAATGTTAGAAGCAAAATTAATAACATGATCATTGACACAATTTTTATTTTTTTTAAACAATAGCTCATTAAAATTTTCTGAGGTCTATAATAGTAATAGAGTAAATGTTGTAGCTTACTATTAAGTAACAATTGTAGGTTACTTTAAGGTGAAAATATTATTTTTATTATAAATGGAACATATTTTCAAAGTTGAAATTTAAAAAAGTATTATAATCAATTTGAAAACATTAAATTTATGTGCAAATAATATTGGAAAAAGTTTCAAAATTTTGATTAAACTTTTTTAAAATGTTTGGATAATAAAAAAAAATTGTATATTTACAAATATAATGAGTTTTACCTCAGTTAATTTTTATTCCAACAACTGCCAACAATTATGTGGAAAAAAATTTGAAATTATTTTCCAATATTAATTGCATATGAATTTAACGTTTTCAAATTTGTTACCATACTTTCAACCTTTAGCTTAAAAAGTATATACAACACATAATGATTCGATTGCATAAAACGTTAACAGCTCATCATAATATTAACTATAAACTAGAATAAAAAAAACCTCATCTAGGAAATGTCAAAATTTTTGACATTTCAATATTCTAAAATGATATAATTTCTATAGTATGTATTAAACTGAAAATTATTTGTTACAAATATTGTTTTACCATTGTTATTTAACTAACAATAAGCAATTTAATGTTAATATTAATTAATTATAACAGAAAAATCAGAAAATGTGTAAAATGTGGTGTCAGCCATCTTGGCCATTGTTAACTTTTATCATGCTATTAAATAGACTATGTTAAGAGCTGGAAACAAAGCTTAAAGCCTTGTTTCCACCTCTTAACATAGCCTTAGTCTTAGTTTTTCGACATAACCTTGAAAGTTTGTCATATGTGAATACAGCTGAGTGTTTCCAGCTACTGTTTTAGTCTTAGTCTTTGTCTTTGTCGCTGCGCATAAACACAAACTTTGCAGACTTCATACTTTCGACATAGTCTTCCGTCCCTGTTCTGTAAGAGAGAGTTAGCTGCGGTAATGCTATCTCTTGTTGTGTTATTAGGTTTATGTGGGGAATACGATAAATATAGACAATAGAATAAAAATAGTTATAATTTCAACTCTGAAAAAAATAAAAATTACTGGATTAATAGCAACAAAAAAACTAACATGTAAAAAGAAATTATTTAGTCACTGTCATTTTAAAATTGATTTCTTTTCTTTGATTTTATAAGTATAATTGCAATTCAATCATATTTTAATAATAAAAAGCAATTTTTAAATTTAAATTTATTCGAAATATTCTGATTTGTGCAAATGTCTCAATTTTTAATAACTATTTTGGAATTGTATAAATTAATTAAACTAGTGCTTAGTTTTAATAGTAATTACTATTCCTATTAATAATTTTATATAATTTTTAAAGTATTTCAAATAGTTTTATACAATTATTTTCTCATTTAAGTGAACAAACCTTTACTAGAATAATGAATTAAGGTTATGTTTATATTAAGAGCTGGAAACGGCTGTAATTTTTCCGACATAACCAGAAACAAAAAACCAAAAACAAAGACTAAAACAGAGACTATGTTAAGATGTAGAAACGTAGCTTTAGTCTGCAAATAAAAAAAATGTTACAAAAAAGAAAGAAAAATGATTCAATTAAAGTTTCAACTCAAAACAAATGTCTTACTATCTGTGCGAGATTTAAATAAAACAACCCATTTATAAAAAGCCCCTCCAGTACAAAATAAAAATCTTTCCATCAACCATTTTCCCTCCCACTCTTTTATCACCCCGAGTCCTCAAGTACTATTAACAAACATCCAGAAATAGCTTTAAATAACATCCTCGCATAATAAAAATCCTTCAATCCGGACCTGTGTTATTGACACCCCTCTTATGAGGGTTTGAAACTGCATATCTAGGTCACGTTCACGCTCACGCGTGTGTCATTACAGCAAGCGTGACGCTGTGAACTGACGTTGTGTTAGTAGGTTGTATTCAGATTCAGATAAACATCGATAGATGTCAGTAGCGTCGCCGATGAATGGCGGCGGCGCTGTTTGGCCACGACGCGGCGGCGGCGCCACTAGGCGCGACGCCTGCAATACCTTCCTGCCCCCGCTTCATCCTGCTGCAGCCCAGTAATGCAGGATATTGAGATTGTAAGGATGGATCGCGGAAAGGTCTTGAAAAGTGAAGCTGATGTATGAAATAGATAGTTTTCATTGCTTACCGTTTGCCATTCATTTTATATTTATATGTACATTAAAAAAAAATTAAATCGCTAAAAAATTGCTATGAATTTAATTATAAATCAATAAATATATCATAACGCCTTCTACCAATTACTGGGTGTGGCACTCTGCCGAAACAGATCTCGGTAAGTGATATACATACGCGCGTGAAGTGATTTTTTAGATCGCGAATGTTTAAGAAACTACATTCTTGACCATAAAGTGTCACTTACAGTTCATGATACGTAATATACTATTCCATATCTTAAACTTGAAAGTGACATCTTAAAATAATTATGATTAAATATCAAAAACTCTTTATTACCTAACAATCTCGCGATAATAGTACCATAATATTCTATTACTGTATCTAATACTTCCCGAACTGAAATCACTACTGTAAATATGAAAATACGACACGATATGAAATAAAGTTATTTTTCTACTCGCATCATTTAAAATAACGTTTACATTATCCTGGAAACTGATGGAAAGTTTGATTTTGCGTACTAGTGCGCAAAGTAATTGTAAAAACACCCATTTTTATGGTTATAAATTTTGACTATTAAAACGCTAATTGTACTTATATACACACATTTTAAGAAATTTTTAAAAGAAATAGACTCATTAGCTTATAACGCCATCAATCAGACATATATTAACAAGGTTTACGAGAAATAAATAAACAATTTCTTTTCAAATAACAAATGTCAATAAAGGCATACTAAACTGTCAATATCAATTCACGCCTCAAATTTGATAACTTTCCTCATTGTTAGTTATATAATTTTTGCTCGTTACAAAAAGCATTGTACAAAACTCGTGCACGAAGACGTCATTTGCACCATTCGTGCAAATTTAAGATTTAAAATTGCGCTCATGTGCAAAGAATGTCTTCGTGTACTTGTTATGTAAATAGCTATCTTCTTTCTAAATTTCACCTCAACTCTATACCACTGAGCTATTCTGTACAACAGGAATTTAATCCCAATCATAGTACAGGGTTCAAACGCATCGAGCCGGTGTGTAGTAGTTAATATATTTATAGATTAAGAGCGATTAAAATGTCGTAACTTGATAAGTACATTAAAGAAATACTCATTACTTTTCGTGTAGACATGTAAGTACTTTAAATTCAATACTTTCAAATTGATTAAAATACAAGTCTATCAGTACTTATACTTAATACTTAAGAACTTTTATCCAGGTATATGCCCAGCTTGGTCCGCATCCAACACTAAAGTTAATTTAAGTTTACGTCTTACAATTTACAATTTATTCTTCTCCATCCTCCAGAATTTACTCTGCTATCACTCCATCTCCAGACAATCCTCTTCTTTACATCCCACTCCAGAGTTCACTTAGTTCACCTTACATGATCACGTGATCCTCCCAGCGCACGGTACATTTGCCCTGCAGGGGCGGCGGTTCTGAGGATTCGCAGGGGGTAAACGAACGCATTCACGCGTTCAGGTACACGCGACGGCCGACTGAGTTCAATCTGTTGTTTGCGGTTCGCGCATCAGAGTGAGATGGTAAGGACGACTGGTTAAGGGTGATTTGGTTCGGTTTTCGGTTGGGAATGAAGAACCGATGTGAGGGTTGTTAAACGGTAATAAGAGGGATACATATTTATTTATGTTATGTTTGTGATTTGATGCGTGGTTGGTATGGGTCTTGCCCCGGGTTGGCTTTTCTTACTGCTTGATTGGTTGGTTTTTGATTGGTACTAGATGAAATATTTACTTCAGTAGATAGCTCGGTTTATTTATTTATGCAAGTTTGTACAACATAAATTTAATCATAATTACAGTACAGGGTTCGAACTCACCGAGCTGCAGTGTAGTAGTTTATATATTTTTAGCTTGAATAAGACTCGAATTGGGGATCTCCGAATTTTAATTCCGGGACGTTACCCATATTGCCGGATAAGTTAAAAGAAGTACAAAAAATAAATAAATATTTATGCTAGATTGTACTACAGACAGAAATTCCTCAAATTTGGTTTTCTACCCCCAGGGCTATATTTTATAAAACTTTAATGGCCAGTCGCATCGCCAAAAGATACAGATGTCTGATCGTAACAACGATCTCGGAATAGACTCTTACTGGCAGATTCACAAAACGGATTAGCGCTAACACCGTTTTTAATATTATCTATAACTCAGTTTCAAAATAAAACAGATTAAAGAAATGAACTAAATTTGATGCTAATTAACTCTCTTTTTAACTTAAGTTAAAATAAACTTGTTTTGTACATTGAAAAGAGAGTTAAAAATGAAATAAAAAATGGTGTTAGTGCTAATCCACTTTATGAATCTGCCTGTTAACGATTTGGGTGGTTGGTTTTTTGTTTCAGACAAGGGCACCTGTAGAACTTTTTTTAAGGTGTGTCGAAATAGGTAAATTATAATCTATACATAGAAAATATTTCTAGAATTCTGAAATATATTCTTTAGATATTTTAATAATAAAATAAATAATAAATTATTAAACATGAACAATAGAAGTAAGTAAAACAAAATAATAGTATATTAAAATACAAATTACAAAAGGCAACCTATTCTACCAGTAGTTCGAAATTTGAACACGAGCGGCGAGGGGGATGAACGGAAGAGTATTAGAATTGTCTTCTGTAACGAGTGTTTTATACTATTTTCTCTGTTACGGCTTTTCTTTACATCATTTCAGGTATTTATTGATATCATTAAGTAAATATTACAAGATTTAAGGATATTACTATGTTTGTTCAAGGAGGGTTTTTGTACCAGTTAAATTAGATTTCCTCATTTTTAATAAATGTTGAATGTAGTATGAATAGCCGATAGTAATAAACAGGCAGATTCATAAAACGGATTAGCGCTAACACCGTTTTTAATATTATCTATAACTCAGTTTCAAAATAAAACAGATTAAAGAAATGAACTAAATTTAATGCATATTAACTCTCTTTTTAACTCAACTTAAAATAAACTTGTTCCGTACATTGAAAAGAGAGTTAAAAACGAAATAAAAAATGGTGTTAGCGCTAATCCGCTTTGTGAATCTGCCTGTAAATGATTATTTTTCTATTTCAGTGTTTTTATAGCTCTATAAACGCACTGTAAACACGTCGGCAAGGAGATCTATAAACGCACTGTTTTTGGCTATTTTTATTTTGTAGGAGTGGTATGAATGCTTTTTAATCTGACAGATAAATGACATAACCTCGAAATTATAAATTGTCGGTGTCGAAATATTACTAAAAGAATATACTATATCATACAAAATTCACAATACAGAAGAAAGCATTTATTAATTGTCCAAAAATTGTTTTTGTTGTGAGAAGTGCTACCAACAACTGATAAAAAACATCAACTTATATTTTTTACAAGTCGCAGTTTTTTAAATCTAACAGAATTATAAAATTATCTCAATAGGAAAAATAGTATAAAGAACACGTTTCATAAGGGCCGTTATTGCACTCGTCTTTTGTAAAACTTTACCTCGTGCGTTAGCAGATTGCTTTAGGAAACTAGTTCTTTAATATGCTATTCTAAAAGTTAAATTGTAATCTGTCATTATATTAGAAATTATTTCACCGCTGTAAATTTTCTCTAGTGATCCACTCTCCAGTAAGGTCTATGGATTACCCTCTTTCACGTTTAGTAGCATCAGAACTCACGGTAGAAATGTCACCCGTCAAAATCTAGAATTGTTGAGCAATAAGCACCTTCCCACTCATGTTTGGAAAATGACATAAAAATACATTCACTCATTTCATTTTAAATATATCGTACTCACAGTTTTATTTTCACAAAAAGGAATAACAAATTCAATTAAACATACAAACCAAAAATCCATAAAAAGCATAACAATATCACTGATCAAAATAAAAGAACCAATACTTAATTCGCTAGTAAACCGCTATCGCCATGTGAAAGCATCCGCGCTTACGATCACTAAATTAATTTTGATCTGTAGTTGTAATTGGCCATTTTACGATCGAGACAAGCAGCCAATAAAACGAACATTTAGCAGAACTGTAAACTAGTTAACCGTTACATCCACACTTCAACAAGGCTCGGGAGTCGAGTTCGGGAGCACGAGAACCAGAACAACTAAAACTAAACGGTGTGGGTTCATATCTTTGCTCTGTTACCGACGTTTAATCTTCCCGTCATGTAAACTACGTATAACTCTACTGAATGTTATGTTCTACTTAAATCTGAGCCCTGCTTTCGACACGATAAATAACGGAAACGTGTTCTGCTGTCCTTGCAAATAACAGAGATACTGAAACTGTGTCACGTGAGATTGGATGAGGCGGATGAAGTTTAGAGGTGGCATAGTTTACAGGAAGTAACAAGTATGAAGTATGTTCAGAGTGATCAAAAGTAAGTGTTTCATTTGAAACAATACAATTCTAGGGATCTTTTTATTCCACAGTTGGCACAACGCCAGGTAAGTAAATACTATTCGACATGTCATTTTTATAAAATAAATAAATATAAATATATCATCACGCCTTCTACCCATTACTGGGTGTGGCACTCTGCTAAAGCAGATCTCGGTAAGTGATATATTTTGCGCGTGAAGTGCGGTTACCAGTCGTCAAATCACGGCCCCCAAACATGTTAGTGGTGGAGAAGCCACAGGGATAGCTTTTTCAAATTATGAAAATTTGTCGCCTGTGAGAATCGATCCAGGGACCTCAGGATCCACAGACCGACTTCATACCACTGTGCTAGCCATCCCATAATAAATGTAAATGGCTTGAGTGATACTTTATATTATTACGCTGTGAGTAATGTGAAAAAATTTTATAGGTGTGATTGGATGGATGTGTTTTAAGGTTTGTTGTGTGATAAATGAACTTGTGTGGAGGGAACTATGAATGAGGGTGGTGTGCTAAGATTGAGAAAGTTTGACGAGGACTGATTATTTGATTAATCTGATAAGTGAATGTTTTTTAATGATTCTAGGGTTCGTGCTACCCCATCTGCTATTTTCTAAGATTAAATGGACTATATTTATTTCTAAATTACCCACGTTATATCTCACACTCAATTTCTCCAACATTCATCTGTTTCACCAATCTTTCATTTGACATACGTCCTGACAGTGGCGTACCTAGGGGTGGGGGGAGGGGCGGTGTGTGCGGTCAGCACCGAGCGACACATATTTTGGGGCGGCAGTTTTGTTACTTAGTTTTAGTTGTAAAAAACAACTAGTTCACTTCATAAGTTTACTATTCGATTTCTACGAATTATGAATTACTACATGATTTTGAATATTTTTCTTCATCGTCAAGCCAATGCAGGGCTGAAAATATTATCTCAAAAAATTCCTTTATCACTGCCTAATTTAAATATGCCATCCAATGGTAAAAAGTTCCCCACCTATAGTTTGTCTCTATTACAATTATTTATTTATGTTTATTAATTTAATGGGGTAATGGCTCAGTGGTTTCATCTTTGGGGGCCGTGGTTTGACGGCTGGTAACCGCACTTCACGTACATAAATATATCACTTACCGAGATCTGTTTCGGCAGAGTGCCTCACCTAGTAATGGGTAAAAGTCGTGATCATATATTTACTTTACATTTATTTTTTTTATTTATAAAAACCACCATTTGATTGACTTAGAAAGGGCAGCAAATTGGAGACCGCCCTGGGCGGCAACAGTTCTAGGTACGCCACTGCGTCCTGATCTGTTCAATCTAGCTAACTGCATGTAAGTCCTTCTTATTATTTAGTCAAATTTAGCATAAAATACAGCTTCAAATTTAACAACCCTTTTGACAAAAAAAAATCATATTCATATCTCTAATCTTGGTGGCAGTTTTTACTAAGTATAATAAACTCAAGTGTCAGCCATCGTTAGCTCAAAACACAGCTAAATAAAACAAAAGAAAAACTAAAACAAACCATCATCCACTCGACAGAACCAACATTCAGCATTACAAGTCTACAGAACACTTGAGCATCAACACTACAGCATTCACACAAACACACACACATAACAAAACACATATAAAAAACAGATAAGTTTATTGCCTAGCAAAACTTCTGAAACATTAATGCCAGGATCTAAGCGTGCGGCACACGCAGACAGTAGTGTCGCCTGGCGGCGAACAGCCCAACTAAAGCGGGAGATTCTCTGGCGACCCTCAGTCGCTGCTGTATTTTTTGTCATTGAAGTAAATCATGCCATTCGTTTTCATATATCATTGTTACGTCTATTTATTTTGATTTAGAGCGTGCATTTTGGAGAGTGCTAAGGTCGAAGTGGATAATCGCGCAAACAAGATGGAATTATTACAAGTGTAACTGCACTTCTCTTGTTTGTTTCCCAGCGATGATGTTCTTTTTTCTTTTTTTATTTTCTTAGATTGCTCTGGAAGAAGATGGTACTGTTATCTTTCTCGAAATGTTGCTCTGCTTTTATTAAAATTAAGTCAAATGCTTCCAGCGAACGAAGTTGACGTTATTCAACAGATTTTTATCTGTTTCACATTATTTTTATTTTCGTTGCTATTTTCTTATTTTACTTAAATTCTTAGTTTTAATTACTACCAGATAATTTTCATAATTTATGGTTCTTCTTAATTACTATAGTCTGTTTTTTAACCAGGAGGAGTAATTTAAATTTTAACCGCTAAAACTGACGCTTCTGATTGGCTAATGCTTCATCCAGTTTACACTGTACATAGATTTTAATAGAGCTGTCATAAGTTTTGAGGTTATCTGTTTTCTTGTTGTTTTTTTTGCATTTCTGTGACATTAAACTAAATCAGTTCTTTTAAGAACTAATAATATACGGAGTGACAAATTAGAGTTTATAATGTCATTTGTATTTTAAAATAAATTCCATGAGACTTAATCAGTGCAGATGTGTAAGAAATTTTTGTATTTCGCGCCAACAAAAATCTAGTAACTTTCTTTGGTAAATTTCTATAGTGTAAATCTGACTTATGCATTTACTCCTCCTGGTTAAAAAAAAGACTATAGTTACATTATAATTACAAGTATATCTACTCGTTACTTAACTCAAAAATTAAATGAGCATTTGTCTTTTAAGCTAAGCTTAAATGAAACATGTTTTCGAAATTGTCATTTCAATAATTGTTTTCAGAAAATATCTAAATGAATCAATCATGAATTAAAAGTGAAAAATTCCGCCGGTATCAGGAACTGAACCTGGGATTCTTTAATTCTAGCATAGCATCTTTCCAACTAAACTATACTGACTTTTCAACGGTTATTAAATTTCATTCTGTATATTTTGTTGTTGATACAAGATAAAAAAAAACTTCAATTCTAGGCCTACTGATAAATTTAAGAAATGATATTGTGGTCGTCTGCAGTGACATTGTTATTGAAAGTGAATATTTAACAATTGAATAAAAATAAAACGGCGACTCCACCAAAAATCGATCTGTTAATATTTTTTCTCAAAATTGTACAATTCAAATAGAATAAAAATTTACTAAGTTACAGATCATAAATATAATGAAGTAGGTGGCACAATGTTATCGTATCGACCTGTGAATCCTGAGAACCCTGGTTCGATACCCACTGACGACAAACATTTTCACAACATTAATACTACTCCTGTGGCCCCGCATCCACAAACATCTTTGGGGGCCGTGATTTGAAGGCTGGTAGCCGTACTTCACGCGCATAAATATATCACTTACCGAGATCTGCTTCGACAGAGTGCCACGCCCAGTAATGGGTAGAAGGCATGATGATATATTTATATTTTTATAGTTCATTATAGAACAGAGTATTGTACGGAAACTACCAAAGGGAAATAACAAGGCTAATGAGAAATTTTTCTTCGAGTTAGTCTGTGGATTTGAGAACCTTGTTCGATTCCCATAGTCGACAAACAATTTGCACCACATTAAAATTACCCCTGTGGCTTCCTCTCAGAATGCCACACTCAGTAATAGATAAAAGACGTTATAATATATTTATTTAATTTTAATTTCTTAAAGAACTTAAACAAAAATTTAAACAAAATGTAAACAAACACGACCACCACGTGCTCCATACTCATGCGCTGATTTCACCCCCAGTTTGCGCGTGAGCGTGGAGTTGGCGGTCCGCTCAAGTGTCTACCGCCGCCGTGACGCCGCCGCAGTCATCGCCGCCGCCGTGCAAGTTACCCGACGCCAGTTCCGTGTCACATAGCGTGAGATACGCGTCGTCGGGGACAGGAAAATTCACGCGAGTCCGGGTGAAGCGTGATTATTTTGTTGGAAAGTGTTGTAAGTATTTTTAAGTGGTGTTTGGTGCGAAGAAGGCTGATTAGGACAAGAACAAAAGGAATTTAAGGTTAGTTTTGTTGATGATTTTTTAGTAGTTTTGAAGTTTTAATAAATTACAGTAACGAGGAATTCAATATGGTAGCTTGTTTGATTTATATAACTAACTATATGTGCACAGCAACTATTTTATTTTCGCATTTTTGACAAATTTGATTTTCTTACATAATTCACAATTACTTCATGTATAAAAACTTCAGATGCAAACGTTATTATTAAATAAATTGAAAAAAAAAAACTGTTTGCAAGTAACTAAACTTTTGTTTACTTTCATTACTTTGAAAACCGCGAATATAAATATAATAATTTTAACAAAATACTGCATTCAATATATTACCGCATTAAATGCCACTCGACTTTTTATGTTTCTCAGTACAAATTTATATTTTCTTTATTTAGGCATTCGTAGCCTGGTGGATTAAATATAAATAAAACTAGGGATTAAATTCCTGTTGTGCAGAGTAATTTTTATTTACATGCATTACTTTGAAATCAGCAGAGCTGGGCAAACTACTTAAAAAAAAGTAGCTAAGCTACAGCTACAGCTATTCTTAAAAAAAAATAGCTGAGCTACAGCTATAAGCTACATTTTGTAAAATATAGCTGAGCTACAGCTATAAGCTACATTTTGTAAAATATAGCTAAGCTACAGCTAAAAGCTTTCGTAGCTGTTAAATTTTAAAGCTACTTTTTCAATTATTGTGAATTATTAAATTTGCCATTGTCATATGATCAGTTGATCAGTCTTTTGTTATAATGACCGTTAATAAATATAAAAAATCGCAAATGGACAAATGTACTGTTAATTTGTTATGCTATAATTCTTATTTATATCGGTATAAATTAACAGTCATATTAACAGAGGACTCCTAAACAGTCAATGTTTAGTTCATCTAATATTTAATACAAAACTAGGATAGGTTAAGAACGAATGAAAAATTAAATATGTTAATAGATTTTACACTATATAATAACTTGTTATCCTACAGTTATAGAAAACAATAAACAAGGTACAATTCAAATACAAAACAAAAATTAATAGGTATTTCTTAATGAACAGTGGTAACTTTAAGCTACAAAAAGTAGCTTTAAGCCATAAAAAGTAGCTTTAAAAGTAGCTTCAGTTGTTATAACAATATTTTTAAGCTAATAGAAAAAAACATAGCTCGCTACCAACTACAGCTATATTTTTTCACATTTAGCTAAATACTGCTACAGCTAAAGTAAACGTAGCTAAGCTAGTAGCTAAGCTACAAAAGTAGCTAGCTACTGCCCAGCTCTGAAAATCAGCGAATATAAATATGAGAATTTCAATAAAACACAATAGCTGTATTCTATTTGACACTTGATTCACTTAATTCAGTTCAGATAAATTTGACACATGATTAAATGAACTGAATTAAGCATTCTGATGCACTTATTGGTTTGAATTATTTCAAAGTAAATTAGAATCAATCATTCTAGTACAAGAAATAAAGTCAGCGAAGTAGTCCAGCGAAATAAATAAGTGATCCGGTTCAGTAAATGTAAGTTAGATCTGATCCAAATGGCAAATGTAATACACTTTTCTTTTACTAAACACCATTCGAGGCTTAATTTTTCTCAGATAATTTTTTTTCAGACGTACTCCAGTAGATATAACCAAGGTAAATCTTCAGATAAAATTCCTGTTGTGCAGAGTAAAAAACAAATAAATTTAAACATGTTTTCAAGCAAAATAAAATCTTCCCTCTTTCGGTGCCGCTATTTTTTTCATATCAATTGTTTTCGTTAGTTGTTACCAAGCAACCATATTCTCATAATTTTCTTTATATCTCCGGAAGTATAGTCTTATGGGTTACGTTACACCATGCGAATCCAGAGATCCCGAGTTCGAATCCCACTCAAGCTAAATCTATATGAACTACAACACTACGGCTCGGTTGATTCGCACCCTATACTGTAATGAAACCTCTTGTGATATTTATACCTTCTAGAAATTGTTGATACCAACAATTTAATTAATCATTACTGGTAAATAATAAGTATGTAATTTATTTCAATATTTTCAATATTGTAATATATAGTTGGTTGAACTGACGTAAATATTTATTTTTCCTCTATTATGAATTAATGTCTTTAATTGCTGTAATTGAATATATGAAACAATATTTGAAATCGTTTTATTGTGTATCATTATATTGAGAAGAGCAAATATTTTGAAATTTATAAAATACATCCAAATGTTTTTTTTTTCAAGCTACGAAGTTAAATTCGACTTTCCAGTATTTTCAATATATAAAACAAATATTTATCTTCGAGAAATCAATGATACCTTCAAAACTTTTCAATTTTCTGGAAAAATCGAAAATAAATAACTGCAAACATAACCTGACATCCCAACAAATTTTTATACAAATACAATCACAAATGGATTATTAATTCATATGAATACAGTGAAAGCGATACAAAATTTATAAAATGCGAATATTTTAAGCCCCATTACTGAAATGTATATAGCAGGAATTGTAAATAAGTGGCTGCTAGCTCAGTGGTATGAAGTCGGCCTCCTGGCAGTTTTAATGGGCCACCTGGATATTCTATCAGCGAATATAGCCTACATTACATATTTTAAATGCATTTTGTCACTAAATATTATAAAATATTCCAGCAACGATCTTATGAAACAAACTAAACCAATAAAAGACAAATTCGGAAACACAATTTATTTATTTATTTGTTACTCTGTATAAAAGGAACTTAATTCCAAATATAGTAGCTTATAGTGGAATTATGTGTTGGTTAGCTCAGTGGTATGAAGTCGGCCTGTGGATCCTAAGAACCCTAGTTCGATTCCCACAGGCGACAAACAATTTTCATAATTTCAAAAACTACTTCTGTCGCTCCTCCTCCACTAACATCTTTGGGAGCCGTGATTTGACGACTGGTAACCGCACTTCACGCGCAAAATATATCACTTACCGAGATCTGCTTCGGCAGAGTGCCATACTCAGTAATGGGTAGAAGGCGTGATGATATATTTATTATTTATGTCGAATGAAGGATTGATGGTATAGGAGCGAATGGATGGATGTTATTGAAGGTTTTCTAGTGAGAGGTATAAATGTTCTTTTATGCTAAAAATGTGGACGTCGTTGAAGCGAGGATGGTGCGCAGGATGAGAATGTTTGACGAAAACTTATTCCAGGATTGTGTTAGGGATTCGTGCTACAAAAAAATTCTAGATCCGCCCTTAACGTGTATCATTTATTATTATGTTGTCAGTGTTTCAATGATGACGTAATTGTTATCCCTAGTTTCATATACTATAGCTACAATAAAACTACATTGCTCTTGTTCTTGTATTGTGTTATTGTCACCCTCCTCCATCGAAACCAGTTTTCGTTTTCATCCACGGAACAAATTAAAAGCAGACTAAGAAACAATAGCACAATACAAACCTAAATAATAAAATTACCGCTAGCAGCACGTAAATAGGGCCTTAGAATACCGTAGTTTCAACCACAAATGATCCTATTATTCGAGTAATTTCATTACCGGTGTTTAAATTCAAATCTATTCATAAGTTCTGACTTTCTGTTAAGTTTTACACTGTACTCTTAGTTGTATACATTAAGCTTAAATTGTAATTTTCAGTTCACGCTTAATAATCGTATCGCGAAGTTGGACGTATGTTATGTGCTACTGTTATATTATGCAACTCAAAATAAGCATAGTTTGTGAATATCATAAGAAGATTCATTTATGAAATTATTTAATTCAAGGGCGGATCTAGAAAATTTTCAATAGTGGGGTGCGGGGGTGGGGTTATTTTGCCTTTATAAAAAAATATGTAATACTGACAAACAATTCTGTCATTTATGTTTCGAATATATATTTGTATATATTTTGTATTCTGTACTTAGTTTTTAAATGTTAGACAGTCTAAAAAACTCGGAAAATGACTCACAATCCAAATTTTGAAGGCTTTTCAGAGTTGTTTCAGAGTATTACAAAGTTTTTCAGCGATTTTATTTCTATAAGGGTTATCAAACTCGTATAAAAATAACACCTATAAAAATTTAAAAAGAAATAATAAGCCCAAGGGGAGTATGGCCCCCATGGTCCTCTACGTGGATTCGCCCTTGATTTAATTCAGGAATTATTTGTAAAATATTAGGTTAAGATGAATCACAGAAAATAGTAACTTAGTGGATAAAACTTGCATCTCAACCAAGAGGTCGTGCGATTAATTCTAATTGATTTTAATTTACATAAAAAGATAATTGGGTCTAGATGATTCGGATTCCACTATAAGCTACTGTAATTGGGATTAAATTCCTGTTGTGCATTGTAGCAAATAAAATAAAAATATATCATGAAACTAATTGATTCTGAAATTGACAATTAGTTTTTATGAAACAAGATACTCGTATATATAACATATAGAAAAAGCTTTCCGATCTCATGTGTAAATAAATATAAAAAATTACAGAACTTCAACCAAAAATTCTGTTAATCCTTAATGTTACCGGACGATTTTTTGTAAGTTTAAATGCATTGAATGCAATAACAAGTTTTACACAACAGTGCGATAAAATTATCGTACGATAAAATATCGCCCATCTGAAACAGCGATTAACCTTATCGTACGAGTTTTTTTTTATCGTACAATAAAAAATCAATCGTATGACACGGTCCCAATTGGTTTTGAGAATTTAAAATAAAATTATTGAACCATTTTCCTTTATTATTTACATATTAATTTAATGTTCTCAAAAGTCAGAAAAGGCCACACTTTCTTGACATATTATCTACATCATTTTTGTTGGAACCGTTTAATTTAATCAATATTTAATCATAAATAATAAAAAATGTTACAATTTTTAGATACGAATTGTATTGACAGCAGATTACGTATCCAAAGTTACAACAACAAAAACAGTCAGGTAAAGTATTTACCAGACTGTTATTTTTGTTTTAACCTTGGATACGTACTTTACCTGATTGTTTTGGTAAAAATCTACTTTCCATATTAAAATTGGTCAGGAAAATAAACATCTTTTTACCGGTTTCAGGAAAAATTATATACAATACATAACATATCATATATAATAACAATAATATAATGTGCATGAAGTGAGTGACGTATCAATATCTACCCAATTATGAGCATAATTCATTTCACCCCATTGTTTTAAATTTCTTAGTTCGATATATAACCATACTTTTTACTTTATATCAACTAAATAATTTAATATTATAATAAATATTTCATTATTTATGTAAATATTTATAACATACATATTTGCAAAAGGCAAACAACATATAATATGAAAATTTATGTTTTATCAACAAAATTTAATACGTTTCATAAATAAATAAAACTCCATTCGTGCCAACATCAAAACTACCTTCATATATTTTTGAAAAATATTATTTTGTAGGTAGATACACATTGTTGTGTATTTTATTTCATGGATATACTCATATTTATGTAGTACATTTCGTATGCTAACAAAACGACAATTTTTATTACCACATCAGTAGTACTCAAACAACAAACTTTATAATCCCAGTTGCAAATTAGGAACCTCATTACCAAATATTATGGGGTAATGGATCAGTGGTATCAAGTCAGCCTGTGAATTCTGAGAACCCTGCTTCCATCCCCACAGCCGACAAACAGTTTCACCAAATTAAAATTATCCCTGTGGCTCCCCCACAACTAACATATTTGGGGGCCGTGATTTAACGACTGGTAACCGTACTTCTCGCGCAAAATATATCACTTACCGAGATCTGCTTCAGCACAGTGCCACACCCAGTAATGAGTAAAAGGCGTGATGATATATCATATTATTATTATTATTATCGAGTCGGCCTGTGGATCCTGAGAACCCTGGTTCAATCCCCACAGTCGACAATCATTTTCACCAATTTAAAATTACCCCTATGGCTCCACTACCACTAACATATTTGGGGCCCATGATTTGACGACTGGTAATCGCACTTCACTCGCATAAATATATCACTTACCGAGATCTGCTTCGGCAGAGTGCCACACCCAGTAATGAGTAAAAGGCGTGATGATATATCATATTATTATTATTATTATCGAGTCGGCCTGTGGATCCTGAGAACCCTGATTCGATTCCCATAGGCGACAAACAATTTTCATAATTTCAAAAGCTACCCCTGTGGCTCCTCCACCACTAACATCTTTGGGG
The DNA here is from genome assembly GCA_911728475.2 of Pterostichus madidus. Taxonomy (NCBI): domain Eukaryota; kingdom Metazoa; phylum Arthropoda; class Insecta; order Coleoptera; family Carabidae; genus Pterostichus; species Pterostichus madidus. The sequence continues at coordinate 39,043,521 of OU452306.1, read as the reverse complement.
GCCGTGATTTAACTACTGGTAATCACACTTCACGGGCATAAATATATCACTTACCGAGATCTGCTTCGGCACAGTGCCACACCCAGTCATGAGTAAAAGGCGTGATGATATATCATATTATTATTATTACCAAATATTAATTTAAATTCAATGCACAAATTATACTAATTCCATAAATTCCAGACAAAGGTATCCTGTTATATTGATACAGAATATAAATGATAATTAATAACATATACTTCGAATAGAAACATGTATAGAGTTAAATCTGTTTATACGTCCGGGTATAATATTATGTCAAGTATTAATATGTAAATATGCATTTGCAGAATGGTTAGTTATGAATTAATGCGTTGTCCGAAATGCATAGATGCATACACTAATTCCTGTAACATGCAAGGGCATATTATCACCTGCACTGCTGCAAGGTGATCCATTTATTATTTATACAGCAAATTATATTCGTGCACATATATAACCATAATTACAATGTATATTAATCTGTTGATTTAAATAGTAAGGGTTTATTGTTTGCTTTCATCATGTATATATTGTAAGCGATTCATTTGCTGTTTGAATTACAGTGTGGATAAAGTTATATAAACATTGAAAATACAGTTACTTGTATTGATCATACTCGGGCGCTATAAGCTAGTCACTTATACATATGCCTTAAAAAGTAACATCGACTACGAAACGCGGCAGTACGGCAGTGCAGAGCTGGGCAGTAGCTAGCTACTAGCTTAGCTACATTTACCTTAGCTGTAGCTGTAGCTTAGCTAACTGTGAAAAAATATAGCTGTAGCTTGTAACTAGCTACTTTTTTTTCGATTAGCTTAAAAATAACAACTGAAGCTACTTTTAAAGCTACTTTTTGTAGCTTCAAGCTACTTTTTGTAGATTAAAGTTACTTTTTGTAGATTAAAGCTACTTTTTAAGCAGAAGGTCAACAATGTACGCATGCGTACAAGCTAAACCCACACAAAATAATTATTTGTTGCCGGTTCTAACTGGCTCTAATACGCAAAAATACACAGTAGGTGCCAGATGGTATTTGTTATTTTTGATATTTATGTATATAATAATAAATTAACAGTCATTATAACAAAAGACTGATCATATGACAATGGCAAATTTAATTATTTCACAAGAATTTGAAAAAGTAGCATTAAAATTTAACAGCTACTTTAACGAAAGCTTTTAGCTGTAGCTTAGCTATATTTTACAAAATGTAGCTTGTAGCTGTAGCTTAGCTACTTTTTTAAAGAATAGCTATAGCTGTTGCTTATCTACTTTTTTAAGTAGCTTGCCCAGGTCTGCCAGTATATAAAATGTTTCAAGAAAATTGTGCCCCAGAAGAAGAAGAAAATGAAGATTACTTTTACTATTTAACTATTTTCCCTATAAACTAATTAAGAAAGCAATGGTAACGGAAAACTCATTTACCATGGTATTTTCGTTTTTTAATAAGTTAGGATTATTGAAAATTTTACGTGTACAGTTAGATATTTGAAACATGTTCTCAACTATATTTTTCACAAAAATAATGAAATAAATTTGCTTACGTTTAAAACGAATGCAAAATCGGAAAGAATTGCAATAAGTAAAATTGGATTAAATTAGAAACCATATAAGTGCGCGTGTGTTGCTAATAGGGGTTATTTTTAATTTTGAACTGCTTTCATTTATATATTTATTGTTCTCAATTGTTTGTTTTGTTCAAGAAGAATAGTTTTTATAAATTAATGGAATTACATTTTTAAATAAAATAAATAAATAAATATATCATCACGCTTTTTACTCATTTTACGGCATTTGAATCAGGAATTAATTACAATTTTCATAATTTCAAAAGCTACCCCTGTGGCTCCTCCACCACTAACATATTTGGAGGCCGTGATTTGACGACTGGTAACCGAACTTCACGCGCAAAATATATCACTTACCGAGATCTGCTTCAGCAGAGTGCCACACCCAGTAATGGATAGAAGGCGTGATGATATTTTTTTTTTCCGTGGCTTCTTTGGCGGACCAACTACTTAGGTCATATGCCGCCATTCCGCCCTGATCTGCGTTTTAGGTATTATGGTCAACAGCAACGCGGGTTTTCTCTGGACGGTCACCCATCCAAGTACTACCCACGCGCAACGTTACTTAACTCGCGTTATCGCTTAGATCAGTTCCAACGAGTGCAGCCATGGCCGTTGACAATGATATATTTATTTATTTATTTATTTGAATCAGGAAATTTCTAATTTGAATCTCACTCAAATTAACTACCACCCTGCGGATCGATGATACCGAACCCTGTACCGTAATTGGGATTAAGTTCCCGGTGTACATAAATAAATAAATATATGAAAAGCAATTACTGTATTAAATATAAAACACTTAACGAAAAATAAAATAAAATTCGATTTAAAGTATAAACGATTGAAAAACCGTAATAACAATTTCGTAAATCGCCAAATCTAATTTCCGGTGGTGACAGTTGCACATCGCAAGTTAAATATTTGTTCATTTGTTAATTTGTCCGGGTACAAACCACAGCGACGCCTGAAAAATCTCAGTTGGCGTCGGCGTCGGAACGCCAATTAACCCACTTCGCGGCAACTGATTTTTGTTCGCTGTTTCGTTTTTGTGTCTTGTTGCGCTATGCAGAATTTTCCGCTGCACACTTTGATTATTTTTGCGGAGAATAATTAAACACTGGTTTGTGTATTGGAAGAAATTCAATTTCTGGAAGTTTCACAATTATTTTCAAGACATGTTTGTATATCTTTGTGCAGGATATCACAGTTTTGCAAAAGTTTCTGCAAGAATTTTAATTATAATGACACAGCTTAACTTTAGTATTCATCACCTTCTGCAATATTATACTTTAGGACTTCAATCATAGTTATTTGTTTTACTAGAACGAAAAATGCAAGATTTGAGACAAGAAATAATGTCCACCAGATCACGCGGCTATCGATATAGTTAATGTAGTTCTAGTGTGACGGTGACAACATCGGTCGTTGAGTGTCGAAACTGAAGCTCAAAAAACAAAAAAAATAGAATAAAATAAGAGTTTATACGTATTATGTTTTAAATATCATGAATTGTTAACAGGTTGTTGGTCTAGTGAATTTTCAAATACCGTACCACTGGGTGGTGTTGCCATTATAAATTGGGATCCTTAATTTTTCATTAAAAACAAGACTTTGCATGGCTATATATCCATAATTCAACGGTAAAAAGCTTTCTCCTTTTGATACAATATACGTGGATAGTTCTAGAACACCATATTAGATTTTCAAATGAAACTGCAAATTTTTAGAGGTACACGAACCAAATTTGTGCGATTCTGAATGACAATCGCCATAAGCCCCGTGTATAAGAACTCAACTTTACATGCGAATATATTTGTTCACAGACAGTAAATAAATTTCATACTTTAACAGGATGCATATGACAATCCCATGTTTACGTGCGCCGAGTTTCATTTAGATCTGTAAAAATGTTTTTCACGCTAAAACTACCTTAACATTATTTTCTGCAACCGTGTCTAAATGCTCTTAGTACATAAATAATTATTTTTTTAAATAGATAATAGAGTCGGCCTCTGAATATGAGAACCTCGGTTTGATTCCCACAGCCGACAAACAATTTTCATCACATTAAAATTACCCCTGTGGAGTAGGGGGTCATCTAACATCTTTGAGGGTCGTGATTTGACGACTGCTAACCGCACTTCACGCGCATAAATATATCACTTACCGAGATCTACAACGGCAGACTCAGTAATGAGTAAAAGGCATGATGATATATTAATTAATTTATTTTATTTTCTTCAAAACAATTACTACTTTCTAAGGTGATACCTCGGTATCAATGTGCCAATAAATATTTTATTCAAAGTTTCTGAGATCAATAAAACAGGGACTACTAAATTGTTGAGTTGGGTGAACAAAATTCGTTTAAGTTTGTTTATAAAAACAAAATCGCAATCGAGGATTCTGGCACAGTCCAGCTAAGTTTCCGAAAGTTACGGCAGAACGTTGATAACTCGATCGCTGACTAAGCGATACCGTTTACCGGTTACAGGGCTGAATAGAGCTACAAAAACGCCCCAGCCATACAACGGATCTTTCATTTATTTCTTTCATGCAACTTTTATTGAATGACGGTAGGTTTTTTCACGTGTGTTATTTGGAGAGATTGGTATGCTTATAACCTTAAAAAAATATATTATTTTTCAAGTATTGACAGGAATAATATTAATAATTATTTATTTCGCTAAAAAAAATTGTTGCACTTTCTCAGTAATATCGTATTATTTAATAGCATAGTTACATTTATTTATATAGGGTAGCGGGTCAGTGGTATCGAGTCGGGCTGTAGATCCTGAGAACCCCGGTTCGATTCTCACAGCCGACAAACAATTTTCACCAAATTAAAATTATCCCTGTGGCTCTCCCTCCACTAACATCTTTGGAGGCCGTGATTTGACGACTGATAACCTCACTTCACGCGCATAAATATATCTCTTACCAAGATCTGCTTCGGCAGAGTGCCACACCCAGTAATGGGTAAGTGATATATTTATGCACGTGAAGTGTGGTTACCAGTCGTCAAATCACGCCCCCCAAAGATGTTAGTGGTGGGGGAGACACAGGGGTAATTTTTTAAATTGGTGAAAATGCTTGTCGGCTGTGGGAATCGAACCAGGGTTCTTAGGATCCACAGGCCGACACGATATCACTGTGCCATTACCCCATATAGTGCTATGATTTGGCAAAATATCAAAATAAGGCAATAAATTTGACTAGCAAAATATTTCTTCAATAAACGTTTATAATTAATTATTCAGTCTATAACATTGTTTTGGAACCGCTGGAAATAGTTCATTTTGTTGTTACAGACCACCGTGCTGCCATCTATCAATAATAACACAAACTAGACCAGTTTTATTGTGATTTTTGCCTAAAAGAAGCTCTTGGCTCAAAAAACTAATCAAACTATTTATTCAGAAATATGTACAAACGAAGCGGGCCAATATTGTTTCTACAGATAATAAAATAATTAAATTGCCGTTTACCTTGAGAAGAAACCAGCTTCTGATCATCTCCCCAGTTGGTCACTGTCGAAATCAGCTAATAAAGGGCTTCTGGAATGTCCATAGTTTATTCCACATCACTATCTCTTGTCTCCTGCACAATATCACACAATTCTCTTACAAAATTGCTACATTTTAATGGCGAAATATTCACTAAAACGATAACAAAATGTCGAAAGTACTGCGTTCAATTAAATATCTACACGGTAGACCAGCCCAGATCGGCGCAACTAATTGGCAAACTATGTAACAACTTGTTCGTTAGCGTTAAAATATATTAAAATTAATTTCTCAGTTCTCGATATTATGCGATGATAAACGAATAGTCCCGATTTGCATAGAATTATTGAAATTAAAATTGAAAAATGCCCGCCAATAAGGAATTAGTTATTTTATTTTTAAACGGAATAAAAATTTACTGAGATATTTGTAAATATACTTAAATTTTTATTACTTTCCTCGCAACCGTTTTTGAGATATTTAATCGAAATTTTAAAATAATTGTACATTATTATTACCACATAAATTTTATATTTTAATAGTATATTGAAACACAAGTTGACAAGGCTTTGCAACAGCCGTTGCCACACGTGTGGTACATACTAATTTTTTATGGTCGTGAAGCTTTATTTTTTAAATCAATATTTAACATCTGTCGTTTACTCTTTTATTTTAAATTAATTTAAATAAACTAGATTGTTCTATAATGGTTATCTTGGAAACAACAACTTAAATGATTTTTTATTACATTAGCTGCATTTCATTTGCCACTTGGTTCACTTGAATCAGTTCAGTTAAATTAGACAACATGACTAAATTAACTGATTGGGGCAAACTGATGCACTTATTGGGGTGAATTACTTCAAAGTAAATTAAAATCAGTAATTCTAGTACTGGAAATAAAGTCAGCGAAGTAATTCTGCAAAATAAATAAGTGATCTAGTTCATAAAAGGTAAGTTAGATCTGATCTAAATGGCAAATGGAATACGTCTATTGAGTGTGGCATAAAATCATACCACACTGTGTGTTGCTAAGAGATACTTGCCACATTCATATTGAATATTGATAATGATAATCTGTATTATAATTCAAATTTGTGTCTTAATAAGTGTCATTAAAGTGTAGATAAAAATAAAATAAATAACTATATCATCACGCCTTCTACCCATTACTGGGTGTGGCATATCGTCGTCAAATTACAGCTCCAAAAGATGTTAGCGGAAAAAGAGATACATGGATAATTTTAATGTGGGAAAAATTGTTTGTCGGCTGTAGAAATCGAACCCTAGTTCTCAAATCCAACTCGATACCACTGAGCCACTTACTCTATTACAGTACAGATAATACATAATAATAAATAAATTAATATAGACATGAGATTAGAAAAAAAAAATTATAATACACTCAACTTTTAACTTTAAATATTTATAAGACGAAATGTGTTTTATTTCTAATAAGTTCGGCAGTAGGGAGGTGACGGTAGCGCTACGGAATTCGAATAAGCAGATCGGGAGATCCCGGGTTTAAATCCCACCCAAGCTAAAAATTATATGAACTACCACACTGCAGCTCGGTGAGTTCGGGCCCTGTACTGTAATTGGGATTCAGCTCCCGTTTCACAGAGTAGCATAAAGAAATAAATAATAATAATACTATTTTATTTTAAAAAGATTAACAACACGATTGTCAAAAAAGTTTTAGCTATTCCTGAATTTTGGATTAGCTAATCTTATGCTAGTCTGATTTAAAAAAGTTAATTCAATTCATTTTCCGGAGTGTAAATTGTAAGAAGGTTATTATATTAAAGTTTATTGGAAACATGGTTTAGCTTAATTTAACAAATTCAAAATTCAGGATTGGCAAAATTCTAGCTCAAACTCTTTTAAAAATTGGGTTGTACATGTTTAAGTGCCAATTTCAGGCCCTGTTAGGTACATATTTCACTATAATGGCAACAGGTAATCGTAGCTCAGTGGATAAAAGCGAAGTAAAACTTACAATTCTTAATAAGCAAGCAAGAGGTCGTGCGTTCAAATCTCACTGACTTCTACTTATATCCAAAAATACGATTGTGTCTGAGTGGTTCGGATTCCACTATAAGCTGTAGCCCCCTTGTACTATAATTGGGATTTACTTCCTGTTGTGCAGAGCAACAAATATATAAATAAATAAATAATGAGAAGCAAATAATTCATATGGGGTGGCTAGCTCAGTGGTATGAAGTCGGCCTGTGGATTCTGAGAACCCTGGTTCGATTCCCACAGGCGACAAACAATTTTCATAATTTCAAAAGCTACCCCTGTGGCTCCTCCACCACTAACATCTTTGGGGGCCGTGATTTGACGACTGATAACCGCACTTCACGCGCAAAATATATCACTTACCAAGATCTGCTTCGGCAGAGTGCCACACAAGGCGTGATGATATATTTATTTATTTTAAATAATTCATGACAAATTTTCATAATTTGAAAAAGCTATCCCTGTGGCTCCTCCACCACTAACATGTTTGAGGGCCTTGATTTGACGACTGGTAACTGCACTTCACGCGCAAAATATATCACTTACCAAAATCTGCTTCGGCAGAGTGCCACACAAGGCGTGATGATATATTTATTTATTTATTTATTTTAAATAATTCATGACAAATTTTCATAATTTGAAAAAGCTATCCCTGTGGCTCCTCCACCACTAACATCTTTGGGGGCCGTGATTTGACGACTGATAACCGCACTTCACGCGCAAAATATATCACTTACCAAAATCTGCTTCGGCAGAGTGCCACACAAGGCGTGATGATATATTTATTTATTTATTTATTTTAAATAATTCATGACAAATTTTCATAATTTGAAAAAGCTATCCCTGTGGCTCCTCCACCACTAACATCTTTGGGGGCCGTGATTTGACGACTGATAACCGCACTTCACGCGCAAAATATATCACTTACCAAAATCTGCTTCGGCAGAGTGCCACACAAGGCGTGATGATATATTTATTTATTTATTTATTTTAAATAATTCATGACAAATTTTCATAATTTGAAAAAGCTATCCCTGTGGCTCCTCCACCACTAACATCTTTGGGGGCCGTGATTTGACGACTGATAACCGCACTTCACGCGCAAAATATATCACTTATCGATATCTGCTTCAGCAGAGTGCCACATCCAGTAATGGGTAGAAGGCGTGATGATATATTTATTTATTTAAATAATTCATATCCATGTATCTCATAATTTAGCGATTTTATAAAAGGTTGTTGAACTTTATATTAGACTGACTATATTTTTGAATCTGACAGTACCTAGTATTTCTCTGTATTTACTCTTCTGAAGAATAACTTCTAGAAATAATAAATGATGATATTACCGCGTGCGGCAAAATAAAATTTGTTAAATTTGTATGAAAATAAGATCTAGAGATTTATAGAATAAAATACGTAATATTTCTTCCTCTTATAAACGTGTTTCTCTAGCAAACCAATTTATATCTACAACAAAAAATTTAGCTACAATATTTTTATGTTGCCAACAAATTTAGCGGTGATATTTTATGCGGTATTTTGACTTGTTTTTCATATTTTTTGTAGGTTCATTGCATACTAATATCATCCACATATTACCCTCAAGATTCTTTTAGATATCTTACAAAATAAATTCATATTTATTCAGATAGTTTGCTAAATTCAATCGATTTGTCAAGCAGGTATTGGAAATATTCAAAATTAATTCAATCCTCTTTTCATATTAGGATATGGGAACTCGAAACGACTTTTTGTTTCCAATGTTTACATTACTTTTTCTATAAATGACGAAAATGTTATCAAATCTCTATTCCTTCTAGTTTTGACAGTGAAATTCAAATAAAAATGCGCATTTTTTTCCTTTGCTTCTCGTTTTGTATACCTAACTGAACATGAGATTAAATTGGTATTGTATATATGTCTGTATTAGGTCCAAATCCTTTTTTTTTAGCCGATTTCAAAACATTGTATTCAAATATTATTCACTTTGCAAAAATTACAATTTACACGCCTTTTTCGCCCTTTGAAATATTTCTAATATAAAATAATACTTTTAACTACACTTTTTACGAAGCTATTGGTAAAATAAATAAATATGTCATCAAGCCTTCTACCCATTACTGGGTGTGACACTCTGTCGAAACAGATCTCGGTAAGTGATATATTTTACCTTACCTATTTTCACAATTCGTTAAAATTTTTCGCGAATTTCCACTTAAGATGTAGGAACAAATTCAGCATTTTCCGATTCCTTCTGCATGTTATCCTATATTTTATTCTTGCACGAACAGTATTAAGTACACAGCACAAAACATATTTCTCTTTTTAAGATCTATATTTCACCATTAACATCTTCGTTTCATCTTCCATCTTCTAAAAATACTGTTTGTATTTATAAATTGCAATAAAGAAATAACATGAAAGTATCTCGGCTTTGAAACACGATACCAAGTAACAAATCTGTTACCATAACAATGACAATAAGACAAAATCATATTCTGTAATCAAAGTAGGTAAGGTATTGTTCATTTCCAGCTTCGCGCAATATTTCCGTGAAAGTATTCAAACACGAGGAGTTTGAATTTCAAATCAATATTTCGCTAAACTTTCTCAGTTGCTCAGATTTCGTCGGCGACGTAACGTCGTCATGTTATGATAGTGTCAACTGACGAGAAATAGGCCAGATAAGAAAATGATCGCCGTGATCGCAAATCTAGTGATTCTAGACTCACGTCAAAACTGTCAGAAGATAGAAAAGCTAATGTATTGTATTAGCTAACAATCATATGTTTTACTTTGTTTTCTAGAGAAAATGTGTCAATTGTTAACTATGGAAAAATAGTATATTAAAGAACGAGTTACATAATTGTCATTTTATAATCAACATTTATGAAATGAATTCTTTATTAAAAACAACAATTATTCTAGGAAGTAATCAACAATATTTATTTAATCTCTCTAAGATTAAGTAAATAAATATTGTTGACTTCTTCCCAGAAGAATTGTTGGTTTTAATCACCACCTAGTCAAAGGAAAAATAAATTATAGCATTTGAATTCTTTATATTATTTTTTCTATGTTGCGCCTTTTATGCCCTTTTTATGGGGTAGGTGACACAGTGGTATCGAGTCGAACTGTATATTTGAGAACCCGAGTTCGATTTCCATAGTCGATAAACAATCTAACCCAGTGGCGTACCTAGAACTTTTGCCGCCCAGGGCGGTCTCCAATTTGCCGCCGTTTCTAAGTCAATCAAATGATGGTTTTTATAGATTAAAAAAATTAATAATAATTAATATATCATCACGACTTTTACCCATTACTATTATTATAAAAATGGCTCAGTGATATCGAGTCGGTAAATTTGAGAACCCGGGTTTGATTCTCACAGACAAACAATTTTTACTACATTAAAACTATTCCCGTGGCTCTCTCTCCAACAACATTCTTGAAGGCCGTAATTTGACAACTGGTAACCGCATTTCACGCACAAAATATATCATTTACCGAGATCTGCTACAGCAGAAATCTGGAGAACAAGATGGAGGTCAAGTTCAAAGTTCTAATAACACCTACATCAAAAACAAGTTGTAGAATCATTCGAGTATCTTTTTATTTTGCTCCATTCAACAAAAAGTAACTAAACTATTTTCACTGTTCGATTGAGGCCATTTCCGGTTTCGCTGTCAATGTCAAAATGTCAAGATTTATTTAGAAGTTCCGTTGGTTGAAAATTATAACGAAGATTCTTATGAAATACTACGGTAGTTGGTTGTCCACTTTATGTAATTTTTTGCTGATTTAACAAGATACAAGATATGTTTCTTTGACAACGATATATTAATAGAACAACATGGCAACTTTTCAAATTAGACACGAACATTTTTATAACATTTAACATTTCTGTCTAATAACTGCGATAACGTCCAATTAAATATTAAATTTAAGTTTTCAAGTAGCAAAGTAATTATCATTTTCATGGATAAAAAATAGTTAAAGTTTCAAATATGATGTAGAGATGCAGTGATAAAAACTGAAATGAATGTCTTCCTGTATTTAAACATAAATTCTTAAAATTATTACAAGTATATGAATAATTATGGCGGAATATTATGGGTTAAAATATTCCAAAAGACATAAATTTCTTGTATTTGAGTTGGTGCCAAAACAATATAACGACCGAACCAGCCATGACAATGTGGCTGCAATAAATCCAGCATTTTGTGTTTGGCGATACATTTACTTGTCCCAGTGTTTTTAAAAACATATTTCTCAAAAACGTTTCTGTTACTAATAATTCAACTTAAAAATTGTTATCAAAATAACTCCGTCTTCATAAACGCCATAAACTATTTCTCTATTCTTTTACTATTTTTAAATTAAAATATGCTACCCGCCATAAACACGTTCTATGTTTTTTCTCAAAATTGTTGAGTTCAAATAGAATTAAAATTTAGTGAGATATATCATCAAATTAATATATCATCACGCCTTCTACCTATTACTGAGGGTGGCACTCTGCCAAAGCAGATCTGGGTAAGTGATATATTTTGCGCGTGAACTGTGGTTACCAGTCGTCAAATTACGGCCCCCAAAGATGTTAGTGGTGAGAGAGCCACAGGGGTAGTTTTTGAAATTATGAAAATTGTTTGTCGCCTGTAGGAATCGAACCAGGGTTCTCTGGATCCGACTTCATACCACTGAGCTAGCCACCCCATAAATTAATTATTTTAAAATACTTCTAACCTTTAACTTTAAAAATATGTGCAATATATAACATGTTTCATATATATTAACAAAAATATCTTGATCCAAAATATCGGTATATATATAAATGGATATTACCATCAAATGAAAATATTGTTACACTAAGAGCGAATAGTTGATACAGTTATTAATTTATGTTTACTAAAAAGTGAAAAACAAATCGTGTATTCTGCCTGTTAAAAATGGTTAATATTCATAAATTTGAAAACATGATTCGCGATGAATTTTTTTCATTTTAATGTATGTACATTTGAGAAAAATATGCATAGATATATGATAAACATGTTTTTTTTTGTGGTATTGCACTGAATGTATGGCAAAAATGTAATAATTTATGTACCCATTCAGTGGCCAATTCGTCAGACATAAAAATTTGCAATTACAATGTTTTAAATTGATAAAAATCAGCAATTCCTTTTAAATCCAACATCACAGCCTGGTGAAATATTATTCCGTCGTTATTAAAAATGCAATAAATTTTATAGATGACATATTTCAATTTGTGGTCACAATGCAATATCTCGTTTCCTGGTTCCAGAGCAGTCTGCACAGCTCGGAGGCATTCTCGTTCACAATTAGCATGAACGACCAGACCCGGAATAAGGCGAAATTAATTTTTTTTAATATTTGGCTTCCTGGCGGATCAACTGCTAAGGTTATATGCCATCATTACGCCCTGATCCTCCGTTTTAGAGAGTGAACAGCAACGCTGGTTTCTCTGGACGGTCACCCATCCAAGTACTACCCGTGCGTAACATTACGTAACTGCAGCCATTGCCGTTGACAATTTATTATTTTTTTTTTGGTGGCTTCTTTGGCGGACCAACTACTTAGGTCATATGCCGCCATTACGCAATGATCTGCGTTTTAAGTATTATGGTCAACAGCAACGCGGGTTTTCTCTGAACGGTCACCCATCCAAGTACTACCCGCGCACAACGTTACTTAACTCGCGTTATCGCTTAGATCAGTTCCAACGAGTGCAGCCATGACTGTTGACATTTATTTATTTATTTATGTATTTGTTATTCTGTACAACAGGACCTTAATCCGAATCACAGTAGAGGAGGGCTACTGCTTTTAGTGGAATCCAAACCACTCAGACACCAATCATATTTTTGAATACAAGTATGTGGCTCAGTGGTATCGACTCGGCTTGCGGATTTGAGAACAGGGGTTCGATTTCCACAGCCGAGAAACAATTTAAAAAAAATAAAATAAATATGTCATCACCCTTCTACCCCTTGCTGGGTGTGGCACTCTACCGAAGCAGATCTCGATAAGTGATATATTTTGCGCGTGAAGTGCGGTTACCAGTCGTCAAATCACGGCCTCCAAAGATGTTAGTGGCGGAGGAGCCACAGGGGTTGTTTATGAAATTATGAAAATTGTTTGTCGCCTGTGGGAATCGAACCAGGGTTCTCAGGATCCACAGGTCGACTTCATACCACTGGGGTAGCCACCCCATTTAGAAACAATTTTCACCAAGTTAAAACTACCTTTGTGGCTCCTCCCCCCACTAAAATCTTTGGGGGTCGTAATTTGACTACTAGTAATCGCTCTTCACACGCAGGAATATATCACTTACCAAGATCTGCTACGGCAGAGTGCCACACCCAGTAATGGGTAGAAGCCATGATGATATATTTATTTAATTTAAGTAGAAGTCAGTGAGGAATTAAACAGACTGTCGCTAGGAATGTTAATCTTGAGTGATATTAAATTTGAGGATGATTTCTATGCTTGAGGATGATTCTTTGTTGTAATTGTGCAACAGATATTTGCAGATTAGCGCAGGGGATTTTTTTTTCTCGTCGGGGATTTCTTGTTCGTTTTCTGAACCAATGAACAGTTATATTATTGTATGAAAGAGAAATGTATGTGTCACAAACAGCGAAGAGAGAGATTTATTTAGATAACAATTATATCTGCGCAGACTTTAAGATGCAAGATTCTCAATTTTTTTTTTTCATAAATTTAAATGCTGTGGACAGTGGCGGCCGATAAAATTTCTAAGTAAGGGTGCTGTTTAATTTGAGTTTCAGTTTTCAAAAAATAAAAATCGCTAAAAATTTACTTATATGTCAATTCGGACACAAGAAATTCAATGCCGTTGATCGAATTGTCTATCTTGTTTAGTTTTTAAGATATTACCTCCGAAAAAGTTCAATTTTCCAAAATAAAATTACATTATCTTTTTTTAGACTTTCCCGAAGCTATATCTCAAAAACTAAACAAGATATGAAGATGCGCTCAACGGCATTGAATTTCTCATGCTTCAGTTGACTTGTACACAAATTTTCAGCACTTTTTATTTTTCAAAAAGTTTTTAGCAAAATTTTCTCGTCGAGCAGTTTTTGAACAATATCTCAAAAACTAGCAGACATATGCACTTGGGGATTTTACCATTGGATTCAGCGGGTCAAAATACATATGTATGTAAATTTTCGTTACAATATTAGTACGAGGAAGAATTTTAGAGCAAACAGTCTGAAAATGGCCTAAAATCGAAAAAAATCCAAGGGGTACCCCTTAAGAAATTTTCAAAAAATTAAAATCGCTAAAAATTTGGATATAATTCAATTTGGACACGAGGAATTCAATGCCGTTGAGCGAATTTTCGTATCTTGTTTAGTTTTTAAGATATAGCCTACGGAAAAGTTAAATTTTCCAAAAAAATAACCTCATCATATTTTCTACTTTCCCGAAGCTATATCTCAAAAATTAAACAAGATATGAAGATGCGCTCAACGGCATTGAATTTCTCGTGCTTCAATTGACTTGTAAACAAATTTACAGCATTTTTTATTTTTAAAAAAGTTTATAGCAAAATTTTCTCGTCGAGCAGTTTATGAACAATATCTCAAAAACTAGAAGACATATGCACTTGGGGATTTTACCATTGTATTCAGCGGGTCAAAATACATATGTTTTCATTACAATATTCGTACGAGGAAGAATTCTAGAGCAAACAGTCTGAAAATAGCCTAAAATCATAAAAAATCCAAGGGGTACCCCTTAAGAAATTTTCAAAAAATAAAAATCGCTAAAAATTTGCTAATAAGTCAATTCGGACATGAGGAATTCAATGTAGTTGAGCGAATTTTCATATTTTGTTTGGTTTTTAAGATATAGCCTCCGGAAAAGTGTTTAATTTTGAAAATATAGCCCTCCGGAAAAATAAAATATTAGAAACCTAGAATTAGATATAAAAAACAAATATAAATATCATCACGCCTTCTATCCATTACTGGGTGTGGCACTCTGCCGAAGCAGATCTCTGTAAGTGATATATTTTGCGCGTGAAGTGGGTTTACTAGCCTTCAAATCACGGCCTCCAAAGATGTTAGTGGTGGAGGAGCCACAAGGGTAGTTTTTGAAATTATGAAAATTGTTTGTCGCCTGTGGGAATCGAACCAGGGTTCTCAGGATCCACAGGCCGACTTCATACTACTGAGCTAGCCACCTCATAAATTAGAATTAGATAAATTTACCATTTTAACATCTCCATAAAATGCTTATAAAAGCAAGAATTACTTTAGCCAAACTTTCAGAATAAATTCTATGAGATTATTACTCATTCACGCCTCATTGAACCCAAAAAACGATCCTTTTTCTCTCTCGCTCTTTGCTAGACACCCAGTAAACAATATTCCTCCTCCTCTAGCGAAGGTAACAAATTCAGGTTCGCATTAGCCACACCTCCGTGCGAGGACTTCAAAGCTACGACGCCAGATCCGGATTTGTATTCCGCTTGTATCGCAACACCCGGAACGGTCTACCGTCCCGGACTCGCCGGAGTACTGACTTTAAATGAATGATTAACTCTCGCTCATGCCACCGCAGCGCTGCGATCGCCAGATGAAGCCACCAAGCCAAGGGGAAGCGATGGTAAAGTGTCGACTGAATGAAGTGATGATCGATGGTTTTGGAGGGTTGGTACCACTGGACTAGCGGTTAGGTAAGGGAAGGTGGAAGATGGTCACTAGAGCGGAAAAGAAAAATGAAAGTTGGAGATGACTGTGGTTATTTTTAAGTAGGTATGTGGTTTATTTTTCGGAGAAAATCACTATTAGTAAGGAAAAATATTTAGGTCCAATATTTCAGTCTTCTAACAAAGTTCATACAAACAAACAAATAAAAATTATCTATCTCATCCAAATATGTATAAACATAACATCACGCTATATTCCATCAAATGGGGTAGCATGTACTCTAAAATAGTTCAAAAAACATTTTTTTTATGTCCGGTTTCAAATTTATGGCCGAAATTATCAAAATTCTAATCCCAATTACAGTACAGGGTCCGAACAACCGAGCCGTAGTGTGTAATTCATATTTTTTTAGTTTGAATGCTAGTATTTATCGTTAATTGTAGTTTAAATTTTGACAGCACTTTAATTTCATTTAAGTGATTCGTTGTTGTTTTTCTTAATTAGATTTAATAAATGAAAAATAGGGGTTGTTTCTACAACTTTTTACATTTATTTATCAAAAATCATATCATATTTTGATTCCACAAATTATAATTTTTTTCTTGAATGTTCAATTTTATACGAACAATTTCTTGTTTCATTTCTATAATAATTTCATACAATTTTTACTCAAGATTAAATTTAAAAACGCAAAAATTATTACCAGGTCTAAATATACGAATAGTCAGTTCATCAGAGAAACTATTGAAATTTATAAGAATAAGAAGAAAATGAACAACTATGATAGTATTAAATGAAATTTTACTTTTCTTTGATCAAGAAATTAGAATTACTTCATTATTTTGTTTCTTGTTACTTAGGGCCAAATTCATGGTCGTGAGTCACCCTTACCTCATTCTCGCCTCACACTCAAAGTCGAAGTAACTAGGGGAACTAATTCAAATAGTTCAACTAATTCAAATAGTGCAACTTCTTGAGTTAGTTGCCTTAGTTACTTCGACTTTGAATATGTAGTGAGGAATGAGGTGAAGGTGAGTCACGACTATGAATTTGGCCGTAGTTATTGATTACTTATTGTTACTTTTGTTTATTTAATATTTTCTGTTTTCCTTTTTTTCCACACGTTTAATGTACTGGAACATCGAATTAAATAAATTAATACAGAACTTTATAGCCAGCATTGTTTTCATGATCATCCAGAGATTTAATTGGACTGATGTCAGCATAACGTCCTGACCAATTCAGCATCATAATTCTATGTTTTCTAAACGATCATGAAGACATAATTTTTAAGAAAACAAGTTTTAAATAAATAGGACAAACTATTCTGTATGGAATTATGAAAATATGAAAATACTGATATTTTAATTATGTTTCAATAAGAATATTTATTATGTACTTTAAGTATTAAAGTTTAGTATTTAATTTCAGCATTAGGGGTGTTTTATGGGCTACATAATTTCATGTGTGTATATATACCTAACTAATTAACCCCTTCATATTTTAATATCATACGAGTAATTTAGTACTGCGTACTACAACTATAAATACTGTATCTCCTATTAGACAGAGGGATAAAACCAGCGTTAATATAGTTAGCCAAACTAAATTAGCGATGTTAAAGTTCATAAGTTAATTATATTTCACACCAATGCTTAACCTGGCCTACTCGACTTGTCTAATGAATTCATTTCTGACGCGCTAAAATAACACTTAAATAGAATGTAAATTAACCGAGCAGAGATGAAATAATTGAAACGAAATTTAGCTCTACACAATAACCACAAAAAGAAAATATATATCGCATGACTGACTCACTTAATTCCAGTTACATTTTCCTTACAAAGCAAATTCCACCCCTATGGAGATGAGAAATACGTTACATAGTTCTCAGCTATGTTTACCTTTATTATAATGAGCAATATTTTTCCCTAGACATTTTTATATCTCCCTGAGTACTTCTAATTAAAAACAAAGACAAATTTTGAAGTTATCTAAAGTTTTAATGGTATTAAAAAGTCAGGGTTGTGTAAATATAAAGCAGTTAGAACCTCTGAGGATCTTTGCCTCAGGTTAATTAAGAAGTGGAGATTGAGACCACAAAAATTATGATAAAAATTTTTCATTAAAAGCACGATAACATTAAAGGAATTTCTTTATTCTTGCTTACTCGACAAAGTTCATACCTTTGAGAATTTTATCCTGTCAACATAAAAATTAACCATGGTAAAAGAAAACAAAAGTTAATTAATAATAATATGGGATTACTAATTTACTAATAATGGCACAGTGGTAGCAAGTCGGTCTGTGAATCCAAAGAACTCTGGTTCGATCCCCACAGCCGACAAAACATTTTCACCAATTTAAAATTACCCCTGTGGCTCTAACATCTTTGGAGGCTGTGATTTGACGGCTGGTAAGCGCACTTCACGTGCATAAATATATCACTTACCGAGATCTGTTACGACAGAGTGACACACCCAGTAATGGGTAAAAGGCATGATGATATATTTTAATAATTTACTATCATGCCATGACTTATACTATTTTAATTATTATTTTCTAAGTAAATACTTAGTAATGAAATTATAAACTAAATAAAATATAAATATATCATCACGCCTTTTACCCATTACTGGGTGTGGCACTCTATCGAAGCAGATCTCGGTAAGTGATATAGTTAGTTGCGTGAAATGCGGTTACCGGCCGACAAATCACGGCCCCCACAGATGTTAGTGGTGGGGGAACCACAGGGGTAATTTTAATTTGGTGAAAATGTTTGTCGGCTGTAGGGTTCTCAGAATCCACAGGCCGACTCGATACCACTGAGCCACTACCCCATAAAAAAAAACAAAAGTTAATTAATAATAATATGGGGTTAGTAGTTTACTGTCATGTCGTCACTTATTTTATTATTTTGTAAGTAAATACGTAGTAATTAATTAAATTATAAAAAAATAGAGAGAAAAATTGAAATTAATATTTTAGTCTAGGGTGACCGTGACTTAATTGGTTATAGCATATGATTAGAGTTCATAAGGTCCCATGTTCGAATCCTGGAGGTACTATTAACAATATTATTAGGCAATTTATTTTATTTTAAATTTATTAATAACACTGCCTTATTCTCATAAATAGTTATTTATTTATCAAGGGTGAAAACTGGCGTTTCTGGCCGGCGGCATGATTTGCTTTGCGTCTCGTACTACTAACATGCTCAGGGCCAAAAACGCTAATTTCACCCGTGGTACATACAACATTTTATGCACAACAAAGTAACATTTAATTATATGTTCAAAAGATTCAAATAGGTACATAGGTTATTTGCCAAAATGACATTTTGTAAAATCAAGTATTCACAATAAACAAAAATTGTCATTTTATTTATGTATCCATAGGAATTATTTTTTTACGATCCTAGGGCCAAAAACAAGGGTTTAAGCTCGCTTTTTAGGGCTAAAACATTTGAATTTCAGTCCGGTTGTGCATAAAATTATTTTATTTAAAGATGTATCCAACTTATATTTTTTTATTTATTTGTTAGTCTGGACAACATGAACTTAAACAAATACAATACAGGGGACCTACAGCTTATAGTGGACCTACAGCTTATATTAGAATCCAAACCACACAGAACCAATCGTATTTCTGGAAAAAATTAAGTCAGTGAGATTTGAACGCAGGACGTCTTGCTTGTTTAATAAGAAACATAAGTTTTACCTCGCTTTTATCCACTAACCTACGATTACCTGTATACGGATAATTTTCTTGGGCTCTACTAAAACATTTAGAGCTGAAGGGTTGCAAATAACAGTACGTAATGTACATATGTTTGATGTTTAGATAAATCTTAAATAAAAATAATAGTAGGCCGCGGATGACGTCACGTTTAATAATGGAGGATCAAAGCTTTGTCTCATTAGTGTGCTACCAGAGTAGAGTATTGCGCTCTCATTAATTAAAGCCCTAATTATAATCAACGACGAAAAATTGTACGGAAAAAAATCTGACCAAATACGCATTTCAGACATCTTACTCCATGCTAGTATTTTATGTCGCCCATATTTTCAAGCAAAATTAGCGAATATGAATGTAGACCTTCCGCATGGTTTGGTTCAAAATTTCGCCGCTGTACTACTCAGCGCTGCTGTGCCCGCAGAGGTATTTGATTTGAGTAATTTTGCTTTTTCCAGCGTTTCAGAATTGTATAAACACCAACAATCATTATTGGAATTTTTACTCGTGAATTTTTACCCCGGTATTCATGTAAAATTTAATGAAAAAAATTAGTTACATTACATTACACTGCTGTCATTAAGAAAGATTCATTAATTTCCCAACAATAGAGCCGAGTCAGAAATGGAAATTTTACAATATTAAATAAACATTTTGTTTCGCTGCCGACTTTATAATTAATATTTTCAATCCAGCAAATCGTGTATCTGAAAAATAAAAAGTCGGTATTTGCGCTTTGCTACAGGCAACGCAAAATGGCTAAATTTATTTTACCTCCAATGCCCTAATATTTGAGTTGGATAGCCGAGAGCATTAATGCGATGGTCTGTTGCCTTGGAGGTTTCAGATTATTTTAAAAAAATATATATTTTAGCGATACAAATCAGCCTTGTTTTACATTTAACATGTAATTTATAAATTAACAACACTTTTTTTAGTTAAATAAATATAAATAAATATATCACGCCTTTTACCCATTACTAGGTGTGGCACAGAAAAATATTAAAAGAGCGTTTTTGGCGGATTCGCCATTTTATTTTTATTCATTTGTTAAATATTCTATTTCCATAACTATGTCACCGCAGACGACCACAATAACATATCTTAAATTTATAAGTAGTCCTAGAATTGAGGTTGTTTTTATCTTACAACAACAAAATATAGAAAATAAAATTTAAATAAAATAAATAAATATATCATCACACCTTTTTACCCATTACTGGATATGGCACTCTGTCGAAGCAGATCTCGGTAAGTGATATATTTATGCGCGTGAAGTGCGATTACCAGCCATCATATCACGGCCTCCAAAGATGTTAGTGGTGGGAGAGCCACAGCGGTAATTATTAAATTGGTGAAAATGTTCTGTCTGTTGTGGGATCGAACCACCAGAGTTCTTAGGATCCACAGGCCGACTCGATACCACTATGCCATTATCCCATAAATCAAATTAATTTTTTTTTAAATAAATAAATATATCATCACTCCTTCTACTCATTACTGAGTGTGGCACTGTGCCGTAGCAGATCTCTGTAAGTGATATATTTATGCGCGTGAAGTGCGATTACCAATCGTCAAATCTCGGCCCTCAAAGATATTAGTGGTTGGGGAGCCACAAGGGTAGTTTTAATGTAGTGAAAATTAAAATATATCACTTACCGAGATCTGCTTCAGTAGAGTGCCACATCCAGTAATGGGTAGAAGGCGTGATGATATATTTACCTTTATTTATATTTACATTCTAATCAGAGCTTACAAAAAATAAATAAATAAATATATCATTAAGCCTTTTACCCATGACTGGGTGTGGCACTCTGTTGTAGCAGATCTCAGTAAGTGATATATTTGTGCGCGTGAAGTGAGGTTATCAGCCGTCAAATCACGGCCCTTAAAGATGTTTGTCGTGGGGAAGCCACAGGGATAATTTTAATGTGGTGAAAAAAGTTTGTCGGCTATGGGAATCGAACCGAGGTTCTCAGGATCCACAGGCCGACTTGATACCACTGAGCCACCAACCCCAAAAAACCGCTTAATTTGCTAAAATGGGGTAGATGGCTCTAAGAACATTTTGTAAATTGTAAAATTACCGAGATCTGCTTCGGTAGAGTACCACAGCCAATAATTGGTCGAAGGCGTGATGATATATTTATTTATTTATTTTTAAAATTGTTTATCAGTTGTAGGAATCGAATCCAGGTTCTCAAATCTACAGACTGACTCGATACCACTGATCCACCTTTCTATATGACATTGAAATGACATTGTTTTATTTATGAGCATTAAATGTATAATTTCGTTCGGTTATTCAGAACGACATGCATTCAAATTCAAACCCTGATGAAAAATTCAAAAATCCACATTTCCACGTTTACATACATTACCTATTTGGCGTTTAAATAAATTATGTAAATGATTAGAATCGGTAACCTTCAATAAATACTGAATCTCCATTTACATAATATCGTTTGGTTGACACATGGCTTCCTTTGATCTACAGATTCAATGGCATCTGCTCGCTCTCTGTTTTCTTAAATTAATTTTCCATTATCCGAAGTACTTTGACGCAACTATTAGCTTTACCATGGGTAACTATTTGTTGACTTTAATAACTATACAGGCTGAAATTCTGTTAGTTTTAGCATAGAGAGATTTTGTTAAACATCACTTGTTAATTCTGTTAGCTTTGCTACTCTTTGTGCAATTCTAGGTTATTAATCTTGATTTTAAGTTAATTTATGTTGGCAATCTAATTTATAAAAGCTTTCTGCCGTCACTAGCAGCTAATTTTTATCGCTGACAAGCATGTGAGCGAGGTAAACTATTTAAATATATCACTTACCGATGATGGAGTGGCTAGCTCAGTGGTATGAAGTCGGCCTGTGGATCCTGAGAACCCTGGTTCGATTCCCACAGGCGACAAACAATTTTCATAATTTCAAAAACTATCCCTGTGGCTCCTCCACTACTAACATCTTTGGAGGCCGTGATTTGACGATTGGTAACCGCATTTCACGCGCAAATTAAATCACTTACTGAGATCTGCTTCGGCAGAGTGCCACATCCAGTAATGGGTAGAAGGCGTGATGATATATTAATTTTATATTTTTAATTTACTTACCGATGATGGGGTGGCTAGCTCAGTGGTATGAAGTCGGCCAGTGGATCCTGAGAACCCTGGTTCGATTATCACAGGCGACAAACAATTTTCATAATTGCTAAAACTATCCCTGTGGCTCCCCCACCACTAACATCTTTGGAGGCCGTGATTTGACGACTGGTAACCGCATTTCACGCGCAAAATGTATCACTTACCGAAATCTGCTTTGGCAGACTGCCACATCCAGTAATGGGTAGAAGGCGTGATGATATATTAATTTTATATTTTTAATTTACTTACCGATGATGGGGTGGCTAGCTCAGTGGTATGAAGTCGGCCTGTGGATCCTGAGAACCCTGGTTCGATTCCCACAGGCGACAAACAATTTTCATAATTTCAAAAACTGTCCCTGTGGCTCCTCCACCACTCACATCTTTGGAGGCCGTGATTTGCCGATTGGTAACCGCGTTTCACGCTCAAAATATATCACTTACTGAGATCTGCTTCGGCAGAGTGCCTCACCCAGTAATGGGTAGAAGGCGTGATGATATATTTATTTATTTATTTGGAACACCGATATAGAAAACAAATATTTTGCATTTGTTTGTAATTTTGTTTAAATTTCATGGCTATCCCTTATATTTTTGACAACAGAGTTGAGAAATAATACAAAGTGATCAAAAGGAATTGTTACAGTTGGCAATACAATTCCGGAGATCTTTTTATTCCACAGTTGGCATAACAACAGGTAAAGGCGGAAATACTATTTGACATGTCTAATAAATACAAATAGGTTATGTCAGGAGCCTGACAACTAATAGGATTTTAACTTTTAATAAAGGAAGGGCGGGAGAAACAACAATTTTATATATGGATATTTAAAGAAAAATAACTTAAAACGAATAAGAACTAAATGTACTCAAATTTAATTTTAAATTTTCAAATGTCACTGTCAACAACAGGAAATGAATTAATGTATCAGGCTCACCAATTTTAAGTAGATATGTTTATTGCCAACTGTAACAATTCCTTTTGATCACTCTGTATAAAGAACACATAAGGCCTGTTATCGCACTCGTCCTTTGTAAAACTTGGACTCCTGCGTTAACAGGATTGCCTTATGAAACTAGTTCTTTAATATACTATTAGTAGTTTGGCAGTTCACACAAACATAATTATTCTATTGAATATTGTTTTGTGTTTGTTTGTAATATGTTCCATAGTTAATTGGTGAGCATGTAAGGATGAATAGCCTTGTTTTGTTTCGTCAGAAGTGAAATCTCAATAAATAAGAGTTTAATCCGATCCAAAGCAAATACAGCAACAAGAATCCGAATCCGTATCCACGATTCCCGACGATATTTCTTCCACGGACAGTCGAATTCCAAGCGTATCTTTTAAATACGATTGGTCTGAAAGGGAATCCCATATAAATTTGATTTATAAAGCAATGAAAATACGCGGAATCTATCCGACTCTTGTATTGAAATGCCTACGAAAGCATATAGCGCGCATACTTATTTGTATCCATGTGCGATTTCTTTCTCTGTGTTCGAGACTTGGACAAGCGAAGCCTCTAAAGTGTCGGCCGTATTACACATTAGAAGCACATGACTAACTTTCTATAGAAGAAATGTGGACATCGGTTGAGTTTCAGCTGTCTCTATTGCAATGTTCTCGGAATTTTTATGTTTTTAGGTTTGATGTTTCTGGTTGTCAGGCTGGTGGAATTGTATTTGCCCTAGTGGTTTCTTAGAATATACACTGATATACGCACAAATGTATCCTTCACAATGGGGATGTCTGAGGGCTTGTCCAACCACTGCATATATAAATGCAATTACTATAATAATATATGGAGAGGTAATAATGGACGAAAGGCTTAAAGTTGTAGTTATTTTATTGAGGATGTTAAAACAACGTTTCAGCCAAGGTTATGGCCATCTTCAGGTCAAACGTTAAAATAAAACGAATAACAACAATTTAGAAAAAGTTACGATATAATTTATTCAGGGCAAACATATATCAAAATGAAAAAATTAGTATGAGTCTAAACTTAGCAAAAAACATGAATCTAAATTATATGTTTGCCCTGAAGAGGCAGATTTTAATTGAAATTGGAGGGCAATTAACTTATTATAATTTTTTTATAAATTGTCGTTAATTGTATATTTGTTATATCTAAGAAATTTAGAAAGAGATAAGAACGAGGACCATAACATTCGGCGTAGATATCAAAATAAGAGCGCAAAACTTTTCATCAGAATATTCATACACCTCTGCTGCAGAATATTTTGGTAATATATTACTTCCTATCTTAGAAGCAATCTTGGGAAAGTTTATAATTATTTAAGGTGATTTTTAATTCGTGATTTGTATTTGTACATTGTTGAAAAGAAAGTAATTTAGTAAACGAAGCAAAATTATCGCACCAAACTTTACAACAAGATTTATGCACGAACTCAAAAACATCAAATACTAAAAACCTAAAAAAAGAAGCTACTTTATGTCTTTATTCAAGAGTTGAAAAGTGTTAAAACTTCGCTGCCATTAAGGTCAAACTACGTGCTTACTTTACAAATAACATTTTGAGTTAGATTTTATGGAATTTTACAAAACCAAAATGGTTCTTATTTAGATTCACATAAAACGAGTAAATTCAGTAGTTTATTTGCTAGTCCACTGTTTACAATAATTAGAATTTTAAATTTATGTATCAGATAAAAGTTGGTGGGACATTTTACCTTCAGGCTAGCAAACTTTAGCAATAAAAACTCTCACATTTACACTCATTTGAAAGGAAACAAAGTCACATAGTAACTTGTGTCGAAACCATGGTTACAAGACATTTGGGTCGAGTAACTTTTATTGCCAGTCCGCTCAGTTTTTTTTAAAAGAGAAGAATATGCATTAACGCATTTGACGTACATGTCTGCAATTGTTTACAAGTTTTAAATTTGGAAAAATTTAAAAAATATTAACCATAACGAATGTTTAAGCATTATAAGTTTTATATGCAACGAAGGAATGTGCTAGATTTACGAATTTGTAAAAATTAGTTTTGAACAATGACTAAATTTTTCCATTTGATATATTATTGATTGAAAGACTTTATAATTTTATTTGAATACAAATCAGTTAATTAAAGTACGTGAAATTCAATGCCGTTGAACTCATCTTTATATCTCGTTTAGTTTTTGAGATAAAGCCTCGGAAAAGTACAAAAACTGATATGAGTAAAATTTAGATAAAATTAATTTTTTCGACTTCTATATAAAAACTAAACAAGATATGCAAATGCGCTCGACGGCATTGAAATCCTCGTGTCGGAATTAGAATATATGCTAGTTTTTAGTAAAATTTAAACGAATGAATTTTTTGAAAATTTGTTAATTGTTTTTTTTTCATTTGTAGATCAATTTCAGATAATTTGTTCTAAAATTAGTTCTCGTACGAATATTCTAACGAAAATTGACATACACCTTTATTTTGACCCGCTGAATTCAACAATAAAGTCCCCAAGAGCATATGTCTTCTAGTTTTTGAGATATTATTCAATAACTGTTTACTGAGAAAAATTTAGTGAACATTTTTTAAATATCAAAATAAAAAAAATATATCATCACGCCTTTTTCCCGTTACTGGGTGTGACACTCTGCCGCAGCAGATCTCTGTAAGTGATATATAGTTATGCGCGTGAAGTGCGAGTACCAGTCGCCAAATCACGGCCCCCAAAGGTGTTAGTGGTGGAGGAGCCACAGGGGTAATTTTAAATTGGTGAAAATGTTTGTCGACTGTGGGGATCGAATCAGGGTTCCCAGGATCCTCAGGCCGACTTCATACCACTGAGCTATTACCCCATAAAAAATAAAAAAATTGCTGGCAATTCGTTTATAACTTAATTGAAGCACAAGAAATTCAATGCCGTTGAGCGCATGTTCATATCTTATTTAGTTTTTTGAGATATAGCCTCGGAAAAGCACAAAATCTGATTTTTTTGCAAACAGTACAAATTAAATTAAATTAACATAATATATGTATAGGTAAATATCAGCAAAAATATCCACATTATTAATATAAACTGCATTCTTAAATTCTTACAAAATTCATTATTAAATAGTTGTTTTACGAATTTAAAACTAAAAGTCAATGTTATGGGATGGCTAGCACAGTGGTATGAAGTCGGGCTGTGGATCCTGAGAACCCTGGTTCGATTCCCACACGCGACAAATTTTCATAATTTGAAAAAGCTATCCCTGTGGCTCCTCCACCACTAACATGTTTGGGGGCCGTGATTTGACGACTGGTAACCGCACTTCACGCGCAAAATATATCACTTACCGAGATCTGCTTTAGCAGAGTGCCACACCCAGTAATGGGTAGAAGGCGTGATGATATATTTTTTTATTTTTTTTTTTTAAATCAATGTTATACACGGTTCTTAGAAAATTTGAGTACAAAAAATTGAGAAGCGCATATTTCCTTAATATTTTTTTGTGTAAATAAGATACAAAAATAATATTATATGTGCAAGTTGTGGCTGATGGAAGTGGCAGATATTTTAATTTGATCTCGCTGAAATAGTTCGCCGCGGGAAATTCAAACAGAAATGAAATGCAAGTGAAGGGAGCTGCAGATAGGAAACCGTTGTCGAATGGTAATATTACATCGTGCATCTCTTTGTGCGAAATCGCATTGTCGCTGTGATGTCGACAGCTTCAAGTTGCTGTTGAAATTCCTCTGCTAGAGCTGCGCTGCGTCTGCCTTGAGCTCTGATCTGCGGCGCGGAATTGGGAATATATTGTGTGCGCGTACGAATACGCGAAACGAGATTTGAATATGAAAATATATTTTTATTTGGTTCGAAATACTGCTACCTAGATTCTAATTAAGGAGATTTCCTTCAAGGAGAATTATGCTACCTTCTTCAATATAATGTTCATTTATTTATTTATTACTCTGCACAACACGGAACTTTATCAGAATTACAGTAGCTTATAGTGAAATCCAAACTATTCAGACTCAACCGTATTTTTAGATGCAGCAGTAGAAGTCAGTGAGATTTGAACGCACGACCTTTTGCTTGTTGACAAAGCAACAAGAAACGAAATTCTTACATTGAGTTGCTTTCTTGATTTAAATAAATAAATATTGAAAATATATACATACATATCTTCCCGCTATATCCCAACAAATAGGGTAGCACGAACCCTAAAATCACTCATGAAACATTCACTCATCACACTCATCAAACAATCAGCCCTCGTCAAACATTATCATCCAAACACACCACCTTCACTTCAACCA
Source organism: Pterostichus madidus (assembly GCA_911728475.2). Taxonomy (NCBI): domain Eukaryota; kingdom Metazoa; phylum Arthropoda; class Insecta; order Coleoptera; family Carabidae; genus Pterostichus; species Pterostichus madidus. The sequence continues at coordinate 39,015,557 of OU452306.1, read as the reverse complement.
CATTCATAGATCACTCCATATAAACTCATTCATTTATTATACTCGAAATCATTTGTCACACAATAAATCTTCAATCACATCATTCCTATTCACATCTCAAATTGCTCACGCTTATTCCTGACAACGAATCTAATAACGAAACTAACAACGAATCTACAAAGATTAGAAAAGATGAAAGCGATAGCCTGCACTTGTATATGAAAGAAAAGTCCACACAATGCAGTAACTGAAAATGAAACAAAAAGATAATAAAGGGAGGTAGTACCGCCCTGCGCTTGTTTTTGAAAGTGAATTTCACACAATTACAGTTAAACACTCTACGTAAGAACTGAAACGAATTAAAAGAAAAGAAAGGAAGGGAATGTCGCTCTACGCTTGTTTTTGAAAGTGAATTCCACACAATTGCAGTTAAACTTTCAATGTAAGATCAGAAAACGAATAAAAAATATAAGAAACGAAGGGAGTCTCATCCCTGCGCTTGTTTTTGAAAGTGAATTTCACACAATTGCAGGTAAACAGTCGTGAAGTGCTGTTATCAGCCGTCAAATCATAGCCCTTAAATATGTTAGTGGAGAGGGAGCCACAGGAGTAGTAATAATGTGGTGAAAATGTTTTGTCAACAGTGGGAATTAAACCACAGTTCTCAGAATCCATAGACTGACTCGATACCACTGTGCTACCTACTCCATATAGGTACATACAATTGTCACCACATTAAAAATACCACTGTTCTTTGCTAACATCCTTGAGGATCTCAATTTGACGGCTGGTAATCGTACTTCACGCTCAAAATATATCACTTACCTAGATCTGCTACGACAGAGTATCATATCCAATAATGAGTAAAAGGCGCTATGATATAGTTATTTTCAATTGTGGTGTACAAAATTCGGACACACTATACATTTGATTATATTGTATAAATATTTACCGGTTTTCAACAAATCCCATATATGTTTACGGATGGTGAGTTTGCGTTTAATACTACAAAGGGAATATTTTATATGAATAAAGTGGATTAACGTATCGTGGGATTCTAACCTAAAAACTATATGCTCCACTAATACTGTAATATAGAATCAAAGCTTGTCCTCGGGAGTTGAAAATAAATGTTTTCCATATAATTGGCATTAATTATTTAATGGATCAGTCTTTTATTAAATGACAATTATTACATCTATATAGTGCAATTAAACTACATAAAATTATTGAAATAGCAATTAAAATGTTCGGATGTTCAGAATGATAAATTATTTTAGAGAACAATAGATAATAATGTTTATTGTAATTAATGCAACAAACTTGTAAATTAATAAATTAAACATTGTAATTATCATAGTGTAGCTACTTTATTTTGAAATTGAGGACAGATTACTAAATAATTAAATTAAATTAATCAAATGTAATAACAGTGAATACAATTTATCGAAACAAAACATAAAATTAATTACTTCGTTTAAAACAAAATATCAAATTGGAATTTCGCTTTCAAAGTAACAAAATATGCAATTCATTTGAAATTCTTGCAAAATTCCTGTTAGATTTTTATGTTTATTTTAGCTGCTATAAAAGTCAATAAAATTTCAGTTAAATTCATTTTGCGTTTATTGAGGCAATAAAATAAAATTATAACGATTTAATGTTGGATGTGTCAAGCAACGATTTAATAATATTTTCAGTTTCCTACATTATTTTCAGTAATAATATAACAAGAGAGTGAGAATAAATTGAAAATAATTTGATAGATCTTTAGAAAATTTGTTGCCCTACGGGCTTTCGCGTCTATTGCCAAATGGCAACAAGTTTGAGAAAGATACTGGAGAATTATTTTCTAATTTATCCAACTCTCGACTTATAGTTAACTAGATTATTTTTTGACTTAGCTGTTGAGATCGATTCATCCAACTTAAAAATATTTGAACTGGGTTCATATCGATTGATTACTTATTCATGTATTCTTGGAAGTTGTTTCCAAATTTTGTTGGTGTATTTTTGTATCTGAAATGGAACTAAATCGATTTTTTTCACACATTTTACTTGATGCGTTGACAGTTTTAAATAATTATTTGACAACTACCTATCATTTGTCACAAACAAAAAAGCACCTACAGAGATTATTCGCGGGAATAATTACAAGAGCTTTATTCTCAGTATAATAATAACAAGATTGGTTGAAACGCGGACACGTGACACAATGAAGCATTTCATTGGTTTTGAGAAATGTCAAAAAATAATCTACAAAAAAAATGTAATTTTATTTGTATACCTAGACTATAACTAGGGGCTAGTGAACTGTGATACTGTTTAAACTGAACTGACGGAAAAACTATGTAAGCCGGTAACATGACATGAGAGCTACGGAGCTAGCTAGTTGGTCTAGTTGGATAGTTGATCGCACCATACTGATGAGCTCCCACAGAGCGAAACGCGTCTATAGTTAAAGCTGACCAGCCGTTTTATGATAACCTGATAAGTTGATTCAAATGTGCTGTAATTTTTGTAGAACTTTGACTAGTATTGGAACATTTTTCTCCTAATTTTTTCTTATTTATTGGTATTAGAATTGTCGGCTCAGAAATATTCAAAGAATCGTTCGACCTAAAGTTTTCACCACTTTTCTGAACACCCTGTATTTCAATCCAATTTTGGTTAACGTCCTAGTTCGATTCAAATCTCTGACTAACATATATCACTTATTTGTCATTATATTTGATTGGGGTGACTAGCTCAGTGGTATGAAGTCGACCTGTGGCTCCTGAGAACCCTGGTTCGATTCCCACAGGCGACATGCAATTTTCATAATTTCAAAAGCTACCCCTGTGGCTCCTCCACCACTAACATCTTTGAGGGCCGTGATTTAACGGCTGGTAACCGCACTTCACGCGCAAAATATATTACTTATCGAGATCTGCTTCGGCAGTGTGCCACACCCAGTAATGGGTAGAAGGCGTGATGATATATTTATTTATTTTATTTATTTATATTTGATTGGCTTCCCTTCCTTACTTTACTACCATTATTAGATTTATAAGTCTGACTTAATTCAAAATTTAAAAAGTAAATATATGTCGCCATATTACAAAAAATTATCGAGTAATTTTCTAGCATATTGGTTGTCAACAATGTCGTTAAAGAAAATTTGCATTCAAAAAACGTGAATCTTGAATACAAAGTACATATTTAAATGTAATCAGGGTTGGTTGTTCCAAAGTGAAAATTTGCCACAAAGCGTGTTTAAGCCTCCCACCGGGGGAGTAAACATAAAACATTTTATTACTCCATCCACGGCCATTTAAGAATACAACGTCTATTTGTACATAATTAATTTTGGAGATCGCTGACTCCCTTCATTTGAAAACAAAATTTCTAAATGAATTTAGTTTTCCTGAAAAGCATTTACAGTTAAAAGCTTTTCAGGAAGTTTTATTTGCATATTAAAAATGTGAAAGAGCAACACTTGCCCCGGGAAATTCAACATGATGAAAAATTCATGATTGTAAATATTCCATTTTGTTTGAATTCCACGTTGATTTGATTGAAAGCTTGCATCATACATCAAAAATATGTCAAGCGCTTTTATGAGCAAAATTATAACACTCGCCAAATATTTGCTAACCTTCCTTTTAACTTTCAACTTAATTTCGCTCATCAACAACAAAAATAACTCGTATTATATTACAAAATACAGCACAAACAAAATACAGACTCTTCGAAGATATCAGCGAAATCAATTTTGCGTTATAGTTATCTCTCTGACTATAAACTATAGTTTTCATTGACAGCAATGTTAATTTATCTAAGTGTTTCGCTGTTATTTTTTATAAACTAGATTTGATAAATAAATGTGGTTGATCAATCGCCGCCATATTGAACTAGCCAAGAAGGTCCTTACACATCATAGGTTTCGTCCAATCACGCTGTATTATACTGATAATAACATTGGGTTGTATTATCAAACAATCATAACCATGACAAGTTATTGAATGCTGTTATTTTAATAGTATATTACGTACCATGAACTGTAAGTAACAGTTTTTAGGTTAAGAATTTAGTTTGGGAAATCAAGGCCCGAAGGGTCGAAATTTCCTAAACATTAGCGACCTGAAAAATCGTTACAGTTCAAGGTTAGTAAGCTATTTTTTATAATACTTTGAATGTTATACAAATAGAAGGAAAAAAATAGGTTTTTAAATGAACAGCTATCAAATTGTTGTCAAAATAAACAGGATTTTGATCTATAATATTTACTTATTGTCCACGGTGGGTGGTAAGTGAATATTATAGTCCTGATGTAACCATGGAAACCACTGTGCAAAAAAAGTTCCACTTACTGTGTTTAAATTTTGACATTAGTAAGATTCAACCTTGACCACTAGCTTGGTTCACAAGTTGTGTAATCTTGGTTTTCCTCTTGTTTCGTCTACTGATGATGAGAACTTAGTTCTCGAAATACGTATTTAGATTTATCTTTATATTGATTAAGGCTTAGGGGTAAATTTATTTTTAGTTATTAGTAGGTAACTTACAGTACAAGTATTATAAAAATTATTATTTGTTGTTTTTTTTTTCAAATAAATGTCAAATTAATGTAAAAAAGTTAGTTTACTAAGTATGTACGTATATCTCGTTGAATAATCTATCCCAATACCTCTCAAGTAAAATTTTTTTTAGATATATTTTTGTTTTATTACAAATGTTTTTTTTCTTTTATTTATCAAATGCTACTCGACCTTCGGTCTCGTGGAGTTTTTAACGAAACTGATGACTCGCGAAATATTGACGTAATAATTTGCAAAAACACAAAAAATTATCAAAAAATATTCTCCTTCTGTGGTATTACCTTTGATAATACCGACCCCTTTGGTGTTTTATGGCTAATTGCACCGCCAAAAATTAAATTGCAAACTTGTGAAATTTCATGTCATATGCCATAATTGACAAATATTCGATTTGCTTTTATTTATTTAACCGAAATTAGAAATTAATCATTAATTTTTCCAAAGTAATATTTTTACGTTAAAAAGTGAAGCATATTATCACCAATAATATCGGAAGTTCCAAAGGGCAAAGTGCTTGAGAAAAGTTATTTGTCAATCAATATATAAAATAAATATATCCTCACGCCTTTTACTCATTCTGGATGTGGCACTCTGCCGTAACAGATCTCGGTAAGTGATATTTATGCGCGTGAAATGCGGTTACCAGCTGTTAAATTATTTCAGGGGTAATTTTAATATGGAGCAGAATGCCTCACCCAGTAATGGGTAGAAGGCGTGATGATATATATTTTTTTAAATATATGTAAATGTTCTCTGGCAAAAAATTATCTAAAATCTTAGGTTACAATAAAATATACGAGAGGGACAAAATAATATATCTATCGCTTTAATTGTATTAAAAACTTTTATGTTCGCTAATATTTATTTATTTCTACACAGGGTGGTAGTTTATATACATATATTTATAGCTTGATGGGATTCGAACTTGGTATCTTCGAATTCGTATTATTTCAGTTAGTACTTACAATTAATGTTTTAATTTAGTTGGCGTGAACACTAACTGTTGATTGTAATTTTAATTAGATAGTTAAAAACGCTAATGCTACTTATTTTTTATTATAAAATATTTTTATTGTCAAGTAAATTTAAATTTTTGTCATATGAATGACTTTGAAGAACTGTGACAATGATAATTTTAAAGTAAAATTAATGACAGAATTTTTCTGTCATAAATTTAACTTTAAAAATATCTTCAGTTTTCTCTGTTGTTCATTTCGTCGAATAAAAATAGTCCTAAGACTTTTTAAAATATAGACTAGTATATTTGACTCAATTCTTTTTAAATAAAATATCGCAGATTCCTGCTCGATCTCGCCAAAGCAGTGACAGGTTCCTTCGCTTTGTAGTTTCTTGTCCAGCGCAGCGGAGTTAGTTAGCTACTGTTCGTGGTTTTCGAAAGACGTTTTCGTGTGTTTTCTCTATAAAATGATACATTTTAAATGCAGTTTAGTGTTTAAAGTGAACTTTAAAATGTGTGTAAGTGTGCTGAGTGATATGTTTAGCGCCGGGACAATTTTAGAAGATAGTTTTTGGGCTGAATTATATTCAGGTGAGCTTTTAAGATCTAAAAATGATTTCTCAGTACCTTGCTCAAGAGTCAATATTATCTGATATTATTGAAAAACTAATTTTTAATAATCTGACGTATGTCAAATAACGTTAGAATTCACACTGACAAAATTGAAACATGAAACTCCAAATTTTGAAGAACAGTTAATGCGATAGATATATTAATATTATTATATATTATTTTGTTTGTGTTTGTGACACACAAAACAATAAATTCCATTTATTTCAAAAATGAAATCAGATACGAAAAAAAGTTTGAAATGAAAGATGTGAGCAAAAATATTTGGAACATAAAATGTTATTTGCAATTTTCCTGTATATGTGTCTAATTTTGAGAAAAACTAATTTATATATTTAATAATATAATCCAATAATCATAGTAGCAATAGAAACAAAAAACATAAACCTGTTTAAATAATAATTGTCAAACGCAAGGAGCAAGTCATAAGTGTTCAATTCAGCGTTTTTGATATTAAATATACTGTGTAAAGGAAAGTCGTGTGGTGCCCACACCAGATTTTTTAAAATTGTCATTTGAATATTGCATCAGTTTCTTATGATTTTATTAAGTTTTATCAGGATGGATGACATCAGTCTATGTTTATAACGTTTTCAGTATACCACCTACTTAGTTTGATATGTATTTTACCAAACACATTCCTCTAATATTTTCCTAGAAGATTCATATTCTCATTGTTAAATTTTCATTAATAACATACCACAGTTGAAAGAAACTATTTCCAGTGAAAAGTGTTAATCGCAAAATAAACTAAAACCATCCCCCAGTAGTAAAAAGTAATTGCTCCATTGTAATCTCTCTCACAAACAACTGAAAACTACCTTTTACTTTATGTTTCCAAGTTGAAAAACTCGTTAAAATATTTGTCAATTCAGTGTTTCTCACTCCACACCATATAAATCAAGGGCTGGTGAATATTACCCCGCAATGTTGTTTTGGAGGTAACTCAGCGCTGCGTCTGGGCTCCGTGAACGCGAACATAAAAGTTATATCCCCGGATAGACGCGGTTCTCAAAGCCGCTGACTCAACGAATCGGCAAGCCGGTCGCGTCTTCGCCGCGGTGTTTCTAAGGTTTCTTAGACTTACGTGCGCGGTTAACGCGCTTGTCTTGATGCAGTGCCGTACGTGAATACTGATTCGGAGTGAACAGTCTATTGGAAAAATATATGGGTTTGTTATAGGTTATTTATAGACAAGCTAACTAGTGCAGAAACGACTATAGCGAACATTTTCTTTTATGGAAATTGAATCTTTATTTATTTTATCCTGCTCTGCACAACAGGAATTTAATTCCAATGACAGTACTGTCGTTGCAAAGAGAGAATTCCAAAGCGGTAAAATAAAAATAAATATATCATCACGCCTTCTACACATTACTGGGTGTGGCATTCTGCCGAAGCAGATCTCGGTAAGTGATATATTTTGCGCGTGAAGTGCGATTACCAGTCGTCAAATCACGGCCCTCATAGATGTTAGTGGTGGGGAAGCCACAGGAGTAGTTTTTTCAAATGGTGAAAATTGTTTGTCGGCTGTGGGGATTCAACCAGGGTTCTTTGGATCCACAGGTCGATTTGCTACCACTACGCCATTACCCCATTAATTATCAAATTAAATGCCAATTTTATGATTGAACCAGATTAAAAATTGAAAATTTCTAAAATGTAGTTCTATATAATTTAGACTACAAGAAATTGAATGCCGTTGAGCGCAACTTCGTATATTTTTTAGTTTTCGAGTAACAGCGGTTTTTTACTTTTAAAAAATTTCATCTTTAAAGGCCCATATCTCGAAAAACAAAAGAGATATTCAAATGCGGTTTGACCGAGTGTATTTCTCGTGCACTAATTAACTTATATTGAAATTTTAAAAATTTTGAAAATTGTATTATTTTTTTCTAAATTTTCTTGTCTCATATTTCAAAAACTTAAAAAAATAATGAAATTTTGTGAACACCAGTGAATTCCTCTCGTAAAAATACATAGGTATGCAAAATTTCAGGCAAAAATTCGCACAGATAAAGTTTTTATTGCAAAAATACGAAAAATCATTGTTTTTTAATTATTTCTTAAGGGGTACCCCTTAAGAATTTAACGAATTTCGGCCATTTTTAGTTTTTTTGCTCTAAAAATTTTATCCATAAAGCAAAAATTCTGAAATTTTACATACCTATGTATTTTTATACGAGGAATTCGCTGGTGTACACAGGTTTTCATTATTTCTTCAAGTTTGAAAAATATGAACAAAATTAAATTTTGAAGAAAACAGTAAAATTTTCAAAATGATCAAAATTTCTATATAATTAGAGCACGATTTCTATATAATTAGAGCACGAGAAATACACTCGTTTAAACCGCATTTCAATATCTCTTTTAGTTTTCGAGATATGGGTCTTCAAAGTTGAGGTTTTTAAAAAGTCAAAAATCGCTGTAACCCGAAATCTAAAAAAGATGCACTCAACGGCATTCGATTTCTGGTAGTCTAAGTTATATAGTATCATTTTTCAAAATGTTTCGGTTTTTAAACTGGGTCAAAAAAAAAAATTCGCATTTTAATTGGACGACTGCTAGTCCAAAATTAAATCATATGTTGTGTGCATTTATAAAGTTTCAAGCAATAATTAAGGTTTTTAAAAAAGAACATTTAGTATGCATGTAATGTTTTCTTTAATCTTATTACCAACTTTACAAAATACAAGTAAAAGTGGCCATCTCTTGTTGAGCCAACATTTTCTCTTGATCAATACCACAAAAAAGAAAACAGCAAACGAAGTTATTTATATCACAAGAAACAATTTCCTAATTAAATAAAAGATAAACGATGACCCTTTCTTCCATTACATTGGCATGATTTATCATTTACAAAACATTAATCTTTTAATATCGAAACCATCCAGATAATATCTGAGCAATAACAGTATTACAAATGTATTTAAATATCTTCTTAACCTAAAGTAATAAAGATAAAATTAATTACAAATTATTATGAAGATCTCTAGAGGATCTGAAACGCATAAAATAGTTGACCCCACGTCTATCGGAGGTGTAAATTCAGTGTAAACTTTACACATAACCTAACAATGCTCCAGGGACCCTAGTTATGGGGTTACGTGGCGGAGTTGGTGGTAATCTGGGCAACATATTGTAGTTAAAATCCCTACATGCCATTGCAAATGCGCTCGGTTTCAATTACCAAATCTGTGTACTTCATCAATATTAATGAAGTTTATTTCATATGCAAATGTATTTTTCAAAAACAAGAACTTTTAAAGAGTTGTAAAAAAAATGGAAAATTGTATATATTACGAAACTTCATCATTTTGATTTACATAACGCGTAGATACACACACGCTGTTTATTTTCAAAATTATAAAGTGGAAAAGGCCTAAAGCCTATACTTCTAATATTGAATATTACTATGTGTGTATAGCAGTGGCGTACCAAGAACTTTTGCCGCCCAGGGCGGTCTCCAATTTGCTGCCCTTTCTAAGTCAATCAAATGATGGTTTTATAAATTAAAAAAATAAATATAAAATAAATATATCATCACAACTTTTACCCATTACTGGGTGTGGTACTCTGCCGAAGCAGATCTCGGTAAGTGATATATTTATGTACGTGAAGTGCGGTTACTAGCAGTCAAATCACGGTGCCCAAAGATGTTAGTGGTAGGAGAGACACATGGATAATTTTAATTTGGTGAAAATTGTTTGTCGGCTGTGGGAATCGAACCGGGTTGTCAGGATCCACATGCCAACTCGAAACCACTGAGCCATTACACCATTAAATTAATAAATAAAATAAAATAAATAAATATATCATCACGCCTTCTACCCATTACTGGGTGTGACACTCTGCTGAAGCAGATCTCGGTAAGTGATATATTTTGCGCGTGAAGTGCGGTTACCAATCGTCAAATCACGGCCCCCAAACATGTTAGTGGTGAAGGAGCCACAGGGATAGATTTTTCAAATTATGAAAATTGTCGCCTGTGGGAATCGAACCAGGGACCTCAGGATCCACAGGCCGACTTCATACCACTGAGCTAGCCATCCCATTTCATTAATAAACATAAATAAATAATTGTAATTGAGACAAACTATAGGTAGGGCACTTTTTTACCATTGGATGGCATATTTAAATTAGGCAGTAATAAAGGAGTTTTTCGAGGTAATATTTTCAACCCCACATTGACTTGACGATGAAGAAAAATATTCGAAATCACATAGTAATTCATAATTCGTAGAAATCGAATATTAAACTTAAGTGAACAAGTTGTTTTTTACAACTAAAACTAAATATTAAAAATGCCGCCCTAAAATATGTTCCGCCCGATGCGGACCGTACCCATCGCAAATACGTAGCAATTGATCAAATTATATTATAATCAGAAAAATTCAGGTGCCGTCAGTTTTGCGCAAGAATAATTTGCTAATTAAAACCTGTATACAGAGATAAACCAATTAATGGTGTCTAAATATTCATTGTCCAATGACAGCTAAAAATGTAGTCTGTTGGTAAGTTGTTAGTTAATCGCTGTTGATTGTTTTGCATCCTAGCGGTCATAGTGATTTATCTTCTAGTAAGAACTCACAACACGCCATTCATATAGATTATCCCTGGATTATCCAGGTAAACATATTATAAAGAACAGAGTCGTCTATCTAGTTAATATCTTGTGCCCAATTAAATTACCAAAACTAACATTTTAAACTTGGTTTAAATTAATAAAAACAAGTCGAAGTTACGTATGGAATAATTGATATTGCTGGCAAACATTCGATATGCTTTTATCTATTTAGACTGAGTTTAAAATTTAAGTTTTGTTGGTGCAACTAACCCTGAAAGTTAAATTTTAAACTTGGTTTAAATAATTAATAGTAAAACAAACTCACATGTCATACGGAATAATTAACATTGCTATCAAAAATACATTTTGCTTCATTTATTTTACCAAGTTTAAAACTTATCTTATTAAATTAAATACTGTTGCTTGCAATATAGTACCACTTTATAATGATTATAATTATTTCAATATCAATTCAGATATCACATCATTATTCAATATAAATTTTGACGTTTACAATTATTCCAGTTAAACATTAACCTAAATTTTTTTTATATGCTATATTACAAAATTTAATAAGCAAATGTAAATACCTTATTAGCTCCTATTTTATGGTTACTGATCTTCAAATAACACTATCACAAGCACAGAAATTTACAAAAAACCGTAAAATCATATTTAAAAAACTGTCACTGTTTCTACATCTACCACACTAAACATCATACTAGTACAGACTGACAAGTACAGCTTTTATCGTATGCGCAAGTCTAAACATTGTTTGTTAATTAATTTGAAATGCCTTCTTTGAAACTATTTAGTAAAAATTTGCTGTTTTATAGTTTATTAACGTTATATTATTAATAAAAATTTGTTTTAGATTTCCTACATTTTATTAATTAATAACACTGTTGAAAATTGTAATTTATTTTAAGTTAATACTAACGATCATTAAAAAAGGTTCAACTCAAAATAAAAAGTGTCTTAAAATATTTTTATTTTTTCTAAAAATTATTGTAGTTACATTAAATTTTGTACCAAGGGTGAAAATAGGCATAAGAAAATAACATTAAATTATATATTCAAAAGATTAAAATATGTAAATAGGTTATATGTGAAAATGACATTCTGCAGAATCAAGTATTCACAATAAACAAAACTTGTTATTTTATTTATGTATCCATAGAAATTATTTCTTTTTTGCCCATGGGCCAAACAGAAGTGTTTAAGTCCGCTTTTTAGGGCTAAAACAGATGCTTTTCGGCCCGGTTGTGCATAAAAGAAATTAAATTAATATATTTTATGCACAACCAAACTGAAAATCATGTGTTTTAGCGGGTTTAAACACTTCTTTTCGGTCCATGGGCCAATAAGAAATAATTCCTTTGGATATAATAATAAAATAACATTTAATCATATATTCAAAAGATTAAAATATGTAAATAGGTTTATATGTCAACATGACATTTTGTTAAATCAAGTATACACAATAAACAAAAATTGTCATTTGATTTATGCATAACCGGGCCAAAATTAATGTGTTTTAGCCCTAAAAAGCGATCGTAAACACTTGTTTTCGGCCCATGGGCCAATAAGAAATTATTCCTTTGGATACATATATAAAATGACAATTTTTGTTTATTGTGAATACTTGATTCTTCAAAATGTCATTTTGACATATAACCTATGTACATATTTGAATCTTTTGAACATATAATTAAATGTTATTTTGTTGTGCATAAAATATTGTATGTACCACGGGTGAAATTAACGTTTTTGCTCCTGAGCATGTTATTAGTACGAGACGCAAAGCAAATCATGCCACGCCTGTTTTCACCCTTGGTACATAAATAACGATTTATTCTTCGCCTGTAATGAAAAAAATATTACAATATTTACAATCTAATCTGATCACTTAAGAAATTTTGTAAAAGATTGAACCACTTAATTTGCTAAAATAGGATGTGGAGATCCGTGGGCATTTTGTGCATGTTTTAAAAAAAGTGTAAAAACATAGTGGGTATCTACAGTTTGCTAAAAACTTCACAAAGCGTAAAATGTAAACTAGACAGTAATCTGCAAGCACAAGACATGTACTCCTAGTAAAGGTAGACAAATACAGTTTGATCCCAATATTGAGAAGGTCAACTAACAAACAAAGGACTGTCGGGTTCACAGAAGGGTGTGACGCTTGTCGTCCGCTCCTCCCTTCATCCTACAAAGGATTCCTTCAAAACAGTTCCGGATCCTGTTTGCAAATTACGCGAAACTGCGATACGCGAGGAGCTCTCATGCATACATGAATGTTCAAAGCTATTAAAAGACGATATTATACATTACAAACAGATTGTACTATTACTTATGTGATTCCTGTATCAAACATGCATATTTCCTCAAGTACCTAAATTCCTTATTCAATTTTACAATCTCTGCCAGAGAAACACTCAAATTATACTATAAACATCAAATCTTACTGCTATTAAATTATAAATAAATAAAATATAAATATATCATCACGCCTTTTACACATTACTGAGTGCGACACTCTGCTGAAGCAGATCTCGGTAAGTGATATATTTATGCGCGAGAAGTGCGCTTAGCAGCCATAAAATCACAGCTCCAAAAGATGTTAGTGGTGGAGGAGCCACAGGAGTAGTTTTTTAAATTATGAAAATTGTTTGTCGCCTGTGTGAATCGAACCAGTGTTCTCAGGATCTACAAGCCGACTTCATACCACTTAAAAATAAAATATATTTATCTATTCCCAGCTTTGTTGCATATAGAGCATAGCTCAAGGATCTTGTTATTGGATTATATTTCCGTCTTACGTAAACTAAAATTAAAATACAGAGAAAATAAGTAGCTGCAGTATGACGATAAAATTATGGAAAGCATTATAAATAAATAAATAAATATATCATCACGCCTTCTACCCATTACTGGGTGTGGCACTCTGCTGAAGCAGATCTCGGTAAGTGATATATTTTGCGCGTGAAGTGCGGTTACCAGTCGTCAAATCACGGCCCCCAAACATGTTAGTGGTGGAGGAGCCACAGGGATAGCTTTTTCAAATTATGAAAATTTGTCGCCTGTGGAAATCGAATCAGGGACCTCAGGGTCCACAGGCCGACTTCATACCACTGAACTGTAATTACCTACTTGCTAACGCGATACAGACTTCGAAATGTTTTGCTTTACTTTTTTTTATATAATAAGATATAGTGTACATTTTTACAAAAACAAATCAAATATTTATAAGTATGGTTTAAAAATGTCGCCTTCTGGCTAAGCAAAAAGAAAACTTTACTTTTAAATAAAATTATATTTTTGCTCATTCAACTGTTCTGTTAGATATACTATGTTTTTATAGCAATACTTGTATTTCATTTGCCACTTGGATAACTTAAATTAGTTCAGATAAATTAGACAATATGACTAAACGAAGTAAAATAAGCGAACTGATGCACTTATTGGAGTGAATTACTTCAAAGAAAATTAGAATTAGTAATTCTAGTACTGGAAATAAAGTCAGCGAAGTAATCCAACGAAATAAATAAGTGATCTGGTTGAGTTGGTGAGTTAGATCTGATTCTAATGGCAAATGGAATACGCCTTCTGTTAAAGAGCAAAATTTTCATCCCACTAAAATCTCTTCCTTTTAACAAGTTTCCAATATAAGCTCTTTCATCACACCTTAACAAGCTCATAATATCCTCATTATCTTCCTCATTACATCTATAATAGCTCTTCTAATTCTTGTATGTTATGTTGCAGAAGCTGGTGCTGGAAGTGAGGATGACAGTTCGAAGGAGGGTTTGTTGTAGATGGCCTGTGAGGCTCGTGGAAGCCGCGCAATGAGCCATGCACGGCGGCAGCGCGGCGGCCCTCGCGTGCCTCGCGTGCCTCGCCTTTGCTCCAGGAAGCCTTGCCCTGCCACCGGTTGTTAAGATCGGTAAGTGCTGTTGATTATCACGATATAGTTAGTTGTAAAAAGGTTTTGCTGCCACCAGGCAGAAAATAGACTTTTCCAACTGTTAGTTGAAAGCAGAAATTTGACATTTGCCGTTTGCCGAGAGGCAATGTAAGAGTGAGTGTATCATCGTATTTGAGGATATATGAAAACTGTCGCCTGAATTTCCGAAAAGAAAAACTGTCCAAAACTATTTTTAATTATTTTTCAAGCGTTCCTAAGCGGGCGTAGAAATAATGTTGTGTGCACTTCGAGTAGAAAGTGTACTTTTCGCTCTTGAAGGGTTGTTGTCATGGAAACAATGCAAAACAAATCTGTTCTGGTTCATAACAGTATTCTTCTGATAGGCAATTTTTATTTTGTTGTTTGGTCACTATAGAAACAATAATTATATGTACTCTATCAAAAGTTTGACAATAAAATAATCAGTAATAATTATAACAAAAGAGTGAGAATAAATTGAAAATAATTTGACAGATCTTTCGAAAACTTGTTGCCAGGCAATAGTCACGAATGCCCATAGGGCTTGAGTAGCTATTGCAAAATGGCAACAAGTTTGAGAAAGATACTGGAGAATTATTTTCTAATTTATCGAACTCTCGAGTTATATTTAATTAGATTATTTTTTGACTTAGCTGTTGAGGTCGATTCATCCAACTTAAAAGATTCTGAACTGGGTTCATATCGATTGATTACTTATTAATGTATTCTTGTAAGTTGTTTCCAAAATTTGTTGGTGTATTTCAGTATCTAAAATACAACTAAATCGATTTTTTTCACACATTTTACTTGACACGTTGACAGTTTTAAATAATTATTTGACAACTACCTATCATTTGTCACAAATAAAAAAGCATCTACAGAGATAATTCCCGGGAATAATCACAAGAGCTTTATTCTCAGTATAATGATGATAGGATTGGTTAAATCGCAGACACCTGATATAATGAAGCATTTCATTAATTTTGAGAAACGTCAAAAAATAATCAATTATATTTTTATTTTTAATTAATGTCGGTAGCGCAAAAATTTGTATACAATATTTAATCGTTTAGTACTTGATAACAGGACTCGAAAATTAGCAAAATTCGACTCTACGAGTCTCGTTTCTCCAAATTTTTCTCACCCTGTTATAAAGTAGGTACTTACCGATCTTGTATTGTAACGTACTATTTCACCACTTTAAAATTACCCCTGTAACTCTCTTCTCAGTAACATCTTTGGAAACCGTAATTTGATGGCTGGTAATCGCACTTTACGCACGAAAATAATATACTTCAATATCAGACAATTTAAAAAATCTTAAATTGTGAAATTGCTGAGTCAAATAAATGAATATTTTCTGATTTTGATTTGTATTCAAACAGTACGAATATTTTAAAAATATTATGGGTTAGTATTTCTGGCAATATTAATTCCTGACCGAACTTTGAGAATGGAATTTTACAAAAAATTCAGATTTCACGATCGAACTCAACGTGCTTTAATTTCTAAATATTTTAATAAAAAAAAAGCTGAAGAGCAAGGGCATGAAGTATGACATCGGCATAAAGTCCTTTATGACTGCGTGGAAAATAAAGAAATGAAAAGTCATTAAAATTCTTAGGGATTCTTAAGAATCTCCTCAACAACAAAGTTTATATCATTTCGAGAAATAACGCAAAAGTATAAAAAATAATGACTACGTGAAAGTACAGCGAACTATATTGAATATTATGCAACGTTGCATTTTGTAAACCGTTGAATTTAAAATTTTATTCTGGTTTTCATTTTGGTTGATTTTCATTACAGTCCAACGAATGCAAACGCGCTTCGCAACACATTTTCTTCTCTTTGTTTTTCGCGGATGCAAGACAAATTTTTTGTGGACTACTAATCCTTTTCCTTCATTATTCATTTTCGCCAACATAACAACACGCAAACATAAAAAACTCCAACACTGAAAATAAATTACTTCCTCTACAAATATATTATTTATTTTCTACCCACTGTTTTTGATACTTTTAGTTAAAAATCTATTTGCATTTATAAATAAGGCCATTAATTTAAACTTTAATAATTTCATTTATAGTGCTTGTTCAAAAATTGAAAATTTTGTATTGAAAATATGTTGTATTGTTCATACCACGACAAATTGAATGCCATTGAGCGCATCTTCATATATATTTTAGTTTTTTAATTACACCGATTTTTAACTTTTTAAACTCTCAAATTTGAGGTTCTATATCTCGAAAACTAAAAGAGATATAGAGATGCGATCTGAATGGTGTATTTCTTGTGTTCCAGTAACTATTTTTTAAATATTGAAAAATTTATTTATTTTTTTTTATTTTCCCGTGTCGATATTTCAGCAAGTTGAAAAGTTATTGAAAATCAATGAATACCAGTGAATTTTTCGTGTGGTAATACATAGATATGTAAATTTTGAGAAATTTTACTCTACCGATAAAATGTGTAGAGCAAAAAGTCTTAAAATAGCCTAAATCCTTAAAATTGTAAAGGTAAATATGAGTACGTTGAAAAAGCTGAAGACAGAATTTTCAGTTGAAATTTATTTCCTTCCATTGAGATATCTCCACGTATGATATCATCACTCGCTTATTACCATATTAATATCACTGAAATTATAATAGCAGCATTATCATCTTCATTCATCAACTTTATTTCTCTATTTACTCGTTCGTAATGGCTTTACGCTGCGAAAATTTTTCAAGTTGAAATTAACATCGCAGCGTGCGTTCGTTGAAAATTCCCGACGACAGTCGTGAAGTTCATAACTTTCCTTTCTTATCACGTTGCGATGCGATCTTGTTTTATTGTGCGAGGAATTGCACTCACGGCCACCTTGATGGAGTATTGATTTTTTGGTAAATCAAGACTTACTTGGAATTTCTATATTGCTTCTTGTCGAGTAAATAATGAAACGTTGTTACGGACTTTATTGTACTCGTATATTTAATTTGTTCTGCTACTTTTTACACATTTGAAATATTAATGTCGGAAGTTCAAATAGAATATCGGAAGCTGTGTTTCGATAAACTTTATTGAATTAATATATGTTTCATTGGAAATTTATAATACAATCAGGGGATGGAATTCTGGAACTATTATAACTATGTCCGTTATGACTTTAGTATGTTATACGATTGAAACCATAGTAACAATGTCAAAATTTAGCATAGTTGCTAAGATCTCAATCGTAACGTACTTAAATTATAACGGTCATAGTTACAGAATACGACCCCTGTTCTTTAAGGTAGTACTAGCGTGAAATTTTTTTTTGCAGATCTGTATGAAATTTGTCGCACGTAAACATTGGATAGTCATACGCATCCTGTTAAAATATGAAACACATTCATCGTCTGTGAACAAATATATTCGCTTGTAAAGTTGAGTTCTTATACATGGGGCTTATGGCGATCATCACTAAGAATCGCACATATTTGGTTTGTGTACTTCTAAAATTTTGCAGTTTCATTTTAAAAACTAGTATGATGTTCTAGAACTATCCATGTATATTGTATCAGAAGAAGAAAGTTTTTTATGGTTTAGTAATGGATATATAGCCATGTAAAGCCTTGTTTTTAACAAAAAATTAAGAATCCCAATTTATAATGGCAACACCACACGGTGGTATGGTATTTGAAAATTCACTAGACCAACAACCTGTTAACAATTCATGATATTCAAATCATAATAGTTATAAAACACTTATTTTATTAAATTTTTATATTTTTTTGAGCGTTAGTTTCGTCATTCGACAACCGGTGGCGCCACCGTCACACTAGTACTACCTTAATTATTTTAATGTAAATTACATAGATTTGTTGCAGATTTTCGATTGAGATTAATTTTTATTTTTATTTAGTTGTATTCTAACAGTACAACAATGTTCGGGCGCCAACAGAATAATATTATTACTATATTTCTAAATTTGATTAACACATTTTAAGGATATACATATATTATAAAAAAAATTGTTAGAGGAGTGATCGTGATTTGAGATATTTTAACATGTGAAACGTACGTCGAATGAACGATTAATTAAAAGTGTATATGAGGAAATGGATGGATATGATTGAAAGTTTATTGTGTGATGAATATGAATGTGGTTGAAGCGAGGATAGTGTGTTAGGATGAGAATGAGAATGAATCTGGTGAGTGAAGGTTTAATGTATTATTCTAGAGTTTGTGATACCCCATTTGATGGGATGTTACGTGATGTTATGTTTGTATGTATGTATGATGAACTGACAACGAAACAAACAGTTTTTTTTCTAATTCACAAATTTACGTGTAATGGCAAATTATTAAGGTAAGGTAAAATTAAGTTAAAGTAGAATAATAATTTTATAGCAATGAACGCTTGCATATATTTGCATTAAACAAACTTTTAACTCTTCTATATGTGGAATTACTAAGTGAAATTTCGGTTAATTTCGAAGCTGTTAATAACCCTTTAGTACATTGCTTCCATCTATGATGAGTTTTGCTGTACCATTACATATGATACTACTAGATCTGTCCCTATCTCTTTTTTACCACTAAATACTCATTTTAAAACCACAAATTGGGGTGGCTAGCTCAGTGGTATGAAGCCGGCCTGTAGTTGGTTAAATTAGAAACACCATTTACAAAGTGTATTACAAAATTTTTGTGTTAAAAATTTTAAAATTTGAAGGTACTGAACTTTATAGTTGTTGAAATCAGAAAAATCTACTGAGTCGAACAAACAAATAAAAAAATATAGGTTCCCGTTTAAAATAAGAAAGTTGTGCCCCGTATTTTGAGAACAACTGGTCAAAAAAATGTTTGTTAATAGTTTTATAATAAACTAACAAAATGGTGTTTCTTTGCTAATTTAACCAACATTGTAGGTCTTACAGTTCTCGAGATAGCAATGTTGGCACAACTACATTGAACATCCTGTATAGCTTACCACCATTTAGACATTCTATGACTAAAATCGTTTACTCTGTTATTTTTTATTTATTATTTTTATACCCCTTATTATGTACTATATGGGATGGCTAGCTGAGTGGTATGAAGTCGGCCTGTGGATCCTGAGAACCCTGGTTCGATTCCCACAGACGACAAACAATTTTCATAATTTAAAAAAAACTACCTCTATGGCTCCTCCACCACTAAAATCTTTGAGGGCCGTGATTTGACGACTGGTAACCGCACTTCACGCGCAAAAATATATCACTTACCAAGATCTGCTTCGGCAGAGTGCCACACCCAGTAATGGATAGAAGGCGTGATGATATTTTTTTTTTTAATTGGAAAAATTAATTAAACTAGTTAGAGAAAAATCGCGTAAAAAGTGTCATTGAATTCAACAAAAAATAAACAATGTTTCCAATAATTGAAACATGTGTAATTCTAAACGAAATATAGTAAGCAAATGATCCAATAAATCTCATCAGGTAAATTTCCCAAAACATGCAAACCGTATTATTGAATTAACAGCTAACTTGTTTTTAATTAAAACCACATCATGTGTACAGTTAGTGCAGTTAGTGTTTGCAGTATTTACCGCAATGATCTGTTTAGTGAATGCGTTGGACATTTATTACGCACGCAGCGAGAGGCATAACATTGTAATTATTAATGTCGCCTGAGCTAAATGTTGAATTATTGTTGCATTAGAATCGCTTTGGCAATAGTTAGCGCTGCGATAAATTCTAGTCAGCCTGAATAGTTAGCGCGAGTTTCCGAACTGATCTTATGCAAATTAATGTTTGGTTAGATTGAGATCTTCAACTAAACAATAACCAATTTGTTAATAATTCAATACAGATGGAAGATGATTGTATCGTTGAATTTATGGACAACAACTAAGTAAACGACTGTCATTTTTATTATGACATTTAAACCATGAAAGACAAATATAATAAATAAGTGATTATGTTTTAATAATAGTTATTTGTGTATCACGAGCGTAAAGTGAATCTTTATTGCTCGTGCTCGGTCGGGTTGTTGATTTCCACCGAATTTCGAATTTCTGAACATTCGAACATTCGATTTTTTTAACTTTGTCAAAAAAACTTCGAATTTTCGAATTTTTGAATTTTTTGAACTTTTCGAATTTTCGAATTTACGAATTTTTTGAAGTTTTCGAATTTTCGAATTTACGAATTTTTTGAACTTTTCGAATTTTCCGAAGCTTCGAATTTTCGAATTTTTTGCCAATTCGTGAAAACTCGGTCACGAATTAAATAATAAACCCGGCGAAGTATTCTGCAAAAACTCTGTAAGGTTGGCGTCTTAATTAAGCCATCTACTCTCTTAACCGCCCATCTAAATGCTATGGATTTTAGTAAAACGTTTTAAAATGACAATAAAAAGGATACAAAAACGTCTTAAATATAACGCTTTTGACAGTGTAACGAAATTTTAAATCTAAATTGAATTAATTTGGCAAACAATAATAATTAATAATAATTACTTACGAATTAATACAAAACTCTGCAAATGAGTTTATTCTGAAAATAATTCATACCATATCTGAAACATTTCAAATAATTCTCAAAATTCAAAAAATTCGAAAAATTAAAAAAAATTAAAAACTTCGAATAATTCGAAAATTCGAATTAAAATTCGAAGGTTCAATTAATCCGAACATTCGAATTCTCGAATATTCGTAAAATCAACAACCCTAGTGCTCGGTAATTGAAGCACGAGCGAAGCGAGCGATGCAATAAAGCGAGAGCAATAAAGATACTTTACTCTTGAGGCACACACATAATTTTTTCTACGACTTTACTTACTAAAAAATGTTTAAAAATAATATGGAGCTAGTTCAATTCACGTTCCACCAATTTCTGTATTGTATATAACCATGACGATATAAGTATCCAAGTAAATAATTAAAAAATCCTGTTATCAACAATAATTGTTTGTGATAAATTTTCACACAAAAATGACAAATGTGCTCAAAAATCGGTGCTTTGCGCCTCGTGTTAATAATCATGCTAGGGACAAGAAACGCCTATTTTCAGACTTGGTACATAAATAACTATATTCATTTATTCCTGCACACCGACCCGCCGGGCGGTAGTTTATATATATTTATAGCTTGATGGGATTCAAACTCGGGACTTTCGAATTCAAATTATTTCAGTTAGTACTTACAATTAATGTTTTAATTTAGTCAGTGTGAATACTAACATTATTTTACTGTTAATTGTAATTTTTAATTGAATAGTTAAGAATGCTAATGCTACTTATTTTTAATCCTATATACTATTTTGTCTGTAGTAAAAATATCACAGTTCACTAGTCCCTAGTTGGTCTAGCTGGATAGTTGATCACACCATACTGATGAGTCCCTAAAGGACGAAACGCGTCTATGGTTAAAGCTGAACTGACCAGCCGTTTGATGATAGAAATACTTTAGATTATTACTCTGTGAGTAATGTTAAAAAATAAAAGGATGTGGATAAGGGAAAGAACGTTTTTTGTTAATTTGACCTGATAAGTTGATTCAAACGTGCTGTAAAAATTTTGGAATTTGTGACAAGTGATGGAAATTTTGTTTTCCTATTTTTCTTATTTTTTAAAAATGATTTATCAGTACCTTGTTAATATTGTCTGATTGAATTGATATGCCTATTTTCACCCTTGATACATAAATAACTATTTTTTGTTGCTTAGATGGGGTGGCTAGCTCAGTGGTATCAAGTCGGCCTGCGGATCCTGAGAACCCTGGTTCGATTCCCACAGGCGACAAACAATTTTCATAATTTCAAAAAACTATCCCTGTGGCTCCTCCGCCACTAACATCTTTGGCGGCCGTGATTTGACGATTGGTAACCGCACTTCACGCGCAAAATATATCACTTACCGAGATCTGCTTCGGCAGAGTGCCACGCCCAGTAATGGGTAGAAGGCGTGATGATATATTTATTTATATGTGCACTTTGGTGATAAAATATTTGCAATTACATCTCTAATTGCAACAAGTCGATTCCAGAGTGTGTTCAAGTATCTATTTTATCTAGTGCATTAACTTCATTTTAATATGTATAGAGGCAGAGGCCAAATAAAACGAGGAAGAAATCTACATTAACAATAATACAAATGTAGAAAAAGTATGAGAATTGCACTAAAAAATAACTCAAAATTCAGTGCTGCACGCGATGATATTTCTAGTGCAGCAAATGACTCTTTGTTTCTTCCGAAGTACTAGCAACAAAGTTTCATATCCTCTCATGGCTTCAGCATAAATCCCAGTAATAAAACTTCTTCAGGAAAAAATATTTCACACTCTAAATAATATTTCGTATGCAAACAAGCATCGGATTCGAAACGAAACACAATTTGTTTACTTCTACGTGTCTGAATTGATGATGGAATAGAATATGTTTGTATAAGCACCTTGGATTGCAGAATCTCGGAATAAATTATAGAGATATTGTGTGCAATGCGTACGATTTATTGTGTGGCCAGAGAAACTCGACCATTGACGGGAATAAATCTCGTACGTGAACTCGGAAAAACTGCGGACGGAGATCGAATGAAAGAAGAACCGATAGAGATGAACTTGTACCACACACGCAGAAAAACGTCGGTGGGACATTCACATTCTTTTGTCTTCATCCTGAACTTTGGAAATTTTGTTTATTTACCCAGGAGATAAAGTCAATGACCTCTACTTTGACAATGACTACAGCCTACTGGATAAAACTTAAATAAAAATTGTGTTTATTAATTAAAAAGCTAAAAGTTGCAGGTTCAAATCTCGCTGATTTCAACTTTCGAGCCCTACGTCATATCCGTTGACCTGGGACTTATTTTTTCGTTTAATATTATCTTTTGATTGGGTAGGAGTTCAGTGGTATCGAGTCCACTTGAGAATTTGAGAACTGGGGGCGATTCCCACTACATTAAAACAATCGCCGTGGCTCCCCCTCCAGTAACATCTTTGGGGGCCGTTATTTTCCGGTTGGTAACCGCGTGTCACGTACAAAATATATCACTTATCGAGAGTCTGTTACGGTAGAGTTGCACACCTAGTAATGGGTAGAAGGCGTTATGGTATATTTATTTTATTTATTTATGTTTTACCCTGATTCGATTCCCACAGGCGACAAACAATTTTCATAATTTTAAAAGCTACCCCTGTGGCTCCTCCACCACTAACATCTTTAGGGAGCCATGATTTGACGACTGGTAACTGCACTTCACGCGCAAAATATATCACTTACCGAGATCTGCTGAGTGACACCCAGTAATGGGTAGAAGACGTGATGATATATTTATTTTTATATGTTTTATTTTGCAGTTTTATTCTGTATTTTCATTTATAAACGGAAGAATGATTAATTTATTTTTGTAGATTGCTAGTCAACAAGAAGTAACAGTACGAGAAATGATTGGAAATGTGATTACTGTACAGTTTTTTCTTGTTGTCTAGCAACGACTATAACGTACTGAAATAATGAATTTTTCAGATTAAAAAAATACTGAAAAAGTGTCATGTTCCCTGCGATCGAATAAAAAAAAATGTTTTTCTCCGATCAGACGAGAACTAATACCTACCTTTCTGATGTATTCGATTCACGAAATTCATTATTCCATTATTATAAGTAAACTTCCAGAACCTCTACTGTTGGTGGACTCGACTAAATCCTCGTCCCAAAATTGCCTTCATCCTTAGGGAATATATAACTCTTCCGCAGTGGTATTGAGTCGGCCTGTGGATTTAAGAACCCCGGTTTGATTCCCACAGCCGACAAACAACTTTACCACATTCAAATTACTCTTGTGGCTTCCCCTCCACTATGTGCGTAATTTGACGGCTGATAACCGCATTTCATATACATAAATATAATACTTATCGAGATATGCTACGTTAGAGTGCCACACCAGGAATGAGTAAAAGGCATGATGATATATTTACGAGGGCAGGGTGAAAAGTCTCTGAAAAATGAAACAAGAAATGATTTATTTGGTCAAAACATATTTTATTTCTCAACATAATCTCCTTATAGCTCGATACACTTCGTCCAACGTTTTTCTAATTTTTCGATTCCTTCCAAATAATACGATTTTGGCAATCCTTCAAAATAGGCGTTTGTCTCAGCGATGACCTCATCATTGGAGCCAAATCTCTTTCCATCGAGCCATTTCTTCAAGTTTGGAAATAGATAAAAATCGCAGAGGGGCAAATCTGGAGAATATGGTGGATAACGAACCAATTCGTAGCGCAATTCATGCAATTTTGCCATTGCGACTGCGGACCTGTGCGCCGGTGCGTTGTCCACAATGCGGCACCCATCTGGCAGATAGCTTTCTCATATCCAAAAATTTATGCAAAATGTTCCGTACCCGTTCGGTTGAGATGCTCAAAATGAAATCTATTTAGAATAAATATTAAGTTTCAAACATAATACAATGCGTGTTTTATTCTATATCTAAAGAGTTTCGTTATTTTTGGGACATACTGTGTATATTTTTAGATTAAATTGAAATAGAAGAATTTTATGTACTAGGTTACTGTGTTATTTTAGTTATTCTTGTAATTGCATATTTTTTGTGCTGAATTTCCATTTCGGTGCACATGCGCATTGCCTCACAATGTGAAGTTGCAGTTTAATTGAACAACCTACGTCACAAGAACATCAATGGCAATCGTTTTAATTTATTCACTTTTTTATTAAATATTTTAGATATTATTACGTTACTTTTGACCAATTACCATTATTGTAACATATTTACAACTAAAATTGATTGATATGCGTTAGATATTTCTTGAACTTTCGTACTGTTGGAATAGCCTATTCCCAGTGGACTATTCAAATGAACTTGGCAACATTTTGTTTTGAAACAACTGCAGAAAAACAAAACAAATATCCCCTAAATGCCTGTAGATCGCATTTAAATCCAAACAAAAGTTAAACTCCACGTCATTCAAAAATAAATCTCAAACCGGGAATCCAAGCAAAGACGGATCATTTATATCAATCTTAGATTCAAGAGAGAAACTTTCAAACTGGCCAACGAATTCAGAATTGCAGAACTCAAAATACGTATGTATTTATGTAAAATATTAGCAATCAAAAGTTATAAAATACTACCAGAGAAAAGTTTTTTCCACATCGTGAATTGAAAATTAGACACGGTCGGGTGCTATTTGAGAAGACTTACAATTTTAATGTAATTTATTCCGCAAAGTTCCGGGTATCTATTCTCCACTGAATACAGTGCGATCACCGAGGGAGGTGTGCGGTGAGGGGGAATGTAATCTATCTCAACTTCATACATGAGAAACGAGCTGGTTGGAAATACCATGTTTATTGTGTATTTTCAGACTTATTGATTTTTTTCTAAACGTTTTCAAGTATGTTTGCTGGATGAGAATATTCTTTGCATGTTGAAGAGTAAAGACGAGGAGGTGTTGGATTACTTTTCAATTTTTGAAGCGTTTAGTTGAGTAATGGTACTGAAAATCTTCAGCATGTTTTAGTATAAAGTGTAAATGCGTTCAATCTCTTTTGTAGCAGTTTACGATATGTTTCGTTGTATAAATTATCGTTGCTTTATTTTGGTATTGTGTGAATAGAATTGTTTACATGCCATACTTATGGTAATGAATTTGCTTGCGGTACAAGATGTTAATTCGTTGTCAATATTCCTGAAGGAAATAATAACATATTTTTTCTACTTCATTTAATAACATATTTTATGCACAACCGGGCCGAAAAGCATGTATTTTAGCTCTAAAAAGCGGGCTTAAACACTTCTTTTTGGCCCATGGGCCAAAAAGAATTAATTCCTATGAATTCATAATTAAAATAACAATTTTTGTTTGTTGTGAATGCTTGATTCTGCAAAACATATTTTAATCTATTGAACATATAATTAAATGTTATTTTGTTGTGCATGAAATATTGTATGTACCATGGGTGAAATTATCGTTTTTCACCCTTAGCAATCATGCCACGGGCCAGAAACGCCTGTTTTCACCCTTGGTACATAAATAAGTATTATGCACAACCGGGCCGAAATGCATGTGTTTCAACCCTAAACAGCTGGCTTAAGCACATCTTTTTGGCCCCAGGACCACAAAAAAAATAATTTCCTATGTATACATAAATAAAATGACAATATTTGTTTATTTATAGTTTAGTGATATCAAATTAAAACAATGATTATTGTAATTGTGATTTTTAAATTAAGTGCGCAAAATTAGAGTTTTTATTTTGTGTAATTTGAACGCGCCAAAAAACAAGAATTTCACCCACGAAATACAAAAAACATTTTTTCTATAACTGGCAAAAAAAAATCATACAAGAATTATTGATTTATTTAAATCAATTGGAGGAAAAAAAATATTTGAATTTGATGTGTGGTAAAGTGAAAATGTTTGATAAATAAATTTAAAAAGTGTCAACGAATTTGAATTTTGAATTATCAATGAAAAAAACACAAACTTCAGGTGTCCATAGTAATGTAAAAATGTCCGGTTTTTTGACAGCTATAGAAAAAATAAATATTTCATTTTATAATAACAACTGATTGATTGATATTCAATCTATTTTTATTAACCAAAAATGCAAAATACGGAAATGGAAAATGGAAATGGTAGAATAATGATTTTGTTCACAGAATACTAAAATGTGAAAATCTACTCGTATATAGTATTTATATAAAATAAATGGTTCTTAATTTATTATTAACAAATATATTAGTTGAGTTACAGAATAGGAATAAATAATGTCAGTTTCCTATTAGTAAATTGATCTGTAAAATATTAATATGTTAATTATGATAAGGGGTTGATAAACTAAAGCGCATTAGCTGATGGATTGCAGTTTAAGAGATACTGGAGAGTTGGAAATCAAAAGTATCTGGTAAACAATTATGCTACCAAAGTTCATATAAGGCAATACAAGACCTAACCATATACTCTAGTTAATATATATTACCGCCTTTTAATATCACAAATAATTCGAGAAATAATTATGATTTATGGGACAGTTATATTATGGAAACAACAGTTACTACTTTGACTGACATCTTCCTTATAAATATTAGATATTACTAAGAGCCGGTTTTTCTCTCTTCGGATGAAATAATTCTACATAGCATCCAGTCAAGTGCAATATTTAATAATATAATTGTTTATTGGACATTTTTTTATTTGTAAAAAATCTATTTACATGTAATTTCATTGAACCCCCATTTATTTATCTTAACATTTAAATTTTGTTGATGTGATTAAACCGAGGTAAGCTCAAATAATTTTCATTTACACATCGTTTATATTTGAAAAGCTGCTGTTATTTCTTTTGTTGTTTATCCCTTTTATGCTTCATTATTTTATTCTTCGAGATATTAATAAGCCAACAAAACCTAAAATCCTGGCTAAAATCAAATCCCGGGCGAAACAACCACAAAACAAAACTCATAATATCTTCGAGAGTGGAAAGTGGAACAAAAACACGGCCCAGATGACTCCATTCATTTCCCAGAATTACCCAGCAGCCGCTATTCTTTTATTTCATGCAGAGCGCTATGTGCTCGGCCGGTAATTGTCGACATTTTCATTACCGACTCCGTGGCAACAGTGTTCAGAGGGCAGAGGGGTAGATGTACGGCACACTGGAGAACAGCCGTTCGCGTGTCCTACATTATTATTGCAACGAGGCTCACAGAATTGCCCGTAAAAGTGCAATGAATCTCCTGGAATGTAGTCACTCGATGTTGGGAAATGAGCGTATTCATTAAGGTGAATGTAGTGATTATTGTTATTTTGGAGAAAGTTAACTACATTTTTTTGTACCTAAAAAGAATGGTTTTAGTTAAATATTACATACTTTTTTAAATTTCTACTTTTTCATTCCACTACATTCATTTATTTACTATCCTGCGTAATAGGAACTTAATCTCAATTACAGTACAGGGGGCCTACAATTTATATTGTAATCTGGTCAGTAATTCACGGTAGTTACTCATATTTCATCGGTCGGGATTACTTTGAGTAAAAAGTGGCGATGCTACTTGTTATGGCGCCACACTGCAAATTTCAAGTATATCGCCTCCGCCTTTCAATATTGTCATCAAATAGTAAAAACTATATGCTACTGAAATTTCTAATAATTTTTAATTCATAGTTTCCTTCATAAAAACTCATTTATGCCTTACATTCGAGAAGAGAAATGAAGAGAGTATCGCACTATGCTTCTTTTTGAAAGTAAATTCCACTCAGTTGCAGTTAGAAACTCTATTGTAAAAATTAAAAACGAATCAAAAAGATAATAAAGGAAGGAAGTCTCGTCCTGTGCTTGTTTTAGAAAATAAATTCTACACAATTGCGATCTAATCTAAATACTAAACAATGAATCATAAATCAATAATCCTGTGGTTGTCTTAAGTCATCAAATTCATCCCGTAATTAATCTTCGCCAAATGTTCCTATCCTGACATACTACTTTTGCATTAACAACATCCATAATACCTATCATCAAGCTTGTTTATTTCTCTCTCTCGAAATCTTTCACTCAAGCAACAATCTATTTATTCCTAGGACGTCTACCGTCATACGAGCATACCCGTTTCATTCATTTTTCATTCGACTTACGTTCCACTTGTTTAATATTAGTATTCTTGAGAGCAAAATGAGCCTGTTCTTTCATATCTTTGCAAAATAGTTTGGCCATAACGCAAATGTGAATAATGTAATATTTACTTTAAATATATGCGCTACTAACTACTTCTTATTCCGAGGTATCGGTAGCGACCCCTAACATCTTGCGGGGCGCAAAATGTTAGAGTTTTACTAGGCCTAGTGCCATCCCTACATCTAGATGTCAATCCCGATCTGTCATGTATATATTTTAAAATACTGCTATTTAAATATAAAAAATCACATAATATATAAACGAATAAAATTTCCGGAGTTCAAAATTTTGAATAGTTATTTAATAGTCAATGGACAAAGTTCAACCGAGGGCTGTTCTATCACCCATCTCTTCGTAATTTGAAACCAGGAATGTAAATGTATGTTGACTATTCAGCAGTTACATACTTGCAACTGTCCGTTTCTATAATTTTAAAATTCTTGTGCTTTGAAAGATAAAATTTGAAAGGCAAACTATGATCTCGTACGTAATCCTCTCTGGTTCTTCTTCCTAATTTTATATTCTGCAGGAACAATACTTTTAAAACAAATGGTCGCAAAGTAGTAATAATATTAAGTTAGTAAGACTCCCTAGTGTAACTAAAACTATTAAGTTCCAACTTTCTTATTTCAAAATCTTATCCTTAATCCTCACACGACTTTTATATCCTTAAATTTACATTCATTAAACTAAAACCTTTCAGTCAGAAGAATTTTCTATAAAACTATTATCAAAAACATCAATACTTTACTTTTAAGTCTAAGGACAGTTTATTTTTTAATTTTTGAGTTCTCTTTATTGTATAACACATTACGATACATTAAAATAAAAATAAATAAATATATCATCACGCCTTCTACCCATTACTGGGTGTGGCACTCTGCCGAAGTAGATCTCGGTAAGTCATATATTTTGCACGTGAAGTGCGGTTAACAGTCATCAAATCACGGCCCCCAAAGATGTTAGTGATGGAGGAGCCACAGGCACAGCTTTTAAAATTATGAAAATTGTTTGTCGCCTGTGGGAATCGAACCAGGGTTTTTAGGATCCACAGGCCGACTTCATACCACTGAGCTAGCTACCCCATATATATTATATATTGTAAATAACTATAATAAGACTTGTCCTTTAGAAAACTCGTTTGCGGCTCATTCTCTAAACTTGAACGCATGCGAAAAAAACATGTCTCTTTAATATACTATTTGTTATTTCGAAAATGGTAAGTTTGAAGATTAATAGGAAAACTAACTATTGTTTTTCGGTATTTAAATGACTGGTAATTAAACGCCCGAAAGTTCCTTACAAACCATAAATAAAACTATTTCTTTTCTCTTAATCTGAATATTCCTAAAGTTTCTTCTTCCATTTCCTATACCTAGCGCACAATTAATATTTAATTTCTTTCCTTCCTAAACAGCAAACAACAACATTGTTTAGTATTTTCTTATTATTTATCCTTCATTACAATCAAGTCCCTTTACTACTACTTCCCGAGCAAAAGTCAATTTAAACTTCTGGCGAGTTTCTCGCCCGCTTACAATATTAACATTTCCACGGACAATTTCCCCCGATATTCTCACCACAGTAACCCATACATTGATTTCGCATTACGCAAGTAAAGTTCAATTTGACAGGCGTTGATACGTTGTACTTGACGTGAACCACGGAACGAATTAGAGAAAATTCGGTCAACAATCATTTATATCTGTCCGCGGTCAAAACTCAGGATTTGGTCCGTGATTTTGTGTGAGGGTGTTAGAATTTCGTTGAATTGAGGGGATGTGTGAGGGTGTGTAGTGTTTGTGATGTGCTGAATGCGGTTCATAATTTGTAATGGATGGCTGATTAATTAGGTGATTGGGGATTTATTGAATTTTGTTCATCATTTAAGGGTGGTTTTGTTTATCATTGATATTGTTGTAAAGGGAGAATTTATTTTAAAGTTTTTATTTAAAAATCATCACATTCATAATAGTTGGATTATGGGGTGGCTAGCTCAGTGGTGTGAAGTCGGCCTGTGGATCCTGAGAACCCTGGTTCGATTCCCACAGGCGACAAACAATTTTCATAATTTCAAAAACTACCCTTGTGTCTCCTCCACCACTAACATCTTTGGGGGCCGTGATTAGATGACTGGTAACCGCACTTCACGCGCAAACTATATCACTTACCAAGATCTGCTTCGGCAGAGTGCCACACCCAGTAATGGGTAGAAGGCGTTATGATATATTTATATTTTATTTATCAAAAGAGATTTAGTTAAAGCTGAATTTTGGATTAGCTAATCTCATTCTAGTCTGATTTGAACAAGTTATTCTAAACCACATTTCGAGAACCAAATGATAAAAAGATTGTATTAAAGTTTTATTAACTTTTTTGTTACTATGGTTTAGATTAAATAATAGTTATGTACGATATAAGTATTGTACAATAAATTATAATATGTATATCGTCCAATGTTTTATCTAATTTCAGGATATGAGGAAAAATATTGCAAATTTGACACTTTTTTTTAATTTCACGATTTTCTACTATGTTCTTATTTGAAGCGTGAGTAGATTAATAAAATTTCAGTTTCGTTGTTTGTTTGTGCCAGACTGCCATTTTATTGTTAAAATTCATTACAGTACTAGCATTACAATAGAACTCATAACGACACGCTTTAGTATTGTAATATTGATATTACTTTATGAAATTAGGTAATAGTATATTACATAATAAGTCAAGAAAATAATGTTTTACTTGACGAAGCGGTTGTTTAAAATACGAGGACGCAAGCCGAGTATTTTAATCCGCTAAGTCAAGTTATTTTTTTCTGAAACCGTTTAATTTAATCAATAATTAATCATAAACAATTCAAAATGTTTACATTTTTTGATATGAATTGTATTGACAGCAGATTATGTATCCAAGGTTACAACAACAAAAAACAGTGAAGTAAAGTCTTTACCATACTGTTTTGTACTTTACCAGACTGTTATTTTTGTTGTAACCTTGAATACATACTTTACTTGACTGTTTTGGTAAAATCTACTTTCCGTACTAAAATTTGTAAGAAAAGTAGGTACTTTCTTGCCGGTATCAGAAAAATTAATATTACATTAATGGATCTGTGTATACGCATTTCTAAATAGGATACGGGCACTCACGTGACACTGTGACGTGATGTAAAAACATCTGTTCGGGCATAGATTACTGCGCCACCTACAAAATGAACTATTTTTTTGTGGCGAGATTTGAAAAGAACGGTTCTTTGCAAATCTCGTCCCAAAATAAATAGTTGATTTTGTAGGTGGCGCAGTAATCTATGCCCGAACAGCTATGTTTACGTCACAAAACGTCACAGTGTCACGTGAATGTCCGCATCCTATTAAATTAAACAGGTTAATCATTAACTGTACATAAATATTACCAGTTCACGAATCAAATCAAAAGAAAACTACCGTACCGCAACAAGAAACCAAACCAAAAACATAAATTGAACCTTGAACTGTATCCGAACTGTAATTTGTTGCAGTTCCCTGGGGTTAAAACTTTTGAATTTATAATTTGTTTAGTTTTGTGCCTATTTTGTATGTGATCTGTTAAGGTAGGTACCTAAGGAATACTTTATCCGAGCTCAAAAAGCAATCTTTCATTGGCATCAGTTTCCTCTTTTTTGTAGACGATCCCGTTGAGTGAGGTCAATAGCAATGCTACATGTGGTTATACCAAATTATTATCACTTCATCCTGGGGCACCGTCGAGCGTAGATCCGTGAAATCCCGTGAAACGCTTCATTTGAACAACAATCGTTTTTCAGCGCATCTTTTTGCGTGTGCTCGCGGCCTGTTTCCACTGTGGTCGGGTAATCCCCAGGTAGATTTGCGCGGAATCTGGTCGTTCACCCTTTGAGGGCTGCAGACTTCAGAGCTTGAATACGCAAGTGGAACATTCATTTACACGAGTGTAAACGTTTTATTACCGTCCCAAGATTATAAAGATCTACTCGTGACTAAAACCATTCTGAGATATGACTGTTTTTACCCGTGAATTTTAACAACCGGGGATATTGACCTACATATGTTTGTGGGACCACAAGGTGTAGAATCCTTGTAATCTTTTTCATTTATAACAAATATTTCGCTGCGAGCAGAAACTCTGATATTTTAAGATTTGTTAGGAGCTCGGTAATGGGGGTAGCGTTTCGAAATTGGAATCCGAAAATCCCGAGTTCGAATCTCACTCCAGCTAAAATTATACGAATTATCACATGGCAACTCGATGAATCCGGACCCTGTACTGTAATTGGGATTCAGTTTCTGTTGTACAGAGTAACATAAATAAATAATAATAATAAAATTCAAGGACTAGATCAAGATTTCGTAACTAAGGAGGCATATGAACTTTATAAAATGATATACAGGGTGTTTCTATACATATGCATGAAACTTTAATGAGTATATAATTTGATATACAAGGGATGTCAATTTGAAAACAATTGTCGAACGAATACTCGGTCAATCGTATATTCGTATCTGAATAATTAAGATATTCGTTAGTTTTCATATTCGTTTCCAAATAGATCGGATATTCCTGAATGTATCCGAATAGTTCGGATATTCGTTAGTCTTCATATTCGTACTTGAATAGTTCGCACATTCATTAGTTTCCATATTTGTTATTCGGATATTGAAAAATTATTCGAATTTGAAATTTAACTTTTCCAGAGGATATAGTTTTTGAGATATTGTTCAACAACTGCTCGATGAGAAAATTTTGGTGAAATTTTTTGAAAAATAAAAAATGCTGAAAATTTGGTTCTGAAGCACTATAAATTCAATGCCGTTGAGCGCATCTTCATATCTTGTTTAGTTTTTGAGATATAGCCTCGGGAGAGTCGAAAATATGACGAGGTAATTTTTTTGGAAAATTGAACTTTTTCGAAGGCTATATCTTAAAAACTAAAGAAGATATGAAAATGCGCTCAACATCATTGAATTCCTCGTGTTCGAATTGACTTATTAGCAAGTTTTTAGCGATTTTTATTTTTTGAAAATTTCTTAAGGGGTACCCCTTGGATTTTTTTCGATTTTAGGCTATTTTCAGAGTGTTTGCTCTGAAATTCTTACTAGTACGAATATTGCAACAATAATTTACGTATATGTGTATTTTGACCCGCTGAATCCAATGGTAAAGTCCCCAAGTGCATATGTCTTCTAGTTTTTGAGATATTGTCCAACAACTGCTCGATGAGAAAATTTTGGTGAAAACTTTTTGAAAAATAAAAAATGCTGAAAATTTGCTTACAAGTCAATTGAAGCACTATAAATTCAATGCCGTTGAGCGCATCTTCATATCTTGTTTAGTTTTTGAGATATAGCCTCGGGAGAGTCGAAAATATGACGAGATAATTTTTTTGGAAAATTGAACTTTTCCGAAAGCTATATCTTAAAAACCAAACAAGATATGAAAATGCGCTCAACATCATTGAATTCCTCGTGTTCGAATTGACTTATAAGCAAATTTTTAGCGATTTTTATTTTTTGAAAATTTCTTAAGGGGTACCCCTTCGATTTTTTTCGATTTTAGGCTATTTTCAGACCTGTTTGCTCTAAAATTATTACCAATACGAATATTGTAACAAAAATTTGCATACATATGTATTTTGACCCGCTGAATCCAATGGTAAAATCCCCAAGTGCATATGTCTTCTAGTTTTTGTGATATTGTTCAACAACTGCTCGATGAGAAAATTTTGGTGAAAACTTTTTGAAAAATAAAAATGCTGAAAATTTGCTTACAAGTCAATTGAAGTATGTTCAATTCAATGCCGTTGATCACATCTTCATATCTTGTTTAGAAATTTTGTATATTTCAAATCAAGAGCCAAGTACTATTATAATAGCACAAACCAAATATTTTCAAATAAAAGTTTAACGACATTTGATAATAAAATTTTGTGAAGCAGAGCGAAAATTTAAATGAGAACTCTAAGGATATATAAAATTAGCAGACAAATTGTGCACATAAACAAATTATCAATATGCGAAGCAGGACATAACACCGTGAAAATAAGCTAATCTCCGGTAGACGTTATAAAAACACCACGCGAAATATTAGTCCCAACATAAAATATTCAAATTTCATTTTCTCACCGACAACCAGAATGACAATGACTGAAAATATGGAAATTGCTATGAATAAACGGCGCGCAAAGTTACACAAAGGGCCGGCGACTTTATCCCTACCTGGTGGTCACGTCATAAACTCTAACCGTGAATAAAAAACAACCCTTTCTGCATAACTCCTTTCATCCCTTCCTCTGAAGGAATGAAACAAACAAATCAAAAATGGAAATATTTTACTTACAATAAATAATTTAAAGTTAAACTGCGTTTATATTTAATTAGTATTTTTAAAGTTAATAATTTTAAATAAATAAATATAAATATATCATCACTCCTTCTACCCATTACTGGGTGTGGCACTCTGCCGAAGCAGATCTCGGCAAGTGATATATTTTGCGCGTGAAGTGCGGTTACCAGTCGTTAAATCATGGCCCCTAAAGATGTTAGTAGGGGAGGAGCCACAGAGGTAGTTTTTGAAATTATGAAAATTGTTTGTCGCCTGTGGGAATCGAACCAGGGTTCTCAGGATCCACAGGCCGACTTCATACCACTGTGCTAGCCACTCCATAAAATAATTTTATTGTACCGGGTGTTTCACAAAAATGGGCTATAAGCGTGTAATATGGATAAACAGTTTTTTGCTTCCTATATTATTTTAGACAAAAATGTTAAATTAAAATTGTACAATAAGCTTTCCTTAAATAAATAATATCTTTTCGAGATGAATATTTTTGATATTTTCGTCTAATATATCTGAACTGATGTAACTGAACCAAGTGCTTTTCCATAAAGCTATTTTTTATTTACTGTAACTTATTTATATTGACAAAAAAGAGAGTTTAGTAAGTAATTAATTTACAGAATAGCCAACTTCATAGATAAAATTCAATAACAATTTGCATGAATTAATTCTTCTTAAATATCGGAAAATAATTACCATATTTTGCAAATTACTTTTAGTTACATGGTGTTGGTGTTGTGAGATATTTTTGTCTTCTTTGGAAAGATAATAAATAGGAGCTTTGCGAAACTCTGAAAATTGTTTCGCGACCAACTGGTGGGTTGTGAACCATAGTTTGAGAAGCTCTGGCTTATACGAATTTTATGATTCGTGTTATTTCATTGCCAACCCTTGGCATGATTTGTATGCGCTCGGTGACGTAACAATAAAACAAGGGACCTGGTTTTGCTTACAATTTTTATGATACAATCTTGACAACACGTCTCAAAGCTCAATATTGAACTGTTGCCAAAAGAGCGTGGAAGGTATGCTAAAATGGCAACCCTGTACCGTCATAACAATGAAGAAAAATTACTTTTTCTCTATATAATATAATCAAATGGACTTTGTATTTGGACAAACAAAATGAAACTAAAATGATAACGTTTCTGGAAGTATTTTTATAATTAGAAGTTATTTTTGTGTAACAACTTGTTTATAAATTTCATTAGTATTTTTTTATGCACAACCGGGCTGAAATTCATGTGTTTTAACCCTAAAAAGCGAGCTTAACCAAATGTTTTTGGCCCTAGGGTCATGAAAAAATCATTCCTGTTGATACATAAATAAAATGAGAATGTTTATTTATTTATTTATTTATTTGTTACTCTGCACAACAGGAAGTAAATCCTAATTACAATACAGGGGACCTACAGCTTATAGTGGAGTCCGAACCACTCAGACACAATCGTATTTTTTGGATATAAGTAGAAGTCAGTGAGATTTGAACGCACGACATCTTGCTTGCTAATTAAGAAACGCAAGTTTTACCTCGCCTTTATCCACTGAGCTACGATTGCCTGTTTGTTTATTAACCTATGTACACATTTTAATCTTTTGAACATATTACTAAATGTTATTTTGTTGTGCATAAAATATTGTATGTACCTCGGGTGAAATTACCGTTTCTGACCCAAAACATATTATGAGCACGAGGCGCAAAGCGTATGGCGCGGGCCAGAAACGCCTGTTTCCGCCCTTGATATATATTACTATTAATAATATAATTGATCAGATCTAATTCTATTATATTATAAAGAGGAAAATATTGACATATGGATACCGTAGCTCGGTTGGTATACCAATTTTGCCATGATAAAATTAGATTTCATCAATTTGATTATATTTTGTCGTTTAACATTTTTTCGTTTATAGAAGGTACGTCAAATAAAAGCTGCAAAAAACTAAATTTGGCACGTTACCTCGTTGTGTCCGGAATACATTAATATATAATGAGTATGAGATTGAGAAAAATGTTGTTAAAATAATAAATATGTCATTTAAGATTATTTGGGCATATCGAACTTACGTCAATGAAAGATTGGTACAATGAAGGGTGACGAATAAATGTAAAACTGTTTTTCTGCGTGAACGGAAGATGAAACGAGCTTCTATGAAAGAAATTATAAATAAATATATCATCACGCATTCTACCCATTACTGGGTGAATTAAGCAAAAGTGATGCTCCTAGATTGGGAATATTTGGCGAAGGTTAATTACAGGATTTAGTGAACGTTTCATTGGTATGTGCTATCCCATTTTACGGAACATGTCACAAATTAGCAATCAGTGCTAACTATTTCCCTTATTGTTTCCCGATTCTCCGAAACTGAAACTTATTTTATTTTTTAATTCTTAATTGTTCAAAGTACTATTTATAACAAGTTAGTGTAGTAGTTAGTGTAGTAGTTAGTGGAAGGACAAAATACGATTATCGAAAAACTATTTCCAGAAATAGTGAAATGCTTTTAATTTTCTGATTGCAAGAAACCCACAAATCTAAGTGAATGTTACTATTTCATCCTCAATTTATCTTCGGGAAAGTTATAGCAAGAAACTACTATCAGAATCCAGAAAACAAAACAATTGAAGACGAAGCAAACAAAAGCCCATCGATTTAATCAACAGTTGTTAAGCTGTCATTCACCTCGAACAACTCGAACAAAAAACTTCTAATTCAAACAATTCGCCGAAAATAATCAATTCCAATTAGCATAACATTACTTTCGGTACATTTTAATTAAATTAATCCATTTGCAATCGACAAGCAATTATGGATGTCGGAACTACAGATAAAAACTTCCGTCAAGGAAGTGGGGATAAGAGAAAAACGAAGATCGTCAGAGGCGACTGCGATGCGAGTGGATTTGTTTGACGACCGACGGTGGTTGGACCATTACCGATTCGTTTTTCTCTGAGTCGTTAGACGCGTCTGACTGATCAGGGTGGTTGTGGAGGAATGGCGGCCGATGGAAATGCTGATAAGATGTTCCCCCTGTGAACCGTCGGGTTCTGTCTTTTAACCAGGTTCTTATTTCACCGCACTCTGTTCTGTTATGTTGAATATTCCATGAAATTTAAATCCGAGTGTAGACGGTTTCAGTGCGTCCGATTCCTGCAGGAATAAACACGGAAATTACTTAATTTTTATATGCGACAAGAATTGTGAACTCTTTATTAATTTTATTTTTACTTTCTTTAACAGAAATTTGTAACTATAAGACTAATTTTGGCAAATTGAACTATTAAAAGTTTAATTTTAAATATATGCAAGTAGAGCTACGTTTATGTCATGGGTAATAATCATATTTGATTAGATTTAGTACTTTTCTAAGGCTCTAATTTAAAAACTAAATGAGATATGAAGATGCGTTCAACGGCATTGAATTTCTCGTGCTTCAATTAACTTATAAACAAATTTTTAGCAATTTTTAAATTTCAAAACCAAATTTTTCTCATTGAACATTTTTTTGAACAATATCTCAAAAATTAAACGATGCACTTGGATACTTAACTTTTGGACAATAGAATTCAAAATACATATGTATGTAAATTTTCGTTACAATATTCGTACGAGAACAAATTTTAGAGTAAACACATTGAAATTGGTTTAATATCGAAAACACCCAAATTTTCAAAAAACTTAAATTGCAAAAAATTACTAAAAGTAACTTACAAGACAATTCAGACACGAGGAATTCAATGCCGTTGAGTGCATCTTCATATCTTGTTTTCTTTTTAAAATATAGTCTCCAGAAAAATAGTTTTTTCCTCATTTCAAGTTTTGTACTTTCCTCAGGCTATATTTCCAAAACTAAACGTGATATGTAGATGCGCAAAAACCCAATTAATTAAATTGGCCTAAAATTTAAAAAATCCCAAGGGGTACTATCAAGAAATTTGCAAAAAAATATATCGCTAAAAATTTGTTTAGGTAACACTAGAAATTCGACACCGTTTAGTTTTAATTTTAGTAGGTCTCTCATAAGACTTCTTTCTGAACCCAATTTTTTCCGGATCCATTTTCCTGCGGTTTGAGAACCCTGATACATTTATTTAAAATATCGTCATGCTTCTTGAGAATTCTCTCTCATGAGAGAACATCCTCATGTCAGCATCTTTTCTTCTCCAACGCCGCTTATTCGAGAATCGGACGCAATGCAAACTAAGGATGCAGGAAAAAATTTAAAACTGATGCCCGGAAACACCACCACCGGCTACATTCAACTAAGATTCTGTTGAATAAAGATTTTTCAAGAGTTTCCAGATAAAAAAAAATGATGACGGACTAAAATTCTATGGTGAATATTAGAAGAAGGAAATCTTGTTTTTTGTTACTCGCTTGTTTATTGGTGACAATCGGAATTTGAATAAAAAATTAAGTTGCATCGTCTGAATTTTTCAAGAGGTTCTTCTCATTTGGTAAACATTTTCACATTTTCGGAGTTTTCTATATCTAAAGTCTAAGGGAATCGATGAGTGAAATTATAAGAATCTCGATAACAAATTTTGCGTAATTGGATTTATTTACATAAAGAAAACCACATCTTGAAACGGGTTTTATTAAATCGCGCTGATTTTGATTGAAATGCAGATTTAAACGATCGCAAATTAAAATTTGTTGAATTAATTATAAAATTACAAACAAATAATTAATTTCATGCTAATTACATTGTATGCTAAT
Organism: Pterostichus madidus; assembly: GCA_911728475.2. NCBI lineage: Eukaryota > Metazoa > Arthropoda > Insecta > Coleoptera > Carabidae > Pterostichus > Pterostichus madidus. The sequence continues at coordinate 38,975,174 of OU452306.1, read as the reverse complement.
TTGCATTCACAACTTTTAATCAATGCAAATTAAATGCTTCTTTATTAGACAATTCGTTTATTAAAATAAACATAATTAAAGTCAATAACTAGCACATCGACTTTACAGGCAATCGTAGCTCAGTGGATAAAAACGAGGTAAAACTTGCGTTTCTTAATTAGCAAGCAAGAGATCGTGCGTTCAAATCTCACTGACTTCTACTTATTTCATAAAATACGATTATGTCTGAGTGGTTCGGATTCCACTGTAAGCTGTAGACCCCCTGTACTGTAATTGGGATTTACTTCCTGTTGTGCTGAGTAACAAAATAAATAAATAAATAAATAAATAGTTAGACAGCTAGGGTGTAAAATGATGTCTCATTAATTCCAGTGACAGAAATGGTTTTTTTAATAGATTATGTCATGATAAACATGAAAAAAAGAAAATTAGATTTGGGAACGGGTGGCAACTATAGATGGCGTCGATGTGAATGCGCCGATTTTAAGGGTGGCTGTTGATTCCTACACCAGTCCACTTTCAGATCATAGCAACACTAACAATCTACGTAAATGCATAGTAACCATAACAAACTTAAAATTAGCAACGCCTGAAAAATGATAACGAATACGGACTAACTGAATCATTTAATTAATTAAGATTATAGAACTCGGGAAATTTTAAGTTCTCCGCTACACGTTGAGCTTTAATACATAAATAACTATTAAATACTTTTTAATTATTATTTTATTACATACATGCAAATAATAAAATTAAAGTAAATAAAAAGTAACACTCTTGTTTCAAAATTAATAGAGAAGAAATTATTGACAACTAATATTTTACCATTTTATTTCTCATATATCAGTTGATCAATATCCAATCAACTTGAATTAATTTAAATTTGTAAAGTGATATATTTTGCGCGTGAAGTGCGGTTACCAGTCGTCAAATCACGGCCCCCAAACATGTTAGTGGTGGAGGAGCCACAGGGGTAGCTTTTTAAATTATGAAAATTGTTTGTTGCCTATGGGAATCGAACCAGGGTTCTCAGGATCCACAGGCCGACCTTATACCACTGAGCTAGCCACCCCAATTTTATTGTAGTGAAAATTATTTGTCGGCTTTAGGAATCGAACCTAGGTTCTCAATACCACTGAGCCACCTACGAAATAAATATGAGAATTTAAATTTACATAATACTATAAAATCTCATAAATCATAATTTCATATTATGCACCTGGTTAAAATAGAGTAACCCACGTAAAATATTGCACTGTGCATGAAAATCACGCAACACCATCCATTATTGTTTGCCCATTTCATCTCTGAAGCAGAGTACATTTACCCCGTGTCACAGTAGCGTTCGTCGACGTGGGGCAGTGTAACAACACTCAGGGCACACATTACACCCTTGCCCCTCTGTCATCCGCACGAAGTCAGCTCTAGTTGCCACTCTGGCAATAACAGCCGCCATAAAAGCGAAGTTAGCTACTGACCGCTACCCGTGACGTTCTGTTGCTGCGTTCGCTCGCTTCCATCGAGGCTAGTTTCACGCTGGTGATTGTTTTTTGTTGTTTTTCATTTTTGACGGTTTTTATTTTTGGCTAGGGAGCTAGGGTAAAGCTAATGGCAGATTGTGGCGCTTATGGTACTTACGGTATGGATTACAAAGGTCTGGAGTGAATGATGTTGAGTGTGGAGATCTGCTAGTGAGTGAATGCAGGAATTTCAGATGTGGAGAAGATGAAAAGGATATCGTACTTTAATATCCTGTGGAAAATGATCTTTTATTTTTTCAAGTTGAATTTTCTTTGATTTAAATCTGCTTTCAATCGTAGTTTTATTTGGACAACTAAAAAGAACAAAATATTTTTTTCTTTTCACCTACTTGAATATGATACCATTATTTCAACGTTTTCAATAGTAAAAGAACGCTATTTCAGGAATGTTTACGTTACCATGGATAAGTCCTAAGATCAAAAATAGCATTTTTACTACAGTTGTCATGACGATAAAAATAATTTTGTCAATTTGTTTCATTTTCATTTTAATAAATCAGCGAAAGATTCTAAATAAGTGGATAAAAAGAAATAATATGTTTCAATCAAACTAAAAATACTATTCCGAGTCTTGTAATATTGCCAGACTCCGTGACGCGTCTTCCGGATCTTTATTATTCGACCAGAAAACTTGTATTTTTTGTCCTAATGAAACAAATAACTATTTTTTTACTCATTCGAATATAACATTATTATTACATTAGTTTCTGTTCAAGAAGTACACAATTTCAGAATTGTTATGTATCACCATGGTAACTGTACAGAAATATACCAAAAAAGCCCACGTCCACAAAATAGATAACGTATCCATAGTGATGTATATAAATTTGTTTCATAATTGTTATATTCCAGCTGTATTCCATTTGCCACTTAGTTCACTTAAATCAGTTCAGATAAATGTAAGTTAGACACATGGGTAAATGAGCTGAATTAAGCAAACTGGTGCACTTATTGAAGTGAATTATTTCAAAGTAAATTAGAATCAGTAATGCTAGTACTGAAAATAAAGTCAGCGAAGTAATCCAGCGAAATAAATAAGTGATCTGGTTCAGTAAATGTAAGTTAGATCTGATTCAAATGGCAAATACACCCTCCATTTGTCACTTGGTTCAATTAATTAAATCAGTTCTGATAAATTAGTCAACATGACTAAATGAACTTACTTCAAAGTAAATTAGAATCAATAATTCTAGTACTGGAAATAAAGTCAGCGAAGTAATCCAGCGAAATAATTATGTGGTTTGGCTCAGTAAATGTAAGTTAGTTCTGATCCAAATGGCAAATGGAATACGCCTTTTAATTAAAGTAGATCAGCCGAGTTTGAAAGATAAATAGGTAAAAAAAAAATGTGTTTAATTCAGACAAAAAATGCTACTTTTGGGCCTCGTAATATTGCCGTTCTTACTCGTCCCAAAATCTTGTATTTTTTGTCCTAGTTAAACAAATAACTATTTTTGTACAATTAGTACCAACGGAAAAGTAACATTTTTCATATCAGGCGTGAAAGTTTCCCGTGTACAAAAAAAAACATACTTTTCCTACATGTTGCACCCAAGACTTTTCTACTACCGTTTAAAAACTCTTGAAAAGGAATTAAAAACTAATTTTTGACAATTTATTTGTTTTGAAATTAGTCCAAAACTTTTAAAAGCTTTTGTGTAACCATGGATACGATGACATACCCAATTTAAAAAATAATTGATGGATGTAAATCCAATTTGTCCTAATTCTTATGAATATTGAAATCAAAGACTTTTTCAAACGGTAGTAAAGAAAAAAAATATGTAGGTATACCTCATCCGTAAAATGTGTTTGACGTACTCAGAATATAGTTTTCCTGGCCTCAACAAATAAATTCATTCTTCTAAATCTCAAACATACATTTTACGGTCTACCTGTACAAATATTTACAATCTAATACATACGCTGCAGCGGCAATGAAACACTAATTGCAAATAGCAATAACTTCTCGTCTATCTCATTTGGTGAAGTATAAAGTGCGATGTATGATGTTTGTTGTATTTGTTACAGGTGCAATATTCACCGAGGACCAGAAGAATAGCAGCGTGGAGCTGGCGTTCAAGTACGCCGTGCACCGCATCAACAAAGACAAAACGCTGCTGCCTAAGACGTCCCTCGTGCACGACATCCAGTACGTGCCTAGAGATGACAGCTTCCACGCTAGCAAGAAGGGTGAGTGCTCATCTTCTCTATCTCTAGACTAATCATGTTATATTGAAGACGATGATGTTGAAGAACAAAATGTATTGGTGATCCTTAGTTTTGTTTTTATTTGAAATCAAAATGACAGTTCTATATGAAGCTGTTTTCGGATTATTAAAAATTAATTCTGAAAGTTATTAATAATAAAAATGGTGTTTTTAAGGCTGGTTGTAAAAGTTGGTTTCTATGGCATCAAAATCGTGACAGAAATAATAAAGTGCATTTAATTCCTCGGGGATTTCTTCCCTTGCCTGCGGCTCGTCAAATAAACTAAGGATTAAATTATGCACTTTAATCCGTTAGTATACACAGTATGTCCCAAAAATAATGAAACTCTTTAGATATATAATAAAACACGCATTGTATTATGTTTGAAACTTAATATATATTCAAAATAGATTCCATTTGAATCAATACACTTTTTAGGATGATCAACTAGAGCATATATAGATTTTTTATGTCATCTGACGGAACGTTCCTTAACACCTGTGTCATGGCTGCTTGAATAGCTGGAATATCATCATAAAACGCTCCTTTAATGGCATTTTTCAGTTTTGGGAAAAGATAATAGTCACATGGTGATAGATCAGGCGAATACGGAGGGTGGTCGATGACACAAATATGTTTTTTCTTCAAAAATTCGTTGACTTTTTTAGTCTTGTGAGATGGTGCATTATCGTGCAATAAAAAGAGCTGTTTTCCTTTTGAATATTCAGGTCTAACACGAACTATTCTTGACCACAAACGATTTAGAACTTGTAAATAGTATTCTCCAGTAACAGATTGACCCTTGCGAACAATGCCTTGTGAGTCAACATTGTCTTTATTCTTGACTTCTGAAAACGAAATTTTTTAGGTTTTGGTTCCCCTTTCGACTCCCATTCTGCAGATTGACGTTTAGTTTCAGGGTCATATTTAAAGCACCATATTCGTGGAAAAAATTGTATATACACACCATGAAAGAAGAATAAAATTAACTATTCTAAAAAATTTAGCATGTTTGATTTTATAATTTTATTGCGAATATTAATAATTCATAATAATAAAATGTTGTACTCATAAAGTGCAGTTATAAAATGACGGTTAATGTAACTAGAAAATTGTAGGAAGTTTTAGTGATGTTACGATATTAAAAACCAATGAAATATCGTTTAACAGAACAGCACAACACTTTAAAAGTAATAGTACACAGTAAAAAAAGCTTTAAAGTAATTGATATTTATAGTACCATTACAGAATGAAAAGAATGAAGCTTTTAGCGAATAACCGTACACAATTACCTACGTTGCAAGTTTACAAATTCTAAAAGCTTATAAACTTGCAACAATATAACTACTAATACACGTTAAAAAGAACTAGAAAGAGGATCCCATCAAATTCAATTTGCCAGCACCTATTTCTACAATCCACTTCATTTTATAAACGCGCGCGTAATGCCATTTTGACAGTTTACACAATGACGTCATTACACCGCCATAGAAAACAAAAAACAACAGCTATAACCGCGGCACTCTAGTTTAAGGCCCTCTTCCTTCCAGAGCAAAAACGGTGCATATCAATTTAATTCATTGTAATCTTCGTTGATTTATGAGACGCTTCGACCAGCGCGCACTAACGGCGCGAGAAGAGTTTTTCCCAAAGCTCACAAGATGTCTCGCGTATAACATCCCCACCATAAAAGCTGTGGAGGGGGTAGAACTGCGGGCTTAGAACGATGATTTGACAGCTTGAATTATAATGTGTCATACGGGGATGTTTTTGGTGTTTATTAAATTGTACGCAAATTTTGTGACATATTTTACATAAATTTATCGTAAATAAATGGAAGTCTAAATTGAATTTTGTTGACACTACAAGAGTAAACAGATGTAGCTGCCACATAATCAAGAAATACGCTTTTCAGTTGTTTAATTATTTGACATAATTGACATTTTCAAAGAATCATTAAAATATTTTTAAAAATATATCATCATGCCTTATACCCAGTACTGGATGTGGCACTCTGCCATTGCAGATCTCGGTATATTTATGCGCATGAAGTGCGATTATCAGCCGTCAAATCACGGCCCCCGAGCACTTTAGTGTAAGGGAAGCCACAGGGGTAGTTTTATTATGGTGAAAATTGTTTGTCTGCTTTGGAAATTGAACCCGGGTTCTCAAATCCGAAGGCTACCCCATTTTCATGGAATAATTTTCCATTTTTAACTTTGTAAAAATAATGTAAAATTTACAGACAGATAAAAAAACTTACTTTTAAGCAATGCAAAACTTCATCTTCAGGGATACTCTTGTAATTTGAATTAATCGCGATTTTTAAGCGAAATTTGTAGTAAAATATAATAAATAAATTAAGTTACTCAGGGATATTTTTACAATTTGAATTTATTGCGATTTTTAAGCGAGAAACCATCAATATTCGTTTCTAGCTCCAGAAAAATTTAAACATCGGGCCTGCTTTTCCTGATACACCCAGTATACAATAAGATAAAATCAATGAGTTTTGAACTCTTGCTTAGTAGAAGAAAGTGGTATTAATTCGTAATAATAATACGATTACTATACTTTACAGAGAGGTAGTGAAATATAAAAATAACGACTTTTCTATTAAAAATATTTAATAGACAAATTCCAAAAAAAAATTGTATGTTGATATCTTAGTTGTATTCTTTGCATTTTAAATAGTTAATTAAATGTAAAATTGAATAAACTAAAGACTATAAAAGAAACTACGGAAAGAATAACATTTTAACGACCAGCATTTTCCTTGAAAATTTCACTCCTTTTAGTAGAGGAAAGTTTTCTCAACAAACAAACCTTTTTCCATTAGTTTTTTGTATTATTTATTGATTCAAACTAACATTTTAATTAAAACTAGTGAATATAAATCGTGCGTCTAATAAGGAGAAAAAGCATTATTTAATATATTATCCTTTGAGAGCCAAATTATACGAAATAGTTGTAAAAACGGTAAATTCTCGTTTGGTGTTATTATTTAGTGTTTTTTTTCCCTCATTGGCTTTTTTGCGGTCTGTTAAAAGACTCTCAAACCCCTGAATAATGTAATCCGAGGCTAAAGCAACCATAAATTTTCACTTGAGTGTTGCAAAAAATGTTACACGACACATATTATCCCTCGCCGACGGAGCAGAAAAACTAAAGGTACGTTTTCATACATGTTTAACCCCCGGCGACAATAACATTTTCACTGCTCTCTCCCAAAATTATTACTTTTTTTATACATCATTAATATATTAAATATGAAATATTCTAATGTAAATATAATACGGGGTAGGTGGCTCAGTGGTATCGTATTCCCTTCACTTACATCCTTAGGAGATGCGATTTGACGGCTGGTAACCGCGTTTCACGCACATAAATATATCACTTATTGAGATTTGCTTCGGCAGAATACCCCACCAAGTAATGAATAAAAGACGTGGTGATATATTTATTTATTGGATCCTAAGAACCCTGGTTCGATCCCCACAGCTGACAAAACGTTTTCACCAATTTAAAATTACCCCTGTGGCTCTCCCACCACTAACATCTTTGGAGGCCGTGATTTGACGGCTGGTAACCGCACTTCACGCGTATAAATATATCACTTACCGAGATCTGCTTCGGCAGAATGCCACACCTAGTAATGAGTAAAAGGCGTGATGATATATATTTTTTTTTATGGCTTCTTTGGCGGACCAACTACTCAGGTCATATGCCGCCATTACGCCCTGATCTGCGTTTTAGGTATTATGGTCAACAGCAACGCGGGTTTTCTCTGGACGGTCACCCATCCAAGTACTACCCGCGCGCAACGTTACTTAACTCGCGTTATCGCTTAGATCAGTTCCAACGAGTGCAGCCATGGCCGTTGACATAATGATATATTTATTTATTTATTTATTTAAAATTACCCCTGTGGCTCTACCACCACTAATATCTTTGAGGGTCGTAATTTTACGGTTGGTAACCGCACTTTACGTGCTTAAATATATCACTTATTGAGATCTGCTACGGCAAAGCATCACACCCAGTAATGGGTACAATATGAGATGTTTTGCGCATATGTAACGTACGTCGAAGAAAGAAAAATGAAAAGTGAATAGAAATGGTTGGAAGTTTGTTGAGTGACGAATGATTTCGAGTGTGATGAATTAATAAAATGGAGAGATCTATGAATGTGGTTGAGGCGAGAGTATCAAGATGAGAATGTTTGACTACGACTGATTAATTGATTAATATGATGAGTAAAATGATTTTAGGGTTCATGCTACCCCATTTGAGGGGATATAGCATGACATTATGTAGGTATGTATGTGTATATGTACTAAATAATTAAAATAAAATATTTGAACAAATTTAAATTCAAAACTTTTATTTGAAATTTTTCTTATGAAGTAATTAGGGAAGTAATGGTCGCGAAAAACTTATTGGCCATTTGATTCGCTTCCTGGACCACCTGGATATACTATCTGCGAATATAGCCTACATTACATATTACAAATGCATTTTGTCACCAAATATTATAAAATATTCCTACAACGACCTTACCAAACAAACTAAACCAATTAAAGACAAATTCGGAAACCCAATTTATTTATTTATTTGTTACTCTGCATAACAGGAACTTAATCCCAAATACAGTAGCTTATAGTGGAATTATGGGGTGGCTAGCTCAGTGGTATGAAGTCGGCCTGTGGATCCTAAGAACCCTGGTTCGATTCCCACAGGCGACAAACAATTTTCATTATTTCAAAAAGTACCCCTGTGGCTCCTTCACCACTAACATCTTTGGGAGCCGTGTTTTGACGACTGGTAACCGCACTTCACGCGCAAAATATATCACTTACCGAGATCTGCTTCGGCTGAGTGCTACACCCAATAATGGATAGAAGGAGTGATGATAATCGTATATTTTTTTATATAGTGGAATCCGAACCACTCAAATACAATCATATTTTTTTATATAAGTTGTAGTCAGGTTCGAACCTCTTTCTTGTTAATTAGTAACGCAAGTTTTACCTCGCTTTTATCCACAAGGCTACGATTGCCCAATTTACGTATGTAATGACTCTTTCATCGTAAATCCTGGTTACAATTTTCTGTGATAACCTATCTATTGTTTCTCATACCTTCATCATTCTCCTCTTTAATCTTAAGATATTCGCTCCCGATTACGAAAACCGTATTACGAACAACGATGAACATCAGCGTAACAAAGGTACAGTGACGCACTCAACACACGCAACGTCGAACTAATCTCCAACGTCGCGACGCGAAGCGATTTCCGTCAAACATCAAAGGAGTCGTGGATGAAAAATGGCAAGCTTGTTTATGAAACGTAACTGTGTGAAATGAGATACAATATTCGCTTAACACTCTCAAGATGCTACTGACACATTGAGCGTGTACTATTTTCTGTCGCCGAGCGGAATTTTGGGCCAAGGGCGGATCCACGTAGGGGCCTCTGGGGCTTATTATTATTTTTTTTTAGATTTTTGTAAGTGTTATTTTTATTAGAGTTTCATAACCCTTATAGAAATAAAGTCGCTGAAAAACTTTGTAATACTCTGAAACAACTCTGAAAGGCTTTCAAAATTTGGACTATTTAAAATTTAAAAACTAAGAACAGAATATAAAATACATACAAATATATATTCCACACAAAAATTACAGAATTGTTTGTCAGAATTTTAGGTTTTCCTTAAAAAAAGACAAAATGGCTCCGCCCTTGAAAATATTCTAGATCTGCCCTTGATTTGGGCTCTGGTCCTCTAATTTTTTGATAGGAATCGTATTGACAGCAGCATACGTATCCAATGTTACAACAACAAAAAACAGTAGTTGTAGCTAAGCTATAAAAGTTACATCTCTTTTACCCTTTCAAGTGTCAATTTCTGTAATTCAGTTATATTTATTTTTGTAAATATATTGAATCTATAGAGTGTCTTGAGACGCTAGAATGATGCAGTAGCGCACCTAGCGTATTTTTATGCAATTATTTGACAAGTCTTAAATTTACAAATTTTACCATATTTTACATTGCAATAAAAAAATTATCTTCCAATTTATTTCAATAAAAATAAGCATGTTTATGCATAAAATTATGAGGAATGCAATGGTGTACTTTCCAGACCTGTATCTAGGTTAGTTTTTGACATATAGAGCAGTTAGCGGAAAATCGTCAAAACGAGATGAATTTTGAGCAAAATTTTACTTTTCCGGAGGCTATATCTCAAAAACTAAACAAGATATAAAAATGTGCTCAGCGGCATTGAATTTCTCGTACTTGAATTGACTTATAAACATATTTTCAGCGATTTTGATTTTTTGAAAATTTCTTAAGGGGTACCCCTTGGATTTTTTTCGATTTTAAGCCATTTTCAGACTTATTGCTCTAAAAATCTTCCTCATCCGAATATTGTAGTACAAATTTACATACATAGGTATTTCGACGCGCAGAATCCAATAGTGAAATCCCTGAGTTCGTATCTCTTTTAGTTTTGAAGATATTGGTCTTAGAAATTTGTGTATATCGAAAATATTGGCCAAAATATCAAAAATAAAAAATGCTTCAAATATGTGTTCAAGTCAATTCGGATACGAGGAATCCAATGCCGTTGAGCGCATTTTCATATATTGCTTAATTGAGGTATTTGCGGGGTGTGTGTGGTTATACTAGAAGAGATCGTGTCCGGAATACTTTGGTGTATGATGAGTGTGAAATTGAGAAGAATGTAGTTAGAAAAGTAGGTATGAGTCAGTTGAGATGGTTTGGGCATGTTGAACGTATGTCGAATGAGAGATTAGTGAAACAGGTATATGTTGGTGAAATTGAGGGTGAAAGATTGCGTGGGCGACCTATGAATAAATGGATGAATATGATAGAAGGATTGTTGCGTGAACGAAAGTTTCCGAGTACGAGGAACAAACGTGCTTGTATGAAAGGAATTATGAATGTGGATGAAGCAAAAGTGGTGTGTCAGGATAGGAACGTTTGGCGAAGATTAATTGCGGAATGAATCTGATGATTTCAGAAAAGCGCAGGGTTTTAGATTTTAGTTTCGTTGTTTAGTAATTTCATTAGAGTGTTTACCTGTAATTGTGTGAAATTCACTTTCAAAAACAAGCGCAGGGACGACACTCCCTTTGTTTCTTATCTTTTTTATTCTTTTCTGATCTTACATTGAGTGTTTAACTGCAATTGTGTGGAATTTACTTCCAAAAACAAGCGTAGAGCGACACTCCCTTCCTTTCTTATCTTTTAATTCGTTTTCAGTTATTACGTAGTGTTTAACTGCAATTGTGTGAAATTCACTTTCAAAAACAAGCGCAGGGCGACGCTCCCTCCCTTTCTTATCTTTTTGTTTCATTTTCAGATACTGCATTGTATGGTCTTTTCTTTCATATATAAGTGCAGACTATCGCTTTCATCTTTTCTAATCTTGTAGATTCGTTGTTAGTTTCGTTATTAGATTCGTTGTTAGGAGTAAACGTGAGTAATTTGAGATTTTTTTATTTTTTTTTTTTTATGCATTCGTTATGTACCTTGAAGAAAGAAAATGAATGGTAAGTGAAAAGGAATGATGTGATTGAAGGTTTGTTGTGTGATAATAATTTCGTGTGTAATAAATGAATGAGTTTATATGGAGTGATCTATGAAAGTGGTTGAAGTGAGGGTGGTGTGTTTGGATGAAAATGTTTGACGATGACTGGTTGTTTGATGAGTGTGATGAGTGAATGTTTTATGAGTGATTTTAGGGTTCGTGCTACCCCATTTGTTGGGATATAGCGTGAAGATATGTATGTATGTATGTATGTATGCTTAATTTTTTAGATACAACCTCTGAAAGAATGGATTTTTTATAATTTTACGCCATTTCACATTTTACACAATTTTATTATATCACATAATATGTCAGGAAAGCAAAAATACTTTTCTGATGTATAATGTATACAATTTTTCTGAAACCGATTAATTTAATCGATAATTAAACAATAGTTCAAAATGTTAATTTTATTGACAGCAGACGACCTATCCAAGGTTACAATAAAAAGTCAGGTAAAATACAAAACAGTAAGGTGAAGTCCTAATCAGACTGTTATTTTTGTTGTAACCTTGGATTCGTACTTTGCTCGACTATTTTAGTAAAAATTTACTTGCCGTACTAAAAGTGGTGAGGAAAGTACGCTCTTTTTTGCCAGTTTCAGAAAAAAAAACCATCCCATCTCCAATCCGAGAATAAAAACAAATAATTTAATTGGTCAATGACCATTTTTACTCGATACGTCAAGAAAAATGAAATAAACTTAATAACCAAGTATAAATGTACTCATTAAATGATGAAAGGATGTGTTTTATACTTGTAATAAAATGTAGCATTTTCTGAAAGATTTTTATGAGACACATGAAGTTGCAGCATAAATCCTAGATAACTCCAGTGCAGAATAAAATAAGATTTGATTCAAGTTGAAGATACGATTTTGATATTTGACAGTAACGGGAGTTATGAACACTTATCTGCGAAAGTTTACGCTTGCGTTTAGAATAACTCGTAAAATAAGAAAGTTTATCACGAGTTGCTAACAGCATTTTAGATATTTTCAGACTAAACGGATAAAGTGTAAGGCGCGCTGAAAATGTACAACAAATACAGTAGCTCGCCCTTTTAATAGCGAAAGTTTTAAAACTTTTAAAAACATTTTCTGCAACTGCCAACACGCTATATGAATTTCAATTCACTGCTAGTTTCTAAGTTTTATTCGACTCATTACAAATTTAGACTTCGACTTTTAAAACGATCTTTTATTGCATTTATCCGCCAACACAGAATTTAACTTAATACTTGTTAAATACAGCGAAGTTATTTCAAAGAAATAGTTGAAAGTTTCTGTTTAATTTGTTGATGGAGCGGTAATTACGAATCGCGGATAAGCAACCGAAGTCGTTTTGCTGCACGTTTATCTAAATGTGTACAATGCTAGAAAAACGTAGCTATTGTAAAAAAAAACTTTGCCGTTTATATTTCGGATTGGATCAGATAGGAAAATGGCATCGTTGCCTTACAAACGATGCTTCTGGCAATCTTCCCACCATGTCATGGCTTTGGATTGAATTTCACAAAACTTTTTTGTACGCAATCCACTTCATTTTTTCACACTGCGGTACTCAACACATTTAAATTGCTAACATTTATAAATCGACAGTTTTTATCGAAACATCTAATAAATTAATATACCATCTAAAATAAATAAGAAAAATAGGAAAAAACTTTCCATCACTTGTCACAAATGGGATTTGTGGCAAGTAATGGAAAGTTTTTACCTATTTCTCTTATTTATTAAGACACAGTTCCACATCGCAATTGACTTTTTGTCTTTGTATTATACCATCTAAAAATTTAGTTATTTCTAATATATTTAGAACAAATTTAGCAAGAATAGTAATGTTCTATCGATGCTTTATAACAAAAAAAAACTACTTCATCTAGCTACAAAAAAACTAAAGTAAATACTATATACATAACAAGTACGCGAAGACATACTGTGCACGTGCGCAATTTAATTTGCCCAAATGGCGCAAATGTCGTCTTTAGGCACGAGTTTTGTATAATGCTTTTTGTAACGATCAAAAATTATATAACTGATAGTGAAAAAAAGTTATTAAATTTGAAGCGTGAATTTATATTGACAGTTTAGTATGTCATGAATTGACATTTGTTGTATGAAAACAAATTCTTAATTTTTTTCTCGTAAAGCTTGTTAAAATATATCTGATTGATGTTGTTATAAGCTAATGTATCTATTTCTTTTATAAAATCCTTAAAAAGTTTAAATAGTAAAAATTTTAAAAATGGGTGTTTTTTTCAATTACTTTGCGCACTAGTGCATCGGTTTTCAAGGTAATGTAAACTTTATTTTGAATCATGTGAGAATAAAAACATATTTTATGTTGCTGAATTTTAATAATTGACAATAAAAACTAATTTTGTTCCACCAAAATTGTGCCACATGCGACTAACCCGAAAAATAAGCTTACAAAGAATCAAATTCAAAAATTTATTACTTTATAAGGAGCTGCTTTTTGCAACGTATCTGTAAAGGCACAAAAAGTCACTTTCGCTCCTCATAAAATATACTATTTTTCTTGAAATGCTGTAATACGAGTATATCCATTTTAACATTTTTATATCATATTATTTTTCTCACGCTCAAGTGAGAAGCAAAAATAGACTTTTTCTATCGCTGTGAACCAATAAAAATTCCTAGATTTTAACGAGCGTCCGAAAAAGTATAATTCAGAAAAGTCAAACTTGAACTGTTTCTATAGAGTTCTAATATGTCATCTTCTGACCTTTGAAGAAAAACTTATTTTCTATTTTATTCGTCTACGGTACAGTGTTTGTAGAACACTCTGAATATAAATTTTCGTTTCATACTTGCAAGAGAAAGATTTTTAGAACTAATACCGTTAAGATAAAAAATATTTAAATCGCTAAAAATGTATGTGTAAAACAATTCTCTCATGAGAAATTCAATGCCGTTGAGCACATCTTCATATCTTGTTTAGTTTCTCAAATATACTCGCAGGAAAGTAGTTTTTTTCTCGAATTTGGCACTTGGACTGTGTTTAGCGGAACAAATAAAAAAAAATAATATCATCACGCCTTCTACCCATTACTGGGTGTGGCACTCTGCTGATGCAGATCTCGGTAAGTGATATATTTTGCGCGTGAAGTGCGGTTACCAGTCGCCAAATCACGGCCCCCAAACATGTTAGTGGTGGAGGAGCCACAGGGATAGCTTTTTCAAATTATGAAAATTTGTCGCCTGTGGGAATCGAACCAGGGACCTCAGGATCCACAGGCCGTCTTCATACCACTGAGCTAGCCATCCCATAAAACAAACATGGAACAAATAAATATTGAACTAATTAACCCAAGACTGATGAAGCGACGTGATGACATATTTATTAATTTGATCTACCGTCACCTCCGTGGAAATCTTACTCTACCCTCCAGTAAATCATCTCCTATAATCTGGTATGCGATGAGTCCGGGTCAAATCTCGGTACTGCATTCCTAGAAGTAAGGAAGTGACGTAGAAACCGCACGCGGAAGAAGCAATGCTGAAAGTTTCTAGCAAGTATGTGACCGGCGCGTCGCAGCGCGTCGCGGCGGCTGCAGTGTGGCGTGTGGGTCGTCCTGTCGTCTGTCGCCCACTCTCGTGCGTCGTCCTCACTGTCACACAACTCTATTGCACTGTTTGTTACGAAGAAATAAGTTCCTGCAGTTCTGAATCTGATGGACGTGGACATTTGCGGTTATGTATGCGCATTCTGATGTTTTAATGTAGTTCTGTTTTACGGTTTGATGTTGTTATTGCTCAGTTGAGGAATTATGCTAACTGTTAATTAGTTTTGATAATTCAGTTAGTTCGAGCTAATGAATGAAGTTCATCAATAACAATTAATAATAACAATTACAATTTAGTAGCCAAATTGTAGGTCTGGTATTTCAACCTCCTAACAAAGTTCCTAACACAACAAACAAAAAATATCTCATCGAAATAAAAAAATAATAAATAAATATATCATCACGCCTTTTACCCATTACTAAGTGCTGTATTTTTGCGTATGAAATCATTCTTCAAATTATGAAAATTATATTAACTGTCATTTTTGATGTGCTATTTTTTTTAAGATAGAGGTAGAGAATTTTGCACCCCATTTTTATATAATATCAATTTTTGCCTTCCCTTCCTTATATTCTTGTGTATACGATATATTGTAAGAAGCATGTTGATTGCATGTTGAACGATGTTAACGATGAATTTTCTGTTTTAAAGTGAAGACCATTTGGAACACTTTTGCCATTTCCAACATTTTATCTTTGTGAAAACATTTTTCTGCAGTATCTGACTTAAAAACAAAATATAGAAATAGAAAGAGAAAAGCTTTGTTTCACAACACAGCCAATTTTTAAATTAAAGGTTTTTTAGGTTTAATTCGAGTGAAATGATGTGTTTAAATTTTATTAATTTATTTTCAGAATATATATATTTTATTTTGTTGTGTTATCATTTGTCTCAGTAAATAATTGCAATAAATGCTTTTGGAGTTTTTCTTTAGATTTCTACTTTTTTCTCTCTGCGGGGGCAAGCACCCTACTGTTTGAGAAATACTGAAATATAGAGACCAATTCTGTATCACAAAATGGTATACCTACTTAGCAATTGTTAGGACACCAATTAGCAATGGTTGCTAGGAAGGTTAGTATCAAAAGAACATGTTAGCGATTGCCAGACCTAGAAATTTGTGTTTAAAAATATGTTTCATATCATATCTTCATATCATAATTCTGGAACAAAAATTGCTAACATGATCTTTTGATAGCATCCTTCCTAACAAACATTGTTGTTTGGGGTCTTAGAAATTGCTACACTTAGCGATTTTTGTTACAGAATAAGTCTCACAATATAGATATAATCTGTCAAATAGTGACACCTACAAATTTCAGCATAAATGAGTGAAAATAGCTTAATTTTAGAGCTGTAAGTTGTAAAAAAATAAAAATAAATTAATTAATGTAAAGCCACATACAGGAATACACATGTGAGAACAAAAACGAATGAAGCAAAGCGAACAGGAACGAATGCTCATGTGTACCCAGAACCGATGCGTGAAAATTTCCTTCCCGTTGCTATGCAAACAGTCGAATCTGAGACAAACAATGTGGTTCGCCTTGTCTCATTCGCATTCGTGCTCAGATGTGTACATAAGCGTAATGCAGATGTTTTGTGTGTGAGTGAGACTAACAGGAAAGGTTATGTAGTGAGGAAGAATAAATGGAACGTTTTACTTGTGGTAGGTTACTGCTGAGTATAAATGAACACAATATTAGAAGTTAGTAATGGCTTTATTTAAAACAATTAAAAACCTGCAGCTGTTATTTTTGTTGAAATTGTTTATTTTTGCAATCATTTCTTGTTAATTTTTATAATTTAATAAAAATGATACTTTGCATAAAAATTAAAATATATGGTTTTCAAGTCGTTTTGCAGCAAAATTTAATTTGTAGTACATTATTGTATTCAGAATTTAACGTAGAATTAAAAAATGTAAAAATGTACAGGATATTTCATTTAAAATATAAAGTTGATGCTTCTTTTGGTTAAACTGGACGTGTTATTTTTATCATTTATGCATAGAAATGATACCACCTATGTTATGTTTACGCATATAAATTTTCAATTAAATACACATATCTTTATAAATAAGGAAGTTAATAGGGATTCTCCGCACGGTATATCGTAATCACACTAAAAAATCTGTCTTTTATGAAACACGAACAGACTGTCAAATCTACGTTGAGTTAGCATTATTTTACAATCTGATTAGCCATTTTTTAGAACAAATATTTTAGCCTGAATTCAAAACAGACAGCAACTTAATAAATTTGATATAGCCTCTAATATTGTTTGTCATTTTATAATTCACCTAACCTTGATTAGCCAGTTTTTTAAATAATACTTAGTCAACCAGAATTTATGAATCAGGCAGCATTTTGTAAAAAATGGATTTTGCAATTTGACTTACATCCGATTTATTAACTAACAGCAATATAAATTAAGCGATATGTCTTATCCTATACGAGTCTTTAGCTGAGCATAAGACATACTTTTAATAATCAATAAACACAGTTTTATGAGCGTTTATATGTAATGCTCTGCAAAGTAAATCTCGGTATAAAACTTTTTTCATAAATGTGTCTCCTGCATAAATGATAGTAGCGATTAAAATTTTATTACTTCTTATATAGGTAAATAGTGCAAAACATCAAATGATATAATATAGCGTTTAACTAGCAGTTAGAAACGCCATTTTCACTACAGCTCCATATTTAAACCGCGCTGAAAACTCAAAATTAAATTTTTACTTAAACTAATCTTCATCATAAAATTTTCATATGCAGCGTTTACATTTCAGCTCGGAAACAACCTGAAAATATACTCATAAACATAACGAAAACAAGTTTCCAACATTAGTTTTACAGCATCGTCAAAAATGTATTGCACACATCTAGGCTCATTTCGCATATTTACGTGGTTTAAAATTCACATTTTCCGCTCGAGTAAACGTTTATCATCCTGATATACGCAGAGGTACCGCCACCACAAAATGGCGTCGTGTACACTTCCGCTGGGGAGACGTCGCGCTAGGCGACTTCATTAGTATTGAAAAAATTCCGAAATAAATTTCACACGACAGCGATACTTAAAACGTGGCATTTTCAAGATTTTCCGACGTTTAAGTTTTTGATGATTTATTAATATTTTGCAGAGTGGTTTGAGGTTTGTCGTAATTATGCTGAGAGCAAGGTTTTTAAGGGTATATTTCAGATTTTTCATGTTTTACTTTTATCTAATTTTGTATACAATACTAATTTCATTTTAATTTAATTTGAGGTTAATACCCATAAGTCTCTTGCAAAAATATATCATATAGGATGTTCCAGAAAATATTGACATAAGGATATCAGTTTTAATAAATAAAAATGCCTGGCGAACAATTATGGTATCAACTTACACATGGTTATTTCCGCACAACTTATTTAATATAGAATGCCGAATTTTAATACCACAGAGTAAAGAAATTAAAATGCCTACTAGTTTTTAATATTTATTATAGGGTGGCTAGCTCAGTGGTATGAAGTCGGCCTGTGGATCCTGAGAACACTGGTTCGATTCCCACAGGTGACAAACAATTTTCATAATTTCAAAAGCTACCCCTGTGGCTCCTCCAGCACTAACATCTTTGGAGGCCGTGATTTGACGACTGGTAACCGCACTTCACGCGCAACAATATATCACTTACCGAGATCTGCTTCGGCAGAGTGCCACACCCAGTCATGGGTAGAAGGCGTGATGATATATGTATTTATTTTATTACGGTGATTATTTTTTAACGTTTCTCAAAACCAATGAAAGGCGTCATTGTATGTCTCGTGTCTGCGTTTTAACCAATCCTGTCATTATTATACTGAGAATACAGCTCTTGTGATTATTCCAGGGAAGTATCTCTGTAGATGCATTTTTGTTTGCGACAAAAGATAGGTAGTTGTCAAATAATTATTTAAAACTGTCAACGCGTCATGTAAAATGTGTGACAAAAATCGATTTAGTTATATTTCAGATACAGAAATACACCAACAAATTTTGGAAACAACTTCCAAGAATACATTAATAAGTAATCAATTGATATAGACTTAGTTAAAAATAATTTAAGTTGGATGAATCGACCTCAACAGCTAAGTCAAAAAATAATCTAATTACATATAACTCGAGAGTTATATTTATACAGTATCTTTCTCAAACTTGTTGTCATTTGGCAATAGCCACTCAAGTCCTACGAGCTTACGTGATTATTGCCTGGCAACAAGTTTTCGAAAGATCTGTCAAATTATTTTCAATTTATTCTCACTCTCTTGTCATATTATTACTGACAATTATTGTTTCCATGGTGTAGTAAATATTTTTGAATTAGAATTTCTCCGTTGGCGTATACCAAAATCTAATACAATAGAAGTGTCATATATAGATATGGGTGGAATAGTTGACTAATAATTGGTCCATGATAAATTGTCCCCAACAAATTGGTCCCTAAGCTAGGTCGTCCCTACACAATTGGTCCCCAAGCTACTTTGTACCCATACAATTATTCCCCGGGAAAATAAATCTTCCACAAATTTTTAAATAAATATTATTGCAAATTCATGCTGTTAATTTAGCAAAAGTGGTGTTAAATCATGAATAAAATAAAGTCATATCATAGTAACTTTTAGTTCAGCTAAGTATTTTGCTGGTCTTGTCTTTACTTATGTCATCCCCTTTTGTTATAACGAAATATTTATGTAAGGAAAAATAAAAAATAAATATATCATCACGCCTTCTACCCATTATTGGGTGTGGCACTTTGCCAAAGCAGATCTCGGTAAGTGATATATTTTGAGCGTGAAATGCGGTTACTAGTCGTCAAATCACGGCCCCCAAAGATGTTAGTGGTGGAGGAGCCACAGGGGTAGTTTTTGAAATTATGAAAATTGTTTGTCGCCTGTGGGAATCGAACAAGGGTTCTCAGGATCCACAGGCCGACTTCATACCACTGAGCTAACCACTCCATATTTATGTAATGAGTAATGTCAAAGTTTTCTTAGGTTGCCACGAACATCTCCCATTAAATTGTAATGAAACAAATTCAAAAATGTTTTAAATGCACTGTTAAACATTGAAGTCAAACAACAATCTTCAATGGCAATCGTTCAAATAGGGCATTTTTTGTCTCAAGCAATATACATATATTTATCTTAATTCAGTGTATTTAATAAGGGAATAGTTGTATATTTCTGTTGTTTTGAAAATGATTTACAGTGCTATAGATTCCTTTCTTGTCGTAGTTTTTTGTTTCATAGATTTTTTAAATAATCCTTGTTATTTGTTTTTTGTTTTGGATTCTTTCCAAGCAGATATTGAGATAAACATAATTTTTTACTGTTATTTCTTTCTTTCTTTTTAAGTGCTCATTATAAAGTAACAGTAATTATACAGGGTGATCAAAAGTGATTGTTACAGTTGGCGATAAAAAAAACTACTTGAAATTGGTAAGCCTGATACATAAATTAATTTCCTGTTGTTGACAGTGACATTTATAATTTAAATTTGAGTACATTTATTATTACATTTATTTCTAAAGTATTTCTATTACTTAAAAGGTCAAAATTCTATTAGCTGTCAGTCTCCTGACATAACCTATTTGTATTTATTACAAATGTCAAATAGTATTTCCGCCTTTACCTGGCGTTGTGCCAACTGTGGAATAAAAAGATGTCTGAAATAGTATTGC
The DNA here is from genome assembly GCA_911728475.2 of Pterostichus madidus. Classification (NCBI taxonomy): domain Eukaryota; kingdom Metazoa; phylum Arthropoda; class Insecta; order Coleoptera; family Carabidae; genus Pterostichus; species Pterostichus madidus. The sequence goes on along the minus strand of OU452306.1, from coordinate 38,954,513 downwards.
CAACTATAACAATCCCTTTTTGATCACCCTGTACTACTAGAAGATATTCTCTACAAAACAGTCCTAAAACAAAAACAAAAGCTATGTTTGCAAAGAAATAAAAACTATTTGAAAAATATGGATTAAAATTACAAATCAATCTAGGTTGCCAATTAGTTCCCAAATCCGAAACAAAACGCAAAAAAATAATTAGAGGTAAAAGAATTTCATTACCAAACAACGAAAAAATCTCAACATGAAATCCAGTCACGTGATCACATGATTGCACAAAATCCGCTCCGAGTCCTATGCTCTTGCATTTTCAGTTTTCAGTCCGCTTTGCATTCAGTCACAGCCGCCTTAGTTAAACCGTTGGGTGAAGCGTTGACGTGACGACAAACGGAGTTTTTAACGGTTTAAAGTCAACATTAATCTTTGTGTAATCCGTATTTAATTTCGAAGATTAAATTCAATCACTCTTGAGATACCATTGTGCTGTGATATGGTTGAAAAGTGTTATTAAGGTAATGATAAAAAGTGTCAAACGTATTTCGTTTGTTATTGATTTTAGTTATAGTTTACAATAAATGACAGTCGAAAGGAAATTTTTTAATTAAACCAGTGATGAAAATATTTATATTTTTAGCTGAGTATACAAAATTTTTGTTATATTGGGAATGAAAATTGTAACTTTATTTATAAAAAAATGTTGCTTAAAACAGTTGAAAATCTCAGAAGGAGCTGAAAAATAAAAACTAAACGGCATTGAATTTTTCGTGTCCAAACTGACTTCAACGACTGAGTTTATTTTGAAGATTTCTTAAGGATATGAGTTGAATTTTTGTGCATTTTTATATCTCATTTAGGATTTGAGATAACGCCTCAGGAAAGTAGAAAATCTGAAATGTGTAAAATTTGGGATAAAATGCAGTTTTCTGGAGCATATATCTTAAAAACTAAACAAGATATGAAGATGCGCTCAACGGCATTGAATTCCTCGTGTCTGAATTGACTAGTAAGCTAATTTTTAATAATTTTATTTTTTTGAAAATATCTTAAGGGACCCCTTTGATTTTTTTCGATTTTAGACCAATTTGCTCTAAAATTCCTTCTCGTACGAATATTGCTACAAAAATTTACATACATATGTATTTACACTCACTGAATCCAATGGTAATGTTCCCAAGTACATAAATATTCCAGTTTTTGAGATATTGTTCAAAAAATGTTTTAGGAGAAAATTTTGGTGAAAATATTGTAAAATATAAAAATTGCTGAAAATTTATTTGTAAGTTAACTGAAGCACGAGATATTCAATGCCGTAGAGTGCATTTTTATATTTCGTTTAGTTTTTGAGATATATCCCCGGAAAAGTACAAAATTTGTTCAGATTAAATTTTATAGGCAGATTCATGAAGTGGATTAGTGATAATACCATTTTTTTATTTCGTTTTTAACTCTCTTTTCAATACTAGAAATAAGTTTATTTGAACTTGGGTTACAGATAATGTTAATTATCATCAAATTTAATTCATTTCTTGAATCTGTTTTAATTTTAAACAGAGTGATAGATAATATTAAAAACGGTGTTAGCGCTAATCCGTTTTATGAATATGCCTGTAAGAAAATATCTACTATTCCGGAGTCTATATTTTAAAAACTTAACAAAGTATGTAAATGCGCTCAACGGCATTTAATTTCCTTTGTCCGAATTGACTTATAAACCAATTTAACTTTTTTTAAATCACTCTGGGTCGTGTTGTATTATAATTGAAACTAACTTAAGCAGAGTAGCAAATAAATCAACTGATTTACCCTAACAAAATAAATAAAACAAAAAACAAGTTTTCTCATCAAGAACTCTCTGCACATCTGGATCTCAATGACATCGAACAGAGCGACATGTCTGGTCCGAGCATCAAGTCTACTGGAGAGATCCAGAATCCAGAGTCCGGACTCTAGACTCCAGACGACAGCATCATGTGACTACGGAAGAGCGGTACCCGATAACTCATAAACTTGAACTCGTTGTCGGTTGTCGTCTCGCGCCGCCGTTGGCGCTGTAGTAGCGTCCGTCTGACGCCACGACGCGTCCAGGGGTCGATAGCTCAACCAGGGCCAACCAGCGAAAGATTTTAAACGAAATGGAATTTCAGCGGATTGGAATTAAAAATAAATAAATATTGTTATGTTGTTTTACTTATTTCTGGATGGTCTGAAGGATTATAGGATGATATTTTAATGCGAAATGCGGTTTCGACTGTTAAATTAAATATAGGGGTAGGTGGCAAAATGATATCGAGTTGGACTATGGATTTGAGAACGTCGGTTTGATTATCACAGCCGACAAACAATTTTCACCACATTTATATTACCCCTGTGGCTCTCCCTCCACTTACATCCTTAGCAGACGTGATTTGACGGCTGGTAACCGCGTTTTACGCACATAAATATATCACTTACTGAGATCTGCTTCGGCAGAATACCCCACCAAGTAATGGGTAAAAGACGTGGTGATATATATATTTATTTATTTTAAATTACGATTATGGGGTAATGGCTCAGTGGTATCATGTCGGCTTGTAGATCATAAGAACCCTGGTTCAATTCCCACAGCCGACAAACAATTTTCACCACATTTATATTACCCCTGTGGCTCTCCCTTCACTCACATCCTTAGCAGACGTGATTTGACGGCTGGTAACCGCGTTTTACGCACATAAATATATCACTTACTGAGATCTGCTTCGGCAGAATACCCCACCAAGTAATGGGTAAAAGAAGTGATGATATATTTATTTATTTATTTTAAATTACGATTATGCGGTAATGGCTGAGTGGTAACCACTCATGTCGGCCTGTGGATCCTAAGAACCCTGGTTTGATCCCCACAGCTGACAAAACATTTTCACCTATTTAAAATTATCCCTGTGGGTTCCCCACTACTAACATCTTTGGGGGCCGTGATTGGATGGTTGGTAACCGCACTTCAGGTGCATAAATATATCACTTACCGAGATCTGCTTCGGCAGAGTGCCACACCCAGTAATGGGTAGAAGGCGTGATGATATATTTATTTATTTATTTTATATATAAATTTTTTAGGTTAAATTAAAATAGAAGAATTTTATGTACTAGGTTTCTGTGATATTTTAGCTATTGTTGTAATTGCATATTTTTTTGTGCTGAATTGCCATTTCGGTGCACATGCGCATTGCCTCACAATGTGAAGTTGCAGTTTAATTGAACTACCTACGTCACAAGAACATCAATGGCGATCGTTTTAAGTGCAACACCCAGTAATGGGTAAAAGGCGTGATGATTTATTGATTTAAATAACGATAGGGAAATAGGTTTTTTGCACCCGATTGTTTTCTTCCTTTCTTATCCTTTTGATTCGTTTTCAGTTCTTATATTACAGTTTTAAATGGACAAAACGCATACATAGACATCTACCATATGTGTGTTAGTTTCTCAAAATTTATTACTTTTAATATTGTTTCTACCACTGCAGATGTCCTAAACCTATGTCTCATTTTCATTTGAGACTTTTCTTTGTCTCCCTCTATTTTGAAATTATAATTATATAAAGAAAATCATCGATTTTACATTTTCACTTTTATCTTCTAAGAAAAGTAAACACATCATTAAAATTGTCTTTTCACTTGGCATAACTTTATAGTAATTTAACCAATTTTGTATCTCGGTTCTTGTGATCCCAATGGTTTTCAAAAATAAAACCACTCCCGTATAAATCGAAAAGTCAGCAAGGTTTAAACCTGTGAACTCTTTCATGTCAAGTGAAAGATATATCCACTGGACTACGATTGCTCGTAAAATTTTGGGTAGTTTTGAAATGTCGTTGTGTGTTCGATTTCATCGAATTGATGAGAAAAATATTTTAGTTTTTTTATTTATTTAATGGGGTGGCTAGCTCAGTGGTATGAAGTCGGCCTGTGGATCCTGAGAATCCTGGTTCGATTCCCACAGACGACAAACAATGTTCATAATTTCAAAAGCTACCCCTGTGGCTCCTCCACCACTAACATCTTTGGGGGCCGTGATTTGACGACTGGTAACCGCACTTCACGCACAAAATATATCACTTATCGAGATCTGCTTCGGTAGAGTGCCACACTCAGTAATGGGTAGAAGGCGTGATGATATATTTATTTATTTTTTTTAAATTGCCCTTGTGGTTCCTCCTCCATTAATATCTATGAGAGCCGTAATGTGACATCTGGTAATTGCACTTTACGCCCATTAATATATCGCACCCAGTAATGAGTAAAAAGCGTGATTTCATAAAAGTTAAAATAAACTCTACCATTTCGTTTTCGAAAAGTTATTTGGATTAATTGTTTAAAATCGGAACTAACATCTTTGGGGGCCGTGATTTGACGACTGGTAACCGCACTTCACACGCAAACTATATCACTTACCGAGATCTGCTTCGGCAGAGTGCCACACCCAGTAATGGGTAGAAGACGTGATGATATATTTATTTATTTATTTATTTAGGGTAAACAAATCAGTTTATTTATATGTCAGCAATTTTTAATAATCGGATTAGGAAGGTTTGAGATACAGTGTCAGTCGTAAAGTTTTATGTTGGGTCTTCAATATTTTTTAACCCTTTTTTACCGCTCCACAGATAAGAGGATGTACCGTTATAGTATTGTATCCTAGTTTACTCGACTTTATATCTTTGCTAGTTGTAAAGATCTGGATCCAAATCTAATATATTTTGAAAGTCGTATATAGTCTATACCTAAAGATCTAAAACTTTGTTTCGATTTCTTGCTATTTAAAATTTTATTTGCGCCAACAAATTTACCCGTATTGCTCATACATATGTACATACATACCACCACCCTAAATCTCATCAAACATGGTAGAACGAATTCCTGAAACATTTACAAAACATCCAATCATCAGTTTATTTAGTAGCGTATTTTAATAAGCCAAAAGTAATATGGAGAGGTAATAATGGACGAGAGGATTAAAATTGTAGTTATTTTATTACAGATGTAAAGACAACGTTTCAGCCAAGGTTATGGCCATCTTCAGGTCAAACGTTAAAATAAGTCAGATCGTCGACTGATCTGACTCTTCAGGGCAAACATATAATTTAGATTCATGTTTTTTGCTAATTTTAGATTCTTACTAATTTTTTCATTTTGATATATGTTTGCCCTGAATAAATTATATCGTAACTTTTTATAAATTGTTGTTATTCGTTTTATTTTAACGTTTGACCTGAAAATGGCCATAACCTTGACTGAAACGTTTACATCTTTAATAAAATAACTACAACTTTAAGCCTCTTGTCCATTATTACCTCTCCATCAGTTTATTTATTTATTTCTGCTACTCTGTACAACAGGAACTTAACCCAATTACAGTACAGGGTCTGGATTCATCGAGCCGCAGTGTGGTAGTTCATATATTTTTTGCTTGAGTGGTATTCGAACTTGGAGTATTCCAATTAGATAATTAATATAATAATTATTTAAAACTGTCAACGCGTCAAGTAAAATAAATAAATATAAAATAAATATATCATCACGCCTTCTACCCATTACTGGGTGTGGCACTCTGCTGAAGCAGATCTCGGTAAGTGATATATTTTTGCGCGTGAAGTGCGGTTACCAGTCGTCAAATCACGGCCCCCAAACATGTTAGTGGTGGAGGAGCCACAGGGATAGCTTTTTCAAATTATGAAAATTTATCGCCTGTGGGAATCGAACCAGGGACCTCAGGATCCACAGGCCGACTTCATACCACTGAGCTAGCCAAGTAAAATGTGTGAAAAAATCGATTTAGTTCCATTTCAGATACAGAAATACACCGACAAATTTTGAAAACAACTTCCAAGAATACGTTAATAAGTAATCAATCGATATGAACTCAGTTTAAAATCTTTTAAGTTGGATGAATCGACCTCAACAGCTAAGCCAAAAAATAATCTAATTAAATATAACTCGAGAGTTGGATAAATTGGAAAATAATTCTCCAGTATCTTTCTCAAACTTGTTGCCATTTGGCAATAGCCACTCAAGCCCTACGGGCTTTCGTGACTATTGCCTGGCAACAAGTTTTCGAAAGATCTGTCAAATTATTATAAATTTATTGTCACTGTCTTGTTATATTACTACTGATTATTGGTCGGCCATTCTTAAATTAGAAACAACTGACTTCCCATATAATTTTCATAACCATTTCAACCATTTTTTCGAGCACATTGTATATTTATTTATATCTTTAAACTTACAAGCTTTCAATAAGATTTTTGCTTTTGAAATTGTTCGCTTGCCTCGTACACATTTTTCTCCGTTGGCAAGAATATATTAAATTTATTTATAACACATTTATGAACATAACAATTGCTATTGTAGTTTTCTTTTCAATCTGCTTATAAGTTTTTTTTCGGTCTGCGTATTTATTACCTTGAGAGTGTTTCTTTGTAAGTACGATTAATTGCATTAGCCATTCCTTTGCGGAGATTGTTCCAGACCCTCATATTTTTAAGACGGCAACGTAAGAAAGGAAGGCTTTCATTTTATATCAATTTACGAGGAGCACGCTATCTTCTTCGCTGGAATAAGTCTGGAGTTTTGCAGAATATTCCAAACAAAAAAAAACATTTTCTTATAACTCGCATGTTAATACCGAATATAGAAACGTGAGTGCTAACATTATTGCCCATATAACAATTAATGGGGTAATGGCTCAGTGGTATCGAGTCGGCCTGTAGATCCTGAGAACCCTGATTCAATTCCACAGCCGACAAACATTTTCACCAAATTAAAATTACCCCTGTGGCTCCCACAACAATAACATCTTTGGGAGCCGTGATTTTACGGCTGGTAGTCGCACTTCACGCGCATAAATATAGCACTTACCGATAGTGCCACTTTCAGTAATGGATGAAAGGCGTCATGATATATTTATTTTTATTAATTGGATAACTGTGAACGCTCCATTACTTTGACATCAAAAACGATTGCATTTTGTTTCAAGTTCTAAGCAATTTTTTTAAGCTTTTATACCCAATATTTTAAGAAAGAAACTGTTAAAACATCATTTGTTTATTGATTTTATGAAGAATTTCTACACCTAATATTTGATGCAATCTCATTTCCTAAAATGGGCATGACAACGATGTTAGAAAAACTGATTTCCCATATACCCGTAGAACGCCAATGGGCCGCTTTTTATATTTCATCCTATTTAAGTTAAAGAATAAAAGGTTCCTCTTTAAGAGTCCTCAGAGAAAATAACAAAAAGTAAACACATCAAATGTGAATGACCAACTCACTGAATATATGCACAAATATTATTTTCTTCTTTTAAAATAGCTACCTTCAAAAATAAAATAATGAAATACATCGTTTGATTTTAGCTATCGAACTCCTATTAAGTTTTCATTTTCACAGTCCAGTGCGTCAATTAAACATTTGAAAACGGTGGCAGTCTGGCATCTGCGCTGCTACAAATATGTTGAAAAAATCGTTTAAATTAAATCCGAAGCGTTTTAATTGCGAAAAGATTCAAAGTCCCGTTAGATTCATTATCTAAATACAAGAGTTCCTGATTTGCATAATTAATTTTATCTGAGATTTGCACAAAACAAATGTCAAAAAATACAGCATAAAGGATTGAAGATAATATAAAGCATTGTTCCAAGGATATGATAATTGATAAAAGAGACATTCTTTAATTCTTTATCTGTTAAACAAAGCTTTTGTTATCTGCTTTTGTTTTGTTAGCTACATTCTACAGAATAAATCTGAAAATATATCACTGAAAATTGTCAGATGAAATAATAAATAAATATATCATCACACCTTCAATCCATTACTGAGTGTATCAATCTGCTGTAGTAGATCTCAGTAAACGGTCAAATCATGGCCCCCAAAGATGTTAGTGGAGGAGGAGCCACAGGGGTAGTTTTTTTAATGTGGTAATAATTGTTTGTAACAAACTGTGTTTGACATTTAGTCAGTATTGTTGTATCTATCACTTTCAAGGTTTAGTTATGAAAATAATGATTGAATTGACAGTATTACGTCAAAAATGTGGTATCAATTTGGCCTATGAATCCTGAAACCCCTGGTTCGATTCCCACAGCCGACAAACATTTTCAACACATTAAAATTACCCCTATGGTTCCTCCTCCATTAACATCGTTGGGGGGCCGCGATTTGATGACTGGTAACCGCACTTCACGTGCATTAATATATCGCTTAACGAGATCTCCTTCGGCAGAGTGCTAAACCCAGTAGTGGGTAAAAGGCATGATGATATATTTATTTTATTTTATCTTGTATAACGTATGCGATCTTCCATGTTTACTCTCGTCAGTTGTTACCAAGCAACCACGTTCTTATAAATAAAGTTTGTCTAGTGAAAGCTAAACCTCTTGAATAATTTTTTGAAAGTAGATTAAGGTCAATTACAACTGTAAGTGCTTGTAAGGAATGAAATCTTGTTACACAAAACAATAAAAGTTTGTAACAAAAGTCAGAAGTTCTAAAAGCAAAACAATTACTAGCAGCAATTCAGAACAAATCAGCATCAGCAAACTTGTATAACTATGTGCACATTATTTCAAACTTTTCTGCATCCAATATACACTTAGGATCATATAGTTTTTGGTCAATGCACTTCTTTACATATTTAATATAATACTAACTTTTAAATATACAAATGTAAGGTATTTTTACTAGAAATTGCTTTAGTAATGTGGAAAACAAAATTATATAAAGTAAGGAGAACATATTTGCAATGCAAATACATTTTTAAGAAAATTAAATTAGGAATTTGGGATGTGCTATTTGAATTTGTTTGATATCATTATTATTTAATCATTATTAGCAATAATCGAGAGTAAACAGGTGATCGAAAAACTTGTTCTCAATGTTTCAAAAGGAGAAAATAGGAAATCGAATACTTGTTTAATGGTCACTTATCGAACTGATTAATACCATCTTCAGATAGATGTTGATGGTACTAATCAGATAAACAAGTACTCGAGTTTCCTTTTTTTCTTAGCCAAAAGCCGGATTCTCAAAAGAGTTTTAGTTAATCCTGAATTTTGGATTAGCTAATCTTATGCTAGTCGGACTTATAAAGTTAATTCAATTCGCTTTCCAAAAACTAAATAATAAAAAGATTGTATTATAGCTTATTTAACCTTTTTTGGGTATATGGTTTAGCTTAATTAGACAAACTCAAAATTCAGGATTAGCTAGATTCTAGCTAAAACTCTGCTAAGAATAAGCTGTAAATATTTATCCTTGTGGTAGGTGGCTCAGTGGTATTGAGTCGGTCTGTGAATTTGAAAATCCGGGTTTGATTCCCATATCCGACAAACAATTTTCACCACATTAAAACTACTTATAATAATTTTAAAAAGCTATCCCTGTGGCTCCTCCACCACTAACATGTTTGGGGGCCGTGATTTGACGACTGGTAACCGCACTTCACGCGCAAAATATATCACTTACCGAGATCTGCTTTAGCAGAGTGCCACACCCAGTAATGGGTAGAAGGCGTGATGATATATTTATATTTATTTTTATTTAAAACTACTTATGTGGCTCCCTTTCCACTAACATTATTGAAGGCCATGATTTAACGGCTGATAACCATACTTTACGCTCAAAATATATCACTTACCGAGATCTGCAACGACCGAGTGCCACATCCAGTAATGGGTAGAAGGCCTGATGATATATTTATTAATTTTCTTTTAAATATTTATCCATTAATATAGTATAAGTTATAAGTCATGATTAGAAACTTTTGCTGTATATTCTGTATATGAAACTTTGTTATAGCAATTTCAGTTAAACGAAATTTTTTAAAGAGAAATAAAGATTCAGATCCATAAATAAATGAATAGTTTGTTTGTGGAAAATGAGTTTTAGAGTAAATTTAAATTAAATACTTTTATGATGCTAGTATACTCGCAGTTTGATATTTTAAATATAAAAAAATAAATAAATATATCATCACGCCTTCTACCCATTACTGAGTATGGCACTCTGCCGAAGCAGATCTCGGTAAGTGATATATATTGCGCGTAAAGTGCGGTTACCAGCCGTCAAATCACAGCTCCCAAAGATGTTTGTGGTGGGAGAGCTACAGAGGTAGTTTTTAAAATGGTGAAACTTGTTTGTCGCCTGTGGAAATCGAACCAGGATTCTCAGAATCCACAGGCCGGGTTGATACCACTGAGCTAGCTACCCCATTTTTAAATATTCATAAATGTTTGAGGACTTGCGTTATTTATATTTTGAAATAAACGTGGAAAACTTGAAAGGGAAACAGTACTTATCAAAATAATTTTCTCTTTCATTTCGCATTCAATTCACATAAATTTTAAATATATTCCAAAACAAGATACTCCTTTCATCACTTTAGAATTATTTAATAACTTCTCTCTAAAGCTTATTACGTAATATTCAAATCAATTTATTAAAATGTAATAAAATCTCCGTCTAAAAATAAACTGAAATCAATAAAATTATTGAAACGAGATTCCCTTCTCAATACTGTAATAATCTTCTATTCAACATCAACAGTATCCGGAAAATTCCAAATAATCAGATGAAAATATGAAAAACACGCTACATGAAAATCAAACTTAATTCGAATCAATCAGGAACAAGGGTTCGTTTGCGATTCACCCGTTTCTATCGCCCCAACGTAAATAATTTAGTTCGTTCGTCGTTTGCGAATGTTTTAACAAGATCTTCGCAGTGTCTGTGATGTCGAGAATGTAATAGCGCATTTTTTTGCGCGTTGCAATGAATATTCTTGCCGCCTCGCCGTAAATTGGTTTACGTCCTGACGGAGATTTTATTTAATTTTCGCTTTTACATTAGTACTTCTTGAATAACAGTACTGTTACTCCGACTTCGTGAATAAATGTAATTTGGATGAGGTTAAATGCTGCATTTGACTAATATTTACACTTCTACAGAGTAGCTAAATCGAGACATTTTTAAAAGATTTTCTACGCTTTTGACGTACACGCTGTTATTAAATTTAATTATTATTATGATTTTTTTTTAATAAATACGTAAAATTTTATGAAATCAAATTGAAATATACAGAGAAAAATTGGGATACCAGAAGTCAAATCCTGGCGACATATCAATTTTTACTTTCTTATACACAGTATAAGGAAGTATTGGAATCATGACAAAAATAGTTGACGAGATTTTCGCGGAAATACGTGTTTTGAGGTCCACTGAATCCGTTTTGATCATTTTCTCAATGATGTGTGTGTGTGTGTGTGGATGGATGTGTGTCCGAGTGTGCCATATCTCATGAACGAGATAAGAATTTGATAACGAAACTAGGTAATTATAAGTTTCATGAAAATATGAAGAGCTGAGTTGATTTTGAATGAAATTGAAAAACCGGAAGAGGAAGTTTACTGGACACACAAAATAATAAATTCCATTTATTTCAAAAATTGAATCAGTTACGAAAAAAAGTTACAAATAAAAGATGTTAGCAAAAATATTTTGCACATAAAATGTTATTTACAATTTTCCTGTATATGCATCTAATTTTGAGAAAAACTAATTTTTATATTTAATAATATATTTCAATAATCATAGTAGCATTAGAAACAAAAAACATAAATTTTAATTTTCGCTTTATCTAGTTATCTATGTCTTTTTTCGGAAAAATAAATACATCATAAAATGGTCAACTAATTTGGCAATTTTGCCTCAATTTAATCGACTTCTTATCTCACGGTTCTTGAGATACCAAGGGTTAGGTTCGAAAAACGGACAGCCTGTATATGCCTCATCAGTAAAGTTAGACATAAAGTAGTCAACATTACTAAATAATTATACGTAAACAAATTTGTTATTTTATGTTTCAAACAGATAAATGCTGAATTACTGAAAAACTAAATTACATGTTTAATAATATTATATAACATCCATATATTCTAAATATTATATATGCTGTGTATAAAAAAGTCGTGTGGTGCCACACCAGATATTTTTCTTTATTATTTATTTATTTATTTATTTTATTCTATACAATAGGAACTGAATCCAAATTACAGTACAGGGTCCGGTCTCACCGAGCCGTACTGTAATAGTTCAAATATATTATGCCTCTCTGCCGTAGTAGATTTCGGTAAGTGATATTTTTTGGGCTTGAAGTGTGGTTACGAGCCGTCAAATTATGTCCCTCAAAGTTGTTAGTGAAGAGGGAGCCACAAGGATAGTTTTAAAGTGGTGAAAATTAAACCCGGGTTCTTAAATCCACAAGCCAACTCGATACTACAGCCACCTATCCCATTAGTCCTGATTTTAATAAATAAAAACCTTATCTAATCATGGAAGTGATCAAACTTTGATTTGCAACTGTTCGTGCTGACGGAAAATTTTGCTTTCCACGCACTGCCATAAATTAAACAAACAACTCCTGTACATTGTACAACAAAAACTGGATTGTAAAAGGATCTCCATCAATTTTATCCTTTTCCGAACTTTACAAATTATTGATCATAAAATTTCCGTTGTCGATTTTCCTGACAATATTGCTATTTTCAGTGTAAGTTGGCACATGAAATTGTGTAAAATTACACATAGTTACATTGGATAAGTGTAAGAAATGAGGTTTGCCTGTTTGAGTAGTTCAGACCTTGTACAAACTTTGCGAGTTAGTTGTGTGGAGTTCTCGCATCTTAGTGCGCTGTGCCTGTTTCTGCCTTGAGAATTAAACTTGCTTTAGGTAATCGGGTACTGACGGGAAGCTCACTACCCTATTTTCAAGGATTCACCTTGTCTTATCCTACATTGTCGTCTTTCACTCACTGAACTAAATCCGTATTATCATCAATTCACACACAAAGCGAAGATTGATCGGGACAAGATAACCGAAGCACTTCATTGCATTTATGACCAGATGCACCAACTAAACTTAAATTTTTAACTTGGTTTAAATAAATAAAAGCATATCGAATGTTTGATAGCAATATCAATTATTCCATATGATATGTAACTTAGATTTGCTCATAGTTTCGTTGGTACAACCGGTCTTTAGATTTAAGAAATAGAAGAAATGGTCAAAAATATTTTATTAATGAAAAGGATTGTGTTAATATATTTTTTCTGAAACCGGCAAGTAAGTGCCTACTTTCCTGACCAATTTTAGTATAGAAAGTAGGTTTTTACAAAACCAGTCAAGTAAAGTACGTATCCAAGGCTACAACAAAAATAACAGTCTGGTAAAGTATAAAAAAGTCTGGTAAAGATTTTACCTGTTATTTTTGTTGTAACCTTGGATACAATCTGCTGTTAATACAATTCAAATAAAAAAATTTAACATTTTCTATTATTTATGATTAATTATTGATTAAATTAAACGGTTTCAGAACAAATAGTATACATAATACGTCAGGAAAGTGATTTTACTAAAATATCACTTTCTTGAATGATTATGTAATACAATCGGAAAATAATGTTAACTTTATTTTTATCAAAATCATTACTTAATGTACTTAATTAATTAATTAAAATAATTAAAATAACAAGTACTCCCTTCAGTAAATAAAGTTATTCAAGGCCATTGGCAGTGCCACCTAGAAAATTTTTTCACAACAATTATCGCTATGGTTTGTCTATATTGTATGCTCGCAGAAATAAACAAAATGCATGAAACAACACAAAATGGAGTAGACAGCTCAGTGGTATCGTGTCGGCCTGTGGATCTGAGAACTCGAGTCCAATTCTCACAGTCGACAAACTTTACTCCCCATTAAAATTATTCCTGTAGTTCTCCATCCCAAAAAATCTTTAAGGGCCGTGACTTGACGGCTAATAACAGCACTTTTCGCGCAAAATATATATCATTTACCAAGATTTACTGCAGAGTGCCACATCGAATAATAGGTAAGAAGCAAACAAGAATCGAATAAATTTACTAAAAAAAAAAAATTAAATAAATAAATAAATATATCATCATGCCTTCTATCCATTACTGGGTGTGGCACTCTGCCAAAGCAGATCTCGGTAAGTGATATATTTATGCGCATGAAGTGCGGTTATCAGCCGTAAAATCACGGCCCCCAAAGATGTTAGTGGTGGAGGAGCCATAGGGGTCATTTTAAATTGGTGAAAATGTTTCGTCGGCTGTGGGGATTGAACCAGGGTTCTTAGGATCCACAGGCCGATTCGGATACCACTGAGCTATTACCCCATAAAAAAATAGGTAAAATTATAGTTAAATACTGACTATACAACATGGTTAATGTAACAAATAAGGCATACCTATATCTATATATATATTTGTTTCAACAAATTGAGTAAAGCTAGACAAATTGTTAGGAATTTTTGTGGAATCGCTGCACCATTTGTCAAATAAATGCATAAATCCCATTGTCAATAAAATAATTTGTTAGCCCGATTCACGCAACATGAGATACGTCGTTTGTTTAAAAATAAATAAAAGCAAATCGTTCCCAGGAGTGAAATGATTTCACGTCGGATCAGAGGCGGTGGCGGTGGCGGTGGCACGAGCGAAACAAGTGAATGCGAAGCTGCCCGCGGCCAACTCTGGGGACTCGTTCGGCCTCAACACCAACACTTTCCAGAATTCACTGCATCCTCTTTTGTTTAGAATTTCACTTTCTTCTCTTCCAAGTTTTCAGACTTTGTTCAATTTACCTTAATGATGTTCGCCCGATTCAAATAGACCGAGTTTCCGACTTTTCTTGAATATTTTTTGAGTTAATTGTGAAAATTTCCGCATGAATTTTTCCGGATAAATAAGGATGAAAGGAAATCGAACAATATCTTCTTCCCTTCTTTATATATACTATATTCCAAATACAAATGCAGTAGTTGTCTCTGTTATGAAATAGCTATTTACATAACTAGTGCGCGAATGGTGCAAATGAAGTCTTCGTGCACGAGTTTTGTACAACGTTTTTTGTAACGAGCAAAAATTACATAATCGACAATGAGGAAAATTATTAAATATGAAGCTTAAATTTATATTGACAGTTAAGTTTGCCATGAATTGACATTTGTTATTTGAAAACAAATTGTTTATTTTTCTTGTCAATCTTGTTAGAATATGTCTGTTTGATGGCCGCACTTCACGCGCAAAATATATCACTTACCGAGATCTGCTCCGGCAGAGTGCCACACCCAGTAATGGGTAGAAGGCGTGATGATATATATATATTTTTTTTTATGGAATAATCAACACTGCTGTCATACATTCGATTTGCTTTTATTTATTTAATGGAGTAGGTGGCACAGTGGTTATCGTGTCGGCCTGTGGATCCTGAGAACCCTGGTTCGATTCCCACTAGCGACAAACATTTTCACCACATTAATACTACTCCTGTGGCTCCTCCACCACTAACATCTTTGGGGGCCGTGATTTGACGACTGGTAACCGCACTTCCCGCGCAAAATATATTACTTACCGAGATCTGCTTCGGCAGAGTGCCACACCCAGTAATGGGTAGAAGGCGTGATGATATATTTTTTTTATGGAATAACCAACACTGCTGACATACATTCGATTTGCTTTTATTTATTTAAGCCAAGTTTAAAATTAAATTTTTGTTGGTGAAACCAGCGACAAAACTTTTATTTTTAAGCTTTTTTGTTTAAAACAATTAGAGAAGCGGGAAATTACAAAATTATGATTTTACATGTTAAAATCCCACGTTCGAAAGTCGCGCTCACCAGCCTGTATTGGCACAATTATAATATTATTTTAGCAAAATAAAAATCTAGAGGCACTGAAATGTATCCAATAAAATAAATTCACAAAAGTAGACTGGCGTAATATGTACGTAAATTTAACTGAAGTGAAGTGAATACGCAAAGAATAAAAATAAAAGCTTGGTGCACGTAGGAGAACGTATAGACATAATCTGAATAAATTATGCATATTTTGTGGTGCAGGCAGACAGTTTAAATAACGTAGAACATTCGAAAATTTAATTTGAATTCGCCTTGACCTAGAAGACATGATATACGTCTTATATCTACATAATTATTTGAGGAAAACATCCTATATATTTTGTTGTTCATTACATATGTTTCCATGCTTTTGTTTTCCTTAGAACGTAAACATTCTTTGAAAAAATATCTTAATATGATTTTATTAGAATTCCTGAAGTAAATATTTGATATGCCTTTTGGATTTATAAAGATATTGATGGCAATAATATACTTGAAGGTACTTTGTGTTTAGGGAGATTTTTATGTTTAGCTATTCAAAATTATGATGGTGATCGTAAATAATTCTTTGATGCTTCTGAATTGAGTTATTTTGTAAGGTGTGAAGTCAGGAACGTACTGGCTTTAAAAGAGTTTGATGCAAAGCCATCTTAACTCCCTCCTGTGTACAGAATTTTTTATACAATTAATTTAAAATGTGAAATCAAATATTGTTAGCTGTTAAATCTCTTCAATAAAGACTCATTCAAAGCATCATCATCAATAGTTATCTACTTCCTCTTCCTCCTTTCTCTTTTACCTTCTTTTTCTATTATCCCTTCAATTTCGTCCTTCAGTAGAGTATCCCGCCTCAATGCATCGTCCAACCACATTTTCTTGCTTTTCTTAACATAGTTACTGTTTTTGTCTTTGCCTTTGTCTTTGTCTAGTGGAATTAAATCATTTCCAGCAACCATTATTTTTGTTTTATGTTTATTCATATGCCTGTAGGAAAGTTATGTAAAATATATTTTTTAAATATAGTATATTAGTAATCGGTAGTAATTGATTTATATAGTTTGCTACAATTTTCATTTTAATATACAGCTGAAGAAAAACAACAATAAAACAAAATCAAAAGTATGAAGTTAACTTTTATGTTTGTGATTTTTTTTATGCTCAAGATAATGGGTAGATGGCTCAGTGATGTCAAGTCGGCTTGTGGATCCTGAGAATCCTGATTCGATTCCCACAGCCGACAAACATTTTCACCACATTAAAATTACCCCTGTGGCTCTCCCATCACTAACATCTTTAGGCGCCGTGATTTGACGACTAGTAACCACACTTCACGCACATAAATATATCACCTACCGAGATCTTCTTTGGCAGAGTACCACACCCATTAATGGGTAAAAAGCGTAATGATATATTTTGTTTTTATTTAAAAGACAAAAAAAGAACCATGACTTATTTAAAGCTGTCAAATAAATATGTATCAGCAAAAGATGTAAAAAGTCAAATGTTCCAGACAAAAACTTATTATTGTACAATCTCGGACCCCAAAACTGATGGATCTCCAGCTGTCTATATTACCTTGTCTTAAAGATGGAGTATTATAAATCTATTTTATTTAATCTACACAACAGGAACTTAATCCCAATTACTTGTACTGTAATTAAAATTAAGTTCCTGTTGTACAGAGTAGAATACATAAATTAATATCTGAAGCACTAAGACACAATCGTATTTTTTTGACATAAGTTAGTCAACGAGATTTGAACGCACGACCTTTTATTTGAGTTACAAGATTTTTTCCTTGATTTCATCTACTGAGCTACGATTACCTGTTTAAAATATATAAAAGTATAAATTCATAATGGCGAAAATTTCTTTTAGGATTTTAGGTAAAAAAACCTGGCCAATTTTATAGCCTTACTCCGGGCCTGTGTGAGGCATTTACTTCCATAAACCAAGAATAAATTTTGCTAAATTACCTGTATAAATTCCGCCATAAAACTTGAACGACTATAAAACAAATATTCTTTCACGTAGCCAATTATATTCTTTCAGTTTTTGTGATGATGTATTTATTTCCAGCGATATATAAAAGATACTTAGCTTTCTTGCTGTTAATAGTTTCCATTCTTTCGATTAACTGGTTTCTTGGACGAATACGTTTCAGTCAATCTAGCTTTTTACGAAAGATGACAGTAAAATAAATAAGACACTCTTAATAGAAGTAGCGTGAAAGAGAATGAGCGATAAAGAAAAACCAACATGACACGAAATTTGTACAAAAAAATGTTGACACGTAGATGAGGAATTATGATTTAATACTCGCTCATAAAAGTTAATATTCTACTGTAGTATATAAAAAAATGCGTGTGTCGGTTGTGGGAATCGAACTCGGCTTCTCAAATTCACAGGCTGAGTTGATATTAGTGAGGCATTTACCGCAGTGTGGTTGTTCAGATATTATTAGCTTCAGTGGGATTCGAGCTGAGGGACTCCGGATTCGATCTCCGTAACGCTATCCACTTCACTGTACTGCCAGATAAAATAACAAAGTGCAAAACTTTTTTATTTACAATTATTTCAGCGATCCATAAAAATTTGAAATTTGTATTTAAAAAATTAACAAACAGTATATTATACGCCAAGGGACAAAAGTACATAATTTAATTATAATAAATGCATTAAGTCCGGTGGTATATTTAATATTTTTAACACACATTTTAAATTAATGATTAATTTTGATATTGACTTGACATATAATTCACAATGAAAGCGTTATACAAATTTTTAGGTAACATTTTAATCAACATGAAAGCAAATTCATATTATTTTTTACTTTTGGCGTCATTTTACTTAAAATAAATAAATATAAATATATCATCACGCCTTTAACCCATTACTGGGGTGGCACTCTGCCGAAGCAAATCTCGATAAGTGATATATTTATGCGCGTGAAGTGCGGTTACCAGTCGTTAAATCACGGCCCCCAAAGACGATAGTAGTGGGGGAGCTACAGGGGTAATTTTAATGTGGTGAAAGTTGTTTATCGTCTGTGGGAATCGAACCGAGGTTCCCAGGATCCATAGGCCGACTCGATACCATTGAGATCTAGCTACGCTATCAAAATCAATTATATTATTATTTTTTGACAGATGTAGAAATAATGTTGTTTATATTTCGTGAGCGAAATTCGTGTTTTTTAGCGCGTTCGAATGATGTTTTGTCTCGATCTGGCGGTCTCAATCAAAAGTGACATTCCCGCGCGCTACAAAAAAAACTCATTTCGCGCATTTAATACAAAAATAACTATTTTAGTTATTCAAAATCTGAAATTGTCGGTAAATACTTTGAGAAAATATAATCAAGTTATTTTCCAGGTGAAAAAGTTCTGTTTTACTGCATTTTATCCGTTTAACCCTTGTGCAATCCCATTTCCAAAATTCTCGCCTAATCAAGTACAAAACGTAAGTAAACAATCGGGCAGTTGATTACATTTCCACGCCAAAGGAAACCGGAAAAAACGGTCGTAATTTGCCGTGTGTTAGGTGCGAAACGCGGTGCGCTGCCGCCTTAAAAGGAAACTCCCAGAAATTGGTTTTCCCTTTCTCCTTTCAGCCAACTTCCTTTTCCTCGTAGTCTCATTCGATCCCGAGTTTATGATCGCCGCGGCCGCCTCTTCATTTTCATGTAAATGAAAATGTTTATATAGTTGGCCATGCCCTGTTAATTAGCCGTTTCTTGTTTTGTTTCTATCTTTACATTTCTCGAGGGAGAATTAACCGTGTTTCATTTTTTTTTTGGTTTTGGTGTTATTTAATCATATTACTGCTGATGCAGAGAGTTTTTTTTCTGTTAGGTTGACTGTTTATGACGCCCTTTAGGGGTTTCAGCGTGGAGATTAATTGGCATTTTTAGCTTGTAAATATGGAAAAAGATTTTCTGCTTTTATGCCTTTAATTAGGGGGAATATTATTATGAAAATTTATATTTTTAGCTGTGTAAGTAAATTTTTCATAATTAACTCTAAATATGGTAACTCTCTAATTAAAGTCAATTTTATATCTACTCGCAAATGGGATTAAAGTTGAAATATAAATGCTGATCCTTTAGAAACAAGATATTAAGGAAGTACTAGCGAGAAAAAAAATTTTGCAGATCTGAATGAAATTTGGCGTACGTAAACATTGGATAGTCATACGCATCCTGTCAGAATATGAAACACATTCATCGTCTGTGAACAAATATATTCGCTTGTAAAGTTGAGTTCTTTTACACGGGGCTTATGGCGATCATCACTCAGGATCGCACATATTTGGTTTGTGTACCTCTAAAATTTTGCAGTTTCATTTGAAAAACTAGTATGATGTTCTAGAACTATCCATGTATATTGTATCAGAAGGAGAAAGCCATGCAAAGCCTTGTTTTTAACGAAAAATTAGTATTTATTTTATTACTGTCCAATGCATCATATTTAACAATCAACCAAACTCGCTGCATAAGATAATACTCATAAAATCAAATTCCCCAAATCATTCCATCCTGTTATCCAACTAACATCATAGCATCATTATCTTAATCTTATTCCTTATTTCAATCAAGCTTAATTCAACATAAACACGCAATAACTATTTATTACTGTTGTACACACATCGCATCTCATTCGCATGTGTTACTAATTGTTTTGTGAAGGATTCCAATTAATTTCCGCTGGGGGTGGGTGGGTACTTGTGACGTGTGGGGTGGCACGCAACGGTGTCACGCAGAAACGTTGTCAGCGTGTGCCATACCAACGAGCGATAGGGTGCGTTTGAACGTGTGACACATATGTGGTGGAAACTTGATATAGGGGTTGGGAATAAATATTTATATGTCTGTTATTCTGTTGTATTGGAATTTGGTTTGATTGTAACAAGATGACACCTAGGGTGAACCGTTGCTATGGTTACAAGAAGATAGGTTCTAAAACTTATGTTCGCAATGAAACTTACATTTATGGCTGTCTAAAATAATTAAATGTGATAGATGGCTCAGTGGTATCGACTCGGCCTGTAGATTTGAGAACCTCGGTTCGATTCATACAACCGAAAACAAATTTCACCACATTAAAATTACTCCTGTAGCTTCCCCTCCACTAGCATCTTTGTGGACCGTAATTTTACTGCTTGTAATCGCACTTCACACGCAAAATATATCACTTACCGAGATCTGTTACAGCAGAATGTCATACCCAGTAATAGGTAAAAGGCGTGATGATATATTTATTTTGATTTTACTACCCTAAAGTATATGGGGTAATGACTTAGTGGTATCCGAGTCGGACTGTGGATTTTACACTATATAATAACTTGTTATCCTACAGTTATTGGAAACAATAAAGAAGGTACAATTCAAATGCAAAACAAAAATTAATAGGTATTTCTTAATGAGCAGTTGTAGCTTTAAGCTATAAAAAGTAGCTTTAAAAGTAGCTTCAGATATTATCACAATATTTTTAAGCTAATAGAAAAAAATAGCTCGATACAAGCTACAGCTATATTTTTCACATTTAGCTAAGCTACAACTACAGCTAAGGTAAACGTAGCTAAGCTAGTAGCTAAGCTACAAAAGTAGCTAAGTACTGCCCAGCTCTGATGTAAAGTCCTCGATAATGTCATATTAATACGCTATTTTCAAACATTTGATACGACAATATCATTTTATATCAAACTTAATATATCAGCCTCGGTAGTGTATTATATAATTCAATTACTGTAATTTCTCTCTGTAGGAGGATTAAAACTCTCTGGTAGACAAAATAAGTTATTTAATCTATCTATGACTATAACAAATAAAATTTTATAATTTACGTTAAAAGTAGGTCATGCATATTCTGTAAAATGTGGAAAAGTTTAATATTTAATCAAATGTGAACGGTACCTACGCATAAAGAATAAATTAAAAGAAGAACACGAGTTCTCGTACGTAATACAAAAGCGTTAAATTGTTTACTCGTTCGTTTCAATTCTCGAGGGTGAATTCGTAATACATATATATATACGTGTATTGTGTACTTGAATCGTTTAATTCTTAGGATTTGATTCAATTCGAATGGTAGCTATGCACGTTTACGTGTGTGTATAAGTAGTGCAAATGTAAATAAGAGTCGGTAAACAGATCTAGACGTCTGTCTACACACTACACAATTTCAACTCAAATATTTGAACAAACAAATCGCAGGTTTACAACTGCTGTTTGCGATTAATTCTTAGAATGCAAAACAAATTTTAGTACACCTACCATTAGTTCCATCTGCAAACAAATGAGAAAATAACTAGAGGTTATATTTGTTAAGAAACAAAAACAATTATTCTTTTATGAAAAATTAAGATAATGGATCAATCTAAAAAAGGCACATGAACACTGATCTTTTAAAAACAATATACATAATGATCAAAAGGAATTGTTACAGTTGGTAATACAATTCCGGAGATCTTTTTATTTTACAGTTGGCACAACGCCAGGTAAAGGCGGAAATGCTATTTGATATTTCTAATAAATACAAATATGTTATGTCAGGAGTCTGACAGCTAATAGAATTTTGACTTTTTAAATAATAGAAATATTTTAGAAATAAATGGTTCGATTCCCACAGACGACAAATAATTTTCATCATTTCAAAAGCTACCCCTGTGGCTCCTCCACCACTAACATCTTTGGGGACCGTTATTTGACGACTGGTAACCGCACTTCACGCGCAAAATATATCACTTACCGAGATCTGCTTCGGCAGAGTGCCACATCCAGTAATGGGTAGAAGGCGTGATGATATATTTATTTATTTTTTATAAATGTACTCAAATTTAAATTTTCAAATGTCACTGTCAACAACAGGAAATGAATCAGGCTTATCAATTTCAAGTGTTTTTTTTTTATTGCCAACTGTAACAATTCCTTTTGGTCACCCTGTATTATTGTTATCTTATAAATTAAATGTGCTATATATTACAAATATTTTTAAAGTTAAAAATTTCAAGTATTGTAATAAGTTTACTTATCAACAAATATTGATATGATTTTATTTGTTATTTACAGATTTACGGATACGTAAACTAATCACAGAATTCCACCATTAATATATTTATCAATTTAGTTTCATTCTATAAATGTATTTTTCTACAGTCTTATTGAAAATATCATCATTGAAAATGAGTGTCGATAGTATATTTTAACAATACTCATTTCGCCATGATTTGCAAAAAATCAATTAAGATATTATTTCCATGACAACCATTATTAAACAATCTTTTTTAAATTAATATAAAATATAGCTCTAAAAGACATCGCACTTGAGTTAATTTTGTATTTCTTCATGACGTAATTCTTGTAAAACTTATGTTTG
Organism: Pterostichus madidus; assembly: GCA_911728475.2. Classification (NCBI taxonomy): domain Eukaryota; kingdom Metazoa; phylum Arthropoda; class Insecta; order Coleoptera; family Carabidae; genus Pterostichus; species Pterostichus madidus. Next base: position 38,931,416 of record OU452306.1, on the reverse strand, counting down.
CCGTTTATAGATCTCTTTCTACTTCTAGCTCGCAATACATACTAACTATACCGTACTTCTAGATTTTAAAACATGATCTTTACTGTTTGAATTTCCGTCGATGCACTCAGCAAAATCAACCCTCATCCGCTTATCCCCTAATCCTCAATTGTCCTAGCACCCTACTAACCTACTTCTGTTTTTCATTACCGTTGCACCAGCTGCAATCCTGCATTTCACTTATTATTTCGTGATTCACTTGTCTTGACTTTCCAATCCCCAGTAACCTAGTTTCGTTTGATTAGTAATATATTTAATAAGTTATAATTAATTACTACATTCATTAAACCCTTTTTACTGGCGATGATTTGAGTATATGGACCGTACATCTAATGAAATATTAATGAAACAAGTGTATAGAAGCGAATGGATGGATCTGATTGAAGGTTTGTTTCATGATGAAAGATTTCGAATGTGGGGAATAAATGAGCTTGTGTCGTGAATGAAGTTGAAGCGTGGGTGGTGTGAGGATGAGAATGTTTGGCGAAGACATATATTTTGATAAATCTGATGAGTGGATGTTCTGTGAATTATGTCAAGGGTTTATGTGACCCCATTTGACGGCATTTAGAGTGATAGTATATGTAACAGACAGGATGTGTAAGAAAAACCGTTTGCAAAATTATTGATTATATTGCGTCTTTAAGACACATGTCATGTTATTCACCTTTTGGAACACGCGCCAGCATTTGAGGCATTTGTCACATTCAGCGAAATTATTGCGATCTAGCATTTATTTAGTATAAATGCCGTAGTTTAAGATAGTTCGTAGATGATAGTAGATGATAGTAAAATAGATAGTATACAATGTAGCACACAGTTCGAATGTAGTAGATAGTACGTAAGTAGTCAATAGTTATGATTTGTGAGTAGAAGAAGATTCGAGGGTGTCTATCCCGAGAATATGATGTTATTAATTTGTTATTTGTTGTTTAATTCATTCATTATCTTTATTTTATGTTAGTTTTTATTATGTTGTTTTAATAAAATATTTACCACTCGCACTTGCAGCATTCATTACTTATTATACAACTTCAGCACGTCGACAATCAGCGGTCAAGATAAATTCTCATTTTTGACCACCATGATTTGTTACATATATATATATGTATTTTTTTTAAATCAAATAAGTTTGATTCCCGGAATAGACACAATGTAATAATTGGCAATTTAACACAATTGCAGTTGTCCCAGTCTTTTATTTATTTATTTATAGTGGTATGAAGTCGGCCTGTGGATCCTGAGAACCCTAGTTCGATTCCCACAGGCAACAAACAATTTTCATAATTTCAAAAACTACCCCTGTGGCTCCTCCACCACTAACATCTTTGGGGGCCGTGATTTGACGACTGATAACCGCACTTCACGCGCAAAATATATCACTTACCGAGATCTGCTTCGGCAGAATGCCACATTCAGTAATGGGTAGAAGGCGTGATGATATATTTATTTATTTATATATGTTACTCTATACACCAGGAACTCAATCCCAATTACAATACAGGGTGCGGACTCACCGACCCGAAGTGTAATAGTTCATATATTTTTAGCTCGAGTGGGATCCGAATGCCGAAACGCTACTCATACCACCGTTCTGCTATTTTATCAAACACTTAACTTATATCTTCTTTTTCTTCTTCTTGCAGCATGCCACCAGATGCAGTTCGGCATCCACGCGGTGTTCGGCCCTTCAGACCCTCTTTTGGGCACCCACATCCACAGTATCTGTGATGCTCTGGATATACCTCACCTGGAGGCTCGCCTTGACCTCGACGCCGACGTCCGCGAGTTCTCCATCAACTTGTACCCTGCACAGCACCTGCTCAATCAGGCCTTCCAGGACGTCATGACCTTCCTCAACTGGACCAAGGTTGCCATCATCTACGAGGAGGACTATGGTGAGAGAAATACGTTAAGATTAGTCTTATGGAATAAGATATACTTTTTATTCTTTCGGAATTAAAAATTTCAGCCAGATTCTCAAAACAGTTTTAGCTAAATATGAATTTTGGATTAGTTAATCTTATTCTAGTCCAACTTTAAAAGGTAAATCTAAATTATTTTCCGAAAACTAAATTGGTACAAGATTATATTAGAGTAATACAATGACAAAATGTCAATTGCGATGTGGAATTGAGTCTTAATAAATAAGAAAAATAGGAAAAAAACTAATTTCCTATCACTTGTCACAAATTTCAAAAAAAATTGCCAGCCGTTTGTTAATAACCTGATAAGTTGATTCAAACGTGCAGAGATGAAAAAATCAGTCCTTATAAATATAAAAATGTTTTCAGAAAATAAAATTTCCTTTTCTCCTTGAACAACAAAAACATAATTCCAATTATAGTACAGAGTCTGAGTTCACCGAGCTGTAGGGTGGTAGTATATGTTAGCTTGAGTAGAATTCGAATGCCTTAATGTTAACCACACCACCTTACTGCCAGATAGTTGAGTAAAAAAGTGGTACTTTTTATCCTCAAACAAGAAAGTACATTTTTCTTCCCTAGAGAAGGATAGTAAAGTCATATTCATGGAAACAGGAAAGCAACGGTATGGCTTGATGCTTTTATTTATTTTTATTTTACGTTATTGGCCAGTCAAAGAAGAGGTTTAGCCGAGGAGTAGTCTTCCACCTAACCTTTACAAATACATCATAAACATCGAACCCGCGACCTACGGCATGCAATGTCAAGCAACTGCGAGAAGCTTGACTACCGTGGTCGGTGATGTCGCGGTGATATCTGTCAAGACTTTTCTTAATTATGTTCTGGTAAAGAAAGTGTCATTCATCTCTCAGGTGCTTTTTAACCTTCGCCGTTGACAAGGGAAATATTTCACCTTCTCCCATATTAAAATATGTAAACGTTTAGATACACCTAGCACTCATTTCACGACCTAGGGTATATAAGTAACTATTAAATAATATTTACTGAATTAAATCAAAGCGTTTGTATTTTTATTTATTGTTGAGCAGTAAATACTGCAGTTTCAAATTGTACCTACATATAAATGGAACATATAAAAGCTGTAGCATGTACACACAATGGTATAAATATTAGTTATTGTTCTCCTATATTTTCATGTTATTGTAGTTTGCAGTTTATTAACTTATAAAGAGTTATGTTGAACATAGCGACATGACTGAAAGACGGCAACAATGTACACTGTTGAAGGTATTTCAAAGAACTGCATTTGGCATTGTTTGTTTTCCGCAGAGAAACATTTTTAAAATGTAAAATAAAAATAAATAAATATATCATCAGGACTTTTGCTTATTACTAGGTACGGTACTCGGTCGTACAGAAAAACAATAACAGCCCAATTCTCAAAAGATTTTTAGTTTTTCCTGGATTAGTCAAATTAAATTAAGCCATATTCTTAAAAAAAAAAAAAAAAAAAAACTCTAATATAATAAATAAGAAAAATTGGAAAAAAACTAATTTTCCATCACTTGTCATAAATTCCACAAAAATTTATAGCACGTTTAAATCAACTTTTTATATTTATAAGGGCTGATTTTTCCATCTCTGGATAAAGTTTCTGATAACTATCAGCAGAATAATTGAAAAAATATCGCAACAGAAAATGGAATTGCATATAATTATTATCATTTGTGCTATGGTTTTGATGCGATATTTTTTTATTTATTTCGTTGAAAGTTATTGGGAATTTTATTCAAAGATAGAAAAATCAGCCCTAAAGTTGATTCTGTAACTATGGATTCAGTAACCTACACATAACTTAAAATTATCTTCTACAAATATTTGGCATTTTGGTGATTTTAGCGGATGTTGGCAATAAACTAGTATTGCACAAAAAATAAATTTCGTACTTAAAAACGAAACTTTTTTTGACAGTTCCTTAATAATTAAATATATCATATCTACCCTGGTTCGATTCTCACAGGCGACAAACAGTTTTCATAATTTCAAAAACTACCCCTGTGGCTTCTCCGAAACTATCATCTTTGGGGGCCGTGATTTGACGACTGGTAACCGCACTTTACGCGCAAAATATATCACTTACAGAGATCTGCTTCGGCAGAGTGCCACACCCAGTAATGGGTAGAAGGCGTGATGATATATTTATTTATTTTTATTTATCTCTACTTCACCCATTGATGGAGCATGACACTCTGATATATGTACCTATATTACCAGCCTTCAAATTACAGCCACCAAATATTTGTGGAGAAGGAACCACATGGGTAATTTTAACATGGAGAGAATCAGTTGCCGATTTTTGAAATCTATTTTAGTTTCTCATTGTACTATAAAAATATTATTTATAATCTAAAATCTATGAAGTTTTCTATCTCACCATGTTGTGATTGCAACAGTTTTTTTCTTATTTCTTTAATTAAAGCGAGCGGGATTACGGCAGCAGCATTTTTTCTCCGTGGCTGCTCACGGAAGGTTAATACGAAGGCATATCGGACGTTTTTCTATTTGATCTAAATTTATCTGATTGATTAATCCTGGCCACTGACAGGATCAAGGGTCGCCTCTATTTTTATAGGAAAAGGATTTAGTATACGATCTCAGTTTACGATGGAGGCAATCTGATAAAAACAGAAACGTATTGAACAGATTTCGAAGAACCGATCATTTTCTTGTAAATGAAATATGAGATACATTTCTTCATGTTCAAATCATTTAAATTTGAAAAGTTTGCGACATCGGGATAAGAAATGAAACTAGTTGGGGATCGATTAGATTTGAGCAAGATTTATTACCAGCGGTTACCAAAGCTAAGAACAATTTCGTATTTTGAACTTTATAGTTTATCGCAAGTTATTTAGAAAAGAAAATTAATAAATATATAACTAAAGATCTCTTGCATCCGGGGTAGTGATATCGCTGTTATGAGAATTTCTTGTCTCGAACTTATTAGAAAAGAATAACTCTATATTTCATCTCAAATAGATGAGAATTCGTTGCTTCTAAGTGATAAATGCATACGAGAAAATAAGTAAAATAGAATAAATAAATATATCATCACGCCTTCTACCCATTACTGGGTGTGGCACTCTGCCGAAGCAGATCTCGGTAACTGATATATTTTGTGGGTGAAGTGCGGTTACCAGCAGTCAAATCACAGCCTTCAAAGATGTTAGTGGTAGAAGAGCCACAGGGGTAGTTGTTGAAATTATAAAAATTGTTTGTCGCCTTTGGGAATCGAACCAGGGTTCTCAGAATTCACAGGCCGACTTCATACCACTGAACTAGCCATCCCATAAATAAGTATTCTTGAAAATTTGCATATTACTGCTATTATTTTTATTACCAATATTTGTAATAATATCTTTTATAAAAAATATCGAGAAATTGAGACAAAAGGCGAAAAAGATATTTCTTGTATATTCAAATTGAGATTGTCTAGAAATTTTCAAGACGAAAGAATTAAAATTTAGGAATTTGATACGAAACGAGTCTCAAATGGATGAGAATTAAAGCTTTTTTAAATATGGAGAAAGTGATACGAGAGGAAAATACGGTATTTATCATCTATTCAAATTGAGATGGGACATGAATTGTCTAGAAATTTTCAAGACGAGAGAATCGGTTTTTCCAATTTAGGAATTTGATACGAAACGAGAGTCTCAAATGAATGAGAATTAAAGCTTTTTTAAATATGGAGAAAGTGATACGAGAGAAAAATAGGGTATTTATCGCCTATTCAAATTGAGATGAGAAATACATTTTCTATAAATTTTTGAGACGAGAATAACTGTTTTACAGTCTCAAAATTTGATATAAAACGAGAGTCTCGTGTCACCACGACACATCACTAATATCTCAGAAAATAAAAACGTTGTTTTTTGTAGGTTTCTTGCATATTTTTTTCTTCAAATTGTCGAGGTCAAATGATATAGTAATTTACTTGACTGTGGATCATTATATTTCTAATATAGTCTTCCTCCCAACCGTTTTTGAGATTTTAAATAGAAATCTTAAAATTATTTCCTTTATCGTTTACCAATAATGTTATTACAATACTTTTAACTTTTAACCTCAAATATATATGTACAGAATACAAAACATATTTTGATTATACTGACAATAGTCCGGCAGTAGCTTTACGGAATTTGAATCCGGAGATCCCAAATTCGAATCCTACTCATGTTAAAAATATATGGACTACCACACTATGGCTCGGTGAGTACGAATCCTGTACTGTAATTGGGATTAAGGTCCTGTTGTACAGAGTAACGTAAATAAACAAATAATATCTTGTTTCAAAAACACAGAAGTTACATTTAGAGTAATTGAAGCGCATGATTCAATTTAATACTTTAATGATTGTTATAATTACTATAAAACAAAGTTCTGAATGTTTCTTTGAATTTTTATTACAGAATAAAGAGTAAATACTTCTATTGTTATGAAATAAATCAATGCAGTTATAAAAGTCTGGTCCTTCTTTGTGTGCGTAACGCTATTATCCAACAAAAGCCAATCTAAAAGGAAAAAAGAAACATTCGTTTAAGGGGTGAAATCCATGATTAAATTGCCCAGTGTGACTTGCACAAAATGGCTTTTAATGCAGCAACTGAAAATAAAATTCATTGGGAAGTGTCAGTCCATAATCGAGGTGTCCAACTTCGAAGCGACGCGCGTTCAAATTGAAAGAGTTCCATTTTTATGTTATTCATTTGTTCCACTCTCAGTTCATGCAAAAATATCAACTGAAACAAAAGCAAGCGGACAAAACTCATTTGCGTAAACAATTGAATGACTCTATACCTTCTCTGACATTTAAATTAAACTGGAATGCGAATGTGCATAGTTTGCAAGCTTTGTCAAAGACAAAATGTATCAAAGAAAAACAAATTTTAATTTGTATTTCTCTTTCGAATATCGCATCGTATGAAGCAAACAAAATGCTGTGAAGTAATTAGATAACCTCTCATCTTTGTTATTTTGGATGTTTTAATTAATTATGCATGTATTTACGCTTATGTAACTTTAGGAAAGTTGTACAACGAGACCAAGGGTACTACGTGTCCCGCGGCCAAAAGGTGAACAAACTTTTGACGTATTTAATGTAGCATTTAAATTCTTGCATTTTTTTTATTGCAAAAGAACTGCAATGATTAAATATAAATTTACGATATATGAATAAATAAAAAATAAATATCTAAGACTGTGCTGACGATTTCTATGAAACCAACCATAAATAATGGAGAAAAAATTACTGTCTTCCATAGGAAGATAAATAGTTACTTTTCTACCTAGAGATAGAATAATCAATTGTCGACCCGCATATATGGGAAGAACAGTTTACTTTAACCCAGTATTTTTCAAACTTTTCGACCCCATGATCCCCTTGGAGGCAAAAATTTAAATAAATTCTACTGCGACCCGCTTACTATCTATGTTATAAAAATTTTAATTTGTAAAAGGCTGATTTAATAATATACTTACTCATATATTTTTACATGATGAGTACACTACTTTAAACCGCATTGTTGAGATACGACTTCTCAAATTTATAATTTTAAGAACGCTAAACATGCACTACTTACTGTAAGAGTACAAAATTTTCAATTGTTTTAAATATGGTTCTATATAACTTAAGGCACAAGAGATCGAATGCCGTTGAGCACATCTTCATATCTTTTTTAGTTTTTGAATTACAGCGATTTTTGTTATTTTTCAAAGCACAACTTTGAGATGCTATATCTCAAAAACTAAAAAAGATATCGAAATGTGGTTTAAACCAGTGAATTTATCGTTCTGTATTTAATATAATAGCAAATTTTGGAAATATCTATATCTAGAAAAATATAGTACTTGGAGAAATAGGGCTTAGATTATTAAATAAGAGCAAAAAATATTTGATTTAAAGTCACATGCAGTTTTGTGATACCTTTGAATAATACTCCATCAAAAAAATGTTTTAACTTCCAAAAAACGTTAACTAGCAGCATATAAGAGTTAATATTTTTGGCAAAAAATTTCAGGGGCCTCTCAGTACATCAAATGATACTTCGGTTTAATCCTGGGCAGTCTAATATACATATGACCGTCATATCACGACCCCCAAAGATGCTAATGGAGAGAGAGCCTCATGAGTAATTTTAATGTGGTAAATATTGTTTATCACCTATATCGAATCCGGGTTCTCAAATCCACAGTTCGATTCCACTGAGCCATCTATCGCATACAGTTTCTTATATCTGTAGGTATTAACAGTTTCATAAATCATAATATCTTTGAACATTCGCGCATTTGTTTTTAAAACTTTTCCAAGTTTAAGAGTACTCTGTGTCAAAATTACATTCTTTATCAAAGTTAATATCTTCGAAAACAGTTCCGTAAGAAAGTATAAATTTCCTCCAAATTTGCAAACATTTTCCAAGGTTTCAATTGGAAGTTTCCTCCAAAATATCCAGTACGTATCCATGAATTCTTTCAAGAAATTAATCTGAACACCAGTCTTAAGTTGCGACTGAAACTTCGTTTGCCAGCGAAGAAAAACCATATTTTAAGTAGAATATCGAAGTATCTACAAATTTCTTGCGAATTGCAATTTCGTAAATGCATCCATTAGTATTCTCCAAGCGCGATCTGGAAATGATCCAGTAGTTTAATTTTTACCGCTATGGAAGATATATGCCATATTTGAAATCGGGAAAAGTAAATGGACTACGTTTAATAGATCGATCCAGGTTGCACATTGTTCTTCGTAATCGAGTTTCTATGATTTTTATTTGAAGTTTTCGCTGCGCAATTTTAGTTTGACCTTAAAGTGCACGAAATTACAAGATAAATAAATCAGGACAAACTTATTTGATTTCTGTAACGATAAGTTCTGAATAGAATTCTGCGAATTGTACAAAACAGTTTAAATTCTAAAGCAAAACATGGGATCATAAATTTTAGGATTCTATTTTACAATAGGAAATAAATGTGGTATTTTTATTAGAACATAAAAATTTTAAATCTTCTTGTATGTACCTTGGATTGTATGCTTGAATTTACGAAGTACAAAAAATAATAAAACATTTTTATTATCAGTACTACTCGTATTTGATACGCGTAGCAAATATTATTAACGTTGTAACGTAGTTATTGCCGGATTTTTCTCTCAATATATATACAGGGTATTCCGCCATATGCGAACAATAGCGGACATAAATTTTTCGTTACCATTGCATCCCTGATTACTTTTCAGAAATAGTATATCATTTTCCTGACGTATTATGTATACTATTTTTTCTGAAACCGTTTAATTTAATCAATAATTAATCATAAAAAATTCTAAATCTTTAAATTTTTTGATTTGAGTTGTATTGACAGCAGACTACCTATCCAAGGTTATAACTAAAAAAACAGTCAGGTAAAATCTTTACCAGACTGTTATTTTTGTTGTAGATACGTATTTTACTTGACTGTTTTGGTAAAAGTCTACTTTCCTTACTAAAACTGATCAGAAAATTTTTACAGTATTAAATTCTGCTTATAAATCAGTCTAGCTATTACATTTTACATATTTAGTTACTGTATGTGACAATTAAACGTTGTACATTTATTTAAATTTGTTTTAGTTTCATGAGTAACTATATAGATTATATATATTTTTGTCAACTTTCAAAGTAATTTGAACAGTGACTAAATAAGTAAAATGAATTGTGTGACTTCATTTAGATGCAGAATTAAATTCTTTACAAAGTTTATTTGAAACATTTTCCTGTACAAGCAATGGTATCAAAAAAAAATAGTTCCCATTTTAATCGTGTAAGGAACAGTTTTCGTGGGTTACTTTGTATACAGCGCACCCAATGGAAAGAAACGCAAGAAAATTACTTCAGAATCTCTACAAAATATGTCAAATTTGACCAATGGTAATGAATAACCTAGATAGCGTTGAAAAAAGTAAAATATTGACAGATTTTGTTTCTATGAATTTTCATTGCGAAAACATGTCTTCTACTGCTTTTAAATTACTTATAAACATCAAAAAAATCTTGAAGTGAAAGTTCCTATTGAATAAGATATCACATTCCACACTAGTACAATAAATTACTATTATTTGTTTATTTAAAATAATAATTGATTACAATAAATGTTATAAATTGTCTACTTATTGATACAAAAAAAAGATCTTACAAAAATGCCATTAGAATAAGAATTCAAACATTAAACAGAAATATTTAATACTTAAAAAGATATATATTTAAAATTATTCAGGTTGTCAACTCTGTAACACAATCACGCCAAATCTACCCTCCCCCTCACCCTTAACTTCTAATTCTGCAAGTAGCACTGATTTCCCCTTATAAGAATCTTGTAAGTCCCAAGTTATAATTAAACCGCTTATTTAATATTCATCAGCGAAGCAAAACTCTGAAAAACATCACCGAGCAAAGAAATTTCATCTCATAAGAGGTATTAAACGGATCGCGATGCTTTGCTAGGGGAGTAAGACGAAAAGAGTGGGCATTAAAGAAGTGTTTTTGGATATTTCCGCAGGTCTGATTAAACTGCGAGAACTCGTGCGATCGCCCAAAAACAGAGAGATGGAGATACATCTTCGTCAAGCCGACCCTGAATCCTACAGGGGCGTACTCAAGGAAATCAAGAGTAAAGAAATTCATAATTTGGTTATTGATACCAAACCTTCCAATATGCAGCACTTTCTCAGAGCCGTGAGTATTTACTTTATTTTTTACAATACTTGTACTGTAAGTTACCTATTACTGACAAAATTTAAACACAGTAAGTGGAACTTTAATTGTACAATGGTTTCCATGGTTATATCAGTACTTTAATAGCTGTATTCCATTTGACACTTGTTTAATTTAAATCAGTTCAGATAAATTCGACACACAATTAAATGAACTGAATTAAGCAAAATGATGCATTTATTGAGACGATTTACTTCAAAGTAAATTAGAATGAGTAATTCTAGTACTGCAAACAAAGCCAGTGAAGTAATACAGCGAAATAAATAAGTGATCTGGTTCAGTAAATGTAAGTTAGATCTGATCCAAATGGCAAATGGAGTACGCCAATTATTACATATCAAGGTTCTGTTTATTTTGACAACAATTTGACAACTGTCAATTTTAAAACCTATTTTTCTTATTCATCTATTTGTGCAAATATTGTAATAAATAGCTTACTAACCTCGAATTGTAAGTGATTTTTTTAGGTCACGAAAAATTTTACCGGGTAAAATTTTTGACTTTTGCGAGGCTATATCTCAAAAACTAAACAAGATGTGAAGATGCTCTCAACGGCATTGAATTTCTAGTGCTTCAATTGACTTGTAAACAAATTTTCAGCGTTTTTTATTTTTCAAAAAGTTTTCACCAAAATTTTTTCATCGGGCAGTTATTTTCAGCAATTTTTATATTTAAAAAAAATTTTACCAACATTTTCTCATAAAACAGTTTTTAAACAATTTCTTAAAAACTAGAAGTCATATGTACTTGGAGATTTTACCGTTGGATTCAGCGGGTTAAAGAGCATATATATGTAAATTTTCATTACAATATTCGTTAGAGATAGAATTTTAGAGCGAGCAGTCTGAAATTGACATAAAATCATAAAAAATTCAAAGGGTAGGTACCCCTTAAGAAATTTTCCAAAAAAATAAATCGTTTAAAATTTGCACATAGGTCAATTCGAACACGAGAAATTCAATGCCGTTAAGCGCATTTTTATATCTTGTTTAGTTTTTAAGATTAGCCTCCAGAAAAGTTGTTTTTTTCTCAAATTTTACCTGATCAGATTTTTTACTTTCCCGTGGCTCTATCTCAATAATTAAACAAAATATAAAGATGTGCAAATACACCTTTAATTAATTCGTTATATTTATTTGTAACAAGAGAAATTTAATGCCGTTTAGTTTTTATATTCTAAAATTTACCCTACCATTTTACTGTTATTTTAATGCATTTAATTATTTATATACAGAACCGAATGAGATCTCACTGAAAGCTCCGTAAAACGTGTTATTAAATAGCTATTTGTATAACATGGATGGAAATGTTAGCTTTTCATAATTATTCTATTTTATTACATTTATTCAATTTAGAAATTGTAGTTAATTCATTGAAAATAATGATGAAATCTAAAATGATATTTCAAAGTGATATATTTTACCTATTAAACTGATTTTTGTTTAATAATGACAAATTTAAATTGATTTAATTCAATTACAGTTACCTACAGTATAATTAAAAATGAGTCGATATATAATTTGCAAACATTTGCATTAATTAGTTTTGTTGACAAACAATTAAAACATGATTTGTAAATATTTTACTCTTGCTCATCAAATTTAAATATTTCAATAAATTACAATGCCTTCATATGCAAAACATAACAAACATAATTAATCAAACAAAATTAATCATTTAATAAAGTTCTGAAACATTTAATCATCCATTCAGACTAGAGTATCCACATCACTAAAACAACAAATGCAAACATAACCTTCAAACAAAGCAGAACAACGCAACAAAAAACAAGATAAACTTGCAGCTGATCTCCTTTCATATCCTCGTTGATGAGAGTTTGTAAAATGGCGTCATTTTGTCTGCAGATCCTGCAGTTGCAAATGAACGACTACAAGTACCATTATTTGTTCACAACGTTCGACATTGAAACGTTTGACCTTGAAGACTTCAAGTACAACTTTGTGAATATGACGGCGTTCAGGGTTGTCGACGCGAACGACCTCGTGGTGACGGAAGTTCTCAAAGACATGCAGAAGTTTCAGCCATCGCAGAACTTTGCTTTGCATAATTTCACAGTCATACAGGTAAGTGCAACCTACATATGTCCTATGAAGTCATTTTGTTTAAATGTAGCTTATGTTCAGATTTTGAGTGATTCTATAGTTATCTTAAATCTTATCTTATCAAATTATGGATATAAAGATCTCCTTGGAAATATTAAAATGTTACGTAGTCCTTATCGAAAAAAAATATGTTTGTTAAATAAATGGATAACTGGCTTTTTTTTTAAAGTCTTTATTAAAAAGACGACGTTTCGGTTCTGATTAGAACCATTATCAAGTCTTAATTAAATGAAGTTAATTGACATTTTATAAATAACAGTAATGTTAAATTTAAAATTCAATTTATTTTTACTTCAACCTTACGGTTGCAAATTTTATTTATAAAATGTCAATTAACTTCATTTAATTAAGACTTGATAATGGTTCTAATCAGAACCGAAACGTCGTCTTTTTAATAAAGACTTTTAAAAAAAAGCCAGTTATCCATTTATTTAACAAATATATCCTATCGGCTTATCATACATTTACGAAAAAAAATATGAATCAAAGCGAAAAACATTACCTATATGTTATTACCGAAATACGCGGCAAGCAAAATTTGTAAACCAACTTCAATGTATGATTCTCCAACGTAATGTCTTTGACTTGAATGTCAATAAAGATAGTTTTATTAATATTATAAATAATAACAAAAAACAAATCAAAAAAATAATAATAATAGAAGAAAAAAATTATATACCTACAGCAGAAAGTATTGGCCTTTCGCGCATGGAGGCATAACCGTGAGCAACACCTATGTAAGAGCGGCAAAGCTAATTACTGCCCTACACACAATATTTGTTCTATAATCATTTTAAAATGCTTGAAAAATAATTTAAAATAATTTTTGACAGTTATATTGATATGATAATATACTTTTACTTTACTTCGGTGATCGGCAAAATCTTATTGCAAACGGCAACTTTTGCATTCAAATAACATTTGGAAATGTCTATTTTCTGCTCGGTCGTAGAAAATTGTTATTTGTGTATCTAGAGCAGAAAGTAGTCTATTATCGCACGCCAATGGAGATTGTTGATCGATGTGTAGCCGATAGCTATAACCATAAGAGAGGCGGAGATATTTTTTACTCGCACTTTACACGCAAAATATATCACTTATTGAGATCTGCTACAACAGAGTGTCACACCTATTAATGGGTAAAAGATATATTTAATTTTTTATAATTTTTTAATTGTTAATAGTTTGAAATTTTCTAGGCGCATTTTTGAGTACATACTAGCTAGTATAATTTTGATAAACTTTTAAAAAGGAACGAGAAAATTTTTCACAAAAATAAAAAACAAGATTATGCTGAGTTGCAAGAAAAAATAAAGAGCTCTTTAGCTAAAGAATTGTTTATCTAGCAATAGAATCAATAGCGATTTTTCGTAACTTATTGAACCATTAGTTGCTAATGAACCGATAAAACTTTCATGCATTCCAGTATTTAATTGTCAGAAAATATGTTTGTTTTATAAAGTTAATTTTTATAGGAAAACTTAGCAGTGTTTTTTGGTTCGAGTAATTGGACGACTAATAGTCTACCCGCTTTAACTAACAGTAATATAAATTATATGTATTGTCCTATATTTAACAGGAAGGTAATAACAACAGTGGAATGAAAATCTGGGCGTAAGAGCGAATCAAAATAAATGATGCACAAGGGTACACTCTGCATAAATCTACATAAATATAGTGGCTCAACACCCAACATTAGTAATGTGGAGGGTCTACCATAAACTAGTGGAACTATCAAGTCCCGATTTAGTAAGGTCTCAAAAGGATATGAAAATAAATTAAATAAATAAATATATCATCACGCCTTCTACCCATTACTGGGTGTGGCACTCTGCTGAAGCAGATCTCGGTAAGTGATATATTTTGCGCGTGAAGTGCGGTTACCAGTCGTCAAATCACGGCCCTCATAGATGTTAGTAGCGGAGGAGCCACAGGGGTAGCTTTTTCAAATTATGAAAATTTGTCGCCTTGGGGAATCGAATCAGGGACCTCAGGATCCACAGGCCGACTTCATACCACTGAGCTAGCCATCATATGAAAATAATTAAAATAAATAAATATATCATCACACCTTTTACCCACTACTGGATATGGCACTCTGCCATAGCATATCTCGGTAAGTGATACATGTATACGCATGAGTGCGGTTACCAGGCGTCAAATTACGCTCCCTAATATGTTAGTGGAGGGGGAGCCACAGGAATTGTTTTTAATGTGGTGAAAATTGTTTGTTGGATGTGGGAATGGAACCCGGGTTCTCAAATCCACAGTCCAACTTGATACAACTGAGCCACCTACCCCATAAAAAAATTAAATACGTACAATTATAAAATTTTGATGACCTTATATCTTTTTTTCTTATCATGTAAATAATTTTTCCATGTCTGGATAAAGTTCCCGGCTATCATCTGGATAATTGAAAAAATATCGCTTTAGAAAATGGCATTCAATATAAATATAACCGTTTGTGCTATGATTTCGATGCGATATTTTTTTATTTATGTCGTTAATAGTTATTGGGAACTTTATCCGGAGGTAAAAAACCGGCTCTTAATATATATTTTAATTGTTATAATAATATATGATAATGATAATTTTCTTCATACATCTATTTGACAGCGAAAAATATATATTTTGCTATCAATATTTTTGAAAATCGTAAATCGGGTTCGTTCGTTCATTTTCGGAAAAAGCCGAGAACTATACGATTTGTATATTATATTTACTAGGTATATTTAATGATAAATAAAAATATGTTATCGTTGCCGAACAAGTTACAGCATAGCTTGCCAATTAGTTTCTTGGTCAACGTTTATTCACGTTTAGTTAGTCTAGTGCGGGCTTCTGTAGTGATCGAAGTGTCTTCTATGTTTTGTGCGTCATTTAGAGATATTATAATGCGTAAATTAGCTTAAATTATGTGTGATTGTGCGTATTAATGTGTGGCATATAAAGGAAACGTTAATATATGAGTGGTAGTGTTGTGGAATAGACTGAATGGACCTCATTGAATTCCAAGGTATGCTGATTTGATAGTGGGACAACGAGGGATGTGATCTGCGGCTGGTTTCTGCTCAAAGTATGTAACAATGTTATTGTTAATATAGTAAGAATATTTCACAAATCGTAGTTATAGAAAATGCTGAACCCATATTCCACAAATTCAAGTTGTTATATTTGATGAAAAAAATAATTAAATAAATATATTATTACGCCTTCTACCCATTATTAGGTGTGGCACTCGGCCGTAGCAAATCTCGGTAAGTGATATATTTGTGCGCGTTAAGTGCGGTTATCGGTCGTCAAATCACGGCCCCCAAAGATGTTAGTGGTGGGGGAGCCACAGGGGTAATTTTAAATTGATGAAAATGTTTTGTCGGCTCTAGGGATCGAACAGGGTTCTTTGGATTCACAGGCCGACTTGATACCACTGTAGCCGTAGCAGATCTCGATAAATGATATATTTATGTACGGAAGTGCGGATACCAGCTGTCAAAACACGGCCCCCATAATGTTAGTGTAGGGATAGTTTTAATGTGGTGAAAATTGTTTGGCGGCTGTGGAAATCAATTTTAATAGAACTAAATATATTGATTTTAAGCACATAAATATATCACTTACCCAGATCTGCTTCTGAAGAGGGCCATAGCCGGTAATGGGTAAAAGGCGTGATCATATATTTATTTTTTTTTTATTTTATGTATTTGTAACCTATACTCTTTAAAAAAATATATTTATATACTGTCGTTGTCAAGAGAGAATGCCAATGATGTAAAGGAGGGTATACACTTAATCATGTCACTGTGAAATTATATTTATCTGCTCTATTACAGTTAGTATTGGTCGGCACAGCGGTTCACACTAAGAGCAAAATTTTTCTAATCGCAGTGCCGCTTTATACAGATGCTGCATCCATTTCACATTATTGAGCTTGGCATACTCTCATGTCGCTAACAGTAAATGATATCTTGTGTAATAATAGAAAAAGGATAATAAATCAAATCAAATCTAGCATCTTGGTGCTGTTGGAATAAAACTGCAACGATTTATCAATGAACTGAATCGCAAAATCGCTTGTAAATCACCATGAAAAAACCTGTCTAGTTGTAAAGCATTATTCCTAGGGATATTTGCATGGAACAACAACGAAATATTTGGTGTGGATCGCCAAATATTTCACACTAAACCTGGATAAATGCTTAACCGGTGGAACTCTATGTTTTGTTAACTGTTTTCCAACTCATATATAAACCTTACGCTTGGTTGCGTTGTTGCCGAATCCTGCTTACCGCTCTGCCATCCCAGGCACAAAGTGGGATGGTGGAGTCCCTCGGGAACTGATGTCCATATTACTGACGTTTTATTACGATGATAATTGTGTTTATGCTTTTGTTGTCACTGTCAACTTACGTGGAAACTTTTTTCTTTGTTGATGGAATATTTATATTGCGGGTGTTATGAGAAATTTACAACGTGATGGAAAGTTGTCTTTTGTTTAGAATTTTTGATAACTTTTCTTTGTTCATAAAGGGAACCATATAAAAGTTACGCAAAACGGGAAATTTTATGAAAATAATTTCGCGTGTTGGATATGAATATTATACTTTACTTTATGTCAACTGGTTTTGTAATTACGTTATTTTTTAACAATGACAAAGGTTTAAAAATGTGAGCTTTTAATGATTTTTTTTCTCTAATTGTTGAGTTTAAACAGAATAAAAATTTACTCGAGTATAATTCCACTGCGTTTTTTTATTATTTTCGTTGCAACTATTGTTGAAAAATTAAATGAATATTTTGAGATAATTTTACAGCAATATTGGCACATAAATTTAATGTTTCAAATTTGTTAGTAAAGAGCTGATTTTATGCAATTGGTTTTTTAGGCATACCAACGAGCTCTTTTCATATATTTACGTTTCATAAAAAGTTAAAGCCAAATATTAAAAAAAATATGTATATTTAGCTTACATTGATATATTATTGCATATTTTGTTGATATTTGCATAAAAACAAATTTGATGCATATTCAAAAAATATTTGAATACTTTTCAAAAATAAATTGTATAAATATGTCTTTAAAGCAACGCGAAGCGAAATGCTTTTAACGGCACTAGAGCTTTAAAGGCACTTATACACGCGTATCATAGGCTATTTTTTAATATATCTACATCATAATCTGGAAAATAAAGCTGGAAAGTAGCATTTTCATTTTGATTCATTTCATAATTTTGTGTGATTTGATGTAATATCGTTCACATAAAGATAGTTTAGCATTTGTTGCTTATGTTACTATGTAGATTCGTTGTTTGCAGCTTGTTGTGATAAATATGTTGCTTAGCAACTTGAAAACACATGGTTCAATGTTGCGTTTAGTATAATAAAATATTAATTTAGGACGAAACACAGATCATAATATACTACTATAGATAAGAAACTGCCATGTTACGCACTGGGACTGTATTTTGCGCCATCTGAGTAGTGGAAGTTGTTATTTTTATTATTATTTTATATTTATTTAAACTACATAAAATAAAAAATCATTATTACAATATAAATATTTATTAAAATATTCACCTGTATACAATTTATTTATAATTTGAACTGTTTCAATCGCAGTTTTGTCCAACTCTTGTGAACTTGAAAATATATTATGACCTCCTCATCTAAATATTATTTATTATATGATCACTTACTTGGCAGTAGCAGTGCAGTTTTTTCAACAACAATTGATATTAGTTGATGACATTATTTATATGAAATTATTTCACAAATAAAAATTAATTGGATATTTGACAGATTAAAAAATTTGAAATATTTACAAATGACAATCTAGTAACCAATGATAGCCGATATTGTAGTTATCTAAAATGGATGTCTTCACATAAAGACTATCAGCGCCATTCCTTAGGTGGAAGTCTAACTATAAACACAGTCCCATGGTTACCTATATAACTTTCCGCTGCCTGGGACGAAAAATACTGCATATTGATATTTTATTACATATTTTTTAAGAGATCTGCTTCGGCAGAGTGCCACACCCAGTAATGGGTAGAAGGCGTGATGATATATTTATTTATTTTTATTTTTATCTATATTGTGAATATTCTAATACTTCTGAACAATATAATTTAAGATCAAAAATACTGCATTGTTTCCATACAATAAATATTGAGGGTCGTTTGTTCCAACCTTAGATAAAATAAAACTAAATTATTATTAAATGTAAAATATTGTTGTCTTTTTCTGATCTTCATTCCTCATTAATAATGCGCTTTACTGTTTATATAATAATAATTTCTATACAAATGGAAGAACTTGTTCCCAGAAGTATCTTTTCATTTCTCGAACCGTTTTTGCCAGTTGCCATAATTACAATAATATTCTTCCTTAGTTCAGAAAAATTACTTTCTTCCTTGAGGACGAAAAGTATCATTTTCTCCTTGTAATTGTGAAATAAAATTTTACTTTCTCATAGGATCGTGAAAAAACTATTTAAATTTAGAGTTTTTTATAATAAAAATTTGCTATAAATTACAGTTACTCATCTGTTTCATAATATTAAAATTACCTTAATACATCCGCAAAATGTTCATATGTTAATCATTTAATAATAAATTGAAAGAATAATTATGCTGAAGGTAGCTGTCTGCACCTTAGTAAACTTAGTAGGTAGGTGATAAATAATAGTCATAAAATAATGAAATGATCACCGTCCGAGGGTCTCTAGAGTTAGACGATATTAGTTCATTAGTTAGAACATCGGGTGTTGGTAGTAGACTGGACTAGTGTATAAGTAAACGTGCTTGCGAACCGCCATAAATCTGTTAGTGCTAATCTAGTCCGCCGTTTCTAATTACACTAGTGTTATGATTACCATTACGTTTTAATTAAACATGAGAACTATGAAATGATGCACTTTGTATACTTGCAAAACATTACTTTACTTTTATATACTTTGTAACTGAAAAGGTTTTACCATTATCATTTTGGACCACTTTTTGTGTTACTTCCGGTACATATATAGTTTGTTCCAGGAAATATACGCTATGTACATAAGATCAGTGTTTGACAGAGTTTAAAATTAATTTTAGCGCTAATGAAATGAGTAAAATGAAATATATTAATTTTGTTACAAACCTTTGAAAATTTGGACACGAGTGTTAGCGAGTGTTTTCAATTATTCGATGGCCGTTGCCACACTTATGTTACAAAATATTTTTTATACGGTTATGAAAATTAAATGGACATTCGATATGTCATTTACTGTTAGATGTCACGTTAATTCAAATAAAAAGATTGTTTTACAATGGTTGTACTGAGTGTTCCTAAGAAATACTTTTCACAACACATTTCGAAAGGGGGTCTGTTGACTTTTCAACACGACATTAAAAAAAATGTATATACAACTGCTTAAAATTAATGAAAATCATTTTTTTTCAAATTTACTTCCGAAAATGACATTTCACTCACTCAATTTAGTAGTGATATTGACCATTTCCCTCATTAGTGATGTAAGTAATTTACTTTCATCACTAATGAGGAACTGGTTACTTTCTCAACTAATTTGAGTGATGGTAATATGATTTTGAAAACAATTGACATAATTATTATATTATATACGATGCGGGAACTCACGTGACACTGTGACGTTTTGTGACGTAAAAAAACAGCTGTTCGGGCAAAGATCACTGCGCGCTCTACAAAATGAACTATTTTTTGGGACGAGATTTGAAAAGAACCGTTCTTTTCAAATCTCGCCACAAAAATTAGTTCATTTTGTAGATGGCGCAGTGATCTTTGCCCGAACAGCTGTCTTTTTACGTCACAAAACGTCACAGTGTCACGTGAGTTCCCGCATCCTAGTAAAAGTAATATGATATTAATGTCAAACTTTAGTTGAGTTCTTATGCGATGTGTATGTGACTAATAAATTATTACCCACGATTTTCATTGCGTTGTCTTAGCTATCTCATTTTAGGTGGTTACAACCGTGAACAATTAATTATTACTCATGGCAATGAATAACGAATTACATTATCTATCAGAAAACACACATATTATAAAGAACATGTTACTTAATGATCGTAGAAAAATAACTATTTTCAATTCAACATTGTGTTTTATAAATTTCCGTTTTCAATATCCGAGCCCTATCTAAATATATTGTAGTATATGCTACCACATAACCTAAATATTCATCCCATCTGTCACACAAGATACATCGACACACATACACACACACATCCTCACATACTGCGCAGAGGACTCTATATTCCTCCTCATCTTCCATCTCTGTCTTTCGAGCTGCACAATATCGTCAAACAAAAGCGGAGCAAGCACTGTTTACACTGTATTGAAATGCACGTGTAGACGCATGCAAACACACGACAGCCCAGCATAATTCGAGACTTTGTAACTCGCTTCTTTGTACACGATGTTTTCTTTTTGCATTCGCTCGGAGGTACACTCCACGTTGTGTGTTTGTGTGTGTTACTTGTTTGAACAACTGGAAAACTTCAAGTGTGGAATTCAACAGTCTTTGTTGTTTGATTGATGTTGGAAAGTCAAGTGTAGATTTTACATATTTTTGATTAAAATTCTGGTATAAATTAATATAGTTTAAGTTGTTTTAATTAATGTGGTTTGTAAGTTGTAAGTTTTCAACTTAATTTTTGTAATTAAAATTCAGTTTTGAAAACTATTCTGCCGATATGACACGGTGAGTGAACTTCTGAAACGATTTTTTTTATTTAAAAGTTTTGACAAACTTTGACTGTGAGTGAAAATGTAGCTTTAAAATTCTGTAAAATTAAACGAGATTATATTTTAAACAAGAACAACTGAAAATGTTGTAAAGATCGATTGACGTCATCCATCGTGATAAAACTTAATAAAATTATTTTAAAAACTGTTGCAATATTTAAATGACAATTTAAAAAAAATAAATGGCCTTGAAATATAAATCTTATATAAGTATATAATATTGTCCGGCAGTACGGTGGGGTGGGTAGCGTTACGGAATTCGAATCCGGAGATCCCTAGTTCGAATCCCACTCAAGCTAGAAATTATAAGAACTACCACTTTGCGGCTCGGTGAGCCCGGACCCTGTACTGTAATTGGGATTCAAATCCTGTTGTACAGAGTAATATAAATAAATAAATAAATAAATATTGAATAATAGCTATATTCATACATTGAAAATAATTATTTTTCATTTATAATAATTATTTTATATTTTGCGCGTTTACAAGACACACAATTTCTGTCTATATCGAGTTGTCGTTGGTATGTCAGATTCATAATATATTGTGTTTCAAACATCAAAATATTTGTTTAAGGACTTTGACGTTGATTAATAGTAGTTTTAAAAGCTATGCCGACGGAAATAATTTTGTCAAAGGAATGTCAATTGCTGATTCATTTAATAATTTATCTTGAACAAGAATATGCAAATAATAAACCGCTTTTAACCTTACAAGAGGTAAATTAGTATATATTTCATTAATTTTCATTATTAATATAAAATTTATTAGAAAATACCGGACATACTAAAAGTTAGTAGATCCACGGTCACTAAAATATCTGCGAAGTCAAAGAAAATTGATATCATGTCATCTCCAAAAAAGCAATAAGCAATTTTAAATTGGTGCAAATGTTTGTTGACTGTGGGGATCGAACCAGGATTCTCAGAATTCACAGGCCAACACGATACCACTGAGCCATTACTCCATTATATTATTTTTATTTATGTATCCATAGGACACTTCTTTTTGGCCCATGGGCCAAAAAGAAGTGTTTAAGCCTGCTTTTTAGGGCTAAAACACATGCTTTTCGGCCCGGTTGTGCATACAAATATTTATTTATATTTATTTTTATATTAATGAACTAAACCAAATAAATAGATAGTTAGGTAAGGAACTAACAGCTAATAAGCTTATGTCAGGAGAATATAGAAAAAAATTATTACAAAGTTTTCTAATTAATAAATGAAAAATAGAATTTTCCGAGTGAAGATGTAGAAGAAAACTTTGTACTCTACAAAATGATTTTGTGAAAGATTGAAATAATATTTGATCGTCGAGAACTACACTAACGTGGATAAGTCCGGGTAAACATAACTCAAATGACTTCCGGTTTCCTCTCCTGAAAGTTTACTATGTTTGCTACCCGGATAACATGAAAGTTAAATTGGATGCTTTCTGAAATTTTGTTTCTTGTTTCATTCTTTTCGTTTTAACATGAATCTGTTTTGCGAAAATAATACAAAGAGCGAAGAGCTGCCAGATAAACTTCATTCATTGCATTTTGCACAATTTTACCGGATATTATTTTTTAACAGATGTTTCAAAAAATACTTTTATAGTTTACTATGTTGATACCGTCAATGGCGGTAGTAGCAAAATTTATAAATTTGCATTTTGGCAAAGACCATGGCAAGATGCGATTATTCCAGTTCATTTAGTAACACAAGTTGAACAACATTGTACTCGAGAAGTGGATGATGGGTAATCGCCTTGAAACAACCTGTATTTTTTAATCTCGCGTGAGTCCGCTTAAAAAGAAATGAAATAATTAATTTTTAGTATCTTTTATACATCTTTTCAGCAGCTATAAATAATTTTTTTTCAGAATTCCGCAACCAGAAGAATGATTTTCAATGAAAAATTGTAAAATTTATTACAAAATAGATTTTAATTTGTTTTTCAAAGGTTTCTAAATGGTCGTAAAAAATCATGTATGCACGAGCAGAAAGCGTTCTTGCCGGTCCTGCATTGTTGTTGCTCTCGGCTGTGCTTGGATTAAAAAATTTCATGCGCTAAAGTATATGGGGTAATGGCTTAGTGGTATCAAGTCGGCCTGTGGATCCTAAGAACCCTGGTTCGATCCCCACAGCCGACAAAACATTTTTTCACTAATTTAAAGTTACCCCCATGGCTCCTCCACCACTAACACCTTTGAGGGGCGTGTTTTGACGGCTAGTAACCGCATTTCACGCGCATGAATATATCACTTACCGAGATCTGCTTCGGCAGAGTGCCACTCCCAGTAATGGGTAAAAGGCGTGATGATATATTTATTTTTATTTTACTACCCTAAAGTATATGGGGTAATGGCTTAGTGGTATCCGAGTCGGCCTATGGATCCTAAGAACCCTGGTTCAATCCTCACAGTCGACAAAACATCTTTTCACCAATTTAAAATTACCCCTGAGATTCCTCCACCACTAAAAACTTTCAGGGCCATGATTTGACCGCTGGTAACCGCACTTCACGTGCATAAATATATCACTTACCGAGATCTGCTTCGGCAGATTGCCACACCCAGTAATGGGTAAAAGGCATGATGATATATTTATTTATTTACTACCCTAAAGTAAAATTTTCAGAAGTAAATGTGAAATTTAGATAAGATTTAAGATTGTCTTAACAGATGTCACTTAAATGAAAGTAATATCAAATCATACTGTTGTTTTCTAGTTGCTGTAAGTATGACTTTACCTTTCTTTCTTTAGGGAACATAATTTACTTTCTTCCCTAGGGTTGAAAAGTATCACTTTTTTCTTTCAATTGCTGGAAGATATTTTAAACGCTTAGAAAACTTATATTCTTCGCATATAACTTGTCAATCAAGAAGAAGAAGTGTCACTTTGACTAAAGTTATTCGATTAGTATTTGGTATCACATCAGATTTTAAATTAAATGGATCCGTAGCTCTGTTGATTGAGTATTTGATAGGGATTCAAAGATCACAGGTTCAAATTCTATATATTTCAATTTAATAAAAGTGATTATAGGAATTTAAATTTAAATACAACAATTTCCTAATAACTAATGCCTCATGTCGTCCGTCATCAACAAAAACCAAAACAAAATACCATCAATTCTAAGCATGTAGACTTAATTCACCCTCGACAACTACAAAACATATTTTAATATATTCTCTCTAGACTTTCCTCTTCTCTCATCATTATCTCATTCTCTGTTCTCTCTCATTCTCTTTTCTCTCTCCCTCTTTCTCTCTCTCTCTCTTCATTCCACTTCTGCCATTTGTCTCTCATCATTCGTGTCTTGTTTTCGTTTTGGTCTGTCGGTATACGACAGTGCACAGATCGATGTGCGATGTGTGATCAGAGAGTGCGGTGCATTGGTGGCGGCAGTGGTGCTAGTGGCGCCAGCAAAATCATCTCCACTCTGAGAGATGCGTTCTTAATGGTTCATAGATGGCTTTAAAGTAGCTGAGTGGTGGATGTGATGGAGGAAGATTGACGTGTGTGGACTTAAAACTGATGGTAGCAAAGATTGTACAAAGAGGACGATACTATTAAAAACTATAATCAAGAGGGCGGTGATCCTAAAAAGTTTAACCCCTCCTATTTTGTATCTCGATCATTATCTGTTAATGATCGATAAGTTAACGACAATCCTGATTTTTATTATTAATCTGCAGATTACCATCATTTCGGCATTCTGTGATCAAAATAATTCATTCTGTTATTTCTATTTTACTTTTATGCAGTTTTCTCTTGCACAAAACTGTTAGTATAAAAAAAAATATTATTTTTAACCTCAATTTTTACGGAACTGTCAGTGAGCTGACATTATTTTTTATAATAACAGCTTCGTATATTAGTAAACAAAATGTAGGAACATAACATAAAATATCTGCATAAGTTATACTTGTTTCAAAATACCGAAATTGTGATCATCTGTAAAATAACGATGAAAAATAAATATTGTCATTAACTTATCGATCATTAATAGATAATGATACAATTACAGAATATAATAATAAGAAGCACTACTTTAAACAATCATTTGAATATTTTTCCTGTAAAGTAATCAAAGAAGCAATTGTGTAACACAATACTTATTGCCAATTTTATTCACTTATGGCCCAGTTTTTTTAGAACCCCCTGTATATCAAAAACTAACAATTGCAGTGTACACGACAGCTTTGAATCCTTTTTAATTGATTTATAAACATATTTTCATAGTGATCAATGCCAGTATTAATATCCGAACTATTTACATTTTACATGAAACTAAATCCAATTCCAAATTTAAAATTCTCGCAGCTGAAACCAGTAAACCACTAATTCAATTCTTCCGATACGAAAAACCCTAAAAAAATCACTAGTACAAAACCATTAATCGAATAAATCTCGTGAATAGCACCACAAAACACAAAACTATCGCTAAAACATCGCTTCAAGCCAGCGAACAACACGTAACTCTCATTAAATCAAATTAAATCGAAAATCGGTCACAAATCACTCGATTTTAATAATGTATGCATGTTCTCTTCGGCAAAAACCCTCCAGAGCTAGAGTAATGAATTCTACACTGCAGTCTGCGCTGTGCAATTCGCCGCGTTCCATGCCGCCATGCCGATTCAGTTTTATTGGTTAAATTTACAAAATTGTTACGAGTGAAAGAGGATTTCGCTCTGTATGGTAAACGATTGAAAATAGACTGTATTTTAATACTGTTTGACATGTCTTTATTTGTTATTTAGTTGTTGGATTGGCTTCCAAATTCTGAACAAACAGATTCTGTTGAAACTGTTTTCTGTAAAATTTACAAACTGTACGTATTTAAGCATTTATTCTAGAATAATTTTGGGAGTATGTGGCACAGTGGTATCGTGTCGGTCTGTGAATCCTGAAAACTCTGGTTTGATTCCCACTGCCGACAAACATTTTCACCACATTAATACTACTCTTGTGGCTCTACTAAAATCTTTGGGGGCCGCGGTTTGATAGCTGGTAACCGCACTTCACGCGCAAAAATGTATCAATGGGGACTTATACAATTCAAATTTTTCTGTTGCCATCTAGTGAGTAAAATAGAATGTAATGCTTTGTTATGTAGCGAACATGGTAGTTTTACAGTTTGACGTTTATCACGTGATCCAAACGTGAAACGTCAAACAAATATGGGTATATGCGGGGAGTAGTGCTGAAAGGAGAAGGTGTCATCTCGCTCTTTCTACAAATTTGTTGTTTCTCACAAAATTGTTTGGAGGGGGGTCTGCTGCATGTGACGTCAAAATTGTAAGTCCCCATTGGGATTAAGTTCCTGTTGTGCAGAACAGCATTAAATAAATAAGTAACGAAAGGATAAGTCTAATTTTCTGTATCCTGTAATGAAGCACTTACTGATCTGAGCAAGAAAGTACCTACTTTCCTGACCAATTTTGGTATGGAAAGTAGTTTTTTACCAAAACAGTCAAGTAAAGTACATATCCAAGGCTACAACGAAAATAACAGTCTGGTAAAGTACAAAACAGTCTGGTAAAGTTTCTACCTGATTGTTTTGTATTTTACCTGTTTTTTGTTGTTGTAACCTTGGATACGTAGTCTGCTGTCAATACAATTCATATCATAAATTTTAAACATATTGATTTATTTATGATTAATTATTGATTCAATTAAAAGAAAGAAAAAATAGTATACATAATACGTCAGGAAAGTGTTTTTACTTGATTTAGCGGATCAAACAATCGCTTGGTCAAGTAAAATATCACTTTCCTGACTTATTATTTAATATACTAATTATATAATCGTAGAAAAAATTACATGAATACTTCGAGTATAAATCGTCCTTACCTGCTGTGTATGGTGGCTACTCTTGGCTCCACATCGTAATTTAAATTTTTTTAAATAATTGTTGGTTATTATTAAAACAAATGTGTATTATTATTCATATCCAACTCAATTTCAAATATTCTATTATTATCGTAATTCAATTTAAAGTTAAATTTTGAGAAATCATACTAAAATAAAATTTACAAATTAAATTCTGTTTATACGGTTTTTTATAAAGTTTTCAATAACAAAAAACAGCAAATTGAAATTACACAAAACAAAATTGAAAAAGTTGTTTTTGTATAACCTAACTTTTCACGTAATTAAATTATTTGTTTGTTATATGATATAACTGAATTGTGGAAAAATTGCAGTCATATTAATACCGCAATTCTACTACATAACTGTTGTTCAAACCGTGACTGTCAAATGCATGTGCGTTAGTGTCACGTAAATATGTTTATATTCACGACTTTTTAAATTATTATTCAAAAATTCATTCTAATTTAAAACTAGCTATTCGTTATATTTATCACATAACATAATTCACGCTCCAATAATTGTGTATGAAACTTTTACAGTTCGATACAAAATTTATATTAAATTGAACATACGAGTACTTTTATAATGAATTTTAAGAAAGCAATTCTCTGGCAATTATTAAATTTTATGTTAGTATACAATCATGATTTATTTTATTATTAATAATTTACATTTATACATTTTATTCTGGTACGGAACTTCCAGCTTAAAAAGTATTACTTTTTAATCACATATTCACCGAAGCTAATGAGAAATAGAAAATATTGATCTTACCTTATTTTTATCAATAATATCAATCTCACTTTCGTTATCGTATAAAATTTACCCTTTTTTTTAAATTAAAACTAAACTGAATTACATTCCTTCTGTCCAAATTAACTTACAAGCAAATTTTTAACTAATTTTAAGCGATTTAATTTTTTGAAAATATTTCAAGGATTTAGGTCAATTTCAGATTGTATGCTCTAAAATTCTTTCTCGTACGATTATTGTAACAAAAACTTACATACATATGTATTTTGATCCGTTAAATCCAGTTCCCAAAAGCAAGTCTTATAATTTTTAAAATATTGTACAAGAATTGCTTCATGAGGAAATTTTGGTGAAAATACTCAAATCCACAATTCGATATGTTGTCACTATACTATTTACCCCATATCATAATACTCGTGGGGTAAATGATTTAGTGGTAGTCGAGCAGTGGATTTGAGAACCCGGGTTCGAATATCACAGCCGACAAACAATTTTCATCACATTCAAATTACCCTTGTGATTTCTACTCTATAATAATAATAATTATTATTATCTTTGGAGACCGTGATTTAACGGCTGGTAACCACATTTCGCGCGCAAAATATATCACTTACCGATATCTGCTACGGCAGAATGCCACACCCAGTAATGGGTAGAAGGCGTGACGATATATTTATTTATTTAATAATAAGTAATTCACTGATTTCATTTTATATACTAGAGCAGTTCTTTCGACTTCCTAAGAAAGCTCCTATTTGTCAAACATTGTCCTTTTGCGAAAGGTTAAATTAAAAAAGATGAAAAGAGGAAAATGAAAAAAGGACACCCAATAAACTTCGCCATTCATTCATAAAAAGCTAAAAAGGCCCGCAATCTACACATGCAAAATTATCCTTGCAATTTCATCCCTCAGTATATCAAACAGTTGAATTCTGCACAATGTCTCAAGTCTCAAGCTTGAATTGTTTCTAATCTAGATAGCTTTGAAGCTCCTCTCAGAGCTACCAGAGCCATCTCCGTCGGTTCTTCTTATTAAAAGAGATTTAAACACTTGAACAATACCTTGCTGCATTGTTTGCAAACAGTTGAAAATTATTTCGTCTCACAACAGCAAAGAGAAAGACAGTTTTATTGTTAAAGTGTTAAAGTTTGTTGTTTTTTACGCTGACTGTGAAATTCTCGTGTTAAGCTAATTTGATTCAAGGATGTAGACAGCAACAAGTTTAAAAGTAATATGTATAACTTTTTTGATAGCTGAGGATGTTACTACATGTTTTATATGTTCATTCTACAACTGACTGATGAGGGGGTCTGATGAAAAAAGTTTTGAATTAATTACATGACATTGTTAAAATGCTTTTATATTTATTTTTATGGACATGGACATGGAGCGAAAAATAATATTTATCTACATGATATTTTGTATTTATCATGAAATGTGTTTTGCAAAAATTCTAAATGTAAATATAAATATTTCGAAGTATAAATAAAATATTTAAAATACAGATAAACGAACAGAAAGGAATTCCTCGGGTGTTTCGATTGAATGAGGATTGCTTTTTTGTTTGTTTTTTATTCGTAAAAAAAAAAATTAATATATCATCACGCCTTTTACCCATTACTGGATGTGGCACTCTGCCGAAGCAGATCTCGATAAGTGATATATTTATGCGCGTGAAGTGCAGTTACCAGTCGTCAAATCACGACCTCCAAAGATGTTAGTGGTAGAGGAGCCACAGGGGTAATTTTAAATTGGTGAAAAAGTTTAGCGGCTTCGGGGATCGAACCAGAGTTCTTAGGATCCACAGGCAGACTCAATACCACTGAGCTACTATCCCATGGGTTTTTTATTTGTAAAATTGACAAATCTAACCTTTTTTTATTTATAATAATTTAAAAGTGAAGGATGTTTTTACAATGCAATATCTGTTTTTACTGCCGAAAGACTTTTTAAAAATTAAATCTTCTGAAAACAAATGACATGTTTTGAGATTATATATTAATAAATTTTGGTTTGTATTTATTTTTTAGCTGAAAATGTCGAACGTCGTTTGAAAATTATAAGAAATACTCCAAAGAAAGGAGAAAATTGTAACATACCTCTGATAGGCTAACCGTATTAGATTCCGCTTCTCAATATAAATTAGTAATTTGCTGGCGTTACTTTTTACTTTTCTTTATTTTACTTTTTACGTTCCTTCATTATAAATCCAGCTTTACTATTCTTCGTAAACAGAATCGTGTTTTTTTTTTACTTTTTTGAAAGTTTCATAAAACAAAATACAAATAGTATTCATCTAACATCTAACAAATAAGGAATTGGTATAAAACTTGTAAAGTCGATAACAAATTCGTTTGAATCCTATACGCTTTGAAACAATCAGATATCTATGTTAGCATTACGTGTATCACGCTACTAAATCTTTAAGTGGGTTCCCAGTGCGCTGCTCAGAATTCTCTTGAACAGAACCACTTAAAGATACAGCGAAAGCATTCACGTGTTCGCTTAAACTTCCTCTATCTTACCTCAATGCTACCCGTTACCAAACCAACTAACGGCGCGACTCGCAAAAAATACTATTTTCCCCTACATTAAAACTTGCAACAATATTCACTAAATTCATCCCAAGTTTCAAGATATCTTGATACGTATTGTCTGCCGCGTTACTGTCGGAGAAGGCTTCGACAAGATTTGCTCCAGAAGGCATAGACGGAGACGAGGTATTTTCCTTAAGGGCACGGAATAAAACAATTGATTTTTTATCACTTAATATGACATAATATCTGTTTTGATATTAATGAACATTCATATTACGTTAATTTTTCCCAATGTTCAAACCGTCATAATTGGCCAATTTTTAGCTAATTCGAATAAATTTTCGAGAGCAACAAAGATTAAAGTGTCTACTTTTAGGGGATACATGCAATCTTAGGGTTAATCCTTTCCACCTCCCCTTAAACTCTCTAGAAGAAGAAAAAATGTTTTTAGTGGAAAAAAGTTCATCTTTGACGATCTGTACGAAGATAAGAAAAATTTGTGGACCCAATTCATCATCAGGGCAATAAAGTTTATTCAATTCTCTACAAAGGATGCAAAGGACGAAGTTCCTACGATGATTTAGTTCAGAGTTATGCGTGTTTGAAGTTGAATGTGCATTTGGAGGTTTTTGTCTCATAACTCGTCGACTTTTTGACAAAATTTGTTGAGGGGAGGATTGAAGGGTGCAATAACAGATATCTTAATTTCGCGTACAGTCCCTGAAACTAGAGACAAAACAGTTTTTTTTTCTGAAAGAATCGTTCAATCTTGTCGAAAAGTCGCCGAGATTCTAATGCTCGCCGTGGGTGAAAATATTCGAAAATCTCGAATATCGAATACTTTCAGTATTCGCGGTATTCGAGTATTTGTGGATGGTATTCGCCTTCTCTCGTTATATTTAATTAAATATTGTACGTTCAAAACTCTTTTAAGTGGAATGAAAAACGATTCAGAATGATACTAGTACTACTCTTACGAGGTGTGTGTGTATACACTATTTGTTCCACTACCCCAGTATTTAAAATAAATCCTTCTTCTTATAAATAATGTAATTCCAACTGTAACGAATATTGCGCTTGTATGAAGATAACTATAAATGTGGTTAAAGTGAGGATAGTCAGTTAAGATGAGAATGTTGACAAATAAATAAATATAGCATCGCGCCTTTTACTGGGTGTAGCACTCTTCCGAAACAGATCTCGGTAAATGATAAATTTATGCGCTTTACCAGTCGTTAAATCACGGCTCCCAAAGATGTTAGTAGTAGCCACAAGGGTGATTTTTAATGTGATGAAAATCTTTGTCGACTGTGGGAATCAAAACCAGAGTTCTCAGGATCCACAGGCCGACTCGATACCACTAAGCCACCTACCACATTAGAATGTTTGTCGATGACTGATTATTTGATGAATCTGGTGAGTGAATGTTTTATGAATGATTCTAGGGTTCGTGCTACTACATTTGATGGGATATAGCATGATGATATGACTGAAAATCCATATTCTAGTTACAGAATTCTTAGAAAAACTTAATCTAAAGATGGAAAGACCAACCCTAAAAATGATTATTATATATTTTTCCTTTTTCCTTGTACGTCACTGCATTGAACCATCCTGTCAAATCCTTTCCGTTATCACGGCATTAGTGAACATGTACAAGTTTCATGTCGGGCTTCAATTGTCTGTAACCACAACGAGTATTGATATGTTTATGTGTCACTGGGGATTCCTGGTTGCTGCAGCAGAACTGCCAACGTGAGCGCGATAAACGGCCCCAAACCTCGAAGTAGGACAAGTCGACAAGCGCTAGTCGTGCCAAATGTAAAAACGCGCCTTGCCTTCCTTGCTCTTGCAACAGTCATGAATCGAAAGTTCTGTCGGTTTTGTCGGTCGCGGCAAACTGCGACTGCGATTTTCGCTGATACATGTGTTGCAATGAAAATACTGAAAATAGGTTAAGGATAAGCGAGGCAGGGTTTTTGTTTTGGCTCTGTTGCAGGTTTGTTTTTAAAGCGCGTTGTTTTTGTTAATTTTGTTTACTGATTTTGAGATTATGATATTGGAAATGGAGTTTGTTTTGATTTGAAGTGTCATTTATCTTTGTAATCCGATTTGGGTCCATTTTATTAATTTATTGTATTGTTCAAATATTTTATCTCGTTTTAATATTTGTTTATTTGTACAACAGAAATAATATCATATTTAAATAAAACAAAAGACAAAATGTCTATTGCGATGTGGAATTGAGTCTTAATAAATAAGAAAAAATTCGTGAAATTTCCCCAATTTTCCAGTCTTAACTTTAATTTTAAACTAATTTGGACGAAGGAAAAATTTGAAGTGTCTACTTTAAGGGGATACATGCGATTTTAGGGTTAACCCCTCAAACTCCTTAGAAGCAAAAAAGTATTTTTAGTGGAAAGAACGTCCATCTTTGAAGATCTGTACGGAGCTAAGAAAAATTTGTGGACCCGATTCACTATCATGACCTTAAAGTGTATTCAATTCCCTGCAAAGGACTTAAAGAACGAAGTTCCTACGATGATTTGACACAGAGTTACGCGTGTTTGAAGTTGAATGTGTATTTGGGGATTGTTGGCCTAAAAATGTGATATTTGTTAGGAGGTGGAGGGGTTGAAAAATCCTAATTCCGCGTACAGCCTCGTAAAGAAGGGACATGGTAAAAGTTATACTGAACTTCATTTAGTCCTTTCAAAATTGTATCGCTTCATTTTTACCCATATTTTACAACATACATAAATGCTCAATATTTTCCTGCTTACTTTTGTAATTAAGTGTATATGGACGAAACCCATTACGGCTGAATACGCATGATATATGCTTTATTTGTATAAAACATTTGCTTTGTTTTCCTTTTAAAATTAATGTAAATATTTTGATATTTATTAACAGTTTGTAATTTTCAATGTACAATATTTGACTGTTTACTTTTGTAGATTGAGTGTACATCGGACCTTGTATTGTAAATGGGATTAAGTTTCTGCTGTACAGAGTAACATAAAAAAATAATTTAATTAAGTAAACTTAACAAGATGGAAAACAAAAAGCAAAAATTGTGAAAGTAAAAACAAAAAAGTGCGACGCGCTATCGCAAATAAAATTATATTCCTTATTTACTTAATATTAATATTTGTTTTGGATCCATCTTAAATATTTATGAAAAAAATTAAGGCAATCTGTTTTGGACAATATTTAGTTTGTTTCGAAAATCGCATTTAAAGTTTGATAGGAAAACTAAACAGTATTATTCGGTTTTTGGATGATTCATAGTCAATTACCTTAAGGTAGTACTAGTGTGACGGTGGCGCCATCGGTTGTCGAGTGGCGAAACTGACGCTAAAAAAAATATAAAAATTGAATAAAACAAGTGTGTTATACCTATTATGATTTGAATATCATGAATTGTTAACAGGTTGTTGGTCTAGTGAATTTTCAAAAACCATACCACCGTGTGGTGTTGCCATTATACATTGGGATTCTTAATTTTTCGTTAAAACCAGGCTTTGCATGGCCTATATATCTATTACTAAACGATAAAAAACTTTCTCCTTCTGATACAATATACATGGATAGTTCTAGAACATCATACTAGTTTTTCAAATGAAACTGAAAAATTTTAGAGGTACAAAAACCAAAAATGTCTGATTCTGAGTGATGATCGCCATAAGCCCCGTGTATAAGAACTCAACTTTACAACCGAATATATTTGTTCATAGACAATGAATATGTTTCATATTTTAACAGGATTCGTATGATTATCCAATGTTTACGTACGCCAAATTTCATTCAGCAAAAAAAATTTTCACGCTAGTACTACCTTAAGTTTTCATTTCTACAGTTCGCTCCATGCTATTAATGTGCATTTCATACGTAATATTATTCAGATTACTGCAGAAAATTCAAAAATTGTCATTCAGACTATTTTACGGCGAGTAAAAATTAAATGACACAGAAAAAATTAGTTTATCAGAGAAAAAATCGAGTGTCGAAACTCGCTGAAACTGACAATTCATGTAAATGAGAGGGGATCAAACCCTAAAACCACAGAACAGAAAATAAGTACCTCCAGAATTGATACAAAACTTCCAACGAAAAATTCATCTCGCGACCAGTCACAGAAATGATAAATTTCCTTGCCAGGATCAGAGCTCAAATTTTTTACTTCATTCATGACTCACTACTCAAATGCGTAATTTATCATCCGAAATTCAATTAAACGGAATTTTTCAAATCCTTTTTTATCTTTGCAGCGTTGGCCATGCATCGCGACCATCGCAATGCAAAAAATGTAATTTATCGGCAGTTGAATGAAGCTATTTGCTAGAAAATGTGTATTTATTCTCGCGTTGTCGTCTGCGTATTCTGTTAACAGCAGCGAGATGGAAACAAATGGAGTGTATGTTTTGTTTTCAGTGCCCACTGCGTCAAGAATGTTATTTATTTCTGGGTTCGGTTGCTGTTTGTAGCAGGAACTGAGCGCCTCTTCCGGTTGCGAAGTTTTATAGCCAAGCTGATAGTTTTAACTACTAGGATAACTGTTAACATTGATAGTATTGAGTTATTAACTTTCGAACTGCGGATCGCGAATTGATTTTGATAGGTGAAAAACTAAATATAGTTTTAATAGTTCCGTGTGCTCTAAGTAAATTCAGAGATAGGCCTAAAACTTGGGAAATCTGTCTGCTGCTAATCAAAATTGTTTAGTAAACAATTGGGAGATCAAATTGCTTGTGGTTCAATTTCGCTGAGAATGCAGGAAATGTATTTCCATAATTGTGATTAGCCTTAACGTCAAAATGAAGACAAGTTATGTTAAAATTTATACGAAATTTGTCATTTTGTTCTGTCTTTTGTCTATGCTACCAATATTAAAATGCGTGGGACAGGGATGGTGGCTCGGTAAATTAACCGGTCAAAAGTTGTCAATTGACAGTCAATGTGACCGATGTTGGAATATTTGACCAATTAAAAAAAATTCACTGCAAAAAACGATAGTTTATCGTATAAAAATAAAACCTTTCTCGAAAAAAGAAAATAAAAATATTTCTTGGTAAAAAGAAAAACAAAATTAATGCTAATATAAAATAGATAAATAAAGAATATAAGAAATAAACTCAAAACATGTACGCGATTACCACAACTTTATTATTAACACACCAACCCTCAAAAAGTGCGAACTGCATACGACAATTACTGCATCTAGCCGAACACGTGACATGCATCGAAAGGGGCTACAAGAATTATACTACCGGCACGCTTCTCACTACTTAGTATTTGACGCGAGCAATATGACAAATGACCAGTCAAATACTAGGTCAAATGAACGAACGGTATTTGACCAGCCAATTGCCATTTGTTATTAAAGTGAGAGTAGTTTTATGTAAAATTTTTATGCAATATTTTCTCAACATCAGTCCGACATTTTCATTTCTTTAAATAAAAACTTGTCCGCGATATTAATCAATCAATTAAAATAACTTTATTTTGTCCACATATAATTCTTTAAAATAAATAACGATAAACCGGTCCACACATGTTTAATAGAAATTATCTCATTTTAATGCCATAGATTAGAAAAATTAATTAAACTACTTATTAACTAATTAAATCATGGTTGAATATTTTTCTCTTTAAAATAATATTAATGTTTGTTTACAGGCAGAGCCAGCACTGATGTACGACTCAGTCTTCGTATTCGCCATCGGGCTTCAAACCCTGGAACAATCGCACACCCTTCGTCCTTCCAACGTGTCCTGTGACAGAGAGCAGCCTTGGGACGGCGGACTCAGTCTCATCAACTACATCAACGCGGTAAGTAATCTTTAACAACACTCCTCTATCCCTTTCTCTTCTTCTGAATATTCGATATTTGTTTACGAGTTGAATCCTGAAAGAATTCCTTCGAGAAAGGGTGAAATTATAGTGTTACAAATGACTTGACTTGAATGGAAAGGAAATTTATTTTATTAGAACGATTCTAAATGTTCAAGATTATATCGATTGAAGAACAAATCCTTTCTTAGGTGAAATTTTACGACGTGATTCTAAAGAAACCAACCCATTATATTTTCTTCTCAATATTTTCCAGACGAAAAAACTATAAAAAGAATTCTGACAGATCCAACTAATTATTCTCAGTAAATACAATTTAAATTCGCTTGATTGGTCGCGTAGTTATTGGACAAAGGGTCAAACAAATAATAATTAGGCCAGTCGAATGGAATTGAATCACATTATTTTATTTTTACTTCTTAAGCGCCTAATATAAACAAATTAATCGATTTTAAATATTCGTATTCGAATAATTCGGATATTCGTTAGTTCTCATATTTGTATTCGAATAGTTCGCATATTCGTATCCGAATAGTTCAGATATTCATTAGTTTCCATATTCGTTATTCGGAAAAATTATTCGGATTTGAAATTTAACTTTTCCAGATGATATATCTTAAAAACCAAACAAGATATGAAACTGCGCTCAACGGCATTGAATTTCTCGTGTCCGAATTGAGTTATAAGCAAATTTTTAGCGATTTTTATTTTTTGAAAATTTCTTAAGGGGTACCCCTTAGATTTTTATCGATTTTAGGCTATTTTCAGACTGTTTGCTCTAAAATTCTTCCTCGTACGAATATTGTAATGCAAATTTACATACATATGTATTTTGACCCGCTGAATCCAGTGGTAAAGTCCCCAAGTGCATGTGTCTTCTAGTTTTTGAGATATTATTCAATAACTGCTCGATGAGAAAATTTTGGTGAAAACCTTTTGAAAAATAAAAAACGCTGCAAATATGTTTACAAGTCAATTGAAGCACGAGAAATTCAATGCCGTTAAGAGTATCTTCATATCTTGTTTAGTTTTTGGGATATAGCCTCAGGAAAGTCAAAAATGTTGTGAGGTAATTTTTTTGAAAAATTTAACTTTTCTGGAAGCTATATCTTAAAAACTAAACAAGATATGAAAATGCGCCCAACGGCATTAAATTTTCCGTGTCCAAGTTGACTTATTATCAAACTTTTAGCGCAGTCCTAACTATTCGTTCATTATTACTATTTGACTATTTAATCAGTACTAAAAACACAGCTTATATTTAGTAAATTCTATAATTTATTTCCAACATTTTTAACTAAATTTAACATGGAATATCCCTTAGACACAAAATATATAGCAGTATTATTAGCATTCTTTTTTTTATAAAAAACTAATTAATCACGTATGGACTATCATGATTATTATCTTGTAGGCAGTTTGACGGATGAATTCAAAGTTAATTATTATTTAAAACAAACAGTTTTTGAATCAAATGAAAACGTTTTAATTAATACAGAAATGTTTACTTTTTCTTTCAATGGCTGTTATTCCAAGATGTATGTATGATTCCTCTATAAGCTGTTGGCCCCCTGTACTGTAATTGGGATTTACTTCCTGTTGTGCAGAGTAACAAAATAAATAAATAAATAAATAAATATATTAACTTCAAATTTTATCTTTGAATTAATGACATACTAATATATGTCTCATTAAAATTTCATTTAATTATCTTGCATACTACACGAGAAATAAAAGTGCAAAATAAAACATCAAATGAAAACATAAGATTCGGACCAAGTAATGTGTCGTTGGCCTCCTACATGATTTGAGTTTAGTTAATCATAAACAAAGGCTGCTAGAGGTCACAATAGCTGTATTACATTTCAATAGTTATTACTTATTAGAACTGTAGAACTTGAACATATTTGGTATATAATTACTAGACTTACTATTAATTAATTAATTAATTAGTTTTTGACCATATCACGAAAATTACCTTTGGTCCTTCGTCAATCAATTGTCGACAAAGCACCACAGAAACAATTGCCAATTTGGCCTCAAGACCCAATATGTATTCTGAATTGAACATGAAGAATAGACAGAGAATCCACAAATATAATATTTAGGGTACAGATAACAATGTCATGAAAAAGACTTTATTACAAGACGAGATATATTTTAAAGATAACGTGAATTTGAGAAAACTTCAAAAACGGAGGTACGCAGACAATATTGTAAAAACTGTAGAAATGTTATTTATTTATTTATTTATTTGTTACTCATTACAAGAAGAACTTAATCCCAATTACAGTAACTTATAGTGGAATCCGAACCACTCAGAAACAATCATATATTATAGGTATAAATTGAAGTCAGTGAGATTTGAACACATAACCTCTTGCTTGTTAATTAATAAACCTAAGTTTTACCTCGCTTTTATCCACTAGGCTATAATTGCCTGTAATTGATTAATTATGTTAGCACAATATTGTACTTATTAAAAAATAAAAGCTTTTATCTGAAAGTTAAAATAAGATGAGAGTTGTGATCTTCAAATTAAGACAACAAAATTGTCAATAGTACAAGACAAAAAATATTTCTCTTTAAAATTTAGGATGGAAAGTTGGCGGTATCGAGCACCGACTTGTACCTAATACTAAATAAGTACTCATTTAGTAGTAGTATATTTATTAGTGATGGTATGGGTTGTCTGTAGACCGGATTACCGGACCCCGGATCCCGGAATTCCGGCATCTCGATAGACCTGGTCGTTGGAATACCAGTCGATGAATTTTTCATTTATCTACTTAAATTTTAATGGATAAGAACGGCGAACTGTTCATTTATAAATTAATTATCGAAATATTTTAATTAAACCTATCCACACACCTTAATTAATAAAGATTACCTCACTTTTACGGTCATATATTAGGAAAAATAGTTAAATATTTCAATAAAAACGTCTACTTATTTCTAATATTTATAATAAAGGGACGATTATTGATATCATGGTGTTAGTTATAGTTAAGAATTAAAAGAACGGCAGTACAGGGACTTTGTATTATTTATTCATTGCTATTCAGCAGTTTGCGATTTTTGTCGGTAGATGGCACCACAGGTTGCTCCGTAGCTCTCATGTCATGTTACCGGCTTACATAGTTTAACATCCGTCAGTCTAGCTTAAAAAGTATCGCAGTTAACTAGCCCCTAGTTGGTCTAGTTGGATAGTTGATCGCACCATACTGATGAGTCCCTAAAGGACGAAACGCGTCTATGGTTAAAGCTGAACTGACCAGCCTTTGACGATGACCTAATAAGTTGATTCAAATGTGCTGTAATTTTGTGGAACTTTGACAAGTGTTGGACATTTTTTTTCCTTTTTTCTTATTTTATTAAGACTTAGTTCCACATCGCAATTGACAATTTATCTTTGTTTTATTTATTCATTGGCAATTTGTCTTTGTATGGTGCATCAGTTTTATTAGTTCAGTTTTTTAATCATGTCTAATTTGTCTGAACTTAATCAAATGTAATACCACTATTATTATTAGGCGATTTTCTCAAAATATTTCAATTAATTTCTTTAATAAATAAAATAAAATAAATATATCATCACGCTTTCTACCCATTACTGGGTGTGGCACTCTGCTGAAGATGATCTCGGTAAGTGATATATTTTGCGCGTGAAGTGCGGTTACCAGTCGTCAAATCACGGCCCCACAACATGTTAGTGGTGGAGGAGCCACAGGGATAGCTTTTTCAAATTATGAAAATTTGTCGCCTGTGGGAATCGAACCAGGAATCTCAGGATTCACAGGCCGACTTCATACCACTGAGCTAGCCATCCCATCTGTAGCATTAATTAAAATGAAGTAACATGTATTAAATTAGATGTGAAAACAGGGATATAATTGTTAACCAATAAAAAAATGTTTTTTAGTTAAATTCGGAACAGAATTTGTAACGTTACTTGTCCACTTACAATCCTTTTCTAAGAATTAATAGAAAGGATTATGAATGTTTTCATAAAGTCTGAAAAAATGAGAACCTTGTTAATAATAGTTATAAGAGGGTAGAAAATATTCAGGAAGCATCCCATAACTTGTTGTGAATCTAAACAAAACCCAATTTTAATCTGTGCGTCACATAACAAGTCCCCCAGTTTTTCAGTAATATTCTTCCTCATTCGCAACACGCTCACGAAGTCACCCTCACCCTGCCATGCAGTGCACATCGCGAGTTTATTCCATGCGACAAAACATGGCCGATGGCGCCATCTTACGCTAAATTGAATTATTAGACGAGCAACCGGTGTAACGGAGCGGAAGTCGCCTCCCACGGGAGAAGAATGTGTCGACGTCTGTGGTCGCCGATGCCCCCTCTGTGCCCCTTTGACCCAGTGTTGACGCCACTGCCCTTTGTATAGGGGGGTTATACAAAGAAGGGGAAGTTTATATGACAGGTCATGTGAATCACGAACAACCAAACACGAAGTGGTAGACGTGTTGATTTTTTGTAATTGTTTTAGCAATCTGACATTTGGGGAAGCGTTGGGGTTGATATTTTCGTGCTTTAATGGTCATTTGCATTAAAAAACAACTTGGAAATTTGACAATGAAAATAATTGCACCAGGCGTATCTATTTCATTTACCATTTGGATCAGATATAACTTACACATATTTGAATAGTTTACATCGCCCTATTTATTCCCAATTCCTCAATTTTACTAATCTTTCATTTGACATATCGACATACATTCCATATATCTAAATCATCTCAACTGACTTATTCTGACTTTTCTAACAATATTCTTGAACATGAAAAATCGTAAATGAAAATCATCCTTCGATATTTCTTTTAATTTTCAAGATAAATATAATAAATAAATATAAAAATATTATCACGCCTCTTACCCATTACTAGGTGTGGCACTCTGCCGAAGTAGATCTCGGTAAGTGATATATTTATGCGCGTGAAGAGCAGTTACCAGTCGTCAAATCACAGCCAATAAAGATGTTAGTGGTGGGGGAGCCACAGGGGTAATTTTAAATTGGGGAAAATGTTTGTCGGCTGTGGGGATCGAACCAGGGTTCTTAGGATCCACAGGCCGATTCGACACCAATGAGCCACTACCCTATATTCAAGATAAATCTTACCAAATTTATGTGACTATAATTTTTTAATTGGCAAATGGAATTGAATTTATTATAATACAATTTTAAGCTGTTATTTACCCCTTTTGGGTGAACTTAAAAGCTCAAAACAAAGTTGAAACTCCGGGTTTGATAAAAAAAAAGAGTTTGAAAATATACATCCAATAACTTCAACGCGACCATTATTGCACAAACAAACAGAAGGAGAAAATAATTTTCGTTCAAGTACACCTCTTCAGCTAATATACGTTCTCTCGAAACATCTTTCTCTAAAACAAGATGCTCGAATCTATCATCTCACGTTGCTGCGAAATGCGTAGAATAGAGACAGCGAAGGCACGTTCACAATGTCGCATTAAGCGCGCAATTACCGACTAAATACACGGAAATGGCGTCGTTGTCAGTTGTGTCGTTACAGTGTTGCCGATATTGCCACGTGTCGTTATTTTCCACACGACAACTTTAGGACCGAGTGATTGTATGTCTTTGTCTTCGAGATAGTGAGAGCGTTATTGGTGTTCTTTTGTACCGTTTAAAACTGGCTCAGGGTAAATGCTACTCATTCGTGATTAGACAATGAATTGTTTGTATTTGACAGATAATTTATTGTTTATTTCTACTAAAATTATTGGCAATTGTACCCTAGGTAGCGGTTCTTATATCTATAAAGAATCATTTGTATTATTTT
Organism: Pterostichus madidus; assembly: GCA_911728475.2. Taxonomy (NCBI): domain Eukaryota; kingdom Metazoa; phylum Arthropoda; class Insecta; order Coleoptera; family Carabidae; genus Pterostichus; species Pterostichus madidus. Next base: position 38,888,960 of record OU452306.1, on the reverse strand, counting down.
TACAATAATTTTAAATTTCCATTTTTAAGGGACGCCATTGTAAAATAAACATTGACAGCCAGGAAGAAAGTTAAAATTTTAAACTTTGATCAAATATCGCAAAAAGATTATGTTCAAGTGCCAATTTTATATCCAGTTAGGTGCATGTTTGACTTTTTACTTTGACACCTAATAGATTTTTAATAATTAGTTTCTAACAAAAGTTATTTTACTAGCATTTATTTACTTTAAAACTTACAAAGAACCTAACCACTAATGTTTTATTGGTCCAAAAGAACTAAGCACAATTTGTTGTCGTGCTCATTAGGAATCCAGACATTACCCTGCAAATAAAACCTCTTGTGGTCATTTCTCCCGTTCACAATAATCCTTATTGTCCCATAAACAAAGAAAACCTTGCGTCGTATTAATTTCACCGTCCGAGACGTGCAGGATGGAGACGTCCAACGTCGTAACGTCCACGATATCTACAGAGCCATCTGATTGCGTCGTGATAACAGCAGCTGAATAAAAAATTATATTTCATCCGGAAGATCGATGCGCGACCAATTCATCTTCTTTCTTCCGCCGAGCAAAGAGCAAACGCAGAGCCATCTCTCCACTGGGCTGGAATTACGCGCATTCACTGCATACTTCTGCGGAAAGGGGTTTGAAGTCTTGGTCAACGGCCAAGACTTGTTTTCTCGAACGAGTGAATAAATAAACGAAGAAAGGTTTTTGTAGGTTTGGGTACCTTCCGATTCGACTTGCTTTTATTCATCCTCGCTATATTTTACTACCAAATTATGCTTCTTCTTTCTATCTGTATAAAAATCAATCACATAAAATCTCTTTTTATTTTTTTTCGTCAAAATACTCATGTGTAAACAAAATAAAAATTTACTGAGGTATAAATCACAAATATACCTTCATAACGTCATGATATATGCCAGCAAATGGGATAGCATGAACCCTCGAAACATTCATAGAACATTCATTCTCTTGGTTTTATCAAATAATGAATTCTCGTCAAACTTTTTCATTCTAACACACAATCCTTGCTTCAACCAGATTCATAGTTCCCTCCATACAAGCTCATTTATTCATCACGCAACAAACTTTCAATCTCATTCATCCATATACAATAAATAAATGAATATATCATCACGTCTTCTACCCATTACTGGGTGTGGCACTCTGCCGAAGCAGATTTCGATAAGTGATATATTTTGCGCGTGAAGTGCGGTTACCAGTCGTCAAATCACGGCTCCCAAAGATGTTAGTGGTGGAGGCGCCATGAAAATTGTTTGTCGCCTGTGGGAATTGAACTAGGGTTCTCAGGATCCACAGGCCGACTTCATACCACTAAGCTAGCCACCCCATATACATCATTCATTAATCTTTTATTCCATATTAATTTCACATGCTCAAAACATCTCAAATTGCTCACGCTCATTCCTCTAACTGCGTACCTAAAAAGATAAGAAAGGAAGGAAACGATATCTTGAACTTGTATTACAAAAAATTCCACACAATAAATCACTATATTTATATATATACTGAGTTTTAAAAATAAATATATCATCACGCTTCTACCCATTACTGAGTGAGGCACTCTACCGTAGTAGATCTCAGTATGAGATATGTTCATGCGCGTGAAGTGCGATTATCAGCCGTCAAATTATGACTTCCAAGGATGTTAGTGGAATGGGAGCCACAGGGGCAGTTTTAATGTGATGAAAGTTATTTGTCGACTGTGGAAATCAAAGCTAGGTTCTCATATTCACACGCAGCGTGGATACCACAATAAGAAATTTAATCAATTGAAACAATTTTCTACACCTAATTACTTTCACATGAAAAAGCAGATGCCACATAGTCAATATTTATTTCATTCTTCTTTCTCAAATTATGTATGATGACATCGCATCATTCAATTTGATGTGTGATGAAAACTAGATGTGGCAGATGATCATGTTTTAAAAACTATATTCAATGGCAAATTGGAAGTAGAAGAATTGTGGGACGAATTTTGTAAGTCAAGTCCTACTTGGGCAGTTTATGGTTCATTCATTCGGTTGTGCGTAAACACAATTACGAAATTTCGCGCCGCTGCGAATTTTCGAGATTTGGACGATTTATTTTGTTGTAGATTTGTGGGGAAAATAAAAAGTTATATTTGGAATATGGACGACAGGCTTAGCTATAACTTCTCTGTGGTAGGGAAGTGTTATTGTAATTCTTTTCGAGGTTTTGATTTATTACCAAAATTTTATACAACCAGTGAAATTTGGAATGTTGACGCATTTTTGCTTTTTTACGCATCGATTGCTTTGTGTGAATAGCTAACTCTTATTTTGTGTTTCTTTATTTCTTTTCTACTTTAAATACTATCTATTATCTTATCTAGATTGGAAAATAGTAATTATCTTTATCTTTATCTAGATCAACAATATTTCATTTATCATAACAATAGTTCGTAGTTTGAGAACTGCTGATACCATCAAAATCCTGAAACAAACATCCCTAAATGCAGTATTAACTACCACAGCGTAAAACTAACAGACAAAATGAATAGAACACAAATTAGAATCCGAGACAAATTGCAACATTCACAGATAATCACGTGCAAGTGGATTTTAAGTTACGTTCGCTGCATTGGAAGCTTTTCCCTTCCACCAGGGTCTCAAGGGTGAAATTACTAATACATCGTACACTTGCCGAAGTATTCCACTTAGTCGTCCACGCGTCTTGCTTGTCAAACTTCATACAAAGACTCTCGTTGCAGTCAACTGAGCATTTTAGACTTTACCTGAAATGATTTGAGACATCTCCGAATAATAGTTGCTGGTTGTACAACGATGGTTTAAGTTATTCAACAGATTTTGTGCTTCAAATAATTGGTCTGTTCGTCGTGATATTCTTGTGCACTGATTTTCTAAGTGTGGGTCGCGACCCCGCGAAAGGACGCGAAGATATTGGAGAAGGGTCGTCGGATACTATTTACAAATTTTAAAATACATCTTTCCGAAGATTAATTCCGTTGCAAGCTTTTATTTAAATTTTATGAAAAATGAAAAAATATAATATATACTATTTATTTAGATATTAATATTCACATTTGTTTCTGTTTACGGTTAATTAAAAAAAAATGGGCAACTAGATATGAAATTGGAGATTTCCCCATTTAATTCCTCATATATTTTACATAATTGTGCATATTTTGGTCCTCAATATATATTTTTTTAATCGCCTAAGTCGTGATCGAAAAAATGTCTATTAATGATAATGGTTGAACCAGTTTAAAAATCGAAAAAATTTAATATATGGTTCTATATAACTCAGACTACGAGAAATCGAATGCCGTTGAGCGCATCTTCATATCTTTTTTAGTTTTCATGTTACAGCGATTTTTGACTTTTTGAAAGGCTTAACTTTGAAGGCCCATATCTCGAAAACTAAAAGAGATATTGAAATGCGGTTTGAACGATTGTATTTCTCGTGCTCTAATTAACTTATATTGAGATTTTGAAAATTTTGAAAATTTCACAACTTAACATAATTTTTATTTCTCAATATTTCAAAATATTTAAAAGAACTAAAATCTGTGACCACTAATGAATTCCTCTCGTAAAAGTACATAGGTATGCAAAATTTCAGGCAAAAATTTGCACAGATAAAGTTTTTATTACAAAAAAACGAAACATCACTGTTTTTTGAAGATTTTTGAAGGGGTACCCCTTAAGAATTTTACGAATTTTGGCCATTTTTAGTTTTTTTGTTCTAAAAATTGTACCGGTGGAGCAAAAATTCTGAAATTTTACATACATATGTACTTTCACGAGAGGAATTCACTGGTTTTTACAGATTTCCAGTATCTCGTCAAGTTTTTTAAATATGGGCAAAAGAAAATTTTAAGAAAAATGGCAAAATTTTCAAAATTTTCCAAATTTCAGTATAAGTTAATTGGAGCACGAGAAATATACTCGTTCTAATCGAATTTCAATATCTCTTTTAATTTTCTAAATATGGGCCTTCAAAATTCAGATTAAAAAATAGCCAAAATCGCTGTAACTCAAAAACTAAGAAAGATATGAAGATGCACTCAACGGACTTCGATTTCTCGTAGTCTGAATTATATAGAACCGTATTTTAAAGTTTTTCTATTTTCAACTGATTCAACGAAAAAAATAGCATTTTCATTAAACGATTCCGGCGATTAAAAATTTGTTTACATTTTCGTTTCCTAATTAACAAGTAAAAGGTCATGCTTTCAAGTCTCACTGACTTCAACTTAAATAAAAAATACGGTTGTACCTAAACAGTTCAGTTCCCACAATAAACTGTTGACTTCCTGTACTGTAATTGGGATTAAATTCCTGTTGTGCAGAATAACAATATAAACAAACTGTAGATTCGCTGCAGTCTAATTGTAAAAACAAATAAATTAATTAAATAAAACAATACTTAAATTCTGATCGTTTGGATTTGGACCGGTTAGAAAAACAAAGTGTAAACAAGAAGAAGAAAATATTAAAGTAAATGAGAGGTACATTATGTATTTGGGAATAAGAACACTGTGTTCAACGAAATCTAATAGGGTTCGAACTCCAATTAAAGGCTTTTAAAGATATCGATTTTTTCTCGTATTACCTGATAATTACCGAATTCTATCCCTTAATTTCATTAGGTCTAATGATTAAAAGTCAGAAGAGATAATATCGAATTTCTACCCTGGCGAAGGCGACTGCGATCGGGTGATTAATAAATGCGTTCAGCGGAACATGTTAGCATCCGATTAATAATTTGCCTCTAACTAATTATATGCCTGGCAGTTGGCTCATGAATTAGAGATTAGTGCTTTAGTTTTCTTTTTTTCGGAACAAATTTTTCGGCGTTTGCACGGAAATATCCAGAAATGGAAATAATTTATTTCGTAAACAGATGTAAAACAAAAATTATTAATGTTTTTTAACCGGGGTATTATGATGATATATTTATATTTATTTATTTCATAATCAATAACATTCCAGCAATGACACATATTTGACAGCATCTCTATTTAATTTAGTTTGAACCTTTATCTAACTTTATGTAGAAAAACCACTATTGTAATATAAAACATTGTATATCACACGTGTGTATAATGTCATTATACGAGTATGCTCATGTGAATTATCAATCATCTTACTCGCGTATATAATATTTTTATTTACATGTCACCTTAAAATCGATAAGTAATTTCTTACCGATCCGTAATTTGTAAATATAACATACTGTCATAGAAACGCTAACAGAAAACAAAAAAAACGATGGTACAAAAGACATGTTTAAATAAGTTTACTAATCTGGTAACTTTTGTCTATTTTGATCAAAGCCGCAGGTCATATATTTGTCGAGATTTCAATGATGTTTATCTTATAAGGAACACCCTGTAGTTTGTGATTTATATGGAAAGAATATCATGTGAGTTAATTCATAAAAATTAGTTCCGGATTCATAGCATTCTATGGTCTGTGAAAGTCCGTAAATAGTTTCTGACATCGCAGCAAAAAAGCAGTTTTCTTTTGGCGCAGAATTTGTTTCTGGTTTTCGGAAAATTTGTGAAAGAAAGATTTATCGAAAAGAGAAATTATTGCCGTGTCAAATAAAAAGAGCAATAGAAGTTCGGATAAGAAACACATAAAAGAAAATTTTATGTTCTTTTTTACGAGAGATTTTGATAATCAGTTTTTTTCCTTCTTCGCTTAGATAAACACTAGTTTTACATTTCGTAAATGGAAGTTTTATTTAAAACGACAAAGTTGGATTCAACAACCTCTCGCAATTAAAATGGATTTATCGAAACGAACGAACTGTTTTCTCGTCAGATTTGCCATCAAAATATTTCAATTAGCTGTATTCTTTTTAGATAAAATCACAATCCATTTCAATTTAGTTCAAATAAATTTAAATGATTGTTGTAATTAAACTGACACAACTAACTTTCCACCATTTTCGATGCTGCGCATCACCTACAAAATTAATTATAAATACAGAAATAGTGATAAATCTACATGGGTGTCCGCAGGGGGGGTAAGGAGGGGCGCGCGCCCCCCCTGGATTTTAACTAGGGTGATGACCACGACTCTCGAACATAGGACTTTAACATGTACAACTATAATTTTGTAATTTCCTGCTTCCTTAAATTTTTTAAGCACAAAACTTGAAATAAAAGTTTTAGGGCATAAAATTCTGCATCTGAACCAATAAACAAATTTAATTTTGCATACTTTGTAACGACACAAATTAGATTTGAAAATGAGGAAAATTGCCTCAAAACTATCGATAGGCATGAAATTGAAACAAAATTAAACAAATGTTTGACGTTTTATTTGTCAAAATAAATGAAATAATAAATAAAGAATTTATTCTGACAGTTTTGACAGATTGAACGTCAAACATTTGTTTAATTTTGTTTCAATTTCATAGCTATCGATAGTTTTGAGACAATTTTAGTCATTTTTAGATCTAATTTGTGCCGATACAAAGCATGCAAAATTAATTTCGTATTTTGTGCCCTTAAACTTTTATTTGATGCTTTTTCTTTTAAATAATTAGGAAGCAGGAAATGTAAAACAATATGATTTTACATGTTAAAGTCCTATGTTCGAGAGTCGTGGCCACCACACTGTGTATGTACCTATATATAAATAAAATAAAAATTAAATTATAAGTTTGAAGATAATAAATTCAAGCTGAAACTGAATTTCCAGCTGTATTCTTATGGCCAGCTAGTGACATGTTCCCTATCGTAACGATTGTGTAATCTAAGTTTAAGTATACACAGACACAAAATATTAGAAAATAAAAACTGTAACACTGCTAAATCGGAATTTATCGAAGAAATGGTGTCAATTTAAGGTAGAGTTATTCGAAAATTCTCCTACCTCTTCAATTCAAACCCAGACGACAAAGACTAGTAATTTATTTCAAAAATTTTAATATTTTTTTATCCATTTGTTTGTGTATTTGTATTTATGTTATGTGAAAAAAATATTTTATAAATTTATGTATATCTGAAAGTTTTTTGCGACTCATCCCCCCCCCCTCCTGGAAAAATGTCTGTGGACGCCCATGTAAATCTATAGGACAAAATTATCTGGCGGACAAACTGCAATTTTGATCACATAAAAATGAAGCGAGTCGCGAAAGAATATATTTGTTGTTTTTTGCCTCCTAGAAGGTCATGGCTCCGAAACATTTGAAAACTACTGATCTACAACAATATATTGATAACAATAATATGTTGATCACAACAATATGATAAATATAATAATAATAAATATGTTGGTTACACAAAGAATACTGTTTACGTGCATATTTGCAGCTTCCCAAATAATTTGCTGAAATCTCCGTGACGTTAACTTGAAATGTATATGATTACTCTTACTGTCTAATTTGTAATTATCTGTGGAATTTCGGATTGGTCTTCTCTCTACACGTGTATTATCTGCATAGATACAACATACAATGCTGACAGTTAATGTTCACGCTTCTGCTTTTGTTATAGAGCTTCGCCTTGCCGCGAATATTCTCCGCCAAGTTCTGTTAACCTACAATATATCCCTGACTAATTAACATAACAATTAGTCATGGATATCGTTTGGCGCATTGCAAATACGAATGCAGGTAGTGTAACCTACATACGGACTTATAGCATATGTATATTGCTAAGCCAACTAGGATAATGTGAATCTTCTTCTGTTGCTAAATTGTTTGGAATTGTAGAAACTATCCTCACTGTCATTTGTTTTCTACTTTAAGGACAAATAATAATGAAAATAACGATTTCTCATTATTTACTAGCTTAATCGGGAATAAACAAGTGATTGCAAAACAATTTTCACCACATTAAAATTACCCCTGTGGCTCCTCCTTCACAAACATATTTGAGAGACCATGATATGACAGCAGATAACATTACTTCTCGCGCAAAATATATCAGTTACCGAGATCTGCTACGGTAGAGTGTCACATCCAGTAATGGGTAGAAAACTTGATGATATACCATTTGGACCCAATCTAGCTAGGTCTTATTCTCCAGAAAATTAATTTAGTACGTAATTTTTTAAGGTAGGTAGCTCAGTGGTATCGAATCGGCCTGTGGATTTGAGAACCCGGGTTTGATTCCCACAGCTGACAAACTATTTTCAATACCCTTAAAAATACCCCTGAGGCTTCCACGGCACTAACATCGTTAAGGGTCTGTTTTTGACATCTGGAAACCATACTTATTTTTAATAATAAACTATTTTTATTTAATATTTTTATTATTGTCTGTTCGTTTCATTGACATTTTAAAATATTAAAACAGATTGGTATATTTTACACAATTCTTTTTAAATAAAACATTGCTAATTCCTGCTTGATCTCGTCAAAGCAATGACAGGTTCCTTCACTTTGTAATTTTTTGTTCAGCGCAGCGAGGTTAGTTAGCTAGTGTCCGTAGTTTGCTAAAGATGTTTTCGTGTGTTTTCTCTGTAAAATGATTAATTTTAAGTGTAGTTTAGTGTTTAAAGTGATCTATAAAATGTGTGTAAATGAGCTGAGTGATGTGTTTACTGTCGGGACAATTTTAGTAGATAGATTTTGGGCTGTAATCTATTCAGGTGAGCTTTTAAGGTCTAAAAATGACTTTTCAGTACCTTGTTCAAAAGTCAATATTGTCAAAATTACTCCTGATAAAATTTCAATATAAATTTTTACCACACCCAGTAATGGATAAATTGCCTGATTATATATACACATGATATAACATAAGTAAGGAATATTGATGTTGTATTCTGAAATAATAAAAAATAAATATATCACGCCTTCTATCCATTACTGGGTGTGGAAGGCGTAATGATATATTTATTTATTATTTGAATCAAGTTTAAAATTTATCTTTTATTGATGCAATTAGCTACATTTCCTTCCGTGCTGAACATACAAAGAAGCTTGTAACATAAGATAAATGACAAAATTTTATAACTTAAAATTGTCTGGATTTAAGAAAAAAAACTGGTGCAATTTCATGTATCGTTATAACTAACGCAAAATCGTTATAAAATTATTAATCATATCGACTTGTCTCAGTGGAGTCGAGACCGAGACTCGGGGCTGTAATTTCATAAACTACATACGATATATACGCAGTACGACAAGATAAATTACTCTTGCTAAAATTAATCTGAGAAGTAATAAAAATTACAAATCCTGCCAAGGAAAGTTTCTTATCTAATGGATAAAAAGTCCCGCTAGACGCAGAAGCAGTCTTTTGTCTTAGACCCCCTCCCCTTTTTGCAGGATCTGTTAATTTATTATACACGAATTGCTACTTTAACTTACTCGTACAATGGGAATTTTTTTATTGAGCTTGAAATAACAATTTTTCTATGAAGTTATCTTTTTCTAAATTATTTTTGAAAGAAAGTTGGCATGCAAAATTACTTACCAAGCTTATAAAAGAAGAAGTTGATATTGTTTTCAAGATTTTCTAGCAATTTAGATGCTTGTGTTTAGATTACAGAATGTATACAAAAAAATCAGACATTTTGACAGATATATTTGTATATTTGAAACTACAAATATGGGACGGCTAGCTCAGTGGTATGAAGTCGGCCTGTGAATCCTGAGAACCCTGGTTCGATTCCTACAGACGACAAACAATTTTCATAATTTCGAAAGCTACCCCTGTGGCTCCTCCAACACTAACATCTTTGGAAGCCGTGATTTGACAACTGGTAACCGCATTTCACGCGCAAAATATATCACTTACCGAGATCTGCTTCGGCAGAGTGCCACACCCAGTAATGGGTAGAAGGCGTGATGATATATTTATTTTATTTTACTAATGATATGACGATTAAACGAAAGCAAATTAAAGATTATTTAATTCTCTTTATTATAATATGGTAATTTTTACAAAATGGCTAATTTCTGTGGACAAAAATATGAATTCCACATAAGCTAAAAATTTATAAACTATGGCTCAGTGTGTCTGGACCCTGCACTGTAATTAGGATGAAGTTTCTGTTGTACAGAGTAGACTAAATAAAAAAATATTTCAACAAAATATGTCAAATGATAATGCATAAGCTAGATATCATTGGAAACCGCAATATTTCGATATTTGAATTGTGAAGTGAAACAAATCGTGGGGTACGCCGCCATTATGGCTTGTTTCGATGCATCCGTCGCGTCCGTTGCAGTGGATACAGCGCTGCGCGCAGCACGACGGACGAAAATATATGCGTTCACATGCATCCGTCTTTTTGATTAGTTATAACCTCAAAAATGTCGGCTAATAATGTATTTATCATTAACCAAATGCAAAGTATTTCTTTGAAATTAAAATATATTTACAAAAGACATATGTAGATAATATAAAATAACTAACCAAGCCGTAAATACGCGGTATTTGACATTTGCCACTAGTGCTATCTCATATTATATGAGAGAGATGCTTCCGTCATCAAGGTCACACTGCAAGGAGTAGAGAGTAGACGAACTCTGTCCGTCACTGCAAGTAGCTTCGCGCCCTTTTCAATTATTCAAATTCAACCAATCAAATTTCGCGACGGACGCACTGCAACGGACGCGACGGATGCATGGAAACGAGCCATTAGCAGCACTTGCCTTGTTTTATTGTATTATATGGCATTATTTTTGTATTTGTATTTAATAAATACTACCAAATATGAAATTATAAGTTGGGTCATACAGATTTTTCAATATATAAGACAAACATTTATAAAATGCTGTCTTTTTATTACTTACAGGTGTACTTCATTGATTAATATTTGCAGTTATAGGAACAATTTTAAAGAACTCAAAAAAATTGATCAAAACTAATATTAAATTATTTTAGAGAATTTTGTTTGGATAATCTTATATTTCAAAATTTAGATGATACAAACATGTTTGTATGGAATGTTTGCGTAATAATAATTTTGTTAAATAACTGAAGAAGTTAGTTGGTAACATCAAAATAAACTGAGAGTAAATTAATCATATATAATGCAAATTAAAATATTAAATTACATCAACAATTTGAGCTAACATTTCTAACAAAATTAAAAGTTTCCCTTTGGCGTTTCATATTTGAATATGTCAGTCAGTCTGTATTATTTATAACATTTAGTCGGGAATATTATAAAAAGGGTTATATAAGATTACCATTGTTTGTTCCACAAATATTATGCATTCATCTGTTGAATTATTCAATTTGGTATCGCTTGTCTCGTCAGTAGATTTAGAATTTTCATGACGAGGGATTAAGTAAACAAGAGCTCAAGCAGAATTGTAAATTTCTTATCAACTTTCATAGAATCACTTCGAGAGGAACAGATGCCAGCCAGGTTTTAATCTAAAGTGCAGCTGAATAAAAATGTGCAACAGTTCTATTTCCAATTTTAATTTCTTTTCTTTTTAATCTAGAACAGTGGTTTTCAAACAGCGGGTCGCGACCCCTCAGAGGTTAGAAATAATGAAGCCAGTAATTGTAAGAAAAATATTGTAAACGACCAGGTAGATGTTACAAGCTCACCTCTCATTAATAAATTTTATCTATACCCCCATGGGGTAGCTAGCTCAGTGGTATCAAGTCGGTCTGTGGATCCTGAGAACCCTGGTTCGATTTCCACAGGCGACAAACAATTTTCATAATTTCAAAAGCTACCCCTGTGGCTCCTCCACCACTAACATCTTTGGGAGCCGTGATTTGACTAGTAACCGCACTTCACGCGCAAAATATATCACTTACCGAGATCTGCTTCGGCAGAGTGCCACACCCAGTAATGGGTAGAAGGCGTGATGATATATTATTATTATTAATAAATGATACACTTTTTATATGATTATTTTTTTATGATGTCTGAGAGGACGAAATGATCGTTAAATTTAAAATAAAATAAAATCTGTGGAAAAATCAAGTACGTTTTGTTTATTTATTAGTGTGAACATATTGCATCAAGTACCAACTACGAAAACTGTCAATTATTAAATTTAAATATTTTTAAATTTGTCCTAAGCTTTAGCACTTTAAAAAAATATAAATAAATATATCATCACGCCTTCTACCCATTACTGGGTGTGGCACTCTGCCGAAGCAGATCTCGGTAAGTGATATATTTTGCGCGTGAAGTGCGGTTACCAGTCGTCAAATTACGGCTCCCAAAGATGTTAGTGGTGGAGGAGCCACAGGGGTAGCTTTTTTGAAATTATGAAAATTGTAAAAAAATATATATTTAGATATTTATTTGTTTATAAAATGAAGCCAGTTTCTTGACAATCCTTTATTTTTATGAAAATAAAGATAAAGTTCTTTATTATTTTATTTGCATAATTAAATTTGAAGACGAGTAATCGAGAAGAAATGAAATATTGAAATATATTATGGCGTAATAAAAAGATAAACACATTATAAATTGGGACAAATGAATGTATTGATTACAAATCCGTTTAAATGAAATCTGATACAGCTCCACGATTAATTATAATTTAATTGACCCAAATTCACTATACAATCTAGTCATCACCCAGTACTATTGAATATCCCAATCAAAACATAATTTTTCACTAAATCTACTTTAGCAACGTGAGAATTGATTCGATCGTTTTCGGTAGTCTTCGACATCCTTTCGAACATGTAAACAACCAGCCATCTTTGATAAAGTGTAATATATTTCCCGCTATGTCAATGGGTGTTTGGTTCTACCTTCTTATCTGATCCGTTTCAAATGGTCCAGCGAAAATTGCCGTCTCCGAGCAAAACCGTCTTTGAGTTTAGGCAAAATAGGCAAATGCTGGAGACCAAGATTGCAAAGTTTTGTTATTAAATATTTATTTATATTACTGATAATTCACCTCATAAAAACTCAATACAGGAACGTAAAAATGACAATTTTTGTTGAATACTTGATTTTACAAAATGTTATTTTGACATATAACCTATGTACCCCATATGAGGTGGCTAGCTCAGTGGTATGAAGTCGGCCTGTGGATCCTGAGAACCCTGGTTCGATTCCCACAGGCGACAAACAATTTTCATAATTTCAAAAGCTACCCCTGTGGCTCCTCCACCACTAACATCTTTGGAGGCCGTGATTTGACGACTGGTAACCGCACTTCACGCGCAAAATATATCACTTACCGAGATCTGCAGAGTGCCACACCCAGTAATGGGTAGAAGGCGTGATGATATATTTATTTATTTTATTTTATTTATAACCTATGTACATATTTTAATCTTTTGAACATATAATTAAATGTTATTTTGTTGTGCATAAAATATTGTATGTACCATGGGTGAAATTAGCGTTTCTGACTTAGAGCATTGCGCCTCGTGCTAATAATCATGCCACGGACCAGAAACACCTATTTTCACCCTTGGTACATAAATAACTATTTTCGACGACCGAGCAAAAAATATATTTTTCTATCAGTTGAAAGTAGAAAGTTAACATTTACCGCTTGCTGAGCGGCAATATGATATTGCAATTGATCGAAGCGCAATGTAAGAATGTATCATCGTATCCATGGTTACTTAAAAATGGCCGTCATTATTTATTTACCTAGGTCCAAAGATGGTCTTAAGACAGCCCTGTTCATCATCCACAAATCTAAGCCCTTTGTGGCAAGTTCTAAAGTGCATAGCAGACAAATTGTTATCCTTCTTGAACAACAAGTAATTAAAGGATATTTCCCTGTCTGCTTGATGCTGTAGAATGCAAAGTTTTGCGGTTGTTTTTTTGGATGTTTATTTACTGGAAACGGAATTCGTTTTCCTTATGTTTGTAGAATACCACGATGAATACATGAATTAACTTGGAGGAATATTAAAGTTTTCTTAAAGTTTTGAAATCAATTTTCTTTTAGTACTTTTTTAATTTTCGGAAGTTATTTGGTGAGTAACAGAGAGTTGAAGTATAATTAATGTTAGGTATAAGTAGGGACGACAATTAAAAGTGCATGAAAAGTTTATAACGATATTTTTCGCGATATTGTGCAGTCGAGATATTGACGAGATAAGTCAGGAAAGTTTCGCTAATTCTTAAATCGAATTTCGCATTTCTGCTGAACATTAATTTCCAATATAATTTCTTCTCAAGATTTCCAAATTATCATAATTTAAACGAAGTTAGAAAACTAAGTTTCACAGAAATTTTTCTCATTGGAATTAACTTCAGCTTAAAGATTTTTTCTTTAACTTTCCTCGCCTCCATCTTAAAGTATTTTAGATTTTTAGAGAAATTAAATTCTGGTAACCGGACTTCACGCGCATAAATATATCACTTACCGAAATCTGCTTCGGCAGCAGTTCCACATCCAGTAATGCATAAAACGCGTGATGATTTATTTATTATGGGATAATAGCTCAGTGGTATCGAGTCGGCCTGTGAATCCTAAGAACCCTAGTTCGATCCCCATAGCCGACAAGCATTTTCACCAATTTAAAATTACCCCTGTGGCTCCTCCACCACTAACATCTTTGGGGGCCGTGATTTGACTGCTGGTAACCGCTCTTCACGCGCATAAATATATCACTTACCGAGATCTGTTTCGGTAGAGTGCCACAACCATGAATGGGTAAAAGGCGTGATGATATATTTATTTTATTTTTATATAAAATAAAGTACAGGAGACCGATTCTAATTCATAGCAACCAAATATTTAGTTGAATGACGTATTTTTGTTGACGTCAGGCGACTTAGTAAAATTTCTAGGGAATTTATTTTCTACTGTTGGTTACAAAGATCAGACTATATTTTTTTATGTGATATTTCTGAAAAACTTGTTGCCGCTTTTTGTGATTGTTTTTTATTAACAAGTCCACTTTGTTGGTTCAAATTGTAACTATGTTTCTATATTTAGTATTATTGATTAAAACAACCAAACTTTTCAAAACACGGCGCTGCAAAACATACGAATAGGACGTAGCGACTGAGTTAGCAACTGGTTCAAAGCAGTTGCTAGCAGTAAGTCGCTAGAAAATGTCTAGTCGCTAATAATGACGTCACAGGTAAGTTACATTATATCCCGCAAGATGGCTACACTATCGGTAGCGACAATAAATGACGTCAAGCCACTCGCTACAACTGGTTGCTACGAATTAGAATCGGTCTCCAGGCACCTACATGCATCATAACCATTTTAATTTCCGGTATTATATTGATTCAATACAAAATAAATAAATACCTAGTAACATGAGCTTTCTTTTTCCATGAAACTAATTTATTAAAACTAATTAAAAAGAAAATACTATTAGAGCAAATTGAAACTTAAAGCACAAAGCACAATTCGAAACATCATTACTAACAATAATTCAACTATTTCCCAAATTACCTTCATCAAATGATCCTATAACAAACTCGGAAACTAAAATTGCAAACGGATCTCCTCAAAAATAACCACATCCATTGTAATTCCAATAAAAAATACAAAAATATCCAGTATCCAATTACAGTACAATTTCCAAATTCCAGGCCAGTAATAGCCCATTTTGTCCGCATATTGAATTTCCTTTATGCTGACGATGGCTTTAATTTACAGGTGGAGTTCAAAGGCCTCACCGGGCCCATTGAGTTCAAAGAGGGACGAAGGATTCAGTTCAAATTGGACTTGTTGAAATTAAAACAACATGCTATAGTCAAAGTAGGCGAGTGGAGTCCAGGAAATGGCGTCAATATCACCGACCGCGAGGCCTTCTTCGACCCTGGACAGATGAATGTCACCCTTGTCGTCATTACCATACTGGTGAGTCCTTAATTTGTACCTTCCTTCTGTTTTACATTTTAGTGAAAATGTTATTATAAATAACAATGCGATGCGGAATATAATAAAGCTATGTTTTACATAATTGTCATTGTCATAGAATGAAAGCATAAATTAATTATTCAATTAATTTGGATGTAATATAATGGACGATTGTTGATATTTCTAAAAACAAAGGATAATTTAATGCCTCATCTAAATTAAGGAGGATGCAAAGAAATCTATTATAAACTATATTAAATATAACAAAAAGTAGATAATTACAAAAAAGTAAAATAATTAACGATACAGTAGTACATAAACTTCAACTGAAATAATAATTAAATGTTCGGATATTAAAAATATTAGAACAAAAATTATAAACTCTGAGAAAATAAAATGAATTTCTCAAAAAAATTTAATAATGAAAATATTTGAAACCTGAAATAAAATAATAGTTCATATACATCAGCAAATATTCTAACTTTGCGGAAAACAAAATGAATGAAATACAAATTAGTTAATTATTTTTAAAAGTAAATATGGAAAGTTGAATATACAATACGAGTTATAATTAATTAAAATAATGTTTGGTTCAATATCTGTAATAATTTATACAACGTTTCGGTTCGATTTATTAAACTTGTACTTTTCTCCAGAAAAGACAATTTTTCTTTTAATTATAGACATAATCTTCTTCTTAGCAAATAGTATTCAATTATAGTTATTTTTATGTCAAAGGAAGCAAGTGTGACATTTCTTCCCGATGGTTCCGTTTTATGCCCCGAACTATAGGTGGAGGGATATAAAGCTCCTAAAGAAAGAATGACACTTTCTGCACGTGGTATACCTATAATTTGAAGAGGTACAAAAAGTCTCATTCGCTTTCTTCAATCGGAATATTTGATTAAATATTTTTATCCCATATTATTTTTTCTCGTGAGCGGCAGAAAAATATTTTTTCTACCCCTGGTGAACCAAAAAAAAACTACTTGATTTTAACAAGCGTCAGAAACAGTATTTGTCAGAAAAGTCAAAATTAAACTGTTCTACGGAGTTCTAAAATGTCACCATTTTCTAACGTTTGAAGAAACTACCTTTTTGACAACTGTCATTAGTAGAACAAGTTACTAGCTCACTAGCGAATCTAGCGGAACCAAAGTGTGCCCAGATTCTCCATCAACCGCGTTTGTGTGTATTTGTTAAACAATGGCTTTCTTCTATCGGAATATTTGATTAAATATTTTTATCTCATATATTTTTTCTCGTGAGCGGCAGAAAAAGATTTTTTTCTGCCCCTGGTGAACCGAAAAAACTCCGTGATTTTAATGAGCGTCAGAAACAGTATTTATCAGAAAAGTCAAAATTAAACTGTTTCGACGGAGTTCTAAAATGTCACCATTTTCTGACGTTCGAAGAAACCACTTTTTTCTCAACTGTCATTTGTAGAACAAGTAACTAGCTCACTAGCGAACCTAGCGGAACAAAAGTATGCCCATATTCTCCATCAACCGCGTTTGTATGTGTTTATTAATCAATGGCTTCATTGCCTGTAACAACATTACGTTTTGAACCCTCTAGAATCTGCTACCACGGATTATAATTAACTTAAAATAGTTGTAAAAATTTAGGTTAAAATGTTTGCTCTGCAATAAAGACACGTTAGGTTAAATCTAGTTACAATATTTACCTCGGCTGTATGTTGCTTGCATCCATAAAGATAAATCTAGAATCCACCTCGTGGTAACTTTCCTAACTCGTATTTCTGTTAATAGAATTTATAACTTTAGTAATAGCTTGTCTGGTTTTCAACTTTATGCAAATTTATTTTACAAGTTGACAAAAAAAGATGTAATTGAATTCTGCTCGCATTTCATAGATAAAAGCAAATCTCTGCAGTTTTAAATATTAAATGTAATAACTCATTTTAATCGACATTTTAACAATGTTCGGTTCTGTAAAAAACTAATGCTATTATATTTTTTCATCAGCATATTGATTGCAGAATTTAAATAACTGAATATTAATTATCTATAACAAAGTTATATCGTAAAATATACCATCTAAAATTAAAAAAATTTTAAAAGATTCTTGGTAAAATGTCTTTAACGGTTTCATTAATATTCAAAATAACCACTTAACCTAACCTATTTTACTTTTTTCTGTGTCGTCTTTAATTTTTTGCCTTTATTCATTTATTCCTTCACGAAAAATATCCATTTTTTTATAAATAAATAAAATATTTTTTCATAGGTTTAAGAAGTAAAATGTTTTTAATACATGTTAGTTACGTTTTTATAATAAAATGAAAGTTTTTCAAATTAAAATAAATAAAAACATATACCTATATAAGGGAAATTAGTATTTTGCAATACAATGCTGTAAATTAATACTAGACCTGCCCACACAAGTTATATAATAAATATTACATCTTTTTCATGTTGTAAACTAAAGAAATGAAGTGAAGGAGTTAGACAAATTGCCAAATAATTACGATTTTTTTGTGATAAGTACTATTACCATGGAAACAACAGTTGTGCAGAGTTGGGCAAGTACCAGTGTAAATGTACCTCTTAAGTATTAAGTACAAGTACAAGAAATGATAGCCAAGTACTTGTACTTAAGTATTCTATAAATATAAATAAATTTTAAATATTAGGAATCTGTTGAAGTTATAATTAAAACCCAATATTTATAAAAACATGTAGGTAACAGCTGTGTGGTTTCCAAACCAAATTTTTCAAACTTCAACTGATATTAAATAGTCAAAACTAAACTCCGCAAAAAAAATCCGTTGAAAAACAGAAATGTGGAACAAATAAAAGTATTTATCTCATTTCTAAATCAGAAATCTATACCGAAACCACATTATAACTGTAATCCATTATGACATGCAATCGGGGCAATCTGCGGCAAAATTCAATTTACACAAACCACGACAGCAGCGCGTATTATCTATTGTATAATTGACAGTTAAATCGTCATACAAAACGAAATAATTAAAGATGCTTAACCACCAAGTAACGCTAAATTTAACCGTATTCGAAAACCGCAGCATGTGCTGGAAAACACTGCATGCTGCATGCATATATACAGCTACTTCAATTCAGTTGCTGTATATTGCATGCTACTTCAGAATCTACAAGTGTGAGGTTATGTTAGCGTATTGGATAACCGTTATTAAATTTATAAGATGTGTCATTTTACTATGTCTGACGTGAGTGAACGAAGAGATTACATTTATTATTTATAAGATGTAAAGTACTTGCATGAAGATTATTACAAATTATTGCGTCTTTGCATCTTTGAGTTGGAATTTTAGCGTTTCTGACTGTGTGTAATTCATCTTCTATAGTCTGTTTGATGAGAGATTACAGTGTGATTGTTTAGGACGTTTACATAGTACATGTAACAGTGACAGCGCTAATTGTCCTTCAAGTAAATATGGTGTACAATTTAGTTACGTGTTCTAAAGTGCTCTATAGTATTATTTTATTAAACTTTTACAACCCAATTCTCAAAAGAGTTCTAACTAATCCTGAGGATTATTAAAAATAAGCTAAATCTTATACACAAAAAGTTTCATAAACTCTATTGAACTTTCAACACTTGTTTTTCGACTTTCCCGTGGTCATATTTTAAAAACTAAACGAGATATTGGATTTCTCATGCTTCAATTGACTTGTATACAAATATTCAGCGATTTTTAAATTTTTCCAAAATTTGTGACATTTAATTTTTCCTAAACAGTTTTTGGACGATATCTTAAAAACTAGAAGGCGTACGCACTTGGGGGTTTCACCGTTGGATTCAGCGGGTCAAAATACATATGTATGTAAATTTTCAGTCCAATAGTCGTACGAGAAAGAGTTATAGAGCAAATTGTTCAAAAATCATAAAAAACCTAAGGGGTACCCCTTGGAAAAATAATAAAAAATTTCAAAAAACTGAAAACGCTTCAAATGAGCTAAAATGTTGCTAATAAGTCAATTCGGACACGGGGAATTCAAAGCCGTTGCGCGCAACTTCGTATAAAGTTTAGTTTTTGAGATAGAGCCTCCGGAAGTGTTGAACTTTCAAATAAATTTTACATCTTTGTTTTTCGATGTTCCAGAGGCCATATCTCAAATACTAAGCGAGATATGAAGATGCGCTCAACGGCATTGGATTTCTCATGCTTCAATTGACTTGTATACAAATTTTCAGCAATTTTTAAAATTTTCCAAAATTTTTGACATTTAATTTTTCGTAAACAGTTTTTGGACGATATCTTAAAAACTAGAAGGTGTACGCACTTGGGGGTTTCACCGTTGGATTCAGCGGGTCAAAATACATATGTATGTAAATTTTCAGTCCAATAGTCGTTCGAGAAAGAGTTCTAGAGCAAATTGTTTAAAAATCATAAAAAACGTAAGGGGTACCCCTTGAAAAAATAATTAAAAATTTCAAAAAAACTTAAAACGCTTCAAATGAGCTAAAATTTTGCTAATAAGTCAATTCGGACCCGGAGAACTCAACGCCGTTGCGCATAACTTCGTATCACGTTTATTTTTGAGATAGAGCCTCCGGAAGTATTGAATTTTGAAAAAAAATTACCTTTGTTTTTCGACGTTCCAGAGGCCATATCTCAAAAACTAAGCGAAATACGAAGATGCGCTCAACGGCATTGGCTTTCTCATGCTTCAATTGACTTGTATATAAATTTTCAGCGATTTTTAAAATTTTCCATAATTTTTTAGCAGTTTTTGGACGATATCTTAAAAATTAGAAGGCGTATGCACTTGAGGGTTTGAACATTGGATTCAGCGGGTCAAAATACATACGTATGTAAATTTTCGTTACAATAATCGTACGATTAATTACTATAGTTGTACGAGAAAGAGTTTTGGAGCAAATTGTTTGAAAATCGTAAAAAATCTGAGAGGTACCCCTTGAAAAAATAATTAAAAATATCAGAAAATTTAAATCGCTTCAAATAAGCTAAAATTTTGCTAATAAGTCAATTCGAACACGGGGAATTCAATGCCGTTGCGCTCAACTTCATATCTCGTTTATTTTTTTAGATAGAGCCTCCGGCAGTGTTGACATGATGTCTACCGACCTGGAATTCTTGGAAAATCTGGAAAAATCCTGTAGTTTAAAAATACATTGAAATCCTTAAATATCCTTGAATTTTTATAAAATACCTGGAAAAAAATTACTTACAATTAAAGTCTTCATTTTGTTGGTGTGAACATTATTTAACATAAAACAAACAATAACTATGAATTATCATTGTTAAGTATAATTACTAATTGAAAGGCGATGAACGCAGCTTCAAATAATAAAATTGGTTTAACGCATTTCACTGTCACAAATTTATATTTATGTTACCCGTCTTCATTTTGACGTTTTAGTCAGCCAGAATCAGAATCAGGATCAAATATTTCCTATACAACAACACTGTATTCTCTCATCGAATGGACTATACACTATAGTTTTACAGATCCCACAGACCGTAAATTTTATTTTTATATCCTTGATGGCATAGCTTAGTGGTATCATATTTGACTGTGAATTTAAGAACCCAAGTTCGATTTCCACAGCTGACAAACTTTTCACCATTTTAAAACTACCCCTGTAGCTTCCCCACCACTGATAACTTTGTGGACCGTGAGATGATGGTTGGTAACCGTACTTCAAGCGCATAAATATATCACTTACCGAGATCTGCTACGGCAGAGTGCCACATCCAGTAAAGAGTACAAGGAGTGATGATATATTTATTTTATTTTTAACTTTACTATTTCTATGCATGCTGCATGTGAATATAGGAAACCCCATATATGATGATGCATCCTGGTAAGAATTACACAGGTAACAATCGTTTCTACGGGTTCTGCGTCGACGTGTTGGACATCGTCTCCAAGCAAGTCGGGTTCGAATACTTGCTGGACCTGGTGCCTGACAGGAAATACGGCGCAAAGGACCCGGAAACGGGACAATGGAATGGCATTGTGCGGGAACTTATGAATCATGTATGTGCATGAGTATGTTTTTCTGATTTGATCTCTTAAGGGGTAGGTACGTAGATTGATTGCTTTGTAGATTATTGTTGTAGAGTTTATTTTTAATATGGTGATGGTTACATCATTACTGATACTAGTAAGGTTTTAATTAATAGTAGAAGTAGTAATAGGAGAAAAGGAGATGTTATATAAGCATAAAATGTGTATGAAAAAGAAGGAAATATAAACTACTTAAAAAAAAACCGGTCACCTAAAAAATCCCAAAAAAAACGTCACTTTTCAAACCCCTGTCAGTTTGTCAGTTTTGAAACAAATTGTATGCAATTTTTTGTCCGAAGTTGCCCAAAGTCTAGTCTTTGAAAAGCTGTGAATTGATTTTGACTAACCTCCCTTTCCCTTCCCCCCGCCACCCCCAAACGAGAACCACTTTTTTCCTGCAAAAAGGTGATTTTCCAAGCTTTTCAAAGACTAGACTTTGGGCGACTTCGGACAAAAAATTGCATCAAATTTGTTTCAAAACTGACAGAGGGTTTGAAAAGTGACGTTTTTTTGGGATTTTTAGGTGACCGGTTTCTTTTTTTGAGTAGTTTATTTAGTTGTCATTCTTGGTTCAGAAAGTAATAACATGAATATCTCCACATTTAAAATAAACTGTAGTTATTTGGTATGATATTGAAAATTAGAAATATAATTATTTAGTGTGATTTTTGAAAATTAGGAGATTTTATTGGTATGATTGAAAATTTGAAGTATAATTGGTGTGTCTAGTGAAAACTGTAAGTTTGGTAAACTGTATTTATTGGTGTTACCTATAGAAAGTAGAAATTGCTACACTGTAGTTAATTGGTGTGCTTATTGGGAACTTTTTATAATTTCGATTCAACATTAAATAGCACTTCGACAAAATTGATTATACACAGCTACAAAAATTCATTTTTATTTGAATTTCTAATACGAAAATATCAGTTTTCTTTTCACAGTTTGTTTCTCACTCTACGATATTTTAAAGTTTTCTTCGTATTTTCTATGTATTATTTCCTTATATCTGTTGGCTCATCTCGGTATTAAATGTTAGTAATTCGCTAATAAATCACTGATTTCCCTAACTACAACCAGCATCTTCCAACGCTATTAAGATTCTGGAGCATCGCACATATATTCAATTTTTTCCGGTAAGATTTATTGCTCTGCGTTTTCCAATCCAGTTTACCGGTACACCTACACGTACGCTAACCAGTAACGATGTCTCCTAGTGCCTACATACTCGTATGTTCGTTACGCTAAATATCAAACTCTTAATTTTAACTTTGCGTTTATCGATTTTAAATAAATTTTCGTGATGTATTTTATGTCTTGAATTAATTGTTTATCAAAGTTGTAATTAACGCATGACGTAAACATAATTATTAATCAACGGAGGAACTATAATTTTGCGGAAACATAATAATTTTTAACAGATGAATATTATAATTTCTTAATTTATGGTAGCTTAATTTTCATTAAATGAGAATTCTACAATCTACAAAATTATTTAATATTGAATGTATATGTCAGCGTGATTCAAATGTTTTGTGCGCCATTTTAAATAGCTTGAAAATTACATCACTGAACTTGTTTATGGTACGCGAAATACATTCATCATTTTGTTTTAGTAATTTTCACTTTTTATTTTTTCACAACACTTTTTTTGGCCGACGCACCATGTACAACATATTTATTATTAATCCATCGTAATATAGTATATTATCTACCATGAATTGTAAGTGACAGTTTTTAGGTCAAGAATGTAGTTTGTGAAATCAAGGCTCGAAGAGCCGAGATTGCCTAAACATTCGACACCTAAAAAATCAGTTGCAGTTTGAAACTAGTAAGCTATTTTATACAATATTTGCACAGATAGAAGAAAAAGATAAATATGTTTCAAAATTACCAGCTGTCAAATTGTTGCCAAAATAAATAGGACCTTGATCTATAATATTTATTTACTGTCCACGGCGGATGGTAATTAAATTAATTAAATATTATAATCCTAATGTAAACATGGAAACCACTGTGCAATAAAAGTTTCACTTACTGTGTTTAAATTTTGTCATTAAAAGGTAACTTACAGTAAACGTATTATAAAATTACTTTTTGACATACTATTTTTATAAAGGGAAAGAATTACATGCCGTCTTAATATTTCTAAACTTAAATAAACCTTCATTTTTTGTAATCCAGTTTAAGACACTGAATGTATCGACGATAATAGTGACCTCCGAAGAAACTCCTGATAGGGTTGTAAATTGCTTTGTCCAATGGGCCTTTCAAGACTTTTTTGAATTTTTTATATATTAATGTACGTAATAAAATTATTGTACCCAAAATTTTTATATTTTTTTTAAACTTGTATTAAGCATGATAAAAATATTTAAACTTTTGAAACAAACGAATATGACGTAGTTGCATCTTAGCTTAAAGAGAGACAGATAAGACAGAGATAAATAACACGTAACTTCACGTAAAGAGTGTCGTTGTCAGTAGAATCCTCCGACAATACATAACTAGACGGATAACAACGGCGTTTGTTGTGAAGCAGAAAGGGATAGAATAACTTGACGGTGAGGCGGGTGCGCGGTAAGGAGCAACTTGCATAACATCAAAGTGTACTCGCTCCTTGCCGCGCATCCGGCGGAACAAAAAGTTATTCCATCCCTTTCTGCTTCACAACACTGCATTGACTTGAATACGGCATAATTCTTCTAGTATTATACGTCATTGGTAGAATCGTAGAATGCTGAATGCTTATTTCTTCTTCGTCTTCCTCTCAGTAGAATTGAGCACCGACAAACGTTTCAGACAAAGCTCTGTGATTGGCTTAATGTAACTACGTAATTGCAATATGGCAGTGCGAAATTTAAATGAGCGTTTTAAATTATTCAACCTTAACTTTCATATTTCAGCAATAAAGATATCATTTATGGTATGATTTTATATTGTATTAAATATGATGTACGGCCAAGAATTTATTTTAATAAATATATATTAAAAAGCTCTACTACTTGAATCCCCCATTCTAAAAGTTTACATATTTTTATCAAATAAGTTTCATTCATGAAATAGACACAAAATAAAAGTAATAATGTATGTCTATTTATTAAATGTTACGTTTATTTTGTCTTTTTGAGTAAAAGACGATGTAATAATTCAGAACAGACGAAGTATCTGGCAGTTTTATAATTTCTAAATTTACGGCGGAGTAAAATGCATAAAACAAGAATGTTCTACATCTACATCATTTTGAATGGAATTTAAGTACCTCCGAGATTCAAATGAATATGCCTTTTTGCAAAAAAACATTGTAGAATTTATGCATTTCTGTGCTTTGCTGCGTTATGTCTTTATGTTATGTCGAGTTGTACAGACAATACCTAAACGACATCTCATTTAAAAGCGACTTTAGAACTGCAGTTATGTTTAAGTACCGCTGATTTATTGTGGACATAAATACTTTAGCTTAACTCGGCAATAAAGTCTATTCTGTACTTGACAGATAATATCTTCCTTCTTACATGATTTTCTAATAGTTTTACTACCACTGTTATAAAGGTGGTGCAATTGCTTGTAGACAGTGTAACAAACTAGCTACAAATAAATTTGACATCACCCTCCAATAATATTCGTGGGTGTTGTAATTTATTTATTTGCTACAGTATCAACGCGTTGAATTGTATATTTGAGAAACCAAGTTCGATTCCTACAACCGATAAACAATTTTCACAACATTATAATTACCTCTGAGGCTTCCCCTCCGCTAATATCTTTGGGGGCGGTGCTTTGACGGCTGGTAACTGCACTTTAAGAGCATAAATATATTATGGGGTAGTGGCTCAATGGTATTGAGTCGGCCTGTGGATCCTAATATCCCTGGTTCGATACCCACAGCCGACAAACATTTTCACCAATTTAAAATTACACCTGCGGCTTCCCC
Organism: Pterostichus madidus; assembly: GCA_911728475.2. Lineage (NCBI taxonomy): Eukaryota > Metazoa > Arthropoda > Insecta > Coleoptera > Carabidae > Pterostichus > Pterostichus madidus. The sequence goes on along the minus strand of OU452306.1, from coordinate 38,863,226 downwards.
TCCGCTAATATCTTTAAGGGACGTGCTTTGACGGCTGGTAACTGCACTTCACGCGCATAAATATTACCGAGATCTGCTTCGGCAAAGTACCACTCCCAGTAATTCGTAAAAGGCGTGATGATATATTTATTTATTTTATTTTTAAATATATTATTTACCAAGATCTATTACAACAGAGTGCCACCACTCAGTAATGGATAAAAGGCGTGATTATATAGTTACTTTTATTTATTTTACTGCACAATAGGAATTTTATCCCAATTACGCATTATTCGAATATAGTGTCAATTTTTATATCTTTAATCAAATTAAATATTATTTTTTGTTTATAACTATAAGTTATATTTGGAGTAGGTTGCTTATTGTATCGAATCGCGAGGATTTGAGAACTCAGGTTCAATTCCCACAGCCAACAATTTTGGAGACCATGATTTGATGGCTGGTAACCGCATTTCACGCGTATAATTATATGATTTACTGAGATATGCTAGAGGCACAGTTATGATATATTTATTTTATTTATTTTTATTATGTGTAAAATTCTGACGGTATTTCAATTGTCTTTTTTTTTTTACTTAAAAAAGTACGAATAACATATTTTCCTCTTTTCAGAAATCGTTTTAAAATCGTTAGGTTCATTTCACTACTTGAATTTTTAAATTTTGTATACGTTTTGACGCGGCCTTTTCACTTTTTATTGATAACAGATTTTTTTCTTTTTCTTTTTTTTTTTTTAATTTTAATTTCATTGGTACGAACGAACATTAATAACATTATATACGTAGAATTATATTTATAGATTAAAATTAGAACCATAAAAATCTTAACAATTATTATACTGATTTTGCCCACGATGTCTGTTAGGCAATTTCTCTATTTGATATTTGAACAATGGTAAACCTAGTATATTATAATATTATTAGCAGTAATATTGGTTGTTGATCCTGTGTGGTAAACATGTAGCAAAACTAAAACTAACATTGTGTGTTTGTGTCTGTATAATTCGTGATTTCTGCGGTACGATTCAATGTTTGCTTTCCTTTTGTGTACACATTCTGAACCGCAATACAGCTTATTAATAATAAATGAAATTATGAACACAATAATCCAAGAAACCAGCGTCTCTCTAACGCTATGAGTCGCCACAATCTTGTTTTGGAACAACAATTTTAGCTTAATTACAAGATTATTACGCCGATGTCATTATTACAAATGTGAATACATATTATTATTGTTATGATTAAGATGGAAGATGGGACAAATGGCTTCATCTATTTCTCTTGCAGATATAATATTTGTAACAAGTTAATTAGAAGTATTCTGAATAAAATATTTAATAAAAGCTTGTTCTTTGCCGATAGGTATTGACAGGATTTAAAGGAGTTACTATGGAAAAGCAACAAGTTTTTCTACTCAAATTGCTGTCAGGAATACGCTATTAATTTTTTTTTCTGATACCGTCCAGAAATTTCTTACTTTCCTGACCAATTTTAAAATGGAAAGTAAATTTTTACCAAAATAGTCAAATAAAGTACGTATCCAAGGTTATAACAAAAATAACAGTCTGGTAAAGAATAAAACAGTCTCGTAAAGACTTTACCTGACTGTTTTGTATTGTATACTCCATGTATGAAAACGATGACGTCATATGTGGACGATGTTATCATAGATACGATGAAATATAGCTATCTTTTTTTAATAATATTATTCGTACCTATGCGAATGACACAACGTATGTCTTAATAAGTTAAGACACACGTTTCATGTTTTTTCACGTTCTATCACATTTATTATTTTAATGAAAACGTATGACAGTTCTTACTAATACGAAAATTTACATTTACTTTGTTCACATTTGTTTATAAGATAAAAATAGAGACCTATGGTCAAGATTTTGTTATTTTCTCGCCTGTCATTTCTAAGTTTGTGACATTTTTGATACATAAATACAGACTGAGAAATAAGAAATGGCTACAAAAATTTTAGGTAATCAAATGCAGAAATGCGTTTGTCATCTCCACGATTATTTTGCGCTGGAGTTAGAGAATCGAGGATCTTTAATTAATTTAACTGTAGTACAAGAGGTAATGTGCTTTGTATTTTGTATTTTCAAATATTATTTATTTATATATAATAATAATACATATAAAAATGTATATTCCTTTGATTTTACAAAATTACATATTATAATAAGGTAGGTAATATTTTTCGTGCGTTAAGATAAATTTATATTTGATTTGTATTTAATATATGCAGAATTTGGTTTCATTATAAACAAATTAAATTTTATAAAATAATAAATATTTTAATCTGACATTTAAATTTTAGGTTATGTTTTAAAAATGTCAATCCAATACCAATGTAAACGTTTTAAGTACAAAATCTTGAACCACATGGATACCGAATGTGACGTCATCTTTTTCATACAGGGAATGGAGTATACCTGACAGTTTTATTTTTTTGTTGTAACAGTGGATACGTAGTCTGCTGTGAATACAATTCATATCCAGAAATTTAAACATTTTGAGTTATCTATGATTAATTATTGATTAAATTAAACGGTTTCAGACAAAATAGTATATATATAATACGTCAGGAAAGTGTTTTTACTCAACCTGCAGCCTCGTATTACAAACAACCGCTTCGTCAAGTAAAATATCACTTTTCTGACTTATTATGTAATATACTATTTTTTGAAACCTGAAACCTAAGTAATTTTAGTATGGAAAGTAGATTTTTACCAAAAAAGTCAAATAAAGTACGTATCCAAGGTTACAACAAAAATAACAGTCTGATAAAGTACAAAACAGTCTCGTAGGACTTTACCTGACTATTTTGTATTGTACCTGACAGTTCATTTGTATTGTAACCTTGGATACGTAGTCTGCTGTTTATACAAATCATATTAAAAAATTACAAATTTTAAATTATTTTTGATTAATTATTGAATAAGTTAAACGGTTTCAGAAAATTTGTATACACATACATAATACGTCAGGAAAGTGTTTTTACTTGACTCAGCGGATTAAAACAACCGCTTCGTCATGTAAAACACCACTTTCCTGACTTATTATGTAATATACTATTACACCATTCCTGAAACACCCTGCATAGTAAAATTTAAACTACTAATCTGCAATTATATATTAGTTTAGAATTTAAAGTCTGCGAGATTTTATTCCGCAAACTCTGGCTGGAGTAGAATCTACGAATTTAATTATCAAATGAATCATTTCCCCTGCACTAACCCCGCACTCTCCCCTCTCCTAGGAACAACCCTACGTGATGCTGCGTCCGTTCTCGAACCTGACGGGCAATGCTCGCTTCGAAGGCTTCTGCATCGACCTCCTACGCCAGATCGCCGCCATGGTTGGCTTCGAGTATCGCATCGAGCTAGTCCCCGACGGCAAGTACGGCGTCATTGACCTTGAAACCGGCGAATGGAATGGCATCGTAAGACAGCTGATGGACAAGGTTTGCGCTGAGACAGTGATTTCAATTTTCTGCATGATGGTGTTGCATGTCTTCTAGGATCTAGATGGTTTGGTTTAGTTATGATCATGGATCCTTACTTAGGAATTAGGATTTTATGCAAATATAACTTATATTGAGATCTGCTTCGGCAGAGTTCCACACCCAGTAATGGGTAGAAGGCGTGATGATATATTTTTTATTATTTTATAATTATAAGTGTGTATGTGTAAAAATTATTGCTCAAATTATTTTCGTAAAAAGAGCCTCTTGCGACAAAGTTTAGCATTCATTGCTCTCCTGTTTTTTCTTTTGTAACATGCGATGTATTCTGTTTGTTTGACTGAAATATTTACATGCCACCCTTAAATATTGATCACTTTGATGAAAACGAAAACAATTATGCAACCATATTGTTCTCATCTACTGTTCTGTTAAAAATAGTCATTAAAATTATAAATCATAGAATGAATCTGAATGGATATAATGAGAGAGACAATAATTTAGATAGTTTGCGAAACAACTCGTGTCCAAATACCATTAAATTGACAAACTTTCTATCAGAGCCAACCGACAATACTCGTTCTCCAAAGGTCTAATTATTCATTCACATCATCGAACAGCGACTAGCGAATAGCGAACTGAAATAACACTCCATACTAGCAAATCCTCTTTCGCATTTGAGAAGGGACAATGTCGCACTCACATCTGCAAATTACAACTGCATTTCACACATTTGTCATACAAAACAAGCATCGTTGTTAAGTTGGTTCCCGACCACGGCACGGAGGTACGAAATAGTTTTCATTTAATTAAACGCTGTTATTAGGTCCTTCGCTGTCGCTGTACTAAGCCATTTTCAGGCAGAATCTAGTTTAGAAACTGAAGCTGTTACCTTCTCGCTTCTTGTTTCCTTTTAGGTTAGATTGTTGGCGAGCTAACGTCACTGATTCTCTGATTCGTCGAGTAAATAAACCTGTAAATACTACATGAGTTAAATTGTGCTTAGGTCTCTCTGCAAAACCACTACCGTAAATAGTATCAATCTATCAAGATTATTTTCCGTAGATTGTTTATCATTTTTTGTACTTGCATAATTTAAAATAAGGTTTACATTACCTTGGAAACCGATCGAAAGTTTAATTTTGCGCAATGTAATAGAAAAAACACCCATTTTTATGGTTTTAAATTTTGACTATTAAAACGCTAATTGTATTTATCTCGTATACATACATTTTAAGGAATTTATAAAAAAAATAGAGACGTTAGCTTATAACGCGATCAAACAGACATATGTCAACAAGATTAACAAGAAAAATAAATAATATGTTTTCAAATAACAAATGTTATTTCATGGCATACTTAACTGTCAATATAAATTCACGCTTCAAATTTAATAATTTTCTTCATTGTCGATTATATAGTTTTTGCTCGTTACAAAAAGCATTATGGGGTAGCTAGCTCGGCCTGTGGATCCTGAGAATCCTGGTTCGATTCCCACAGGCGACAAGCAATTCTCACCATTTCAAAAACTACCCTTGTGGCTCCCCCACCAATAACATCTTTGGGGGTCGTGATTTGACGGCTGGAAACCGCAATTCACGCGCATAAATATATCACTTACCGATATCTGCTTTGGTAGAGTGCCACATCCAATAATGAGTAAAGGCGTGATGATATATTTATTATGTTTTTCTTTTTTTTTTCTTCTTCCTAGTTTATTATTGTTTATTAATACCATGGGTACAAGGTACATTATTTAGTTTATAATGCTCTAGGGTATTTTCTAATGTTAATAGACTAGTTTGTAATACTGTCAAAAATTGACATTTCTTCTATTCAGTGTTAGTTGTTATTTAGGTTATTAAAACATTATTAATTTATAAAGTAGGTGGCTCAGTGGCATCGAGTCAGGCTGTGAATTTGAGAACCCGGGTTCGATTCTCATAGCCGACAAACAATTTTAACCTCATTAAAAAACTACCCCTGTGGCTTCCCCTCCAATAAAATATTTAGGGGCCGTGATTTGACGACTGGTAACCGCACTTTACGCAGAAAATGTATCATGTACCAAGATCTGCTACGGCAAGTAATGGGTAGAAGGCTTTATGATATAATTATTTATTTATTTTTATTTAAAAGAATGTTCGTAAGACATTAAATATTGTACATACCACGGGTATTACTTGATGTTTATGCCCTGCCCCGGCCGAGGACAAACTTTCCCCCACATTAAAATTACCTCTGTGGCTCCCCCTCCACTAACATCTTTGGTCAGCCGTGATTTAACGACTGGTAACCGCACTTAACGTTCAAAATATATCACTTACTGAGAGATATGCTATATTTGAATTACATGGATATCATAGCTTAACTGGTTAGAGCAATTGTCCTAGGTTAAAGTCCTGGTGTTATCGCAATTTTTCTTTATAATAAAATTAAAAATATTAAACTTTAATATTAAAGTTTACAACCTCGTATATTTTCCTGAAAACTAAGTCAGATAACTACCTGAAAATGAATTGGAAAAACGAACAGTCGATTTTAGTATTCTCGGCAGCGAAACATCTTGTCTTTAATGCTTCCGTGGATCTGCAGGTTAAATTGAAAGCAAATAATATATTTATATTCTTCACCACGCATGACAAATTGAGAAGATCAGTCAACGTAATTTGAAAACAAACAGAAACAGATGATGGATGACTGCCGTGACAGTTCTTGAAAATAATTCTTCTTGCAGTGTATTCGGTTATGAAATGCGTAAAATTTAATCATTTGTTTATAAAACGATACATTATTTTGCGTAATAACTTAGGCACGGGCAGTGTCTGCTATAAAAAATGGTTCTCATCCATCTCTTTCAATTTTTTCTGCATGGAAATGTGTCGAAAGTATAAGCGGATTACTTTTGTTTTCTCCGTATTGAGTGATATGTTCTACTTTGTCATGCAATTTGAAATATTTATCTGCAATACTTTCCAATAATTTCTTAAACAAAAATTAAATTAGTTATTCTGTAATATAAAGACAAATTGTCAATGAATAAACAAAACAAAGACAAATTGACAAGTGTTGGAAAAATATTTTCCTTTTTTTCTTATTTTATTAAGACTTAGTTCCACATCGCAATTGACAATTTGTCTTTGTTTTGTTTATTCATTGACAATTTGTCTTTATATTATTTATTAATTGCTATTCAGCAGTTTGCGATTTTTGTCGGTAGATGGCACCACGGGTTCCTCCGTAGCTCTCGTGTCATGGTACCGGCTAATATAGTCACAATTTCACAATTCACTAGCCTGTAGTTGGTCTAGTTGGATAGTTGATCGCACCATACTGATGAGTCCGTAAGGACGAAACGCGTCTATGGTTAAAGCTGAACTGACCAGCCTTTGATGATGACCTAATAAGTTGATTCAAATGTGTTGTAATTTTGTGGAACTTTGACAAGTGTTGGAAAAATATTTTCCTTTTTTTCTAATTTTATTAGTTATTCTGTATTTCGTTGTCAATTGATAGAAAAGCAATTTTTCTTTTTAACCTCTTTTTATGCGCCTCCAACGATCTTACTTTACTGTTAAATTATTTAAACGAAACGAACATATTATTAATGTACATATTTTATTTATTTAGTTCATTTTAGTAAAGTTTCTTTAGTCTAAGGAAGAATACTGAATTAGGTTTAGTGTTCGCAACTAAGAAATAAAACGATAGGATCCACGAAAGTTAGTAAAACATTCAGTGATTTTCCGGTGGCTGGAAGAGAGCTTATAAATCAGGGTGCGACCTCAAGTACGTGATATATCCGCTGTAATCTGAGTGCGGGCGGTTCGCCGATTTATACAGATCATAAAGTACTGGCAAAGTTATCACAGACAAGCCCTTGAATACCTGGCACACTGGCGTGGCATAGTGGCACGTTCGTGCACGCAGAACGATTTATCCGGGAATTCTAACCTGAAAATAGCTGTCAAATTGGAGGAAAGACGTAGACAGTTGCTGGAATTAGGTGAACGAGAGATTAATTTTCATGCAGACTGATTTTAGGATTAATTCAATAGTATCTGTCTAACATGTTAATTCATTTTAATTAGATATAATTGGAACTGTAAGATGCAGTGTTTAAATTTTTAACTTTTCACTTGAATATTACAGTATGATTTCAACTTTTGCAATAGTAAAAAGTCCCTGAAAAATGAAACAAGAAATGATTTATTTGGTCAAAACATATTTTATTTCTCAACATAATCTCCTTGTAGCTCGATACACTTCGTCCAACGTTTTTCTAATTTTTCGATCCCTTCCAAATAAAACGATTTTGGCAATCCTTCAAAATAGACGTTTGCCTCAGCGATAACCTCATCGTTGGAGCCATTTCTTTAAATTTGGAAATAGATAAAAATCGCAGAGGGCCAAATCTGGCGAATATGGTGGATGACGAACCAATTCGTAGCGCAATTCATGCAATTTTGCCATTGCGACTGCGGACCTGTGTGCCAGTGCAGAGAACAAATGCGGCATCCATCTGGCAGATAGTTTTCTCATATCCAAAAATTTATGCAAAATGTTCTGTACCGTTCGGTTGAGATGCTTATAGCCTCAGCAAGCTCGTGCACTTTAACTCGCCGATCGTCCAATATCATACCATGGATTTTATCGACGATTTCTGGCATTGTAACCTCAATTGGACGACCAGTACGTTCGGCGTCCTTTGTGGTCATACTACCACAACGAAAATCAGTAAACCACTTGTGAATCGTTCCAATCGATGGTGAGGAGTCCCCATAATGTTTAACAAGCGATGCTTTGGTTTGCGTAATGTTTTTTCCACGCAAGAAATAATGTTTAATCAAGACGCGAAATTCACTTTTTTCGGGGGGGAGGGTCGTGGTTTCAAAAGTTTGAAAATCACTGACCTATAGCAAAATGGCGTTCCAATTAATTTTCTCTCATATATTCTTTGTTCAATCCTGCTAATTTAAATAAAACAAAAGACAAAATGTCTATTGCGAAGTGGAATTGAGTCTTAATAAATAAGAAAAATAGGAAACAATTTTCCATCACTTGTCTCATAATTCCACAGAGGTTTTACAGCACGTTTGCATCAACTTCTCAGGTCATCAACAAACGGCTGGTCAGTTCAGCTTTAACCATAGACGCGTTTCGTCCTTCCGGACTCATCAGTATGGTGCGATATAGTTGGATATATGATCGCTAATTTAACTTCTTGAATTGTTAGCCATATTATCATCTTTAGAGTTTAATATTTACTTCGCTTGTTATTTCAACGAAGTAAATCCCTTTATTCATAGACTATCCGACAAGCACTTAAAGCACTGCCACCTGACGGTAGAATTGTGATGGTGGATGGTGGTAGTCAGAGATACAAATAGTGAGGTTTTTAAAATCAGTGAATCTGGTGCGCCCCCATGGCAACGGAAGAATACACGCACAGCGATTAAATATCCCAATTACGAAGCGACCCTTGTCGAAGCTATTTTTCTCACGATTCTGTAACTCCCTTCGCTTCGGCTGAGCTGTCAGTTTATCCGATTCACGCTAGCGTGAAAAGTGAAAATGTTCTGGAAAATCATTGAACCCCAGCGACTTCCGACAGACAGATGGAACTTACTAAAAACTTATTTGACACTTTTGAGATACTACGTTCACGCCAAGAACTTGTATAGGTACAAGTTGCATATATAAATATACAAGTTCTGCACCCTCTCATCCTCTTCGCTGTTCTGTATCGATCGACAAATTTATAACAATCCTAATTTTTCATGATTACTTTATACGAGTCGATTATCATTTCATCATTGTGTTACAAAAATAATTTTGTTTTAATCTTTTTGCTGTAGTACAATGCGGACAGTGTAAAATATTACTTTTTAATTACATTTTTTAAGAAGCTGTTAATATCCTGTCATTATTTTTTTTTTTATATAATAACAACTGCATATATAAGTAAGCAAAATATATTAAAACTACATAAAAATGCCAGAGTAAACTATTCTGATCTCAGAATATCGAAATTATGATAATCTAGAAAATGGGGTAAGTGGCTCATTTCTCACAACTGACAATTTTCACCACATTAAAATTATCCCTGTAGATTCCCCTCCACTAACATCTTTGCTGGCCCTAATTTGACGTCTGGAAATCTCACTTACTGAGTGCCATACCCAGTAATAGGCAAAGGGCGTGATGATATATTTATTTATTTATTTAGAAAATAATCATGAAATAGACAAAAATATTATTAACTTATCGATAAATTACAGATAATAATCTAATTATAGAATAGGGGGAAGGGTACTTATTTCAGGTGATAAGTTCTGATTCAATTAGGCGTATGATTACCATTATCTGAAGTATTTAATAGTCAATGGCCTTTTTTAAATTTTAAGGAAATATATAATTAAAAGTTTGACAGCATTTACTCATTTAAGGTAGGTCTAGTGTGATAGTGGCACCATCGACTGTCGATTGGCGAAACTGACGCTCAAAAAAAATATAAAAATTGTATAAAATAAGTGTTTTCTACCTATTATGATTTGAATATCATGAATTGTTAACAGGTTGTTGGTCTAGTGAATTTTAAAATACCATACCACCGTGTGGTGTTGCCAATATAAATTGGGATTCTTAATTTATCGTTAAAAACAAGACTTTGTATGGCTATATATCCATTACTAAACGATAAAAAAATTTCTCCTTCTGATACAATATACATGGATAGTTCTAGAACATCATACTAGTTTTTCAAATAAAACTGCAAATTTTTAGAGGTACACAAACCAAATATGTGCATTTCTGAATGATGATCGCCATAAGCCCCGTATATAAGAACTCAACTTTACAAGCGAATATATTTGTTCACAGACGATGAATGTGTTTCATATTTTAACAGGATGCGTATGACTATCCAATGTTTACGTGCGCCAAATTTCATTCAGATCTGCAATTTGTTTTTCACGCTAGAACTATTTTAACAATTCATCTGAATGTGATAATTTAAGGGTAGCTTTGAAAGGAAAGTAAATAATCTAAAAAAAAATCATTTAAAAATAGCGTAAAAGAGATCTACGTTTTTTCTGTTAATTATTTTGATTATTATCATTCATATTTTCAATGGTGTAGATGGCTCAGTGATATCGAATCGGCCTGTAGATATGAGAAACCGGGTTCGATTCTCATACCTGACAAACAATGTTCACCACATTACAATTATCCCTGTGGCTCTTCCTCCACTAACATCTTTGAAAGCCCAGATCTCGGTAAGTGATATATTTTGCGCGTGAAGTGCGGTTACCAGCCGTAAAATCACAGCCCCCAAATATGTTAGTGGTGGGGGAGCCACAGGGGTAGTTTCTAAAATGATGAAAATTGTTTGTCGCGGTAATCGAAACAGGGTTCTCAGGATCCACAGGTCGACTTGATACCACTGAGCTAGCTATCCCATATAAACAGTTACTATTAATTATAATTCCTAATTATATTTACTAAGTAGACAGCTGTAAACACAGCTTTAGAAAAGCACATTACGATCTCTCTGTGATATTTAAAGACGATAGAAACGTTGGTATACCTTACTTAAGTATTCATTTAATGTTAAAATAATCACATAATAAAATCATTTCTCCGAAAAAGACATCAAACAAACCTCAGTGAAAAATATGACAAGTTCATCCGGAATCTGCGAACCGCAGCTCGAGTCACCAGCACGTTCGCATAATTAATTGAAAGCGACAGACTAACAGTCACAGCGGCAATATTTCTAATTACTCACGGGCTTAATTACCGAAATAAATATTCGTGTCTGTCGCGGCGCGAAATTGCCATCTTTCAATTCTCTTTTATTCTGGGTGAGATCCAGGGATAAATACAGGGCCACGGGCTTCCTTTGTCATGGTTATTTTTTACTGCTGACGAAATAATTGAAATATTCTAAGCACTTACAGTTCGTTATCGTTTCAATCGAACGGCGAACAGACTGTGGATGTGTCGGTGGAATTTCTACCGCAACTTGTCACATTAGGCTGAATTCTCAGGAGGGAGGAATCATGTATTGATTTTTTTAAGGTTCATTAATATCTTCTTCTTCTTTCTTTGTTCATTATGTGCTGATAAATACATTAGTTGAGTACTGGAAATTTTGCCCAAAGATTTTATGAAAAAAGTCTTTCAATAAATATATGATTAAGTACATTTTAAGCTGAGCTCATGTGTATGATTTGATTGCAGCAAGGGCGGATCTAGAAAATTTTCCAGGGTGACGGGGAGTATTTTGCCTTTTTTTAAGGAAAATATAAAATACTGGCAAACAATTGTGTAATTTTTGTGTGGAATATATATATTTGTATGTATTTTGTATTCTGTTCTTAGTTTTTAAATTTTAAACAGTCTGTTAAACTCGGAAAATGTCTGACAATTCAAATTTTGAATGCTTTTCAGAGTTGTTTCAGAATATTACAAAGTTTTTCAGCGATTTTATTTCTATAAAGGTTATCAAACTCGAATAAAAATAACACTTATTAAAAACTAAAAAAATCAATAAGCCTGAGGGGGGGCCATAGGGGCCATGGTTAAGATCGTAGAAAAATATAATTATTCACAACCCGTTAGTAATATGTCATTTTCCGACTTTCAAAAAGTTAAAAAGTTAGCTATTGTTGACTTTTACTTTCCAACCTGAGAAAACATTGCACCTTTGATTTTTAATCATGAAATAAAACTGTCACTGTCAAAAGTTATTCAATTTCATTTTAAATAAATAAATATATCATCACGCTTTCTACCCACTACTGGGCGTAGCACTCTGCCAAAGCAGATCTCGGTAAGTGATATATATTGCGCGTGAAGTGCGGCGACCAGTCGTCAAATCACGGCCCCCAAAGATGTTAGTGGTGGAGGAGCCACAGGGGGAAGTTTTTGAAATTATGAAAATTGTTTGTCGCCTGTGGGAATCGACCCAGGGTTCTCAGGATCCACAGGCCGACTTCATACCACTGAGATAGCTACCCCCATTAGATAATAATAAATAAACTTTCAAATTCAGAGTCAGAATTGGTCTTTTTAAATTTTTACTGTTAAATAAAAAGATATGACAAGAAAATTCTTGAAAAATGACACTTTGAAATTTGTTTCAGAAACAAATATCAAATTCCATCACCTACTAAAAAATAAATAGAAATATTTCGTCGAAATAAGTAAACTAATATTATTTATATTAATTATCGATGATAAATTTCTGATTGTAAATAAAATAGTATACAAACCTCGGTGGAAAGTTTCATTACGCCTCGGGTTATAACTAAACCTCGGGTGTAATGAAACTCTTTCCACCTCGGTATGTAATAAACTATTAAATACCTAACATAATAATAAAGATTATCTCATTTAATCTAATTCTCCTGGCTCATATGTCCACTAACGACCATCCTTCCATTGGCTGCATTATACACACACACACACCATCACACATCGCGGGAGTCCAATACGTCAATCGATATCCATCTCGAGAATTGCCAGCGCCACTCACGGAATCATCTCATAGCGAATTCCGGCAAATTACTTAATTGGAAGATGGGCACAAGCATTGAGCGAACTCCACGCTATCATTTTGCTCGCGATGTCACTCTGTTTAAAAATGAAATGGCTGTCTGTAATTCACTTTGCTGTTTTAAGTGCTACCTAAAAGGTTACAATTAACGGTAACGTGACGTTTTAAGTCGCAGCTCATTACGTATTTGACCGCGTGAACGTGAACGTGAGCAAGAGCGCTGCTGGAGATATTACGTGACCTTTTTTTTAATTAATATTGCTATTTTATCGCCATGTACCACATCGGTAAAATAATGGTTCGTTTATAAAAAAAAATTCACATTAGTTCCTCTACCTCTGACCCTTTAATTTTGCGAGCCTTTTTTTTCGACGACCTTCAAGCAATAGTTAAGAGCTAGGGTGCAAAATGATTTTTTTTTTTTCCCAGTGACAGAAATATTTATTTTAATAGATTATGTCATGATAAACATGAAAAAAAGAAAATTAGATTTGGGAACGGGTGGACACTATAGATGGCGCCGATGTGAATGCGCCGATTTTAAGGGTGGTTGTTGATTCCTACACCAGTCCACTTTCAGAGCTTCTATCACCAATGTCATGTATTCATGGTGAACAAGTAGTAATAAGTCACACGATACCATAAAAATTGCCTACTTTGACCGGTTTTGTCGCGCATGCGTCACCAGCCAAAACTTCTGACTACCATTTTTATTAATTATACCAAAGTCTATAATTTAAACTAAAAATTAGTCTGTAAAAAATGTGTCAACAACCACCTTTAAAATCTGCGCATTCACATCGGTGCTATCTATAGTAGCCACCCGTTCCCAAATCTAATTTTCTTTTTTTCATGTTTATCATGACAAAATCATTTATAAAACCATTTCTGTCACTAGAAAAGAGACATAATTTTGCACCCTAGCTCTCTAACTATAATGCATTCATTGTACGTTCGTAATGTGTTATTACTCACGGGCTTCAGCCAATCACATTGCGGTTGTTATTACAACGCAGCGATAGCCGTGAGTAATCACTTACGTTTCACAAACACATCGAGGTTACTATAACAATGCAATTAAAGTAAAGTTAACGTATAATCTCTAATTTATTTACGTCCAACTTATCTAGACTTAAAAGTGTAATTATTTATTGAATATTCGTAGAAAAAGTGTAGTAATGAATATGCGTGTAATGGCTATTACTCAGTCAGATAAATTAACGGTTCTTGTCGCAATGTTCATCCTCACGAGTAATATCTATCACTATACGTTCATGAATTATACAGTATATTTCTTTTAAAGCCGATAAATTTGAGAAAAATAAATAAAAAACGCATTTTTGGAGTTCTTTCTTTTTATATTTTATGGATCTCCATGCGCGAGCGGCAATAGAGTACTTTCTGCTCTAGGTACACAAATAACTATTAAATTAATTTTTGACAGTTTTTCTGTTTGGAAATTCGGGCGATAGTTTCATGTATCCATGGATACGATAATACACTCTTTATCGCACAGCAAGAGGTACCCGTCAGCTTTCAGCTTTCAACTGACAGTTAAAAATGTTTATTTTCTGCTCGATCGTATAAAAAGATCATTGTTCACATGTCAATTCCAGACCCAATTAGATATATGATTCAGCTTTTTACGTAACATTGTCATTAAATACTGTTTTTAATTTTTAACTTCAAATCATCTGCCCGTTATTAATGCTATGACAACGGTACGTGGTGTTCACACACAATTATACCTACATATTTGCTTTCTAACTTTGCTGCGTTATCAGAACATTGACTTCGACAATATGTCAATACTCTGTGACGAATAGATCGTTACCTGCTCTTTCGCGATAGAAAATAAATTTAAACCTTGGAAATGTTCGTACTCTACGGCACTGTTTCATTGAACTGATCACGATCACTTGATCAGTGAGCGATGAGCGAACAGCGACGATTCACGCAGTCAGGTTTGCGTGATGTGTATCTGTAAGCGCATGGACTGATTAGTGGCAGCGTTATTGGTGATTACTGATTGTGTAGATCAATCAGATTACTTGGTTACGACTGCAAAATGATTACAGATAAAATGGGAATTACGGAAGTTGTACAAGATTTCCTTCGAATGAGATAGAAAACTTTAGTAATTTGATTTTGTCTCGCTCGAAACTGAGATAAAGTAAATAGGTTTACTTTATTTACGAATGATAAATCGACATTATTATATACATGAGGCTTTGCGAAAATTGTGTCGTTGCTTCCATGATTACAGGAAATATATTCAAATGGATGTTTCGAGTATTAAATTCTGCTTCTAAAATCAATCTAGGTACTACATTTTACCAGAGCTGGGCAAGCCACTTCAAAAAAGTAGCTAAGCTACAGCTACAGCTATTCTTTTAAAAAGTAGCTAAGCTACAGCTATAAGCTATATTTTGTAAAATATAGCTAAGCTACAGCTAAAAGTTTTCGTTAAAGTAGCTGTTAAATTTTGAAGCGACTTTTTTAAATTATTGTGGAATAATTAAATTTGCCATTGTCATATGATCAGTCTTTTGTTATAATGATTGTTAATTTACTATTATGTACATAAATATCAAAAATAGCAAATACCATCTGGCCCCTACTGTGTATTTTTGCATCTTAGAGCCAGTTAGAACCGGCAAGAAATAATTATTTTGTGTGGGTTTAGCTTGTACGTATGCGTACTTTGTTGACCTTCTGCTTAAAAAGTAGCTTTAAGCTATAAAAAGTAGCTTTAAGCTATAAAAAGTAGCTTTAAGCTATAAAAAGTAGCTTTAAGCTACAAAAAGTAGCTTTAAAAGTAGCTTCAGCTGTTATTTTTAAGCTAATAGAAAAAAAAGTAGCTAGCTACAAGCTACAGCTATATTTTTTCACAGTTAGCTAAGCTACAGCTACAGCTAAGGTAAATGAAGCTAAGCTAGTAGCTAAGCTACAAAAGTAGCTAGCTACTGCCCAGCTCTGCATTTTACTTATTTACTGATGAGCTCCTAAAGAGCGAAACGCGTCTATGCTTAAAGCTGAACTGACCAGCCTTTGATGATGACCTAATAAGTTAATTCAAATGTGCTGTAATTTTGTGGACTTTTGGCAAGTGTTGGAATTTTTTTTCCTTTTTTTCTTATTTCATAAAGAGTAACATCCAAAGAAAATTGTCCTTAGTTCGTGTTTTGATTTTTGGTAAAAAACGTGAATCTTATTCACAAACACAATTCGAAGCAGGCATAGCAGGTTTTCACCTGTTTACTTTATATTCAAAGCCACCTTCAGGGAATTCGATATTCCTGTGGGACAGATTTCTCCGGATTCCCGGAAACAGAAAGACACATCTAAAACTTTTTATTCTAAACTGAATAATGTATCATAGCTTGAATCAATATCCACGACAGTTTATGTGTTTGACAAAATCATTTTATTTTAGTTTATTTACGAACAAGTTCGTGTTCTATTTTGGGAAATTGTCGATTTTGTTTTCATGTTTTATTTGGTCGTTATTTCACAAATTCGTACAAATTGTAAAATTTCTTGAATTGATAAATGTAGAAGGAAAAGATGAATGAAAATTGAAGGAAATTAAACTAGAACTTGAAGAACTTGCACCCTTAAATCGTTAAAGGTGGGTTTTGAATATCCGAAAGCGCCCTTGAAATTTCTAGGGCTTACAAACTGAATAGAGCCATGACGTGAAGGAATGTAATATACGGGAAAGTAGATTAAGAACGCAGGAGCGTAACAATAGAATTTAACTTTGGGGACCACATTCTTAACAATAGAAATAAAGAATATTAAAATATTTGAACCCAGATTAATTCTAGGATAATGTGACAGATAACCCATTTATCAGACATATGAAAAAAATATTGCTTCGAAATTTTATTAGTAATTACTCATCAATTGATGAAGAGATGTATTTGCATAACTTGTCTATTAATTAATATTCAGTAAGGAGCCCTTTTTCATAAAACGCAGACACTTTTAAATTATCACTATAGAACAACAAAATCATGGTTACAAATTGGTACTACACAATAATTTATTTAAGAAAGTAAACTAAAAGCTTCAAAATAATCAACTTTTAAATTTAATTAATACGTATTAATTAATTAGATTAAATTTTAAAGTCTTTTAGTATATGAAAGAGTAATAGGATCGAGGCTTCCACATAACAAAATAGAAAGAAAAAATTGTAGTAAAATCAGATTTTAATCCAGAGTGATTATGATTTAGGTGGTAAAAAATATATAAGCGGAGTTCATAAGGTCCCAGGTTCAAATCCTGGCGGTATTCCAATTTTCCTCTTTATAATTTAATTCATGGGGTGGCTAGCTCAGTGGTATGAAGTCGGCCTGTGGATCCTGAGAACCCTGGTTCGATTCCCACAGGCGACATACAATTTTCATAATTTCAAAAGCTACCCCTGTGGCTCTTCCACCACTAACATATTTGGAGGCCGTGATTTGACGACTGGTAACCGCACTTCACGCGCAAAATATATCACTTACCGAGATCTGCTTCGGCAGAGTACCACACCCAGTAATGGGTAGAAGGCATGATGATATATTTATTTTATTTTATAATTTAATTCGCTTTCAAAAACAAGCGCAAGGCGACACTTCCGTTCATATCTTCTTGTTTTATTTTCAGTTACTGCATTGTGTAGACTTTTCTTTCATACAAAAGTGCAGGCTATCGATTTCATCTTTTCTAATCTTTGTAGATTCGTTGTTAGATTCGTTATTCGATTCGTTGTTAGGAGTAAGCGTGAGTAATTTGAGATGTTTTATGCATATGTTATGTACGTCGAAGAAAGAAGATGAATGATAAGTGAATAGGAGTGATTGGATAGATGTGATTGAAGGTTTGTTGTGTGATAAATGATTTCGAGTGTAATAAATAAATGAGTTTATATGGATCTATGAATGTGGTTAAAGTGAGGGTGGTGTGTTTGAAAGAGAATGTTTGACGAGGACTGATTATTTGATTAATGTAATGAGTGAATATTTTATGAGTGGTTTAAGGGTTCGTGCTACCTTAGTTGATGGGATATAGCGTGATGATATGTATGTATGTATGTATATATAATTTAATTAGAAAATATTGAAAGTATTAGAAATAAAACAAAGTAATATTACAGCCTGCAAAGTTACACTTATGGAACTCAAACAAAAGTGCTTTTATGTTCAACTTTGACATGGGTTTCAGTACCATCTCTTATTGGTGAGATATTCTAATAGTATGGAAACTTTACATGTCTTAGTTGTTGATGAGAGGCAAACTTCATGCCCTGGTTAGAACAACTGCTTCAAAAGAAAGAGTTCACGAATTGAAACCTCTCTAACTTAAATTTAAACTAAGCCTATTACTGCACAAGGAGTGATTCTAATTCCTCTATTTCTATAAACTGTGTGGATCTTCAGTATTGTAATTCGCATTAATTTCTATTGCCCAAAGATTACCAGCCGTCAAATTACTTCACTCATAGAAGTTAACAATCTATCGTAGACATTTAAATGACTGTCATTTTATTATGAAACAATTGAATTTCCAACTAAACAATTTATTCATCGTTTGTATTCAGAAAACATACATTGTTTGTTTTTAACGAACCTGTTATCACTACAGTGTTATTTGGAGAGGAGGTACCTCCTCATCCTCATCGTCACACACTCCGCTGTTATTGTGAGTTCTTGAGACTTTGATCGTTAGTGGCAAAGGGCACTCAAGGAGGGTTTGCCACTTAGTCCGTAATGTAAAGCCAGCTTTACACAATACGAGCAACTCTGGATTGTACACGAGTCTCTATAATCGTGTAATATTTGATAATGAGGATTTGGGGATTGTCTACGCAAGTTAAGGGTTTTGTTTAAATGGATCTACTAAGATTTTGATAGAATCTACTATATGTTAAAATAAGCAATATTAGTTATAATTTGAAAATAAAATATATAATGCTATATTATACATCAAGGGAGAGAAGTGAATTTAAAAACACTACCCTTATGAGTTGTAACATATGTTACCATTATGGAGTAGCTAGCTCAGTGGTATCGAATCGGCCTAGTTTGTGGATCCTGAGAACCTCGGTTCGATACCCACAGCCGACAAACAATTTTCACCACATTGAAGTTGCCTTTGTGGCTCCCCCACAACTAACATCTTTGGGGGGGGCGTGTATAAAATAAATATATACATTTATCATCATGCATTTGGCACTCTGCGAAAGCAGATCACGGTAAGTGATATATTTATGCGCGTGAAATTCGGTTACCAGCCGCCAAATCACGGCCTTCCAAAGATGTTAGTGGAATGGGAGCCACAGGGGTAATTCTTATGTGGTGAAAATGTTTGTCGGCTGTGGGAATCGAACCAAAGTTGTTAGAATCCACAGGCTGGTAATCGCACTTCACGCGCATAAATATATCATTTACCGAGATCTTCTTAGACAGAGTGCCACACCCAGTAATGGGTAAAAGGCGTGATTTTATATTTATTTATATTATCTAAAATGACACCTGTGGCTCCCTCTCCACTTACATCTTTGAGGGCCGTGATTTGACGGCTGGTAACTGTACTTCACGCCCATAAATATATCACTTACCGAGATCTGCTCAGGCAGAATGCCACACCCAGTAATGGGTAAAAGGCGTGATGATATATTTATATTTATTTATATTATCTAAAATTACACCTGTGGCTCCCTCTCCACTAACATCTTTGAGGGCCGTAATTTGACGGCTGGTAACTGTACTTCACGCGCATAAATATATCACTTACCAAGATCTACCCCGGCAGAGTACCACATCCAGTAATGAGTAAAAGGCGTGATGATATATTTATATTCATTTATATTATCTAAAATTATGCCCGTGGCTCCCCCTCCACTACCATCTTTGGGGGCCGTAATTTGGCGGCCGGTAACTGTACTTCATGCACTTACCGAGATCTGCTACGGCAGAGTGCCACGCCCTGTAATGGGTAAAAGGCGTGATGATATATTTATATTTATTTATTTCTTTATAGTGTGAAGTTCAGGTAAATGGCGAAATGGAGTATTAATTAATGTACTCAGTAAGTCCAGGCCCTGTACTGTAATTGGGATTAAATTCCTATTGTACAGAGTGGCATAAATAAATATTACTTTTATAATGAAAATAGATGCAACGCGAGCTTGGATCAAAAGAACTTATTACAAAAAACACAACCTTGCAGAAACTGTACTTGCAAAATAATTATTTTCATATTACGTCCACATTCTAGAATATTTTTTATGCTCACAGAATAATAATGCAAATAAATTACAAAAAAATTACCAAGGAAACAAAAACACGTCGCGGAAAAAAGATTTCAGAATGCAAATCTTACTAAATATTTTTCTCCTTATGGAAATCGTAGTCAGTCGTTTAAAACTCCATTAACAGGAAGCGGCACATTTATCACATGCAAATTCGGCGTGAAACTTCACATCCATACATCATTGTAAACTGTCGGCCTTTATTTGAAAACGGGTGTTTACACAGAACTTAACCGCGATACCGTGATAAATAATTATTAATCTCTCACTTCACTTTATTTTTATGCGCAGGAATTTTTATTTATTATGCGCATTCTTATCATTATGTATCAGCTGTTAATGTTGAAGAGTAGATAATCATAATCATTTCGCGTATATATTTGTATACGTACCTAGTTCTTAATATTAAAAAAAATATAATGAGTAAAAACTATGGTTAAAAACAAGATATTTTATATTAGCATTTTATGGGGTGGCTAGCTCAGTGGTATGAAGTCGGCCTGTGGATCCTGAGAACCCTGGTTCAATTCCTACAGGCGACAAACAATTTTAATAGTTTCAAAAGCTAACTCTGTGGCTCCTCCACCACTAACAACTTTGGGGGCTGTGATTTCACGACTGGTAACCGCATTTCACGCGCAAGATATATCACTTACCGAGATTTGCTTCGGCAGAGTGCCACACCCAGTAATGGGTAAAAGGCGTGATGATTCTGCAAAATGTCATTTTGACATATAACCTATTTACATATTTTAATATTTAATATAGATAAATGTTATTTTGTTGTGCATAAAATATTGTATGTATCACAAGTGAAATCGTTTTTTTTTAAGGTAGTTCTAGCGTAAAAACATTTTTACACATTGGAATGAAACTCGACGCACGTAAACATAGGATAGTAATACGCATCCTGTTAAAATATGAAACACATTCACCATCTGTGAACAAATATATTCGCTTGTAAAGTTGAGTTTTTATACACGGGACTTATGGTGATCGTCATTCAGAACCGCACATATTTGGTTCGTGTACTTCTAAAAATTTACAATTTCATTTTAAAAACTAATATGATGTTCTAGAACTATCTACGTATATTCTATCCAAAAAACATATTTTTTTACCGATGTGTAATGGATAGCCATGCAAAGTCTTGTTTTTAACGAAAAATTTGGGATCCCAATTTATAATTGCAATGCCACACGGTGGCACGGTGTTTAAAAATTCACTAGACAAACAACCTGTTAACAATTCATTATATTCAAATCATAATAGGTATAAAACACTTATTTTATTCTATATTTTTGTTTCCCCGAGCGTCTGTTTCGCTACTCGACGACTGATGTCGCCACCGTCACACTAGAACTGCCTTAAGTCAGTCAGTGAGATTTGAACGCACGACTTATTGCTTATTAATTAATAAACGCAAGTTTTACCTCGCTTTTATCCACTGAGCTACGATTACTTGTTTACCTGGTTTTATACTTTTATTCGTCAATACATAGGCATAACCTCCAGATACATTCTCGTAATTAATTCATAAAACATTCAAACTATCTTAACTAGGTACCTAATTGATCAGTTCCTAATGTACAATCGAATAGATTCCGCATTCACGATGTTATATTAAACTTGATAACGACCCAAGTAATCGCAACTATCCAACAAAAGACCCCCAAAGCAATTTCCTTGAACGAAGTAGTACCACTCCACAGCCTTCAGAATAGTTTCGCCGAAGAGCGATTACCCAGAATCAAATTTAAACTCAGGTTAAAATCTATATCAACATTCTGTCAAATCTACACCTATAACGGGTATGTACTCCCGCTAACATTAATTTCCGTATCCTCTGCTGGCGAACAGTCGCCCAAATGAGTGTTCACCCTCATCAATGTGAAAGCAGAGGAAGCACGAAGTGGGCGATTGGAAGAACTCTAATGAGGTCCACCAAGCATTATCAATTAATGAACGTAAATACATTTTGGGATAAGTGTGAACAGTGTCTACGTTATGAGCAGAATTTGGGAGAAATTGCTAGTTTAGGCACCCTTCTAAAAGGGTGGGAGAGTCGTGGTTACAGGCAATTGAAATTGAAAATTTTGTACGCCTTGAGTAAATGGACTGAGATGATTGATGGTGATTTGATTGAGAACTGAGCGAGAACTTCACTTTAGATCGCAAACAGATGATGCAGATTTAAAGCTTTCGAAATCTCTCAAGACACGACAGCAAGTATTTCTAAGTAAAAACAAATCAAATTATTTTATTAGTATTTTAAGTAAATATTTAATAATTTATGAAATCGAATCGAATTATAAAGAGAATACATTCAAAAAAACACTCGATTTGTACACAAAATAATTTTGTGAAACAAACTGAGTGTTTTTTTTCATTTTATTCTACATTGTTTCACCTAGTGTAGAGTTTATAAAGAGAATATTAGGATACCGCCAAAATTTGAACCTGGGACCTATGAACTCCAGTCATATGCTTTAAACCAACTAAGCTACAGTCACCATGTGATTTAATAATTTATTACGTACAATGAACTGTGATTGACAGTTTTTAGGTCAAGAATGCAGTTTGGGAAATCGAAGCCCGTAGAGTTGAGATTTCCTAAACATCCGCGACCTAAAAAATCATTTACAGTTCGATGTTAGTAAGTTATTTTTTACAATATCTACACAAATATGAACAAAAGAAAAATATATTTTAAAATGAACAACTGTCAAAATAAACGGGAACTTTAACTACCTATCAATTTCTTTTAAACATAATGGCCTGTAATTATTGTAAATTGGTTTAATTAAAAAATAAAAATATGGGATGGCTAGCACAGTGGTATGAAGTCGGCCTGTGGATCCTGAGGTCCCTGGTTCGATTCCCACAGGCGACAAATTTTCATAATTTGAAAAAGCTATCCCTGTGGCTCCTCCACCACTAACATGTTTGGGGGCCGTGATTTGACGACTGGTAACCGCACTTCACGCGCAAAATATATCACTTGCCGAGATCTGCTTTAGCAGAGTGCCACACCCAGCAATGGGTAGAAGGCGTGATGATATATTTATATTTATTTATTTATTTTTTAAAATGATTAAATTTTGTTTGTTTATGTTACTAGTATTATATAATTTAGGTTTTTGATGATCTACTTATCTTGTTTGCTTTTAATAGGAAAGCGAATGCAGTGCAGTACTAAAAAAACGCTGTAGCTAAACGACCCTTAATTTTTCGAATTTTTTATAAATTATTTCTGATTCGTAATCAGCATATCAAACAACATATACCCTTAACGTATGTACTCGAAGTCAGAAGCGGATTTAAAATATTTCGGGCCCTAGGCAATATATTTATTTCGGGCCCTTTAGGACATAAAATTCTGCATCAAATTCAATAAACAAAAATAATTTTACATGCTTCGTAACAGCACAAATTAGATCTGAAAATAACGAAATTATCGATAGTCATGAAATTGAAACAAAATTAGCAAATGTTTAACGTTTTATGTGTCAAAATTAATGACATAATAAATAAAGAAATTAGTTTGATAGACTAAACGTCAAACATTTGTTTAATATTGTTTCAATTCCATGACTATCGATAATTTTGAGGCTATTTTCGTTATATTCAGATCTAACTTGTGACGTTAGGAAGCATGCAAAATTAATTTTGTTTCTTGGATTAGATGCAGAATTTTATCTCCTAAAACTTTTATTTGAAGCTGTCTTGCTTAAAATAATAAGGGAAACAGGAAATTATAAAATTATGATTTTACATGTTAAATACCCATGTTCGAGAGTCGCGGTCACCATCCTGTACATATATTTCTACTATTTAAACTAAAAGCTTGAATTCGGGCTCTAAAATTTTTGGGCCCTAGGCTATTGCCTGTGCTCGAAGTTATTATATATATACATACAGATCTGGGATTTACTTAATCTGTTTAGAGTTGTTATATAAAAGTGTAAATATCTATTATATTTATTTCTCGTGAACGGCTAGGTAAGTAATGTAAAATATGGCGTATAATTTAGCATGCTTGCATTTGTTCTTTTGTAGTAATTAGAACGTAGATTAAATGTTTGATGTTGTGAAAATAACTCGAAGGTTTGTTTGCAAACAGTTTTGTTTTCTTTTCGATCTAGCAGTCTGTGGTTCAGAAAAAGTACTAGTTTTGTTTTCCTTCCTGATGATCACAAAGTCGTTGGAAAATAAAACTCTTACGATTCTATACTAGAGCTCTTCAGGAAACATTGTTGTTGTAATTGTTTCACGAAGAATTTTGTACGATATTAAATTGTTTTCTAGTAAAAACTTCACTCAGTTTAAATTATTTTATGAAAATGGTTTAAAAATGTTATTCATGATATAATATTCTATTTTACATCTGGTGTTTTCACAAATATGTTATTTAAATTATTCTTCTTTTTAAATACGAGTACATATTATTGTTAAAACCCCTTTAAATTTCCTTCAGATGTAAGCTCAAAAGCGCATTTGAATATACATATTATAAAACATGAAGATAAAACATCAAAAAGATTTTTTTTCATTCTACCTACATTCGTTTTAAATAAATTAAAGGTAGAATATTTGTGTAATATTTAATTATAAAATTTAATATATTTATACAAACATTTTATAATTTAAAAAAGACAACTTTTATGCACAATTTTAAGATTTAACACATTTAAGAAGTAAACTAAAAAGGTGGATAACATTATTAGTCAAATTCAATCTTAATATTTCGCGGCTAAAACATGTTAAGTACTATAGAAAATATGTTTTAAAATTGGGTTTGCAATACTATAGTCTGTTTTTAACCAGGAGGAGTAATTTAAATTTTAACCGCTAAAACTGACGCTTCTGATTGGCTAGTGCTTCGTCCAGTTTACACTGTACATAGATTTTACATTTGATTTATTAGAGCTGTCATAAGTTTTGAGGTTATCTGTTTTCTTATTGTTTTTTTGCATTTCTGTGACATTAACATAAATCAGTTCTTTTAAGAACTAATAATATCCGGAGTGACAAATTAGAGTTTATAATGTCATTTGTATTTTAAAATAAATTCCATGAGACTTAATCAGTGCAGATGTGTAAGAAATTTTTGTATTTCGCGCCAACAAAAATCTAGTAACTTTCTTTGGTAACTTTCTATAGTGTAAATCTGACTTGTGCATTTACTCCTCCTGGTTAAAAAACAGAGTATAGTACAATAAAGTGACACTTTTAAGACTAGTTACATGAATAACTATTCTTCCCTGGGGATCAAAACTGAGGATAAAAAAATGAGCGATAATATATTTGAAGTATTTTACGTTATACTCTGAATTCACCTAAGTCGATTACCATTTTTAAACATATTTTAACTTTTAAATTTGCTAAAAAGTCTTTAAATGCAATATTTTCTACTATAAACCTATATAATCCTTCCAAAATTCAAGCAAAATTTTTCGTATGACATGCAATCTCTCTCATTCAAAATAAAAATGTCTGCATCATTTCTCTCAATCTAACCTAATATTTTCTGACAGAAAGCGGACTTGGCTGTCGGTTCCATGACAATCAACTACGCCCGGGAAAGCGTCATCGACTTCACCAAGCCCTTCATGAACCTGGGGATCAGCATTCTGTTCAAGGTGAGTCAAAGACAAATCTTACTCATATGTCATCGTTTACCTCGTCATAAGTTTTTATTAAAATCCAGGAGGTGGTGGAGGAATATGACTGATGACAATCAGGTGAAATGTGATGTTATTTTTCTTCTTTTGGGTTGAGTATCATTATTTTCTTTTTGAATTTTTGAGAAGATTATTTGGAGATTTTAATTTTATGACTGTTTGGTTACGCATTGAGGTATAGATGAATTCTTTCTGGAATTCTGGATAATTCTCTTATTACTGGGTTCTAATCCCGTCCAGGATTCAGTTAAATCACAAAAAAACGCTCTTATTTACTGATCTAAGTTTTTTTTTGCACCAACAGAACTTAAATTTTAAATAAATAAATTAAATAAATATATCATCACGCCTTCTACCCATTACTGGGTGTGGCACTCTGCTGAAGCAGATCTCGGTAAGTGATATATTTTGCGCGTGAAGTGCGGTTACCAGTCGTCAAATCACGGCCCCCAAACATGTTAGTGGTGGAGGAGCCACAGGGATAGCTTTTTCAAATTATTAAAATTTGTCGCCTGTGGGAATTGAACCAGGGACCTCAGGATCCACAGGCCGACTTCATACCACTGAGCTAGCCATCCCATTAACTTTTAATATTATTATATTTTGCATGGGGTAGGTGTCTCAGTGATATCGAGTTGGCCTAGGAATTTGAGGTCTCGAGTCTCGACAAACAATTTTTAAACTTAGTTTAAATTAATAAAAGCAAATCGAAGTTACATGTCATATGAAATATTTAATTTGCTTTTATTTATTTAAACTAAATTTAAAGTTTCAGTTTTGTTGGTGCAACTGGCCATTAATAATTTATAAATTTGTTACTTTAATATTTATTTATCTGTTGCAATATTAATATTCTGTTCAATTTAATATGCACATGTGTCTTTGACAAACTAGTAATTAGTTAATATAAATGATTAATTTATAAATTTTATTTTACATATTTCATGTGCAACCTGAATTTTAATTCATTTCTAGCAGTACATTTAAATATTTTAATGTATAATGTAAATGAGTACATGGCGTGATATTCATTTTAATGCAATACTTTTAATTTATTACAAATTGAATATATTTATGCATATTACAATTAACAGTTTAAAAACTGTGAAAATTATTCTATATTTACTCAGACTGAATGAATTAACAATCTAATTTCATATCTAATTAAAAGTGTCAAAATATATTTAGATGGATTCAAACGCTTAGAAACCCAAAAAATAAAAATGGTTTCACGTATAAATATAATTAGGTACCAACGGATAAAGAATCAACGTTCTTCACGTTCTTGAGCCCTTTGGGGTTCGAGATCTGGGTGTTCGTGATGGGCGGCTTCTTCATGGCGGGTTTCACCCTGTTCACCCTCGCCAGATTCTCACCCTACGAGTGGGTGAACCTGCGTCCTTGGCTGCCACCGGACACCCTCACAAATGCGTTCAACATGTCCAATAGTTTCTGGTTCATCACTGGCACCCTTCTCCGCCAAGGGTCAGGGGTCAATCCCCAGGTTGGCGCAGCAGGGACGATCATTTGTCTCGGCGAATTCATCCCTTATTAGCACTATGATGAAGGTGATGAATGGAGAGTTATATAAATACAGTGATTAAATTAAGTACAGTGACGACATACATATCGATCAGGCCACCATGTTTTTATTAAATTTATTATGATGACTTTTTTTCTATTCTATTCGTTTTTCATGACAAATCTAGGAGAAAAAAAAATCATTTCAATCGTTCTATATTAATTTAACTTTTATATATCATCACGCCTTCTACCCATTACTGGGTGTAGCACTCTGCCGAAGCAGATCTCGGTAAGTGATATATTTTGCGCGTGAAGTGCGGTTACCAGTCGTCAAATCACGGCCCCCAAAGATGTTAGTGGTGGAGGAGCCACAGGGGTAGCTTTTGAAATTATGAAAATTGTTCGTCGCCTGTGGAAATCGAACCAGGGTTCTCAGGATCTACAGGCCGACTTCATACCACTGAGCTAGCCACCCCATTAACTTTAAATTTAACTTTTAATATTATTATATTTTGCATGGGGTAGGTGTCTCAGTTGGCCTAGGAATTTGAGGTCTCTAGCTCGATCCCCACAGCTGACAAACAATTTCCACCACATTAGTATTATCCCTGTGCCTCCCCCCCCCCCCCACTAACATCTTTGGAGGCCGTGATTTGCCGACAGATCACTTACCGAAAGGCGTGACGATATATTTATTTTATTTATATATTTTTCAACGCTAAAAGTATAACTCTCCATTCGGATGTCCATAAAACAGATGAAGATGAAACAGACATAAATATCGAAAAAACTAATTCATAATCAAAATGTTGATTTATAGAAGGATGAATTTCGCCGGGACGAATTTCTCGAGGATGAATTATTTATGTTCAGCGTACATGATTAAAATGTCGGCAGTTTGAAGATTAACAAACTTTTAATTTCACTAATGTTAATTGAAGTCCTTTAACAGGAGCATAAATATTTTGGCGAAACTGAAATTTTTATAGAATTTTTAATGATTTATTTACGAAATGTTGTTTACTAAGGGCATTAAAGTATAAAACTGTTGCGTGTTCTATTAAAAATTTAACAAGTTTTAGAAAACTGTTTCCCAACTCAAATGCCGACATGTTGATCATGTTTTATGGTAGAAACTTTTTGTTTCTTTTTGCTAAGTTTCTTTGATCTGTTACCAGAATTCTGGAATAATATATTTGCTCGCATTTATTAATTTAAATTTTAATCCCTGAGTTTAATTTTAATTATATAGTTCGCAAAGTAATTAAAAACTTTATTTAAAATTGAACTTGATAAAATGAATCATAGAATTTCTTAATCATTTTAAATTAGTGACAGTTTAGAAAAAAATAAGCAGTTTAATAGATAGGAACAACTGTCAACAGATTATTAATAGAATTTTGTCATTCACTGATAATTAAGTAATATAATTATCATAGTATCACGTTATCAATTACCCAATAAATATAACTTATTAGTTAAATACAGATAAACTGATAGGTAATAAATCGTCGGGTGCTTTGATCCAAAGAACTGATACCCAGAAAATGTTATTTTTATTTAAATCTCTACAAAATATGTAAAAATTAACTGTAGTCTGTTTTTTAGCCAGGAGCAGTAATTTAAATTTTACCGCAAAAACTGACGCTTCTGATTGGCTAGTGCTTCGTCCAGTTTACACTGTACATAGATTTTACATTTGATTTTTAGAGCTGTCATAAGTTTTGAGGTTATCTGTTTTCGTGTTGGTTTTTTGCATTTCTGTGACTTTAACATAAATCTGTTCTTTTAAGAACTAATAATACACGGAGTGACAAATTAAAGTTTATAATGTCATTTGTATTTTAAAATAAATTCCATGAGACTTAATCAGTGCAGATGTTTTTTTTTGTATTTCGCGCCAACAAAAATCTAGTAACTTTCTTTGGTAACTTTCTATAGTGTAAATCTAACTTGTGCATTTACTCCTCCTGGTTAAAAACCAGAGTATAATGAAAATGAGTAACTTAGGTAACATTGAAATCAGCAAAACGTGGACCGATTTACATACATACATACATATATATCTTCACGCTATATCCTATCAAATGGGGTAGCAGTTTATCTGTATTTCTTATCTTGTACTATATAAAAAAACACCGTCATAAATACTAAATAATTTCGATCTTCCCAGATTTTTCAAAGAAACTTAGTAACCAAATTCACCGCAATCATTGCATGCAATTTAGTCTTCACAATTCACTCTACAACAGCCAGAACCCGCGACAAGTACCAACCATCGAAATACTTATATCTTCCCAGTGTTGCAAAAACTACCAATTATTCCTTTCATTTCTCACATCCTCAACTTCACCAGGTGCCAACCAGCCAACCAACGCGTCTCTTCTCCTTCATGAACCCGCTAGCGGTGGACATCTGGCTCTACGTGCTCGCCGCGTACATGTTGGTCTCTCTGACGATGTTCGTGGTGGCACGGTTCTCACCCTACGAGTGGCACAATCCCCATCCTTGTGATACTGACAGCGAAACCGTGGAGAATCAGTTCTCGCTGGCCAACAGCTTCTGGTTCACCATTGGCACGCTCATGCAGCAGGGGTCCGATCTTAATCCGAAGGTATCGCTGATTAGAGGAATGAGGGGGAGAATATGTCTTGGTGGATTGTTAAAAGATCTTGTTTTGTGGTTAAGAAAGTCATATTCAATTGGGTTTTAAAGTATAAGGTACTTGTAAGATGAAAGTAAAAGATTGCTTTTATTTCTCGATCCTGTCAAAAAGTAAAATTGTCTTCCTTCAATTGAGAGAAGAAAGTGACACTTTGAATCCCTATGAACACTAGAGAAGAACAGTATATTATTTTATAAGGAGCTAAAGAGATAATTTTGTGACGAATCTATTGGTATTGATGGACGAGCGCAGCAAGGCCGACATTTTTTCTTCAAACGCCGGATTATTTACGCAGTTAAACATTATTATGTCATATAATATTTTGACGCTCGTGAGTGTCAGAAAAGACTTTTTCTGCCGCTAGTAAACAAATGAAATTTAACGAGCATCAGAACTGTTTTGTTTTTTAGAATACTTGTACTGTAAGTTACCTATTAATGACAAAATTTAAATACAGTAAGGGCCAGTTTTTCAATCACCGATTTACTCTCGGTTAACGTTAATCATGATTAAATAAGAATGGTAACCATAGTTTCCATTATTATTTAATCATGATTAACATTAATCGGTTATTGAAAAACTGGCCCTAAATGGAACTGTTATTGCACAGTGGTTTCCATAGTTATATCAGAACTTTAATATTTATTTATTGTCCACCGTAATAGTAAGTAAATATTACATATCAAGGTCCTGTTTATTTTGACAACAATTTGACAGCTATCAATTTTGAAACCTATTTTTCTTTTCCTTCTATTTGTGCGAGTATTGTAAAAAGTAGCTTACTAACCTCGAACTATGAGTGATTTTTTAAGTCAAAAATGTTTAGGAAATCTCGACTCTTCGGGCCACGATTTCCCAAACTACATTATTGACCTAAAAACTGTCACTTACTGTTCATGGTACGTAATATACTATTATAGATTCCTAAAATGTCATCTTTTTCTCACGTTTGAAGGAAAAGTAAATTTTTCTTTTCTAGGGAAGAAAAGTAAAGCCATATCCATGGCAACTGGAAAACAACGATATGATTTGACATTAATGACATCCAGGTGACATCTGTCTAGAGAATAATATACTTTGATACTTAGTTGATAATTTTATTTAGCTTAATTTCCCTAATCCAAAATTCAGGATTAGCTAAAACTATTTTGAGAATTCGGCTGTTAGTGTTTTAAGAGAGATGTATCAATTGTCATTAAAAAAAAAAAAACAAAAGTCATGGATATTCCCTACTATTTAACAAAAATGTAGCAATTTCTTTTTAAAATTGTTAAGAAACCAAAATCTCTTAATTATAATTGATAATTGTAATTACTAATTAGACAGCTATGAATGCAGCTTCAAAAAGTTGAATGTTGTTTGTAAATTAAAAGAAATTTGTCAATAACTTTTGATTTCTTCATAATATTCAGCATGAAGGTCGAGAAGTGAAAAGATTATGATATCCTTAACTTAATTTATTTGTTTACTATTTTTATATCATTACGCCAAGACATATTTCGTCGAGAACGTATGTAGCAAAATATCAAATACTCCTTCTATTTTATTTGAATCTTGAATCTGCAACTGTGTACTCCGCGTAAACAGTTTACCCTCGAATGCAAAATTAAAAACGCAGCCACAGTTGGCGTCGGTCTGTTGTCACAGTTGTTTTATTATGTTCTACCGGACGTTTGAGAAATGGATGGGGCGGCGTTTCTCTGATACGGAACAGCCGATATGAATGCAAACTTGTAACGCATTTGTCATAGACCCACATGAAGGTTTTTTGCATATTGCGGTGTTTTACACTTGCAACGTTCATTTTAAAAACGCTGTTGTCACTACAAACAGTGCGAACAATGTTGTTTCTTCGGAAGTCTATTTATCTTCGAGAATTTATTTCATACGGTTGTGACACAATGAAAGCATGTTTTTAACACACGCACACATTTTAATTTTGTTTTTG
The DNA here is from genome assembly GCA_911728475.2 of Pterostichus madidus. Lineage (NCBI taxonomy): Eukaryota > Metazoa > Arthropoda > Insecta > Coleoptera > Carabidae > Pterostichus > Pterostichus madidus. Next base: position 38,831,063 of record OU452306.1, on the reverse strand, counting down.
CTACTTACAGCGGAAACATAAAGGAAACATTAGTATTCTAAGTTGCAAACTAAACTAGCTCTATGATAAAAATGTAGATAAATGCAAATTTTCTTTTTAATTTATACAATCAAAGCTGACTAGTTATTTATTTATAAAAATATCAGATTACTTACAACAGTTGACTAGTAATCTCCAGTTACCGTAAAATTCTGTTTAGTTTTCCTATTAAAATTAATTTCAAACTTAATAATTCCGGAACAAAAAAAAACATATTGTCTAATAGTTTAGGGCCAGTTTTTCAATCACCGGTTAGTGTTTAACAATTTTTACTATTCTAGACTGTGCGTGATAAATAGTAAAAATTGTTACTATTTTTAATTTCTGTTGACTAATGTAACAAAATTTAAACTTAAGGCTGAAGAACGTTCCAAATAAAAAAATGTAAAGAAAATTTTATTTTTTCCATATGAATTTGATCCTGATTGCCTGCCTTTCCCAAATTACTGAACATTTCTTCTAAACAACTTTTTTTGCTAAAACTGATAAATCGAAGATTTCCATTTCGATGAAACACCCTCTTTGTACACTATTGGAAGCAAGACATTTATTACTTTGACTGTACTTTGAGGAGGGCTACAATCTTGACCTAGACTTTTCTTTTTTTTCTTTCGAGCTTTATACTTATAAACCCTTAGATTGTTTGAGCTAAGTATACTATCACCTTAATTATCTTTTCCTACACCCCCTCTATATTCTATATTTTTTTTTACTTCATTCCCAAAATTATTGAAGAATATTTAGATGCAAAAACTAATTAGCTAACTTCAATATTTTAGTGGGTAATATAATTGGCTCGGATGATACTTAACACTGTTACTAAAAACAAATTACAGCTGTCCCATCCGATCAAATGTTTGTCGTTTTCTTTTTAGCGAGGAAAAAACTATTTTGTACTTATCTCGCTACATACGTTTGTCTCTCCTGTCCAATGAGATGTAATAAGCACTCATGTTCATCAACTTTTTATTTATTTGAATATTTTTAAAGCTAGAACCCTTCACTGATGGTACTTGCATGAATAAGCACCCAGACAATCTAAAAAAATCACTTTCACTGTCAAAAACTCAGTCAATCTCATTGCATGATCTTAGTCTTTCATTCCTAATAATTATTTTAATCATTAGTTGGTAAATATGGGTGCTTATTACTTGCAGCGGTACCTTCCGTCGGGTTTCTGGCGACGATACTGAAAACTTGACAACTTTACTTATTAAAACTGTTTTTGGCTTACGGTCTGTAATTTTATTTAAATTCACGTTTTGATACATGAAACATATATCTTCGTTAGAAAAAATATCAAATAATAAATAAATAAATATAAATATATCATCACGCCTTCTACTCATTACTGAGTGTGGCACTCTGCCGTAGCAAATCTCGGTAAGTGATATATTTTATACAGTGGTGAAGTGCGGTTACCTGCTGTTATATCACGATCTCCAAAGAGGAGGAGGAGCCACAGGGGTAATTTTAATATGGTGTAAATTGTTTGTCGGATTTGGGAACCGAATACGGGTTCTGAAAGCCACAAGCTGACTCGATATCACTGAGCTACCTACTCCATAAGTAATAGTAAATATAAATATATCATCACGCCTTCTACCCATTACTTGGTGTGGCATTTAGCCAAAGCAGATCTCGGTAAGTGATATATTTTGCGCGTGAAGTGCGGTTACCAGTCGTCAAATCACAGCCCCCAAAGATGTTAGTGGTGGAGGAGCCACAGGAATAACTTTTTGAAATTATGAAAATTGTTTGTCCGCCTGTGGGAATCGAACCAGGGTTCTCAGGATCTACAGGCCGACTTCATACCACTGAGCTGGCCACCCCATTTAATAATAAATAAACAAAATATAATTATAAACCCAATAAAATGGAGTAATGGCTCAGTGATATCAAGTCGGCCTGTGGATCTTAAGAACCTTGGTTCGATCCCCACACCCGACAAAACATTTTCACCCATTTAAAATTACCCCTGTGGCTCCTCCTCCACTAACATCTTTGGGGGCCGTGATTTGACGGTTGATTACCGCACTTCACGCGCATAAATATATCACTTACCAAGATCTGCTTCAACAGATTGCCACACCCAGTAATGGGTAAAATTCGTGATGATGTATTTATTTTATTTTATTTATTTAATAAAATGGAGTAGATGGGTCAGTGGTATCAAGTCGGATTGTAGATTTGAGTCCCCGGGTTCGATTCTCACAGCCGACAAACAATTTTCACCACATTAAAACTACCCCTGTGGCTCTCCCGCCACTAACATCTTTAGATACCGTGATGGCTGATAACCGCATTTCACGCGCAAAAATATACCACTTACTGAGATCTAGTAGGGCAGAGTGCCACACCCAGTAATGGGTAGAAGGCGTGATAGTATATTTTATTTATTTCATAATTTAATACTTATTTATTACTAAATTGTTTGTAAATATCTACACTTTGTTTATTTATTATTTAAATTTTTCTTGCCGAAAATATTCGTTTAGTGCTGCCAAAACATCGAATTTAAATAAAATTGCAGACCAATCTTTGTTTTAATTATTAAAAATGAGTCCTGAAAGCTTGTTCTAAATGTTGAAAACTTTAAATCAAAATGAAACCAAGAACGTGAAACAAAAAATAAAAATTTATTATCGCACATCTCTTGACAATATATCGTCCGTCGCTTGACGTAAAAGAAAATGTATCCTATTTATTTGAGAATTTCCAAGAAAACGCGAACCTTCGGGCCTATAAAGCAGACTGTGTTCTGGTTTTGCAGTCATGATTTAACGCGGTGTCACTGAACCAATGTTTGCAATACATTCGTTCAGTGTTCAACGGATATAGTCCTACGAGGAGCATGACCATCGCACTTTGTCACGGATCATATTTACTACGTTTACATTCGACTTTACAGTTTGATAGCAAAATATCTTGCGCGCAGATTCATAAAGAGGATTAAATTGTGAGTTCATTAATTCTGTTTTTATTCTTGAATAAAATTATTGGTGAGAGATATTTATAAAATAGAATAAGGGTTTTCTATTAAAACCGCGCCGTGGGCGATTTAGATGAGAAATGAATTTTCAATTACCATTGGTACTCTACAGGAAAAGGTATTAAATAAAATTTTTTGTAAATTTATTATCGCAATTTTATTTATTACTTATAAAATTAATTGTTTATTATACCTGCACAATAATTACTGTTTAACAAACTAAAAAGTTTGCGAAAATGCAACATTTTAAACACACCATGTTTTAAAATTGCTAAGCAACAACATAATCTTTTGTTCTTTAAATCCATCCATATTTATCACAACAAATTGCAAAACAACGTACCCACATAATAACGTAAACAAAAAATGATAACCTGTCTCTATATTATGAAATGAATCAAAATGAAAATACTGCTTTCCAGTACTATTTTGCAGATTATGATGCAGAGAATAAATAAATTAAGTAATGATATATATATATATTTATTTTATTTGAAACTTTTACCTATAATCAAGGAAGCAGTAGTAGCAGTACATTCATTTCCTATGTTTTCATTATGGCGCAGTTTCCGTGAGACATACTGTATATTAAATATTTCTTCACTACCCTATCAGAAAGTAAAATTTTCTTTCTTCATTTGAAGGAAGAAAGTGATACTTCTCTTTCTTCCTAAGGAAGGAAAATAAAGCCATATTGACTGCAACTTAAAAACAACGGAATAATTTGACTTTAGTGACATCTAGGTGACATCTATCAAGAGAATAATGTCTTATGTGCATGAAGTTTTATGTTATTAAAAGTTGTATGAAAGGAGGAATGAAAATATAATTTTCAGATCAAAATAGTGATGTTATGAGTTGAAATTTCATTTAATTAATGTAACTTATTATATCATTAAAATTCATCCAAATAAATAAATTAATTATTACATAAAAATCAAACAAAATATAAAATGTGTCAGCCATCTTGGCCATTGTTAACTTTTAATATAACTCAAGTCAAAATTCATGATCAGAATAATGTCTTATCTAAATTTCTAATTTATTTCTGAAAATTTTACTTTCTAATAGGGCAATGAATAAAATTATATGTATGCATCCGAAAGAAAGTGTCATTCCTCCTTCAGATGCTTTATATCCTTTACCTTCGGCTCGGGAAATGAAACGTCATCTTTTTTGGTCTTAAGACCGATAATAGCATTGTCACTACAGTTGTCATGGTAATACATAACGTTCTTGAAATACAGGGTTATCAAAAGGAATTGTTATAGTTGGCAATACAATTCCAGAGATCTTTTTATTCCACAGTTGGTACAACGTCAGATAAAGGCGGAAATGCTATTTGACATTTCTAATAAATACAAATAGGTTATGTCAGGAGTCTGACAGCTAATAGAATTTTGACTTTTTAAGTAATAGAAATACTTTAGAAATAAATTTAATAATAAATGTACTCAAATTTAATTTTTAAATGTCACTGTCAACAACAGGAAATGAATTTATGTATCAGGTTTACCAATTTCAAGTAGTTTTTTTTATTGCCAACTGTAACAATTCCTTTTGATCACTCTGTAGATTTCTTTTAATATTAAAAATTTGAAATAATAATGGCATATTTTAGTGGGTGATAAAAAAATTATAGATATGGAACGAAATACTATTTATGCATGCTCACTTTAATTCGAATTCACAGGAAAAGAGATTTGAATTCGGTTATGGTATGCAAACTTGCTAATTTTAAATTAGAAATTATCAATTGTACCGTTATTATCTATTCTTAGTAAATCTCAAATAATGGATATATGTTATTATTAATTTCTTTATAGTGTGTTTCAATTTAGTTTAGATTTAAACTTGAAATAAGAAAAGTCTTATGAGATATTGTACTGTAAGCGTTTTTAAATCGCTCGCAAAGCTTCCTGTATTCAAAGTAAGTGACGGACGAGCTTAACCCGTTCTGAAGCACAGCTTTGTGCCTACAAAATGCTTCCTTCCTAAAAGGCGCATAAAGTATCAAAACTGCCAAATTTATATATCTCCCGGCCCTTTCAATATGCAGTTACGGCTGACAAATAGTTTTCAGTATCGCTCATATTTCATTTGTGCAAACATATTACATATTTACATTCATTTTCATCTGCACGAATAATTGTTATTTATTTTCACTAATTATAACATTGAATTTATGAATATTAATAGAGAATTATTTGTTTTTGCGAATGGTAATTTAGGCAACGTCGACTAGAATCGTTGGTGGAATTTGGTGGTTCTTTACGTTGATAATAATTTCATCGTATACTGCGAATTTAGCTGCTTTTCTCACCGTGGAGAGAATGATCACTCCGATCGAAAATGCTGATGATCTAGCTGGCCAGACCGACATCTCGTATGGGACTTTGGACAGTGGCTCCACCATGACGTTTTTTAGGGTAAGTGAGAGAACTTTATTAATTATAATGATTAATTTACGCAATAAAGTAAGTAAGAAGGAAATGACATTTTTATTCATTGCTTTTTTCTGGAATGGTTTTCATTTATTTAACAAGATTCTTCAATATTATTTATTCTTTTTATAAAATTTCATCTAAATTGAAAACAATATGTAGTTTTAAAACGTTTTAATTGTTATTCATTAAGCCGTAATGATTAATTAAAAGTATTGTGACGTCGTTATTAAAAAAATGTGTATATAACAGCAAGGCTCGCGTATAATTATAGTTTGTTTAATCAGTTAAGAATTATATACAGGGTGTTAAAAAAGTTCCGGGACGGTGAAATATCTCGAGAAAAAACACATCGAATCAAGAAACCAAAAAACACGTGTTTCATATTTTGCAAAAACCTATCTAAGCACACCAAACACAAACCCCAACTCCCACCCCCAGGAGGTAAGGCGGGGGTCAACGTTGAAACCTTAAATGGGAACCCCCATTTTTTATTACAGATTCGTATTCTGCGAAAAAAAATAAGTTAATTTTATCTGAAACTGTTTTTCCAATTCGGAATAGATGGCGCTCTAAACGCAAAAATAAGTTTTGACATGATTCTGAAAGAAAAGTAAAAAACGGTCTAATATCACAAGAAATAAACATTGAATCAAATAAAAATATCAACATAATCACAAGTAGCCACAAGCCTTTTTTTTGCAAAATATGAAACACGTGTTTTTTGGTTTCTTGATTCGATGTGTTTTTCTCGAGATATTTCACCGTCCCGGAACTTTTTTAACAGCCTGTATAATAGTATATTAAAGAATAAGTTTCATAATTGTCTATTTATTTTTTGTACGACCGAGCAGAAAGTAAACATTTCCAACTGTCAGTTGAGTGCAGAAAGTTGACTTTTGCCACTTACCGAGCGGCAATACAATTTTGTCGCTGCCCGAACGGTAAAGTAGAATGTAACTTTCAAAAATTATTTTTAATTCTTTTTCAAGGGTTTCTAAATGGTTGTAGAAAAAATATTGTGTGTACCACGAGCAGAAAGTATCCTCTTACATGGTTGTTGCTCTCGACTGTTCTTCGGTATAACTGAGTGAAATAAACTACTTTCTTCTCTAGGTACATAAATAACTATTGTTTTCACAAAATAATCGACAATTACGAAATTTGTTCTTTATATTATTTTTGTGTGTTTCGTGATGAATGTAGACTTCGTAGCACGTCCCATCTTTTTTGACATTATGATATTTCAACAGAGTCACCAACCTTAATAATATAAATTGCACCGCGCTGTTATAGTATTATAGTATTTTATTGTATCTTTAATAATACAGAAATTATTTGATATAGCTCGTATTGTTGATATACCCTGTATAATTGAATTATTTTGATATTGTGTACGTTTCATACTAGGACTTCGCAAGTATGACTCCGTGAGCTCTAAGTTGCAACACTTAGGATGGTTGAACATGAAAAATCGTCGATTACATCATCTTACATGTTTAATCCATCGTATTATTACGACAAATACTCCATTTTACCTAGCTGATAAAGTATCATTCCGAAATAAACATCGTAATAAAAGATTGAGAAATGAATTAGCCTTGCATATTCCCGCACACAAAAGTGCACTATTTAAACATTGCTTTAGTTACAATTGTCCGCAGATTTACAATCAAGTTAACGATGATCTTAAACTACTAAAGCTTTATTCATTCTCCACAAATTTAAAGAATATCATAATTGCAAAACAATAATTCTTATTTATACATTCACTTTATTTGAGCAGTACCTAACATATTTTGTTGTAATCTAATTTTGATACGCACTATTGTATACATATACTAATTTGGTCTACTAAATGCTTGTATGTAAATATTTTTTGTATAATACTGTAAAGGTTAAGTGGTAGAACAGCCTCGACTGAACTGTCGCCAAATAAAAGGGATTTATTATTATTATTATTATTATTATACTATAAAGAGAGTTCAAATTTTGAACGTGATTTCAGTAGATCATATCTTTATTTACGTTTGTAATCTTGTTAAATTATTGGTTACAAAACTATTTGAATGTATTGTACTAATTATTATTTTCTGTTTTTCTGTTACTTTCTGCAGCCCCATAAATTCAAAGAATCTTGTTATAAAATATTACGGCTTCAAATAACTCCAGCAAAAATTTAATAAATAAATTCTGGTTACAAAAGACTACACAGCCTTACTGTAATCTTTATTATCTTATTTTCTTTCAACAACATAGTTCTTTTTAAGTATTGTTCGCAGTCTTTGTGGTAATCGTAAAGGAAAGTGTCGGAGAATGAATAATTCATGTCAGCGGGGTATAGATTTCTGATATTCTATCGGCAAACATATTTCACTTTATGTATTCGGGTGCGTCTGTCTTCTGGTCCACCGTTCAGGCGTTCACGGCGCTCACTCGTCTATTTGTGCTCCGCGTCGTGATCAATTTGAGAAAAAGTAAAAAACCCTATTGGGAAATGAGCGTTATAGAAAAAAATGTGCACAGAAATTCAATGTGAAATTCAACCTGCAATGATTTTCAATTAGGTTCGTGAGTTGAATTGGAAATAATTCCACAACATATTATTTCTGAAATGTATTTTTAAATTGCTCTGAGATCAGATATTATCATGATAGTGACTTTATCGGTTTGTTCGTTCTTTGTGATTAAATAGCACAATACGTTACGGTAAATTACAATTTTATTACGTATTTTTACAGGGTTGGGATGTGCTGGATTTTAAAATACCGCTCCTTTAAAGTAGGCCAAATTTACTAACTTTTTTTTTGTACGTTAGGGAGAATATCATAATTAGACTAGAAATATAAATTGGAAATACATAATTTGTTAGACATTATTTATATATTAATGACAAAAACTCGGGTTTGGATGCATAGAAGTTTATTTTATAATAAATTAAATGTATAAAAATTAGAGGACAATAAATAACAACAAAAATAAAATTATGAAAAATACTGGTAAATAAAATAAAAGTAAATAAGACTGTAAGATAAACAGGCTGGTTAAATTAGCAAATAATTAATATTTAAAGAGACTGTTTCAATTAACTAAACTATTTTATTTTAACCAGAGATTTTCACAATATATGAAACAACTTTTTTAAATTTTAAATTGTAACATAAATTTTTATTTGCTCATTTGATAATTTTTTTTTTCTTATCTTAACAATTTAACATATTTATACCTTCATAAAGTAATCTTTTTGAGGAAAAATTGATGAAGTATTATTTTTATTTAAATTAGAATGCGATACTTTGAAAAGAAAAAAAAATATCTTTATCTACTTAATTATGTAGCGGAAATTAAAAATAAATATTAACTTTAAAAATTAAATAGAATACCTATATATTTTTTTCTTCAAACTTCAGAGAAAGATACCATTTCAGAACACTATAGAAACAGTTAAAGTCTGATTTTGCTAACGTCCGTTAAAATCAAGGATTTTCATTAGATCATCAGCGGCAGAAAAAGTTATTTTCTGCCCCACAAGAACGTCAAATAAAATTATATAAAATGTTTAATTGGGTAAATATTTCGGCGAAAATAGCAAATTTTATATGGAGCGAAAGTGACTTTTTGTCATCTATAGTTGTCAGATTCCCCACAAAATGTATCTCTTTACCTCCTTATAAAATAATATACTATTTTTAACTCGCTGTCCGTAAAATTCCGCCCTTTATAAAATTTTAGGTGTGCAAATACCCGCCTTGCTTCCGGTCCTGTATTTTTATTTTTAATCCGCTAAACCCTCCTGGCAATTGCGTACGTGATTTGTATTATCAGCATGATAATATTATTAATATTCATTTTGACGCATTGTTTCAAATCAGAAGTTATAAATCAAGGTGATACATCTACCTATTTTTCTTAATTATATATTAATTAATAGGTTTTTTTCTAGATGAATGTATTCATTTCATAATTATCTGTATGATTTAATTTTCGCGATAAAATGTTTATCTTATTTTGCATTTGAAGAGAATATAGTCCTATATTTTTATTGTATACTGTGTGTTCGAACAAAAGTAAATTAAATTCATAATAATCTTAATGAGATAATATTTGAAGTTTTATTTACTTATTTATGCACAACCGGGCCAAAATTCATGTGTTTTATCCCTAAAAAGCGGGTTTAAACACTTCTTATTGGCCCTAGAGCCACAATAAATAATTCCTATGGATACATAATTAAAATGACAATTTTTGTTTATTGTGAATACTTGATTCTGCAAAAATGTCATTTTACATATAACCTATGTACATATTTTAATCTATTGAACATATAATTAAATGTTATTTTGCTGTGGATAAAATATTGTATATACCACGGGTGAAATTAGCGTTTCTGACCCTGAGCATGTTATTAGCCCTCGGCGCTTTGCACCAGAAATGCCTGTTTTCACCCTTGGTACATAAATAACTATTTTGTCTTATTTTTAGTGTTTACTTCATAGTTTAAGGTTTCAACTTTTTCTTTTTATTGACAACTGAAATAGTTACTTCTGATTACTCTGCAATTTTCATGTATCCGTTCGTGTGCATAAAGTAATATTTTCCAGAACAAAAAATGTCAATTTTCTTTAGGATTCAATGATAGAAACCTACAAAAAGATGTGGCGCTTCATGGAGAACCGCAAACCAAGCGTCTTCGTTCCAACCTATGAAGAAGGCATTCGCCGTGTCCTGGACGGGAACTACGCCTTCCTGATGGAGTCCACCATGCTGGACTACATCGTCCAGCGAGACTGCAACCTTACGCAGATCGGCGGACTACTCGACACGAAAGGGTACGTACCACACAGTGGTCAGTGTTCGTTTTCCACTCGGGGAGGAGTTCCAATGATGTAACGGCGAGAGACATGGTTAAGGGGTGGATTTTTATTTTTAATTAATGGGGGCGTTGAACTGTTGAGTTGAACGGGGTGAGGTATTGAGGTTGCAGATTTTGGACATGTTAGGTACTAGGGTTTTGTTTGTTTTTGATAGCTGAATACTTGTAATCAATGGGTGTATTCTTTTTGCGTTCAATATTAGACCTTTTTTTAAGTTCAACTAAAAATTTAGTTGGAAATCAAATAAAATATATTTAATGCAATTTTCAAATCACTGTCTACCTGAGGCTCACACAATATTTTTTATACGACCATTGAGAAACGGTTGAAAAAGATTTTATACTTAAATAATTTTTCAGAGATAAATAAAAATTTAGATAAGATTTATTGTTCTCTTACCAGATATGAATTGAATTATACTAATATCAAATTGTACCATTAGGCATATTCCATTTGTCATTTGGATCAGATCTAACTTACATTTACTGAACAAGATTACTTATTTATTTCGCTGGATTACTTCGCTGACTTTTTTTACAGTATTAAATTACTGATCCTAATTTACTTTGAAATAATTCACTCCAATAAGTGCATCAGTTTATCTGAATTTATGGGGTAATGACTCAGTGGTGTCCGAGTCGGCCTGTGGATCCTAAGAACCCTGGTTCGATCCCCACAGACGGCAAAACATTTTCACCAATTTAAAACTACCCCTGTGGCTCCTCCACCACTAACATCTTTGGAGGCCGTGATTTGACGACTGGTAATCACGCATAAATATATCACTTACCGAGATCTGCTTCGGCAGCGTGCCACACTCAGTAATGAGTAAAAGGCGTGATGATATATTTATTTATTTATTTATTTATGATTTAAGTAAACTAAGTGACAAATGGAATTCAACTAATCTTTACTAGTTGCCATGGATATGACTTTACTTTCCTATGGATGAAAAATTAGCTTTTTTCCTTACGTTACATCTCCTTTGTGAATGTCAGGCTCTAGCAATAAAGAGATACCAAAAATTTGGGACTCCGGAACTAGAACTGGATGAAATACACACAATGGCATGGAGCGACTGCTTGGACCTCATAGGGAACAGCGTAACTCCTACATTGTAAGAGACCATGGGAAAGCACAATAGGTCCGAGAGGCCGCGGTGCATCGGGTCGTGAACCGATCCCACAGATTACTAACTAACTACGGATGAAAAGTATCTTCTTTTAATTGAGGCAAAAAAATTTTACTTTTCCGTATAAAAAGTGACACATTTTTCAATTATTTAGAACATCATAAAAAAAAGAAACAAAACATTCCCATTGTTCTAGTTCTATTCATAATTTAATCTTAAAGAAATCATGTTTGGTATTTTATTATTATAACAAGATGCATTACTGCATTTATAAAAACAGAAATATCTTAGAAACAAATCATTTTGCACATTTGCTCAATTTATTTCCAGGCATTAAAGTTATGGTTAAATTTGACGAATGAATCATAAATATTTATTATTTATTTTCTCTGTCAGTTACGGCATTGCAACGCCAATGGGAAGTCCCTGGAGGGACAAAATCTCTCTCGCCATCTTGGAACTCCAAGAAAAAGGTGAAATTCAAATGTTGTACGACAAATGGTGGAAGAATTCCGGAGATACTTGTACCCGGAACGACAAAGGGAAGGAGTCCAAAGCGAACGCTCTAGGAGTCGACAACATCGGAGGAGTCTTCGTGGTGCTACTCTGTGGACTCGCGTTCGCTGTCATAGTCGCCATCTTCGAGTTTTGTTACAATTCGAAACGGATTGCTCTCACTGAGAAGGTAAGATGAAATTTATATTTTCCTAGATTTTTTTTATGGGGTAGGGGGCTCAGTGGTATCGAGTCGGACTGTAGATTTGAGAACCCTGGTTCGATTCACACAGCTGACAAACAATTTTCACCATATTTAGATTATCCGTTTGGCTCCGTCACCACTAACATCTTTGGAGGCCGTGAATTGACGGCTGATATGCGCACTTCACATGCAAAAATATATCACCTGCCGAGATTTGCTACGGCAGAGTGCCATACCTAGTAGTGTATAAAAGGCGTGATATACTTATATTTATTTATATTAGAAAGAGAAAAATTTTAATATCACCAGAATTTGAACCTGGGATCTTTGAAATCCGGTCAAATGCTTTTAACCAACTGAGCTACGGTCTCTATGTAATTTAAATCGGTATCTTAATTGTTGGTTTACTTTAAAAAGTACGAAATAAATGTTTTCCGTTTTACAGAAATCTTTTTATTTATTTCACTCTTCAGGTTTTTATTAAAGTTTTGATGCGGCCTTTAATTGATTACAGAAACTTTATCGCAAATAAGACAAACAAACCTATTGTTTTGTTTTTGATGCAATAATTAAATCCATCTTATTTATTATCAATGGGAGAATGAAAACATATTGGTTCTGGATAATGATTTTGGATAACTATTGTAAAAATGTTCTTTCCAAATTTGGAATATAAAGTCGTTGAGCCTGATAGCAGCAAAAATACTTTTATGAGGTTATCGTAAATGCCGGATTTATGTTAATTAAGTCAAAACTTTGAATGATTTAAAGCGCAACTCATAGAAACAGATAGTTCATCGCCAGAAGTTTTGATTTTGACAACCTGAATGAAACATTTTACGAGAAGGGCTCGAATTTGAAACATTACAACTCTTTTAACTTTTTGAATTAATTCCTGATGTATTTTATGTATTATACTTTTACATTACTTAAACTACAAAACAAAACTATTGTTTTTCCATAGGCTACTACGATTTACAAAATAATCATAAAGTAAACTTTGTACGGATTTTTTGTTTACACAGCCTAATTCTATTTTTACGTTTTTCATCTCGTAACAAATATAAAAATAGCGAAGTTAATTAAAATGTAAACTATTCTTACACGCAACTAGTTCTGTCAGAAACATCCCTTATCCGATATAACGAACGCAATCGCGCAGAGAACACAACACAATGCTTGGTGCAGAAGATTGACGCGGCCATTCATCCCCAGATACCGTACATCAGCATATCCATATTCCGCTGGTCATGCGTGAATCACTGCGATAGTCTTTATTTCCATTTTAATGGCATTTGGAATTCCACAAGCAAAGTGCGCATGCGTTGTGAGCGACAGAATCGTACCTACGTCGTGATAACGTCATTTACAATGAATTAATTAAACAGGTAATTTCATTTGGGGTAAATTCGTTTGGTCCTTCGCACAAATTAATCCTTACTAGTCATTTTTCGTTGATTCTTAACGGAGATAGACTTTATTTTAAAACCAGGAAATTTAACTAAGTATATTATTAGGTACACATATTATCGGATCTGCAATTGTGGAACTTAATAAATAAATAATAAATCTATCAATGTGAGAGTGGTGTGTTTGGATAATAATGTTTGACGAGGGCTGATTATTTGATTAATGTAATGAGTGAATATTTTATGAGTGATTGTAGGGTTCGTGCTACCCCATTTGTTGGGATATAGCGTGAAGATATGTACCTATGTATGTATGTATGTAATAAATAAATGATTCAAAAATTTAGTAACAACATAGTTATTTATGTATCAAGGGTGAAAAGGCGCCAAGCACCGAGGGTTAATAACATGCTAAGGGTCAGAAACACTAATTTCACCCGTGGTCAGTGGTGTACCTATAACTTTTGCCGCCCAGGGCGGTCTCCAATTTGCCGCCCTTTCTAAGTCAATCAAATGGTAGTTTTTATGAAATTAAAAAAATAAATATGTCATCACGACTTTTACCCATTACTGGATGTGGCACTCTGCCGAAGCAAATCTCTGTAACTGATATATTTATGCGCGTGAAGTGCAGTTACCAACCGTCAACTCCCAAAGATGTTAGTGGTGGGGGAACCACAAAGGTAATTTAATTTGGTGAAAATTGTTTGTCGGCTCTGAGAATCGAACCGGGGTCCTCAGGATCCACAGGTCAATTCGAAACCACAGAGCTATTACCCCATTAAATTAATAAATATAAATAAATAATTGTAATTGAGACAAACTATAGGTGGGGAACTTTTTTACCATTGGATGGCATATTTAAATTAGGCAGTAATAAAGGAATTTTCGAGATAATATTTTCAACCCTTCATTGACTTGACGATGAAGAAAAATATTCTAAATCATATAGTAATTCATAATTCGTAGAAATCGAATAGTAAACTTATGAAGTGAACAAGTTGTTTTTTACAACTAAAACTAAATATAAAAAATGCCGCCCCAAAATATGTGCCGCCCGGTGCGGATCGCACCTACCGCCCCCCCCCCTAGGTACGTCACTGCCCGTGGTACATACAATATTTTATGCACAACAAAAGAACATTTAATTTTAAATTAAAAAGATTAAAATAGGGACATTTATATGTCAAAGCGACATTTTGAAACATCAGAATAAACAAAAATTGCCATTTTATTTATATATATATACATATATCCATAGGAAATTATTTGTTATGGCCTCAGGGCTAAAAAGAAGTATTTAAGCTCGCTTGTCAAGGCTAAAACACATTAATTTCAGCCCGGTTTTCCAGAAAGCACAGATTTTTTCAATTCACTCTAAAAATTAGTTTATGGTTCCTAGATAATTATTGTTTATTAATACCCTAGGGCATTATATGATTTTACTAGGCCCTAGAGCATTAAGAGTGACATTACTATAATAATACTGTAAAAAACTGACATTTCTTCGATTCAGTATTGCGAGATAATCCATTATTTATAAATAAATCAATATATCACACCTTCTAACCATTACTAGGTGTGGTACTCTGCCGTACAAGATTTTGGTAAGTGATAGATTTATACATATACTGAGAAATCTCAACTTACATCTTGCAATATTTTCCAAGTCAAATAAATTATACAAACTGCAAACTGAACCGCAATTAAATTAATTTACCAGTTGTCCCAACTAAACTGCAACAAATAAATCAACTTAATGTATTAAGCACACCTGTGCAATTCCAAAGTTCCATAATGAAATTAACCGCCATCTTAAATGCAAAACCTTCTCGGCGAAACTGACAATATGCATATGAGATACGGCTACTGTTGGTGTATTATTTGCACAAACAATTCACCATGATTGGAATGCATACTCGGCGATGTGAGCGCCACGCCACGCAACGGATGACGCGGGTAGAAGTGTAACTACTCTATTATAACGCAGAATTGCTATAGTTTAAATTCGACCAACCGTTATGATTGCCTTGTATAAATTTGTGTCTTATAGGATTACAAGATCACGATTCAATGATAATATTTTATGGTATGTTGCATGTTTTGAAATATCCATGAATGTTGATTTTGAATACATTTGTTACAGTTCTGATACTTGTTATGAATATTCTAGAACATTCATGCTCGTTTAAATAATAAAATATAAATAAATGTAAATCGAAGTTAAATGTCATAAAAAGAAGTTTATGCATAACTGGAGCGAAATTCGTGTGTTTTAGCACTAAAAAGCGGGCTCAAACATTTGATTTTGAGCCTAGGGCCATAAAAAAATAACAAATATTTGACACTATTGTTATGGTAACAATACATTAATCATCGCACTTGACATATTTATATTTCAAAATATTTGAGATCTTCATTTATTTTTCACTTTGGTAGAAACCATTTTGTATGTACTACGAGAGTTAAGTCAATTTAAGTTTTTTTGGTACCCTCGATTGTACCTTGTTACTCATTTTGTTTCTATTATTTTCAATATTTAATTAACTATATCCGATAAGAAATAGACTTTCGTCACTGATATATTATCAAAAATTAATCATTAAATAATGCGTAATTATTTATTTAGGCTAAATTTCATCACAAAAAATTCTTGTAAAGTCTAAACAAACTGATACTAGTATTATCTTTATTATAACAAAACTAAACAAATTTATAATTTCTATTTGAGAAGTTTTACCTGAAGCCTGTGAATTTGAGAACCCTAGTTCGACAAACAATTTCACCCCATTAAAATTACCCTATAGCTCTCCCCCAATTAAAATCTTTAGGGTCCGTGATTTGACGGGTGATATCCGCACTTCACGCGTTTAAATATATCACCGAGATCTGCTACGGCAGAATGTCACACCCAGTAATGGGTAAAAAGCGTGATGATATATTCATATTTATTTAATGGCTCAGTGGTATCAAGTCGGCCTGTGGATCCTAACAACCCTGGTTCTATCCCCACAGCCGACAAAACATTTTCATCAATTTAAAATTACCCCTGTGGCTTCCCCTCCACTAACATCTTTAGGGGCCGTGATTTGACGGCTGGTATCCACACTTCACGTGTTTAAATATATCACCGAGATCTGCTACGGCAGAATGTCACACCCAGTAAAGGTTTATTTATTTATTTATTACTACAACAACAGTAAATTCACTCTACGACCACATTAATATCTATTAACACTATCTTCTTTCTTAGCGGTGTACGGGTTCAGGGCCCCATCAATCCCTCTGCGCAGAAATGGGTGGTGAACTATGCTTCGCACTTCGATGTCGTGGCTCACGACAGCGACCAGCATTGAAGAGACAGTGCAGCAAATGTCTACCTGGAACCACATACGTACCCGCTGTTCTAGACGTCCCGGTGCACCAGCCGCCGCCCCCACCGCCCCCTGCCCCCCACAACGGCACGAGAAGTCAAGGGTGTCATTTGGTACATGCTGTTGGTGGCTGTTTGGACGATAGAGTGACGGTGAGTGAATAATTTTTATTCGGAAGTTGATTGAAATGAAATACAACACTATGAAACGCATGAGCTTCTAAATTTCTAAGAAAGACATTGTATAAAATTCGTAATGTGTATATAAATTTATGCAGATGAATAGTTATTTGTATATCAAGAAAGTGAGACATATTTTCTCGAAGGTGTCGTTTCATTTCCCGAGCCGAAGGCGAAGGATATAAAGTACCTGAAGGGAGAATGATTCTTTCTTCACGAGGTGTACGTATCATTTTTTCCACTACTCTAATAGATAGTAATTTTTTTAGAAATAAATTAGAAATTTCGATAAAATATCATCTGGATGTCACTAATGTCAAATCAAATCGTTGTTTTCCATTTGCCATAAAGGCACAGGCGGACTTTAGCCTAGGCTAAAGAGGCAATAAGCCTAGGGCCCAAAAATTTTAGGGCCCGGATTCAAGCGTTTAGTTTAAATAATAGAAATATATATATACAGGCTGGTGACCGCGACTTTCGAACATGGATATTTAACATGTAAAATCATAATTTTATAATTTCCTGCTTCCCTAATTATTTTTAACAAGACAGCTTCAAATAAAAGTTTTAGGAGATAAGATTCTGCATCTAATCCACTAAACAAAACTAATTTTGCATGCTTCGTAACGGCACAAATTAGATCTGAAAATAACGAAAATAGCCTCAAAACTATCGATAGTCGTGGAATTGAAACAAAATTAAACAAATGTTTGACGTTTAACCTATCAAAATAATTTCTTTATTTATTATGTCATTAATTTTGACACATAAAACGTCAAACATTTGTTAATTTTGTTTTAATTTCACGGCTATCGATAATTTCGTTATTTTCAAATTTAATTTGTGCTGTTACGCATGTAAGTATGTAAAATTATTTTTGTTTATTGGATTAGATGCAAAATTTTATGTCCTAATGAGCCCAAAATAAATATTTTGCCTAGGGCCCAAAATATTTTAAATCCGCTTCTGCATAAAGGACACATGAATTTCTTTCCAAAAGTGCAGTATCACTGACCAATTTAAAAAAATGTAATTTTAGGTTGGTAAAATTTTGTGAATTTCAAAACTCGCTCAAAAATAACTAATAAACCAGTACTTTGAAAGTTTCTGAGAGAAAACAATTGCTGTATTTATAGGAGATATTACATTGAAGGCTTACAAAATACTCTTACATGTAGTGGTGTCCCTCAAATGCGTGATGCACTGAGGCGAAATACATGACGATGACAGGATTGTCTGGAGTGTTGAAGTGTGTGCAGAGTGCACTGTTCTACTGTTCACTGTTCACCAATGCAAGTTTACTCATTCATGAACTGTGGCAGAGCGGGTGTAGATGTGCAATAGACAATTGACAACCTGTGGCATGTCTAACGACCCTCACACCGTCAAAGTGAGGAGCAGTGGAAACTATTCTGTAATTAGTGCAAATGTAGTGCATAGGTAGTGACCAGCACTAACAATTCTTGAGTTGAATTTATTTTACTAAAATGCGAGCATAATAAATTTTACTAATATCTAATAGACAGAGAATTAAATTTAGAGTTAACAAACTTTATTTTAATTCCGGATAGAAATTATTGGCATTGGAGCTAATTAAAAAACAGAGTAAACTTTGAGTTATCGGTAGTACTAAATATGTCATATTTTCATTTATTTTTAGGAATTAAAAACAGAGTTAAAATTGAAATTAAAAATGAATATATTTTATCTACGACTTTTGCCGCCCAGGGTGGTCTCCAATTTGCCGCCCTTTCTAAGTCAATCAAATGGTTGTTTTTATAATTTAAAAAAATAAATATCAAATAAATATATTCATCACGCCTTTTACCCATTACTGGATGTGGCACTCTGCCGAAGCAAATCTGATATATTTATGCGCGTGAAGTACGGTTACCAGCCGTAAAATCACGGCCCCGAAAGATATTAGTGATAGGGAATCCACAGGGGCAATTTTAATTTGGTGAAAATATTTATCGGTTGTGGAATCGAACCAGGGTTACCAGGGTTCTCAGGATCCACAGGCCGACTCGATACCACCGTGTTGTTGACCCTGAGTTCTCCAAAGTATAAATAAATAAGATGATTAGAATCTTTTTCTCTATGAAAGAATTATAAAAGCGAGTATTTTTTTAATTAATTCTGTAATTTTCATTTCTATTTCAGTATGCACAAAAAATGCTTTCATATATTTACTTGTCATATTTGATATTAATGAAGCGTCTAAAAATACAGTTTTTTTTTTGTTGTTTTAAAGTATACATTTCTTTGTTTAGTTGTTTTTGAGAAATAAAAGGTTTTTGACTGTAGGTAAACAAAGTAATAAATTATCTCGTGTGTAAACAAACATTCTTCAAGATTTCAAGAAACTGTTTCCGATAAATATAAATCAATCACTGTTTTTTACATTTATTTCGATACAATTTATAACAGCAGCTACCTGTGTGCATTTAACTGAAATATTAATAGCGAATTAATTTCTTCTCATCAATATTTAACACATGAGATGGATGTTTACGCCGGTAATTTCAAACTGTAATTGAATGCATATTCAATCAATGTCAGCACTGTTTAATTAATCTACAAAACATTCCATTCACTTGATTGTAGTACATTGTACTATGGTACAATGTTTGTCCTGACAATTTACAAATACTACTGCATTTATTACCTGTAAAACGGTGCAAAGTTTTTTGTAGTCTGTAGTTTTTGCTGCAAATAAATTCTATTATAAACTTTAATTAAATTTCATTATTAGCAAGGAAAAGTTACAGTTTTGCATCAATGTATTGATTTTTAAATCATTTAATAACATTTTAATTTATAACTACTTTGAGTGAAATATTTAATTGTATGCCTAATTAGATTTGAAATTGATCTGTTTGAAACCAAAAACAAAATAAAAAGTTCATTTTAGCATATTTTATTTTTGTCCTAATATTATCGAGTTCAGATGGAACAAAAATATACCAATATATTTATAAATATATTGTTTTTTGTTACCTTAACTCCAACCGTTTTTGAAAAAATTAAATTAGAATTTTGTAGTCATTTTCCATTATTATTTACACATAAATTTTATGTTTTCAAATTTATTATAATATACAAATAGGTGGCTCAGGGGTATCGAGTAGAACTGTGGATTCAACCTGGGTTCAATTCCTACAGTCAACAAGCAATTACCACCACATTAAAATTTCCTCTGCAGGTCCCCGTCCACTAACATTTTTGGGGGCCGTGATTTGACGACTGGCAACCGCACTTCAAACGCATAAATATATCATTTATCGAGATCTGCTCCAGCAGAGTACCACACCCAGTAATGGGTAAAAAGCATGATGATATATTTTGAATTTACTTTCAGTTTTTTACTTTTCATTTTTAATAACAATATCTTGTTTAAAAAAGTAAATTAATTTTGTGATGACACTTAATTACGACACCTCGACACCCACAGGGTACAAGAGGAACTAATTATATATATTCAAAAAGATTCATATTCTCTTCAGCCTCAATTAGGCGGCGATCCACCTATTTATTTTTTTCCACTTTAAGTATTATATTATTACGTTGTTGATAGTAAAATCACCACATTATCTATTTTTGATTAAGTATAGATATGATTAATCTCTTAGAAAACAAGAATTCTAAATCCGCTTTAAAACTAAAACAAATAACAAATATACGACGTTTGAATAACTTTCTTTATAGTTCTTAGATCAATCATACAATGGCGCAGGCGAAACTTTATTTCATTTGGGGCATAATGATGCGATATTACTATTTTCAAAATAAAAATAAGCGAATTTAGTGCAGTACTAAAGAAAACGCTGCAGGTAAAATAACGACAATTTTTCGAATTTAAAAAAAAAATATTATGTACCCGAAATTATGAAACACCCTGTATAGCGTGATGTTATGTATGTATGTATGTATATATAGAAGAAAATAAAAACGCAATTATATTTTTGATTGAAAGTTACAACTCTATTCTTTTTCAGAGGAGCAACCCATCATTGTCCATCGAACTGCAGCACCAGCTTCACCACCATCATCATCACCGAGGTTTGTCACCTGTGACACACCACCACCACGAATTCGACCCTACTTGACAGCTACAAGACCCGCTGTAGCATCAGCAGTGTTCTCTGTTCTTGTGTAAACACATGTGAACACAGCCACAAGCGGTAAGGACGACAGTGGCGCAGTGTGGTGAGTGTGAACTAACAGTAACACAAGTGTGAATATAAACCCGATGTGTGCACCGTGGTAGAGCTGGAGTTGCTAAAGAATCGGACGGAAATATGAGAGAACGTTGCAGAGAGAAATTATCATATTTATGATTTAGAAATATTCTTTAAAGTTATGTTTAGTATTTTGGGAATTTTAGGTACTAACATCGAAGATCTACAGAGTGATCAGAAGTAAGTGTTTCAGTTGGCAATAAAAAAAACTACTTGAAATTGGTAAGACTGATGCATAAATTTATATCCTGTTGTTGACAGGGACATTTTAACATTTAAATTAATAAAAATCGTTGTTTCCCGTCCTTTTATTTCTTAACATTACTTACAGAGCAATAATCTAAAGTATTTCTATCACTCAACCCATTTGTATTTATTTCAAAAATGACATGTCAAAAAGTATTTCCGCCTTTATCTGGCGTTGTGCCAACTGTGGAATAAAAAAATTCCCGGAATTTTAATGCCAATTGAAACATTTAATTTTGATCACATTTAATAGGGCTAAGAGTTCGACAAATCAAATAAAACCGTGGCTGGAATGCGCTTTAACTCCTCTCATTAAGATATATATTTATGCAAATTTATGTATTATTTATCCATCATAATTATTATTCATTTGACATCCTATTTTTATAAATGAAAGAAATTACATGCCGTAAAATAAACCGCCTTTTTAATTCAACTTTTGTCACTGAATATACCGACGATAGTAGCGATCTCCGAAGACACTCCTCTTAGGGTTGTAAATTGCTTTGTCCAACTCGACTAATTCATAATAAAAACTTTCAAATTATTCTAGAGACAAAACTGCTGATTTTAATTTTCTATAACTTTTGTTTCAAGCAATTGTCTCTAAAATTCTTTGAAAACTTTGAACAACGAGAAAACAGTTTGCCCATAAAATAACAACCAATATTTACGATCTTAAAAAGATGTTAAAAATAAATAATTGTATGATTCTGAAGTAATTCCAGCTGTAGATCAGCACTGAGTCAATGTTATTAGACCATAAGTGTTGACATATTTATTTGTTAAATTTGTAAAATTCCTTTATCAAGGCGTAGATTTTGTTCTAAATTAAAATTTATAAATACGCGATACGAAACAATTCGATCTCGTATTATGTTAAAAAAAATCTCTATTTATACTAAGATTAGAATAATGTCAAGACGAAAACTATATAGTGTAATCAATGTTCATGTAAAATAATTTACAACCTGTGTTTCAAAAACTCTTTAAAAAACTACTTCATTTATTTATTATATTTAGTACACAATTACTAGATGGAAAATTAAACTGAAATAATATCATTCAATATACTTTGTTTTCGTCAGTGTAAATACTGCTTATAAAATGGAGCTAGCTTATTGGTTACAATTCTAAAAAATTTTAATACTGATACATTTTTTGTTGCTGATATCATTTACTAAAATTAGATAAGCGATATTATCAGTTTCATTGACTCTTATCTTTTAAATTAATGGCAACAATAATGTTACACGAAAATATAATTTTATTGAACATACGAATATTTATATGAAAATGTTTATATTTCAGTTTTTCCTGTTCATTACGAAGCATAAAGTACAATGATGATACTGCTCATTAGTACCATAAAACAGCAGTTCTTAAACTATATTAATCTAAGGACCTCGTATTAATTAAAATTTTTTTTGGGCTCCTCATTCTGTTAGCTATTAATGATTTTTTATATTATAATATAAAAAATCATTACGAATCAATGTGAGTTCGTAAAAATTCACATAAATTATTATTTTTTTACCCACTTGAATATGACACTATTATTTCAAATTTTTCAATAGTAAAAGCATTTTTACTACAGTTGACATGGTGATTATAATTATTTGTTTGATTAGGACTAAAAATACAAGTTTTCTGATCGAATAATAAAAGTTGATGGACGACGCATAGCGGAGTCTAGCAATATCACGAAACTCGAAATAGAATTTTCTTCCGATTGAAACATATTATTTTTTTTACGCACGTATTTAGAAAATTTCACAGATTTATTCAAATTAAAATGAAACAAATTGACAAAATTATTTTTATTACAATGACAACTGTAGTAAAAATGTTATTTTTTATTCTAGGACCAAAAAACGATGTAAAATTCATGGAAACGGAAATAAAAGTTGAAATATAGTCATATTCAAGTAGGTGAACAAAAAAAAAAGTCAATTTGTTTCATTTTAAATAAATTAAATAAATAAATATATCACCACGCCTTCTACCCATTACTGGGTGTGGCACTCTGCTGAAGCAGATCTCGGTAAGTGATATATTTTGCGCGTGAAGTGCGGTTACCAGCCGTCAAATCACGGCCCCCAAAGATGTTAGTGGTGGGGGAGCCACAGAAGTAGTTTTTTTTAAAATTGTGAAAATTGCTTGTCGTCTGTGGGAATCGAACCAGGGTTCTCAGGATCCACTGAGCTAGATACCCCATTTAATTTAAATAAATCTGAGTAATTTCTAAAGAAGTGAGTAAAAAAAAATTTTTCAATCCGACTAACAATATTATTTCGAGTCTTGTTACTTTTATTACTAGATCCAAAAACTTATATTTTTAGTCCTAATGAAACAAATAACTATTGAAAAAAGTGTTCTTTCTATAATAATAAAAACTTCGTGAACATTAGTTTAAGAACTGTTGCCATAAGATAAGAAACGAATTATGAATGATATGCAATCAAAAATGTGTACTATAAATTAATTTAAAAGATCTATATTTTATCAATCTATCATTTTTAAATTGGCCTTAATATTCATACAAAATATTGATTTAAATAACACATTTAGATCATTTAATATATTTAGTTTAATATGTGAATAATATATGCTTAAAATAATACTTGTTACAATGAAACATTTATGTTACCGATAAAAGTTATTGAGTTTCTGTTTATAGACCTTTTTACTAAATAAAAATATGGCATATTTATATTTGATTTATTTATGCCACTCTGTACAACAGGAACTTAATCCAAATAACAGTACAGGGTCCGATACCTTGTATTAATTATATTAGTATAGTTTAAATGATTTCTTTTTTCGTTTTAAATATTTTATGAAATCTGTGTTGTCAAATGATTTTGTTGCATATTTTGTGAAATTTTACCGATTTATTTTTATTAATTTGTTTCAGGAAGCGATAGGAAACACAATTGAATCCGAATTTACCTGTTTGTGAAAATGAATTCGAACCTGTGATAAATTTGTCGATTACATCTTCCATGGATTTAAAATTATCAAAATTTGTAAAAGTAACTGCAGATGATTATGAAATTATTTATTTTGCAAAATTTATAGGTAAACAGGTTTATATTAATGTTATTTGCTATAAAAATAACCTTGGTAAATACCAATACCGACCCATTTAAAGTGAAAGTATCATACATACGTTAAATTCAGTTTATTAAACATGACATTAAACTAGTTTTGCCAATTTTACACAGACATTTCGAAAAATATTATTCATGACAAATATTTTCAAGTACATAGAATATTGATTTATTAAAAAAAAAATAATATTGTTGAGCAAAGTAGAGATAATGCTCGTATCTTGCTTATCAGATGCTTCGAGCACTAATGACCGATTTTTTTAGATTATTTTTTTGTTTTTGTCCCCTCCAATGTAGTATATAATTTTCATTTTACGATTTGGATTTTAGTCTTCGCTGTACTCGCATCGGTAAACAAATCAGGTGAAGTTAAAGTGAAAGTTATATTGTTTTAAGAATAGATTAATTTATAACAACAAAAATGTCGTTAATTGAAGAACCAGCTGTTGAAATATATAATTACACCGATATTCATTCTTTTAATTTAACTCAACTTTTAATAGATAATTACTATATAATGTTTTATAATGGTAATAATACCCAGAAAGTAAGGGTGGACGTTACTTCGGATACATGTTACAATGTAAGTAATTTTAAATTAAAAATTTGTTTTATATTTTAGTTGTAGATTTTAAAGATATAAATTACAAGTACTACTGAATATATTCATTTGTTTTTGAAAAGAAGAAACTAGCTGATCTCTCTCACATGCGAGTCATTTTATTTATTTTTATTACTTATTTACTTTAATTATATAAACATTTATATAATATTTTGCATTTCTTTTAGTGTCCACCTTTAGTAAGAGTATCATTTTCGCCCTACGATTATCCGTACAAGCCTAAAACGCGCTCTTCAAAATATTCTGAGAAATGGTGGATTTATAAAGATGACAAATTGTTCTGCGATATTGTACCAGATGTAGCAGAATTTGGTGTTTATGAAATGGATATACAAAACTGTGCATTAAACACATTAGTAGATCCAGTAAATATCGGACTTCGTAAGTATTACTTAGTCTACGCTAAAATAAATATATTAATAAATGTATTATGTTTGCAGCAATTCTTACAGTGATTCTTATATTTTTGGGTGTCGCCATTCCAATTGTCGGTGGGATTTTTGCTTATAATAAATTTTGTACAAAAAAGGAGGAAGATTCACCGGAAGTTAAAAAACAGAGAGTGAGATCCCTGGATACGTTTAGAGGGTAAAAGATTCAAATTTAAGATCTTATATGATATTTACAGTTAACTATGTTTCAGATTAAGTATTATTTTAATGATCCTGGTTAATTATGGAGGAGGAATGTATAATTTCCTGGAGCATGCAATCTGGAACGGTCTTACTGTGGCAGATGTTGTCTTTCCATGGTTTTTATGGATAATGGGAGTCTGCATACCTATATCTATTAAATCTGCATTAAAACGAGAACAGCGCTTCATACTCTTGCATATTTTGAAAGTAAATATATTATACCTAATAAAACTTATTTAAAAGATTATTTATTTTAAACATTTTAGCGATCAGCAATTTTATTCTTGCTTGGAGTAATATTAAATCAGATAACAAGGTACTGTCCTACCGATAAATCTGCTGATTGTTATACAAATATTTACAGTCTGCGAATTTTTGGAGTTTTGCAACGATTTGGTTTATGCTATATCGTTGTTGCGACTGTCTGCCTCATGTTCATAAAAAAAGATTTCCCTGAATCGGTAAGTTTTAAACATAATTACAATAAATACTATTATATCTTTTACTCAGTTCTTTAAATTCAGTTCTTGGTAAGAAAATACTTCTTGCAATGACATTTTAAAGTAAATTTGCAAACTGCAATCAGTGTTTCATTCCTAAATTAACTGATTGTAGTAGCATGTGCAACATTCATATTACTAATTCGGATATTTTTGAATAACTGGAATATATCTCTGGAGTTAAATAGTTAACTAAAGAACACAAAGTGGTATTAGTTCTGTGGATACATAGGTATTTTGCTTAATCTTGCTTATAAAAAAAATACTACTACATCAGAATAGTCTGAATTTTACTATAAACTGTTTTTTCTTTTAATTTGAATTAGTTAATATAGCATATAAATAAATAAATTTCACAAGCTATGGTTGTTACCGATTATAAAATATAATTTATAGATTATTTCATGTTATGTTATTGTTCCAGCCTGGAATATTTCAAGATATAATTATGATGCTTCCACTGTGGGTTTTCGCATTCTTGTTTCTTATTATTAACACTGCTCTGACATTTGCCTTAGAAATTCCAGATTGCCCAGTTGTGTAAGTACAAATCACAAAATAATGTCAACTAAATTAATTAATAATTTGATCTATGTGCTTAGAATAGATTCCAGGTCTTTATTATTAAATTTTGTCAAATAAATTTCATTTCATTTGAGTACTACCATATTTTTTATGGGGTAGCTAGCTCAGTGGTATCAAGTCGACCTGTGGATCCTGAGAATCCTGGTTCGATTCCCACAGGCGATAAACAATTTTCACCATTTTAAAACTACCCCTGTGGCTCCCTCACCACTTACATCTTTGGGAGCCGTGATTTGACGACTGGTAACCGCACTTCTCGCGCAAAATATATCACTGCTTCGGCAGAGTGCCACACTCAGTAATGGGTAGAAGGCGTAATGATATATTTATTTATATTTATTTACACATTTTAAATTTTTTCTTCTAAAATTATCATCACGCCTTCCACCCATTACTGGGTGTAGCACTCTGCCGTAGCAGATATCGGTAAGTGATATATTTTGCGCTTAATGTGCGATTATCAGCCGTCGAATCACGTGATTTGATTTCAAATTGTCAAAGTGGTTTATACTAATTATTAATTTTGTAATAATATAGTACCAAAATTTTGAATATACTTATTCCCTCTGTCATTGGCATTTGTATGCTATTGAGGGGTAAAATAAATAAATAAATAAATAAATAATAATTATATTCATCAACTCAAACTCTTAGTCTCAAATTTCTTTTGTCTTTATTATACAATCCATATTAATTCTCTGTTCTTTATTCTACTTTTGTATAAATTTTTCCGACTATTCTTTCAGAGGATACTTAGGACCAGGAGGTACGCAGGGCGATGGAAACATGTCAAATTATGGCAATTACTGGAACTGTACTGGCGGTGCTGCAGGCTACATTGACAGAGAGGCTTTAGGAGAAGAACTTATGTATAAAGGAGGAGCATATCGTTATATTTACGGCTCAGTTGATGCTGTAGATCCCGAAGGCATATTAGGTAACGTAAAATAATTCCATTTATTGAACAAATTACTCATAGAATGTTTTGTTTCCAGGAACATTTAATGCCATCTTCCAAGTATTTCTCGGAGTTCAAGCTGGTATCACTCTATTAATGTACAAAGGTCATTCTGCCCGGATCACTCGTTGGGTTATTTGGGGTGTCATCTATGGACTGATCGGTGGAGGACTCTGCGGATTCGCTCAAGAAGATGGCGTCATTCCCATCAACAAGACCTTATGGTAAGAAATTTTTGTATCTTTCAACGAAATTTAAATTTTAAGTTTGACATGAACTGACAATATCGCATCAAATGTTAACTTCATTATATAACATTTTACTTCGATTTACTTTTATTTATTTAAGGACCGGTTTTTTTCATTTGTATAACTATCAGCAGGATAATTGAAATAATATCGTAGCCCAGCATTAGCTAAATATCTTATTCGTTTAATAACATAGTAAATAAATAATCTAAATCAAGAAAAAACTTTATCAAATCAATTACAGCCAAATTCTCGAAAAAGTTTTAACTAAAGCCGAATTTTGAATTAGCCAATCTGATTTTAGTCCGATTTAAAACAATTAATTCAAATCCCTTTCCAAAAAGTAAATGATAAGAAGATTATGGTAAAGTTTATTTAAACTTTTTTGAGAATATGGTTTAGCTTAATTTGACAAATTGACAAAATTCAGGATTACCTACATTCTACCTAAAACTTTTTTGAGAATTGGGTTGTTAAATTTTATTAACAACCGAATTTACCAACGTACTGTTAATTGATAAACAACTGATTTGAGATTCAAGCTGATTCGAGATATGAACTATCTTGTACAAAACATAAAAAAAAACACCGATTATTTTCGACAAAATTATAGAAAATTTAACATATGACAACAATTTATACCTACATACACAACATCACGCTCTATCCCAAAAATGGGGATCACGTATCCTAAAAACACTCATCAGATTAATCAAACAATCTGTCCTCATCAAACATTATCATCCAAATATACCACCCTCGCTTCAACCACATTCATAGTCAATCAAGTCTTGATTAACAAATGTTGAATTCGGCTGTTAATTTTAAATACATGATTCAAATGATTATTGTTTCAGGTCACTATCATTCGTGCTAGTAACAACTTGCTTCGCTCTCATCTTGCTGACAATCTTCTACGCCATAGTGGATAGTGGCGGCTTCTGGTCAGGAAAACCGTTCCTGTTCGCTGGGATGAATCCCATCATCCTGTACGTGGGCCAGGCGCTAACTTACATGCGTTTCCCGTTTATGTGGGGTGCACTGGAATTGAACCTCCACTTTCAGTTGCTAGCGCAGGCGGTGTGGGGCACAATGTGCTGGTGGCTTGTTTCATATTGGCTATATAAGATTGAGTTCTTCCTTTCAATTTAAAATATATTGAATCATGGATTAATTTAATGGAAAATGGAGATTTTATGCGAAATTTGAATTGTATTAGAAATATAAAGTATAGATAAGATCAAGCAAATGTATATTTAAATTAAAATTATAAATCTGTGGCTTTCTATAATGACGAGGTAAGTGCACTTTTAAACATTTTGAGGAAAACAATGACAACATTTTGAATCTACGACGAGCTACACATGTAAAAAGCCCTGATATATATAAAATATTTATTTTGTAATTTTTAATCCTTCGACAGTGTGCTGGAAAATAGTTACGTGAACCCGGAACATATGTACATATTATTAATGACCCAGACTAGAATTCTCATATATATGAAACAAATTTATAACTTATTATATATAAACTGAAATAAAATAAACGCCATATATCTAAGTTTTAAAAGTAAATGCTAATTATTAAGACGTTATAATTTAAACCTTTTATTATATTTTTTTTCAAAAACAACTAATACATTTATTTCAATTATTTTACATGTGTTTATAACAATAGCAATAATAAAATTATTACTTATAATAATATCGAAAGTAAAATTAATAAATATTGCATTTGAAGTGCATATGTCGGTGGTACAGTAGTGTGCTGGTAAGAACATCAATTGCTCCAAGATGATGATACAAGCTCCAGTGACGTTATCCACGATGATACAGGCTGCGATGACGCTGATATGAAGTCCAGCTGCTCCACGATGATGCTGAGGCCGCGGGAGATGTTTGCAGGTCCCGACATGTTGATGATTGATGAATCTGAAACATAAACTCAGAACACAAAGCAATAAAAAGAACAATGGAAAAGTTATGATAAATCAGCATGCAGCATACACCATTCATCAATACACCACAATCACACAACACACCCCCATTCAGACATTTCTTGTTCTTCAAAAAAAATAAAAAATTTCAATACGTTATTTTTCAATAAACAAATCCAGAGTATTAATTAATGTTTTTATATCAAACTAGAATATTTAATAAATCACAATACAGCATGCAGTACTTCTAAATTGAAGATTAATTTGTTTTTCTAAATTGTTAATAATTTCCGTATATAATATCTAAATACAAATATTATAATTAAATATAGAAATTTTGTTCCTACGTTTATCTTGTCATACTTATGTATTTATTTCTATTTAATATTATGTACTGGTTATGTGTAAGAGCAGCTTAGGATGAACGTTGCCACGTTAGTAAATAAAACGTTATTATTATTATGATTATTATTAAGCTGGTTTCTTGGTTCTTTCTACGTTTCTTTCTTGCATTTTCCCTACCTAAGTTTTTGTGTACAAGTAGCTAATTTTAACTGAATCTACAACAAAGCAACCGAAGCGTGCTTTGTTTTTAGCAAAACGTGAGCATATTCCGTGCCCCGACCTCTCGGTTTGCGCCTAGTGAACCTACCCGGCTGTTGGGAAAATGGTAAACAGTGCTAGGCTGGCAGCACGGCTTCTAGACCTCCCAATGACTCATTGGTACACACCTCCGAAGAGGCTGGTTTGTGCAGATTCGGCTACGCCACCAGCTAGACATCGGTTTAACACTCTCTCGCTGGGTTTTACCAAACAACAGCTAGCACGCGGGCCGTCCCGACCGTTCCGCGGACGCTAATAAGGCTTGCCTGATGTATGTTGGTCTTCACGTGGAGCTAGCGTATGTGGTGGACAATACAAAACCCGATATCGCGATAACCCAACCCACGAAACGATTTGCAAAGGCCTTCTAACAAGGCAGAAATCCCCACAAGTTAAAAGAACGTAGCGCGTCTGTTCAGTTGAAAGGTTGCGAGGCAAGTAAACAATTTATCCGTTTTTAATGAATGCACAGTAACGATGTTACGTTGTTGAATATTACGACGGATTCATTAGTGCTAACTAAAGTTAACAAAAGTTACCTTGAACGATACAAGAATAGAAATACATCCATACAATCATTCATTCATAATTATTTACATCTCTTTTACTCTTTCGAGTGTCGAGATGGCCGAACTCACCGAGCCGCAATGTGGTTTTTGCCTACTTGAGTCGTTGGACGGTCACCCATCCAAGTGCTAACTTCTGTGAAGCGTGCTTAACACAACGCTCTCACGTTAACCACACTGCCGTACCGCCGATACATACCAATATTATATAAACAATATAATATTTAGAATTTATTATAATTTTGTATTTCAATATTTTCACGATATTAAAGTACTTTTTTTTGTTAAATTAAACTGCAAAATGTTAAAGTTATATATCTGAATTCAGAAAATAATTACTTTCTTAAATATATAAAATAATAAACAAACAATAAATATGTTTTGAAGAGAGTTTTTATATATTATCAATTTAAGACAATATAATTATTAATATTTTTAACAGACTTTTATCCAAATAATTTAAAAATAACAATTTTCTTACATTGATGTAGCGAGCAGCGGACTCGATATTCGATCTCGGGTTTGCTGCTCCGGCGATGCTGATATGAACTCCAGCTGTTCCTTGATGATGATACAAGCTTCAATGACGTCCAGGATGGCGGCAGCTCGGGTGACGCTAGTATGAACTCAAGATACAAATTTTGTATGAAGTTAGTTTAGCCATATCTCGTTAGAATAATATAAATAAATAAGAATATCTTAATTTGCGATTATCTAATAAAATAAGGAATGTATGGATAACATTTTTTTGAATCTATGTGGTTGTATTAGCGGTTCAAAACTGTTATCTCAATTCTGTTATTTTAAATAATAAATAACGTTATATCTCTAATATGGAACCGTAAAATCCAAAAATGATTTTCAAATATTCTAAAACAATGGGAAATAATATAGAATAATAGAATTATATATGAAAACTGTAGAAAAACTTTAAAGTGAAATTTTTCGAGAATCGTGAGGTGAGATAAAGAAAAAGTAGCGAAATATAAAAAGAACCTTATACATATAATACAGGTTCACTTACCTTTCTTCGAGTAATATTTAATTAAATAAAAACACAACAAACTAAATGAGACCATTGAAGTGTTTTAGAACAAGAGATTGTTATTAAAATATTTAAAAAATCAATCAATAGAACTACATAAAATATCAAACAATGAACTATCGAAAACAATCTTTAAAATATACATTGTCATTTCATTAATAAAGTTAATATAGAAATGTAAAAATTATAATGAAAACGTTTATAACAAATAAATATTTCATATTTCATAACGGGTACCTATAATGATATTTTCATAAATACATAAAAAATAAATTTTAAAATTTATATTTTATCAATTCAATATAATTTAAAACACACGGGTGCAATATATTTATTTGACAATAATGTTGATACACTTACAGAAAAATTGTACTTATGATCCGAATGCATTCATGAGCTTACGTTCATCTACAAGATTTAGAATTGGAAAAGCGACAACTACAGACATGATTTCTTTAACGAGGAACGAAAGAATTCGTCATGCATTTCGCGTTTTGTACTCTTAGAAGTTGAGAGAGAGATAATAAATAAATAGAATGAAAGAAATGATAGTACCCGCTATAAAGATTACAAACCACAAAATAAACCCAAAACTCTAGAACGAGAAGCATGAGTAGAAAAAATATTTGTTTTTGAAACAGTAAATGTAGATAAATTTATTAATTTAAAAATGTCATTAATCATGAAGTATATATTTGAAAAACACAATATGACATGTTCTGACTAGATAAAATTAATATGCGATTTTGTATCACATATCGGGAGACTGAAAATTTGTATGAATTACTATTTTCAATACGTAAAACCATCACAGATAGAAAGAAGAATTTGCCAATAGAAATCACTCAAACTCTGTTATTACATTTTAGTGAATTTTGCCCAACACAAATCGCACATTTCAATTGATATGACCTTCAAGTATATCAACACATTGTTATATCATATATGTATATAATAATGTATATTCAATTATTTAAAAACATCCATCTAACATATTACACTAGGTGCCCTCGAAGAACACTGTGCAACTACGTGTGAGCGAGAGAGAAAAGAGAGGAAAAGGACAGAGCCATCCCCGCCGCCGCCATCACCCACCGCCGAGTTGCAAGGTGTTGCCCAAGAGCCAAGAGTTATATTAAAATGTCACCCAGAGCGACACAGTGATAGTACTAAAGTATTAAAAGGTCTAACATCCCAATACTTCAGTGCATTATTATTATATATCATTTATAGGAAGTTGAAGGCATATAGATAGTTTTTTTTTTTATATATTTATACAATTTTCCATTTAAATGTGTTCAAGTTTGTTATTTCGCATCAATTTAAATAAAAACCATATAAAAATGTCAATGAGTTGACAAATGTAACGTGATGATTCGTAAATCGTAACCACATTTGAAAGATTTACAAAGTATTGCAGCAAAATAACAATCTAAAATACAGTAGTAGATTTAAAATTAAAAATTAACTATCACAAGTTAACTCAGCAAATACGCTTCCACAGATCGAATGGCTTTATATAATTATAATCATTGCATGAGAGGTTCCAAAACAATTGCTGGAAAGTCACCATTAGCTTATAGGATAGCTTAATCAAACACCAAATTTTATATGCAAATATCATCAGTCATGAAAAGAAATGTACACTGACTTTGAAAGATAGCATACTTCAAAAATATATTTAGCAATCACTTGGCTGAACCGGGGACTGCACACCCTTAGTAGGTAAATTTATTGCTTTGTCATACCTCTTTCAGTTCGACTTGGCCGCTAGTCCGACTCACTGAAAGTACCGAGCCGCCTCGACATCGACACAAAGGGGTAAGAGCACTTTCCTGACAACAAACAATTATCAGCGAACCGCTTCAATTCATTCAGGTACTTGTTCACAACAAACGAAACTATGTACATAGATAAAGATACGAACGACACATATGTCTCTCTGTACCTATCTGTCAACACGGACCTACGCTAGTATGACATCACTAAATATATTTTTGAATGTACTGAGAGAATTTGTGAAAAGTACATGTAATATATTATCGTACCAGAAGTATTGTGAACCAAGGAGGGGTGCGTGCGGCGCTGTGATCGCTGTGCGAGGCATGGGAGACGTAGCAATGCGAATGCAGATGGAATCACTACAGCTCATGGCATGGATTGGACAGCCGAGGAACGAAACAAGACGAGAGTATATATACAAACAGACCGCGCACAGCCATCACACGCCGCCCACCAAAACAACCACGACTCAAATGGGATACAACACATATCATCTTCTACGACTTAAAAAATGATCAAGTACTTCTGGTTAAGGTTATCACTATGTTATATTCAACTATATCATACTTCATATTTATATTTATATATATTTCATATATTATAGAATAACTTTACAGATTTTAATAAGTATAATTGTAAGATATAATTTAACACACTAGCACACGAAAGAAAGTTCAAACATTCATACAAACTTTGAGTCTGAAGGAGATACGCCGATAATAATAAATATATGCAGTTTATTTTATGAATATATTGAATAGATTGAATGTCATTAATAAATGAAACCGCCGCCGCCGCAATCAAGTAGAGATTCCAACACTGGTCTGAGTGACGCGACTCGACTCGAGGGCACGTTATTCGTAATCGTAAAGCAAAGGTACACGATATTATAAGCACAAAACGAGAAAATCACAGCTTCACAACTGACATTTTATCTTTCAGACACAAAGTTAAAGATATAATTAACTAACCATTTATAGTATAACACAATTTGTACAATCAAAAAGTAAGTACGACTCGTAGCAAATATGTGTATTTTTCTTTATTAATTTGAAATCAAAACTTGGTTTGGTTTAGATTAATAGAGAGAAATATTTTATATAATATATTCATTTCGCATGGTGAAATCTTTTAACTTCGCATATAAGTTAAATATATTTATAGCAATGATGAATTTTAAATTAATTAACACACACATATTGTTGATGATGTAGATGCGCGGATGATGATGGGAATGAGTGATGACATGAGAATGAGAGATTGGCGATGGCGATGTGACAGACAGGACTATGGCACGCTTTATCACTCTTGCAAGCATTCCCCCATACCCGTGTACCCGTACGAACAGGTGTGGTACCGTACCGTGTTGTTGACGTATAACGAGACGCAGTGCTCTCGCACAGAGCAGGCCAGCTACTCTGCTAGCAGAGCAAAACGATCGAACAGTTAGTAGGTAGAGTTGCTGAAGTTGCGGTTGTTGAAGTTAGGTTGAGAGCGGCGGACGAACCTGTCGTCCTGGGGCCGGCGCCAGCCAGAGACACGAACAAGACGGAGACGAGAGTGATGAGGACGCGATGCTACAAGCTAACAGAGATGTAAGATGTAGTAGTGACCGACCGAGTCTCAGCTCCCAGGCCAAGGCGGACTGGCGGCCAAAAAACTCCTACAAACATTACAAAAAAAACAAACAAATATTACATCACTTTAACTTTAGCACAGCTTGTGTGTTCGGCTAAGATGCGATTCACTCGCCTGTGTCTCAGCTACGGCTGACCACTGCATGTCGACGGCTGGTGTCGCTCACGAGTGCGCGTTGGTATGCGCGTGGTTGGTGGAGGAGTTGTCCTTGGCTGCTGCCGGGTCCTCTGCGCTGGGCGACGGCGGCGCGTCCTTACGCGGCGGCATGCGCTCGTTGATGGCGTCCAAACCCTTCGCCTCCGCGAAACTCGTGATCTTGTGGTTTGGTGAGAAACCTTGTAACGCTACAAACACACGTCACAATACACCACCAACAAACTAGAGATGGGAATTCTACTTCACTTAAATCAATCAATGCACCAGATGAATGAATCAAATTAACAGTTTCTTTAGTTCATTTCTCGTTCACGGAATAAGTACACTGTACTGTTGTAATAGACAATAGTCAAGACAAGCGAAGTCGTGACGACCAAATAGTTTCCTAGCTAGAGAATATGTTGAGTAATTCATTTCTATAGTTCAAATGTACTAATTCGTTGGCGAACTATAAGTACGATCATTTGTGGTGAGTACTGAATTAAATGACTAATTCTTTTATAATATAGTGAATGATTAATTTAATTCACTTTCAAATGAACTAATTCGTTCTTGAACGACTATCACTACAACAAACCCACACTTACCATTCTTCAAACTTGTCTTGCCGCCAGACAGTGCACCTAGTGGCAACGCTCCCGTCGGAGTCAGACCTTTGAGCTGAAGAACCGATTCGCTTTCCTCTCTGCAACAAACATTACAATGAAAACCTACTCGGTAGAAACTCATTAAACATTCTTACCTTAATACAGAGAATACTCTAGCCATCTTGCCAATCGCCCGGATTTTGTTGCGTATAACTTCCTTTCGTAGATTTGCTGCTGCTCCTATAATACAAACCGAACATTGACATTTAATAAAACCATTTTTCTTATCAAAACAAAATCCTCTACATAGTGTTGACATCATGTTATCTACAATCACTGAATGTATCTTGTATTTTACAGTGTAAATAAGTAAAATGAATGGCATGCAATTCATGTAAAGCAACGCGCAACGCGTTTTAGCGCAGTGCTGGCTGCACAGTAGCTTTCGCCGATTGTAGAGTTGATGTGTATATTCGCTACAAGTATAGTTCCACTAGAGTATGAAAGTTGGCGTTTAAATTATTATGGTTGTGGTCTGTTTCCAGGTACCCAGTAAAATGTTTCATTTGAAAATTCCAGAATAACATTAGTATGTCTGGCTTAAAATAGATGGGCTACTGTAGTACAGTTATAATCTCCGAATAACAACACAGGTGTGTATTTAAAATTTTCATACCGTAAAGTACCTACTTAGTAATAATCAATAATTTTTTGGAACTGCTATCAAATATAGTATAAAAACTAATTTACTGAAATATAATTATCATATCCTAAGTTTTCGTCAAAATGATAAATTGTAATAAATATTTTTCGAAAAATATTGAAGCGATATCAATAGGGGAGATAATCAACTAATAATAAATTTAAACTCAGACGATTCTGGTAGTGATGATTCTAAATAAATAAATATATAAATATATCATCACGCCTTCTACCCATTATTGGGTGTGGCACTCTACCGAAGCAGATCTCGGTAAGTGATGTAGTAATACGCGTGAAGTGCGGTTACCAGCCGTTAAATCACGGCCTCCCCAAAGATATCAGTGGAGAGGGAGCCACAGTAGTATTAAAAAAATAAAAAAATATATCATCACGCCTTATACCCATTACTGGGTGTGGCACTCTCTCGAAGCAGATCTCGGTAAGTGATATATTTATGCACGTGAAGTGCGGTTATCAGGCGTCAAATCACGGCCCCCAAAGATGTCAGTGGAGGGGGGAGCCACAGGAGTAGTATTAAAAAAATTAAAAAATGTATATCATCACGCCTTTTACCCATTACTGGGTGTGGCACTCTCTCGAAGCAGATCTCGGTAAATGATATATTTATGCACGTGAAATGCGGTTACCAGACATCAAATCACGGCCCCCAAAGATGTTAGTGGTGGAGGAGCCACAGGGGTAATTTTAAATTGGTAAAAATGTTTTGTCAGCTGTGGGGATCGAACCAGGGTTCTTAGGATCCACAGGCCGACTCGGATACCATTGACCCATTACCCCATTAATGTGGTGATAATGTTTTGTCGGCAGTGGGAATCGAACCAGGGTTCTCAGGATCCACAGGCCAACACGATACCACTGTTCTACCTACTCCATGTATTTATATTGTATTTTATTGTATTTTTTTTGTATATACATACGATTTAAATATGTAAAATATTGTATCACAAAAATTCTATTAAAATTAAAATACAGCCCTGTGTTGTTATTTGGATATTTTGCCGGTACAGACATTACTTAGGTAGGTACTTAGATTTTTTTAAAAGTCTAGTTCTTCATAGTAAAATGCATGAAAGTTATATTTCTTTCAAACTTTTTTTCGTACACAAATTTATGAAAACATCAACTTTCATACTCTAGTGAGACTAACATTGAGTAGAGTGAGTGATTGGCTGAAAGCTACCTACAGTCAGGCGACTGTAGTTGGCACTTACCAAATCAGCGTAGAGTGGTGGAACGGCGCGTCATGAACGGGATCAACAGCAAACGGGCAGTGGCGCAAAATGTAGCGAGCGGAGAGGTATAGAAAAACAAAACAAATAGTGCATATAGAAAAAATTGTAGCATGAAAACATATGTTAAAGCGATAATGTAATCAGAACATAACAAAACATACCGGAATTAATTTAAATCATACTAAAAACTTTATAATAATTACCAAAATTATTGTATGTATCTCTACACTACAGATTCATAAAATTATATAAACAGCGTTTTCCAACATTAGTTGAGAAAAACTGAATTTATTTCTAGTTTTTTTCGTACAAAAATTTGATGAAACTGAAGTGTTCAAATTACTGAAATTGCATGTAATAAAATAATGTAATAAAAATCAATAAAAAATACGTAACTCATACAAATAAAACAAACTTTTAAAAGCCAATCTCAAACACCAAAAAAAGCAGAATAATTTCAGATTGCAATCCTAAATAAAAAACTTGATTTAAATACTACAAATATTATCTGAAGCCGATTGATTAAATGTTATTCATCGCAGAGCTCAAAACGTTCTACAAAAACGCAAAATGCTGAAAGACAAAACGGAATTTCGAACATTTGTAAACGATGATTGAAGAGTAATTAGTAAGCAGACCAATCCATCCTTTTGCTGATGATTGAATTGTTTGAGCTCTGTTCTACTACAAAAGAGTAGTTCTCAACAACTACAACATATCCTGCAATGTTTACAGATAAATTTCATAAAAATAGATCGAATATATATCATCACAGGGACACTGAATAGTGTATGCAACATGCTAACAAAGTT
The DNA here is from genome assembly GCA_911728475.2 of Pterostichus madidus. NCBI lineage: Eukaryota > Metazoa > Arthropoda > Insecta > Coleoptera > Carabidae > Pterostichus > Pterostichus madidus. The sequence continues at coordinate 38,791,692 of OU452306.1, read as the reverse complement.
ACGCTACTTCTAAAGAAACAGGAATTCAACAAAGGTACAAAACAATTGGAACGGAACAGAACCAAATGTCAAACTACTAAACGAAAGATAAAAAATATGTAACTGCATAACAAAGAGTATACGAATTTTAAAAGTATAGTGTTTAAAGAGAAGAGTAAGAGGCGATTGAACTTTATGAGACATGTACAATTCTGTGAAAGACTGCTTAGAGACAGGGTCTGTGATTAGTTAGTGTCATTTACATATTAATTAGATTAGAATAGCAGTTAATTTTGATGACTTGAATCTAACAAAAACCATCAGCTAAAGATAAGACAGTGACGGGCTCGTTAAGCAACTGTACATTACTTGAGTTTACAAGTTGCGTGAGCAAGAAAAGAAAACGAGCACCGCCAGCAGCAAATACAAGACCGCGTATTATTTCAAATTCAAAATGAATCATTTATTAATGTGGTGTTACTGTAACTCCATCTGTCCAAGCTGCATATTCTGTTACAACTTACCAGGTTTCTTTAATACTATTTTTGCCTGTATCGCTGTGTAGAGCGCGAATCCGATGCAAATATAGACAAATAGTGAAAAATAGAAGTGTCAGAATAGAGGAAAAATTAAGCGATACGTGTGCAATGGAATATATTGCATTACACTGAGTATATAAAGTCGACAGACTCAATCAAAAACAGAGACAGTTCAGTTTCAGTTCAAACGGATCGTGCCGGAGACAGTAAGTAATAATAAAATGTGTGCGTTCACAGCAACTAGTCAAAATTTCAAGAAAACCAACATGAGATTATCTCTGACAAAAACACACTTTTCCACCCAACTTGCCATCAAGTATACATCATGACTTAAATCATAACAAAACTCTACATAAGTACTTCTTGACACTTGAAGCAAAAAAACAAAGAACCAAATTCACTTGAAATAAAAACACAAACAAGGGATAACGATGGGTGATACTTGACGATGACAACTTGGGCAGAACAGCGACGCAGCTTCCATAAGCTGTACAGAAACTGGATGGTGCAGAATTGAACATTTAAATTTTAATATTACTGTGTGAGTTTAAAAAATTAAGACAAAGGAATTAATCGACTAAATACAAGTAAATAATTATACATAATCAAGCTCGCTACAATGGCAACTACGAATGGAAGCAAAATTTAGTTGGAAATAAAATCGAACCTTACCATCTGAGTACCCACGGTAGCAAGATAAAACGTTCAAAAATTGTATTAGTTAACGAATATGGAAGTAAAACAACGAAATCTTTAAGATATTTCACAGTTTCACGTACTAGGTACACAAAGATATTAAATCATTAACAGGGAAGGGAATATTATCACTTGTCTCTTTTAACTGGTCACCTGTTCGATGTTTAATCAAAACGGAAAGTTTTACATTATTAAATTATAAATATCACAAGAGGAATTTCATTGAACATCGAACAAGTCTTGCACCAGCTTTACATAATAGCTTGGTTCAAAATTGTACAACTACCTCGCTTCATAATAATTGGGTAAACCATCACAGTGGGGTGTTTAACAGGGTGTCATAACCAAAATTTTAAAAAGGAATGTCATGATTAGTCGAACATTGACAATAGCTATTTAGATAACAAGTGCGCGAAGACTTATTAAATTTTAACAGTTTACAATTTATTATTTATTATTTTACCTAAATCATTTCCGTGTTATTTACTTATTTACTTCATAATACAAGGTGTGGCTATTAAATAACGAGACTGATGCTGTTTTAACATTTTATTTTGATTCCATACCTATTTACTTATGATCACTTTCAATATACACCCCTCCTCTATCCCTACAATGGTAAATGCAAATCTTCCATTGTTCGAAACAGTGCTGGAAGTCTTCTTCTGTCAGCTCCTTCAGAACGCGTACCGATCAAAGCTCAAATCTTGTTGCTATTACGGCAAATCTTAGGAAACAGATAGAAGTCGCACGGTGCAAGATCTGGCGAATAAGGCGGATGGTCCAACACTGGAATGCTGTACTTGGCTAGAAATCTCTTGACAGACATTGCGGAATGAGCCAGCGCATTGTTTTGATGGACAAACCATGACTTGGCCTTCCATAATTCGGGTACTTTTTTCAACAAATTATAAATTTCAGTAGCAATTTTGCTAAGTTTCATGTGAAATTTCACAACAATTCGTTGCTCTAATGTTGCACTTAACATTTTTTCGGCGAAACAAAAAAAAACAACTCTAATTAGAACGAATGCTACGGCTATACGGATTTGTTTACAGAAGCGATAGATACTCTGCATTCGACAGAGAAGGTTTCACGGTAAAAAAGCTGACGGTCGCTGATGTTTGGCGCATGCGTACATCGTCTGTAGCAGCGTCAGTCTCGTTATTTAATAGCCACACCCCGTACTTATATTTTAAATAATAACATTTATTTAAATGCGTACAATTCTCTAAGAACTGTAATATATTAAAAAAAATTATGATTGAAAAGTGATAAATTGTAAATATACCCAATACTTTTATCCTTATAATGCGTTAAAGAAGCCAATTGTTGTGAGGATCTTCAAGAACAATGTGTAATCATTTTGAACCAAGCTACAAATCTTAAAGCAACATAGAAACTTGAATTAATTAATTTAATTCATAACTCAAACAACGTTAACTTCAAGAGAATGATTAAATTGAAACTGGTCTAGTAACAGTTTTGAGGGGCTACTCAAGAAAATATAAAGCGAACACCTACCTTCTTCCAACGCATCGTCACCGTCTGACATCAGTTCATCATCTGAACAGATGTTGAGGACGTTCACTAGCATTTCTGTGACTTTTTCACCTACAAATGGCAGCGACCACGTAAATACATCCATGAAGTTGGGCAACCAATACGGATGTGGCGAGCAGTTGAACTGACGGATATTCATTACATTATTTTCATATTTTAACACTGCAGCCTGGAACAAAAATAATTACATCAATTCTACATAAAATCAATTCATTTACAAAGAAAATTGATACGTGGTAATACATTGGACTGAGAAAATGGAAACTAGACTTTGAATCACACAAATTTTCATCTTTTAGTAGAATCGTCACTAGCAATTTTTGCGCTAAAATTGCTACATTCTACGAGCATAAGGTATCTAGTGGTATGGTAATATACAATAGCTGTAATCCATTTGCCACTTGGTTCATTTAAATCAGTTCAGATAAAGTAGACAACATGAATATATCATCACGCCTTCTACCCATTATTGAGTGTGGCAGATCTTGGTAAGTGATATATTTTGCGCGTGAAGTGCGGTTAACAGTCGCGAAATCACGGCCCCCAAAGATGTTAGTAGTGGAGGAGCCACAGGGGTAAGTTTTTAAATTATGAAAATTGTTTGTCGCCTGTGGGAATCGAACCAGGGTTCTCAGGATCCACAGGACGACTTCATACCACTGAGCTAGCCACGCCATAAATAAATAATAAATGAACTGAATTAAGCAAACTGATGCATTTGTTGAGGCGAATTACTTTAAAGTAAATTAGAATCAGTAATCCTAGTACTGAAAATAAGATCAGCGAAATAAATAAGTGATCTGGTTCAGTAAATGTAATAACTGGCAAATGGAATACGCCTAATATTGCGTTCACATTTTCATATCTTACGGTTACCATAGGCAACGTGAGATATGAATGTCATATCTCATGGGTTACAAGTATACTAATTTATGATTGTCATATTGGAATAATAAAATCAAACTTATTATTAAATTAAATAAATATATCATCAAGTCTTTCACCGTTTTACCTATTACTGGGTGTGGTACTTTGCCGTAGCAGATCTCGGTAAGTGATATATTTTGCGATTGTAGTGCGGTTACCTGTCGTCAAGTCACTGCCCCCAAAGATGTCAGTGGAGGGAGGAGCCACAGGGGTAATTTTAATGTTTGTCGGCTATAGGAATTAAACCCAGGGTTCTTATATCCACAGTCCAACTCAATACCACTGATCCACTTACCCCGATAAAATGTAAATTAATAGGCAACAATATCTTAGTCATAAAAAATCATAATGTACAACTTGCATGGAATATTCATTTCTCTTTCGAAAGAATGAACTTTCATACTCGTGTAAAATGAGTTCCATTTCATGCTTATTGTGCAATATACTATTATATTATAAGCCTACTGATTAAAGTCCGAACCATTCAGACACAATCGTACTTTTCTTTTTACTATATGTCGAAGTGAGCAAGATTTGAACGCTCGACCTCTTGTTTGTAAAGTATAAATAAACTATTATTATTATAATAATTTCCTGATTAGTTTACGTGACGTATAAAATGACGAAGCATAAAATAATTTGATTGAAATTATAAAATAATGTTGCGTGTAAGATGGCATTTTGACAGAAGTGTATCGAATCAATATTAATGGACATTCTGTTAGTAGCAGTTGCAATTAGCGAGTCTAATGGAGCACAACGTATCAACGTAACGTAGTGACCATCCTGTAAGTGACGAGACGCGGGACACTATGTATAGCTTGCTCGTGCGGTATAACAATAATTAGACAGACAGAGCTTATTAGCGGGCTAATGAACCATGTTAAGTTCACTAATTAATAAACTGATAATATATGTGGGAATTTACTCCACTTTACAAAGGTCGCTAATCACGCAATGATTACTGACGTCATACTAGCTGCATTATACGTCTTGCGCATGCGCACAGCCGACACACATACTGTACAACCACGCAACGTTGACAACAACAAAAATATAATTAAAATATCGCAATGAAATTAGCACAAATTCTAGAGATATTTCTTTCATTTATCCTACTGATAATTATCCAGAAAAACATTGATAAAAAGAAACGAAACCTTGGGAAGTGTGTCGCTAGTATCGCTTGTAAAATTTAAATTTAAAATATTGTTATACAAATTACAATTTAGTTATATAAAAACGCAATAAATTTCTTCTGCATTTATCTGTATTAATTTTGTTAACTGGATTACCATTTTCAAACAGTTCAAAAATGGCATTACTGTTCATTGCACCTAATGTCCAGAAGGTATACTGACCTTATTATTATAGACATCCAAATAATTAGGTGCTGAGAAGATTGTAATTAAGGAAGGGAAGCCTGTGGTCTGACTTTTTCTGTACATTCGATAACTGCAACAAAACAAATCATTTATAAATAAATCTGAAACATTAAATCACCAAAATTCTTAACAAGTACTATGATGTTATTTCAGCGAGACAAGATTTTGTTAGGTTTCGGTGAAGCCAAAGTTTAAATCAATCGATCATGAACAAGAAGCTTTATAAGACCAACTAACATCTTGCCAAAAACGGATACATTTACATAAAACCATACATCAATATCCGCTTAATTTTTTTATCCTCAAACAGTTGACAGTCAATAAGGAAGAATTGTAAACACGAGAATATGAATAAATAAATGAGAAATCAAAATTACTTTCACAAATTTAAGATCAAAACTGAATCGTAAAAATATGTTACTACTCATTGTTACAGATAACTTTTTTATCTAGAAAGATTTACATAAATAACTATTTTTAAATATAGATAACAATAGATAACAATAAAAGAAATTATACAAGACAAAAAGTCAATTGTGATGTGGAACTGTGTCTTAATAAATAAGAAAAATAGGAAAAAACTTTCCATCACTTGTCACAAATCCCACTAAATTTACAGCACGCTTGAATCAACTTATCAGGTCATCATCAAACGGCTGGTCAGTTCAGCTTAAACCATAGACTCGTTTCGTCCTTTAGGGACTCATCAGTAAGGTGTGATCAACTATCCAACTAGACCAACTAGGTACTAGTGAACTGTGATACTTTTTTAAGCTGAACTGACTGATGTTAAAAAGTATGTAAGCCGGTATGTATGACATGAGAGCTACGGAGCAATCCGTGGTGCCATCTACCGACAGAAATCGCGATTGCTGTCAAGCAGTTTGAGATTTTGTGGGATTTGTGATAAGTGATGGAAAGTTTTTTTCCTATTTTTCTTATTTATAAAAGAAATTATCTAAGTAATAAATAAAAGACAAATTACAATTATCTTACATTACAATCATTACATTATAAATAGTAAAAACAAAACATTTTGTCTAAATTTACTAGTGAATAAATGAATTTAAAAATAAAAAAATAGCAAATAAATGAATAACGACTTTCTGAAATTCAGTATAAATATGAAATTGTACTATATCAAATTTTATTATATTCAAATAATAAAATAAAATTTAGTTCAACCGCAATAAATACTTGTCACCGCACAAAATAAGTTCAAAACCATGCAGCAACATTATTACATCCCAAAAAAAAAACCCTAACACATAAATCTCGTATACAATCACATGACGTACACCCACAAATGAAGCATAACCTCACAAAAAAACAACTGACAACTCAAACTCACCCGGCGTCCTGTGCTTCGTGTGCTCTGATAATGGACAACAGGTTATTATTCTGCAGGAAATCACAACACGCTGCATAGCTGAAAATAGAGAAAAACAAAAAAATGACAGTAGAACAATGCGAAATATAAAACATTAGTTATTCGACCGGCGAGAAGTTGCATTCGGCGTCACAGTTTTTATACAATTCTTGTTGGCATGAATATGAGGGATTTTTTCTTTTGTTCAAAAATGGCGGTGTATTAATTAGTGAGGTTAGAAGGGAGAGAAACAAAATGGACGATCTGCTTCTCACATTTCAGGACATTTTAACAAATTATTTTATTACATTGAATGGCAGTATAAATTCTCTTAAAACCTGGTAGCAATTTAATAGTTATTTGTGTATCAAGAGCGTAAAGTGAATCTTTATTGCTCGTGCTGCAATAGAGTGAGTGCAATAAAGATACTTTACGCTTGAGACACACACATAATTTTTTCTACGACTTTACTTACTAAAAAATTTAAAAAAATTATTTGGGGCTACTTTAATTCACTTTCCACAAATTTCTGTATTCTATGTAACCATGACGATATCAGTATCCAAGTAAATAATTTAAAAAATCTGTTATCAACAATCATTGTTTGTGATAAATTTTCACACATAATTAAAAAATATGCTCAAAAATCTCAGAAAATAGTGATTGGCGTTCTAACTGAAAATTCTAATGAGAATATCACAAAATCTAATTTATCGTCAAATTTATCAAACACCATTCCAAGTTCCGGAATAAATATATAAAACTATCAAAACTGCACTTTCAATTTTAACATCGCTCATCCTCATTAAGTTGGCACTGCTGCCCAGCTGCGTTCAGGTTCAACTTCAAATCATAGCGCAACAAACTTCATGTATAATATGTGTAAAAGTGAATCTAACCTATATTTTAGATTTTGTAAGTATTGTTTCAATAAATTAAGATTTCAGCAACATTTTATATTTTTCTAAGCGAGCGGTAAAGTATTTTACCGCTTGTTGTTATAGGAGACACGCGGTAAAGTATTTTATTGTTCGTTACTCAGTAACCATCAACTTTACGATGACAACTAAAAAAAATAAAATAAATATATCATCACGCCTTCTACCTATTACTGGGTGTGGCACTCTGCCGAAGCAGATCTCGTTAAGTGATATATTTTGCGCGTGAAGTGCGGTTACCAGTCGTCAAATCACGGCCCCCAAAGATATTAGTGGTGGAGGAGCCACAGGGGTACCTTTTGAAATTATGAAAATTGTTTGATGACAACTGAAAGCATACAAAATATCAACTTTTCATAGCAGTCGTAGAAAACTCCTATTGAGCCATTCCCAATTTTAAAATGGCGTCGAATTAAATTCTTTGTTGTGGTTTAGATTGTCATACAGACTATCCAGAGGGCGTTACTTAAAAAATAAAACAAAATCAACACATATCCTCTCTATTGTAAACTTAATAACAAGACTCGAGTGTCAATTTTCCAATCGTTCGGTTCTGTTCCGGTCAGAGAGCAGTGTTTACCACCAACCCGCTTTAATGGGGTGGGGAAGGGTGCAAGAGTGTCAGCAAAGGCTAGCCGCTCTATCCCTGTCCGCTCAACCCTGATACAAAGTGACAAGAAAACGTGTTTATTGACCAAATTGGCAATAAAAGTCCCGCGTAGAAAAGTTAAGAGAACATTCAAGAGTTTCGATTATACGTCAGAGGTGGCGGCGGTGGTAACAAGCGACACCGCACACTAGATTCTATCACGATGACTTGTTCGCAGGGATGCACAAAATTCAAATTGAAATGTTCCTATAGTGTAACGCCACGAAAGGAAAATATGTCGAACGATGAAATATTTGCTCGAATTAAATATCATTTCGTAGGTTGTAGAAAATGAGGTTTTTAAATTTTTTTTCCTAGGGATGAAACAAACCACGTTCTCTCTCAATCGAGAGAAGAAGATTTTACTTTTTGACAGGGTAATACAAGTGTGGCAAAGCTTTCATTACAAAACGAATATCATACGATTTTTGTAATAGTCGTTGCTGCACGTACCTTACATATTATCTTTTTTACGGTCCTGAACTAATATTTCTTAAAAACGATATTTGACATACGTCATTTACTGTTATATTTCAAATTAATTCAAATAAAAATATTGTTCAACAATGGTTGTCTTGGAAACAACATCATAAACAATTTCTTGACGCAATGCGTGCGGGCAAAAAACCACGCAGCACTGAATGTTGCTAAAAGATATTTTCTACACTCATTTTGAATGCTGATATGTTAACTTTTCAACATGACCGTAGAAAACAGCTATTTACATATAAGAGCGCGAATGGTGCAAATGATGTCTTCGTGCACGAGTTTTGTACAATGCTTTTTATAACGAGAAAAATTATATAATCGACAATGAGGAAATTTAATAAATTTGAAGCGTGAATTTATATTGACAGTTAAGTATACCATGAATTGACATTTGTTATTTGAAAACAAATTGTTTATTTTTTCTCGTAAAGCTTGTTAAAATATGTCTGATTGATGGCGTTATAAGCTAGTGTCCCTATCTCTCTTATAAAGCCCTTAAAATGTGTGTGTATGTACAATTAGCGTTTTAATAGTCAAATTTGGAATAATAAAAAATGGGTTTTTTCAATTACTTTACGCACTAGTGCGCAAAATCAAACTTTTCATAGATTTCCAAGGTAATATAAACCTAATTTTGAATGATGTGAGTACAAAAAAGTTATTTCCATATTGTTATTTCTTGTTGCCTAGCAGTAACTATAATGTACTGCAATAATGAATTTTATGGATCAAAAAACACCATAAAAGTATAATTTTGGTCTGAACGGATAAAATATGTTATATAAACCTCGTGTGTAAAATGTATATGTAGAATATCGTCTGCCTCGATTATGATTATTGTTAAAAATTACTGACTTAAAGATATTCTAATACAGAACTTCAAGACCCGAAAATGGGTATAAACGCATGATGACATATTTATTTATATTACAAACTCTAACAAAAAAACATTAGACCAGAAATCCAATGCGCCGTTCAACAATTTGGGGAATTAATTATTTTATCGCTAACTTTGGTATTAATGACAATTACATATTTTCGTTTTGGTCCTATTATAATTTATTTTTCTGACAGGATAACTTCATTAACTGATTGAAATCAGCTGCAACGACACCGGTATCAAATAATGAATCATCCACTTTTTCTACATAACGAATTGAGCTGTCAGGCCGCCATTAACTCAAAATATGTGTCTCTTCTTTAGGGACACATTCTATAATTATAATGTAATTAGTAGAACGCACATTTAAAAAATTACTATTCAAAAAATGTCATTATTATAATTTTAAATTATTCATATCTAGATATTTTTAAATTGTAAAATCAATTGATGTACGTAGAGTAAATTAAAAATTCATGTGTTTATTAATTATGAAAAAATAACAAAACTATTTCAATTAAAATGGAACGTAAATGAAGAACAAATGAAAGAAGCGAGTATCTCTTAAACAAGAGAAAAGCGGTGATAAATATAAAGTAATCAACATCCAATGTAATAACACCCCCCTCTCGTTCCTCCGTTGATTAATTCACTTAATTAAAACTTGTACAACCCTGCAACGCAAACAAAACGTAATGTAATAGCTAGTAAGAAAATCAATACAATATAACATTATGCTTGTAACCATTCTCAGCCACGCCAATCTACACGGCTATGAAATAATAACAAAAATAGTTTGTATTTTTATTGTCAGTATAAATCTACAAGTGTCTGTATATGACACATGGTTATGCCAATTCAATTACCTTTTTGTCAGTATTTAATACAAAATGTCAATGAGATTACTTTTTATACGACCATGGCAGAAAGTAAGGTTTTCCTGCATTTCTAACATACATTAAAATTAATTTGAAAAAGCTATCCCTGTGGCTCCTCCACCACTAACATGTTTGGGGGCCGTGATTTGACGACTGGTAACCGCACTTCACGCGCAAAATATATCACTTACCGAGATCTGCTTCAGCAGAGTACCACACCCAGTAATGGATAGAAGGCGTGATGATATATTTATTTTATTTATTTATTAAAATTACCCCTGTGGCTCTCTCATCACTAAAATCTTTGGGGACCGTGATTTGATGGCGGGTAACCACATTTCACGGGTATAAATATATCACTTACCGAGATCTGCATTGGCAGAGTGCCACACCCAGTAATGAGTAAAAGGTGTGATGATAAATTTATTATATTTATTTTTATAACATATATGGAAAGTTGAAATTTAACACCTACTCGTGTAGAAAGTACTACTTTACATATACATGCAGAAAGTAAGATTTTCTAATTGAGTAGATCATTGTATCCATGGATATATGTTAAGATTTTCAAGCGAATTTTGAAACAGAAAAACTGTCAAAAATGATTTTAAAATTCTTTTTCGAGCGTTTTTAAACCGTCGAATACAAAATAAGATTTTCACCACGAGCAGAAAATATCTGTCACTTTTGCCTCGATCAACAATCTTCATGCACAAACGGCAATAGACTACTTTCTGCTCTAGGTACAGAATAGTATATGTTATACAATTGTTAAAAGGGTATTTATCTAAATTTATAACGAAATATCAATACTACAAGACTAAAACGCGTTCCGTAATGAGCTATATTACGATGCAAGTGATGTAATGTATTTTAACAATAAAATGACAGTCGATACAAACAAACAATTAAACATAGATTTTATTGAACATTTAATCAACCTAATGAAACAAAAGCCTACTAAGAGGGCCACATTAATAATATTAACTTTTAAACAATCGGCAAAAAAATTATGCTTGCCGCGTAATTAAATCTGTTTAACATCATTTTACTGACACATTTTTACCACATTAAAATTACACCTGTGGCTTTCCCTCCACTCACATCTTTGGGGGCCATGATTTGATGGCTGGTAACCGCACTTCACGCGTATAAATATATAACTTACCGAGATCTGCTGCGGTTGAATGCCACACCCAGTAATGAATAAATGGCATGATGATATATTTAATTTTTTTTATATTTTTATTTTATATCTAACGGTTTTTTGTTTTTTTTTTGTTTCTGTAGCTCATTGTAAATAAAATTTCTGAACAAAAAAAAAGACTATTGTTTGTTGTTTGCTTAGCCTGCTACGAAACAACCCATTAAAATATTTGTAAAATATTTCGCAGGGTATATACATTACGAAATGTTTATTTTCGTTGAAACTCGTTACGCCGTTTGAAAAATAAGATGAATAGAAATGAATTTTTCGTTTCAAATAATCCATATCGTTGGCAATGCATCAACTATTTACTATTGTAAGCGAAATACAAAAGCGAAGATAAATCAATGGATAAAAAGGAGGCAAATTTGTCTAGACGCGAAATAAAAATAAATTAATCATGAAATATATCAATTCTTGTGGTTGCTAATAAATTCTACCTGTCAAAAATAAATAAAAGAGTGCTACAATCATATTGCGCTATTGTTATACTTTATATTTCAATGTGTCTAGATTTTTATTTGATAAAAAGACTAAAAATTATAAATTCAAGATGAATTATTGCGCATTGTTTGCCACGCGTGACTTGCATATTACCAATGTTGTAAATCACATTTTATGCGGAATTCTAAGACAAGTATGAGTACATAAATAATTATGTAAGATCACACCTCTTCTGCTATTCTTACTGGGAGCGCCAAGTTTTTATGCAAAACACAAAATGTTATTTTTCTCCTGCCGCGTCATAATGTCAACTTTAAAAATCTCTATTTGAGTACTACTACTAGTCCTAGTACCATACTCAGATATTGTAAACAAATATTTGAATATTAAATCCTATTTTATGTACAATTGGGCCGGAATTTATGTGTCTTAAATCAAAAAGCGGGCGTAAACATTTATTTTTGGCCCTAGGGCAATAAAAAATAATTCCTGTGGGTACATAAATAAAATGTAAATTTTTGTTTATTGTGAATACTTGATTCTTAAAATGTCATTTTGACATATAACCTATGTACATATTTTAATCTTTTCAACATATAATTAAATGTTCTATGGAGTAGGTGGCACAGTGGTTATCGGCCTGTGGATCCTGAGAACCCTGGTTCGATTCCCACTGGCGACAAACATTTTCACCATATTAATACTACTCCTGTGGCTCCCCCTCCACTAACATCTTTGGGGGCCGTGATTTGACGATTGGCAACCGCACTTCACGCGCCAAAAATATATCACTTACCGAGATCTGCTTCGGCAGAGTGCCACACCCAGTAATGGATAGAGGGCGTGATGATATATTTATTTATTTATTTATTAAATGTTCTATTGTTATGTATAAAATATTGTATGTATCACGGGTGCAATTAGCGTTTCTAGCCCTTAGCATGTTATTAACCCTCGGCGCAGAACCGGGCTGAAATTCATGAGTTCTAGCTAAGTGGGCTTAAACACTTCCTTTGGCCCTAGTGTAATAATAACATAATTTCCTATGGATGCATAAACAAAATGGCAATTTTTGTTTATTGAATTTTGGTATACGAGTATATGGTACAAAAAGTTCGGTTTGCCAAACATATGATAGGGTGGCGAAATTTAGTTATTTTTACTCAATCTCTCACGGTTCGCAAAATATTTCACTTCAATGTTTTTGGTTTTTCTACAACATAATAGATTTATATACATTGTACGAATAACTATTATTTATGCAAGGTACAATATTTGACATACATACATTATTTATATAATTATTTATTTGTTACGCTACACAACAGGTAATTAATTATAATTACCAATTACTACCATACAGTACAATTTGTACTAACTAAAACGCAGTTGTTACTTGAAAACTACCCACAAGTGTACTAACTATTCGGCCATATGCAATAACTTTCCAAATTTCATAGTAAAGAGAAGGAATATTTTACCTGTAAAAATATGAGCATCCTCTGACGGAGTTGTGCGAGAAATGTTCTGCATTCTTCTCGTTTCCGAAGTCTTCAAGTGGATCCGACCACAACAGGTCACACATGGGTCCAAACGCCGGAGGCTCCTTGAATCTATCTAACTGTAACAACACAAAAACACAACAAATCAATAACAAACTTTATAAAAAAATTAAATATAAAAATGTATTACACTTGTCACTAATTCATTTATATAAAACAAAAGACAAAATGTCTATTGCGATGTGGAATTGAGTCTTAATAAATAAGAAAAAATAGGAAAAAATTTTCCATCACTTGTCTCGTAACTCCACAGAGGTTTTACAGCACGTTTGCATAAACTTCTCAGGTCATCAACAAACGGCTGGTCAGTTCAGCTTTAACCATAGACGCGTTTCGTCCTTCCGGACTCATCAGTATGGTGCGATCAACCAGCCGTTTGTTGATAACCTGAGAAGTTGATGCAAACGTGCTGTAAAACCTCTGTGGAATTACGAGACAAGTGATGGAAAATTTTTCCTATTTTTTCTTATTTATTAATTCATTTATAACTTAATTCCAATGACAGTAGCTTCCAGTAGAATCCGAACCACTCAGACACAATCGTATTTTTGTTGTAAAGTCGAAGTCATCACCACTATCATCCCCAAACTATCTCAATATGCAGCAAGTTGATCTGAATCTTGTTTCGGAGTTTTCTTACAATTTGTATGTAGTATTTCCAATTTAAGTTTATGTTTCTCTCCGTCTGTCAAGCTTGGATTAAAGTTAAGCGAACGAGAAATTCTGTATCCATTTGAAGAAATGCTTATCTAAAAGATGAGATATATGAAAGAAATGTTGCTTGGACGAATCCACAAAAAGATACAATCATCTTATCACGAATACAATCTCGCCCGGATGCTTGTTTTCATTCTCTATATATCCACAGACAGATGGGAAAACAGAAAAAATAAAACTTTATTATTTCTTCGGTGAGAAATTGGTTGTTTGCTGTATACAGAGCTGAGCAAGCTACTTAAAAAAAGTAGCTAAGCTACAGCTACAGCTATTCTTTAAAAAAGTAGCTAAGCTACAGCTATAAGCTATATTTTGTAAAATATAGCTAAGCTACAGCTAAAAGCTTTCGTTAAAGTAGCTGTTAAATTTTAAAGCTACTTTTTTTAATTATTGTGAAATAATTAAATTTACCATTGTCATATGGTCAGTCTTTTGTTATAATGACTGTTAATTTACTATTACGTACATAAATATCAAAAATAGCAAATACCATCTGGCACCTACTGTGTATTTGTGCGTATTAGAGCCCGTTAGAACCGGCAACAAATAATTATTTTGTGTGGGTTTAGCTTGTACGCATGCGTACTTTGTTGACCTTCTGTTTAAAAAGTAGCTTTAAGCTACAAAAGTTGCTTCAGTTGTTATTTTTAAGCTAATAGAAAAAAAAGTAGCTAGCTACAAGCTACAGCTATATTTTTTCACAGTTAGCTAAGCTACAGCTACAGCTAAGGTAAATGTAGCTAAGCTAGTAGCTAAGCTACAAAAGTAGCTAGCTACTGCCCAGCTCTGGCTGTATATATAATAGTTACTTGTTCTTTATTTTGATTGGTTGATCAAAACGTCAAATTGAAAACATGTTTACATAGAACAAAAGACAAAATGTCTATTGCGATGTGGAATTGAGTCTTAATAAATAAGAAAAATAGGAAAAAATTTTCCATCACTTGTCTCATAATTCCACAGAGGTTTTACAGCACGTTTGCATCAACTTCTTAGGTCATCAACAAACGGCTGGTCAGTTCAGCTTTAACCATAGACGCGTTTCGTCCTTCCGAACTCATCAGTATGGTGCGATCATTTATCCAACTAGCTCAACTAGGAAATAGTATCACAATCCACTATTTCCTAGTTGATCTAGTTGGATAAATGATCGCACCACACTGATGAGTCCGGAAGGACGAAACGCGTCTATGGTTAAAGCTGAACTGACCAGCCGTTTGTTGATGACCTAAGAAGTTGATGCAAACGTGCTGTAAAACCTCTGTGGAATTATGAGACAAGTGATGGAAAAAAAAATTTTTTCCTATTTTTCTTATTTATGTTTACATAGCATAAATAACTTGTTACAGTAACCAATAACACTAAATCGATTTCAATGTTTCACACTTTTCTAAATACAGAGTGATCAAAAAAAGGGTTACTGTTGGCAATAAAAACCTACTTGAAATTGGTAAGACTGATACAAAAATATATTTACTGTTGTTCAATCCCCGCTTTCCACCGCTCCTGCCGCCATTGCGAGCACACGGTCTCACCGTTCGATTTAAAATTCTCAATAAGTGTTCCAAATTGTCTCTAAAACAGTAATTTTCATATAAAATGTTTTCCAAAATTTGTCTTAAATCGTCTCTAAAACAGTAATTTTCATATAAAATGTTTTCCAAAATTTGTCTTAAATCGTCTCTAAAACAGTCATTTTTCAAATAAAATGTCTTCCAAATCGTTTCTAAGACAGTCATTTTTCAATAAAATGTCTTCCAAATTGTATCTAAGATAGTAATTTTCAAATAAAATGTCTCTTAAATCGTCTGTAAAACAGTCATTTTCCAATGAAATTCGTTGAATATTAATCATGTTTTTGGCGAAGCTCGCGCAGTGACATTTCAAAATTTAAATTAATAAAAGTAGTTTTTATTTCTTTTATTACTCACAGAGCAATAATTTAAAGTATTTCTATCACCCAACCTATTTGTATTTATAATAAACTAATATGTCAAATAGTATTTTCACCTTTACCTGCCGTTGTGCCAACTGTGGAATAAAAAGATCCCCAGAATTGTATTGCCAACTGAAACACTTACTTTTGATCACTCGGTATTTAACAGCCCGATTCTCAAAAAACTTTTAGTTAATTCTGGGTTTTGGATTAGCTAATATTGTTCTAGTTCGATTTTCAAAAACAAAATAATCCGGCAGTATGGTAGTGTACGTTTTCACCGAACGAAATATAGGTGTGATCTGAATGAAGTGACAGTTTGGTTGAACGCACTCTGACAGGGCGTTGTGATAAATACACCATTGTGGAATTCCTTTGTGGTTCATTTCTTATCAACTGTCTTCAACAGACATACGTAAATTTTATTCGACATAAAAATGCAGATTTTACTACTCGTAACTTTTGTGAAACTTCTTACATTATTCCGGTATATGCTGCAAACTTTGAGTGAGAGTATTATTAACTTAAAATCCACTTTTCTGGCACCCAATATTTCACCAGTTCGGTTCTATTATCATTCATATTTTAACTTGGTTATGGAAATTCAATTATTGAGAAGAGACGTTACTATTATTGAATGTAAATCTATATTTGAGATACATGCATTTTTCGTTTTTTGAGCTTTAGTTACTTTGTATAATTGTTCAATTCAACCACATTCTTATTACGTTTTCTATCAAAATCAATTAAAACTATATTTCAACAGAAAGATATTCAATCCTATTAATCATATTTATTATTAAATTAAACATTAATTCAATTATTCTAATTTGATTAGACTTTTATAGTTATTACAGATCAAATAAAGAAAATTAAACTGTGGTCACCAAAAGTTCAAGTTTTCAACATGATTACAATAATTATAAAAATTTGAATAATTACAATTCAGTGATATGAAGTCGGCCTGTGGATCCTGAGAACGCTGATTCGATTTCCACAGGCGACAAATAATTTTCATAATTTCAAAAGCTACCCCTGTGGCTCATCCACCACTAACATCTTTAGAGGCCGTGATTTAACGACTGGTAACCGCACTTCACGCGCAAAATATATCACTTACCGAGATCTGCTTCGGCAGAGTGCCATACCCAGTAATGGGTAGAAGGCGTGATGATATATTTTTTTATTTCACAATTTTTATTGCAGATAACTTAATTTATGTTTATGTTTGACAGTCTTTAACGAGCGGCCGAAAAAGTATTTGTCAGAAAAGTCCAACTTTAACTATTTCTATGGAGTTCTGAAATGTAATATTTTTTGACGTTTAAAGAAAAACAAAAATTATTTGTATATTTAGGGCAGAAAGTCGTCGTTCGTGCATGGAGAGCGATAAGAACACTTTCTGCTCGAGGTACGCACAATATTTTTTCTACGATCATTTAGAAACGCTTAAAAAAAATCATTTTTGATTCAACTTTAGTTTTCAACTGACAGTTGAAAAAGTCTATTTTCTGCTCGATCGTAGAAAAAAATATTGATATGGTTTCAAAAATAAAGCATTTGTCAAGTGGACATGTCATGTAAAGAATAAAATGAACTTCTGTAAAACTTTTCTTGTCCTAATATCGAAAATAATCTAGCAAATAACAAATGTAGAAAACAGAAGAATATAAATAAATAATGTCAATTTTATTTGAAGTGCGTATAAAAATACCGCTGGAGAAAATATTACAACCGTTTCGTGATTTAAAATATCGTTGTAACATGCATTATTAAGCGGATAAATAATTAATATAGTTCCATGACCTAGTGAGCATTGGGTGACCTAGTTCATTCCGCAGCACCCTGCGATAAATCCCGGGTGCAAAAAGGCGTTTGAGCGTGAAAACAAAAGCGTGGCTGCATTTGTTTGAATTATGACCCGGGAACTTGAAATTTTCGCGGTGGCGAGTGAAAAGACCGATGTGTTGGAACAGAAGCAATTTAGCTGTCAGAGATCTATATCTCACTTCATCCACCTCGCCAATTATTTTTCAACAGTTGACGAACGTGCTAATTTAGCAAAAATTACATTTTTTTCAAAGCTACCCCAGTTTTTGTTGAGGTGTTCCTAGTTTTTGTTACACGCAATTACAGCTTATATCACCCATAACAAAAGGAACGAAATTTCAGGTAATAACATCTACACATCTACAGGGTGATCAAAAGGAATTGTTATAGTTGGCAATACAATTCCAGAGATCTTTTTATTCCACAGTTGGCACAACGTCAGATAAAGGCGGAAATGCTATTTGACATTTCTAATAAATACAAATAGGTTATGTCAGGAGTCTGACAGCTAATAGAATTTTGACTTTTTAAGTAATAGAAATACTTTAGAAATAAATGTAATAATAAATGTACTCAAATTTAAATTTTAAATGTCACTGTCAACAACAGGAAATGAATTTATGTATCAGGCTTACCAATTTCAAGTAGTTTTTTTTATTGCCAACTCTAACAATTTTATTCGAAAGGTTTAGGCCACTCCGCTGCGCATCGTAATTCAAAGTCCCTTCTCACAAAATAAAATGAGAATTATGAAACTCCTTTTACCCATTATTGGGTAAGCACCTTGCCGTTGCAGATCTCGGTAAGTGATATATTTATGCTTATGAAGTGCGGATACCAGCCGTTAATCACAGCCTCCAAAAAAGTTAGTGGTGGGAGAGCCATCAGGGTAATTTTAATGTGGTGAAAATTAATTTTCATTCTTTAATATACTATTATTAAACGGAGAGTTAAAAATAGTGTTACTGGTGAACATGTATTTGCTGGTAAAAATAAAAATAATACAACAAACTTTTCGTTGAAATGTATCTATTCTGGTGCATATAGTTTACCAGTTTATTCTACGCAAAAATCAACAACTTTCAAACAATAAACAGAGACACAGACATAATAATATTCTCATAATACAAGCCAATATTAGTCTACGCAAACCAAATACGCACTATCAAAGTTTGTCTTCCATTTAATGTAAAATAAACACCGCATAAGACAAACGTGTAATTAAACACATGTTTGATACCGATGAATGAATTCTGAATTCCAAAACAAAATCATGAAAATGTAATTCTCGCTGGGTGCGTGATTACAAGCAGGTACGAGGAAAATCTGGAAAAATTTCACTACAAATATTAACGCTTGTAATTACTATGGGGAGGGGGGGGAGTTATTATCGCAGAGTTCATCACAGTCATAATTGCGCGACCCTCTGGCCGTTGAAGAACTCGCACGAAAGGCCGTAAACTTTTACGATGTGGACACGCGTCGTCAAAAGTATCATCTACCAGCCTTTCATATTTATTTTATTTCGCTATTTGACCGGAACCGGAAATTATTCACTAAAGACGCAACACTCTGAAATATGATCCTCATCCAGGAGGTTTTCTTCATTTTATTTATTTGAACGCAGAATATGGAGTGTAGGTTTACTGTATACAAGAAATCAAAAATTTATTATTATTATCATTTAGTTATTATGTTAATAACTGATAACTATAACCATGTGTAACCAATAAAGTAACCAGAAATATGACAAGGACATTTATTTACTTTTATATTAAAATAAAAATAAAAAATAAATAAATATGTCATTACGCCTTCCACCCATTGGGTGTGGGCACTCTGTCTTAGCAGATTTCGGTAAATGAAATATTTTGTGCGTGAAGTGCGATTATCAGCCGCCAAATCACCGCCCCTAAAGATACTAGTGGAGGAGGAAACACAGGGGTAGTTTTTTTTATTGTAGTGAAAATTGTTTGTGTGAGAATTGAACTCGCGTTCGTAAATCAACAGTCGGACTAGATATCATAATATTAACTGGAATTTTATAAAACTACAATATTTAGAATTTTATACAGAGTGATCAAAAGGAATTGTTACAGTTGGCAATAAAAAAAACTACTTGAAATTGGTCTGATACATAAATTCATTTCCTGTTGACAGTGACATTTAAAATATAAATTTGAGTACATTTATTATTACATTTATTTCTAAAGTATTTCTATTACTTAAAAAGTCAAAATTCTATTTGCTGTCAGACTCCTGATATAACCTATTTGTATTTATTAGAAATCTCAAATAGCATTTCCGCCTTTATCTGACGTTGTGCCAACTGTTGAATAAAAATATCTCTGGAATTGTATTACCAACTATAACAATTCCTTTTGATCACCCTGTATGTTAATCAAAATACAACAACAATTTACCGGTTTTTTTTTATTATTATGAAATTCCTACTAAGGGTGGAAAAAATTAATTAATTGCGTAGTAGATCTTGGTGACAAAGATAACATTAATATTATGAGAAAGAAGGCTTCTTTTTCGAGAGAGATACTTTGACAAGAGAGCGATACATTTCACGGAATTAAGCTCACGCGTGTCAACACGGTGGTTTTACTTATATCATACGAAATTTGTGAAGAACTATATTATATTAATCAAATTCCAACTGTTAATAGTCAAATAATAATAAAAATAATTATTATTCTACAAATTTAAAAAGTAATAATTTATGTACATTTTTTATGTTCAATTAAATTGGATGAATATTATGTACTATGTTACTGCGCTATTCTAACATTTATTATTTTAATTAGTCTTGTAATTAAATATTGTTTTAGGGCGAATTGACATTTCGGTGCACATGCGCATTCCCTCACAATGTGAAGTTGCAGTTTAATTGAGCTATCTAATGCCAATGGCACACTGGCCGAGGAGCATGAATGAGCGGCGAGGAACTCATCGATGAAACAACAGAACGCACCCTGACTGATAAAATAAACAAACACGAAAAAATAGCACAAAGCAAAACCAAAATGACAGCCCACGCTAACATGAAATGAGACACAATAATACGTGTGAAATGAGACACAATCGTTTCATCGAGGAAGTCCTTGATGGAAATAGAGGCGCCTCTATTTTTCATCGATGACGGGTGCGTTCTGTTGTTTCATCGATGAGTTTCTCGACGCTCATTCATGCTCCTCGACCAGTGTGCCATTGGCATTAGTCACAAGAACATCAATGTCTATCGTTTTGAATAAGTCACGTTTTAATTAGATATTTAACTGATAGATTCATAAAATGAATTAGCGCTAACACCGTTTTTAATATTATCTATAACTCTGTTTCAAATTAAAACAGATTAAAGAAATGAAGTAAACTTGATGCTAATTAACTCTCTTTTTAACTCAAGTTAAAATAAACTTGTTTCGTATATTGAAAAGAGAGTTAAAAACGAAATAAAAAATAATGTTAGCGCTAATCCGCTTTGTGAATCTGCCTGGTAGATATTAATACGCTACTTTTGTTCATTATTCTATCATTATTGTAATACATTTACAACTAAAACTGATATGCGCTACATATTTCTTTCAACGCCGTACTGTTGGAATAGCCTGATCTGCGGATTTTAGTTTTATTGGCGTATTTGGCCTCAACATGAATAACACCTCCCAACTTTTCTAACACTACTTACTGCCCTCCATCCTTATTGTAATCCTCGCATCACTTGACCTAAACCTTCTTAACACCATATCAAGTTCCAGGGTGGTATTTTTGCGCTCTAGTGTCCACGGAGCGCAGCGGTCTCCGGTTCACAAAGAGCCGAGACGCGTAGAGCGCGGCAGGATCACGTTAGGAAATATTGATCCGACGTCGGCCGATTACAGCGGCGTGCGGCGACGTGGGACGGCCACAGGGGCACCCGACCCAGCGCTAACCGGTAACGGTACGCAGCGATACCGATACAACATGCGGACGAGGGAAGTGTAAGCACCCGGAAACCGGGACGCGTGAATGCGAACTCTACTTGACCGGGGAGGGAACAGAAACTGATGGATACATTTTCACCAATTTAAAATTACCCCTGTGGCACCATCTCCACTAACATCTTAGAGGGTCGTGACTTGACGATTGGTAACCGCACTTCACGCGTATAAATATATCACTTACCGAGATCTGCTTCGGCAGAGTGTCACACCCTGTAATGGGTAAAGGCGTGATGATATATTTATTTACTATTCATCATTGCTGTTGATGCGAATTTTACTGTTAGAATGTTGGGTGAAGAATTAAATACGAGTAAAAATACCATTTGGAGAATGCTAACTGAAGATTTGGGTAAAAGAAAGGTTTGTTCACGTTTTGTTCCACATGAATTAAATGAAGACCAAAAAGTCGCTTGTGTAAGGCAACGAATTTTTGATGAAAAAACATATTTATGTCTTCGACCACCCTCCGTATTCGCCTAATCTATCATCATGTGACTATTATCTTTTCCCAAAACTGAAAATTGCCATGAAAGGAGCGTTTTATGATGATATTCCAGCCATTCAAGCAGCCGTGACACAGGTGTTAAAGAACGTTCCCTTTAGATGGCGTAAAAAAATCTATGCATGCTCTAGTTGATCGTTCTAAAAAGTGTATTGATTCAAATGGAACCTATTTTGAATTAATATTAAGTTTCAAACATAATACAATGCGTGTTTTATTCTATATATAAAGAATTTCGTTATTTTTGGGACATACTGTGTATAATAATTAATTAATAATAATTTATTGAGTTTTACAATAGAAATACAGAATTGTATATAACGTTTGTATTACATAGTTTGACATAACATATTCAGTCTTCAGTATATCTATCGCTACCCAATGAAAACATAAAGGATTGCAAAAGCGCGTAAGCACTTGTCCGCATCCTAGCTACCTATCCTATAATTTAAAATTACCTCAATTTACTTTAGCTGATAGTTGTGGCTCAAACAAGCTTTATTTTTTACTTTTTTCCTTTTTCTACTTTATAAACTAATAACTATAACTATAAAAGGATTACTTTCAATCTTCTTAAGCCTGGTTAAATATTCTAGCAAGTTCATTTCTTGGTAGGTTCTTCACAGCCGACTGTATCACTTTCTTGCGCGATTTAGAATCAATTTCTAAAATTAATTCCCGACGTTCTGGTTCAAGCTGATTCATCACCTTAGCCGCGATATAGTTGTAGCATCTTTGGCCTATACTTTTCCTACATTGCGGTAATATCACAGATCGAGTTGCATTACTTCTAGTGTTCCGTCCATGTTCTGTAAATAGTAGCTCGTTATTTCTTATGCCTCGCTCAATCGCAGATACTGAGAATTTTTGCCGTAGATCCAGAACTTTAGTCTCGTCGTATAGAAGCTCGGTAGAGTAACGCTTTTCTTTCTTAAGCATGACTTTTAATATGCAATTTTGAATCGTTTGGAGTATTTTCATTACATTATCGCGTGCGCCACCCCATCCTACTATACCATACGAAAGTATTGAGTCCACAAGGGCGTAATAGATCGTATACAGTTGTTCAACATTTAAAACTAATCGAAGTTTATAGAAAATACAAGTCATGTATCTTAATTTATGAGCAACATGCTCTATTTGGCTGTCCCATTTGAGATGGCAATCAATAACTATCCCGAGGTATTTTGCCGAATTTGCCTTTCCAAGGGCAGGGCAGTCACATCCATTTACATTAAGACAGTCTCTTTCATGGATCTTTAAATCTTCTAATTCTGGGATGCTGTCGACATAACAGCCTAATGGAAGAAAAAGAGTTTTCCCCATATTTACAGTGAGATAGTTATCTCGGAACCAGTCTCTAAGAGCAGCGAAATCCGTATGTTACATAAGATTTTTTTTCTACAGTCGTGAACTTTTATTTCTTAAAATCGAATATTTAATATCTGTGATTTACTGTTACTTTTCACATTAATTAAAAAAAAAAAAGATTGTCTTGGAAATACCACCAAATACGATTTCTTGCTGCACTGCATGTTATTAAAAACACGAGTCTACTCATTTTGAATGTTGATATGTTGACTTTTCAACACGACCGTAAAAAAATTAGTTTTAAAATAATGCGACATTATTTTGTAAATAATGGGGTCGTTCAAAAATGCGCGTCCGGCGTTACAGCGTACAGCACGCATACACAAACTAGGGTTCGTAATAAGGGTTCGAACAAGTGCGGCCATCATACACGTGATCTGATTACAGAATAACCGCTGCATAAAATTAACAAAGGAATTATTATTTCTTCTACGTGTTCCGGAGAAATTAAGATCAAACAGAAGCAAACCGTGAATTTATAATAACTCAACCAATGAATACTCTCTTTGTTTAACCATTTTAAATTCTGTTTCATGATATATTGAATAAATTAATTGTTTGACCTCGTTTTGCGTTGTATCGTCATGAACGGAAAAGAGATAAATCTTGGTTGATGCAAGCTAACCGCAGAAAGAAATGAAACAACTTTTTCATTTCCGGTGGAGAACGGAAATAACCAGGTAACTCAGAATTTTATATTTCTATTACTATGATAACGAAAACATTCACCATTATGTTTATATCATTTTCCATTATTTATTTTCAAACTAATTAGCTGGAAAACATTTTTTCTTATACTTTCAATACCTATTTGTACACCAAGGAACAGACAAAACTATATCTAACTAAATATTTTCAAATGACAAGCACTTTTTATCAATAAAATTTGTAGTTCTGTCGATTATTAGCTCATGAACGATAAATTGGGGTAAAATAAAGACAAAAAGTCAATTGCGATGTGGAACTGTCTTAATAAATAAGCAGTTTGCAATTTCTGTCGGTAGATGGCACCACGGGTAGCTCCGTAGCTCTCATGTCATGCATCCCGGCTTAGTTACTTTTTAACATCAGTCAGTTCAGCTTGAAAAAGCATCACAGGTCACTAGTCCCTAGTTGGTCTAGTTGGATAGTTGATCATACCATACTGATGAGTCCCTAAAGGACGAAACGCGTCTATGGTTAAAGCTGAACTGACCAGCCGTTTGATGATGACCTGTTAAGTTTATTCAAACGTGCTGTAAATTTTGTGGGATTTGTGACAAGAGATGGAAAGTTTTTTTCCTATTTTTCTTATTTATGATAAATTGGGGCTTTATGTAATACAATTTGTTTTGAAATGTGAAAAAAAATAAATGAATTTCTGTCAGAGGTCATCTTAAACCCTTGGTATATTTTGTTTTTATAGAAATAATCAGAAAATAAATAAATAAATAATACATAAAACTGCTATTATAAAATATGTGTAAAATATCATGAAACGATTCACGTTAATTTTAATTAAGTTACATCAGTCGTAACAATTCGTTAATTTTAACGCTTCATTATCGAGATTAATTACACATCGATCGATCTAATTAATTACATAAAGTCCTCTCATAATTTAAAGAATCGTTCACGTAACGATTCGTTAATGTGATTAATACTGGTAACTATCGCTTTCATCTTTTCTAATCTTGTAGATTCGTTGTTAGTTTCGTTATTAGATTCGTTGTTAGGAGTAAACGTGAGTAATTTGAGATGTTTTATGCATAAGTTATGTACGTTGAAGAAAGAAGATGAATGATAAGTGAATAGGAATGATGTGATTGAAGGTTTTTTGTGTGATAAATGATTTCGAGTGTAATAAATGAATGAGTTTATATGAAGTGATCTATGAATGTGGTTGAAGTGAGGGTGGTTTGTTTGGATGAAAATGTTTGACGAGGGCTGATTGTTTGATGAGTGTGATGAGTGAATGTTTTATGAGTGATTGTAGGGTTCGTGCTACCCCATTTGTTGGGATATAGCGTGAAGATATGTATATGGTTTCGGTGTACCACTGATTGGTAAAGTTTTCAGAAGGATGAAAGATCTGTCTTACCGCTTTTAAAATATTTTAGACGAAAACAATAATGCAACAAATACATTTGTTTCCATTACGTAACTGTTAGCTGAAATGAAATGGCCTTTACCACAATTAATTTAGTAAAAACAACAGTTATCTTTCCTTTCTATGGTAGCATCGTGCTTCGTAATAATTTTCATAAATTTATTATTTCTTATGTTGACAATTCAATTTTCACTACATAACCTCGAAAATACTATACAATTTGGCGAAAGTCCAAAGTGGCAAATTCCTTGAGAGCATATTCTGGTGGCATTTTCCAAACCATATAAACGGGAAAATAACTAAAGAACAACAACTACTAACAAACGAATAACACTACCCTTCCTTATTAAAGAGGAAAGACCGGGTTACAAAGGAACTACCCCTACACTACACTAGAGCGACTAGAGAGTGTTAGGATTGTGAACTGCCACCACACGGTTCGCACTTTAACTTTCTCTCGAACTTTCCTCGTCTGAGTTGTTGTCGTTGCTTTGATCTTGCGTCAAACACATTTTCAAGGTTTCCTAACTCACATTCTTCGTTTACCCGCATTGGTTTTTTCATATTATGCACGTTAAATACTAGATGAAGTCTTTAGTATACGTAGAAGTTTTTAAGAATTATAATTTTATTTTTCTTGCAAATTAAAATTCCTATTATTGTTTACGTTGTTTTATGCCAAATGACTTACTTGCAATAGAACCCATAAATTGTCAAATAGCAGACAAAAAT
Organism: Pterostichus madidus; assembly: GCA_911728475.2. Lineage (NCBI taxonomy): Eukaryota > Metazoa > Arthropoda > Insecta > Coleoptera > Carabidae > Pterostichus > Pterostichus madidus. The sequence goes on along the minus strand of OU452306.1, from coordinate 38,765,021 downwards.
TACCCCCATTACTATGACATACAGTTGGAATCAAATGATTATGCAATGCTAAACTCCATTCCCTATATGAAAACGATTACGTTATATGTGGACGAGGTTATCATAGATACGATGAAATATAGCTATCTTTTTTTAAACATATTATTCGTACCTATGCGAATGGCATTAACGTATGTCTTAATAAGAAAAGACACACGTTTCATGTTTTGTCACGTTCTATCACATTTATTATTTTAATGAAAACGTATGACAGTTCTTACTAATACGAAAATTTATGTATACTTTGTTCACATTTGTTTATAAAATAAAAATAGAGACCTATGGTCATGGTTTTGTTATTTTCTCGCCTGTCATTTCTAAGTTTCTGACATTTTTGATACATAAATACAGACTGAGAAATAAGAAATGTCTAGAAAAATTTTGGGTAATCAAATGCAGAAATGCGTTTGTTATCTTCATGATTATTTTGCGCTGGAGTTAGAGAATCGGGGATCTTTAATTAATTTAACTGTAGTACAAGAGATAATGTGCATTGTATTTTGTATTTTGATATATTATTTATTTATATATAATAATACATATAAAAATATACATTCCTTTGAGTTTTATTATGTATGGGGTGAACTACGAATGTGGTTGAAGTGAAGATGAGGTGTTAAAAGAAATGATTATTTGATTAATTTGATGGGTGAAAGTTCCGTAAATGTTTCTAGGGTTTGTGCTACCCCGATTGATGGAAAACAGGGTGATGTTAAGTATGTACATATGTATGTAATTTTAAAGAATAAATTGCACGCAATGTAATATTGTAGAACGTAGCTAATTTCCTAAAAAATAAACTATAGACATGGTTGAAAGAAACAGTGATGAAACAGTGAACAGTCTATCAAAGAGAAGGTTTCGCGGTATATTTAATTCATTTGTTTGTTAGTGTCTTTTGCTCCTCAGTTGGCGAGTCCTGATAGACAGAGAGTAGAGTAATAAATTGCCGTATAATTAATGAAACCAGAGCAGCAAAGTGCGTGTTGTTTTTCTTTTGTTTGTCTACTAACAACCAATGTTCACGTAACACTTGGTAGGCGGTTCCCATTGGTCGACGGACATAATTGACACGCCCCCGCCTACTGCATAATCCACAACCACCCTTGATTTGATTTGTAAGCGAATTGTGCAACGCAGTTATAACTAAATTTGGTAAATTTCTTCTCGTGGGGTTCGTCTAATTTCAGGCAGAAGATTTAAATTGGGTTACTGAAATTTTGTTGTAATGTGTTAAATTGAAGGAGAGAGAAAGAATAAATGTAGAATTGCAAGCTCGAAGGTAAAATGGTGAAATGAACCATTTTATATGTCGATTTTACGATCATTTGTAATCTTAGTAAATGGTTCGATTACCGATCAAATATCTTTCATTTCATAAGACATTTCACGAAGATAGATTCTGTAACAATTTCTAAATGAACAATGTCTTTCAATATTTTTTGCACCATCGGTTTTTTAGTATATTTACCGACAGGGTTTTCAAGACTGTAAGTTAGGTTTTTTGCAACCGCCCAAAAAATTAGTCCTTCCTGATTACTTTTAAAACTGCAAATCCTGTCTTTACTTATCTAGATCAGAAAATACGACCTGAGATAAAATTTTACCGATCTCTAAATTGCAAAAAAAGATCAGACAAGGAATCTTTCCATGGTGATCAGTTTATTTATTTTGCGAAAAAGTTTTTCACTCTTCAATAAATTCTTCTTATTCGACAAAGTACCACGCCTAGTTATGAGTAAAAGACGTGATATAAATAAATAAATATATTATCACGCCTTCTACCCATTACTGGATGAGGCACTCTGCCGAAGCAGATCTCGGTAAGTGATATATTTTACGCGTGAAGTGCGGCTACCAGTCGTCAAATCACGGTCCTCAAAGATGTTAGTGATGCAGGAGCTACAGGGGTAGTTTTTGAAATTATGAAAATTGTTTGTCGTCTGTGGGAATCGAGCTAGGGTTCTCAGGATCCACAGGCCGACTTCATACCACTGAGCTAGCCACCCCATATAAATAAATAGATATAAATATATCATCACGCCTTTTACCCATTACTGGGTGTGGCACTCTGCCGAATCAGATCTTGGTGATATATTTATGCACGTGAAGTGCGGTTAATGGCCGTCAAATCACGGCGCACCAAAGATGTTAGTGGTGGAGGGAGCCACAGGGGTAATTTTTGAAATTATGAAAATTGTTTGTCGTCTGTGGGAATCGAGCCAGGGTTCTCAGGATCCACAGGCCGACTTTATACCACTGAGCTAGCCACCCCATATAAATAAATAGATATAAATATATCACGCCTTTTACCCATTACTGGGTGTGGCACTCTGCCGAAGCAGATCTCGGTGATATATTTATGCACGTGAAGTGCGGTTAACAGCCGTCAAATCACGGCCCCTCAAAGATGTTAGTGGTGGAGGAGCCACAGAGGTAATTTTAATTTGATGAAAATGTTTGTCGGCTGTGGGATCGAACCAGGGTTCTCAGGATCCACAGGCTGACTCGATACCACTGAGCCAGTACCCCATAAAAAGACGTGATGATATATATTTATTTTATAATAAAATAATTTGCGCGGCAGCAATTTAAAATCCTTTTGAAAGCGTAAGAGCAAAGATCTTCACTTTTCTGCGCGATGCAAGTGTTGTTATAAAATATTATTATCTTGAGCTCTATTCTGTGCTTTTAATTTTACGGCAGATGTGAAGGAGGACTGACGGATGAAATTTATGTCTGAAAGGGTGTAAAAATTTCCTTTGTACGCCGGTCATAATTTAGAATTTGCAAAAGAGCGTATGCCATACCCTCTCATTGTTACTGGAGGGAATATACATGATTCGCATATTCATAAGACTGTTTTGATTTCCACCTTGTAAGAAGGGAACTCGGAAACTTTTTAATGAGTTTCTTTTAATGGAATTTAATTAATATGTAAATAAAACCAAGAAATGTTCTTTCTGCTAAATCATCTGAGAATAGAGAAGAGGTACCAACAGAGATTCGACATTTCTGAATAGCCATTGTTCCATTTTTAAACTAATATTTTTTTTATCTTTCAAGCGTGACAATATTGATTAATTTTTTTATTCTACTCTGTACAATAGGAACTTAATCCGAATTACACCGGACTCACCAAGCCGTTGTATAGTAGTTCAAATAAATTTAGCTTGAGTGGGATTTGAACTCAGGAAAGCAATTTGACATTAAACAAAATTAATTATATCAATTTATGAAGAATAAATAGTAATTTGTATATTAAGGGAAAAAGGAACAATATTTCCTCTCGAAGGTGTCATTTCATATTCAGAATAGAAGGCGAGGTATATAAATGATTTTCTTTATGCACTTCCGGGTCAAAATTAATGTGTTTCAGCCATAAAAAACGGACATAAACACTTGTTTTTGGCCCTAGGGCCATAATAAAATATTTCCTATGGATACATAACAAAATAACAACTTTTGTTTAGTGTGAGTACTTGATTTTGTGAAATGTTCTTTTGCCATATACCTAAATGTACCTATTTTAAAATTTTGATTATATAATTAAATGTTCTATTGTTTCGTATAAAATATTGTATGTACCATGGGTAAAATTAGCGTTTCATACCCTGAGCATGTTATTAACCCGCGACGCTTCGCGTCACGTGCTAATAATAATTGTTTTCACCCTGGATACATATATAACTATTTCACTCACTTCCAAATGACATTATTATTTTTATAGTAAAAGAACACTATTTCAGGAATATTATTTAACACCATCACCAAGTGTAGTAAAATATATATTTATGGTACTTAGACAAAAAATGATGATGTATCAATTATAATGTAAGTAAGACCAAATATTATTTGTTTGTCTTATGGAATTTTAGAGACATTCTTTTGTTAATTGGTGGAAAATGTGCAGTACGGTTCTGTTGTTATATTTTCAGTCGCATTTCACGTTCTCTTTTGATACGGCCAGCTTTCAACCCTCCGGGCACATTTACCATTCTGTTTTTAAATTGACATCGTAAAGTATAAAGATGTAGAGTCTTATATTTGTCTGCTCTGTCGGTCTCATTCGCATTATGCCTTCGATTTTCCGCTGTCGTTTTGTTCTCCTCCATATATTTTTGTTGTTGCATGTTTTTGTTTAATTTGTAGGTCGCCTGGGGTAGATTCGCCAGATTGGTTTTTGTTTTGAGTGGCGCTTGTTTTTGCTGGTCCTTCGAGTGCAAAATGCGATTTTGTATCCATTTTAAAGACTCTTAGGATACTAATGCTTATTAGATTACATGAGATAGAATTTTAAAATAATAATTTCTATATATTTTTTTCCAGCATAAAATAAAATATGTAAAACAATCAGTAAAAACATACTTTAATTGGTATCGAGTCGGCCTGTGGATTTAAAAACGCGAAAACGATTTCCACAGCTGGCAAACAATTTTGATCACATTAAAAACTACCCCTGTGGTTCCTCCTCCACTAATATCTTTAGGGAAGCATAATTTGACGAATGGTAATTGCACTTCACGCGCAAAATGTATCACTTACCGAGACCTGCTACGACAGAGTGCCCCACACTTTGTAGGTAATGGGTAGAAGGCGTAATGATATATTTATTTTTTATTTTTAAGTGGCATAAATATTTATTGAAATATAGTTCAGCATAGTTTTATAACTGAATTTTCATTAACTTTCTCTAATTGTTTTAAAAAAAAATATATAAAAATAAAAGAACTACATATGTATATCATCACGCCTTTTGCCCATTATTGGGAGAGGTACTTTGCAATAGCAGATCTTGGTAGTGATATATGTATGATCGTGAAGTGCGGCTACCAGCCGTCAAATCACAGACCACAAAGATGTTAGGGAGAGGGAGAGCCACAGGTGTAATTTAATAGTGTATTCTGAAAATGGACCACGGTTGCCGTAGTAAATTTTCAGTTTACTCTTAAAATTTCGGTATGCGGTTTCTCATTTTTATTTATGTTTTGCTTTACTTTACCATGGTAACGATAAAACTGTAACCATGACTAAACCGTGACCGTATAGCATTTCGTTTTCGGAATTCATTATTAATAGCTGTATTCCATTTGCCACTTGGGTCACTTAAATCAGTTCAGATAAATTCGACACCTGACTAAATGAACTGAATTAAGTATACTGATGCACTTATTGGGGTGAATTACTTCAAAGTAAATTAAAATCTGTAATTCTAGTACTGACAATACAGTCAGCGAAGTAATCTAACGAAATAAATAAGTGAACTGGTTCAGTAAATGTAAGTTAGATCTGATCCAAATGGCAAATGGAATACGCCTATCGTTGTGAAAATTGTTTGTCGGCTATGGAAATCGAACCCGGGTTTTCAAATCAACAATACAACTTGCTACCACTGAACCCCTACCCTACCTATAGTTCATATATATTTAACTTGAGTAGGATTCGAACTCACTATATAAACAAATCCGAGAATGAAATTTGATATAATAATTAATGCAAACAATTTAATCTGTCTAAAATATTCATTCAAAATTCCATCTCAAAATGTATAACCCCTTTCGCATCGCATCTGCGTTCTCATAACTAGAAAGACATTTTTACACACGATAAAACAATATTCCAAGCCCGTTTCACCCACACACACAAACCCACTGCAGCTCGAATAAATCGAATCGAGCGCTGGCAAATTCCCGCTGCCTACAAGAGCGATGCGAGATACAAACGTAAAACAATTTTCGAGATATGTACGGCTGGTTCTGTATCAGATCTGCAGATATGCAGCGATGGAAACCTGGAAGTCCTGGAAGCCCTGGATGCGGAATGAAGCCTGGAATGTTGATGTGGATTCGGAAACGAATGGAATTGTATTTGGAAATCGGTGTTTGAAGTTATAGGTTTTGCTTTAACTGGGACGACGTAATGCAATGATGGAATGATGCAGATTTGGAATGAAAATAAAATAAATATATCATCACTCCTTTTGCCCATTACTGGGTGTGGCACTCTGCTGAAGCAGATCTCGGTAAGTGATATAATTATGCGCGTGAAGTGCGGTTACCAGCAGACAAATCACGGCTCCCAAAGATGTTTGTGGTGGAGGAGCCACAGGGGTAATTTTAATGTGGTGAAAATGTTTGTCGGCTCTGGAAATCGAACAAGAGTTCTTAGGATCCACAGGTCGACTCGATACCACTGAGCCTACCAACCCCATAGATATTTGGAAAGATACTCCTCCACCACTAACATCTTTGGAGGCCGTGATTTGACGACTGGTAACCGCACTTCACGCGCAAATATATATCACTTACCGAGATCTGCTGCCGCAGAGTGCCACACCCAGTAATGGGTAGAAGGCGTGATGATATATTTATTTATTTTATTTATTCTAAATGAAATGAGGACTTCTTTAAACAAATGTTTTTATTTTGAAAATGCTTTATAGTTCTGTTACTCGATCTTTATTTGTTACGATAAGTTAATGTCAACAGGCGCGATGGCCGAGCGTGTTAATGCACATCTCTTAGCATACTGTGACGTCATCCGAACCAAGGTTCGTCAGTTCGAATCCGCCTGTCGACAAAGTATGATTTGCCGTTAAAATAAAAAATACAGTTACTTGTATTAATCATACTCGGGCGCTCTAAGCTAGTCACTTATACATATGCCTTAAAAGTAAGTAACATTGACTCAGAAAACCGGCAGTACGGCAGCGTAAAAACTGCGGCTCGGTGTGCCCGGTAGGCCCAAGCCCGACTCGGGCTGTAGCGCCAGTAAAGAAGAAGAAGAAGTTAATGTCAACCCTTATTCGTTCGTGATTTTTCTAAATAAATAAATACAATATCATCACGCCTTTTACCCATACGTATGGGGAGAGGGATAGGTGGTTCAGAGATATCGAGTCGGCCTGTGAATTAGAGAACCCAGGTTCGATTGCCATAGTCGACAAACAATTTTCACCACATTAAAACTAACCCTGTGGCTTCCCCTCCACTAACGTCTTTTGATGGCAGGTAACCGCATTTCACACGCAAAATATATCATTTACCAAGATCTGCTACGACAGAATACTACACCCTGTAATGGGTAAAAGGCGTAATGATATATTTTATTTATTTGGACGTGGCAATCTACCGCAACTGATCTTGGTAAATGATATATTTATGCACGTGAAATGGGATTACCAGCCGTCAAATCACGGCCTCTAAAGGAGTAATTTTAATTTGGTGAAAATATTTGTCGGCTGTGGGAATCGATTCTCAAGATCCACAGGCCAACTCAATACCACTAAGCCATTACCCCATAAAAAGACGTGATGATATATATTTATTTTATAGTAAAATAATTTGCGCGGCAGCATTTTTAATTCCTTTTCTCAAATCCACAGGCCGATTCGATATTTCTTTATAGATTACCACCAGTTCGGTATTTTGAAAGCAAAATCATAAAACGACTTTATTAGTATAAAAAAATGTCAAATTTGTCAGATATGTCAGAAACAATAAACAAATAATTATTGTTTTATTTCTCATGACACTCTAATAATTGCCTTAAATCGTGTATTTTCTTTTGCTTATAACTCGTACATAAAAAACAATAGAACAACTAACTTAGCAGTCATTGGATACAGTTTTATATTCTGAACATATTTTGTGTCCCAATGATGAGCTTCGCTAATAATTTTAATGAATTAATCACAATTATTATGGGGTGGCTAGCACAGTGGTATGAAGTCGGCCTGTGGATCCTGAGAACTCTGGTTCGATTTCCACAGGCGACAAACAATTTTCATAATTTCAAAAGCTACCCCTGTGGCTCCTCCACCACTAACATCTTTGGGGGCCGTGATTTGACGACTAGTAACCGCACTTCACGCGCAAAATATATCACTTACCGAGATCTGCTTCGGCAGAGTGCCACACCCAGTAATAGGTAAAAGGCGTGGATATATTTATTTTATTTTATTAAACTATTAATTTGTCTTTTAGAAATAACACAATCAATTTCTTTATTTCTGAAGCACAAAGCAAGAAAGAACGAATTCTTCTGAAGAGCCTATAGAGGAGAATCGTCCTCATTGCGTAAGAATGCAGGCTCTTCTGCTGCTGTCATCTGAAAAGAGTTATCGAAAGATTTCCCTTAGTGGAGGAAAAGTGGGGGGGGGAGCATTTTCCTGCTACTTTTTCATAACCGCTTTATGCATCATTTAACCTACAGGCATCTGTCAATAACATAACGGAGATGGTTTACGAATGGCTTTCAAATGTATTTATTAACCTTGTCTCTCATGTACCTTCATTCATCTTCGTTCATCGCTCTATCCACTTTGTCGTACTGCGGTACGAATCGAATACGATCGTATGATTCGTGCGTGATGTGTTTTATTGCTTTTCTTTTGTTTTACGACAATATGTATTTTGTTTTCATTGTCAATAGGAAAGTAAAACAAATGTAACATGTAATTATTGTTTTATTTGACTTTTATTTCATTTGTTTCGATGTTGATAACGGAAGTTAGGGCATGAAATTTATTTATTGTTTGTTTGGACTTTTATTTCGAATGATAGATTGATATTTTTAAACAATAAACTACAGCGTTTGAAGGAATATAGACCTAGAAATGGGATTTAAGTTAAAACTTTTTTTGTTATTACCGTTAAGTAGTCGTAAGGGACATTTCTCCAACATCGACTCATAATACACCTGTTACTTGAAATAAATAATGTCCATCATTAGTGAGAGAATAATAAAGAAGTCACGGTACCATAATAATCATTCCATAGATACTTTGTAATTTCTATGTTTTATTAATATCATATCAAATATCATGTCAGTGTTAAACAATAAAAGAATATATAAACACGAGTTAAGACATTTTAAGAAAGGTGTTGGATAAAACGTAGTGAAATTTATACTAGTCACTCCAGAAAAGTAGTCACTCGCCGTTCTGGCATCGTGGCTAAACTTTTTCTTTCGTACCTAATATATGACATTCTAAATTAGTACAATAAATTACTATTCTGTTTGCAGGAAGTAAGTAATTCTCTCAAATCTGAGTTTGTGTCTAGTACTTTATCGATAACATTTAAATTCTCAAAAATATTAAAATAATTGTTCTTGTTTTGTAGTTTCATCTGTCAACAATTGTAGCCTGGAATCTCAAATGCTACTTTGACACAGATTACAATAAAATTATTTCAGTATGTCAATCTGTGAGTTTTATTTCATGTATGTACCTAGTAGTCGGTAGTGAAAAAATAATGTATTTTTACATGAGAAGTAAATAATATATTATTTTTCACGATCCTGGCAGAAAGTAAAATTATCTTTCCACAAATAAAAGAAGAAAGTAATACTTTTCATTCCTATGAAAGAAAATAAAAGTAAAGTCAGTCCCACAAAGTTATTGTGTACCTCAAATCATAGACAAAATATATACGTCAACTAAATGTACTCATATTGTAACAAGATGGTTTTTGAGTTGACTGCAGATACTCTAGTAGTTTTCTTTCCTGTTTTGTGCGATAAGATTCTCAGAAAAATCTTACCGTGGCAACGAATGTGTGTGATCATCTGCAGTCTTCGGCCATGTGTTGCATCCCCAAAATACCACCCTTCACCCCCGCTCAAAAACATAGCGTCTGGTTTTGAGATGTAGCATCAGTCAAGTCAGGTTTGCTCTGTCGGCCGGTCAAGATGTGACCGACGTCGAATTCGTTTTCGCGCTTTGCGCGCATTTATTTATCATTTAGTTATCTATAAATATTTCTAGTTTTAATTTATTAATATTAACTCATCATATCGTCTATTTAGTTCAATAAAGTTATCTGTGTTTTAATGTGTGTTATTATTAATTAATTAATAGAACCGAGAATCGTTCCACTCACATCTAATAATTCGCGCTCGCGATGCTCAGTACCCGCTTTGTTACAATATCGACGAAATCTGTGGTTCTGGACAAATCTGTATTGCAGCGCTAATATCGGTTATTAGTTCATGAACGATAAATTAGGGCTTAACTATTAGTACCCTAATTCAATATCTATAAACTAAATCCACATTAGCGCTGCAATATGGACTGTAAAAATGATGCCATTTGAATACATTTAGTTAAACGTCTGCATATATAGTATTTGTCCTGTGCTCAGGTGCTTTATATCTTCGGCTCAGGAAATGAAACGGTAAATTCGGGAAGAAATGTTTCACTTTCTTCCCTTGATGTACAAATAACTATTAACAGCTGTTGTTAATGGCAACGTAAAATAAAGTAGATTGTACGAAAAAGATTGATTTCGTGTACAGAACCACGTTCGTAAATGTTATTAAAAAGTCAAGTTTTCAAGTCATGACATTGATATTTCATAACATTTGACTCCATATTCAGAGTTATTAAAGTACAAATAATAGCATCCACAGATCATAAATTTGAATAGACGTGCACTTCAAAATATAAAAGTCCATTCGAATATATGGATTATATACGACGATATTAAATTAATGTTTTATACGAAATAATATTTATGAATAAAACACGAAATGACACACGATAAGTTAGTTTATAGTTTAAAACTATAAACGCGGTTTTGAAAATTAAAATACTTTATGACTTCTCGCCAAAACAACATAAAGAGCTCTACATAAAACAAAAGAAAACATCAACAAATTTTACTACTTTTTAGATAAACCAAAGATACTACAATTTCATTAATTACTACGCACTAATTACAAAGTTTCCATCAAAAGAAAACAACTTTTCATCGAAACTTCAATCGTAAATTATCCACTAATTATTACATAACCTAAAAAAGCTCTCTAATTTTCCAGTTAGTAACACCATCTAGTTATTATCTGGCGAAACGCCAGCATATTTTCACTTTCCAGTTTGAAATACGTAAATGCAGAAGAAACAATCAATTATCCCGACGAGTTCCTTTTCAATTTTAATTGAAAACGTAAAACAATACCACACAATGGCGCTCAAAGGATTAAAACAAAAAGAGCGTGAGAACGTTATAGCCGGAGGAGAGTCGGCCACTCAGCGTTACATGTCAAAGAAAACGACTAAAGAAGAGGAGGAATCCTCTGAGGCCGATATATGACCTGGAATCGGACACTGAAGTGCTTGGGTATCATTGACTTTTTTTGTGCAACAGAACTCAATAGTATCATGCTTTTTATTATTATTACTATTTGTTATTCTGCACAAGAACTTCATCCCAATTACAGTAGCTTATAATGGAATCCTAATGGGGTGGCTAGCTCAGTGGTATGAAGTCGGCCTGTGGATCCTGAGAACCCTGGTTCGATTCCCACCGGCGACAAACAATTTTCATAATTTCAAAAGCTACCCCTGTGGCTCCTCCACCACTAACATATTTGGAGACCGTGATTTGACGACTGGTAACCTTTACATATAATTATTATGGGGTAAGTGGCTCAGTGGTATCGAGTTGGCCTGTGGATTTGAGAACTTCGGTTCGATTTCCAAAGCTGACAATTTTCATAATTTCAAAAGCTACCCCTGTGGCTCCTCCACCACTAACATCTTTGGGGGCCGTGATTTGACGGCTGGTAACCGCACTTCACGCGCAAAATATATCACTTACCGAGATCTACTTCGGCAGAGTGCCATACCCAGTATTGGGTAGAAGGCGTGATGATATATTTATTTACTTGTTTTATAATGGAATCCAAACCACTTAAACACAACGGATTGTTTTAATAGATGTCAGGGAGATTTGAACCGACGACCTCTTACTTGAGACGCAAACTTGCTATTTTCATCTTTAAATACTTGTACAGTAAAAGAATAGTTATTTATGCAACTAGTGTTAAAAGTGACACTTTATAGCACGAATGTGAAGCTTGCAGCGCGAGTCGTAGGCGAGTTTTAATTATTATTAATTTCAAAAACTCTTTCTTTGTAGGTTAAGTATATAGTTCAGTTAATTAAGTTTTTATTGCATACTATTCAATAAATACCCACTTTGTGCACTATGGAGTAATGGCTCATTGGTATCAAGTCGGCCTACGGATCCTAAGAACCCTAGTTCGACACACACAGCCCACAAACCTTTTCACCAATTGAAAATTGCCCCCACTAACATCTTTGAGGGCCGTGATTTGACGCACTTCACGCGCATAAATATATCACTTACCGAGACCTGCTTCGGCAGAGTACCACACCCAGTAATGGATAAAAAAGGAGTTATGATATATTTATTTATTTATTTTTGCACTAAAAATACGTACATAATGATTAATTTTTTGTGCTATCAAAAAAGACTGAAATTACTGTAAGTTATTGTTTTATTTATTAAACAGAGGCCTGTAAAAAATTATTTTTTATGCACTAGGGAGGATCTTAAGACGACCCTTGGTAAAAATTAGTAACTATAAAATGCGATTGTATAAGATTATTTTGAAAAGTGAATGTGGTTAGGCCATGCGTTGAGAAGGGATACGTTAATGAAGGATGTAATAGAAGGGACAGTAGAAGGAGAAAGGAAAAGAGGTAGACGGAGGAGGAGGAAGATGGTAGACGTCCTGAAAGAAGGAAGAAGTTATGTAGCAATGAAGAAATTGGAGAAGGCATAACTATTAATGATGAGAATGCGAATAACTTCGATTAACTTTTTTAAAATCATGCAATTCTATTTAAATTTATTAATAATTTTGCACAATCAAAACTGCTTTCCCGTATTCATAAAATTATTTAATGAATCGTTTCGCTCACGATTTTAAATTTTGACAGTTTAATGTGTAATTGCATTTATTTATTTATACAATGAAGCGTAACGTTAACGAAATGCTGTGAATACAGGCATAAATGAAGCTAATTGAATTGAACACCGAATCGAAAGTGCGACAACAATAAAAACTACTCTATTTAACTGTCCTTTAATTAATACGTCATATTGTACCTTATCTGACAGATGAGTTATTTATTACTTTATTTCAAAATTGATAAGCGGGGCTTTAGTGAATTACGATCTTTGACAGCTAGCAAAAAACAAACTAGAAACTGCATTTGACACAAAAAAACAAAAATTGGAGTAACATCAGATTTATGGTGAAACTCCATAAGATTTGTAGATACATAAATCTGTAAATGATGAATAAAATCGCAACGAAACTTATGACACTATGAAATATTTTCTATTAATCAACAAATATTGATTATTTGATACAGATTTACGGATCTGTAAATTTTTATTATTTATTAAGTTTCATTGATACCGTAGCTTAGTTGGTACGAGCGTTTAACTGGAGTTTGAAGATCTCAGGTTCAAATCCTGGTGGTATCTCAATTTTTCTCTTTACAGTGAAATATAATATAATTATATGGGGTGGCTAGCTCAGTGGTATGAAGTCGGCCTGTAGATCATGAGAACCCTGGTTCGATTCCCACAGGCAACAAACAATTTTCATAATTTCAAAAAATACCCCTGTGGCTCTTCTACCACTAACATCTTTGGAGACCGTGATTTGACAACTGGTAACCGCACTTCAGGCGCAAAATAAATCACTTACCGAAATCTACTTCGGCAGAGTGCCACACCCAGTAATGGGTAGAAGGCGTGATGATATATTTATTTATTTTATTTCAGTAAAATTATAATTAGTATGGGGTAAGTGGCTCAGTGGTATCGTGTTGTCCTATGGATTTGAGAATTTCGGTTCGATTTCCACAGATGACAAACAATTTGCTCCACATTAAAATTATCCCTGTGGCTTCCCCACTACTAACATCTTTAGGAGCCCAGATTTGACGGCAATTCATGCACATAAATATATCACTTATCGAGATATGTTGCGGCAGAGTGACACACCCAATGGGTAAAAGGCGTGATGATATATTTATTTCATTTAATAAAATTAAATTTTTTAAAGAATAAATATAGTGAATTTTCTTATGAAAACTGTAAGTGTATGGGTATGCAAAATGCAGCAGCATTACCATCATCTCCTCATCCCCTCGTTTCAGGGTTCGATTCCCTCTTGCTGAATTATTCAGCAGGATGCAGGTGGTTGTCGTCATTCACACAACACGCTTGCTTTACGAAGTCTTGGTTTGGAATGTAGTCGCTATGAATTATGAAAACTTTGATAGTTCTAAAAGTACCACTAAAAATTTGATGGCGTGAATAATATAAATGCGTTAATGCACAAGTAAGTAAATATTGCATTATTTCTAACTTTATGATGATAGATATGAAATATTATCCTGTACTTTCAGTTTATCACCAACTTTGTCTAAATATACAGGATGTTAAAAAAAGTTCCGGGACGGTGAAATATCTCGAGAAATACACATCGAATCAAGAAACCAAAAAACACGTGTTTCATATTTTGCAAAAACATATCTAAGCACACCAAACACAAACCCCAACCCCCACCTCCAGGGGGTGGGGCGGGGGGCAACGTTGAAACCTTAAATGGGAACCCCCATTTTTTATTACAGATTCGTATTCTGCGAAAAAAAATAAGTTAATTTTATCTGAAACTTTTTTTCCAATTCGGAATAGATGGCGCTCTAAACGCAAAAATAAGTTTTGACATGATTCTGAAAGAAAAGTACAAAACGGTCTAATATCACAAGAAATAAACATTGAATCAAATAAAAGAATCAACATAATCACAAGTAGCCACAAGCCTTTTTTTTGCAAAATATGAAACACGTGTTTTTTGGTTTCTTGATTCGATGTGTATTTGTCGAGATATTTCACCGTCCCGGAACTTTTTTAACACCCTGTATATTGAGGATCAAAATATGCATAATTATGTAAAAATATATGAGTTATTAAATGGTGAAATCCCTAATTTCATACCTAATTTCATATTTTTTTAAATTAACCGCAAACAGAAACAAACTTGAATATATACATCTAAATATATATTAGTATATTTTTCATTTCATTAATTCTTAAAATTTAAATAAAAGTTCTCAACCGGATGAAACATGAAAACATATATTTTAAAATTTGTAAATAGCATACGACCCCCTCCCTCCCGAGGCACGACCCAGACATTGTAAACCACTGTTCTATAGGAATGAAAAATATCACTTTCTTCTCCGAATTGAGGAAAGAAAATTTTACTTTTGTCATGAAAAAACATATTTCCATATTCTATGCATTAATAAAAACAACTAAGTAGTGAATTATATTGTAACTCAACTTTCAGATATTTATGTTGCAGTTAAGATTGCATTTTCCATAAAATGCACAATTTTCACTTCACCATTACGACATTATTGGTAATATCGATTGTGATATATACTTAAATTTTTACGAGACCGGAATTTTTTTCCGTTATGCTCTGTTATTCAGGGTCTCAGCGATTCAGGATTTTGTTTTACGGTGGCGGTTTATTGGTTGGTTTTGTTTGGTTCAGTGAGAATTTCGTTCCGTGGCTAAATGACACGTGAAAATATTTTTATGATCTTTGTTCAAATGGAAGTTCGGTTTTATTTGCATTTTGTGATAGTTTTAAGTGTTATTTTATCATTTATTGCGGTTTTAATTTGTTAGTTACTGCTATGCTGCCGGTAAATTGAGTCGCGATGGCTTAATTATAAATTAAAGAGAAGCTCTGCAAATTATTCAGGACCTCATTTTCATTTATTGCTTGTGCTCCCTAAATTGGAAACATGGATTATGGAAGTAATTGCATTGTACCAACAACATGATAATGTTTACCACAAGATACTTGCATTCATTCATATTGAATCGAGATCAAAGGTTACGACCTTTATTGTTTAGATAAACTTAACTGACTATCGGCTGTATCATGTAACACATCGTTAATAATAAGCGACATCGATAACTTTTTTTAGCTTTGGCAACATCGGTTTCGGTTTGACGTTTGTCAAATTTTTATTCATATAAATACAAATTTGACAAACGTCAAGACAAAACCGGTGATGCCAAAGCTTGTAAAATTTATCGACGTCGCTTATTATTAAAGATATGTTACATGATACAGCCGTATGTATATTTCATGACAAATGAGAAAGAATTTCCTCAGGTATCGCCAAATTTGTTAAAAGTTGCGAAAACTGCTTTTTTCAGTGAAATAACACTCGTAAGACAACATTTTAATGGTTTTTGGATCAGAAGCGTGGAAGAGAAGATGACCATTTCACGGAGTTTTAGAAGATTAGGTTGCAAAATTCGCTTCAAACTATTTTTTATTTTTTTTTTGTAAATTTAAATTTGTTATCGATAGTTTTAGTTTTACGAGGTAATGGCTCAGTGGTATCGAGTCGGCCTGTGGATCCTGAGAACCCTGGTCCGATCCCTCTAGCCGACAAACATTTTCACCAAATTAAAATTACCCCTGTGGTTCCTCCACCACTAAGATCTTTGAGAACCGTGATTTGATGGCTGGTAACCGCACTTCACGTTAATTAATGTATCACTTACCGAGATCTGCTTCGGCAGAATGCAACACCCAATAATGAGTAAAAGGCGTGATGATATATTTATTTATTTTATTTTTATTTTTAGTTAAATACTAATATTTTGAATGCCGCTGTGAGTGAGTTTAAAAGATAATAAAAGTTAAAAATGCAGTAAAATACCAAAAATTCAATTCCCAAATTACGTCACCATCGATTTTCTAATTTAATATTTAAAGAAATTCTTCTGTAATCATTACCTGATGATGGTCTAGTCGACCGAAATACGTATAGTGAATAAACTTATTTACTTTTTTGAAACCTACCTAGTGTCGATTTTTTAATTTTGTTTTAAAAATGTTTCAACGAGAACCGACAGTTATTGGATATTGAATTTATTTAAATAAATGTATGATATTTAAAATAATTTGAGCTGAAATCAAATAGCTAGCATATATGTAGCACTTAGGGTTTGTTTTTTAAAAGTGAAAGCGAAGCGAGCCTTGCCAAAAATACATTCTAATCTAAAAATAAATAATACGATTGATATATTTAGGATTCTGCTTATTGAAGTCTGCTGTAATTTCGTAGTTTCCTGTACTGTAATTGGAATTAAATACCTGTTGCGCAGAAGAGTAAATAACTAAATCAGAGACGAAGCTAATTTTAGTAATTTCATCCCCAAAAAATTCCCTGATCGACTGCTTTCGATAAGCATTAAATGGTTTATAATTTGGAAATCTCCTAATACAAAATCAATACTGAAATTAATAGGATTGCCTGAAGAATTATGGAAGCCCTGAAAAAAGCTGATTACCAAATGCAAGAAGATATTAATTGTATTATTAGTTATGTATGTACTCGTGGCATTTTCTCCAACTGCGTAATGCGATTACCCCGCCTTGTTTTTCCAAGGCCTGTGTAAAGAATTCAAAAGCAATATTTTATCCCAATGTACGCTTTTAAACAAACTTGACGTTTGCAATTTTTCGAGGATTTACGGTTTTTGTTAAATGTTTTCTCAAGATACTTAAAAGTTTTTGATGGAAGGATTAAGCGAATATGTTGTAAAAACTTTTCACTTTTTGGTGACGTATTCGCGAATAAAATATGGCTTTATGCAAGATTAAGTTTGGAACATTTTAATTGGATATCAGCGGAATTACTCTCTGGAATTTCTTTCATTAAAGTTCAGTTTACACTCGACAAATACATCTAAATTATTTATTTGTTTTAGTTAGAGGGATCGGTACTAAATTCAGATTGGACCTAGAAAGCAAATATTTGAATACAAAATTTCACCCAAGTCTTTTGATCTATCTAAATATGATTTACTAATATTAGGAATATCCTAACAGGCATTGATACTCCCTATTTTTTATCACCAAAATGTTATTATAAAAATATACTATTTCTTCAACCTAATTGGGCCTGAATTCTATTATAATAGTTATTTATGTCTCAAGGGTGCAAACAGACGTTTCTGGCCCGCGGCATGTTTATTACCACGAGACGCAAAGTGTCGTGGGCTAATAACACGCGCATAAATACAGGGTGATCAAAAGGAATTGTTATAGTTGGCAATACAATTCCAGAGATCTTTTCATTCCACAGTTGGCACAACGTCAGATAAAGGCGGAAATACTATTTGACATTTCTAATAAATACAAATAGGTTATGTCAGGAGCCTGACAGCTAATAGAATTTGACTTTTTAAGTAAAAGAAATACTTTAGAAATAAATGTAATAATAAATGTACTCAAATTTAAATTTTAAATGTCAACAACAAGAAATGAATTTATGTATCAGGCTTACCAATTTCAAGTAGTTTTTTTTTATTGCCAACTGTAACAATCCCTTTTGATCACTCTGTATATCACTTACCCTAGATCTGCTATGATGTAAGGCGTGATGACATATTTATTCATTTATTTTATGTACAACCGGGTCGAAATTTATGTGTTTTAGCCCTAAAAAGCAGGCTTAAACATTTCTTTTTGGCCCTAGGTAAGTAATAATTCATATGGCTACATAAATAAAATTACAATTTTTGTTTATTGTGAATACTTGATTCTGTAAAATGTCATTTTGACATATAACCTATGTACATATTTTAATCTTTTGAACATATAATTAAATGTTATTTTGTTCTGCATAAAATATTGTATGTATCACGGGTGAAATTAGCGTTTCTGACCCTGAGAATGTTATTCGCACGAGGCGCAGACCGCCACGGGCCAGGAACGCCTGTTTTCTCCTTTGATACATAAATAACTATTACCCCATGGCTCACTTTTCATGATATACCCAGTATTTCTAACGATTGCTAAAAAAAATAATATAGTATTTTTTTTTTTTTGGCTTCTTTGGCGGACCAACTACCTAGGTCATATGCCGCCATTCCGCCCTGATCTGCGTTTTAGATGTTATTGTCAACAGCAACGCGAGTTTTCTCTGGACGGTCACCCATCCAAATACTACCCGCGCGCAACGTTGCTTAACTCGCGTTATCGCTTAGATCAGTACCAACGAGCTGAGCCATAATATAGTATTACTACTGCTACTATAGATAGTATAAAATTATATCACCAGATGTATTTGAATCCATTCTAGATGTCATCTTTGAAATAGCAGACTTAAGTAGATAATTTAGATATTTCCATTCAAGATAGTATATCTCATCCCAATTCCTTACAGAGATGAATTTCGGAATAAGACATATAATTTGAGCATTGCGACAAAGTGTGTGTTCGGTTCGTATATACGCAACGCGGCAAGTTTGAATAATTTAGTTTGTTGCCGCAGGCGATGACGCCAAGGCACTTTGGAATGTTACTCCGTGTTCTCGGTGCTGGTGTTTGAACGCAATTCATCACAGGAATAATCTAAATACACGGCGGATCACACCAGACCAAATGTCACTTGTAATATCTCCTCACTGGCGGATTCGAATCCGAACTTCGAGATGTGAGATAATCTTACCACTAAACTTTAACTACATTGCTCTTTAATAATAATAATAATAATGTATTTATTTAATAGCTTGGCTAATACATAACATTGAACAAAATTTAAACTCAAATATATAACAAAAAGTCTTATAAAATATACAAAAGAAAAACACATAATTATATACTCGTATTATTACTTAATCTATTTGTTTAAATAATAACATTTTAATCGATTTTTTAAAAGTTTTAGAGTTTGGGATGTTTTAATATCAACAGGCAATCCATTGTAACACTGTAAACCTTTATGAAATATCATGTTAAAAGTCTTTTTTTTACTTTTCTGATCTATATAAAAATATTCACCATTTCTTGTATTGTACATATGCATATCCTTGTGATATTTTAAGTTACTTTTAAGGTAATCTGGTAACTGCCCATTAACAATTTTAAATATGAATATCATAGCAGAGTACTCACACAGTTGATTTATACTCAACCATCCTAACACATTCATCATATCACTTACTCTACTGTATTTAGAACATTTTAAAATAATTCTCATAGCTCTGTTCTGTAATACTTGGAGCTTATTGATATCTTTTTGGTTACATAGATATAGAATGGTATTACAATAAGTGAAATGTGGTAAATACAATGATATATCGAATCTGGAAGTTTGCTAATTTATTCTAGGTAATTACATCTCTGTTTTATCCTTTAAGTTGTCATATTATTTTCATAGGCCGATAAACCCCTCAAAGATAAATTTGTACCTTGAAGAACAACCAATGTGAATATTTAGCCAAATTGAGGTAAAAGGAAATATTGCAATAGTTATTTGAAATTTATTTACTGCAAGAACAACCAACGTCAAAAAATAATTCAGGATTAATCAAAAGTTTGAGAATCGAGATGTTAAAGTTTCTCTTGCGTTTAAGTTAATAGGCTTTTTATAAGCTCTGTAAATATGTGTTAATTTTGAGGTTTTTGTTATTTACAATTTACTGGAATTTACTCGTAGATAATAAATGACAGTTGGCTATAATAAATCCAATGGAACAGCGACAAATAACAAGGAAACATGTATGTATCTAATCCATCTATGTATTAAATTTACTAACTAAATCACGTAAAGCCTTCAATTATAAAGGGACAGCGGCAGTAAGAGCACTCTAGCTCTGCAGCAGATTCTATGTACATTTACCAGATTCTGCAATGCGTCGAAATACTTCACGGTAGCTCACAACACTTAGTACATTGTGTTCACTATTGACATATGGTACAAATTCCACCACTTATAACATTTAAAATATATTATAAAAAGTTAACTTGTATTGTTGTAATCTTCTTCCATTTCTTTCAATTGTAATTTTAATTAACTGAAAGGATAATTGAACATATATCAAATATCTAAACAATGATACATAAGAAATAACAGAAAATAATTTTTCTTACATGGAGTTTTTCTCTTAAAAATTTTGCAAAATTTTAAGTGTAATATTTCGATACTGTGAGATACAGAGCAAAAATAACATAATTTGGCTCGCAAACTTGCCCTTTTCTAATAGTTAGCGATGTCTCTAGGGCCTAGGGCTAATATTTACCACTTTTATTAAAAAATCATACATTAAAGCCAGAATTAAACATTTTATTTTTGAGACAGTGTAAAAAGTACATTGACAGATAACCGTACTTCAGTAACAAAATTGCACAAAAGTAAATGTTTTATATTAAAAACTAGGTATATATTGTATTTCAACAAAACAAACACAAAATCTGATGTATACAAATGTGCTTTAATAGATATTGTATTCAAGTAGTACGTTTTATTATTTCTCCGGATTCATAGATACATTTGAATAATGTTATTAGTTAGATATTATAGGATCAAATCCTGAATATAATTATTCAAAGATAGGTTACCTGTTACCAATCAGAATGCTATTAATTTTTTGACATCTGCAATTGCAGAACTGAGGAAAATATTGCTGATAACATATTTTGTTGCCCGATCAGGTATTTTAAATTTGTTTACCAATAGAAGGCATATTACATTTGCCATTTGGATCAGATCGAACTTACACTTACTGAACCAAATTACTTATATATTACACTCGATTATTTCGCTCACGTTATCCCCATTACTAGATTTACCGATTAAGAGTTAACTTGAATTAACTTATTGCAATAAGTGCATCAGTTTTCTTAGTTCAGTTCATTTAATCATGATGTCTAAATTATCTGAACTGATTTAGATGAACCAAGTGGCAAATAGAATACAACTCGAGGTTTCAAAGCATGGACAACTGTTACCAAACTAAAATATATAATTTCCTGAAATGTTTCTGACATTTTCTGTTTCTTTACCATGGCAACGGTAAAACTGTAGCTGTCGTAAAACCGGGATCATAGGGAGGTTCGCTTTCGGAATATACTATTAGTAGAGCGCATAAAAAAGTTACCCAAGGCCTTTTGTAAATCTTATTACCATGAACACTTAAGCTACATTCACAAATCGAAATTAGTTTTTGTTTTATGCTTTATGTTTTAGTGTGTTTTTAGGTGCCATTCACAAATAGTTTTGCTTTTGTCGATTTTAGTTAGTAGTGACATCTATCATAAATTTTAGAAGATCGGTAATACAGTAAATGCAACTGTCAGATGTGCTAAGTTACAGATGCTGTCATATGTTGTATGTTCACTTTCGTATTTTTGGAACAGCTAGATAAATATTATTATAATAAGAAAGTAGGTATTTAAAATCTTGTTTATATTATCATTCATTTTGACACTCGAATAAAAACAAACTTAGGTTATCGTCAATGCGAAGGATGATAGAAAGAGACAAGTATATATCACTACATCATTCTACTCTTCGTCCTATTGGTCTATTCCTAAGTACAAAACATAAAACTAAAACATAAGTTTGGTGTTTGCAAAATTTTGTGTTAAAACCAAAACTAAATACTGATTTGTGAATGGCTGCATAAGATAACATGTCTACAAGGTTATTAAAACAAAAATGGAAAACATGAAACAGAAACTAATTTCGATTTGTGAATGTAGCTTTACAGCGTTCTGTATACCTCACAGAGACTACAAAACTACAGCATTAAAATTAACAGTAAAAGTACCTATACTAATACTTTTTAATACCTAAGTTTGTAGTGCTTCCAATACTAACACAGGAGTAACAAGTTTGATCGTCCACCTTCCAATTAGGTCCATTGTTTACCAAAATTTAATTCAACCTCCACTGGCATAGTCCCTCTGCTATCTCCCTTGCAGTATTGCCAACTCCAGCGCAAGAAAATCCCTAGTCTAGCGTCGTTCATGGGTCATCCGTCTCAAAATCACCGCAGGCTTACAACCTACACCAAAACGACAGACAGGACAAGACTACCGGTCTCTAACCTAACTAACCTTCCTTCAAACCTCTCTCCTCTCAACCCCGCCGCTCCTAGAGAGAGCGATAGAGAGTGTTCTTCCTAGGGAATATAACCGTACCGTAACCGTTACCGTAAACGCACAGAATGGTAATCAAAATGTGACCGGGGATATGACCGAATGGGTTTGTCAGTTGATTAAGTTTGGTTCATTTTGCAAATTGCGCCGGTGAGTTATAACTGTGTGATGTGGTAATTTTGTTACTGATTTCATTAGCATCTTACGAAGGAGCGTAATTGTTTTAAGAACCTAATGTTCGCTGGAATTATTCTTGGAAAGAGCATCGGATATTTCTACAATGCTATATTTGATTTGCATAATGACTGTCGTGTACTTGTATATATCTTTTAACAGAGCTGAATAAATGGTTTTTAAGGTACCTTGGGACCGGGATATTTTAGGGAGTGGAATAAAAGTTTATTTGGGTAAAAGCAAAGTATTTTAGGTTCTGAACGAGTCTGTTCTATATCTTATAGGCGAACTTCTAATTACCATTGTTCTATAATAGTTTTAAATTGTTATGTTCTTTCTTTTTTACATCCTGTATTTATTTATTTATTCTAAACTGTACAACAGGAACTTTATCTCAATTACAGTACAGGATTCGGACTTACCAAGTAGTAGTGTGGTAGTTGAAAAGAAGCCATTATGTTTGAAATAAATATAATATCCCAAAAGTACTATATTTATTTAATCACGGCACTTTCCGAAAGTAAATTTTCCTTTCCTTAAGGCATGGCTCAGTGATATCGAGTCAGTCTGTGAATTTGAGAACCCTAGTTCGATATCCACAACCACCAAAATAAAATTACCCCTACGTCTCCACTAACATTGTTGAGGACCGTAATTTGACAACTGGTAACCACATGTCACGCGCATAAATATATCACTTACCAGATCTGCTACGGCATAGTGCCACACCCAGTAATGGATAAAAGGTGTGATGATATATTTATTTGTTTTTTTATTAAGTGAAAATAGAGTCATATTCATGATAATTGAAAAAACATTATTTAAATTCATAATTTATTTCTGAAAATTTACTTCTGTTAGGGTATAGAAAATATGTATACCTCGTGAATAAAGTATCATTCTTCCCGCAGATGTTTTATATCTCTCGCTTTTGGAATATTAAATGATTCCTTCAGGAAGAAATATCCCACTTTATCCCTTTGATATGACAGGCAATCATAGCTCAGTGGATAAAAGCGAGGTAAAACTTGCGTTTCTTAATTAGCAAGCAACAGGTCGTGCGTTCAAATCTCACTGACTTCTACTTATATCCAAAAAAATACGATTGTGTCTGAGTGGTTCGGATTCCACTATAAGCTGTAGGCCCCCTATACTGTAATTGGGATTTACTTCCTGTTGTGCAGAGTAACAAATAAATAAATAAATATACAAATAGCTATATTTGTTACTCTACAAAACATTAACATAAACTCATTCAACAATAAGCATATATTTTTAATATAAGTCAGCGAGATTTAAACATGTGAATTCTTACTTTTCCTTATTTATTACACTCTATATATATATATATATATATATATATATACATTTCAAATAATACTAAATATCCTTTGGCTACCAAAAATCTTTACAAAAATATACCAACCATCCTTCTGTCCCACATCTTCGCATGTTCTTGCAACTAATAAACTTCCGGAGTAAGTTACATCTCTAGATAAAATATCTTGGCTCTCATCTATAAAGCAGGAAGGGATGCGATGCAGTATTTAGGCTACGCGAGCAAGATCTGAGCGCCAAGATCCAAGCATGCGGCGACCGTGTCTCCTGAGAGTCCAGCATCACTGAATTATTGAATTCCCTGGAAGTGGAACTGGACTATATGGGATCACTTGTGCTTGGCTTGGCGCTTGTAGCACAAAATGGTGACATTGGGATGTGAGTATTGAATTTACAAATATTTAGGACAATGAGGTAAATGTTTTTATACCTGTAGGTGGATGTAGGTAAGGGATGAAGATATTTTTATAAAATTTGGATGGTGAGCTCTTAAGAAAGCTTGTAAAAGTTTCGTACTGATATTGAATTTGTTATTTTGATGTTTTGTTAGACAATCATAATCAAGATCAAATATATAATCTACACAGTATGTCCCAAAAATGACGAAACTCTTTAGATATACAGGCTGGTCCATTTAACTTGACTTGTTCAAATATCTTGCAAATTAAGCCCTTAACAACAAACTTTCATGAACAAAAGTTTAACCATTTTGAGAGGGCCATTCGATCTTGTTAACATTTCTCGCCCCCCACCCCTCAGGGGGTCGGAGAGGAGGTAACGTTGCGCGCGGGTAGTACTTGGATGGGTGACCGTCCAGAGCCCCTGAGGGGTGGGGGGCGAAAAATGTTAACAAGATCGAATGGCCCCCTCAAAATGGTTAAACTTTTGTTCATGAAAGTTTGTTGTTCAGTGCTTAATTGGACCACCCTGTAGAATAAAACACGCATTTTATTATGTTTGAAACTTAATATTTATTCAAAATAGGTTCCATTTGAATCAATACACCTTTTAGAACGATCAACTAAAGCATGCATAGATTTGTTTATGCCATCTAAAGGAACGTTCTTTAACACCTGTGTCACGGCTGCTTGAATGGCTGGAATATCATCATAAAACGCTCCTTTCATGGCAATTTTCAGTTTTGGGAAAAGATAATAGTCACATGGTGATAGATCAGGCGAATACGGAGGGTGGTCCATGACACAATTAAGTTGTATTTAATCATTTTTCTTTTATCAATCAAAGCTTAAAATACTTTTTAAAAAATAGCTATTTTAACAATCTAACATCTGTTGACTTCTGCTTAAAAAAACCTCATTTAAAAATAACATATGGTTACATGACATCTGTCATAATAATTTGAAAAGGAAACTATTTCGTTCGTTTTGAAGAATGTCTGCTCCACATTATGTTTTATCTTAAAACATATTTATTTTTATCTTTCCAGCCGATCATGATCTTATACAAAAATAATACGAAATTGACTAAAAGTTAAATCAACTTTTGTTCATTCAATTGTTAGTGAAGAAGCTCTCGATTCTTGAAGGGTCGGCGCAACCGAATGAAAACCCCACTTGAGGTCTAACACGACACTAACTAATTCTATTTTAGTAGAAGAAATTCCCGTACAACGCGCTGTCGACTGTGTAAACCAAAATAAAAGAAAATCTACACAAAATGTTCCACTTTAATGCCCAATGAAAATAAATACCATCGAAAGCTAATTACTTCTTTTGTTTGATTTCCTCGCTGGCTGTTTAATAAAAAAATATAAAAGTTTCACTAAAGAACACGACACTCACCGATAAAGAACAACTGCACTTTTATTTTTCAGGTTTTCAGTTCACCTGAACGCGATTCTAATTGTTTACAAACTCTACAAATAATCATAATAATTTAATTTGAAGTTGATATCTAAAAACTTTTCATTGTGAAACAAGATATTATTTTAATTATTAATATAAATAAATAAAATAAATATATCATCACGCCTTTTACCCAATACTGGATATGGCACTCTGCCGAAGCAGATCTCGGTAAATGATATATTTTGCGCGTGAAGTGCAATTACCAGTCGTCAAATCACGGCCCCCAAAGATGTTAGTGGTGGAGGAGCCACAGGGGTAGTTTTTGAAATTATTATGGGGTGGCTAGCTCAGTGGTATGAAGTCGGCCTGTGGATCCTGAGAACCCTGGTTCGATTCCCACAGACGACAAACAATTTTTATAATTTCAAAAACTATCCCTGTGGCTCCTCCACCACTAACATCTTTGGGGACCGTGATTTTACGACTGGTAACCGCATTTCACGCGCAAAATATATCACTTACCAAGATCTGCTTCGGCAAAGTGCCACACTCAGTAATGGGTAGAAGGTGTGATGATATATGTATTTATTTATTTATATATTTATGTGAAAATAAAACAGAAACTGACTTCGAAATTTTGTTTAATTTCACAACAAAAACAGTTGGGAGGAAGATAATAAAAAATTATAACTATAACTATAAATATATATATATATCATCACTCCTTTTACCCATTACTGGGTGTGGTACTCTGCCGAAGCAGATCTCGGTAAATGATATATTTATGCGAGTGAAGTTCCGTCAATTCATGGCCCCCAAAGGTGCTAGTGGAGGAGAAGCCACAAGGATAATTTTAAAGTGATGAAATTTGATTGTCGCCTGTAGGAATCGTACCCGGGTTCTCAAATCCACAGTCCGATCGAAACCAGTGGGCCATCTACCCCATATATTAGTAAATTTGTTCAAACAATTTTGAAAAATAAACAGCAGCAACTATAAAACCGTCATTTTATTTACAATAACAGTAAGGTAGTGTAGGAAATATTACGGCAATTGTATCCGAAGACAATTAACATTTCGACATTCGAATGTTACTCAACCTAACAATATATGAACAACCATACTGCGACTCTGTGAGTTGGAACCCTGTCCTGTAATTGGGAGTAAGTTCCTGTTGTACAGAGTAGAATAAATAAATAAATATCTTTTTTCAAAAAGACCAGAGTTCAGATGCCAACTTCAGGTCCAAATTTACCGTAATAATGTATTCAGAAGAACGTAATAATGGAAGAAAAACTAATTAGAACAATTTAAATATCACGGCAGTTTAGATCAGAAACATTGCATCGTTAATCTTACAACGCGTCAAGAGATAAATCTGCGAAAACTAAAAACTACTTTAGCTTTTAACCGAAGCGTTGTTTGTGCCAACGATGGCAATAATTATTGTTTCTTAAGGCGAGAGAATGATAAATATTCCTTTATTTCAGTTGGAGAACGGTAAAGACTATAAATCTTAAAGCGCAGTTTTAAAACGAAACAAAAACCAAACATTGGCTTCAGAAAATATTTCAGTTGTAGCAAAATAGCTATTGCAATTTTTATCGTAAATTACCTATTCTACAGTTTTTTTCATTATCGATTCTTGTGCAATTCTCGCAAAATGAAACAAGTAGTGTTGAATTGTAGAAACGTTTTTAATTAGAACCATATTGGAACATTATCGACAAGGAAAAAATAAACAATAGCCAGAGAAATTTGAACTAAACTTATGACTGACCCAAAAACAAACAGAGAAAAGGAAAAATTTATTCTTCATCTACAAGATATTTTTTATTTTATGTCAAAATATTGAATAGTTCTACCAAAATGCTTTTTACAAGTGAAATATGCTCTCATGCTAATAAGTTGTACGATCTGGAGAAAAAGTGTTTGAATATCATAAAATCAATTTTATCTGTTAGTCACGTTAATGCAAGGTATATAGGAGTGAAAGGATGGATGTGACTGAAGGATTTTTGCGTGGTAAATGATTCCGAGTGTGATGAACAAATTAATTTGTATGGAAGAAACAATGGGTGTTAGGATGAGACTGTTTGATGAGGACTGATTATTTGATCTGAGTGAAAGTTCTACGAATGATTTTAGGATTTGAGCTACCCCATTTTATGGAATATAGCGTGATGTTATGTACCTATATACATTTAAGTTTAATATGTTTGAACAATAGTTATTTGTCTAACAAATTTCCTGAGCGAAAGATAAATGATTGTCTTATCAGAAAATAACTTTTCAGAAATAAATAAGACATTTAGATACGATTTATTATTATATTTACAAATGTCAGTTGAATGTCATTAATATAAAATAAAACCCTTGTTTTTCAGTTCATCTAGATATGGATTCATCTCGCTTTTCTAGAAAAGACAAATTTACTCTCTTCTCTAGAGATGTAATATCACTTTTACTCACAATTAGGGATGTTGATTTTACGAATGTTCGAGACTTCGATTGTTCGGATTTATTGAACCTTCGAATTTGGATTTGAACTTTCCAATTTTGAAATATTCCGAATTATCGAATTATTTGAATTGTGAATCTGGATCCTAACGTGAACGCAGCAATTTTTGCAGTATACTTCGCCGAGTTTATTATTTAATTCGTTACCGACTTTTCGTGAATTATGCGTGAGCATATTTGGAGATGACAGATAGCGTTAATTCAGCGGCAAAAAATTCGACAATTCGAAGCTTCGAAACATTAGAAAGTTCGTAAATTTGAAGCTTCAAAAAAATTCGAAAGTTCGAAGCATCGAAGTTTTTCTGACGAAGTTCAAAACGTTTGTACATTCGAAGGGTTTTATTTTATATTAATGACATTCAAATGACATTTGTAAATAGAATAATAAATCGTATCTAAAAGTATTATTTATTTCTGAAAAGTTATTTTCTGATAAGACAATCATTTATCTTTGGCTCAGGAAATTTGTTAGACAAATAACTATTGTTCAAACATATTCAAACTTCGGTGGAAATCAACGACCCTACTCTCAATTAGGAAAAAAGCACCATAAAAAAATTATGTAGTAAAATGATATGCTATATTGTTTCTTTTGATTAGATATGTTCTTAGATTTGTTCATTTTGCAACTAAAACTCAAACAAAAAACATTTCCAGTCGATCAAAGTAAAAATTAAAAAATATATAAATACATCATCACGCCTTTTACCAATTACTGGATGTGGTACTCTGTCGTAGCAAATCTCGATAAGTGATATATTTACGTGCGTGAAGTGCGGTTACCAGCCGTCTAATCGCGGCTCCCAAAGATATTAATGAAGGAAGAATCACAGGAGTAATTTTAATGTGGTGAAAAATAAGAGTTAAATAAATATCGACCTTGTGATATCAACTGATTCCTTTGATGCGGTATTTTTTCATTGTTTCGAAGTAAGCTAAAAACTGTCATATATTTCCTTTTACCAAATACTCAAAAACAGTCCATCAGCAAAACAAGTCCATCAACTCAAATTTCCAACACATCAATTTGCAACTTAATCACAAAAATCAGATAAAATCAACCGCATCATTTCATTCTACTTGTCATCTTCTCCCGTTCAATCAGCAGACAGGAAACAACAGACAGATTGTCGTAGCCTCCGTGAATACAAAACGTAAACGGAAAACAAACCCCGGCTCCTCAAAACGATGTCGGCGAACGTGACGTCGAAAGCCGACATCGGACACAATCAGACTCCGAGGTAGTGGCTAGTGTCCAAGAGCATGAAAACAACGCTAATCTGATTGCAGGAGGAAATTTACATGTATGAATAATATCCCGATGGTAATCTTGTTACCTGAGAGCCTTTCAAACGTATGAGAGTAAATTGGGAAGATTGGATCTGGTTCGGATGGTAAAAGATTTTTTATTCCTTTCAAATAATTATCATTTCATTAAATTCCTGTAGCTCCAAATAGTGAAGGGGGAGCCACAGGAGTAATTTTAATCTGGTGAAATTTTTTTGCCGGCTGTATCAAACCTGGGTTCTCAAATCCACAATGAATGATGGGTGAATAGGAGTGATTGGATGGATGTGTTATGGGTTTGTTATGTAAGAATTATTTCGAGTGTGCTAAATGAATGAGTTTATATGGAGGGATCTATGAATGTGGTTGAAGCGAGGGTGATGTGTTTGGATGATAATGATTGACGAGGATTGATTGTTTGATGAATGTTATGAGTGAATGTTTTATGAGTGTTTTTAGGGTTCGTGCTACCCCATTTGATGGGATATAGCGTGAAGGTATGTATGTATGTATATATCTTGTGAAGAAAATGTCATTCTTCCTTTAAGTGTTTTATAATCCTTGTTTTCAGAAAATCAAACAGCACCTTCCGAAAGAAATATCTTACTTTCTTCACTTTAAATGCAATGAAAAACATGTTTTCACAATTTAAATGACAGTTCACAGAATCAAAATCTGCTGACTAACATTACATCCGAAATCATTGCTAGTTTTATGGTATTTGTACATTTATTTTAATGAAGGGGATTGAGGAAGCAAAGGCAGAAGAAAACGCCTACATCTCCTTTAAGCCCTTAACTTTTTTATCTCTGTATGAATATAAAACCTTGAACGAACTAGAGGAAAACACGTTTTCCCCATTACATTACCGTAAATTCTAGAAGCTAAATTCTCAGCAGCGAAATCCCGTTCTTGTCGCAAGTCCCACCGGCCTCCAGTCTACATGTTCCTACAGAAACTAACACGAACACAAATGCAAGTTGGACTGGAATTTTGTTTATTTACGGCTAAGTTTAATTTCGTATGCGATACAGTAGATACCTATGGGGATTGTGGAGTGTTTGTCTCGTCCCCAACCTCCTAATCAAGGCAGAGAACGCAGTGGGAAGACACATGTGAAACTATCGCTAATTGAATCGCGCTTTGGAGGGAGTTCAATTAAGAAAAACGAGAAAGATGTGCACAAGAAAATAGCTAAATGGACTATTGGAAATTTGAAACATAAAAATAAATATATCATCACGCCTTCTACCTATTACTGGGTGTGGCACTCTGCCGAAGCAGATCACGGTAAGTGATATATTTAGCACGTGAAGTGCGGTTACCAGTCATCAAATCACGGCTCCCAAAGAAGTTAGTGGTGGAGGAGCCACAGGGGTAGCTTTTGAAATTATGAAAATTCTCAGGATCCACAGGCCGACTTCATACCACTGAGCCATTACCCCATAAATATATTTATAAATAAAAAAATATATATATATCATCACTTCTTTTACCCATTACTGGGTGTGGTACTCTGCCGAAGCAGATCGCTATAGGTGATATATTTATGCGAGTGAAGTTCCGTCAATTCACGGCCCCCCACGGTGTTAGTGGAGGAGGAGCCAAAGGGATAATTTTAATGTGATGAAATTTGTTTGTCGGCTGTAGGAATCGAACCCCATAATAAAATAAATAAATATATCGTCACGCCTTCTATCCATTACTGGGTGTGGCACTCTGCCGAAGCAGATCTCGGTAAGTGACATATTTTGCGCGTGAAGCACGATTGCTAGTCGTCAAATCACGGCCCCCAAAGATGTTAGTGGTGGAGGAGCCACAGGGGTAGTGTTTTTAAATTATGAAAATTGTTTGTCGCCTGTGGGAATCGAACCAGGGTTCTCACGATCCACAGGCCGACTTCATACCACTGAGCTAGCCACCTCATATCAAAGTGTACTCGACAAACAATATCATAAAACCAGATTCTATTACACATATTTTAAAATTATAAAATATACCCTGCATGAAAATTCATACCAAACTTGTGTAATAAATTAAACACCGTCATTTATTTAATTCATTAATCAAAAACTCGCAATAAATTCCGCAATTAATCTCATATATTTGCATTTAGACGGGGTGCGAACACTGAGTTCCCGCCCTGGGTAAATCCTCGAACTAATTACTGCAGTGG
Organism: Pterostichus madidus; assembly: GCA_911728475.2. Lineage (NCBI taxonomy): Eukaryota > Metazoa > Arthropoda > Insecta > Coleoptera > Carabidae > Pterostichus > Pterostichus madidus. The sequence continues at coordinate 38,732,864 of OU452306.1, read as the reverse complement.
ACCAAACAACCCGTGCTCTGATTCTCCGATAAGGCCAATATAAATACATACATCCACCAGGTAAGCACCATCCGATAATTTACAACCACAATTAAATTTTATGCAACGTGTAAGTTGCCGAGGGCGGGCGCCATTTTGAAACGGGGAAGGGTAATTTACCGTGGAGGATCATGCATTTTTATCACTAATTAATAGGTGATGATAATCGGCACTTAAAGTATACTGATTCAAGTAAATTTTGAAATAAGGTTTTTATGTTTACCTAGCTGTTTATTTTAGAGAGGTTAGCAAATGAGGAACTAATTTAAAACTTAAGAAATCTAAGGATGTCTTCAATTTCTTGACAAAATAATTTAAGTTTAAGTGGTAAGAAGAATAAAATAAATATATTATTAAGATTTTTACCCTGTACTGGGTGTGGCACTCTGCCGTAGCAGATCTTAAAACAAATATCAACTACAAGAGATCGTGCTTTCTAATTCTTTCATATTTAAACATTTAAATAATACTAAAAACGTAGGTATCTTACTTTACTAAATTCTACAATTAGATTTTAATATTTTTAACTAAATTTAATGTTAAATATATCTTAGACACAAAATATATAGCAGTATTACTAACATTGTTTTTTGTACAATGTTGAAGTAACTTTATCTACGACCGAGCAAAAAATAGATTTTTCCAACCGTCATTTGAAAGCCGAAAGTTGACATTTGCTGCTTGCTGAGCGGCAATAGGCATATTCCATTTGCCATTTGGATCAGATCTAACTTACATTTACTGAACCAGATCATTTATTTATTTCGTTGGATTACTTCGTTGACTTTATTTCCAATACTAAAATTACAGATTCTAATTTACTTTAAAGTAATTCACCGCAATAATAGGAATTAGTTTACTTAATTCCGATCTTTTAGTCACGTTGTCTAATTTATCTGAACTGATTTAACTGAACCAAGTGGCAAATGGAATACAGCTAATAGGTGTATTCCATTTGCCATTTAGATCAGATCTACCTTACATTTACTGAACCAGGTCATATATTTATTTCACTGGATTACTTCGCTGACTTTGTATCCAGCACTAGAATTACTGATTCTAATTTACTTTGAAGTAATTCATCCTAATAAGTGCATCAGTTTGCTTACTTCAGTTCATTTAGTCATGTTGCCTAATTTATCTGAACTGATTTAAGTGAACCAAGTAGCAAATGGAATACAGCTAATGTAAGAGGGTATCATCGTATCCATGGATATATGAAAAATGTTGACCGAATTTCGAAACAAACAAACTGTCAAAAATTATTTTAAATTCCTTTTCAAACGTTTCTAAATGGTCGTAAAATAGTTATTTATGTATCAAAGGTGAAAACAAGCGTTGGTGACCCGCGGCATGATTATTAAGACGAGGCGAAAAGCTCCGAAGGCTAATAACATGCTCAGAGTCAGAAACGCTAATTTCATCCGTGGTACACACAATATTTTATGCACAACAAAATAACATTTAATTATATGTTCAAAAGATTAAAATATGTACATAGGTTATATGTCAAAATTACATTTTGTATAATCAAGTATTCACAATAAACAAAAATTGTCATTTTATTTATGTATCCATAGGAATTAGAAGTGTTTAAGCCCGCTTTTTAGGGCTAAAACAAACGAATTTCGGCCCGGTTGTGCATAAAAAATATTGTGTACACCTCGAAAAGAAAGTGTTTTTGCTCCATGGTTATTATCTCGATCAACAATCTCCATGCGCGAGCGGCAATACACTCATTTCTGCTCGAAGTACACAAATAACTATTTCAATCTCGCGTCCCAGAAAATGACAGGTCTACATCATTTGTCTACTTTTTCTAAGCTTAAAGCAGGCCTGGATGACCAATGAAATACATACGAACTTAGGGCCAAATTCATAGTCGTGACTCACCCTCATCTTATCCTCAACTCATACTCAAATTCGATGTAACTAAAGCAACTAACTCAAATTATGCAGATTTTTGAGTTAGTTGCCTTAGTTACTTCGATTTTGAGAGTAAGGTGAGGATGAGATGAGAGTGAGTGACGACTGTGAATTTGGCCCTTAATTTCTGAAAGGTCTTAATAAACTAATAAACTATATAAAGCACTTAACACATAATTCTAATTTTAAACATAATTTCGAAGTATAGAAAACGAAGATCTATCGGAGAAAATGAACTTATACATTTTCGTCTTGTCTTTAAATATAGAAGCTAAAGCGAATATAAAGTAGTATAGCGCATACGCAGTATGTAATAAGTAATGAATTAGTTAGGACAAAATGGTGAACGTTTCAAGTATAATTGGACTAGTTTTACGATTCGAGTTTACGAGATGTTTCAGTTTGCGAATATTTATGATGGTATTTCAAAATAATTGAAATAACTTATTTTAAGTAGTTATAAAGGAAAGATTTCCTTTATATCTTAATTGACATTGGAATTTTGTTGGAAGGCATTCAAACAGAATTCTAAATTCTTCAGGAAATGAAATTATTATTTATTTATTTCACATTGCCGCCAACCGAATAGAATTTCCGCGGAGTTATTCCGTAATTTGCATTCCTGTCTCTTCCACTTAATGATTTGATTGTGATAACTTACCTTTCGAATATCATCTAGGTTATGTATTTCTGGCGACAGTCCTCCGTGCACGCAGAGGAACTGTTGGTTCATGAGCGCCGCCAGCGGCAGGCAGTCGAAGGCGTCCATACACGCGTCGTACACACGCTCCGAGTACTTTATTTTACCTGAAACACGCACAAAACAAACACCTTATATAGCATTCCATTCCATTCTGCACAACAGGAACTTAAATCCAATAGAAAGAGGGTATGATTGAATACTAGGGTATTTCCAGCTGGTGTCTTACGTCACTACAAACGGGTTGTTCTAATGCACTCGACTACCGTAACGAAAAATTTTTCTTCAGTTTATTAGTCGAGCATATACTTAAATTCAAGTTTTTATTTAAATTTTTAAGATTAATGAAATAAAAAATATATCATCACGCCTTCTACCCATTACTGGGTGTGGCACTCTGCTGAAGCAGATCTCGGTAAGTGATATATTTTGCGCGTGAAGTGCGGTTACCAGTCGTCAAATCACGGCCCCCAAACATGTTAGTTAGGAGCCATAGGGGTAGCTTTTGAAATTATGAAAATTTGTCGCCTGTGGGAATCGAACCAGGGACCTCAGGATCCACAGGCCGACTTCATACCACTGAGCTAGCCATCCCATTAAAAATATATACTGTTTATTTAGATGCTTATGTTTATATTCACGTTTATTTCTGTTTACAATTAATTTTAAATAATATGAAACTAGATATAAAATTGGGGATTTCACCATTTAATTCCTCATATATTTCAACATAATTATGCAAATTTTGATCCTCAATACGTATATTTTTTAATCGTCTGTTAATGAAAATGCCTTTGTTTTTTGTTGAACCAGTTTAAAACTAGAATTTTTTTAATATGGTTCTATATAAATTAGACTACGAGAAATTGAATGCCGTTGAGAGCATCTTCATACCTTTTTTAGTTCTCGAGTAACGCGGCGCTTTTGGACTTTTTTAAAATCTCAACTTTGAAGACCCATATCTCGAAAACTAAAAGAGATATTGAAATGCGGTTTGAACGAGTGTATTTCTCGTGCACTAATTAACTTATACCGAAATTTTAAAATTTTTTAAAATTTTACTATTTTTTAACAAAAATTCTTTTGCCTATATTTCAAAAACTTGAAAAGATAATGAAAATCTGTGAAAACCAGTGAATTCCTCTCGTAAAAGTACATGGGTATGCAAAATTTCAGGCACAAATTCCCACAGATAAAGTTTTTATTACAAAAAAACGAAAAAGCTCTGTTTTTTAATTATTTTTGAAGGGGTACCCCTTAAGAATTTTACGGATTTTGGCTATTTTTAGTTTTTTTGCTCTAAAAATTTTATCCGTGGCGCAATAATTCTGAAATTTTACATACATATGTACTTTTACGAGAGGAATTCATTGGTTTTTACAGATTTTCATTATTTTTTCATCTTTTTGAAATATAGGCAAAAATTGTCAAAAATAGCAAAAATAGCAAAATTATCAAAATTTTCAAAATTTCACTATAAGTTAATTAGAGCATGAGAAATACGCTCGTTCAAACCGCGTTTCAATATCTCTTTTAGTTTTCGAGATATGAGCCTTCAAAGTTGAGCTTTAAAAAAAGTCAAAAATCGCTGTATCTCAAAAACTCAAAGCGATATCAAGGTGCGCTCAACGGCAATCGATTTCTCGTAGTCTGAATTATATAGAACCATATTTAAAAAAATTCTATTTCTAAACTGGTTCAACCAAAAAAATCGCATTTTCATTAGCCGACTTTTCAGCGATCATAACTCCGGCAATTAAAAAAAATATGTATTGAGGATCAAAATATGCATAATTATGTAGAAATATATGAGGAATTACATGGTTACATTCCCAATTTCATAATTAGTGTCATATTAATTTAAATTAATCCTTAAGGTGGTACTATCATGGAAGTATTTACGACAGTTCCTAATGAAATTTAAATATGGAAAGGTAATAATGGACAACCGGCTTAAAGATGTAGTTATTTTATTAGCGAAGTAATAACGACGTTTCGGCCAAGGTTATGGCCATCTTCAGGTCAAAGCGTTAAAATAATCAAATAACAACAATATACTTGAAGTTACGACTTAAAAATATATTTATTTAGGGCGAACGTAGAACAATGATTTTAGAATTGTTATTATTAAAACAAATCAGTCTTTTACAAACTGCACTTTTCATCACATAAAAAGTAAGGGGGCCGCGAAAAAATATATTTGTGATTTTTGACTCCAAGGGGGTCAATGGTTACGAAAAGTTTAAAAACCACTGGTCTATACTATAAAAAAAATTGTGGATACAGGATTTGAACCTGCGACCTTTGAACTCCGGTCAAATGCTCTTTACCAACTATGCTACGTTTACCATACAATACAAAACTGATATTGTTATTCCAATATTTCCCTTTTTTGTTATATGTCAAAGACATTCTCTTTATGGTTCTTTAAGTTCTAAGTATTTAAGTTTCCTTCCACATCCGAAATTATTTTCAATGTTGAAACTTTTCAATTACCTTCATAAATACAGACTTCGTTTAACGTTACGCAGGATGCAAGTTAACGTATCGGAACGTAACAGAGCGCATCAGTCCGTGTTCGGGAGCTGGGATGAGAATTTATCGCTGTTAGGGGTGGTGGCAAGGGGTGATTTGTGTAGCGCGAAGTGCCCGGAGTCGCCCGGAGCCCGGAACAGCACGTGGCCAAGTCATTGCCCCCGAAGCTGAGTTTTTGTGACGGGAAAGAGAAGAGTGAAAAATGAATGAAATTGTGGGACACACTAACGTTGAGTAAAAACAAATCTTTGGAAGGGTGTCTTTCAGAATTTTGTTATCTATAGACAATGGAATTTTGTCTGAATGGAGCGCCACAAATGGAAACCGATCAACTAATATAACACGATTATTTTTTGTTATAGTTCTAATAAATAGCCTAACACTAATTAAATTTTCAGACGATCACATATGAAAGTAACCATAACAACATCATAAATTACTACGGAAAATTGAAAATAACATACAATAATATGTTAGTATAACACACACTTCTAACATATTAGGTGAAGTTCCACTTATTGACAACAGATGGCTTTACGATGAAAGAAAATAGAGATATAACTACCAAACCAGTGGTACTAAAAATGTATATTTTCAGTAAAAAGTCCTTAATTTTGCGAATAAAAAAATTGTATCTATACATCATGTAGCTCTTAAATTTTGATCAAATTTAGATACACCCTGTATAGTTTTCGTACTCGCTGCTGCTTGATATAGTTACAAAATAAGAGTCCGGTTTTTGTAAATAAGTTAGTCTTTAATAATATTTCATACAAATTTATGGATATATTTAAAATATCTAAACCTTACAATGCAGTAACCAGATGCATTTTTATTAAGCATGTAACAGAAAAAGAATTCTAGTAAAAGAAATTCTATCCTTCCGTCAGTTGTCGACCTCTGGTGTTTACGTTACGTCAACCGAACGTAACGCACGTAACCCGTAACGTAACAGAACGTAAAGCAGACACACATGACGTGAGCGAGACAGTTGAAGAACACGAACGCAATATTCCCCGCCAACTACGACGTACACCGCCAGATGAACACACACTTGCTTGCTGTGACGTCACGTGTTTTTTTGATCATCGCTTTTTTATTTGTGTTGTGAAGTTAAGATTGACAAAAACAAAGAAAAAACGCTGGATTTAGTGTTGTGTGCAGGATTCGTGCCAACTAGGAAGTGGAAAATGACGTGCCGAACTTTTTATTTTTGGTTGGAGACTACCGTGTGACGTCACAAATCACTCCCAGAATATGAATACGTACTTATCTACCAGTACCAGAACATATAGCATTTGTCAAATTACGACCCGTCTTATCTAATACTTTTATAAAATAAAATAAATAAATATAAATATATCATCACACCTTTTACCCATTACTGGGTATGGCACTCTACCGTAGCAGATCTTGATAAGTGATATATTTTGCGTGTAAAGTGCGATTACCAGGTGTCAAATCACTCCCACCAAGGATGTTACTAGTGGGGAAGTCACAGGGGTAGTTTTTTAATGTTGTGAAAATTGTTTGTCGGCTGTGGATTCTAAAATCCCTAAGCCGACTCGATACCACTGAGCTACCTGTCCTATCATTATTTGTACATAAATTTAATGTTTTCAAATTTATTTTAAATCTTCAAATTTTTAAGTTCAAAATTATACATTTAAGACATGATATGTTTCTTTTATAATAACAATAATTTGGCCGGCAGCACGGTGGTGTGGGTAATGTTACGGTATTCGAATTCGAGAATCCCGAGTTCGAATCCCACTCAAGTTAAGAACATATGAACTACCACATTACGGCCCGGACTCTGTACTGTAATTGGGATTAAAGTCCTGTTGTACAAAGTAACATAAAGAAATGAATATCTTGTTTCCAAAAGGTGAGTGGTCTGGTGCCAACTTCAGATCCAATTAGTCACATGATTCACCTTAATTTATATTTTGAAATATGTTCCTAGAATGAAACCTGTGCTGCCATCTCGGTAAAATGTTGTGCTAAATTCTTGTTTACATTCATCCTGAATCTCGGATCAAGTAATTTAACAAATGTAATCCTGACATAACGTTCCCATTGTATTGCCAAAATAATTTTTCCATTTTCATTTTTGTTTTGTTTAGTCTGTTCTGCATGATGTAGTAATGTTTAACGTTTTTCGTAGCTGGTGAACATTGGAAAATTTCCAAATTGGGCAGCAGTATCATAAAAATTTGTCAGCAATATTTATATTTAGGTAGTTTGCCAGTAATATTAGAATTATTTTTGAAAAACTTTTATGTTAATAAATAAACAGAGTTTGGTTTTGAAATGGGCGAAACGTAGGTATTTATTATTTAACTGAAATTAAATTAAATTTATTCGGTTTTCATTTTACGATTTGAATAAATTATTTTTAGTTTTGGCTAAATGGTTTGCATGTTAAACGAGATATAATGAATTCAAGTCTCGGTAATAACAATTAAAAACAAAACAAAAAATATAATTACGTCAAAATGTGTTTGGTATCAACAATAAACTACATTTTAATTGGAAATAATTCAAAGTAAAAGATTAATTTCTTAACTTCTTTTTCCAATCGGCTGTTGAGTAATAGTATATTACATAATAAGTCAAGCAAGTGATATTTTACATGACAGGAAGAGGTCATTTAAAATACGAGGCCACAGTACGAATATTTTAATCCGCTGAGTCAAGTAAAAACACTTTCCTGAAGTATTACGTATACTTTTTTTGATATATATATTTATATTTATTATAATATGTAATGGCTCAGTGGTATCGAGCAGGGCTCGAAATGGAAATTTTTACGAAACGGAACGCTCGATTTATAATATTTATTATATTATATAAACAATAAAAATTACATACAATATCAACAATATTATAATTTTATTATATGAAACAAAAACATAAACATACGAAGAAAAAAATGAAGCAATGTAATGTTTGTTACAATAATTTCCACCGATGTTCATACGTATTGTCAACTTGAGTTTCCCTTTTTTGACTAGTTGTATCATCTGCCGAATGATGACCTTTTTGTAACCATGAACGAACGTATTTCTTTGGTTGAAACTGCGTTAGTGGTGGTCCTACGTTATTTATAATCATTAGGGCTGCTTTTTTTATGTTCATCACTTTTCTTATGTTTACATATTTTTTTTTATTTATTTATATATATTTTTTTTTCTCAAACTAGATTGTTCACTCTCCAGTTCTGATAATTTATCTGTATATCATTGTGACTATCTTTTACTATTAAATAATACTTAAATGCATCATTAAACATAGCAGCAGCTTCTATAAGTACTTTAAGTAAAATTGCATTGTTCCTGTGACCAGTACCAATAGCAATCTTTAACTGATTCATGTTATCAAGTCAGAAATTCATTGAATTTGTATTTGGTATGGTAAGTTTCACCAGCAAACGCTTGGTGAAGGTATAGAAAGGACACCAGCAGCCTGGCCGAACCAAAACCGCATGGTGGAGGAAAATAATCGAACTCTGGACTTACTAACATAGAGTCAACGTGGAGACACCGGAGCGTCTCCCCGATAGAAGCAAAACTCGTAGCTTATATTCCAAGATTTCTCTCTTTTTCCACAAGACTTGATTAAGCAATCTTGACAATTTTTAGACATTCGTAGGTTTTTGTCGCTGTTTATACCAAAATCTTGAACAGTTTTACAGATGGAGCATCCTAAAGATTTTTTGTTAAATAATAAGCCAATTATTATTACTTTGGTATAACTTGTCTTGTTCCACAGTTCAACAAGATGGAAGATCAGAATCAGTTTCTATAATTATAATAGATTTATCAAATTCCTCGCTAGAATTAGTAACTGTAACTTAACTTGTTGTTTCGTCACAGGATGACTTAAATTTTTCTTCGTTGGTGATAATGAACGTTTATTTAAATCAATATCTTGTTCATCTTTCTTGGTCCATGAATTATTTAACCAATTTTTTATAAAATGCATGCTTCGTCTTTCATTATAGCCTAAAAGTATTGTAATTATGAATGAAATATAATTTTTGTATTTATTGTGATTTTTTATTTAATATTACTCACATATCATACAGCAGCACAGCACAGAATATGCAAGGGCATAGAGTACACGAAACATACAAAGCCGTAGCTGCGCAGGAGACTGCTTATTTAACTAGCCGCCTTTATAGAAATACGAAAATATGAACTAAAAAAATTTGAAAAAATTGTGATTCAGAACGTCTTTCAAAATTAATTCTATTAAGAATTAAAAATAAATATAATTTTATAATATTTCATTTATGTTTTTTGAAAAGTGACGAACCGGAACGGTATTTTCTATTTTTTTACGAGACGGAACGATATAACTGACCATTTTACGAACCGGAACAGCGTTCCGGTCAGCTCCGGTCCATTTCGAGCCCTGGTATCGAGTCGGTCTGTGGATCCTGAAAACCCTGGTTCAATCTCCACAGTCGATAAACATAATAATAATAATAATAATATATCATCACGCCTTCTACCCAATACTGGGTGTGGCACTCTGCTGAAGCAGATCTCGGTAAGTGATATATTTTGCGCGTGAAGTGCGGTTACCAGTCGTCAAATCACGGCCCCCAAACATGTTAGTGGTGGAGGAACCACAGGGATAGCTTTTTCAAATTATGAAAATTTGTCGCTTGTGGGAATCGAACCAGGGACCTCAGGATTCACAGGCCGACTTCATACCACTGAGCTAGCCATCCCATCAGTCGATAAACAATGTTCACTAAATTAAAATTACCCCTGTGGCGCCCCCACCACTAACATCTTTGAAGACCGTGATTTGACGGCTGGTAACCGCACTTCACGCGTATAAATGTATCACTTACTGAGATCTGCTATAATTGGGATTAAGTCCTTGTAGTACAGAGTAGCAAAAATAAATAAATACTAAAATAGTCAAAAGTGACTAACTCACTAGCGAACAAAAATATGCATCACTGAACAGATTCAAGTCTTCTGTCATGTGTAAAACGTAGAAGCGACAGTAGCGCCACAAAAGAACATATTGCGGTTTCCGCAATTACTATGAAAGATGTAGGAACAGTTGAAATTTATCACGACCCATAATTCCGGAAATCTTGTGCAGTTATAGTAATCATGCAAATATGAAAGCGCAGTCCAATTGTTTTAAAAGTTCAGCTACAGAACGTTCTTTTACTTCCTTCGAATATACTTCCCAGGAAATTATTGAAGTTAGAAGTTTTTATGTATCTTTAAACCAGAATTTTTACAACAGTTCTTGATTAAATCTTTTCATTTTAATAACGCAGATTTTGCGAGAATTGTCTATAAATCGTAGAAAGGACAAAAGTTGTTATTACAAACAAAATAACTTCTGTTAATGAGATTCCATGTAAAATCAATTATAAATGAAATAAAAAACTAATCTGCTCTCTGTTCTCTTTGTTCTGAACAGATGAAATAAAACCGATTATATCCATGAATGAACTTCATGCAAAAGACCAGAGAAATATCAGAATAGCTTCGTACGTTCCATCTTCAATGAACAATAAAATAAATAGAAAATGTAATCAACAAGAGATATGTAGTGATGAAAGGATCATTGATGTATGGTAAAGTTTAGCACTTACATTCTTGTTTGAAGGTGAAGTACTCTGTAAGATGCCGGCACTCGTGGTTGCCGCGCAAAAGAAACAGCGTTGTTGGAAAACAGAGCTTCAGCGCCCACAGGTACAGCACACACTGAAACAAACACATAACATAAACAATCAGATCGAAGATTTAAATCAACCGTAAATATAGCATCATTTAGTTCATCGTAATTCAATATTTGGTAATAACATAAGCCTGAGGCCTGATTTATATTATGCAAATATTTTCAATACTTGGGGCAGCTATCATTTATAATAAATAAAATCAAATCAAATCAAATAATAGTATATTAAACACCAAGGAAGAAAGATGTCGTCTCCGGAGAAGTTTAATTTTTCTCAAATTTTACCTCATCAGATTTTGTACATTCTCGAGGTCATATCTCAAAAACTAAACGAGATATCGAGATGCGCTCAACGGCATTGAATTTATGGTGTTTCAATTAACTTATAAAGAATTTTTCAGCAATTTTTATGTTTAAAAAATTTTTCATCAAAATTTTGCCATAAAACAGTTTTTGAACAATATCTTCAAAACTAGAAGACCTATGTACTTGACGACTTCACCAATAGATTCAGCAGATTAAAATGCATATGTATGTAAATTTTCGTTACAATATTGCTATGAGAAAGAATTTTAGAATAAACAGTCTGAAATTGGCCTAAAATCGACAAAAATCCAAGGGGTACCCCTTAAGAAATTTTCAAAAAATGAAAATCGCTAAAAATTTACTCATAAGTCAATTCGGGGCTGAGGAATTCAATGCCGTTGAGCGCATTTTCATATCTTGTTTAGTTTTTACGATATAACCTCCGGAAAAATGATTTTTTTCCCAAATTTGACGTTGTCAGATTTTGTACTTTCCCGAGTCTATATCTCAAAAACTAAACGAGATATGAAGATACGCTCAACGACATTGAATTTTTCGTGCTTCAATTAACTTATAAACAAATTTTCAGCAATTTTCATATTTCAAAAATTTTTGATCATATTTTCACATAAAATAGTTTTTGAACAATATCTCAAAAACCAAAAAACCTATGCACTTGACGACTTCACCATTGGATTCAACGGTTCAAAATGCATATGTATGTAAATTTTCGTTACAATATTCCTACGAGAAATAATTTTAGAACAAACAGTTTGAAATTGGCCTAAAATCAACAAAAATCCAAGGGTACCCCTTAAGAAATTATCAAACAATAAAAATCGCTAAAAATTTGCTTATAAGTTAATTGGGACAGGAGGAATTCAATGCCGTTGAGCGCATCTTCATATCTTGTTAAAATATTGATTTCCCAAATTTGTTATTTTATACTTTTTCGAGGCTATATTTGAAGTACAATAACTTGTCCAGCCTACTATACTAAGATACTAAGACAAAATAATAACTATAAATTACCATTTCAAAAAGAAATTACAAGGTACCTGTTGCCTACAAGATAAATTATTTGCAACGTTGCATTTGCAACGATTTATAACAAAATTAATTGCATGCGACTCTTGTAAGCAACAGTTGCTCGTAACTGCTGCATAATGTTATATTACTCGTTATTTCGGCGTTCACACAACGCACTCGACTACTGCACCCGTCTTCGTTGAATGTTTTACAAAAACTAATTAAATAATGAATATTCATTCACGTAACATCAACATAATAATTTGTCTAATGAAGTTACGTTGTCAAATCAACCTCTATGTAAACAAATAAAACAATTTCTAAATAAAACATCATTAAAAAAACTAAGCACTTTTTTTAAATTTACATTGCTATTGGCTTCTACTCTATATACAGGCTGTTCAATTTAGTTGTGCCACCATTGCTATCTTGAAAACTATAAGAGCTACAAGGTTGGTTAAATTAGCAAAGAAATACCGTTCTCTTACACTAGTATTCATAGTCGTTCGCCAGCGGTTCGCCAAGTGTATCGCTTATGGGCGCTTCCTCAGCGCGTCGCCGGGCGAACGACTATGCATACCAGTGTAAGTGTATTACAAAACTATTAACAAATTTTTTTCGACCAGTAGTTCTCAAAATAGGGGTGCAACTTTCTTATTTCAGTACTTTTTTCTGAATTCAACGACTACAAAGTTTAATATCGTCATATTACAAAATTTTGGACAAGAATGCATATTAAATGGACATATTTAATTAAAATCGCGTAGAAATCAGTGTGCTATGACAGAAACAAATGATAAATCATAATATTTTTGTTTGTTTGAGTCATTATTACAGGTCAATAAATAAATTTTATTAGTAATTTTTTTCTCTCAAATAAAATAAAAATAAATATAAATATATCATCACGCCTTCTACCCATTACTGGGTGTGGCACTCTGCTGAAGCAGATCTCGGTAAGTGATATATATTGCGCGTGAAATGCGGTTACCAGTCGTCAAATCACGGCCCCCAAAGATGTTAGTGGTGGAGGAGCCACAGGGATAGCTTTTTCAAATTATAAAAATTTGTCGCCTGTGAGAATCGAACCAGGGACCTCAGGATCTACAGGCCGACTTCATACCACTGAGCTAGCCATCCCATTCAAATTAAATTAAATTAATATCCATTTTTGTCAAAAAAATTGTACTGTGAGGGTACTGAACTTTATAGTTCATAATTCAGAAAAAAAATACTAACTCGAATAAGCAATTAAAAAATATAGGTTCCCATTTAAAATAAGAAAGTTGTACCCAGTATTTTGAGAACCACTGATAAAAAAAACTGTTAATAGTTTTGTAACAGACTTAAAAAATGGTATTTTTTGCTAATTTAATCAACCTTGTACCTTTTATAGTTCTCGAGATACCAATGTGACACAAGTAAATTGAGCACCCTGTATAAAATAATTTTGTCAGTCTGTGTTGATATCTTTACAAATACAATACAAACCACCATACCCTGGACGGGATTCGAACCCCTACGACGTAAAATTAAGCATTTAAAATGTAGTACTACCATTTGTACTCGTAATGTAATAAACAGGAAGAAGAAAGATATAATTTCTACAGTAAAAAAACATGTATCTCATAAACGCTTTATTCTGCCATTCAAAAAATTATGTCAGGTTTCCTTTTCTAATTAGAAGTAAAATACTAAAAACCAATCAAGATTAACGACTCGCCTTAATTGCCTATATAAAGATAAGAATTTTTATGTAGCATCAAATAAAATCTTGAATTACTGGCGTAGTACCATTAAAACTGCAGTTTATATTTGTAATTTGTAAGTTTTATTTTTCTTACGAAAACAATGGAGATAAAAGGTAAAAAATTATGCACGAGGTTGACAAATATATCTCATTATATGTGACGCATCTTAAAATAAACTGAATCACATGGAATTTTTCTCTGACACGGAAAAATACGTTGACGCTACTAGCGACTATTAAGGGTAATGAACAAAATAAAACAAAACGAAATTAACATTTCTTCAGAACATATTTCGCAGCGCAAGGAAAAAGGACCACAGAAAATAATACACTATGAGGCAGGGTTGAAGAAAACCAGACCCACTGGGTTTTTTTTGGGTTTTTTTGAGTTTATTTGGGCATTATTGGGTTTTTTATAATATTGACAAATACACTTTCTAATTCAAGTTATTTAATTCTAGATTAATCGTCCATTTTGAATTCGTACCGCCAGGACAAACCGTCAACGCAGTCTTTTACTTGGAGGTGCTCAAAGGATTGAAACGCCGGGTCGCGCGCGTGAGTACTGACATCCAAGCGGTCAAACTTCACCACGACAATGCCCCCAGCCACTCGGCCTTCATCGTGATCAACTTCCTGGCCCGGAGCAACACCCCAGTGGTCCTCCAGCCCCCTTACAGTCCCGATTTAGCTCCCTGTGACTTTTTCTTGTTCCCCCGACTGAAGAGAGAGCTAAAAGGGAAGCATTGGGAGACAGTGGAGAACATGTCACAAGGTTCTTAAAAGACATCCCTGTGGAGGAGTTTCAGGGTGCCTTCCAGGCGTAGCAGACACGCCTACGCAAGTGTATCGATGCAGGAGGGGACTATTTCGAAGAATTTTAAGCATGTGTACCAATAAAATCATTCAATCTATTTTTCTCATAAAATGCGCATTACTTTTATAATGGACCCTGTATAATGTTTAAAATGGATATTGTACACTACTAAACATTAAAACAAAATTTATGTAGTATTATGTAATAATTTCAAAATATATATATCTATTTTATTATGAATTAAAAACCTAATATGCTCTATCATGTTATTGTCATACTTATTTAATTTAAAACTATATTTCAAATTTGCCAGTAAAACGATTGGGTATCAATCAGTTTTTGTAATACTAACATAATATAAGACAAATAATGTTTGGTCTTAAACTAGTTTGATATTGACATTTGTCAAAGTAATGCAATGTGATACTACGATGTGATGTAATAAATGATAATTTAACTTAAACGTTTTATTTTGTAAAGAGATTATGTATTATTGCACTGTAAAATATATAAAAACATGCTACCTCATTTGATGGAATATAGCGTGATGTTATGGATGTATATGTGTTCATTTTGCAAATAAATCAATTTCCATTCGATCAAAGATCCCGAGGATTCATTCATTGCCTTTTGGTTTATTTTCAATCATTCATTCCCTTGATTAAAATATGTATAATATAAAAATGAAAAGCAAGAATGAATAGTTCTTTACAGAAAGTAATAATGTAATATTATGACTTACCTCTATACTAAAATATCCTCTGTCTACATAATCCCCGAGAAAAAGGTATTTTGTACTGGAGGGCGGGCCCCCCACTTCGAATAATTTCATCAGGTCATAAAACTGTCCGTGGATGTCACCACACACTGAAACAAACAAGAAACACATTTTCATTAGACACGTATTTCACTTTACGCACAATCACATTAACAAAATGTACTTGGCAAACTGTACATTAATTTGTTTCTTAACATTAAATGTAATACTCAGACATACTCGTACAAACTCAGTTCAGTTAATAAATGAACCGAAAAGAAATGCGATCAGATCAATACTTATTTTTACTTTTCAATTTTGTTTTTGAATCAAGAACCAATACCAATATCAAAACACACAATTTAAATAAAATCGAAACAAATATCTAATTGAAAATTTATATGCATAAATAAATATATCAAATCAATATATCATCACGTCTTCTACCCATTACTGGGTGTGGCAGTCTGCCGAAACAGATCTCGGTAAGTGATATATTTTGCGCGTGAAGTGCGGTTACCAGTCGTCAAATCACGGCCTCCAAAGATGTTAGTGGTAGAGGAGCCACAGGGCTAGCTTTTGCAATTATGAAAAGTGTTTGTCGCCTATGGGAATCGAACCAGGGTTCTCAGGATCCACAGGCCGATTTCATACCACTGAGCTAGCCACCCCATATATATGCATATACCTAATTTATAGGGTAGCTAGCTTCGTGGTATCGAGTCGGCCTGTAAATCCTGAGAATCTCGGCTCGATCCCCACAGCCGACAAACAATTTTCACCACATTAAAATTAGCCCTATGGCTTTCTCTCCACTAACATCTTTGGAGACCGTGATTTGATGGCTAGTAACCGCACTTCACGCACATAAATATATCACTTACCGAGATCTGCCCCCGCAGAGTGCCACACCTAGTAATGGGTAAAAGGCCTGATGATATACTCGTATTTAAATTTATTGTTAAACTTAATTTATGTGGCATCATTTTTATGTATAAATAATAAACATATTACTTCCAGTTCAACCGGAAATGATATCAATAGAATATCTTAAATATTTTAGCAATTTTTAGTTTTACGTTAAATTCTAACGAAAATTGCTTAAATAAGTAAATATATCATCACACCTTCTACTCATTACTGGGTGTGGCATTCTACTGTAGCAGATCTCGGTAAGTAATATATTTATGCGCGTAAATGCGGTTACCAAGTTAAGTGCTTGTGTTTCTATTTACTTGGAACATACGCTAAACTACTAGTGAATTCTATGTACGTAGTATTCTGCATATTTACAGCAACAATGCAGAAATTCCTAGCGTTGTATCGTATCAAGGTAGCATGAATGAATGGAAAGAGCAAGTAGCTGAGCGGAATGGTGCTTCACTTGATGACGAACGATGCAATTCTCAGTTACTATAGCAACGGCATAGCGAACGACACGCATACCAAACACCCGGACTCACTGTGATATTGTTACCGGAATATAAAGCTCCGGTTGCAGTGAAATGCCGCCATTTAGAACGGAAGGTGGTCAGCAGAAGGCATTCTTTTGATTAAGAATAATAATCATCTTCTTTATGGCAATCATATGTTTTAAGGGATTAAAGCTAGATTCAGAGTTCACGTAATGTAACTTAACTTCAGTTAACTTACCCGTAAGTTAATTAAAAAAAAGACATTTCACAGTTACCGAAACTACAAACGTAATGTAGTTTATAAATAAGAAAAATAGGAAAAAATTTTCCATCACTTGTCTCATAATTCCACAGAGGTTTTACAGCACGTTTGCATCAACTTCTCAGGTCATCAACAAACGGCTGGTCAGTTCAGCTTTAACCATAGACGCGTTTCGTCCTTCCGGACTCATCAGTATGGTGCGATCATATATCCAACTAGATCAACTAGGAACTAGTGGATTGTGATACCGACTTAGCTGAACTGACTTCGCAATAGACATTTTGTCTTTTGTTTTATTTTAATGTAGTATATGTTTATTTTGACATTTGCAGTTAATTTTACTTAAAAATGTTGGAAGAAATAGAAGTTATTACTTGTGTCACCACTGTTTGCAGTGTGAAAAAGAAACGTTTCCTAGAAACTCACCCAATAAATAGAGATAGGCGTAACATTGGATTTTATAATAATTATTTTCTTAAAATAAAAAATCAACATGAATGAATAGTATGAGTAATAAGAAATATATTAATTAATTAGTTGAATTATGGCAGATTACATATATTGCATATTTTGTTACGTTACGTGAACTCTGAATCGGCTTAATGGGCGTATTATGTAACTGACTCCGGGCATTAAAATAACTAATTAATGATAAAAGTATCTATTAAAATATCGATTTTAAGAAACAAAAGTTCACAACCACAGAAACGTACGTAACATAAGTATGGCCACTGCCATTGCAAAACTTGTATTTCGAATTTTGTACATTGCCTGAATTATTTTGTTAGTAAATAATATAAGTTGAAATCATCAAGATTTGAACGCATAACTTCTTTTGACCGAATTGGCATTATTATACATGCCACTTATTATACATAGTAGCTATTTATGTAGCTAAGAACACCTTTCTAGAAAATCTATTCAAAAACTATTTTCGTTCTATTATTCTAAATATTTGTAATCTTATACAGTTTATGAACCAGGAGGGTGAGTCACAATTAAGAATTTTTTGGCAAATAGTATTATGATGTCTACGATCAAATAAAAGTGAATAAATGATGCAATACAACTCTTCCTTTAGGATATGAAGTCTGAAGATTAATTTTAATCAATTTGTTAGGTAAAAGAGTATCTTGCAAGAGACATATTCCGCCGAGAGCAACTTGCGAGGAGGAAGGGGATATGAAACCATTGAGAATTTCGTAGCTGTCGGGTCGAGAGCTGAAAATAGCGGCGGTGTAGTAGGCTGCGACTCTGCCAATTATTTCCCAATTTTAGTCTCGAGAAATAAACAATCCAACACCGTCGTGATCAGCAAATCTTGTCACCTTGCAACGTCGCACTACGAAACTGCCAGTGGATATTACACCAATCACTTGTTGAATGATCTTTCAAAGTAATCAAGTTTTTTTTACATTTTTAGAAATGGTATTCACAGATTTAATAGTTATTATGTAACAAGTTTTATAAACGACTCCTTAGTTATAAATGTTTATAAAACGAGTCATACACTATACTTTTTCTATGACCACAAATTAAGACAAGAATAAAATGCAAAGTTTTATTAATTATTTGAAAAGTAAGGTTAAATTACAATGGCAGATGCATAAAGCTAATTTCACTCCTTGCTTAATATGTCAGTTAACTTCATGTCATGACTGGTGGAATTTTGTTTAAAGTTTTATAGAGCTGTAAATCTGCAAATGAGAAATAAAATCGCATCGAAACTTATGGCCTTATGAAATATTTGACAGCTTCACCTGGCGGTCATCTTGAAAGAAGATGGCACCAAATCTTTAAATTTAATGTGTCGGTCATTTTTAAACAATATGGCGGCCATTTTCTACATCTGACAGCCTCACCTGGCGGCCATCTTGAAACAAAATGGCTGCAAATCTTTTTTATCAATAAATATTGACGAATTTTGTTCATTATTTCCAGATTTACGAATCTATAAACTTATTTATTTGTCACAGAATTCCACTATTAAATGTTCCAAGCCACAGTTAACACGAATTATAAATTTTATTTAGCGTCATGGAAACTAGTACGTTAGATGACATTTTAATAGTGGGAGTAGAAAAAATCATATTTAAGTTGCTTTTCACTTCGAGAAGTAAGTTTATTTGGTACAGTGCTATAGATAGATTATTTAGCTAATTATTTGAATTTGCTTAAACATAATTTGGAGTAATCAGTCCTACAGATGATATTGAAAATGGCGGCATTACGAATCTGTCTGTAAAATATCTTTTATACTGGTAAAACAGAAATGTTTGATAAGCAGCATAATAAATTAACCACAAATTTTGATTGCATATCTTCTAATGGTGGCCTAAATATGATATTTCCATTTCATATATTAGATTAAATATAATTTTTGATAACAATAAAATGCTGATTTAAAATTAGAACTTTTTCCCACTGCAAAAAACAGTTTTTTCTAACCTTATCAAAACTCGATTATGGTATTTTCAAAAGATGTTGAGCTGTCATAGAAAAATTTGTATGTAATGTCTATTACTCATTCAAATAAATCAGCCTATATGGCTCGTATTACGAACTTTATCCCCATGAGTATTTGCCACCATTACACGCTCGTTTATGTTTATAATTATTTAGGTATATTGCATCTGCTTGCATGAACATAATTATAATAATACGAAATATAACATAAGCTAAATCCTTCAGTCATGTGATCCACGAGAAATTGCCACGCGACCTACGTTAGAAGCATTGCTATAAAATAGTTATTTATGTATAAACGGTGAAAACAGGCGTTTCTGGCCCGCGGCATGATTATTAACACGAGGCACAAAGCGCCGAGAGCTTATAACACGCTCAAGGTCAGAAACGCTAATTTCACCCGCGGTACATACAACAAAATAACATTTAATTATATGTACAAAAGATTAAAATATGTAGGTACATAGGTTACAAGTCAAAATGACATTTTGTAAAATCAAGTATTCAGAATAAACAAAAATTATTATTTTATTTATTTATCCATACAAATTATATTTTTATGGCCCTGAGGCCAAAAATAAATGTTTACGCCCCGTTTTTAGGAATAAAACACATGAATTTCGGCTCAGTTGTACATAAACATAATTATAAATAAAATAAATAAATATATCATCACGCCTTCTACTCATTACTGGGTGTGGCACTCTGCCGAAGCAGATATCGGTAAGTGATATATTTTGCACGTGAAGTCGTCAAATCACGGCCCCCAAAAGTGTTAGTGGTGGAGTAGCCACAGGGGTAGTTTTTGAAATTATGAAAATTGTTTGTCGCCTGTGAGAATCGAACCAGGGTTCTTAGGATCCACAGGCCGATTTCATACCACTGAGTTAGCCACCCCATAAACATAATTATATAAATCTCAATTATGTGTAACCTATCAAAAACTTTAAACAAAAGTCGTAGAATTCTTTTTAGTAGTAACACTTCAATTGATTTCATCTTGAATTAGATATAAAAGAAATAAGAAATCTCGTAAATTCGTAATCCTCCCATATCCGTTTTAATGATAAAGAACCCATCAAAAATAAAAGCGACAAACACTAATTTAATACCCCCTAACCGAAGCCCACATATTTTCTCCGTAAAATACAAACTACCATAAATACAGAGAAACAGTTTACAACACTATAACAGTAAACATGTCCGCACTACAAACGGAGAGGCTCTCACAGCGTCCAACAAAAACAATAATATCTTAAAACATCCGCGTTTTATAGCAAAACAACGTTTATATACTTCATTTCATTCTTCAAACATATCGTTTCCGACAGACGCTTGATGTATAGTTCGTGGATGCGCTCCTACAGACATCTGACGGCAGAATATGGAAGTAGAGAGCAAATAGCTACCGGTGATACTTTTTATAGGTTATTATTTTTATTTCTTTACTGTCATCAACGAGAAATACGAAGTTGTTATAAGAAAATGTAGCAAATTTGTCTCCGGGCATTACAGTAAATTGTAACTTTTTATAATTACTGCAACAGCAGCAATAACTGTCTTTGTAGATCATAAAAAGTTGATAAGTTTCAGTACGTATCAGACGGCTTTGTAACCGTTTTGTAATTCTTACTATACCTGAATTTTATTACCGAAGTTCTGACTTTTGGGTGTCGATTATAACATGTCATTAGCAAGGATTATGGGTAATTTAAATAGGTAGAAATATACAAAATTAGATCAAAGTATAGTACATAATAAGTTAGTAAAGTGATAGTTTATTTGATCAAACGAATGTTTGTTTTAATCTGCTGAAATTAAATTGTCATTTTATTTATGTATCCAGGAGGATTATTTTTTTTATGGCTCTAGGGCCAAAAAGAAGTGTTTAAGCCTGCTTTTTAGGGCTAAAATACATTAATTTCGGCCAGGTTGTACATAAAAATATTATTTCATTATTCATAAATTTTGCTGCGAACTTCTAAAACTGAGTGTACATGGGCGGAATCCAGGAGACCTATTCTAATTCGTTGGCGACTAGATTTAGCGACTGTTTCACGTCATGTTTGGCGACTTTGATTCTGGCGCCATCTGTTGGTATAGTGAAAAAGTACAGTCCTGACGTCATTATTGGCGACTGGTCGCTTACAGAGTCGCGTATGCAGGCGACAAGTACAAGGCTGTTGCGAAGTGTCATGGCGTCAGTCGCTTAGCATGATATGTCAAGTTTAAGCAATAACATACAAATATTTGAGTTTAACAAAGAAAAACAAATATCTGGTGGCTGTCAGAAATTATAAGTACCAACACAAAATACTCCGTGGTTCCGATTAATACCAACGTAAGAAATTAAAATCCCTATGATATTGACTGCGCCGTGACGTCATTGACTTAGCGACAGAAACTAGTCGCCAAGCAGTAGAATAGGTCCCCAGTACGACTAAGTTACGTAGTATGCACTATTGAAGTTTCAATAAATTATTACGTGAATTGTTAACAGTTCGTAATTTTCTTGTACTTTTTGTTCAATTCTTTTATCTAACGAAAATTTCTAAAATTTTCGTGTTATATTTACATTAAAATTCATGCAATTTACATCAATTTGAAACAAACGAAAAAAAAGTCGTAGAAAAAATTATAAGATAATATTTGAATTGATTTGAAAATCTTTTGTTTGAAGGTGATTTTAATAGGAAAACTAAATAGCGTTTTAAGGTATCTGAACGACTAGTAGTTCACTTTAAAGAAGCATTAAAGAATAAATTTAAAATTTATAAAATTCGTTCATTTTGTATGTTCAAAGAAAATAATAATATATTGTTATTAAACCAATTATAGAACGTTAGGTCAACAAAAAACAAAGATATTTCTGTTCATTATTTATGAACCTCAGGCAAAATCAATAGTAACATTTTGATATCTTTTTTCTTTGCCAAGTTTAAGACTTGAAAATATAAACAAGACAAAAAATTCTGCAACAAAATATGTACAATTTTCGCTCAGTTTAGGTTTAATAAATGATGAGCATATTGCTCCAGAAATATAATTACAAATATAGCTTACATAAAATTAATCACCAAAGCACAAACAAAATATATAGAGATGTCTAACTAAATATATTCAATGGCAGCGCTTTTTATCAATGAAATTTGTAGTTCTGGTCGAGTCTGTATTGCGCTAATGGGGTAGCTAGCTCAGTGGTATCAAATCGGCCTGTGAATCCTGAGAACCCTGGTTCGATACCCACAGGCGACAAACAATTTTCACTATTTTAAAACTATCCCTGTGACTCCCCACAACTAACATCTTTGGGTACCGTAATTTCACGGCTGGTAACCGCACTTCAAGCGCAAAATATATCACTTACCGAGATCTGCTTTGGCAGAGTGCCACACCAGTAATGGGTAGAAGGCGTGATGATATATTTATTTTATTTTATTTTATGTCGATTATTAGTTCATCAAATATTTATAATAAATTTTGAATTGTGATTTACTTCCTATAACTAATAGGGCTCAGTGATATCGAGTCGGACTGTGGATTTAAGAACCCGGGTTCGATTCCCTCAGCTCACACTAAAAAGAATTCTACGACTTTTATTGTAAGTTTTTGATAGGTTACACATAATTGAAATTTATATAATTATGTTTATGGGGTGGCTAGCTCAGTGGTATGTAGTCGGCCTGTGGATTCTGAGAACCCGGGTTCGATTCCCACAGCCGACAAACAATTTTCACAATTTTAAAACTACCCCTGTGGCTCCTCCACCACTAACATCGTGATTTGACGGTTGGTAGCCGCACTTTACGCGCAAATATATCACTTACCGAAATCAGCTACGACACTGTAGCACACCCAGTAATGGGTAGAAGGCGTGATTTAATTAATTCCTTTTAAAATGCATTGTGAATTATAATTCCTTTATTTTTTGTGGCCTAATTCATTGTCCATGAGTTACATTGGCATTATGCAAGGAAAAACTAAAGTTAAAAATGTAAGTTTTCAGAAGTGGAATTACGTGTCGTAATACACGTGATAATAATGTAAATAACGTAATACGCATAACAAAATGTAGATTTAAACTTTCATAAAGATTAAAGTTTATGTAAATTGAAATCCATTTATTATGCAAGAAAGCGAACTAGTACAAAGTTTTACTCAACTTGGAATATTTTCTAAATGGCGAAGCGTAATTTATGTCAGGCAACGAAGATAAAGATACATATTCCCTACAAAGAACGATCCATAAATTTCAAGCTTTGATTCACTTTATATCTTAATAACGCAACACGTTTATAATCGATTATATTTTACTACCAAATCTGGAACTATCAAGACGTTAACTAGGAATAAAATAAAATGAAAACAATTGCTTTTGTTTGACAAATTTGACAATAACCCTTTATTGTACAATTTCGGCAAGTTCGTCATTTTCAGAAGGTAGAATTAGATTTTACATTCTGAATATGGCGGAAGTTCAGATTTGACAGATGACAATTGATAATATTAATCACCGATGACTAGAATATTAGATGACCATCTCCTAGGTTTCGCACAAATATTTTTTACATTAGGCGTATTCCATTTGCCATTTGGATCAGATCTAACTTACATTTACTGAATCAGATTACTTTTTTATTTCGCTGGATTGCTTCACTGACTTTATTTACAATACTAGAATTACTGATTCTAATTTACTTTTAAGTAATTCACCCCAATAAGTGCATCAGTTTGCTTAATTTGGTTCATTTAGTCATTTGTCGAATTTACCTGAACTGATTTAAGTGAACCAAGTGGCAAATTGAATACAGCTAATATTTGTACTGTAAGTTATCTATAAATGACAAAATTTAAACACAGTAAGTGGAACTTTTATTGCACAGTGGTTTCCATATTAGGACTTTAACATTTACTTACTGTCCACCATGAACAGTAAGTAAATATTATATATCATGGTCCTGTTTATTTTGACCACAATTTGGCAGCTGTCAATTTTTAATTCTATTTTTCTATTTGTGCAAGTATTGTAAACAATAGCTTACTAACCTCGAATTGTTAGTGATTTTTTTAGGTTGCGAAAGTTTAAGAAATCTCGACCCTTCGGGCCTTGATTTCCCAAATTACATTCTTGACCTAAAACTGTCACTTACAGTTTATGGTTCGTAATATACTATTTTACAATACTTGTACTGTAAATTACCTATAAATGACAAAATTTAAACACAGTAAGTGGAACTTTTATTGCACAGTGGTTTCCATGGTTATATCAGGACTTTAACATTTACTTACTGCCCACCGTGAACAGTAAGTAAATATTATATATCAAGGTCCTGCTTAGTTTGACAACAATTTGGCAACTGACAATTTTGAATTTTTTTTATATTTTTCATTCTATATGTGCAAGTATTGTAAACAATAGCTTACTAACCTCGAATTGTTAGTGATTTTTTTAGGTCGCGAAAGTTTAAGAAATCTCGACCCTTTGGGCCTCGATTTCCCAAACTACATTCTTGACCTAAAAACTGTCACTTACAGTTCATGGTACGTAATATACTATTTTACAATACTTGTACTGTAAATTACATATTAATGACAAAATTTAAATACAGTATGTAGAACTTTTATTGTACAGTGGTTTCCATGGTTATATCAGGACTTTAACAGTTACTTACAGCCCACCGTGAACAGTAAGTAAACATTACATATCAAGGTCCTGTTTATTTTGACAACAATTTGACAGCTGGCAATTTTTAATTTTATTTATTTCTTTCATTCTATATGTGCAAGTATTGTAAACAATAGTTTACTAACCTCGAATTGTAAGGGATTTTTTTAGGTCGCGAAAGTTTAAGAAATCTCGACCCTTCGGGCATTGATTACCCAAACTACATTCGTGCGCTAAAAACTGTCACTTACAGTTCATGGTACGTAATACTCGTATACTATTTTACAATACTTGTAACGTAAGTTATCTATTAATGACAAAATTTAAACACAGTAAGTGGAACTTTTATTGCACAGTGGTTTTCAGGGTTAATATCAGGACTGGTACGTAATATACTATTAGGTAATGCAAAGTAGAAAGATAAAAGTTGTTTATCTTATGCTTTACATTTCTTACTTACCAGCTTACTTTACTTTATTATAAATTATTACTAGCTCTAGAGTACATGTTCAACTTATTACGTTACCGATACCTTTTACGTTACCTCTTACGTTACTTCCATTAAAAAATCCAGCTTTATTCTTATTTATTTTATGCAACCAAAGGGAAATGAAATGCGGCAAATCATTTATTTATGCTATTCTGTGCAACAGGAACTTAATCCCAATTACAGTACTCACCGAGGCGCAGTGTGCTAGAACATATATTTTTAATTTGTACGGAATTCGAACTCAGAATCTCCAAATTCAAATGTCGTAACATTAACCACGTTACCATACTGTCGGTATATGAAATAAGTCAAAGAGAATAAAATATTATAAGGATTTATTTAATCATCGCGAAAACTATTAAATTTGACGTTGTATAACTGTCAAATAAAATTTAATTTACGACCAAAATTAAAGCACCATTTTGTCATTATTGTAAATTAACCTAAATTGTAATTTATTGTTATAATTAATTATATATTATTATAAAGTTGTCATTCAATTTAATAATTACAAATAAATTATTACCACATTTAAAACCTTGATTGATGGGACATTAAACCCAAATAAAATACGCCAAATTCACGAAAACAAATACATCAAACTTAGCAAAAAATCAATTTCCCTCGAGGGAATTTCGGTCTGATTTGAAGTTCGTTCACCCAATAACACTTGTGCCTAGAACAGGGTTGTCCAACATCAAATTTGCTCCACTAATACAGCATAATAGAAACAGATACTTTTACCAAAGACAAAAAATATGCAGATATAAGGAAATGTATTCAAATGTGTGGTAGCAAGATATATATCATCATGCCATGTACTCATTTCTAGATGTGGCACTATTCCGTAGCAGAACTCGGTAAGTGATATATTAAAGCGAGTGAAATGCGGTTACTAGCTGTCAAATCAGGGCTGCCAAAGATGTTAGTGGATGGATGTTTTTAAATGCGTGATGATATCTTATTTTATTAGTTTTAGTAAGATTTTAAATATTCCTAAACAAAAACTAAACTTAATTTTAATCTGTATTTTATGCTCCTAAATTTTGTCCTGCATCATATTTATTTATCCCACTCTGTGCAACAGGAATTTAATCCCAAAAACAGTACAAGGTATGTCCTCACCGAATCGCTCATAACTCGACGATATTGCATCAAAATTGAACGATTCTTTCAGAAAATAAAACTGTTTTGCTACTTTAACGGGCTGTACGCGAAATTAGGATTATTTTCTTTTGCACCCTCTAAAACCCGCACCACCAAATACATATTTAACTTCAAACACGCATAGTTCATAAGTCGGCGACTTTTCAACAAAATTGGATGATTCTTTCGGAAAAAAACTACTATTTTCTCTCTACTTTAGGGGGCTGTACCCGAAATTAGGATTATCCCCTTTTGTACCCTTCAACCTCCTCCTCCAATAAATAACTTATTTTTAGACAAAAAACCCCAAATGCACGTTCAACTTCAAACACGCATAACTCAGTGCCAAATCATCGTAGGAACTTCGTCCTTTACGTCCTTTGCAGGGAATTGAATAAACATTATTGCCCTGATAGTTAATCGACTCCACAAAATTTTCTTAGCTGTGTACAGATAGTCAAATATGGAAACTTTTTCTACTAAAAACATTTTTTTTCTTCTATAAGGGGTAGAAGTGGTTAACCCTAAGATCGCATGTATCCCCATAAAATAGACACTTTAAACTTTTTCGCCCTTAAAAATTCATCCAAATTAACTAAAAATTACCCAAGTTACAACGGTTTGAAAATTGAAAATATCACGAATTTCAAGTTGTCACCAGTGTACTTTTGGTTTGAGTCAGATTCGACCTCGTGATCTTCGGATTCGAATGCCATATCGCGAACCACACCACCATACTATCGATTGTATGTTCATTGTACATCATTATCGTACAACAGCCCTAATTACTACGCGTATGTTTACAAATGAGACCGCCGACACCATTTCACATAATGTACGAATAGTCACGATACACGAGAATGGGAAAGTGGACGATGACGCCGACCGAGTCTTCCTGGACAAGTGTTTAGTAAACATGCTGACATATTGACCGCAAACGCTAAAAGCACGATCATAGAATACTATTCGTTCGAGTTTTGTTTGTAGAAAGGGAGAATTTCGAATGCTTCACTACAGATAATGAAAAAATAATTAATAGAAGCTATGTATTTATTTGTTTAGTAATTTAATCCCAATTGCAGTACAAAAGGCCTATAGCTATACTCGTATAGCTCATAATTTGAACACCTCAGAGGCCTCAGACATAATCGTATATTTTGAATATATAAATAAATATATCATCACGCATTACTGGGTGTGGCACTCTGCCGAAGCAGATCTCGGTAAACGATATATTTTCGCACGTGAAGTGCGGTTAGCAGTCGTCAAATCACGGCCTCCAAAGATGTTAGTGGTGGAGGAGCCACAGGGGTAGCTTTTGAAATTATGAAAATTGTTTGTCGCCTGTGGGAAACGAACCAGGGTTCTCAGGATCCACAGGCCGACTTCATACCACTGAGCTAGCCACCCCATTGAATATTAACATTAAAATTATCTCTTTCGCCTACGCCACTAAAATTTTTGTGATCGTGATTTGACGACAGTTAACCGCATTTCTCGGGCATAAATATGGTTCACGATAATTTTCCCGAATACAATTTATTAATTGGGTAGTGGTTCAGTGGTATCGAGTCGGTCTATGGATCCTGAGAACCTCGGTTCGATTCCCACAGCCGATAAACAATTTTCACCAAATTAAAATTACCTCTGTGGCTCCTCCACCACTATTGGAAACCACACGTCACGCACATAAATATATCACTTACCGAGATCTGCTTCGACAGAGTGCCACACTCAGTTATAGGTAAAAAGCATGATGATATATATAATTTTCTGAATGTTCTTTTCCGGAATTACTGTTTTCCTTTATTGTAATTGTCTCATATGATTATTTCCGTTTTCCCATATGCTAGTTTCTTCTAGGTTATTTCTCAATTGACAGTTTTCTCGAATAACAATTTTGCATTTAAATAATTTCCCGTAGTTTAGTTGATTTAAAGCATATGGCCGTGTTCATAGGTGCTAGGTTCAAATTCTGGAGGTATCCTAATTTTTTCTCTATAATTCGATTTGTCTCAATTATTCTTTTTCATGGTGTGGCTAGCTCAGTGGTATGAAGTCGGCCTGTGGATCCTGAGAACTCTGGTTCGATTCCCACAGGCGACAAACAATTTTCATAATTTCAAAAGCTACCCCTGTGGCTCCTCCACCACTAACATCTTTGGAGGCCGTGATTTGACGACTGCTAACCGCACTTCACGTGCGAAAATATATCGTTTACCGAGATCTGCTTCGGCAGAGTGCCACACCCAGTAATGGGTAGAAAGCGTGATGATATATTTATTTATTTATTTTGTTTCATAAATTGAAATATTTTTCGTAAACTTAAAACGATTTTGGAGGTAATATTTAGTTCAGTGAGTAACGTGCCCAATTATTTAATATATAATGAATTGTGTAAAAGGTAGAAATTTTGGAAATGATTTGAATATTCGGAAGTAATTATTTTTTAACAACGTCAACATCAATAAATCTTTTACATTTGATAATTAAGCAAATGTACGTTTAATGTGACCTTTTGTAAGCTTAGCTTTGGCAGCTTTTGAGCTTTTATGTAGAATTCAAGGCAACAAGGCAACGAGGGAACACGGCGAGGTATATGAAACGATTTCATGACTGAATAAACCGATTCTGTCGTGCTGCGGTCAAGGTCGTGATAATATGTAAAGTTTGCGCTAAAAATACTGATAACAACCTCACTGATAACAATTAATATCGCTAATTAATTTCCTACTACTATATTTATCATTATTCTTTTTCCATATTTCCTTCATCAGAAATTATTACCAATATCAACAATATTCGCTAACTAAAAGAAAATTTGAGCACGCATTAAAATCAATTCCATTCTGCCATCATCATTACTGATATCAACTTTATTTAATTACATCGTTAAAAATTTTATTTATAGTGATTATTTTTAACAATAAAAAATAAATATACAGGATGGTCCATTAAAAGTGTTATCAGGAAATATCTCGGAAACTATAAATTTTACGCAAAAATGACCTAGACGAAAAACAATCGTACAAAAGGGGGCCATAATAACGAAATATTGGTTTTGTCCTAGATGGCGCTGTTGTCGCTAAATCATGGTCAACTCAATTTTTTTTAATGAAAACCCCTATTTTTTTTATTAAAGAATCAGATTCCTCGTTAAAAAAAAGAAGAATTTATTTAGTTCACTTTTTCGTCAGCATGATAGATGACGCTGTAATCGCGAAAAATGATGTTGCTTTCGGACGTTCCTGTATTGCATGGTTTCCGAACGATTTTGAGATATGTAAAGCTTTCAATCTCGGTCGGAGGCGCGAAAATAACTTTGGAGAGTCACAGAATTTTCAGTGAGTTCATTTATGATGACGTGAAGGCATAGAGTAATAATAATACCTCCAATTAGCATTAGAATCAGTCTGTTCGTTTCACGCTGCACGTTTTCACAGCATTGCTATTCAGCGGTGCGTGCTTCCAGCTCAGTTCTTTGACACTTTGATGCGAGTGAATCCATTATTTGAATATTGGGTTATGCTGGGCAAAACATTGGAAGTCGTTGCCAGTTTCCGCGAGAGCTCGACGTTGCCGTTGCTTACCGCCTGTTTCAAATCCATTTGAATAAATATTGAACAGGCAACGAGAGGGAAGTAGCGCCGTTTAAACGGCGGAGCAGGAGTTTCACGCGGTGTTTGAACAGAACATATTGGATTATGTTTTCTCTTCGTACGTACGATGGTTCTTTCTTTTGTTTTAGGCGCCTTGCTGCTGTTTTATTTTCACCTAACAATATAGACCCTTCTAGAATTAAGTATAAATAAAAATATCAACACGTCTTCTACCCATTACTGGGTGTGGCACTCTGCCGAAGCAGATCTCGGTAAGTGATATATTTTACGCGTGAAGTGCGGTTACCAGTCGTCAAATCACGGCCCCTAAAGATGTTAGGAGGAGCTACAGGGGTAGCTTTTGAAATTATGAAAATTGTTTGTCGCCTGTGGGAATCGAACCAGGGTTCTCAGAATCCACAGACCGACTTCATACCACTGAGCTAGCCACCCCATCCTAGAATTAAGTACTATATTTAAATAAATATACCATCACACCTTTTACCCATTACTGGCTGTGGCACTCTGCCGAAGCAGATCTCAGTAAGTGATATATTTATGCACGTGACGTGGCGGTTACCAGCCGTCAAATCACGGCGAATTACTCCAAAGTAAATTATAATCTGTAATTCTAGTACTGGAAATAAAGTCATCGAAGTAATCCAGCGAAATAAATAAGTGATCTGATTCAGTAAATGTAAGTTAGATCTAATCCAAATGGCAAATGGAATACTCCTTCTGATAACGTGAAAATTCTGTTAAATGTAGATATCGAATAAATGACATTAAATCAATAACTTTTACATAATATCACAACTGGTATCGCCACTTTGTAGAATTTTAGGTTTCGACGAGAATGAAAATTGTAAGAGTGTTTTTCTTGTGAAATTTTAATATCCTTCAAGATGATCCTGCGAGGAAGGTGTTGTTTTGAAAGGTTGATACCCTCCAAGGATAACGCTTTCGTAATTATTCGTTAAGCTGTTTGACAAGCTGGAAAATTAGATATTGACACTGCAATATTGGAAGGAAATTTTGTAATTACGTGTTTATTGATTGCCAAGCCCGGGAACATCTCTGTGAAATACGAAACGAGATATTGCTTATCAATTTATTACTAGAACTTTCATTGATAAGCCTAACGAATTAAAAGAAAGAAATATCAACATTTTTGACAGTTCAATAATTTGTGTAGTATGAATTTTTTTTTCTGTGGCTTCTTTGGCGGACCAACTACTTAGGTCATATGCCGCCATTACGCCCTGATCTACGTTTTAGGTGTTATTGGGCAACGCGGGTTTCTCTGGTCGGTCACCCATCCAAGTACGACCCGCGCGCAACGTTACTTAACTCGCGTTATCGCTTAGATCAGTTCCAACGAGTGCAGCCATGGCCGTTGACAAAGTATGAATTAAACTAATAATTATTTGTTACAAATATTGTTTTACCATTACTATTTAACTAACAATAACCATTTTAATGCTGATATTAATTAATTATAACAATCTTAGTTATTGTTTACTTTTAACATGCTGTTAACTATCAATATAGTTAATATTGCTTTACGCAATCGGGCCTAAAGGACATTTTATTCTAAACAACAAAAATATCCACGCTTTACAAACAAATTAATTTGGTAGAGAATTTAAGTTTCGTGGTTTTATCTTTCCAATTTTAACTTTAACAGCGAACGCTACAATCTGAAGAAATACTCACGAAAAGAAGAAAACGTGACATCCACCATTTTTTCAAGATGGCGGCATTAATACCACACGGATAATCATAAATGGATAAGAAAAGCAATATGGTGGAACGGAAATTTCAATATAATTTCTAAATATTGAAAAATGTTTTGATGTTTTGAATTTGTTGTAGAATGTAGCAAAGTGCCGCATGCGACGTTGCCACGTTTCTGTTTGTTAATTTGCGCGTGTAGCCGCAGAAATGCGGTCGGTGTGAAATGCCATGCAACCTGACAACGATGGTAAAATAATTCGCTTGTCTGTCTCGCAGTTAACTTCATTAAAATTGCAAAGTGTTTATAAATTCTGAATTAATGTTTTCATTAAGTTGACTGGCAGTTGTCAGAGCTTTTTTCTTTTCTCTTTTGTTTCTCCTGTCATATTTTATTTTCCGATTCGATTTTGTTCCTTTGACAGTGAATTCGCTTTATATTTATTCGACGTATTATAATTAAAACAGTCAAACACCTGTGCTAAGAACAGAATTTTTTTCCATAAAATTACTTCAACCTATTTTTTTAATTCTTCTTTCATTACGATTAGACTGATGTGACAATGGCTCTCTTACGAAGCTTCCAGTGTACAAATATTATCTTTGCCTCCACTTTTTACAAAGATATCACGGAGCTGTCGTAGTATTTATTATAATAACATAAAATAAATAAATAAATATATCATCACGCCTTCTACCCATTACTGGATGTGGCACTCTGCCGAAGCAGATCTCGGTAAGTGATATATTTTGCGCGTGAAGTGCGGTTACCAGTCGTCAAACCACAGCCCCCAAGATGTTAGTGGTGGAGGAGCCACAGGGGTAGCTTTTTAAATTATGAAAATTGTTTGTCGCCTGTGGGAACCAGGGTTCTCTGGATCCACAGGCCGACTTCATACCACTGAGCTAGCCATCCCATAAAACAAAAACTAATTTCGATTTGTGAATGTAGCTTTATTGAACCGTTAGTTGCTAATGAACCGATAAAACTTTCATACAACCCAGCATGAGCCTGGGTAAATTATTCTAGTTGCAAAATACCAAAATTGCTGTAATATATTAAGTAATTATGAAATAGAAAAAGTTGTCATTGCCATATTGATTGATTAGATAATGATACAATTACAGATTATCCGCGGGAGGGAGGGGGGCGCTGATGAGTTAGATAAAATAAAGATAATTTTGGCAAGCCAAGTTAAAAACAGTTTTAGTTGTTTTTCATTTAGCGCACGAAGTTGAAAACATGAAATTTATGAAATCAAATGTAATTAAAATGCTAGTGATGCAATAGTACTTGTACATGGTTTAGCCATTATATTTATATAATTAAGCAGGTTTCATGACTAGATGATATTTTATCCACTTATGTAAATTAGAATTCCCGTTACGCTCGGTATTTACATAATGAAATATTTAATATAATTTTATTAGTGCTCGCAGACTGACCACATAAGTTGTTTCATTTAATTTAGTGTTTTGGTTAACTGTCTACAATTTGTTAACAAAATTTAACACTTCCATAAAACTATATTTAGCAGATTTTATAAATAATACCTAAAATAATAATAACTGTCGGCATTATGGTGGTGTAGATAGCGTTACGACATTCGGAGATCCCGAGTTCGAATCCCACTCAATCTAAAACTACATGAACTACCACATTACGGTTCGGTGAGTCCGGATCCTGTACTGTAATTGAAATTAAGTTCCTGTTGTGCAGAGTAGCATAAATAATAAATAACTACAGTTTTACAGATTAAAAAGTAGAAAATTTTGTAAATAAATAAAAAATACGTAAAATCAGTAAAAATGCATTTATTTAGTACGATTTTTCTCAATTTTTTCAAATAAAGGATAATTATTTCTTATATTTTTATACAGAGAAAAAAAAACACTCCCCCGAATGGGATCAAAAAAATTATAGCATGCCATTTTCTTTACATTCCTTTTCCTTCACTGTGAAGGAATGGCTATCGATAAAAAATATCTGATCTCGCCAAAATATCCGCAATCACAAACACAAACCCTCGAAACGATTTTTTTATTATTTACATTAAATGATTATTTCAGGAGATAATATAAATATTCCTTATTTATGTAACACCCTGTATATTTACAAATACCTTCGATCCTGAAGCATTGAAATAATTTTAAAACAGATTTGATTGAATTCAAGATATTATTCATTTCTTTCTCAAGTATTGTAATTGTATTCACCGCTGCCACCAAAATTGTTGATTTCAAAATATTTTATTTGCAAATGAATTTAAGTTTTCTTATGGTCAGTTTTTCAATCGCCGGTTTACTCACGATTGATGTTAACCATGATTAAATAATAATGGTAGCCATAGTTTCCATTATTATTTAATCATGATTTACATTAATCGGTGATTTAAAAACTGGCCCTTAGTTGTTACAATACTTTCAACATTTATCTTGAAAAATATGTCCAATACACAATATGTTTGAATTACAATATATCTATATGGGGTGGCTAGCTCAATGGTATGAAGTCGGCCTGTGGATCCTGAGAACCATGGTTTGATTCCCACAGGCGACAAACAATTTTCATAATTTCAAAAACTGCCCCTGTGGCTCCTCCACCACAAATATCTTTGGGGCCGTGATTTGACGCCTGGTAACCGCACTTCAAGCGCAAAATATATCACTTACCGATATCTGCTTCGGCAGAGTGCCACACCCAGTAATGGGTAGAAGGCTTGATGATATATTTATTTATTTTATTTTATTAATATCTTGTTTTTAATGCCAGTATTCGCCACCCAATTAGGGGCATATTTCACCTTAAAGCGTCCAGTTACAATTCCTAAATTAGTAGGGCAAATGAGCAATTATACATATATAACATAATTACTCATCTTTAACATTCTCAAACGCATTTCTCCGCTCTTTCCGCTGAATTCTTCACAGCTAGTAAATTTCTGGAGCACTTAGAGATAGATGCACGAGCTAACAGACCGTGCTGGCACTACCACACATTGTATATTGTAGCAGACGCGCTCGTGTGTCATGCAAATTAACAGGGTAAAGTGCATGCAATACCGTCGCCGCAAGTGCAGGGAATTCACGAGGAATGGAAATTGCGAAATTGCATAAGGTGGTAAGGAGTAAAAAGGAATAGGTTACTGTTTGACAATGCCATTAGGGATTGTATATAAATTGAAAAGTTGATGAGAGGATCTTGTCTTGGAAATATGTACCGTTTTCAAATAATTCGATTATTAGCGTTTCCGTTTTCCATCTTTGAAATATTATATAAAATAAAAAAATAAATATATCATCACGCCTTCTACCCATTACTGGGTGTGGCACTCTGCTGAAACAGATCTCGGTAAGTGATATATTTTGCGCGTGAAGTGCGGTTACCAGTCGTCAAATCACGATGTTAGTGGTGGAGGAGCCACAGGGGTAGTTTTTGAAATTATGAAAATTGTTTGTCGCCTGTGGGAATCGAACCAGGGTTCTCAGGATCCACAGGCCGACTTCATACCACTGAGCTAGCCAGCCCATTTTGAAATATTATTAAAACAGCATTTCATGAAATAAGCACAATATATAATAATTATTAATAAATATATCATCACGCCTTTTACCCATTACAGGATGTGGTACTGTGCCGTAACAGATCTCGATAAACGATACATTTTATGCGTGTGTAGTGTGATTTTCAGCCGTCAAATCACATCGCCTAAAGATGTTAGTGGAAGGGAATCCGCTGAAGTAATATTATTATTAGGTTAAATAGCTCTGTTAATTTATTTATGCTACTCTGTACAACAGGAACTTAGTTCAGTGGCGTACCTGGGGGGGGCGGTGGGTGCGGTCCGTACCGAGCGGCACATATTTTGGGCCGGCATTTTTTTATATTTAGTTTTAGTTGTAAAAAACTACTTGTTCACTTCATAACTTTACTACTCGATTTATTAGAATTATGAATTACTATATGATTTCAAATATTTTTTATCAGCGTCAAGTAGGATTGAAAATATTATCTCGAAAAATTACTTTATTACTGCCTAATTTAAATATGCCATCCAATGGTAAAAAGTTCCCCACCTATAGTTTGTCTCAATTACAATTACTTATTTATGTTTATTAATTTAATGGGGTAATGGCTCAGTGGTTTCGAGTTGGCCTCTGGATCCTGAGGACCCGGCTTCGATTCTCACAGCCGACAAACAATTTTCACCAAATTAAAATTATCCTTGTGGCTCCCCCATCACTAACATATTTGGGGGCCGTGATTTGATGGCTGGTAACCGCACTTCACGTACATAAATATATCACTTACCGAGATCTGCTTCGGCAGAGTGCCACACCCAGTAATGGGTACAAGTCGTGATGATATATTTATTATATATTTATTTTTTTAATTTATAAAAACCACCATTTGATTGACTTAGCAAGGGCGGCAAATTGGGGACCACCCTAGGCGGCAAAAGTTCTAGGTACGCCACTGACTTAGTTCCAATTACAATACAGAGTCTGGACTCACCGAGCCGCAGTGTCGTAGTTCATATATTTTTTGTGTTGAGTAAGATTTGAACTCGAGATCTCCGGATTCAAATGTCGTAACGCTACTCACATCACCGTACTGCCACATAGTATATTCGATTAGAAAATACGATCTACTGCCAAAACTGGAATATTTTATATTATATCCGGTAATACGGTGGTGAAGGATAACGAAATTCGATCCGGAAATCTCGAGTTCAAATCCCATTCAGCTAAAAATTATTTGATAATAAGACTAAACATTATTTGGATGTAGTCAACTATCTTATGTTCGCAATCCAGACAAAAATATCAATAACTGAACAGTTAGGAAAACGAGAAGAATGTACAAATTTAAAGTTTTATGACAGAAAAATTCGGGAGACGCCCGGACTCGAACCGAGGACCTTCAGCTTGCCGGGCTGATGTTTTAACCACTAAGCCACGGCTCCCCAGAACGAGATAGCCGTTAACCGAATTTATCTGTCATAGTGTCTAACACAGCATTGATCCCAAGATTCCTATGACTCATAGAAATTGACAACGGGTTTCGTCTTTAGCGACACAGTCTGATTTTTAAGGAAATCATACCACGAATTAAATTTCAAGAGTTTAAGTCATATGAATGACTTTGAAGTTCGGTTGACGCCTATCTCGTTCAGGGGAGCCGTGGCTTAGTGGTTAAAGCAAGCTGAAGGTCCTCGGTTCGAGTCCGGGCGTCTCCCGAATATTTCTGTCATAAAACTTTAAATTTATCAAACTTCAAAGTCATTCATATGAGTTAAACTCTTGAAATTTAAGAATGTACAACTTTTAAAATTAAGCAACATATTTTTATCGAATTTTGTAGAATGCTCTTGCCAAATTCACAGTTTTATTAGTAGAAAATGAGCCACAAGTATTATTAATACAAAATGAATCTGATATCTTCAAAATAAATATTGTTTCAGCAATATTTGCTGAAATGCAACTGCGAGCAATAAAAATTCATTGCAGTTTTCATGTTTGTCGCTTAAGTAAATAACAATTTAATTATGATGAAATATAACGTTATTAAAATGAAAAAAAAATAATTATCCTCTTTTTTGAAATGTCGTGTATAACGATTAATATCGTGAGACAAAGATTAATTAGCTAAAACGGTGCACTTGACAAATTAAAAACTTTTCATATTCCAGGCAAATATAACCTGAAATGTATGTTAGTAATAACAATAATAAAAAGTTCTAAAAATGTGAATGCGCTCTCATTAAATTTCGCAATTGCTGGCAACTTGACAGCATTGTTTGTAGCTTTGGCAACAGTGCCACAAAACAATGAATTTCCAGTTTAATGGCGTTAAAGGTATTATTAATAATGCACAAATTGACGCTGCCAAACAACAGAACAGCGATGTACGATTTGTCATTTTCTCGCATGAAAATGATGTTTCGTCTGACGTTGCTCCAATAAAACGACTTGGTAAATATTGTGAAACGCCAGTGTAAACCTGCCTTTAATGATCCTAATTTCTACGGTAAATATTTGCTAAATGAAGCGGCATTCACAATAAGTTTACTCACACAGAATTCAAACTCAAATAATTCGGCCCATATATTACACTTTCTTTGTTTTCTTTCAACTGTTCTAATTACTATCTACACGTTAGCAATAAACCTAATTTAAATATTTATTTCGAAGAAGAAGAAATTATTTACAAATAGAGATATTTACAAGTACTAAATTAGATGCCTGCGTTACTCCATTTTCATCTATATATATATAAAAATTAATGTTTGTTTGTTTGTTTGTCCCGTATGCGTTCCTATATCATTCATCCGATTGCGATGAAACTTTGCTAAGTTGTTGTGCGCACGCCCGCGAAGGTTTCTGACTTAGCACAAGTCCAATCCGCCACCTTGAAGCAAAATGGCCGCTAGCTATCTTGAAAATTACTGCATTGATTCGATTCAAATTTGGTATAGACATAGACGGGAATCAATCTTAACATATAGGTATAATAAAACTTCAGTACGCCGTCTTGAAACAAAATGGCCGCTAGCTGAAAAGTACTGCACTGATTCGATTCAAATTTGGTATAGGTACAGACGAGAACCAATCTTAACATATAGGTATAATAAAGCTTCAGTCCTATGCCATTCAAATTCAGACGTTTGCAGTTTCCGGTACGTCTCGCATTTGCAATGACCATCAACAAAGCACAGGGACAATCGCTACAAGTGTGTGGACTAAATTTGAAAAAGCCATGCTTCTCACATGGACAGCTGTACACAAACACTTTCCTTGAGTTGCAACGCAACGCATGCCGGGTACTTGCATTAAATTGTAGACCACGCGAACGAAGTCCCGGGTAATAGCTAGTAATATTATAAAATTTAATCAGTATTTAAGAGAAAAAAATTTTCACATTTACACTTAGCCCTTATTTATTACACAAATTTATTTCATGGAATACTTTAATAGTATATTACATAATAAGCCAGGAAAGTAAAATACGTACCTAAGACTACAACAAAAATAACAGTCTGGTTAATTAGAAAACAGTCTGGTAAAGATTTTACCTGACTATTATTTTTGTTGTAACCTTGGATACGTAGTATGCTGTCAGTACAATTCATATCAAAAAAATTAAACATTTTGAATTATTTATGATTAAATATTGATTAAATTAAACGGTTTCAGAAAAAAATGTATACATAATACGTCAGGAAAGTATTTTTACTTGACTCAGCGGATTAAAATACTCGGCCCGCGGCCTCATACTTCAAACAAATGCTTCGTCAAGTAAAATATCACTCTCCTGACTTATTATATAATATACTATAGTTCTACTAACAAGAGCAATCAAATAAGAAATCAGCGTCTGCAAATACTCTTCATGTGGGTAGATGCGGCATAATTCAACTCAGAGCAAAGTATCACAATGCTATCTGTATAATAAACCGCCGTAATCCAAATAATATAAATTAGATCTGTCGTAATTTACATATGCCGCTTCCTGCGTCGCTGTTTTGTTTGTGAATTTATCAACACACTCGTTACTTCTGTTTTCATTTTAATCTCAGTTCCACTCGCATTGAAATATTAAAATATGGCGCTGTTAGAAACTTTGTACTAATTTGTCCATGGGTGTCCACTGATATTTATTACTCTCGGAGAATTTATTAATTGTTGCAGTTATACTCAATATTATAAATGGTATTACTTGTATGAGTAAGGCCGGGTATTTAAATTTTCAGATAAATTAGAACGGAATGACAAAAAGTGTAAATAGAAAAAACTGGTGAAACACAGGTGTATGTTGGTGACATTGACGGTGAGAGATTGTTAGGGATAAATGGATGGATATGATTGAAGGTTTGTTGTATAAACGAAAGAAAAAATAAGATTGTATGAAAGGTTTTATACAAGTTTGTCAAAAATTAATTGCAAGATAAATGTACTAGGTATGAGTCTATATATCTCGATTAGTATATGAAATATAGTCTCAGGAAAGTACATAATCTGAGATAAATAAAATTTGGGGAAAAATCAATTTTTCCGAAGTCTATATCTAAAAAACTAAATAAGGCATGAAGATGCGCTCAACAGCATTGAATTCCTCGTATCCGAATTGACTTATCAACAGATTATTAGCTAATTTGAAGCGATTTAATTTTTTGGAAATTTCTTAAGGTGTACTCCTTGGGTTTTTTTCGATTTTAGGCCAATTTCAGAATGGTTTTTCTAAAATTCTTTCTCGCACGAATATTGTAACGAAAATTTACGTACATATGCATTTAGACCCGCTGAATCCAATGGTGAAGTCTCCAAGTACATATGTCTTCTAGTTTTTAAGATACTGATCAAAAACTGTTTTGTCAGAAAATTTTGGTGAAATTTTTTTTGAAAAATAAAAATTGTTGGGAATTTATTAACAACTCAATTGGAACACGAGAAATTCAATGCCGTTGAGTGCATCTTCATATCATATTTAGGTTTTTTTTTAGATATAGCCTTAGGAAAGTAGCGATGAGGCAACATTTGGAAAAATTCTATTTTTCCGTTGCCTATATTCTTAAAAACCAAACAAAATATGAAGATGTGCTAAACCGCATTTAATTAGTAGACTATATTGTTGTTAGATTTCAGTATTCCAATATAATTTTTAATTAATTTCCAAGAAACGAAACAACACGTGAGATTGACATTCATCTCTCACGTTACCTACTGTTAGATATGAAAATGTTTGTAGCATATAATATATATCCGTAGTAACGACAAGCATAAAATAAACAATTATCTTTGTGATCAAACAAAAAAAACAGAGTCTACTCTCAGAAATAAATGTTCTAAACGTACTTTGTCTAGAAAATAAGACATTACCGATTATCGATGTGATTTGATGTCAATGACATCTGTCAAACTTTGTATCAAATATTTATTTATTTATTCGACTCTGTACAATAGTAACGTAATTTCAATTATAGTACAGGGTTAGAATTCACCGAGTCGTTATGTCGTATATATTTAACTTGAGTGGGACTCGAACTTGGGACCTCCGGATTCGAATACCTTAACGCTATTCACACCACCGTACTGCCGAACATATTAAAAATTTCCAAGCGCTGTTAGTTAATTTTGTTTTCTAAATACTTATTTTAAATAAAAATAAATAAATATATCATCACGCCTTCTACCCATTATTGGGAGTGGCACTCTGCCGAAGCAGATCTCGGTAAGTGATATATTTTGCGCGTGAAGTGCAGTTACCAGTCGTCCAATTACAGCCCCCAAAGATGTTAGTGGTGGAGGAGCCACAGGGGTAGTTTTTTGAAATTATGAAAATTGTTTGTCGCCTGTAGGAATTAAATATCACCTCCAAAATCGTTTTAAGTTTACGCTTTTTACCCATAATTGGGAGTGGCACTCTGCTGAAGCAGATCTCGGTAAGTGATATATTTATGCGCGCGAAGTGCGGTTACCAGTAGTGTTGGAGGAGCCACAGGGGTAATTTTAATTTAGTGAAAATTGTTTGTCGCCTGTAGGAATCGAACCAGGGTTCTCAAGATTTACAGGCCGACTTCATACCACTGAGCTATCCACCCCATTATTACTTATTTTCTATCAACATTTTAAATATAATGCGCATAAATAGCAAATGGCGATAAATAAAATTGTAAGATCTGACCCAGTAAGCGCTAGCTAATGAAGCAAGAGTATTACCCACTCCGTCACAACTGTTTGTTCTCATGGAGCATTGTTCATTATGAGATCGCTTTCAATACGAGTTTCCAACAGAGAGTAATTCTTCATCATAGGCATGTTAATCTCGATAGTTTCCTATTAGTAAGAGGTATGAAATTGATGATGAATATGGAGTTCTCGAGCTAGTTGAGAATCAATAACAACCCCGGCTGAAATCTTAGGTATGTAACCAGACCGAATCGAATGAGCGCAAGCTAATAATTTCACCACCTTGAGGGAGGTTTCCTTCAACGTGTACCCTTCTAATCGAAGGGTTCACCACCACGACCCTGAATACTAAACTGGTTACCGCGAACGGTTAATATTCTCCACAACCAGGGGAAGAGGAACTATCTTATTAAAAATAAAACATGGTTGCTCCCACTACGAAATTCATGTTAAATGGGAAGACAAATAAATATATCATCACGTCTTCTACCCATTACTGGATGTGGCACTCTGCCGAAGCAGATCTCGGTAAGTAATATATTTTGCGCGTGAAGTCAAATCACGGTCCCCAAAGATGTTAGTGGTGGAGGAGCAACCGGGGTAGTTTTTGAAATTATGAAAATTGTTTGTCGCCTGTGAGAATTGAACCAGGGTGCTCACGATCCACAGGCCGATTTCATACTGCAAAAATTAATAGTTATTACAGAGTTTTCAGATTTCCACATTATTTCTCGAGACGAAAGTTGAGTTATCTACGAATGACATGCAAAAATAAATTTGTATTCTACAAGATTGTGATACTTCTTAGGAACCATACGAAATGAAATGAAAACAAACTAGTAATAAAATTTATTGTTGTTACAAAGATTTTCTTTTCAGAATGAAGATTACTTTGAGTTATAATTGCAAAACTTTTGCTTCTGACACATAATTTCTGTCTATATCGAGTTATCGTTGAAGATCACATAGAATAAAAAATGTAAGATATTCCATAAAAATTTATTACTTTCTCCAATTTCTAACCTCTCATCATTTGACAAAGACCGTTACACAACTTTCAATAAATTCTTTCCCTCTTTATGCGGGTGTGAGAGGACCAGTCCTCAAGCTCAAGTCGCGTCCTCCTCAAGAGTTCAGTTACAAGTGTTGCGCTATAATTCCTGCGAGGGTTGAGTGCAGGAGTCAACCAGCAGGAACGCAGGATACTTAATCGGATGTTTCATTCTAGGGTTCGTCGTAGACGCTTTTGTGTCGCTCATAGTGGTCGGTAAAAACGATATTAAAGACGCACAAAGAGGTGCTATATTCTATTGAGGATTTTTTTTTCATTGCGTGTATTATTACTTATTATAAAAATTAAAGTAATGACGATGCTATTGGCTATTCAGGAATTTATTACAAGCTTGATAGTAAAGTACAATTAATTCCTAAGCTATACTAATATATCATATTTTGATCCTTAATATATATTTTTTAAATCGCCCCGGAGTCATGATTTCGGTTAATGAAAATGCCATTTTTTGTTGAACCAGTTAAAAAATAAAAAAAAATTAAAATATGGTTCTACATAATTCAGACTACAAGAAAGTGAATGCCGTTGTGCGCATCTTCATATATTTTTTAGTTTTGAAGTTACAGCGATTTTTGACTTTTTGAAAAGCTCAACTTTGAAGGCCTATATCTCGAAAACTAAAAGAGATATTGAAATGCGGTTTGAACGAGTGTATTTCCCGTGCTCTAATTAACTTATACGGAAATTTAAAAAAAATTGAATTTTTTTTTATTTTTTTTCAAAATTTTCATTTCTTTATATTTCAAAAAAATTAATAGTTAATGAAAATCTGTGAACAC
Source organism: Pterostichus madidus (assembly GCA_911728475.2). Lineage (NCBI taxonomy): Eukaryota > Metazoa > Arthropoda > Insecta > Coleoptera > Carabidae > Pterostichus > Pterostichus madidus. The sequence goes on along the minus strand of OU452306.1, from coordinate 38,688,969 downwards.
CAATGAATTCCTCTCGTAAAAGTACATAGGTATGCAAAATTTCAGGCAAAAATTTGCACAAATAAAGTTTTTATTACAAAAAATCGAAAAATCACTGCTTTTTAATTATTTTTGAAGGGGTACCCCTTAAGAATTTTATGATTTTTGGCCATTTTTAGTTTTTTTGCTCTAAAAATTGTATCCGTACAGCAAAAATTCTGAAATATTACATACGTATGTATTTTTTTGCGAGGAATCCACTCGTTTTTACAGATTTTCATTATCTCGTCAACTTTTTGAAATATGGGCAAAAGAAAATTTTGAAAAAAATTGTAAAATTTTCAAAATTTTCTAAATTTTCAAAATTTTAGTATAAGTTAATTAAAGCAGGAGAAATACACGCGTCCAAACCGAATTTCAATATCTCTTTTAGTTTTCGAGATATGGACCTTCGAAGTTGAGATTTGTAAAAAGTCAAAAACCGCTGTAACTCAAAAACTAAAAGAGATATGAAGATGCGCTCAACGGAATTCGATTTCTCGTAGCCTGAGTGATATAGAAACATATTTTAAATTTTTCGATTTTTTAATTGGTTCAACAACAAAAATCGCACTTTCTTTAAACGAATTTTTTGCGATCATGACTCCGGCGATTAAAAACTATATTTTTGACGATCAAATTATGTATATCTACGCAGAAATATATGTGGAATCGAATGTTGAAATTTCATAACTAGTATTTTAAATTAATCCTTAAGGTGGTACTATCATTTACGACAGATTTTAATGATATTTAAATGTTATTCTTCATAACCTATACCATACATAAAATTATTGTTTTTATAAACTTTTTCTGTTACCCATAATTTTATAGGACAGTCATGATAGAACCACCTTAATGAGAAAATTTTCCTTTACTAATTTCTGAAATCGTGGTTCTATCTTTGTAATGTACATTAGTAAATCAGCCTTTTACCAACTGCAATTTTGATCACATAAAAAGTAAGGGGATCGCGAAAGTATATATTTGTGACTTTTGCTTCCAAGAGGGGCATGGCTCCGAAAAGTTTAAAAACCACTGATGTAGAGTAACAAATAAATAAAATCACAATCAATCTGCTTTAAGTACATGAAAGACTCTTGCTCCCTTTAAAACCATTCAACGACAAAATTGCAACATCGCATTTGGTCAAGTTTAAAATTTCTTAACTCTCCAATTTCTTGTCCCACGTGACACATGATGCTTCCATTTCTTCGACGTGGTGTATCGAGATCGGGTGTACACAAGAAGTTAGTTGTTAGCTGCAGATGATCTGTCACCTCGCGTATTTCGCAAGCGACTTCGAGACATCTCGGGTCTCCGAGGACAGGAAGATGTGTGAGTTATCGCGCCATGAAGGCGTTATATCAAACTTTCGAGACGGTTTAATATTTCTCCTGGGTCGTGAATTCTGTTCTGTAATTCACTTGTCGGGGATATTTATCGCCGGTGTCTACTTCGATGAATTTTAATATTATTTTTTTTGTGAGGGTACATTTGGAATTGATGTGTTTATTGCTGCGTGGAGATTTAAAAAAATTTTACTTGTCGTTTCTCAAAAATAGGGATTTTAAACTTTTATTTCTTTCTATGGGGTAGGTGGCTCAGGCGGTCTGTGGAATTCAAAACCTGGGTTCGATTCCCACAGACGACAATTTTCACCACTTCAAAACTATTCCTGTGGCTCCCCCTCCACTAATATCATACGGGGCCGTGATTTGATAGCTGGTAAGCGCACATCACTTACTGAGATCTGCTACGGCAGAGTGCCACACCCAGTAATAGGTAAAAGGCGTGATGATATTTTGTTTCTCTCAATTACTATTTAAAAATTTTAAAATATTTGAACATATTTAGCTATTTTCTTATTTTTGTTCATAAGTGAGCTCGGCAATTTTGTCTAATATATCGATGTCGGATATTACAAGATTGTAACTATTTAAAAATTAAAAATTAATATTTATTTATTTATATATTTCATACTGCATCGCATTTGCATGTTTACAGGGGTGATTTCAATCAATTAAATCAGTTACCGTAATGAAATATATATATATATATATATATATATATATATATATATATATATATATATATATATATATATATATATATATATATATATATATATATATATATATATATATATATATCATCACATCTTCTACCCATTACTGGGTGTGGCACTCTGCTGAAGCAGATCTCGGTAAGTGATATATTTTGTGCGTGAAGTGCGGTTACCAGTTGTCAAATCACGGCCCCCAAACATGTTAGTGGTGGAGGAGCCACAGGGATAGCTTTTTCAAATTATGAAAATTTGTCGCCTGTGGGAATCGAACCAGGGACCTCAGGATCCACAGGCCGACTTCATAAAGGTAACAAACAGTTTTTGATATTTTATTATAATTATTTAAAATGTCTCTTCCAAGGTTAGGATATAAAAATAATGTTTAATAATTAAACGCGACACAGTGTGAAATAAAATGTTGTATAATAGTTATAACAGTTATTTACGTCATACGTCCATTAATGAGTTTTTACGATACGCGTTTCCGAATACCAGATACGGCTCCTTCATTGCCTCATCAGAAAACATCTTACTCGTACCATACAAACTCATTTACCGGACTCACTACGTAAATAACTATTACACAATTCTATAAACAAAGTTCAACAATGAAATACTACTTAAAAGTTAAATAGTTGTTTGTTTGACTAAGCAAAAAAGTAGCAGATTTACTGCCGTGCCCAGCATTTTAGGAATCTAGTCAATCCTGTATATTTTAAATTTAGTTCTAATAAAATTAGAGTTTGTGGATCGTGATCAGAGCTGGGCAGTAGCTAGCTACTTTTGTAGCTAAGCTACTAGCTTAGCTACATTTACCTTAGCTGTAGCTGTAACTTAGCTAACTGTGAAAAAATATAGCTGTAGCTTGTAGCTAGCTACTATTTTTTCTATTAGCTTAAAAATAACAACTGAAGCTACTTTTAAAGCTACTTTTTGTAGATTAAAGCTACTTTTTAAGCAGAAGATCAACAATGTACGCATGCGTATAAGCTAAACACACACAAAATAATTATTTGTTGCCGGTTCTAACTGGCTCTAATACGCAAAAATACACAGTAGGTGCCAGATGGTATTTGCTATTTTTAATATTTATGTATATAATAGTAAATTAACAGTCATTATAACAAAAGACTGATCATATGACAATTTCACAATAATTTAAAAAAGTAGCTTTAAAATTTAACAGCTACTTTAACGAAAGCTTTTAGCTGTAGCTTAGCTATATTTTACAAAATATAGCTTATAGCTGTAGCTTAGCTACTTTTTTAAAGAATAGCTGTAGCTTAGCTACTTTTTTTAAGTAGCTTGCCCAGCTCTGATCGTGAACTCAATATTTTCTATAACATTGAATAGTGAACGATTTTTCATAATGTTAATAATATAGTTGCATACTTTGAGCAGGAACCAGCTACCGATCACGTCCCACGTTGTCCACTATCGAATCAGCATATTTTGGATTCCAATAATGTTAATCCAGTCTATTCCACACCACTAACACTCGTATATTAACGTTACTTTTATACACCACACAGTAATACGCAAAATAACGCACAATTTAAGCTAATTTACGCATTAAAACATCACTAAATCACATACAAAACACTTACGGAACACCGAAACACTTCGATCACGACAAAAACCCGCACTCGACTAACTCAACGCGAATAAACGTACCTACAACGTTCGAAACTAATTGGTAAGATATGGTTATAACTTGTTCGGCAACGTTAACATATTTTTATTTATCATTAAAATGAATAATCTTGCTTGCAAAAATAAAATGTATAGATCCGTCAGCTCTCGAATTTTGCCGATAATGAACAAATTAACGATTTGCGCGTTTTCAAAATTTTTACGCATTAATATACCGCGTAGGACTTGGTAACGGCGAACATAAGGATTTAACATGTAAAGTCATAATGTTACAATTTCCTGCTTCCCTTATTATTTTAAATAAAAAAGCTTCAAATAAAAGTTTTAGGGAATAAAATTATGCATCTAAATTAGTACATAAAATAAATGTTACATGATATGTAACGGTACAAATTGAATCTGGAGATGACGAAAATTGCCTCAATACTATTGATAACCATGGAATTGAAACAAAATTAAACAAATGTTTCACGTTTTATCTGTCAAAACTATCAAAATAATTTTTTTATATTATTACCCTAGAGGCAAATTCATGAAGCGGATTAGCGCTAATACCATTTTTATTTCTTTTCTAACTCTCTTTCCTATACATGAAACAAGTGTATTTTAATCTGGGTTAAAAAAAATATTAAGTAACATCAAATTTCATTCATTATGGGGTGGCTAGCTCAGTGGTATGAAGTCGGTCTGTGGATCCTGAGAACCCTGGTTTGATTCCCACAGGGGACAAACAATTTTCATAATTTCAAAAACTACTCCTGTGGCTCCTCCATCACTAACATCTTTGGAGGCCCTGATTAGACGACTGGTAACTGCACATCACGCGCAAAATATATCACTTACCGAGATCTGCTTCGGCAGAGTGCCACACCCAGTAATGAGTAGAAGGCGTGATGATATATTTATTTATTTTTATATAAATTTCATTCATTTCGTGATATTGTTTTAATTTGAAACAGAGTTGTAGATAATATTAAAAATGTTATTAGCACTAATCCGCTTTATGAATCTGCTCGATAATTCTTTGAAGATGTCACTTAAACATATGTTATCGCAGCCTTGAAAATAAATGAAATCGTGTTAGTTAGTTGAACTAATTATAAAACAATAATGAAATGAAAGTATCAGCCTCCTTGTAAACTATGTCGAAATTTGAAACCCTAAGTAATAAACCACCTCCAGGTTCGATCTCCGCCTCCATTGCGTTTCGCTGTACGTCGTTATTCGTGACAAGAGTCCGTAACGGACCAAATGGCAAAATTACGAGTTAGGGATGTGTCATAAACTGCGCACGTCGTGGAGGCGGCAGTAAACGAGCTCTACCACCCCCCGAATACACCCTCGATATACACCACCGCCACGGCGGGAATCAGTCAAGACGGTGGAGGCGATGGCGGCGCTAGTTGTGCTTTTCAACAAGTGTTTATGTAAGGAGTTTCAAACAAATTTAAGGGTATATATTATATGACGCGTTCATCATAGAAAAATGGAATATTTACAAAATTCGCAACATGCTTCTTGCACTATATTTATAGTGCCACTATCCGACACTGTTTTATAATGAATAAATTAAAAATTATAGTGTATTAAAATTATATTCTCAGGTTCGATTTCCACAGGCGACAAACAATTTTCACCACTGTAGCTTCCCCTTCACAAATATATTTAAGAGCCCTGATTTGACGGCTGGGAATCGCACTTCATATAAATAAAAATAAATAAATATATCATCACGCCTTCTACCCATTACTGGGTGTGGCACTCTGCTGAAGCAGATCTCGGTAAGTGATATAAGTGCGGTTACCAGTTGTCAAATCACGGCCTCCAAAGATGTTAGTGGTGGAGGAGCCACAGGGGTAGTGTTTGAAATTATGAAAATTGTTTGTCGCCTGTGGGAATCGAACCAGGGTTCTCAGGATCCACAGGCCGACTTCATACCACTGAGCTAGCCACCCCATGTGCATAAATATATCACATACTGAGACCTATTACAGCAGAGTGCCACACCCAGTAATAGGGAAAAAGCGTGATGATATATTTTTATATTTAGAAATAACTATCAAACCAGAGGTACTAAAAATGTTTACATAAGGTTAGCCTTAGTTTTGCGAATTTTGAAAAAATATTTCTGTTCTATAATCAGTATATCATATAATACCCCTAAATTGTCATTGTCTTTATTCTGTTCTACCACTTAAGCCTTTTGCAAACATCTACCAACACGTACGGGATTCGAATCCTCTAACTACGGTGTAGCAATGGTCAAGCAATCACTACTTTACCATCGTGAGCGATATTTAAGCAGTTTTAAATTGAAATTTATGATTTTAAAATGGACCCGGGTTTCAAATCCACAGTTCGACATGATACTAAGCTATCTAACCCATATTGGATATAAGTTTGTTTGTAATATAATTTTGCCTGAAAATTAAATCGTTTTCAGTAGCGATATCATGAAGCAAAGTTAGTGAAATTTATACAGTTGCATGAGAAGTTTGTACGTATTTAGAATTAAAATACGTAGTACCCTTGACCTCAAAATCGTTTGAAATCTTCACCTTGCAAGTTTACAAAACTATACAATACATAAATTTAAATAGCGGTTATGCAAAATAAGTTTCTCAATTTCCTTAGCCGAAACGGCGACTATCATTTCATCTGTGGTGGGGGGAGGGAATTAGGGGGTGGGGGTTAGTTGCAGGGTGCAGGTCAGGGTCGGATCCTGTGCCCTCGCACTGCACCCGGAAGCGTTCGTGCAAGGTCGGACCCATTCGCCTACTATCGCAAGCCGATCGCCCGATGTTTCGTTTTCTTTTTGGTATTTTTTTTGTTTCCGGCAGTGTTTTGTTTTGCATGCGTCTTTGAAATGATTCTTTGTCTGATTTTTTGTACGTTTCAGAGGTTGAAAATGTAGCTGAAGCCAAAGGAAATGATTAATTATCTTTTTCAAGATATGATGGGTTTGGAGAAATTAGGTTAAAGATTGCAGATTTGGTGCGGCGTTTCTCATTCGTTTTATATTAAATTTGCTTCTCTCTTTCGAATAAATGTAATTTTATTTAAAATTGATTTGACATTAATGGCTTGGTTTAACAAATAAAATAAATCAACTTCATGAAATACAACAAAAACTAATCGTTTTGACGCATGTTACAAAAAACAAAACATGTTATAAAACAATTTAATTTTTTATTTGTCTTTCATTCAATATAATCCTATTCAAAACACCCACATTCGCAACACAAAATGATGCAAATGAGCACAATAATTGCAGTCATTGTGCTTTTCAAAACAGCAACAAATTATGCTTGTTACTCAATTTGGGTGCCACAGATCTCGCAAGATAACACATTATTTACATAAAATACACAGTCAATTATAAAATAATAAATATATCATGACGCCTTCTACCCATTACTGGGTGTTACACTCTGCCGTAGCAGATCTCGGTAAGTGATATATTTTGCGCCTGAAGAGTGATTACCAGCCGTTAAATCCCGGCCCCTAAAGATTTTAGTCTAGAGGGAACCATAGGGGTCGTTTTAAGGTGGTTAAAATTGTTTGCCGGCTGTGGGAATTGAACCCGGGTTCTCAAATCTACAAGTCAACTCGATACAACTGAGCCACCTACTCCATACAGTCAGTGAAAATTAAGTACAGTTGTTTTTTTAGATTGAAAAGTGAAATATTTTGTAAATTTAAATGTGTTAGGTTCGAATCCTAGCTGAACTTTCTTGGCCATATAACAACGCCTTAATGCCTTAAAATTATATAATAATTAGTAATTACTTACAATACTCTCTAAAAACTGTTTCATATTTTTAGTATATCATGACCGCTGCCACCAATTTCTTCGAACGATTTTTAAACGAGTTTACTATTTGATATTTTATTGCCAGGTTATTAGGCTAGAAAAATATTTGAATGAAACATTTTCTGTAAAAAACAAGTATAAAAACTTTAAGTTCCCGTATGTGAATTTAAATAATACTGCATTTTATATATTCAATAATAAAAAAAATTGCCATTTGGCTTACATAATTAGCTGGACATTTTATGAATAGCAAAGTCAATTTTATACTGGAAAACTGTATAAATATCAAATTTTTCATTCTATTAATTACGGCCGGTAAAAATATTTTATCAACCGTGGCGTGGTTATAGAAGGCAAATAAATATTTACCTAGTTTCATAACGTAATATCAATACTACAATACCAAAAAGCATGTTGTAATGAGTACTATTACAATACAAGTGCTGTAATGAATCTTGACAGTAAAATGACAGTATAACACAAGCAATGAAAACTAGATTTTATTGAAAATTGAATGAACTACTCACGCCTCACATAAGGACAAAAAAAAAGATTGTCATATTTATAAAATGTCAATTTTGCAATAGTTAACAATTTGTGTTACAGAATCGATCTCATTGTACGATATACATATTATAATGGATTGTACTATACTCGATGGATTATCAAACTCAGCCTCGACAATTTTCCCATCTTACATTGTAATATGATACATTACAATAATTATATCGTAAATAACTATTACATGTATATAAATATGAAAATAAATTTTGTTACAAGTCGAACTGAATTATTGTCACTTACATTGTTGAAAAAGCTATCCCTGTGGCTCCTCCACCACTAACATGTTTGGGGGCCGTGATTTGACGACTGGTAACCGCACTTCACGCGCAAAATATATCACTTACCGAGATCTGTTTCAGCAGAGTGCCACACCCAGCAATGGGTAGAAGGCGTGATGATATATATATATATATATTTTATTATACATTGTTCCAAATAAAAATACAAAAATATTGCATTGTTCCTCTGTACCGAGACAGTATATAAATGAACATTTTAAAGCTCATTCCACTAATTATCACAGTCATAATTACATATATACACACCTATTCTCCAATTCATAACTTCCCAATTTCTAGCATCAATTTATACCAATTATCACAACGGCATACAGCAAAGCTTCCATTCTCCATAACCATGATTGATTCTAATTGAAAATTATGATGTGCGCGGAAAACAGCATCTCAATTTAGCGTTACGAGACCAGGAATTTACAGCAATGCATCAATATTAGTCAGTGCACAGTGCACTAGGTACGTTAGGTATTATCCACAGCGTAGATATGCCGCGCTGTGCTAGTTAACGTTAACTTTTAAAAGGATTTATATGCAAACTGCACGAGATACTAGCTATTTGCATTTAAAACTCTGCTCATGAATATTTTTTTCCTATTCACGCGAAAATTGTTATTTATTCCTACTTATAGCTGTAGGTAATAATGGTCGATACTGTTCCGTAAAAAAGCTTTAGAAAAACTGTAAATAAATAAAATAAATATATCATCACGCCTTTTATTCATTACTGGGTGTGATACTCTACCATAGCAGATCTCGGTAAGTGATATATTTTGATCGTGAAGAGGGGTTACCAGTCGTCAAATCACGGCCCTCAAAGGTGTTAGTGAAGGGGGAGCCACAGGAGTAGTATTAATGTAGTGAAGAAGTTTATCGGCACTGGGAATCGAACCAGAGTTCTCAGGATCCACAGGCCGACTCAATAAATAAATATAATAAATATATCATCACGTTTTCTACCCATTACTGGGTGTGGCACTTTGCCGAAGCAGATCTCGGTAAGTGATATATTTTTGCGCATGAAGTGCGGTTATCAACCGTCAAATCACGGCTCTCAAAGATGTTAGTGGAGGGGGAGCCATAGCAGTAGTATTAATATGGTGAAAATGTTTGTCGGCTGTGGGGATCGAACCAGGGTTCTCAGGATCCACAGATCGACACAATACCACTGTATTATAAATAAATATAATAAATATATCATTACGCCTTCTACCCATTACTGGGTGTGGCACTCTGCCGAAGGAGATCTCGGTAACTGATATATTTTTGCGCATGAAGTGCTGTTATTAGCCGTCAAATCACGGCCCCCAAAGTTGTTAGTGGAGGCGGCACCACAGGAGTAGTATTAATGTGGTGAAAATGTTTGTCGCCAGTGGGAATCGAACCAGAGTTCTCAGGATCCACAGGCCGACTCAATATCACTGTATTTAAATAAATATAATAAATATATCATCATGCCTTCTACCCATTACTGGGTGTCGCACTCTGCCGAAGCAAATCTTGGTAACTAATATATTTTTGCGCATGAAGTGCGGTTACCAGCCGTCAAATCACGGCCCCCAAAGTTGTTAGTGGAGGCGGAACCACAGGAGTAGTATTAATGTGGTGAAAATGTTTGTCGCCAGTGGGAATCGAACCAGGGTTCTCAGGATCCACAGATCGACACAATACCACTGTATTATAAATAAATATAATAAATATATCATCACGCCTTCTACCCATTACTGGGTGTGGCACCCTGCCGAAGCAGATCTCGGTAACTGATATATTTTTGCGAATGAAGTGCGGTTATTAGCCGTCAAATCACGGCCCCCAAAGTTGTTAGTGGAGGGGGAGCCACAGGAGTAGTATAAATGTGGTGAAAATTTTTACCAGGGTTCTCAGGATCCACAGACCGACACGATAACCACTGTGCCACCTACTCCATATAAAAATTGAATTATAAAGAGAAAACCGCCAGGATTTGAACCTGGGACCTATGAATTGTATACTGGTGTATATAAAAGCACATTTAGGATAACTGCGCAAAAAAAAAACATGAAAACAGGTGAAACTTTGTATTTTCCATGATTGCAGGGTCACTCCAAATAAACCTCAAACACACCCCATCCCTTCCCAAAACAAAAAAGACAAAAACCAATTTGCGTGAACTGATCCACATTGTCAGAAGTTCGTTAAATATCCATTAGATGGCATCGGCAGCGCTTTTTGGCGGAAGTACCTGACAAACTAGCCGCTCCGGTACACAACTCTGTTTCCGGTCCTGGGGCATTTAGCGGCGAATTAGCACCCCCCTGCTCCTGCACCCCCACTGTAAAATGCCAAGTCAACTTCGATCCGATGAGAGAAGCGTTAAAAGTTGATGACGACCAACTTTAAATTAGTTCTTTTATGTTGAAACTTTCTTAGCGAAGGTTACAACTTGGAATTTATTCAGCGTTGGAGTTTATCTACTAGGTGGTATTGTTACAAATGAATTTGTTGTTTGTTTTCCAACAGATTCCTAACTAAATTGTTTTGGTTGAGATTTAATTTCGTTTGACAATTGAAAACAAAAATATAAAGTATCTTCGAAAAGTTCGACCAGTATCTATCTAATAATTGTGAAAGCACAAAAATACTCTAATGATATTTTCAAACTACCCCCGAACCGAATTTAGAACAAAGTCATTTTTCTTTTCAAACAAGGATTCAACTTTAACTAAATCAATTTCTGCACGATTATTCTGATACCGATATTAAGGTGGTAAGTAATATTTACAAATTACTCATTTTTTTTTATGGGATGGCTAGCTCAGTTTTATGAATTCGACCTGTGGATCCTGAGGTCCCTGGTTCGATTCCCACAGGCGACAAATTTTCATAATTTGAAAAAGCTATCCCTGTGGCTCCTCCACCACTAACATGTTTGGGGGCCGTGATTTGACTACTGGTAACCGCACTTCACGCGCAAAATATATCACTTACCGAGATCTGCTTCAGCAGAGTGCCACACCCAGTAATGGGTAGAAGGCGTGATGATATATTTATTTATTTATTTATTTTACTAATCGGTGAGTAATAACTTACTGATCAAAAGTCGATAAGTAAATTTAAATTAAACGCTCTTCTGTAGTAATAGTATCAAAACATAAGTTATATTTAGCTCTCTTAACATAGTCACTGTTTTTGTCTTAGTCGAGTGGAATTGGACTATTTCCAGCCGTGAACACAAACATGATTTTTCTTTATGTTTGTTCACATGGCTGTATACAAAATTACACAAAATACATTTTTTAAATATAGAATATTAGTAAACCGTAGTAATAGAAGGGACAGTGGAAGGAGAAGGTAAACAAAGGAAGAAGATGGTAGAGGACCTAAAAGAAGGAATTCAGGATCATCGTCAAGCAGATAACTAATGATGGTCAGTAATTGGTTTATATACAATTTTTAGTTTAATGTAAAACTGAAGAAATAATACCGAAATAAATTATTTCAAGTTAAAACAAAGACAAAATTTGCAGTTTGCTAACTTTTATGTTTATGCTTAAGGCAAAGGCTAAAACTTTATGTCATATATTTTAAGGTTATGACAAACGACAAAAACAGTGACTATGTTAAGACCTGCGAATGAAGCTTTACTTTGACAATAAAAGTTTTAAAATATGAAAATAATTTTCACATATCAAGTTTTTTGACAATCGGGCTGTATATTTACTTATTTATTAGTCTGCACAACAGGAATTTAAACCCAATTGCAGTACAGGAGTCCTACAACTTTTTGTTGTATTTAAGGAAGGAAATTAAAGTAAGAAATAAATTAAATAAATATTTCATCACGTCTTTTACCCACTACTGAGTGTGGCACTCTGCCGTAGCAGATGTCGGTAAGTGATGTATTTATGCGCGTGAAGTACGGTTACTATCCGTCAAAAATAATGCTCCTCAAAGATATTAGTGGAGGGGGAGCCACAGAGGTAATTTTAAATAAATAAATCATCACGCCTTTTACCCACTACTGGATGTGGCACTCTGCCGAAGCAGGTCTCGGTAAGTGATATATTTATACGCGTGAAGTCCGGTTACCAACCGTCAAATCACGGCCCTCAAAGATGATAGTGGTAGAGGAACTACATAGGTAAGTTTAATGTAGTGAAAAATGTTTGTCGCTTGAGGGAATTAAACCCGGGTTCTCAAATCCATAGTCCGACTCAAAACCATTGAGCCATCTACCTCATAAACTAAGAAGTTGATTAATTTCAAGTTTTTAGATTAATTTACAAATTTTATATAAACCTCAAACTTTTGTGAATGATGGTGTCGACAAAAATACAATTATTAGTCTTCAAACATATTGAGGATGTATCTATAACGAAATAAAAAGGGCGTACTACAAGTTTCGAACCTGATACTAATTAAAACTTCATCTAAGTGGTAGAAATAACGATGACAGTTCCAAATGAACATTAATATAAAATAATATATAAAACAGAATGATTATAAATTTCGAATATTACTTTTTGCAGTCGTATCCGTTTGAAGTTTTAATTACATAAGTATGTAATACCAGTAATGAGAGCTTCGTAAATACTCGCTAAATACCAAAAAAGGAAACTCACAAAAAAAATGTACAAATTAATATCCTCACCAATAATTTAAGTCGATAAAACAGCTGAAGCTAGAATATCATCGTAAACATTTATAATTACCTGCGTTAAGACGTATATGGCTGCAATTACGTCTGGAAAAACTACAGAAATGAAACGGCATTTCTTTTTCTCTTTTCCAACACCATTTGCCAGAGCTTTCGCATTTAATGTTGAATTTTATTGCTGTTTTAATAGATTCAAATAAATCATTTTCTCGGTTAGATTACAGTTTGTGATGAATAATTAGATTCAAATGCAAGGACTTAGACATTCTTTATTCATTTACACTTTTTATGGGTATTAATTAATTCTTGATTTGCTGTTTATCGCGTACTTCTAATAACTAGTCTGTAAGATGATCATACATAGGCGATAAGATGATGCATCGTATTTCTTTATTAATTATTGCATTGATAATTAAATTATTGTACATTTCTAAAGAAAATAGCTAATAAACAAGTAACAAACTAACAAGTAATGAAGTAAACAAGCAATTATAATTTCTGGATCAACGGTAGCCACGCTTTATTCAATACATTGGCATCACAATTACAGTTCATGCTATTCTTATTATTGCATATTTCAATAGCTACTCTCAGTGGTATGAAGTCGGCCTGTGGATCCTGAGAACCCTGGTTCGATTCCCACAGGCGACAAACAATTTTCATAATTTCAAAAGCTACCCCTATATACATATTTTTATTTATGAATGATTGGGATTCAAACTCGGGATCTTTGGATTCTAATACCGTAACGCTAACCACCGTGAAATACCATTGTTGTCAAACTGTTGCATTTGTATAAATTGTTAATTGCTTATGGTTGTCATGGATTTAATCATTTTAGTCACATATGAATAACTGTTGATTGTAGTCACTGAAAACAACGGAATAACGTACTTCAAAAACCGGTACAAACAATTTTCATAATTTCAAAAGCTACCCCTGTGGCTCCTCCAGCACTAACATCTTTGGGGGCCGTGATTTGACGACTGGTAACCGCACTTCACGCGCAAAATACATCACTTACCGAGATCTGCTTCGGCAGAGTGCCACACCCAGTAATGGGTAGAAGGCGTGATGACATATAATTTTTTTAAATAGCTACTCTGATCAATGGTCTATTCAAGCGGGTTGTTCTAAGTAATTATTTCTGAATCTTGAAATTTAGTTGTAGAATTAAAGAAAGTGAAATTAGCTAGACCAACAGAACGACAAATAATTGATCTGTTTCAGTAAAATGTCAAATGAAATATGCCTATAAATATTTAATTTCAGTCGATGTCTAAGATTTCTATATACAAACAAATTTCTTCCGTACCTGTTCATATTATTAACAGTAATATTATTGACAACAATTTCGGAGGCTTTAGAAGTACCAGCAGCAGGTTGATTGTCATTGTCGAAAATAGATGCAACATAGCATAATCTGAGGCTTCAATTATATTTGGAGGTGTTTATGATAAAGAAAAATCACTCACTGTAGTGTTCCAATCTAGACGATTTTAAAGAAATTATCTTGAAATTAGTGAAATATTTTTAAATAACGTAGAACAATGTGCAAGCATTCAACAAACAAACCATAGCAACGTCTTAAAACATCGTTCTCGTGAATATTTATAATTTTTAAAGAATTACAGTAGTTACTAATACCAGCACTAAATCAGTAAATCTAGTAATGAGAAAAGTAAACGAAGTTAAATAGAATGTAAGATAAGTGATCTATTTACATTTCGCTTTCGCATGTCAAGACAAGAACAACATATTTCTTAAAGTTGTCACTTGTCACTTTAAAAATGACATAATTTCCAAGACAGTTGACAGGAAGTTTACATCTGTTCCTCTGTGCTTTTGGAAAAACTCTTGACAATTATATGACAGCTTTTCTTCATCTTCTTAAAGCTTTTTAAGAGTTTTCATTATGGAACAATTTTTTCAACAACTGTTGAATACCTTCGCAATGAAATGAGCTCTCTGTAATATTTAAATAACGGCAAAGAACCTTCCTTTGAAACATACATGCCGCTCTCTAAATTGAGGTCTAGAGATCGAGACGAGAATTATATTGTCGAGACGAGAAAATTTATAAGGAGAGTTGAGAAGCTTTCCACGTTTCGAGTCGATTCTTAAGACAGTTACGGTTAAATTGCATAGAAGCGTAGCTAAAATTACATACCCTAGTAGAAAGGTACTTTAAAATATTTGCATCTAAGGGAATTGATCGTGAGGATGTACATTTCGATGGATAAGTTCTTCAAATACAGTTCAACCTCGTTAACGTGAACCTCCACAACTCGAAATTTTACTTAAGTCCCTGTATATTTTGTATAATTACCATGTATTTTTATCTCTCTAACTCGCATTTTCATAACTCGAAAATCTCTGTAATTCAAAGTCTCAATAACACAGTATTCTCTGTAAGTCGAATTTTAACGGTCAAAATGAATTCGTCGTGATCGCAAACAATTCAGTTAGCGAACCAATTTCAAAATCGAAAAAATTTATAATATGGTTTTATATAAATCAGACTACGAGAAATTGAATGCCGTTGAGCGCATCTTCATATCTTTTTTAGTTGTAGAGAAACAGTGATTTTTGAATTTTTAAAATTTCAACTTTGAAGGCCCATATCTCTAAAACTAAAAGAGATATTGAAATGCGGTTTGAACGAATGTATTTCTCGTGCACCAATTAACTTATACCAAAATTTGGAAAAATTTTAAAATTTTACAATTTTTTTTCAAAATTTTCATTTCTCAATATTTCGAAAAAATTAAAAGATAATGAAAATCTGTGAGCACCAATGAATTCCTCTCGTAAAAATACATAAGTATGCAAAATTTGAGGCAAAAATTCGCAAGGATAAAGTTTTAATTACAAAAAAACGAAAAATCACTGTTTTTTAAAGATTTCTTAAGGGGTTTACCTTAAGATTTTAACGAATTTTGGCCATTTTTACTTTTTTGCTCTAAAAATTTTATCCGTGGAGCAAAAATTCTGAAATTTTACATACTTATGTATTTTTATGCGAGAAATCCACTGGTGTTTACAGATTTTCATTATCTTGTCAAATTTTTGAAATATGGGCAAAAGAAAATTTTGAAAGAAAATATTAAAATTTTCAAAATTTTCGATATTTCAGTATAAGTTAATTGGAGCACGAGAAATACACTCGTTCAAACCGCATTTCAATATCTCTTTTAGTTTTCGAGATACGAGCCTTCAAAGTTGAAATTTTTAAAAAGTCTAATATCGCTGTAACTCTTGAACTAAAAAAGATATGAAGATGCGCTCAACGGCATTCGATTTCTCATGGTCTGAATTATATAGAACCATATTTAATAAAAATTCAATTTTTAAATTGGTTCAATCAAATAATTCGCATTTTCATTGATCGGAATTTTTGCGATTATGACTCCGGGGCGATTAAAAACATAATATTTTGAATAAAAATACGCATATCTACACAGAAATTTATATGGAATTTCAATCCTCAATTTCATATCGGCCCTTACTGTGTTTAAATTTTGTCATTAATGGGTTACAAGTATAGATATTTAAAAATTACTACTTTTCTGTAACTCAATATTTCTATAACTCTAACTTATTTTGCGGTCTCTTAACAATCGAATCATAGAGGTTCGACTGTATTTGCTTCTAAGAAAATCGTTCGTGAAGATGTAAATTTCAATGGCTGAAATATCTGAAAATAAAGGTAAAGAGAAATTCGCCGATGTCAGTTGTAATAAGAATTTTGATCGAAACAAAATCGGCATTTCTTTCTGCACAATCATCCATAGAAGCAACGCGTGCATTATGCGAATTCTATATTCATTCATTCTGATTGATCAGCTCAGATTTGACTTGCAAATTTGGGTTTGATTCACACAGATCAGTTCGAGGTTGCACTCGTATTCTCCTAGCTGTATATTTTTTCTACCATTGGGTTTGAAAAGAATTCATTGTTCGCCCGCGAAATATATGTGGGTTTTGTACTCAATATTCTTATTGTGTGCTTTCAGGATTATTCACCATAAAGACGTATGCTGCTTTTATTTTTTGTTTTATGCGCGTGCTTTTGATCAAATTCTTTGATAGATTACACAGGAAAAATTGTTAATTAGAATATTTTACACTAGAATTCATTAGGGAACAAACAAGTTTTAATATCACAAAGTTTCAAAAAGGGTCACTTTATCTTTTAATAAAAAATTTAAAAATTAGTTTCATCTCACATTTTCGTTATGAAAACAGTAGATTGGCAACTTTGTACATAATATTCCTGTGAAGAGTTGATGCTATAAGATAAAACAGGCGTTGGCAACCTATGGCCGCAGGCCACTAAGGCCGTATTTGTTTGGAAATTTTGGGTTCAGCCCTGAACTGATCTAGAACTAACTCGTGTTACTTCCAAATAAGTGAAGCATTTATAGTTAGAGAGCTAGGGTGCAAAATGATGTATCTTTTTTTCCAGTGATGGTTTTTATTCTAACTTTATTATTATAAAATGTACCACCAAGAACCAACTACACAATCTAGTTTAGTTTTTTTAATAGATTATGTCATGATAAACATGAAAAAAAGAAAATTAGATTTGGGAACGGGTGGTAACTATAGATGGCGCCGAGGTGAATGCGTCGATTTTGAGGGTGGTTGTTGATCCCTACATCAGTCCACTTTCAGAGCTTCTGTAACCAATGAGCAGCAATAATTTCTGTCAATAATTTGTTTGTCATGTATTCATCATGATAACACACCATAAAAATTGCCTACTTTGACCGGTTTTGTCGCGCATGCGGTGACCGGCCAAAACTTCTGTCTACCATTTTCATTACTTAATTATATCAAAGTCTATCATTTAAACTGAAAATTAGCCTGTAAAAAATATGTCAACAACCACCTTTAAAATCGGCGCATTCACATCGGCGCCATCTATAGTTGCCACACGGTCCAAAATCAAATTTTCTTTTTTTCATGTTTATCATAAATAAAAAATAAATAAATATATCATCGCGCCTTCTACCCATTACTGGGTGTGGCACTCTGCTGAAGCAGATCTCGATAAGTGATATATTTTGCGCGTGAAGTGCGATTACCAGTCGTCAAATCACGGCCCCCAAACATGTTAGTGGTGGAGGAGTCACAGGGATAGCTTTTTCAAATTATTAAAATTTGTCGCCTGTGGGAATCGAACCAGGGACCTCAGGATCCACAGGCCGACTTCATACCACTGAGCTAGCCATCCCATATGTTTATCATGACACTATTAAAAAAAAAAACATTTCTATCACTGGAAAAAATGAGACATTATTTTTCACCCTAGCTCTCTAACTACTAATGTCAGTTGTAGAAATTAGCGATAAATTTAAAATCTGAATGCACGTTCTAAGTTAAATACAAATTACAATGCCACCAATTTAAAACGGATAACAAGACACACAAGTTGACTAGAAAGAGATAGAAAACGGGTTCAACCTGCCAACCCATCAAAATAGCTGGGGCAGTAGCATCAGTTCAGGACCTGTTCTGGGTTACTTAAAACACATGTCAATTGGATGTGCCTTTGAAGGTTTTTGGCCTAAAAATGTGTTATTTGTTGGATCGGGGTGAAGAGGATAATCCCAATTTTGCGTACAACCCCTTAAAGTTGAGACAAAACAGTTTTTTTTTTTTTATATTCTGAAAGAATAGTTCAAATTTGTTGAAAAGTTATAAGCCAAAAATTCCCAAATGCACATTCAACTTCAAACACGCATAACTCTGCGCCAAATCATCGTAGGAACTTCGTACTTTACGTCCTTTGCAGGAAATTGACTAAAATTTATTGTCCCGATGGTAAATAGAGTCCATCATTTTTTCTTAGCTTTGTACAGATCGTCAAAGATCAACGTTTTTTCCACTAAAAACATTTTCTTCTACTAGGGGATTTAGGGGATGCGGAAGAAGTTAAACCTAAGATGGCATGTACCCCCTTAAAGTAGACACTTTAAGCTTTATCGTTTTGGAAAATTCATCCAAATTAGCTGAAAATTCGCCAAGTTATGACGATTTGAAAATTGGGAAAATTTCACGAATATCAAGTGTTTCGTTTTTGTGTTTTCTTTTATCACCAGTGTACGCTCAAGGTAATTTTTCAGGGTAAGAGCATCATAACCAATTCCTGCTGAAACCATAAACCACATCACCCTCGAATCCCCATAACCCCTAAGCTCAACAAGTGACCCAACTCTGCAACACCCTTCAGTTTCGCGCGTGTTCGTGGTTATTCGGGCGGTTCCGCCAGGTCGGCCAGGTATCCGCGATGTGGGTCAGCGGTAGCGGAGCGAGGGCGAATCCACCACGCCCCTCAAGGCCGCCGCGATCGATCCGCGCATTAATGCACCCCGTGGCCAACGCGAACGCGACTCAGCGTCGAACATGAAAGAAACCGTGGATAATACCGGATGAATGAATTGGAGCTCGGAACAAGAATGGAAGGAAGGTGGAATGTGGGGTATTGATTTAAGGTTTGATAAACTTGATAATAATGTGGATTAGAAAGTAATTAATATTGGAGGAGGATGAGGAAATATGTATCATTGACACTGACTTCGGAATTAGTATTTCGTGCTAAATCTTTCAGTGACGTATTTGGAAATTTATTAGCTTTCATTTTGTGATGATATGACTTCTACTTGTTGTTATATGACAGGCAAATTCATAAAGATGAATTAACTAACTCCAGTTTTACTCCCGATTGAAATAAATGGAATTAGAGCTATTTACAAAACTACCCCTGTGGCTCCTCCACCACTAACATCTTTGGAGGCCGTGATTTGACAACTGGTAACCGCACTTCAAGCGCAAAATATATCACTTACCGACATCTGCTTCGGCAGAGTGCCACACCCAGTAATGGGTAGAAGGCGTGATGATATATTTATTTACAAAACAAAATAAGATTGTTTATAAATTTCTTATAATCTGTAGTGCTTCATTTATTTATTGATTTGTCATCCTGTACAACAGGAACTTAATCCAAATTACTGTAGCCTATTGTGGAATCCAAACCACTCAATCATAATCCTATATTTTTTTAGATATAAGTTAGTGAGATTTGAATGCACGACATATGTTTGCTAATTAAGGAACGAAGTTTTACCTCGCTTTTATCCACTGAGCTACGATTGCTTATATTCATATGTTAGGTATATTAGGTTGTATTTTTGCAGCCCTAACATTTAGGATCAGAATAATCAGTTATTTGTGTAAACTAGAAACGGAATTCAAAAGGAAATAAAAATGGTGTAAGCGTATAATCTGTTTCATGATTTTGACCTGAGCTTGATGTCCAAAAAAGTACTACTCCTGAATTTAGGATTAGCTATCCTCATTCTACTGGGTTAGTCAAAAGTTAATCCAAATCATATTTTGAAAGGATTCATTTGAACCTTTTTTACTCATTTTGGGTGTGGCATTCTGCCGTAACAGTAAATAAATCAAGTATGTTTGGACATATTTTTAAATGTTAATTTTAACTTTTAACAAACGGCCATTTGGATCAAATACAGCTTACATTTACTGAACCATATCACTTATTTATTTCGCTGGATTACTTCGCTGACTTAATTTCCAGTACCAGAATTACTGATTTTAATGTACTTTGAAGTAATTCACCGCAATAACTATATCAGTTTGCTTAATTTAGATCATTCAGTCATGTTATCTAATTTATCTGAACTGATTTAAGTGAACCAAATGTCAAATGGAATACAGTTATAGTCCTATAAAATGTCATTTTTAGCAAATGTTTAAAGGCCTACTTTTAATAATGTTTGTAGAAAATTATCACTTAACATATTAGTTTCCATGGCGGTAAATAACATTTAATCACATGTTGACAAACTGTGGCCTCAAACGTTTTAGTCACGGTGTGAAGTTAACTGACATATTAAACACGACTTTAAGTTAGCCTCCTCCTTTTGTCAAGGTAACTTAAGCTAATGTTTCAAGTAATTAATAAAAATTACCAGCCAGGTTCTCAAAAAAAGTTTTAGTTAATCCTGAATTTTGGATTGGCTAATCTTTTGTTAATCCTATTTAAAAAAGTTAATTCAAATCACTTTCCGAAAACATGGGGTGGCTAGCTCAGTGGTATGAAGTCGGCCTGTGGATCCTGAGAACCCTGATTCGATTCCCACAGGCGACAAACAATTTTCATAATTTCAAAAACTACCCCTGTGGCTCCTCCACCACTAACATCTTTGGGGGCCGGATTTGACAACTGGTAACCGCACTTCACGCGCAAAATATATCACTTACCGAGATCTTCTTCGGCAGAGTGCCACACCCAGTAATGGGTAGAAGGCGTGATGATATATTTATTTATTTATTTACTATATGGTAACAAGATTATATTATAGTTTATTTAATTTTTGTTTTGAGAATATGGTTTAGCTTAAATGACAAATCAAAAATTCAGGATTAACTAAATTCCAACCAAAACTCTTTTGCGAGTTGGGCAGCAAATGTTTCAGTCCAGGACCCGTTTGAGCCCAATAACACCTCCTTACGGAATTAAAAAAAAACCCTATCACAATAATTCACGCTTTTCAAATCTCAAGCAAGCAATTAAGAAGACAGATAGTGTCCAAGAAAGGCCTAATCCGTTATAACTCACATAGGATTAATTCTAGCCATATCTTAGTGCGAGTCCCACATCGCGCGTTGACATGTAACTTGGTGTAGCTGAGGTTCGTAATTGGCTTTAGCTATTAAAAGTTGCCAGTGCGATGTGAGCAGAGTTGTAATTCCCCAACAAACTTCAGTTTCACTTGTCATTGCTGAAGTTACAAGTTGTCTTTGTCGCAAATTCCTGAATGTATAATGTATCGAATAATGGCATTAGTGGTTGGAGTCTGTTTAACTTGGGGACTGTTACTGGAGTGGGGTTTACGAATGTTTTATGATAGATTGTGTAGATTGTGGTTCGTTTTCATATTAGTTCAATGTTTCTTTTAGATGTTTACCGAAAACTGCACCATAGACGGGCGGGAAATAAATTTTGTATACTCGCATCATTCAAAATAAGGTTTACATTACCTTGGAAGCCGAAAGAAAGTTTGATTTTGCGCATTAGTACCAAGGATGTTGAAAAGAGGAGATATGGCATTACGATACTGTAGCATTGTTTAAAGTGAGGCTTGGACAAGGGGAAGAGACAACAATAGTTTTTCTGCACCGTGCTTAGTCAAATCTTTTCTTCTTCCAAATGTTTTTAATTTTTGTGTAAGAAAAGTGGCGTTTAGACGTTGTCAGGGGGCGTTGTTGTATGTGAATACAACCACAAAGTGTCATTTGTGTTTCAATTTTTGTGTTGTATGGAATTGAACATATTTTTTTGCGGATAAGATGGTAACAAAGTGTTTAGTTTGTAAAAGACGTGCAATTACGGGCAGTGGAATCAGTTTTCACCAGTAAGTAAATGTAGGTCATGTTATAAAAGAAAAGGAAAATAATTTTTTGTTTGTTTTACAGATTACCTAAAGATAAAGAGTTTCGAAAAGCATGGGTAGAAGCGTGTTGTTTGAATGAGTTGTATATTAGTCAGACGAATACTGGCTATAAAATTTAAATTTCAAATCTCTTTATGACACATGCGCAATAGCAGGCTAAGCACGGTACAGAAAATAATACTTCTGTCTCTGTCAATCTGCCGAGCCTCACAGTCTTGACTTGAATGCCATATCCCCTCCTTTCAACGTCCTTGATTAGTACGCAAAGTAATTAAAAAAACACCCATTTTTTATAATTCTAAATTTTGACTATTAAAACGCAAATAGTACTTATACACACACATTTTACTGAAGTTATAAAAGAAATAGAGACATTAACTTATAACGCCATCAAAGAGACTTTACGAGAAAGAATTAACAATTTGTTTTCACATAACAAATGTCAATTCATGTCAATGTAAATTCACCCTTCAAAATTAATAGATTTCCTCATTATTGATTATATAATTTTTGCTCGTTACAAAAATAATTGTACAAAACTAATGCACGAAGACGTCATTTGCACCATTCGCGCAAATTAAGCCACGAGCGAAGCGAATGCTTTAAATTTGCGCTCATGTGCAAAGTATGTCTTTGCGTACTTATTATGTAAATAGCTATTTCTTACAACAGTATGGAAAGCATTCACGTTTCACACTCATTTGCATGTCAACAGAATTACATTTCGGCTGTCATATAAAAAAGGACAATGAGACAATGAATCCCCGACATTTGATATTATTTTAAAAAATAACAAAGATCTGAAAATTAAATAATTTTGCCTTTAAATCCATGGACAACCATAAACAACTAACAATTTACACGAATGCTTTTCTATACAATTTAGTTTCAACCTTTTCTAACATAATATTGTAAAAACTGCTACTGTAAGATAAAAGATAGCGTATCAGTTTACAGCATAACTAATGTAATAATGAACTACTCTATCTAATTCAAATCACTGTAAATCAATGATATAGGAAGTTGTTATTCAAGTAGTTGTAAGATAAATAAATTTTATAGATCCGTAAATCTGTAAATTATAAACAAAATAGTACCACTACAAAAATTACGAATGTACATAGAATTCCACCATAAATCTTATCAAATTCCATTTTTCAAATAAATAAGTATTTTTTACACAACTCAAAAACAAAACTCAAATTTTAAATATACATTCATTGTAGAATTCGTTCAATATTCACATAAATCAAATTTTTCATTAATTCAAGCGGCCCACACAAAAACCTGAAACTGGACCAGAATAATCAAAATATTTTCAAGATATGGGTAATGAAAAAATAACAATAAAACTTCTAATCTTCGATGACTAAACCAAATACTCATAAAAAACGAGAAACCAGCCTACATGTAATATGCAACCTTTGAAAATTATTTAAATTTATTGGATTTCAGTAGCATATTGGATAATACCATTAAAGGTGAGAACCCAGTTACAAGCAATCGTAGCTCAGTGAATAAAAGCGAGGTAAAACCTGCGTTTCTTAATTAGCAAGCAAGAGGTCGTGCGTTCAAAACTCACTGACTTACATCCAAAAAATCTGGTGTGGTCACCACACAACTTTCTTATACACAGCATATTTCATATTAAAAACGCTGAATTGAACACTTATGACTTGCTCCTTGCGTTTGACAATTATTATTTGACATATAAATGTTAAACATGTTTTTGTTTTTTGTTTCTATTGCTACTATGATTATTGAAATATATTATTAAATATATAAATTAGTTTTTCTCAAAATTAGACGCATATACAGGAAAATTGCAAATAACATTTTATGTTCCAAATATTTTTGCTAACATCTTTTATTTGAAACTTTTTTTCGTAACTGATTCCATTTTTGAAATAAATGGAATTTATTGTTTTGTGTGTCCAGTAAACTTCCTTTTCCGGTTTTTCAATTTCATTCAAAATCAACTCAGCTCTTCGTATTTTCATGAAACTTATAATTACCAAGTTTCGTTAACAAATCTTATCTCGTTCATGAGATATTGCACGACCGGACACACATCCATCCATCCATCCATCCACACACACACACACACACAGACATCATTGAGAAAATGATCAAAACAGATTCAGTGGACCTCAAAACATGTATTTCCGCGAAAATCTCGTCAACGATTTTTTTCACGATTCCAATACTTCCTTATACTGTGTATAAGAAAGTAAAAATACGATTATGTCTGAGTGGTTCGGATTTCACTATAAGCTACTGTAAGTGGGATTAAGTTCCTGTTGTGCAGGCTAACAAATAAATCTGTCAGAGTTACAGTGTCCCTATTTAACTAGTCTATTATGGAAGTTCGGTAATAGTGCTTACTAGATTAATTGATCATTATTGTAACGGGAGATGATTATGACTATTATCCTCTTGTACCCTGTCATTATCATCATCATTATCATTAAACCACTTCTCATTTGACTATCTATAATATCTAAGTCGACTGGTGAGATTTTCACTTGTGAAATGGACAGCAATTGTTTTAATTTGAATAATAATTAAACGAATTTATTAATTGAATTAATATGCAAATGAAATACATTTTATGGATTAGAAATTAGAGCATTCATACGAGCGTAATTGCTTACACAATTATGTGATATACTGATTAATGAAATAAAAGAATTGATTTAACATTTTGAATCTTTTTAAATAATTATTTTTTATTTATGAACTGATTTAAGTGAACCAAGTGGCAAATGGAATACAGCTAATGCAGCTGTATAATACAGAGTGATCAAAAGGAATTGTTATAGTTGGCAATACAATTCCAGAGATCTTTTTATTCCACAGTTGGCACAACGTCAGATAAAGGCGAAAATGCTATTTGACATTTCTAATAAATACAAATAGGTTATGTCGGGAGTCTGACAGCTAATAGAATTTTGACTTTTTAAGTAAAAGAAATACTTTAGAAATAAATGTAATAATAAATGTACTCAAATTTAAATTTTAAATGTCACTGTCAACAACAGGAAATGAATTTATGTATCAGGCTTACCAATTTCTAGTAGTTTTTTTTATTACCAACTGTAACAATTCCTTTTGATCACTCTGTAGTACAGAGTAATCAAAAGAAATTGCTTCAGTTGGCAATAAAATAAACTGCTTGAAATTGATGAACCTGATAAATAAATTCATTTCCTGTTGTTAACAGGGACATTTGAAAATTTAAAATTATATTTGAGTACATTTAGTTCTTATGCGTTTTAGTTCAATTTTTCTTAAATATCCATAAATAAAATTGTTGTTTCCCTCACCCTTCCTTTTATTACTTAACATAACAATAATCTAAAGTATTTCTATTATCTAAAAAGTCAAAATCCTATTAGCTGCCAGACTCCTGACATAACCTATTTGTATTTATTAGACATGTCAAATAGTATTTCCTCCTTTATCTAACGTTGTGCCAACCGTGGAATAAAAAGATCTCCGGAATTGTATTGCCAACTGTAACCATTCCTTTTCTTCACTCTGTATATTATACAACGATGCTATAATAGATGCTATTATTACCAATGATGAAATTTACAACACGAGCGAGCGAGGATAGTACTCATCGGAGGGAATAATAGCTATTATAGCGAGTTGTGGATATAGAGGAACTAAAATTTTTTTCGATAGGCTAAACACTCGTTTCTCAATCTAGATATACAAAAAACTAAAATATAACAGAAAATTGGCCGCTTTCTATAGCTGATGTTACTTTTTAATAACCAGTTAAAAATTATAACCAATAAAAATATATGCATGATATTAAATTTTCAATTTTTATTGAATACCGTCATTATCAATGGTTTAAAAATTAAATTGCCCGTTAAAATTGAACATGTTTGTTACAAAATATGCCCTTATTAATTTTGCAAGATAAATCTATGATAATGTATAATTTTATTATAGAGAAAGAACACCTTAAGACCTATTTTTCTCCTTAACCCTTACAAATACATCATCCCCTACGAACAGTAGTCAACCATAAGCTCAAACTTAATATCGTAAAATCACGTGCAGCAAAAACCGAGTCCATCTGCTCGCACAAATCCCCTGCAACAACTTTATCGGTTCGCATGTGTGATTCTCAGATCTTCTACGTTCAGCACATATGGGGCCTCTTACGTTCTACGATGTAACGTCGTAACGCGTGCGCTTTATGTAGCGTTACTAGCCAAAGCTTATTCCACACACCCCGGTGCCAGTGGCAGCGGGAGCAAACGGAAAAGGGGGCATTAGATGTGGAGTTGTAATGTGTGGAGTTTATATGGTGTGTCTTCATTGAGATGACAGGTGTAGGATTATATATACAGTTGCTTTTAGATCGAGACGTAATAGGCTAATGTAGGGCAGTGGCGGAGGGCATCATTTGTATTAGGGAGTCAAATACTGAATATTTTTACTGATTATTAGAATAAAAATGGGGTGGATAGTTTAGTGGTATTGAGTCCAGAGAATTCTGGTTCAATTCCCACAGCCGACAAACATTTTCACCTCATTAAGATTACCCCTGTGGCTCCCACTCTACTAACATCTTTGAGGGTCGTGATTTAACGAGTAGTAACCGCACTTCACGCGCAAAATATATCACTTACCTCAAGATCTGCTGCGGCAGAATGCCACACCCAGTAATGGATAGAAGGTGTGATGATATATTTATTTATTTATTTTATATGGGATGGCTAGCTCAGTGGTATGAAGTCGGCCTGTGGATCCTGAGGTCCCTAGTTCGTTTCCCACAGGCGACAAATTTTCATAATTTGAAAAAGCTATCCCTGTGGCTCCTCCACCACTAAAATGTTTGGGGGCCGTGATTTGACGCCTGGTAACCGCACTTCACGCGCAAAATATATCACTTACCGAGATCTGCTTCAGCAGAGTGCCACGTCCAGTAATGGGTAGAAGGCGTGATGATATATTTATTTTATTTATTTTTACTGATTATTAGAATACAAATTAATTACTTATTTAGCTGATCAGAACATTCGTGAACAAAAATACGATAGTTAATAGTTATTTAACTAACTAGTGTGTTATTGAGGCCGGTTAATATTCGAGAAATTTTAACACGACAGTGTAGCGAGCGCGTTAATTTTAAGTTAAATAAAAATAACAAATTTTGAAAAAGATATTTTATAAAATAGTACTATAATATTAATGTTATAGAAACCCAGGAACATCAGAAAATAAGATTTTATAGTACAAGTACTATAAAGTTATTTTACGGTACTAGGACTATAAAAATAATTTTATAGTACGATTTAACAAAGCATATTATTTATACGTTGCTCTTACTGAAAGTTACTTTATTTGACTGTAAAGCCTACTCGTCCTAAATTTCACTTTCAGTACTTGTAACGTAAATAACTATTATAATACTCAATAGGGGTAGCTAGCTCAGTGGTATGAAGTCGGCCTATGGATCTTGAAAACCCTGGTTTGATTCCCACAGGCGACAAACAATTTTCACCATTTTGTGGTTCCCTCACCACTAACATCTTTGTGGGCCGTGATTTGACGGCTGGTAACCGCACTTCACGCGCAAAATATATCAATTACCGAGATCTGCTTCGGCAGAGTGCCACACCCAGTAATGGGTAGAAGGCGTGATGATGATGATGATATACTCAGTGTATCTTTCAACTATACAAAATTATCTTTATGTCTAGAAACGAGTATACTTAGAATAAAAATTATAATCGTACGCCACTGGAATTTTACCATTGCAAAGTGCTCTCAAATTCCTGCTGTGCAGCAGAAGAGCGAAGTAAAGTAACATCCAGTGCATCTACAACATACGTACTTATCAGAAAATATAAATTTTATAGTATAACGCTGTTGTCTCCATAACAGAAAAGCAAGTAGACGCTTCTAGTTTGCCGTTGGTGTTACTCTGCAAGAACTCTCTGCAGCTCTTATCCTCAACGAATAAAAACCTACCTCTCATCTCTTTATTTTCACTGTTTTAACAGCGGAGATTTTGTTCAACATAATAACAATTCTTTTTACCAGAAGGTTCGTATATTCGGATTACTTCGTGAGTTATTATTGGATAAAATGTAGTATTTTAGTTTATATGCAAAGAAATATTTGTACTGGGTACAAAATCGGTTTCTTTGTAAACAAGAAAATTGCTTTGAAGAGCTATATATTATCTTGACAAAGGGAAATTTAGGACGAATGATATCATACATGTTTTTCATACGAGAAAATTTGCAAAATAGAATGCTCAAATACAGATGGTTTATTTGTGAAATGAAATCTTGGGTAGGTACTTTGATAAAAGGTGATTCCTTTTTGTTTGAACATTACGTGGAATATGAACAGCACCACTTTTATTTCAAGTATTTTTTACTAATATGCAACGTTTGACAGCACAATATAGAAACGGTATGGTGATGTGAATAGCGTTACGGAATTCGAGGAAATCCTGTGTTCGAATCCCACCCCAGCTAAATATATTTGAACTGGCAAACTACGGCTCGGTGAGTTCGAGTTATCACGCTTCGTACCCAATATTGAGTGTGACATTCTGCCGTAGCAGATCTTGGTAAATAATATATTTATACCCGTAAATTATGGTTGCCAGTCGTCAAATCACGGCCCCTAAAAATATTAATGGAAAGAGAATCAAGAAAGAAATTTTAAATGTAGTTTAAATCAGTTTGTCGGCTACGGGAATCGATCTCGAGTTTTCAAACCGAATCCAATGCGATTCCGCTGAGCTGTTTATTCCATTAAAGATAAAAATAAGTAAATATATCATCACGCTTTTTACCCATTACTGGATGTTGCAATCTACCGTAGCAGATCTCAGTAAGTGACATATTTATGCGCGTGAAGTGCAGTTACCAGTAGTTAAATTTCAACCCTAAAAGATAATAGTGGAAAGAGAGCCACAAGGGTAATTTGTAATGTAAAAATCAGTTTGTTGGCTGGGGAATCGAACCCGAGTTTTCAAATTCAGAGTTGCCACAGAGCTATCACCTCACCCACACTGTTCGTGTAGAAGGTAAAGGTGTTGTTATTCTAGAACCGTTTGATTTATCTATGTTTATTTTTCGCGATTGGTAAAAATACTCGCCGATTTCAAAATCTGTGTCCTCTGGGACGAGCAGGTGTCAGTCGACGATCGTTCAGTTTGTATTTCAATAAGTTATCACAAGTGAAAACCGTGACGCCGTCTATTTATAAATGTGTAAGTCATTCAATAGGTGTTGCTCTTTAACTAAATTGGCAAGTAGTCGATGTCAAGTGCCAAAGAACAAGTGAAATTTGTTGTTTGATGAAACGATACAATCACTTTGTTGTCGCATTAAAATAAGACTTCGTTCGCGCTAATTTATAAAGATGATGGTATAGATTTCTATCGTAGAGTGTTTTACATAAACATTGGCACTAATAAAGGTGCTAATAAAGAACTTAATCTCAATGTAATTAGGATTAAGTTGCTGTTGTACAGAGTAGCATACATAAATAAATAAAGGATGGAAAGCATGCATGAAACAAAACATCTCTATTATAACCTAAAAAAAATTTCAGACGACCATTTATTAAAGTAACCATAACATCATAAACTACTACGGAAAGTTAAACATAACATACACCTCGTATATTAGTATAACGTACACTTCTAACATATCAGGTGAAGTTCCACTGATTAACAACAGATGGCGTTACGATAAAAGAAAATAATAAAATAAATGATTATTATTTAAATTGAAGTTTTAACAGATTTTTCAACACATTTGCACAAATAAATCTTATTGTTTTAAACAAATAATTACTTATTTACTTATATTTTTACATTATTCAATATTTTGACATTACGATTAGCACAATTGGTATCACAATACATAACCTCAAACTTCAAACGTCAACGCTTACCTACAAAAACGCATCAGCTGTCTAAGTGTACCAACATCGCTCTTGTAAACTTTTTTTTAGAAATATTTTGTGGTCGTTTGAAAAATAGTGTGCATAACTCGCTCGAAAGTGTGATAACTGTGCTCGTGTACTTAAATCACTCGGCGCTGCGCGCCTCGTTTTTCAATTTGTATACTCGCACGTTATCTTACACTTTCGATCAGAGCTGGGCAGTAGCTAGCTACTTTTGTAGCTTAGCTACTAGCTTAGCTACATTTACCTTAGCTGTAGCTGTAGCTTAGTTAACTGTGAAAAAATATAGGTGTAGCTTGTAGCTAGCTACTTTTTTTTCTATTAGCTTAAAAATAACAACTGAAGCTACTTTTAAAGCTACTTTTTAAGCAGAAGGTCAACAAAGTACGCATGCGTACAAGCTAAACCCACACAAAATAATTATTTGTTGCCGGTTCTAACTGGCTCTAATACGCAAAAATACACAGTAGGTGCCAGATGGTATTTGCTATTTTTGATATTTATATACATAATAGTAAATTAACAGTCATTATAACAAAAGACTGATCATATGACAATGGCAAATTTAATTATTTCACAATAATTTAAAAAAGTAGCTTTAAAATTTAACAGCTACTTTAACGACAGCTTTTAGCTGTAGCTTAGCTATATTTTACAAAATATAGCTTATAGCTGTAGCTTAGCTACTTTTTAAAGAATAGCTGTAGCTGTAGCTAAGCTACTTTTTTTAAGTAGCTTGCCCAGCTCTGCTTTCGATGCTTGTTATGTAATATACGAATCTTCAACATATCATCTTTAATATTAAAGCAAACAATCTCCATCTATTTACAATCCCCGTACACAATACCTATCAAGTCGACCATCACCCATTTGATATATTCTTACTCTTATTGCAATTATGATTCATTGCCGCTGCAACCTGAATGAACTCAAGCTCCGGACATACACGGCGACTCCGCACTTCCGTCGGCCATTTTTCACTGCAACGTGCGCAATCCATCAGCAGAGCTGTTCGACACAGCAAGAAAAACAAGAAGAAGAAAAGAGCGCGAGAAAGGATTGGACGGAAGCTGGTGGCAAATACCCTACAGTGCTTTGTAACTCCGGACAAATAGAACCGGACAAGTTGGACGGAGGAAAACTCCGGTGACGCTAATAAATCGCGAGATGTGATGGGATGTCGGTGGTCGCGGCTTTAAACTTAATAATTTTTTAGTGGATTTCTAACTGTTGATTGTGGAAGAATTATTGACGGATTTGACTTGTGGGTTATGGTGTGCTGGAAAAGAAGTTGTTTTGAAATTGCTTTTCTTGTTGAAATAACTGTTGAACTTGTTTATTTATTTATCCACAACTTATATATAATAAAGACATTATTATACTGATTTCAGTTGAAATATATGGCTCATAAAACACTAGTGTTTTATATTCCATTAAGCTACATTCACAAATCGAAATTAGTTTTTGTTTTATGCTTTATGTTTTAGTGTGTTTTTAGGTGGCATTCACAAATAGTTTAACTTTTGTCGATGTTAGTTAGTAGTGACATCTATCATAAATTTCGACTATATTCAGAAGATCGGTAATTCAGTAAATGCAACTGTCAGATGTGCTAAGTTACACATGCTGTCATATGTTGTTTGTTTACTTTCAGATTTTTTGGAAGAGCAAGGTAAATATTATCATAATAAGAAAGTATGTATTAAAATCTTGTTTTTATTTTCATTCATTTTAACACTCGAATAAAAACAAACTTAGGTTATCGTCAATGCGAAGGATGATAGAAAAATACAAGTATATATCACTACATCATTCTACGCTTCGTCCTATTGGTCTACTCCTAAGTATAAAACGTAAAACTAAAACATAAGTTTGGAGTTTGTAAACTTTTGTGTTAAAACCAAAACTAAATACTGATTTGTGAATGGCTGCATAAGATAACATGTCTACAAGGTTATTAAAACAACAATGGAAAACATAAAACAAAAACTAATTTCGATTTGAGAATGTAGCTTAAAACACTGTAAACAACTTATTACTTAGCAACCACTTCATGATCTACCGTATTTTGAGAAACAATAGCTGTATTTCATTTGCAACTTGGTTCACTTAAAACAGTTCAGATAAATTAGACAACATGACTAAATGAACTGAATTAAACAAACTGATGCACGTATTGGGGTGAATTACTACAAAATAAATTAGAAACAGTAATTCTAGTACTGAAAATAAAGTCAGCGAAGTAATCCAGCGAAATAAATAAGTTATCTGGATCAGTAAATGTAAGTTAGATCTGATCGAAATGGCAAATGGAATATGCCTTATATATAATTGAATCAACGTTAAACATTACGACCAATTTTCTTCGATACCTATAATTATGAGTTGTGGATAAAATTTAGTATTACACTTGTGTTTTATTGGTATATAAAACACCTAACAATATTTAAACACTCGATCGTTTAAACTTGTCTTGCGTGTTTTATATACCTAATAAAACACTTGTATAATAAATAACTATAAATTCAGATCTCCTTTTTTGGACATGAAGAAGTAGAAAACTTTTGTTAGGTAGGTAGATAAAAAACCTAGATAACATTTCGTTTGTTATGAAAATATGACACGTATGAAACGCGTATGATTTATGTAGTTTTGTGCTCGTTGGTATTCAGTGTGTAGTTGGGTATCTCTGATGATTAGTATCTGTAGGAACGTAGTTATCCACGTGGTTTGTAGCGTAATAAGGAATTTACTCACGTATTTGATAAAACAATACTGCAGCAAATTCTCTGAATTACCTCCTAACAGTTCAACATTTTTTAGTTGCGGTCGTCGCTTTGGTCAAATAAAACAAATGTTTCATCGTTGTACTCAGAATTTTAGCATAATTTTCTCCATGAAACTTGTTTTAAACCTATTAAGAAGATGAAATTAAAAGGATTTTAAGATGATAAAATGATGTACAGAGGTTGAGAGTTCAATCCTCGCAGACTTCAACTAATAAGTAAATATTATAGATCAAGGTACTATTTTTTTATGGGGTGGCTAGCTCAGTGGTATGACAGGGTACACAGCCAACGTGAGTTTTAAAATTCCCTGACTTCTCCAGGTTTTCCAGGATGCCAATTTTACTTTCATTAGTTTATCACTTAAACCAATTTTAACATTTTTGATTGAAATATTCGACGGTAATTTAGTATTTTTATGTTCGACAAACAGTTTTATATTATCTCATAATTTCAGTGCAGTTTTAGCTGTCTATGCATTTTCCACCCACCGGGTTACACAACATTTTTTTGGAAATACTTCGCATTTTGTGAGGCCTGTAAAATCATTCCGTCTTCTCGGTGAGTCTTTGTGACCTGTTTGTAGTCTACAATATGTAGACCGCACGACCCGATATCTAAAATTTGCTTCTCTGTTAATTGAGGCGCACAGCTTTTTTGAACAATAAAAAAAAGTTTCAACGTATTTGTATGACAAAATTAACTATATATTAGTAGGAAAAAATCAAAACTTTTTAATAAATAGACAATTTGCACCTCTTTCCAGAAAATAATTTAAAATTCCCTGATAATTTTTTATTTTTTGATATCTCCCTGATTTTTCCCTGACTTATACAAATTCCCTGACTTTTCCCGGTTTTCCAGGTCACTGGGTACCCTGTATGAAGTCGGCCTGTGGATCCTGAGAACCCTGGTTCGATTCCCACAGGCGACAAACAATGTTCATAATTTCAAAAAGCTACCCCTGTGGCTCCTCCACCAAAAACATCTTTGGGGGCCGTGATTTGATGACTGGTAACCGCACTTCACGCGCAAAAATATATCACTTACCGAGATCTGCTTCGGCAGAGTGCCACCCACACCCAGTAATGGGTAGAAGGCGTGATGATATATTTATTTTATTTATTTTAAGGTACTATTTATTTGGACAGCTGTTAATTTTGAAACCTATTTTTCTTTTCCTTCTATTTGTGCATGTATTGTAAGATATAGCTTACTAACCTTGAACTGTAAGTGATTTTTGTAGGTCGCGAATATTTAGGAAATCTCAACCCTACGGACCTCGACTTCCCTAACTACACTCTTGACCTAAAAACTGTCACTTACATTTCATGGTACAGAATATATTATTTTTTCCTAGACAGGAGAAGTATAACTTACTTCTCTGAATTGAGTGAAGAAAGTTTTACTTTCAAACAGTGTCGTGAAACAGAATAATTTCCACAGTACCTAAAATCGTGCATTACTTAGCTAATCAACTAATTAAAATATGAAAATTGAGCAAGATATATTTTCGACAACAAGCCATCATTTTAATACCTCGGTTTTTTAAGAAAGCAATAGTAATTCACAAAACTTTTTTGGTGTGAATATTACTCAATTTTACCTCTTTATCCTCAAACATCATCATAACTCCATTCATTAATAAATCTCCTTCGAATTAAAAGAGAGTTTCCCTTGGAAAGCTTTTCCAAATCCCATCATTTTCTACATTTTCCATTCCACTTTTCCAAGCTTTACGATTCGATCCTACTCCTAATTGAATACTTCTTCCTAATGGACGATTCTATGAATCTCGATATTTCGTAACAACGCAAATGTAGTGAAAACCTTAATTGTGAATTAGCAACCGTTTATCTCGGCCGGTTACACATTTACACCGCGGTTGTAACCAGATACCGCTGCATATAAACTGAATTCTGTCTGCTGATGTTATTTGTGGTATGCTGGGATATTTATTCGATGTCCGAGCCGATGCACTGAGGTAACATGTAATCCAACAGAGTTATACATTGTAAATGGGTTTAAATTGAAATGCAGTATGTTATTTTTGAGTTATGGTTGTCGTGATCATGTTTCTAGCTTTGAGATGTTAATGTTGTTGATTACTTGTGGAATGTTGTATGTTTTTTGCAGATCTAGAATCGCTTTGAACGATTATCGTAATGATGTGACAAGGAGTTAAATGGCGATTCATATATTTAAATAAAATAAACTAAAATATTCAACCAAAAGAAAATTTTCTATAACAATTTTCTGTTTTTATTTATTTATGGTATTCCGTACAACAGTAACTGAATCCTAATTAATAGTACTTGATCCGCACTCACCGAGCCGTAGTGTGATGGTTCATATATTTTTAACTTGAGTGGAATTCGAACTCGGGAATGTCGGAATATTAGCCACTTTACCATACTGCCAGATTTAATTATTTTAACTATATCTTAAAAACTAAACGTGATACGAAGTTGCGCTCAACGGCATTGAATTCCTCATGTCTGAATTGACTTATTAGCAAAATTTAAGCTCATTCGAAGCGATTTAAGTTTTTTGAAATTTTTAATTATTTTTCTAAGGGGTACTCCTTCGGTTTTTTACGATTTTCAAACAATTTGCTCCAAAACTCTTCCTCGTACGATTATTGTAACGAAAATTTACATACATATGTATTTTGACCCGCTGAATCCAATGGTTAAACCCCCAAGTGCATATGTCTTCTACTTTTCAAGATATTGTCCAAAAACTGGTTAGAAAAAATTAAATGGCGAAATTTTTGAAAATTTTAAAAATCGCTGAAAATTTGTATACAAGTCAATTGAAGCATGAGAAATCCAATGCCGTTGAGCGCATCTTCATATCTTGCTTAGTTTTTGAGATATGGCCTTAGGAAGCTTCAAAATCCGACGACGTCAAATTTGGTAAAAATTTATTTTACCAATCTCTATATCGTAAAAACTAAACAAGATATGAAGATGCACTCAACCGCATTGAATTCCTCGAGCCCTACGAGCTCTACTGACTTTGCCTGGCAACAAATTTTCGATTCAAAATCAGTCTAATTATTTTCTATTTATTTTCATTCACTTGTTATAATATTATTACGGACAATTTAAATATCAGGTATATGCTGGGTTGCATGAAAGTTTTATCGGTTCATTAGCAACTAACGGTTCAATAAATTTCAGAAAATCGCTATTGATACTGTTGCTAAATAAACAATTATTTAACTAAAGAGCTCTTTATTTTTCCAACCCAGCAATAGTTTTATAAAACTACAAAATTTATCAAATATGAAGGTGATAATAGTTAAAATCATTCAAAGAAAAAGACGTAGATCTGCATGACGCTATTTTACACAATTTTTTGTTTATCTGTTTCTTTTCAAAATTGTCTACAAATGTGATTTCACACTAACTCACTTATAGTGGCCATTAATAATTGTAATATGGATCGTACATTTTAGTACGCTTGCTAAACTTGCTAATAGAATACCTATGATAACTACTAAACCAGCAAAAGATAAAAATCATCAGATATGAAAAAGAAAATCGAACCAAAACTTTGTTCTACCAAAAACCATTTCAATATTTCCGCGTATAGAAAAGAAATTCAATCCAAAAACATAAATGACAACATACGAGTATGAAGTAGCAGTACAACCATGTAATCTAATAGCAAAGCGTTGTTCTCGCTGTCGTAAATATTCATTACCTTCAAAAACTTTTACTACTACACATTCTCGAGCAATAATCGATGCAGTACATTCACATTCAAACACACACACACACACGGGCAAACTTCACTTCGACATCACTAAATAAATAATAATTATTAAAAAGTTAATCAAGAGTTACATTAGTTCTCTGGATGACAAGCTGTGTGCTCTGTCTGTTATAATAATATAGTCTCTGGAAATTGCTTCGCGGTTTGAACTCCCTGGAAGTTTCCAGAACTTTGTTAGAGTAGTTTTTGTGGAGACA
The DNA here is from genome assembly GCA_911728475.2 of Pterostichus madidus. NCBI lineage: Eukaryota > Metazoa > Arthropoda > Insecta > Coleoptera > Carabidae > Pterostichus > Pterostichus madidus. The sequence goes on along the minus strand of OU452306.1, from coordinate 38,651,713 downwards.
AAAACTTGAACTCACAATGTAGTGTTGTCTTTATGAAATCTTCCCGGCGCTACAATTTTATAAATGGTGGTTTGGGGATGATAACAAATTAAGTGGTCGTTCACCTTTCGGCTGTTTCGAAATTTAAACGCCAAAAATATCAAATGAAATTGTACATCTTACTAGTTGATGGCTCAGTGGTATCAAGTCGGTCTGCGGATCCTGAGAACCTCGGTTCGATTCCCACAACTAACAAACAATTTTCACCACATTAAAACAACACCTGTGGCTCCCCCTCCACTAACATCTTTGGGGGTCGTGATTTGACGACTGGTAACCGCACTTCACGCGTATAAATATATCACTTAACGAGATCTGCTTCAACAGAGTACCACACTCAGTCGTGGGTAAAAGGCGTGATGATATATTTATTTATTTATTTATATATTACTAGTTTAAGTCATTTTATATTGATTTTATTATTTGATAGTACTTATGGTGATCTGAAAAGCCGGGTTCGATTCCCACAGCCGATAAGTAATTTTCACCACATTATAATTATCCCTGTGGTTCCCTTCCACTAACATCTTTGGGGCTGTGATTTAACGGCTGGTAATAGCACTTCACGTCCATAAATATATCACTTACCGAGATCTGCTACGCTATAGTGCAACATCCAGTAAGGAATAAAGAGCGTGGTGATATATTTATTTATTTTATTTATTTATTAACTACACATATGAGGTAATGGCACAGTGGTAGAAAGTCGGCCTGTGGTTCCAAAGAACCCTGGTTCGATCCCCACAGCCGACAAAACATTTTCACCAATTTAAAAAATTACTCCACCACTAACATCTTTGGAGGCCGTAACCGCACTTCACGCGCATAAATATATCACTTACCGAGATCTGCTTCGGCAGAGTGCCACACCCAATAATGGGTAAAAGGCGTGATGATTTTTTTTTCTTTATGGCTTCTTTGGCGGATCTACTACTTAGGTCATATGCCGCCATTACACTAGTAGAAAGCAAATGTCTATTTTCCATACTTGAAATAAATACAGAAAGGTCTACTTTTTCTCATAGTCGTATAAAATAAAATAATTAATTTAGTATAATTCGATCGGATAAAAAACTAGGATTTTTATGGCTACCACATTGTCCAGGAATGTATCACTTTTCGTACTAGTTACACAATATACTATTAAGGAACGCAAGTATGACAAAGTACTAGCGTAACTGCTTCATTTACAGACAATCACGGTTCGATTCCTGCTTAATATTTTTAACGGAAACCGCATATGCTGAAATCGGATAAACCGATAGAAAATAAATATTATTTTAAATAAATTAAATAAACCGCTCTTTTAAAGCTCCAAAACAATAAAAATTCTGAAATGCAATTCAGATAAACGTAATACTAGCCGGGAAAAACAAAAATATGTACCTCAACGACTTTCCTAAATGATTATGACTATACTATATAGTTATTGGTCTTTTAGAAAAAGAATATTTTCGTGTTAATAAAAGCGAGTGAGTTCTCCTGGAGAAAGAATTGAAATGGTCGTTTCTATTTCTAGGGCAACCGCTTTCTTTTGTTTCGTAAACGACAGTAATGTACTTAATGTTAATTACAGTACTTGGCGTAAATTTAACAATTGTTCGTAGCAAAGGGTGTGTCCGATTTGTAATTAAAGCTGTAGTGTAAAAATTACGCGCAGTTTGATGATTCCCGTCATGGGATTGAAATGAAAATTGGCCATTTCTGTTTTCAGTTTGCGATCACGAATGCAGTTTAAAGATTTATCGATGTAAAGTGAATAGTGTTTTTTCAAACGATTGCGAGACATGCAATCTGCTGCTTTATACACGTTTTTCATCCTGAATTTGTACCTCAATTTTTCTGGTTAAAGAAACAATAAATAAGGCCATCATCACGCCACTTTCTAATTTGGTATAATTGCTAATTAACATAATTTATTAGATTACCCTTAAAATATTCCCACCCCTATTCTGTAACTCGATCATTATCTATAACCAATCAATAAGCTAGTGATAACCCTTATTTTAATAATATGTGGCGGCTAGCTCAGTGGTATGAAGTCGGCCTGTGGGTCTTGAGAACCCTGGTTCGATTCCCACAGACGACAAACAATTTTCATAATTTCAAAAGCTACCCCTGCGGCTCCTCCACCACTAACATCTTTGGAGGCCGTGATTTGACGACTGGTAACCGCACTTCACGCGCAAAATATATCACTTACCGAGATCTGCTTCGGCAGAGTGCCACACCCAGTAACGGGTAGAAGGCGTGATGATATATTTATTTATTCATTTTATTTATAACCCTTATTTTTCATAATTACTCTACAGCTTACCACCATTTAGGCATTATGTGACAAAAATAATTTTATGCACAACCAGGCCGAAAAGCATGTGTTTTAGCCCTAAAAAGCGAGCTTAAACACTTTTTTTTGCCCATAAGCCATACAGAAATAATTCCCATGGATAGATAAATAAAATGACAATTTTTGTTTATTGTGAATACTTGATTCTGCAAAATGTCATTTTGACATATAACCTATGTACATATTTTAATCTTTTGAACATATAATTAAATGTTATTTTGTTGTGCATAAAATATTATATGTAAATTAGCGTGTCTGACCCTGAGCATGTTATTAGCCCTCGCTCTGTTGTTGTTTTTTTTTTTTCGCCGAAAAAATGTTAAGTGCAACATTAGAGCAACGAATTTTTGTGAACTTAATCCCAATTACAGTAGCCTATAGTGCAATCCGAACCACTTGGATACAGTCGTATTTTTTGTTTTTAAATATTAGTTGCTTTTAATTGGAAAACTTAAGTTTTATCTCGATTTTATCCACTGAGCTACGATGCTCATAAACAGATGTAAGGAAGAGATGGATGAATAAATTTATTATAACAAAATTCGTAAAAGTTTTCGAACACCCGTTAGAAAGATGCTCGTATTTTATTTTGTAATTTAATATCACATCAACGTAACTTTGCTGAAAAGTACCAAATATGTTTTTAATAACTTTAATTTATTCATAAACTGGGGATAAATTTAAATATTAACTGTAAAATTTTATTCTCAAGATATGAATATGTATTTTTAGTGACTTTTTATTCTTTGAATATTACGCAGTTTTTGAGTGACCCCGCTGTCAAGACAGATATTAATTTATTCTTTTTCGAAAAGAGTCAAATTAAATATACATTTTCATGAAACTTTTAATGATTTGGTAATTATAGAAATGTGACTCCAATTTAAAAGAAATTTTCTTTAAATGTATTTATCGTTTACATTTCTTCAACTCTGAATCTGAAATATTTAAATGAACCAAATGGCAAATAGAATACAGCTCTTGTAGTGTTTGTACATGTCAAATTTAAAGAAAATTCGCAAAGCCAACATAAAATAATTGAATAAATTAAATCTAAGCGTCGACATACATCACGATGCCAATTATTTCAAGAGTAATGGTCATGTCTTGGATTACCCCAATAGGTCTTGTAGACGTGGGCAAGAACAAGCTACCAACTGGGCAACCCGTATAATCGTACAGGAGACAGAGGTAAATATGCATTTACTTACATGCCTACCACTTACATATTCTGTCGTTATATATCAGTGATGGAAGATTTCTAGTTTTGCAGACGGAAAAATCTGGTAAGCCACACCTTCTGCAGGAATGAACACCATACGTTTTAAGACTCTAGATCTGGTTTGCAGATTATAAAGTTGTCGTTAACTAATTACTTATAATTACTACTGTTAAACATTGCATAATTTAGTTCATAATTACATGATTTGCAGCTTGGATTTAAGATATTCATGCATATTATAAACATGTTCATAGATAGAAAAGGGTATCAAAATAAAATTAATAATAATCTTACTGCAATCTAGATTACTTTTATTTATTCTACTCTGTACAACAGCAACTTAATTCCAATTACAGTACATACACAGTATGTCCCAAAAATAACGAAACTTTTAATTTAAATCATAGAACACGTAGCGCAATCTATTGAATATAGACATTGTTAGAAAGATACATCTTTCTTCTTTCGAACGCACACAACTTCATGCAATCAGGTGACAGTTTAAAAATTTACGCGCATTTTAATGACAGTAGTTTTTGTGTTTATGTTGTAAAAATACAATGGAACAACAAGCAAATATTAAATTTTGTGTTAAACTTGGAAAAAAACAGTTTATTGTGATGATTGTTTATGTCGTTCACAAGTTTATAAGTGGTTTGCAAAATTTTAAAATGGTCGTGAATATTTAAATGATGATGGAAGATCTAGACGTCCAAAAGCCGGAAATTGTGCTGAATTAGTCGAAAAAGTGCGTGAAATCATTGATGTCGATGCGAATTTTACTGTTAGAATATATTTATGCACGCGAAGTGCGGTTACCAATCGTCAAATTACTACCTCCAAAGATATTAGTGTACGGGAAGCCACAGGGATAATTTGAATTTAATGAAAATTGTTTATTCGCTGTGGGAATCGAATTGTCCAACTCGATACCAACCCATAAAAAGTACATAAGATATTAAAATGTAATTTTCTCGTACTTTAATAAACATATATACAAAATTTTACAATAAAATTCGTATGAAGTATTAAGTAAATAAGACGCTTAAATTATTTTTCAATTTGTCTAAAGGATTTTCTGTTCAATTCAGAATGTCTAAAAGAGAAACAATCATGTTGAAATAAATTGAGGCAAAAGAGTAAAATATTTAATTTATTAAAACGTCAATTCAAACGCCAACCACGTATAGTACTAAAATGTACCAACATAAAACTTGAAATTTCAGACATTTACGGCTTGCAGTGCAGGCAATTTAAAAAATAAAAATCCCCCAGACATCCACCAGCATCCATCCCCCGAAAATAAAAACATGTAATGTAATCTAGCTAAAATTTTAATTTATTAATCAAGCCCATGTACACTCAAGTACATAAACTTGGTGTAATTATGCACTATACGATGATGACGACAGTGGCCCATCTAAGGGTTGCTGATGAAATAACAGGGTTAGGCTAAGAGGGTCAAAGTTTAGTTGGGCGAATGTACTGCTCGAATTGGCTCATTAGCAATCTGGTAAAATATCAAGCCCTTGTTAAAATTCGCCAAGAGGGGATGATATTCTGTTTAATTACCCTCACCTGTAGAACAATAGGGGGAATTTATTACCCTCTGATGGGGACTGGCCTCGATTTCTTCAGGGCGCATACTGCATTACTCTACTCTACTTCTGAACTTTCCAAAAAAGAAAAATATACTCTCTACAAACATCTGAGGATGTCGCGATTTCATAGCCAATAATAATATTTTTAAGAATTCTGTGTCGAGAAGATAGGACACATTCAAATTAGTTTTCTATGGGATAGTTGGCTCAGTAGTATCGAGCGGCCTGTGGATCCTGAAAACCCTGGTTTGATTCCCACAGCCGACAAACATTTTCACTACATTAAAATTATCTCTGTGGCGCCTCCACCACTAACATCTTTGGAGACCATGATTTGGCGCTGGTAATTGCACTTCACGCGCATAAATGTATCACTTACCAAGATCTGCTTCAGCAGAATGCCACACTCAGTAATAGGCAAAAGGGGTGATGATATATTTATTTTTTATTTTAAATTACATTTCTAAAATAAATAAATAAATATATCATCACGCCTTCTACCAATTACTGCCCCCAAAGATGTTAGTGGTGGAGGAGCCACAGGGGTAGTTTTTTGAAATTATGAAAATTGTTTATCGTTTGTTTTTTTTCTGATTGGTTAAAATCGCTGTAGACGATAATTACACGGCATTTCAATTTATTCTAGTGATCATTTCGTTTAACAGTTTGACAATTTATATGGGGAAAATATAGAATAGTTTTCTAAGAAATGGACAATATTTTGTGATTTTGTTTTAAAAATGTATTTTAAAAACCAATATCATAGCTGATAATGAGGAACCAAATTCATCGAAAGATGTAAAATAATTGTCAGCCGCCATTTTCTGACACATGTCAAAATAAAAACATGACTATTATAAACAACCTCAAACTATAGACATTTTGTTTGACAAAATAATGACAGCTTTTAAATTTTGTAACTAAATTGACAGTTTGTCATCGTATATATAATTTAAATATACCAATAAACATATCATCACGCCTTTTACCCATCACTGGATGTGGTATTCTGCCGAAGCAGATCTCGGTAAGTGATATATTTATGCGCGTGAAGTGCGGTTACCAGCTGTCATATCACGACCTATAAAGATGTTAGTGGTGGAGGGGCCACAGTTATTTTTTTTTTTAATTTGGTGAAAATGTTTGTCGGCTGTGGGGATCGAACCAGGGTTCTCAGGATCCACAGACGGACTCGATACCACTGAACCATTATCCTATCATATAATTTAGATCTTCACAATAATGCGTACGTATCAGCCAAAATTCTTGAGCCAAACCGCGTCTCTCGTATTTTGTTTTCTTGATAATCTGTATTTAAGTAAAAAATTGGAATTTGTAAATGTTTGTACAAGTTTGTCCAAATTCTAATTACTCGTAACGGCAATTCCCGGTTCCTGTTAGAATTAATTTCGCTTCCGCTAAATTAAAAATTCGCGCGAATGAAGATTCATTGCCTGGTTTTTAATTAGAATTCTTCATTTTAATTTACTTTTTGATAGCTTTTTATTAGCGCAAGATCATTTTCTTCTCAAATACCTCCTCTCAGATAAATAAAATAAATATCTATCCACAAAGTTTCCTTATCTTTACGTTTCAGATTGGATTTAATCTCGAATCAAGCGAATATGACTTTGTCCTTTACAAACGTTGCATTCTTAATTTTTTTCTGTAGAATTGTAAATTAGACTTTATTGTGGAATAAGACTGATTACAATCATACTTGTTCCTATTTCTGGAACAACAGAAAACAACGGAGTTTTTTCAAATATTACTGCAGCAGCGAACAAAGCCGCTATTTTTGATTCTTTCTAGCAAATATTACTAATTTTATAATGTCACATAGAGTATATTGGACGGTACACTCACTGCAAAAATATAGCCGAAAAGAGTAGACAGAGAACTGAACAATGAAAATTTATTTGGCATAAATGTGAACGCAAACAATTGATTTTATAATTTTATTATTATTGGCTCAAAAGTCGGCGACATTTCTACAAAATTGGACGATTCGAGAAAAAAACAAAACTATTTTGTCTCTACTCTAAGGGATTGTACACGAAATTAGGATTATCCCCTTTCGCATCCTTCAACTCTCTCCTCTGACAAATAACACATTTTTAGGCCGAAAACCCTCAAATGCTCATTCAACTTCAAACACGCATAACTCAGTGCCAAATCATCGAAGGAACTTCGTTCTTGGAGTCCTTTGCAGGGAATTGACTAAACTTTATTGTCCTGATGGTGAATCGAGTCCACAAGTTTTTCTTAGCTCCGTACTGACCGTCAAAGATGGACTTTTTTTTTCACTAATAGTTATTCATGTATTAAGGGTGAAAATAGACGTTTCTGGCCCGTGGCATGATTATTAGCACGAGGCGCAAAACGCCGAGGGCTAATAACACGCTCAGGGTCAAAATTGTTAATTTCACCCGTGGTACATACATTATTTTATGCACAACAAAATAACATTTAATTTTAAATTCAAAATATTAAAATGACAATTTAAAAAATCAAGTATTCACATTAAAAAAATTCTAATTTTTTTATGTATCCATAGAAAAATATTTTGTTATGTCCCTAAGGCCAAAAAGAAGTGTTTAAGCCCGCTTTTTATGATTAAAACACGAATTTCAGCTCGATTGTGCATAAAGACATTTATTTTTCTTCTTGGGGGTTGAGGGGGCGGAAGGGGTTAACCCTAAGATCGCATGTATCCCCTTAAAGCAGACACTTTAAACTTTATCGCTCTGGAAAATTCGTCCAAATTAGCTGAAAATTCGCCAGGTTATGATGGTTTGAAAATTGGGAAAATTTCACGAATTTCAAATGTTTCGTTTTTCTTTAGTCACCAGTTTAGTTCATGACAACGAACAGGACTACTACATCTACCCTCAGTCCACAAATAGTTACTTTCAACCCTTCCTATACAAATAACTATTTTGTAATAGTTACTGCGTTGTCATTTTTAACCAGTTTCAGTTTTATGCAAACTTTAGTTTATCCATGTTTTTCTATCAACAAAACATGAAAGGTGTTGCCAAAAACTTCCAAAATAAGTGCAGTATTAGTTGTAAGTTGTTTTTAAGTCGATGATCAAACAGTTAAATCAAAACAGAAGGTTCAGTAATACAGAAGAGATTCTTTAGATTCTGAACAAGTCATGAGATTGTGTTTACAATTTGTTCTTGCCAAAAAACTAAGTAATATCATATTATACTGTAGTCGCACTAATAATAAGTCATAACACCCTAAAAATATAAAAACCTATTAATATTTTAAAGTTTTAATTTGCATCTCGAGATTAAAGTTGCTATTATTAACAGTAATTAAATTTAATAATAACAAAACTACCCAATATCAAAAACTATAAACTGTAGGATATAAAATGAAATGTGCTTTACATCGGTTCATGAAATGTATCCGAAAATTTTATATGTATAATAATTTTTATTATCTGAAGTTTTTATTACCGAATATCATGATTATTTCAAATTATAAATTTTCATATTAACTTGAATGAAAATTATATTCATAATAAATTGTACCTATAATATGAATTAATTCAAATATAAAATATGATATTCGTAATTAATTTGTAATTTATTACTAATTTTATTAAATATTCATATTTCATATCAACTGTAATTGAGACTGCATAATATACATAGTATAATATATACATTAGGTATTTTCATTCGATTTAAATTATTAAACTATTAAATTAACTCTTTTTTATTTATCTTTCTAATAATTTTGTTTACGTTATTTGCTAACAAACTACGGCTTTAATGAGAATTTAGTGCAGAAGTTCTCAACATTTTATAACTATCTGTTGAATTAATAATCAGCATTGGCTCTGTAATACATACTTGTTCAGAACTACAAATTTCATTGATAAAAACCGCTGACATTTTAATACATTTAGTTAGACGTCTATATATAGTTAGTCTGTGGTTAGGTATACAGAATATGCAGAAAATGTGTGACAAGCTACAGGTAGAACGATTGTTTGATTAATTTTGAGTCGACAATTCTAATGCAAAAAAAAATGTACGACTCTTCATAAAACCACACAAGTTATTTAAAAGAAATGCAAATTTAAATAGTCAAAATTTAGAACCAAAAAAATATGGGTGCCTTTTCAATTACTTTGCGCACTAGTGCGCAAAATCAAACTTTCCATCGATTTCCAGGGTAATGTAACCCTTAATTTGAATGATGCGAATTCAAAAAAGATTTTATCCACAACTCATATATAATAAAGACATTATTACATTGATTTCAGTTAAATTATGTATATGGCTCATAAAACACTAATGTTTTATATTCCATAAAACACTGTAAACAACTTGTTACTTAGCAACCACTTCATGATCTACCGTATTTTGAGAAACTATATATAACTGAATTAACGTTAAACGTTACGACCAATCTTCTTCGATACCTATAATTATGAGTTGTGGATAAAATTTTGTATTACACTTGTGTTTTATTGGTATATACAACACTTAAGAATATTAAACACTCGACCTTCGGTCTCATGTTTAAACTTTTCTTCCGTGGTTTATATACCTAATAAAACACTTGTATAATAAATAACGATTACAAATTTCAATTAGTTCTAGTTTCACATTTACAAGTTTAGTAGCTTCCTGTGGCTCTTGCATTAGAATTATCGTCTCAGAATTACAAAAAGAATCGTTTTACCTGCAGCTTGTTACTTATTTTACGAACACCCTGTATAATATATTGACTTTTCGGGGTCTTGGCACGTTTCGACAGCCTTAGGCAATTCGTCAGCTCATAGGGATCGATACAAACTCCGTTGAGAACGTCTGGTCTAGTGTTCCAATATTGAGCTATTTGCCAGAATATTAATTAGCGGTTGGAAAGGTAGTTAACTTGCATGCAATTGACAGCAATTTCTTGCAATATCTTGCAAGCTCTTGCAATATCGAAGGCGTGACAGCATCTGTAATTGGCATTTCTTATGGCATAAACAAACAGAGCCGTCTACGCTAATTAGTAACGGATTGTTAAAAGCGATAATTACCATCTGTTCTGCGGTAAATTATATCCAGCTTTTAAATTCCTGCAAATAAATAAATTGTAGCGTTTTATAAGCCGAGATTAATTAAGTTTGATGTGCATTTTGTTTGTTGTTTATGATGGATTACAGAATTTGTTTGCGGATAATTAAGATAAAATGGCGGCGACGGGTTATTTCGAATAGCATCAATTTGTTCATGTTCGTTGTGTGTTTTAAATTACAACATTAATTTTAATTAAAAATTCTTTCGAAACCTCGATTTGTTTTGGAATACGTTTTCTGCGAATTTTTTGCGATTGAGCGATCAATAATTCATAATATAATTTAAAATGCAGGTTTAATTAATATTTTTAAGTAAATACTGTTAACAATTGATGAAAGCAAATTGAATTATAAAGTGGAAAATTGGGATACCTCCTCGATTGGAAATTACAACAGTATATTATATACAAGTGCAGGCTATCGCTTTCATCTTTTCTAATCTTGTAGATTCGTTGTTAGTTTCGTTATTAGATTCGTTGTTAGGAGTAAACGTGAGTAATTTGAGATGTTTTATGCATATGTTATGTACGTTGAAGAAAGAAAATGAATGATAAGTGAATAGGAATGATGTGATTGAAGGTTTGTTGTGTGATAATGATTTCGAGTGTAATAAATGAATGAGTTTATATGGAGTGATCTATGAATGTGGTTGAAGTCAGGATTGTTTGTTTGGATGACAATGTTTGACGAGGGCTGACTGTTTGATGAGTGTGATGAGTGAATGTTTTATGAGTGATTTTAGGGTTCGTGTTACCCCATCTGTTGGGATATAGCGTGAAGATATGTATGTATGTATGTATTATATACCGACGTGGAAAGAGTTTCATTACAGCCGAGGTTTAGCTATAAACCGAGGCGTAATGAAATTTTTCACTGAGGTTTGTATACTATTTTATTTACAATCAGAAATTAATCATTGAACATAAATAAAATAAATATAAATAAATATATCATCACGCCTTTTACTCATTACTGGGTGTGGCACTCTGCCGAAGCAGATCTCGGTAAGTGATATATTTATGCGCGTGAAGTGCGATTACCAGTCGTCAAATCACGGCCCTCAAAGATGTTAGTGGCGGAGGAGCCACAGGGGTAATTTTAAATTGGTGAAAATGTTTGTCGGGTGTGGTGATCGAACCAGGATTCTTAGGATCCACAGGCCGACTTGATACCACTGAGCCATTACCCCATTGAACATTAATATATAAAAAATAACATTAGTTTGCTTTTTTGGACGAAATATTTATTTTTTAGTAGGTGATGAATTTGATATTTGTTTCTGAAACAAATTTCAGAGTGCCATTTTTCAACAATTAGTGTCTTATTATGAAAATTTATTTGTTATTTTCTAATTATTTATAATCAAAATAAAATAGAATAATTTTTGACAGTGACAGTTTTATTTCATAATTTAAAATCAAAGATGTAATGTTTTCGCATGTCGGAAAGTTGCCACTTTTCGACCGGTTGGAAAGTAAAAGAGAACAATTGCTAACTTTCCAACTTTTTAATAGAAAGAAAATGACAAATTACTAACTGGTTGTGAATACAAAAATTTACATTGGTTTTATTCACTGAGCTACGGGTGTCTGTGTTGAATGAGAGTGATTCTACCAGTCAAAAAGTTATGAGTTACTATTATGCGTTCTAAATTATTTTCGGTTTGAAGCGTAATAAATAAATAATTTCATGAAACAGTAATTATTTTAATATAATAATAATAAAATGCTAATTTCGAAAAATTCGTTTCAACTGATTATCTTAATTAACCTACCTACTCATTTCTATTTTAAATAACAAATAATACTATCTAGCTACGGTCTACACATTGTAAAGAAATTTAAATGAGAAAATTTTAAAGAAAATTACATTTTCCTCGCCATCAATATTTTGCGAGTTATACGGAACTCCGTAGTACATTAAATTTAATGTTACAGTGTACATATTATGATAAAATAATTAACTGTAGAGGGATGTTAAAACTTTTACTGTAATTAATTTTTTGTGGAATGATGTTACACTTTGTTTAAAATTATTATTTTTTCATGTATGACTCGTGCATATTGTGATGTTATGTGATAAAAGTATTTCAAGTAATTAATTTTAACTCCAAGCATTTATTTTTCTATTTAAACTTAATGGCTAATGGAACGTGATAATATTTGTTAAAATTGAAAATTATAATGGCCATACATTCATTATGGGGTGGCTAGCTCAGTGGTATGAAGTCGGCCTGTGGATCCTGAGAACCCTGGTTCGATTCCCACAGGCGACAAACAATTTTCATAATTTCAAAAACTACCCCTGTGGCTCCTCCACCACTAACATGTTTGGGGGCCGTGATTTGACGACTAGTAACCGCACTTCACGCGCAAAATATATCACTTACCGAGATCTGCTTCGGCAGAGTGCCACACCCAGTAATGGGTAGAAGGCGTGATGGTATATTTATTTATTTTCATTTATACATTAAAAAACTGGATGAAAAAACAGTTCTCATTGCAGTTACCTTTCTGTGCGAGGTGCATACAATATTTTTTCTTTGACCATTTAGAAACGCTTAAAAAAGATTTTAAAATAATTTATGACAGTTTTTCTATTTGGAAATTCGGGCGACGGTTTTAATGTATTCATGGATACACTCTTACAATGCCGCTCAGCAAGCGGCAAATGTTAACTTTCTGCTTTCAACTAACATTTGGTAATATGGGATGGCTAGCTCAGTGGTATGAAGTCGGCCTGTGAATCCTAAGGTCCCTGGTTCGATTCCCACAGGTGACAAATTTTCATAATTTGAAAAAGCTATCCCTGTGGCTCCTCCACCACTAACATGTTTGGGGGCCGTGATTTGACGACTGGTAACTGCACTTCACGCGCAAAATATATCACTTACAGAGATCTGCTTCAGCAGAGTGCCACAACCAGTAATGGGTAGAAGGCGTGATGATATATTTATATTTATTTATAACAAGTGCGCGAAGACATACTTTGCACATGAGCGCAATTTTGAAGCATGGGCGAAGCAAGTGCTTTAATTTACGCGAATGGTGCAAATGACATCTTCGTGCACGAGTTTTGTACAATGCGTTTTGTAACGAGCAAAAATTATATAATCGATATTGAGGAAACTTATTAAATTTGAAGGGTGAATTTATATTGATAGTTAAGTATGCCACGAATTGACATTTGTTATTCGAAAACATATTGTTTATATTTCCCGTAAAGTTTGTTAAAATATGGCTGATTGATGGCGTTATAAGCTAATGTCTCTATTTCTTTTATAAATTCCTTAAAATGTGTGTATATAAGAACAATTAATGTTTTAATAGTCAAAATTTAGAACTATAAAAAATTGATGTTTTTTCAATTACTTTGCGCACTAATGTGCAAAATCAAACTTTCCATCAGTTTCCAAGGTACAGTTAACCTTATTTAGAATGATGCGAGTATAAAACGTGTATTTTCTGCTCGGTCGCAGAAAAAGCATTTACAGACACGAATATTTGCTCAAATGAACTTGTTACCTTATTTTAGGTGTTTAATCCATGGTGCAAGTTAGTCTATTAAAAATTGCGACTCCTGTATTTTTTACCAGCATCAAAATAAGAAGTAAACCCATTCCACGCATCTAAACTTTTATTCCTTCACACAAATGCTTTTCGTGGTGTATTTTCCTGTTTGTAGGGTTAGCAGGCAACAAAAGCGGAGGGTCAGTATTTGTATGCGGCGGTACTAAAACTCCTGCAAGGGTAGCAGGAGAAAGAAAGTCGGTGCTGCCCTCAGCAGCGGTGAACAAACGATGCATTATGTACAAACGTTACCGTCGGGACTCACACTAAAAGAAAACCCGATTGTGCTGCTGCTCACCGCAAACTGGAAGAATTGAAAACATGCTACTGTTGACTTATGGTAATTAGGATTAGAGTAGTTTCAACCTTTCTTTAGTTTTCTTTTCTTTGCCTCACTTTTCTTTGAAGAAATCATTTCTTACATTTAAAACATTGTTTAGTTTTTCTATTAAATAAATTTTTTATGAAACCGGCAAGAAAGTGACTACTTTTCTGACCAATTTTAGTATAGAACGCAGATTTTTAACAAAATAGTTAAGTAAAGTATGTATCCAAGGCTACAACAAAACTAACAGTCTGGTAAAGTAAAAGACAGTCTGGTAAAGACTTCAGCTACATTCACAAATCGAAATTAGTTTTTGTTTTATGTTTTCCATTTTTGTTTTAATAACCTTGTAGACATGTTATCTTATGCAGCCATTCACTAATCCGTATTTAGTTTTGGTTTTAACACAAAAGTTTGCAAACTCCAAACTTATGTTTTAGTTTTACGTTTTATACTTAGGAATAGACCAATAGGACGAAGCGTAGAATGATGTAGTGATATATACTTGCCTCTTTCTATCATCCGTCGCATTGACGATAACCTAAGTTTGTTTTTATTCGAGTGTCAAAATTAATGAAAATAAAAACAAGATTTTAATACCTACTTTCTTATTATGATAAAATTTACCTTGCTCTTCCAAAAAATACGAAAGTAAACAAACAGCATAAGACAGCATGTGTAACTTAGCACATCTGACAGTTGAATTTACTGTATTACCGATCTTATAAAATTTATGAGAGATGTCACTACTAACTAAAATCGACAAAAACAAAACTATTTGTGAATGGCACCTAAAAACACACTAAAACATAAAACATAAAGCATAAAACAAAAACTAATTTCGATTTGTGAATGTAGCTTTCACCTGACTGTTTTGTATTGTAACTGACTTGTTATTGTAACCTTGGATACGTAGTCTGCTGTCAATACAATTCATACCAAAAAATTTAAACATGTTGAATTATTTATGATTAATTATTGATTAAATTAAACGGTTTCTGAAAAAATAGTTTACATAATACATCACGGAAGTATTTTTGCTACACTCAGCGGATTAAAAATAGTCAGCCTGCGGCCTCGTACTTCAACCAACTACTTCGCCAAGTAAAACTTCACTTTCCTGACTTATTACGTAATATACTATTACACCAAATTTAATTTTTTTTTCTGAGTCAAATAAAAACACTTTCCTGACGTATTATGTAAAAAAAAAAATCAAATATATCATCACACCTTCTACCCATTACTGGGTGTGGCATTCTGCCGAAGCAAATCTCGGTAAGTGATATATTTTGTGCGTGAAGTGCGGTTACCGGTCGTCAAATTACGGCCCCCAAAGATGTTAGTGGTGGAGGAGCTACAGGGGTATTTTTTTTGAAATTTTGAAAATTGTTTCTCGCCTTTGGGAATCAAACCAGGGTATTCAGGATCCACAGGCCGACTTCATACCACTGAGCTAGCCACCCCATATTATATATACTATTATTTCTGAAATCGTTTAATTTAATCAATTAATTAATTATAAATAATTTAAAATGTTTAATTTTTTGACAGTAGACTACGTATCTAAGGTTACAAAAAAAAACAGTTAGATAAAATACAAAACAGTCAGGTAAAATCTTTACCAAACTGTTTTGTAATTTACCTGTCTTTTTTTTGTTGTAATCTTGATACTTTACCAGACTGTTTTGGTTACTTTCCATACTAAAATTGGTCAAGAAAGTAGGCATTTTCTTGCCGGTTTCAGAAAAAAAATAAAATTATTATAATAGTTTCAGTTTCCTTTCAACTATAGGCTATTTCATAATCTATTGTATTTATATATTTCTAATAATTAAATAATGAGAGAAGAAATTAAATGCATGTGGTAATGGCATAGAATTGAATTTTTGTAAAGTGTAAATAAAACCGTTTTAAATGTAAATTCATAATTGAAAATAATAGTACCGGTAATTATAAGACCTACACAACCAATACTTTGAAATAACAGCAGCAATTATTCTGTCAAGAAAATGATATGTTTTCATTATTTAATAAAGTGTAATTGGTTTTATTAAAAGCTGTCTTGATTTCGCTGCAGAAAAATACGTCTCAATCTCATTCTACAGTTGATTGTAGACAACTTCGTTTTGCAAAGAGAGAATGAAAATTAATAAATACCAGATAAACACAGTTTTATAAATACATTGCTTGTTGTTTGGCCTAGACCCAGCACTCAAAATTAGAATAGAAATGTGGTTTTGATATTATTTTGATCAGTCTTCTACGGGACGGTCACAATAAGATGTGGCATAACACAGACGTTTTATCGTTCTTTTCATGACATCATAAAACAAACAGACTAATTTACTGACATTAATACAATATGGGGTGGCTAGCTCAGTGGTATGAAGTCAGCCTGTGGATCCTGAGAACCCTGGTTCGATTCCCACAGACGACAAACAATTTTCATAATTTCAAAAACTACCCCGGTGGCTCCTCCACCACTAACATCTTTGGAGGCCGTGTTTTGACGACTGGTAACCGCACTTCACGCGCAAATATATATCACTTACCGAGATCTGCTTCGGCAGAGTGCCACACCCAGTCATGGGTAGAAGGCGTGATGATATATTTATTATTATTATTATACAGAGTAGCATAAATAAATAAATAGTCTAATTCAGACTGACGCAGATCCTAAATACGTTATTTAACTTCTTCTAATCATAACCTCTTCAATTCTATCTAACTTCTTCCTTCTTTCAGGTCACCTACCATCTTCCTCCTCCTGTATCTTTTACTTGCTCATTCTATTACGTCCTTCATTATAGCATCACTTCTCAATATATTGTCCTCCATTTTAAAATAATCTCATACATTGTCCTTTTTTTCTCTTACTCTTTCCAAAACTTGTTCGTTGCTAACTCTAACAGACCACTTAATACCAAACATTCTCCTCCATAACCACATTTCTAGGACGTCATTCCTTGTCCTAACTTACAAAAACAAAACAAAAACTGGCCATGTCTCACATCCATACAACATAATACTCCATACAAAATATTTCGCTTTTCTTTTCCGCAGTTCCAGATGCAAATTTCCACTAATTAACTGGTCAACCAAAACAGAATAAAATAAAATTGTAACTATTTTAATTTAAGTACTAGCTAATTTTCTAATTAGCAAAAACATATGATGTTATGACACCAAGAACTAGCGCCAAATCCAAATTTAACTATAACCTTATTCTATTTTGTGGTCGCTCTTAATACCAATATTTTCAATCCGGAATAAAATTAGAGCCTTAAGTTTAATCCTATTTACGATTTTGCCTGTACTCGTAAGACTAGTTTATGATAGACTAAATTTATAAAATTTATGTTTGATAATTTAGATTTAAAATATCATTACAATTTGACATCTGGTGATAAAATTAGGTACTAAATATTGGTATCTTGCCGCTGTTAAATGTACACAATTTATTATATTTTCAGCTTGGTTTAGTTGTTCTAAATAAAATAAATAAATAAATATAACATCACGCCTTCTACCCATTACTGGGTGTGGCACTCTGCCAAAGCAGATCTCGGTAAGTGATATATTTTGCGCGTGAAGTGCGGTTACCAGCCATCAAATCACGGCCCCCAAAGATGTTAGTGGTGGGGGAGCCACAGGGGTAGTTTTTAAAATGGTGAAAATTGTTTGTCGCCTGTGGGAATCGAACCAGAGTTCTCAGGATCCACAGGCCGACTTGATACCACTAAGCTAACTACTCTATAAAATAAATATATACATTATTACTCCTTTTATCTATTACTAGGTGTGGCACTTTGCCGTAACAGATTTCGGTAAGTGATATATTTATGCAAGTGAAGTACCAGCCGTCAAATTATGATGTTCAAATATGTGAGTAGAGGGAAAGTTATAGGGGTAGTTTTAATGTGGTGAAAATTGTTTGACGACTGTGGGAATCGAACACAGGTTCTCAAATCCACTGGCCGACTCGATACGACTGAGCTGTTATTATTATTATAAAATAAAAATAAATATATCATCACGCCTTCTACCCATTACTGGGTGTGGTACTCTACCAAAGCAAATCTGCGCGTGAACTGCGGTTACCAGTCATCAAATCACGGCCTCCAAAGATGTTAGTGGTGGGGGAGCCACAGGGGTAGTTTTTAAAATGGTGAAAATTGTTTGCCGCCTGTGGAAATCGAACCAGGATTCTCAGGATCCACAGGCCGACTTCATACCACTATTATTTGTATATATTAAAATACTAGTTAGTAATGGAAGGCAACCAATTTGGAACAGGTCGAACTGTTGTTTGGCAACTTTACACGCCCTCAGGCTATAATAGCCAAATTACGCCCGCTTTTGAACACATACACAAGTTTATGATTCCAAAATAAAATAAATAAATGTGTCGAATCGCAGATATTTTAATCTAAATTTCTGTATCAGAATAAAATTTAGAGCAAATACATAACAACACGATACTAAATAAACAGATGGTAAAAAATATGTATTAAAATGAATTCACTATTTATAAGATCTGTAACATAGTAAATTGTCAAAATTGATTAATAGTTGAAACACGTAATTGTCAGTTTAGATTTTAATATCTTTTTATTTAGTTTACAAATTGATAAATCGAAAGTATGTGACCTTTATTTATTATTAAAACAGAAACATTTCAGACGAAAAAAAAATAAATGTCAAAATTCATGAAATTTTGATTAGTAACCCACATTTTTGGCAGACGCTTTTCGTAGCCTAACTCAATTTAAAAATTTGAAGAAGGAAAATAACATTTTCTTTACCCCTCACATTTAAAATTTATTACGTCACAAAACGCATAACAATTCACAAAAAATCTCCTACAGTATACTAAAATATACAACACAGAAAACTAACTGCATTTAGAAATATTTCTGCATGCAGACAACGCAAAGCTTCGCAGGAATACATGGCACGAATGTACTTCAAAGTTCATTTTTTATTCAGCCTGTTGTTTCAAGCTTCAGTAATAATTAAAGAAGCAAAACAATGGCAAATGCAAATTGTGCCCGCGGCAGGAGCCACCAGCGACCTATACTGCAAAGGGAGAGACGGTACTCTGCTAAAGAGAATTTATCTCATTGTAAATTCAGGACGTGTCTTTAGATTGCAGAGCACGAGGTCTAGTCACAAAAAATGCTGGACACTAAAATCAGCTAAGATAAGATAGTTGAGTTTTTGGTTCGCGAAATTGGGTGGAAGAATATTTGCAACATAATAATAAAATAGAAGTGATCAGAAGCAATTGTTTTAGTTGGCAATACAATTCTGGGGATCTTTTTATTTATGGGGTAGATGGTTCAGTGGTATCAAGTAGGCCTGCGGATTTAAGAGCCTCGGATCGATTCCCACATCCGATAAACAATTTTCATCACATTAAAATTACCCCTGTGGCTCTCCCTCCATTACCATCTTTGAGGGACATGATTTAACGGCTGGAAACCGCTCTTCACACACCACACGCTACGCATATAAATATATCACTTACCGAGATTTGCTACAGCTACAGCTACACTCAGTAATGAGTAAAAGGCGTGTTGATATATTTATTTATTTTTTATTCTACAGTTGGCACAACGCTAGGTAAAGGTGGAAATACTATTTGACATGACTTTTTAAAGTAAATACAAACAGGTTATATCAGGGGCCTGATAGCTAATAGGATTTTGAGTGATAGACATACTTCGAAAATATGCGATATTAATAAAAGTGTCATGTGAAAAATTGCACATATACTTAAATTTAAATTTTCAAATATCACTGTCAACAACAGAAAATACATTTATGTATCAGTGTTACCAATTTCAAATATATTTTTGTATTGCCAACTGAAAAAGTTACTTCTACTCAGCAGTATATTGTAATACAAGGATTGAAAGAGTATCGTTGAAAAGCGAGCGAAAATCTTTAAATTTGTTTTTCTTTCAGTTCATACTTTGCCAGTGATATATTCTTATAATAATAATTGCAACTGGCATTGAATGACTTGTATTTTAATTGACTTTTCTGTAACTATTTTAAATAATAATGACCATCAACTGAATCATTTGAATTATATGGAATCTTTTTCATTAGTTACTAGATCATTAATTGTTCACTTCTAAGTATCGTTAGACTAATAAATATTGCGTGAATTTTAACTAAAGAACAATTGACTCGATCACTATTAATTTGAGTACTCGTTGCTAATGATTGAAATAAATTAGCATCGTTGATATTTGCACCACTTCATTTAAAATTATAGAGAAGTTAAACAAAGTAAATAGAATTTAAATAAAATGAACTCAAAATTTTAATGAAATAATTATAAAATGCGATATCCTTTAATTTCTCTCAAAACTTTCCAATAATAGATATAACACGCCTCCTTCTACTGGAGTAATTTTAAACCTGCCGAAACTGTGGACCGAATCCTCCTTAAGGCCCGTTAGTTTTGTTTGTCGGTAGATGGCACCACGAATTGCTCCATAGCTCTCGTGTCATGTTACCGGCTAACATAGTTTAACATCCGTCAGTTCAGCTTAAAAAAGTATCACAATTCACTAGCCCCTAATTGGATAGTTGATCGCATCATACTGATGAGTCCGTAAGGACGAAACGCGTCTATGGTTAAAGCTGAACTGACCAGTCTTTGATGATGACCTAATAAGTTGATTCAAATGTGCTGTAATTTTCTGGAACTAGGAAAAATGTTTTTCCTTTTTTTCTTATTAGATTAATTTTTATCAAAATATTTGATTTTTATTAATTTTTTTCAATAATTTTAAAGTCAAAAGTCACACATTGGTGTTGAGACGCCCAAATTTTATTCCTTAAGGGAGGAAGTACTGTTCTATACATCTTAAGCACCCGATAAATACCTAAGAACGGAAAAAATAACAGCAGTACGGTTCATTGCAATCACACAAAACTTGCAATTGGCCCTTTCATTTCAAAGGTTGATGAATATATCATATTGTTGTCTGCTGCAACTAGACGAATATAATAAACGTTGTGGAATCCTACCTGTGACGGGCGCCTCAATGTCAATCATCGTCTTCTCGGAGCGCAGAAGCGTAGCACCCTCGGAGATGATGCGGAGTGCAGCTGCATCGTCGATGCGACCCTCCAAGATGAAGTGCTGCTTCAGCACATCGGGCCGCGGTTTTCCGGATCGCGCATCGAACACCTCGGCCACGGTTAGCTTGTGGCTTGGCGGAAACGGAACAGCTATGAACATACAAACAAACCATTATTATTAAGTCACTACAATACAAGAAATTGTAGAGGATAGGTGGATGATAGGATTTGGTCCCAGTTCTGAGCTAAGCAACATTACAGATAGGCTTGCCACCTCTCCGGGTTTGACCCGGAGACTCCGGGTTTCAGTGAGTTATCTCCAGGCTCCGGGTTTAATTATTATTTCTCCGGGTTGTGTAAGTAAAATTGAATATGTAGTGCTATGTAGTTAGTTGTCCAGGACAAATCTGACTCACTTTCGGAATCTTCTACGCCGCTAAATTATTAAATTATTTTCTTTGATGATCTTCTACATCTTACTGTTATCTAGTTTAATTTCTGTCACTAAATCCTCCAATTTCTTGATTCTGTCCTCATGATTTTAAGGAAGAATTTATACAATTAATTTCGGTTTTAATAGTAGATATATCATCTTGTATCAGATCAAATTTTTTAGAATTGTATCAAGTTTTCCGAAATAAACATAATATTAGGTGAGAGGATGTATTCTGTTGCATGTGATTATCTTCAATTTTGTCAATATTGTTACAGTATATATGACGTTGAATACACTAATTTTATTGTTACAGATTTATCAGTTCCAATCTTGTTTTACTTTATTTTATATGTAATTATTTTACCATGCTAACAAAAACACTTGTCTTTAACAAAACAATGTAACCCTTTTTTTATCAAATATGGTAATAATAATAAAATTGCAGAATCTTCATTTAAAAAATAGTCATCGTCTCCGGACGGGACTTAGTTCTGAGGTGGTAACCCTAATTACAGATCATTCAAACCAACGAGTAGAATAAAGAAAAATTGTAATTTTGTTTATGTATCCATAGCAAACAATAAAAATCAGTTTGTTTACTTTTGTATTATATGAAAATGAGTGACAGAAGCGATAATGAATTGGCTTGTGCTCCGCCTGATGTAAAAGAAGCTGCGAATAATGCGATTCTGAAATTATTGCCGTTAATTTCAAAACAACTATATGAAAAAAAATCTACTTTGAATTTTGTGAAAGGTGCAAAGCAAAGAAGATAAGTAGTTACACCAAAAACGTACTTTTGGCGTATTTCTCTATCATATCATGTACAAAAAAACCATCTACCTTATGGTCCTTTCATTCAATGTTAAAATTAATAATTTCAACTAACAATAAGATATCAATAAATTTCCAAAATTAAAAGAATAAATAAAATAATAGTACTTTTGTAGATATATATTTTAAACACACCAAAATAACATCTAATTTTGTGTTCAAAAGATTCATATAGGTACATTTATGTTAAAATGTCATTTTGAAAAGGAATTTATGGCCCTAGGGCCAAAAAAGTATTTTATGGCCCCAGGGCCAAAAAGAAGCGTTTAAGCCCGCTTTTTAGGGATAAAACACATGCTTTTCGGCCCGGTTGTGCATAAATAACTACGTAAAAAAAAATTACTTTGATGTTTTGGTCAATTATCAAAATGAAAATCAAATACATCCTGCACAACGAAATCTCTCAAAGAACAGACTATAGTAATCTGTATTTATCTATTAACTTGTCAGTCTGCACAACAAGAAATTAATTCCAATTATTTTTGTAGCTTATAGTAAAATCCGAACCACTAAGACATAATCGTATTTTCCGATATGCGTCGGAGTTAGCGAGCTTTAATCCACGTAGAAAATCAATTTATTACAGTTATAAAACTTACAAAATAAGTAAATAATGGAAATATATCAGATTTGTAGTTATGATTTATTTTCCGACGCCTTACACATTTCAGTTTGAATAAAAATGTACATAATAAAAATTTGTGAAACAATAAATACTACAACCTAATAAAAAATTAAAAGCAAAGGTCAAACATATCACACAATGAGTCACCATTCCACAAATTATATCAGAAAACAAACTACACAATCTTATTAAAAAATCTGCCCACACAATAAAATTAAAATTTAACACAATGGAACAACAGATTTTTCTTGGCATTTTCATAAAATTCTCGCAATAAATACTGGGGTGACACGCACCCCATTTTGCGATAAAAGAAAAACATTGCAGTACGCAAAAAATTCACTCCGAACACGCAAATGCAGATAAAATGAAATTCTAAAATTCTGAAAACGCTTTGTGAAGAACTCACCGCTCGCGAGCTTGTCCGCTGTCAGCAATGGCCGCTCATTTGCATAAGAAAGAGATAATAAAGAGGTTGGTTGCCACGAATTTCTAACAAGATTCTGATTTCGCTCAAGATAAATAAATGTTTCATGAAGACGGAAAGCGATACTAGCGATATTTTCGTGCTAGAACATCACCATTATTTGTATTTATTTATGTTACTCTGTATAACAGGAACTTACGAGTAATCCCTTTTACAGTACAGGATCCGGACACAATTTTCTAAAAAAAATTGCCTCATCACATGTAGACTTTCCCGAGGCTGTATCTCAAAAACTAAACAAGATATGAAGATGCGCTCAACGGCATTGAATTTCTCGTGTTTCAATTGACTTGTAAACTAGTTTTCAACATTTTTAATTTTTCAAAAAGTTTTCAACAAAATTTTCTCATCGAGCAGTTTTTGAACAATATCTCAAAAATTTGAAGATATATGCACTTGGGGATTTGACTATTGGATTTAGCGGGTCAAAATACATATGTATGTAAATTTTCGTTACAATATTCGTACGGAAAAGAATTTTTGAGCAAACAGTCTGAAAATAGACTAAAATCGAAAAAAATCTAAGGGGTACCCCTTAAGAAATTATCAAAAAATAGAAATCGCTAAAAATTTGCTTATAAGTCAATTCGGACACGAGGAATTCAATGCAGTTAAGCGCAATTTTATATCTTGTTTAGTTTTTAAGATAAAACCTCCGGAAAAGTTCAATTTTCCAAAAAAAAATACCTCATCATATTTTCGACTTTACTGAGGCTATATCTCCAAAACTAAATACGATATGAAAATGCGCTCATCGGCATTGAATTTCTCATGCTTCTATTGAGTTGTAAACAATTTTTCAGCATTTTTTATTTTTCAAAAAGTTTTCACCAACATCCAGCAGTTTTAGAACAATATCTCAAAAACTAGCAGACATATGAACTTGGGGATTTTACCATTGGATTCAGCGGGTCAAAATACATATGTATGTAAATTTTCATTACAATATTCGTACGAAAAAGTAAATAGCCTAAAATCGAAAAAAAAATCCGATAGAAAAAGATGAACTTCGCTGACAGATAACTCGTGGGTATTAATTTAAAGGAAGGATTGCATGGAAGTGAAGTCTGTACCTGTCAATGTGTCAGAAACACATTATATCATGTGATATTCAATAATTATTGTATTTCACACAAGGTTCAATTGCGTACAGATAGTTAATATGAATAGTATGACTATAACTATTTATATTATATCCATTTATGTAACTTTGAAATCCTGTCAATCATCTTCACGTTTTATAACTATCTTTTTATAGTATATTACGTACCATAAACTGTAAGTGACAGTTTTTAAGTCAACAATGTAGTTTGGGAAATCGAGGCCCGAAGAGTGAAGATTTCCTAAACATTCACGACCTAAAAAGATTACTTACAGTTCCAGGTTAATAAGCTATATTTTACAAAACTTGCACAAATAGAAGGAAAAGAAAAATAGGTTTTAAAATTGACAGCTGGCAAATTGTTGTCAAAATAAACAAGACCTTGATATGTAATATTTACTTACTGTCCACGATGGATAGTAAGTAAATATTAAAGTCCTGATGTAACCATGGAAACCACAGTGCAAAAAAAAGTTCTACTTACTGTGTTTAAATTTTGTCATTAATGGGTAACTTACAGTACAAGTATTATATAATAAATATATCATCACGCCTTCTACCCATTACTGGGTGTGGCACTCTGCCGAAGCAGATCTCGGTAAGTGATATATTTTGCGCGTGAAGTGCGGTTACCAGTCGTCAAATCACGGCCTCCAAAGATGTTAGTGATGGAGGAGCCACAGGGGTAGTTTTTGAAATTATGAAAATTGTTTGTCGCCTGTGGGAATCGAACCAGGGTTCTCAGGATCCACAGGCCGACTTCATACCACCCCACAAGTATTATAAAATAGTATATTACGTACCATGAACTGTAAGTCACAGTTTTTAGGTCAAGAAAGTAGTTTGGTAAATCGAGGCCCAAAGGTTCAAGATTTCCTAAACATTCGCGACCTAAAAAACTCACTTACAGTTCGAGGTTAGTAAACTATTTTGTACAATACTTGCACAACTAGAAGAAAAACAAAAATAGGTTTCAAAATTGACAGCTATCAAATTGTTGTCAAAATAAACAGGACCATGATATGTAATATTTACTTAGTGTTCACGGTGGACAGTAAGTAAATATTAAAGTCCTGATATAACCATGGAAACCACTGTGCAATAAAAGTTGCACTTACTGTGTTTAAATTTTGTCATTAATAGGTAACTTACAGTGCAAGTATTGTAAAAAATATTTGAACTACATTTGCGTTTCATTTGTTAACTCACTCTGGACTGCGATTACTCATATTTATACAATCTATTGCAAATGCAGGTCTTAAATTCATTTTTGTCAAACAACATTTCAAATGTTTCTCAACCATGTCACAAAAGTTCGAAGAATTAAATTAAACATTACGTAAATAAACTTGTCCGAAATACGTTACAAATAAATGTATCATTTCTTAATCCTAGAGTGATAAGAATCCCGTCACCTCTCATGTTTGGAGGAAAATGATGTGAATGTAGTTTTAAGAGAATTTAGCAAAGTTGTGTGTGAGAAAATACCGAAGTTTGATGAGTAATATTCGTCCTTGTGTCACATCTGTTTACCGTATTTACAAGTGTAAATATTGACCATGGATTTCGCCCAAAATAAGCACTTCTGGTGTCATTTACTATCTCATTATACACTCAGAAATAATCAAATGTTTTAGACGCTCCACGTGTTAAAACAGACAATATAATTACACGATAATTATGATTATGGGATGGCTAGCACAGTGGTATGAAGTCGGCCTGTGGATCCTGAGGTCCCTGGTTCGATTCCCACAGGCGACAAATTTTCATAATTTGAAAAAGCTATCCCTGTGGCTCCTCCACCACTAACATGTTTGGGGGCCGTGATTTGACGACTGGTAACCGCACTTCACGCGCAAAATATATCACTTACCGAGATCTGCTTTAGCAGAGTGCCACACCCAGTAATGGGTAGATGACGTGATGATATATTTATTTTATTTTATATAATTATGATTATATCTACCATATTTAAGAAAGAAACATTTAGACTAATTTACTTACACAAATATTACTCAAAAACTAAACTATTTTTCTTTCTTCCTCATTTACATATCTTTTACTCTTTCGAGTGTCGAGATAAACAACTAAACAATAGAATACATTTTACTATACTCTATTCCAATGAATCTTAACCCGGGGTCTGTAGACCTCTGGGTCTCTGTGAAAGGAACTCAAGGGAAACTTAAAGATACATCATATTTCAAATATGAGATATCTTTACGTTTAAGTTTCTATAGTATTCTTAGTTTCACAAGAACCTGGGGAGGGGCCGCGAAAAATATTTGGAAAATTTAGGAGTCCGTGATGACAAAAAGATGAAGGTAGTACTAGCGTGAATTTTTTTTTGCAGATCTGAATGAAACTTGGCGCACGTAAACATTGGATAGTCATACGCATCCTGTTAAAATATGAAACACATCCATCGTCTGTGAACAAATATATTCGCTTGTAAAGTTGAGTTCTTATACACGGGGCTTATGGCGATCATCACTCAGAATCGCACATATTTGGTTTGTGTACCTCTAAAATTTTGCAGTTTCATTTGAAAAACTAGTATGATGTTCTAAAACTATCCATGTATATTGTATCAGAAGGAGAAAGTTTTTTATCGTTTAGTAATGGATATATAGTCATGCAAAGCCTTGTTTTTAACGAAAAATTAAGAATCCCAATTTATAATGGCAACACCACACGGTGGTATGGTATATGAAAATTCACTAGACCAACAACCTGTTAACAATTCATGATATTCAAATCATAAATAAAAGAAATAAATAAATATATCATCACGCCTTCTACCCATTACTGGGTGTGGCACTCTGTCGAAGCAGATCTCGGTAAGTGATATATTTTGCGCGTGAAGTGCGGTTACCAGTCGTCAAATCACGGCCGCCAAAGATGTTAGAGGTGGAGGTGACACAGGGGTAGTTTTTGTAATTATGAAAATTGTTTGTCGCTTGTGGGAATATTTTTTGAGCGTCAGTTTCGCTACTCGACAACCGATGGCGCCACCGTCACACTAGTACTACCTTAAGGACCACTGCTCTATACTATACTCTATATAAAAAGGACATTTTTTTTATTTCCTTCACTAAAATGTGTTTGCTTTCAGATAAAAGGAGCAGTATGATATTAGACAAAATCTCTCAACCTTATAAAAAATTGTCGGATAAAAACTAAATCTTTATAAAGAGCAATAATAATTTGACTTTAATTGTAACTAGTTTTAATTAGTATTTAATAAATATAAAATGCATCTGCCAATTTGAAACTATATAAAAAATATGTGAAAAACTCTCACTTAAAACAAAACGCAATCCATAATCAGATAACATATTCCGATCAAAAAACAAAAAAAAAACTGCATCACATCCGCGTATCCATTTCACCATGCACTAATTGCTTTGCAAAACAAAAACCTATCAATTTATTTCCATCAGTTTATCTCGCATGGCTCATCTAAAACAAAATGAAAGCAAAAAGACGCAAAAATATGAACGGCGCGTTAAATTAGCATATCGAGCGGGCGTAGAAAACGCAAAAAGAAAAACTGCGCTTCCTCTGGCGTTGCCAAACAGATTTAGAAAAATTGGCAACCGTGAATTCGGTCACATGTACAGTATAAACTAGCTGTGGACAGATTTCAGCGACTGTCTACTGTTAATCGAAAACAGAACGTATTCATTATGTAACCATAGCAACTGTTGTTTTGGAAAGTACAAGATTTATTTTATTTTGCTTTGAATCCTGTTAACTTGTTACACTTTTAAATCACACTTAATCTCAAAACCTGTCCGGTAGTTTTTTAGATCTTTTGATTAATGCAAATTAATTAACATAGATGACAAAGCAGGATTATGGCAACAAAAATTGCAGCAATTAAATTACTATAATTAATCAACCAGTTATCTGATTAGAGGTTTGTTACATGTTTAATGAGCAAAAATAAAATTATTATTTTCAAGTTAAATACTTTGACTGAAAGGCCTCAATGAATTAAACACAATTTCACTCGAAATTAATTAAAATAAGATAATACAAAGACAAAAAATCAATTGCGATATGGAACTGTGTCTTAATAAATAAGAAAAATAGGAAAAAACTTTCCATCACTTGTCACAAATCCCACGTTTCAATCAACTTATCAGGTCATCATCAAACGGCTGGTCAGTTCAGCTTTAACCATAGACGCGTTTCAATTTTCACCACATTTAAACTACCCCTGTGACTCACCCTCCACTAGCAAACTTTGAGAGCCTTGATTGGACGGTTGGTAACCGCACTTTACGCGCATAAATATATTACTTTCATACTTTCCGAGATCTGCTACGGCAGAGTGCCACACTGCGTCCACAGAGCTGGGCAGTAACTAGCTACTTTTTTAGCTTAGCTACTAGCTTAGCTACGTTTACCTTAGGTGTAGCTTAGCTAAATATGAAAAAATATAACTGTAGCTTGTAGCGAGCTATGTTTTTTTTTCTATTAGCTTTAAAATATTGTTATAACAAATGAAGCTACTTTTAAAGCTACTTTTTGTAGCTTAAAGGTACCACTGTTCATTACGAAATACCTATTAATTTTTATTTCGTATTTGAATTGTACCTTCTTTATTGTTTTCTATAACTGTAGGATAACAAGTTATTATATAGTGTAAAATCTATTACATTATTTAATTTTTCACTTGTTCTTAACCTATTCTAGTTTTGTATTAAATATTAGATGAACTAAACATTGACTATTTAGGAGTCTACTGTTAATGTGACTGTTAATTTATTCCGATATAAATAAGAATTATAGCATAACAAATTAACAGTATATTTGTCCATTTGAGATTTTTTTATATTTATTAACAGTTATTATAACAAAAGACTGATCAACTGAACATATGACAATGGCAAATTTAATAATTCACAATAATTGAAAAAAGTAGCTTTAAAATTTAACAGCTACTTTAACGAAAGCTTTTAGCTGTAGCTTAGCTATATTTTACAAAATGTAGCTTATAGCTGTAGCTGAGCTACTTTTTTAAAGAATAGCTGTAGCTGTAGCTTAGCTACTTTTTTTAAGTAGCTTGCCCAGCTCTGGCACTGAGTAAAGTGCGTGATATATTTATTTGTAAAAGTAGAAAAAGGAAAAAAATTAAAAGTGCGTAATTTGTATTTTTTTCATATTTCTACGTATAATTTAAACTTATTAAGCATGACAGTAAAATATGTTTTCATGAATAGTGATTAAAGTAACAAGGTTAAATTTAGCATAATTACGATGTTCACGCGCATATGAAATATTAGAGAATATCTTATTTCACCTACTTGAAATTCATGTCATTTATCTTACGATATATAAAATGCAAGATGACACATGAAGAGCATATAACCTAGAAACTATATGATAGAAATAACTATCATATTTTACCATATGCGACAGCGAGAAATCATAAAATATTATGTCTTATTCAAATTCATATAAAATATTTATTTCTCTATCGCTCAAATGTCAACGCTATCATATACTGAAGGCGTCGGTTTCATCTTTTCCCAGAAGAAATTAGATTTTTAAAAAAATGTACATTATCACTAACTACAATTTAAATTTGATATAAATAACTTAGTTAAACAATAGAATAATATTTTAGAGCATATACTATTCATTTCACATACGTTTGTTACTCGTATTTCAATTGTTTAATTTAATAATCAGAATATATTATTTAACACCATAGTTATTTGTATAACAAGGGAAGAATAAAACTTTCTTCAGAAAACAAACATAATTTCTTATATTCTTGTAATTATTGTTTTTAACTGACGTGCTATAAACTTTTGTTTAATTGTAAGTAGCAAATTAAAATTATTATTATTATTATACGACTACTACGGAAAGTAGGCTTTTCTGCAGTTATATCACGTATAGAAAGTAGACATTTATCGCCTACTCATGTGGAAAGTACTACTTTCGAATACGTGATTGAGGGGATTAATGTATTCATGAATACCTGAAAATTGTCGATATTTCAAGCGAATTTCAAAATAGAAAAACTATCAAAAATGATTTATACATTTTTTCACGCATTTGTAAGTGGCCATTTTTGCGTTTAAAGAAAAAATAGCATATTTTATGTGGAGTTAAAGTGAGTTTTTGTGCCTCATCTAAAATTGTTGGCCTCGTTGCGCGCGTCCATCAGTACCTATAGATTCGTCACAAAAAGTATGACTTTAGCTCCTTATAAAATAATATACTATTTTTACGACCCAGTCAAAAATATATTTCCTCCCTCAATTGAGAGGAGAAAGTGATACTTTTTATCTCTAGGAAAATAAAGTAAAGCCGTATCCATGGCAACTGGAAAACAATTATATACTTTCACACTAGTAACATCCAGGTGACATATTATCGAATTTTCTAATTTATTCTTGGAAATTTTACTTTCTAATAGAGTAGTGAAAAATATTATGCCTGTACCTTGTGAAGAAAGTGTCATTTTTCATTATACCCCTCGGGAAGAAATATCTCACTTTTCTTCCTTCGTTATACAAATAACAATTACATATCTCTCACAAAAATTCCACGTGCCCCTTAAGTGTTTATGAACCTCTGGTTCAGAACCCCTGCTCTAGATAATTCGAAGTAACTATACAAACCTACAGTGTACACCCCCCCCCCCCCTACATTTCCAAGCCAAGCTTTTAGATCGTAAATAGAGTTTTTTGAATAAAACTCTCGTGATGCAATGCGTATTTTCTTTACGACAGTCTCCGCAGTGGTGTAGTACAGTGCGACGGTACTAACTCGACCTACAAATGGTGGCCAACGGCCAAAAAATACACCACATGATTTATTCAAGTTCACAGGCCAAAGAAACCTCGCGCCGAACTCAGCGAATATCGAAGAAGATGAAATCATCTTCGCTGTAATTATTGGTATGACTAGATGATAATGTATAAGATTATGAAATATAAGAATATCTCTTTGATTTATTATCATGTTGTAATCTTACAGAGAAGATTAATTATGTATTTGTTTGCTACGATGTTCGACAGAATATAAATTCTAATTATAGGAAATAAAAGAATAAGAAATACTCGAATACCGCTGCCACCAATTAACACGAAGAGATGAAAGATTTTTTTATGGTACTGCCAAAATAAGTTAACATTTTGTACGCGATTATGACCGCAAAGTTTATATTTTTTGCGCAATTATACTTTTATATTTTATATTGCTAATAACAGTGGACGTTAAAATGGTTTTATTGGCTGTTGCTATTAACAACGTTCGCTATAACTGCTAAATACCAACTACATTATATTTTGAACAAAGTTCTTTTGTTATAGAATCATATTAATAGGATTAGGACTGGTATTATGAACAACATTTATTTCTTAAATCTAGTTTTAAAATTGAAACTGATGTTAAGGATAAATATGCGTTTAAAAGTTTTACAATTCCAGCTATTTTTTATTTATTTGTACCAAAAAGTGACATTTTTTGGTTAGGATAATTATAGGCAAAATCAACATTTTCAATCAAGTATGAATGATTACCGTGACTGCTAGATAATGGATATTTTACCGTCCGTAAAATACTTTTCGGCCAAGGACGAAAAATACTTTTCGGTCGTTAAAATAATAACAAGAACTTAATCCCAATTACAATAGCTTATAATGGAATCCGTTGAATTCAACATGATATCTTATTTATTTATTACATTTTGAAAACAATTTTCATAATTTCAAAAAACTAGCCCTGTGGCTCCTCCACCACTAACATCTTTGGGGCCCGTAATTTAACGACTGCTAACCGCACTTCACGCGCAAAATATATCACTTACCGAGATCTGCTTCGGCAGAGTGCTACACCCAGTAATGGGTAGAAGGCGTGATGATATATTTATTTATATATTTATTATTTTGAAAACGATTTAAAAAAAAAGTATATTGTTAAACACTCAACAATTATAACAACTCCGAAATGAAAACCAAATGAATTATTTTTATCAAATTTATGTTTAGTATCGTATATTATTTATGTAGTAATGGGATACAGTTGGAACATGGATACGTCTGCCAATAAATCAAGTGTGCATGGCAACACTAACAGACTAACAGACATACAGACAACTCACTTCATCTGTTCCACCATTCCGTGACGAGTTGTCATCCCACAAACCACGATGAATCCGAGCCGTGACGATACTAACTCGCATGCCAAACTTTCAACATTTCCAACAAGAAAAGATCTTACTACAACTACCGTTAAACACCATACACCAACAGATAGTAACATTTTAAAGATATGCTACTGTAATTGTCACAAGTTTTTATACCATGTAAAAATAAATAAAATAAATATATCATCACGCCTTCTACCCATTACTGGGTGTAGCACTCTGCCGAAGCAGATCTCGGTAAGTGATATATTTTGCGCGTGAAGTGCGGTTAGCAGTCGTCAAATTACGGGCCCCAAAGATGTTAGTGGTGGAGGAGCCACAGGGCTAGTTTTTTGAAATTATGAAAATTGTTTGTCAAGTTTTTATACCATGTAAAAATAGCATATTACGTATCATGAACTGTAAGTGACAGTTTTTAGATCAAAAATGTAGTTCGGGAAATCAAGGTCTGAAGGGTCGAGATTATCCTAAACATTCGCGACCTAAGAAAATCACTTACAGTTCGGGGTTAGTAAGCTATTTTTTACAATACTTGCACAAATAGAAGGAAAAGAAAAATAGGTTTCAAAATTGACAGCTGTCAAATTGTCAAAATAAACAGGACCTTGATATGTAGTATTTACATACTGTCCATGGTGGACAGTAAGTAACTATTAAAGTCCTGACATAACCATGGAAACCACTATACATATCTTCACGCTATATCCCAACAAATGGGGTAGCACGAACCCTAAAATCACTCATAAAACATTCACTCATCACACTCATCAAACAATCAGCCCTCGTCAAACATTTTCATCCAAACAAACCACCCTCACTTCAACCACATTCATAGATCACTCCATATAAACTCATTCATTTATTACACTCGAAATCATTATCACACAACAAATCTTCAATCACATCATTCCTATTCACTTATCATTCATTTTCTTTCTTCAACGTACATAACATATGCATAAAACATCTCAAATTACTCACGTTTACTCCTAACAACGAATCTAATAACGAAACTAACAACGAATCTACAAGATTAGAAAAGATGAAAGCGATAGCCTGCACTTGTATATTAAAGAAAAGTCCACACAATGCAGTCACTGAAAATGAAACAAAAGATAAGAAAGGGAGGGAGCGTTGCCCTGCGCTTGTTTTTGTAAAGTATTGTAAAATATATCTTTATTTTGATGTTTTGGTCTGCCAATCACAAATAAAATAAGATACGTTCTAAACAATTCCTCTACAATCTCTCATTGAACGGACTATAGTTACACAATTAAAAAAACCTAATTTTTATATTTCTAATATGGAAATACCACATTTTTTATTTAGTTTTCGTCCAACGTAGAAACATAATTCAAACACTCAAAATTTAATTAATCTTTTTGCAATCTGTAGGCGTTTCATTTGTCCTGACATTAAAATATGTTTTCTGAAAATTAGAATGAACATAGTTCTCTGTTTGAGTCACGATGTTTGCAAGTAACTTTGCCACTAATTTTAAAGGATAACATGTAGTGCTAGTAGCTAATAAATTATTTATGAATTAGTGCAAAGGTGTTACTCTGTGGTAATTTATTTGTGTACAAGTTGAACGTTTTTTGTGACATTTTAATCACGTTATTTGTTGGGTACATGCTGTATACATCACCTTGCCTTATCAGGTGCTTGAGTTATAGGAGATTAACTTGATTTACTGAATCATAATTTTTAGTAATGGAGATTATTTATTCCTACTTTTATGCTAAACAAATTGCTTCTTGATAAATTGATACTGCAGTATTACCAGTTATATACTTGTACCCATTACTGGGTGTGGCACTCTGCCGAAGCAGATCTCGGTAAGTGATATATTTTTACGCGTGAAATGCGGTTACCAGTCGTCAAATATGGCTCCCAAAGATGTTAGTGGTGGAGGAGCCACAGGGGTAGTTTTTGAAATTATGAAAATTGTTTGTCACCTATGGGAATCTAACCAGGGCTCTCAGGATCCACAGGCCGACTTCATACGACTGAGCTAGCCACCCCATTATAAATTATTAAATTATTAAAAATTATATGAACTATCACATTTCGGCTCGGTGAGCCCAAACCCTGTACTGTAATTGGAATTAAGTTCATGTTGTACAGAGCAGTATAAATAAACAAGTAAATATCAAATCAACAAAATAAAAATAAATAAAAATCGCCGAGAATACAATTTCAGTGGTGCCACGCAGAGAAAAAAGTAAAAGGCATGAGAATATGTAATTAATTTTGAAACTTGTTAAAATTTAAATCTTGTTAAACTACTTAGCTTTCTAGAACATGAAGAAAAAATAAAAAATGCTTGATGAAAGAAAAAGGTGCAAAAACGGCGTTGGCAATAGAGAATGATAAAATATATGCAAATTTATATGAAGGAAGTACTTAGTTTTATAGGATTTTGAAATAAGGGCCGTAATAATTTGATGTTATAGCGTTGAAAGCTTAAAGCGCAAAAAGCTATCACGCAAATTACGTAAAATCAATATGTTAGTTTACAACGTGACACGGCATAAACGAACAAAAATTATTCATATTAATTAAACTTTTAAAACACAAATATAACAATGCAATGACATTTGTTTATTTTTAGTCGCATATCATGAATTTATTTACCGCAAATATTTATACATTGAAAACAAACACTACATATAAAAATTCTGTTAATTTCATATCACATTTTTTAATTTTAACCAATGTATCATTGACTATGTTTATTTATTATATTACTATATTTTACGCTTTATAATAAATTATAATTATATTTATTTTATTAATAAATAATGGAATTTAATATTTTTCGAACAATGGTGAAACTAATTCTCTTTTAGTTGTAAAAAAGAAATTAAACGAATATACTTAATTACCCGTTACTAACAAAGAATAATATTTTGTGTAATTAAATTATAAATATTCGGAAATAATTGAAAATTATAAATTTAAAGCAAATTGCATTATTAACTTTATTAATTAATATTATTACCCTAAAATTAATACGTTAACATTTTAATAAATAATATGACCTAGCACATTACGGCTTGGTGTGACCAGATCCTGTACAGAAATTGAGATTAAGTTCAATAAATAATTTTACACAGTTCAACAAATATGTCATTGTCATAAATAATATAATAATATGAATGGGGTAGGGTGCTCAGTGATATCGAATCGGTCTGTGGATTCTGAGAACCCTGGTTCGATTCCCACAGCCTACAAACATTTTCACCACATTAAAATTACCTCTGTGTCAATAATATCCGTGCTCGAGCGGTAATACACTACTTTCTACACTTGTTATATTAGTATTTTCACGTACCTCTTTTATTTTTTCTTTCAATTTACTTTTCTAAATCAATAATGATTGTATTACTCTTTTTTAGCAGTTACAGAAAAAAAAATTCTTTGTATTTCGTGGACGAAATTCTTGTTTTAGGCGAGTTCCAATGATTTTTTTTTGTCTCAACCGCTGAACAATCTACTAAAATAATTATAAAGTCCATGTTTATATTTGTTAATTATTGTTTTTGTTTTTGCATCGTGTTTATTCGATGTACGTATGACAACTAACAAGCTAACATGAGTGGGTGTGGCACTCTGCCGTAGTAGATCTAGGTAAGTGATATATTTATGCATGTGAAGTGCGGTTACCAGCCGACAAATCATACCTCCCAAAGATGTTAGTGAAGGGAGAACCATAAGGATACTTTAAGTGGTGAAAATTGTCGGCTGTGGGTATCGAATATGTTCTTGTATTTGCAAAATTTTAAAAGTCTTCATATATAAAAATAATAATAACTTATAATTCTTATTAGTTAATCTTATGACGTTTTATATGAAGGATACCTTTATCGTACCTTAATAAAGGCATCCTTTAATAAAGGAAAGGAAGGTTTATAAAATACTATTTCAGTTAGGAAAACATTAACCTTAAGGAGTACTTAAAGAATCCTTATTAAAGGTACACTTAAACGTAAGTATGTTGTATGTTGTATATATGTTTCGGGATTTGAACCTATTGTGGTTATGTCCCTAGGGTGACTATTTGGAACTCACACTACTAATTTTTATTTTACATTGCCACGTTTTACTTAACTGTAATGTGAGTTGCAAGCCAACCCGCGCAAGCCCTTGTTACATCCCCTAACCGGTGCCCGATAGCTTGGGGGACGCCAAGTTAATATGTCCCAACTTGGAATGGATACGGAAGTGGATACCGATCAAGGTCAGACGAGAAAAATCCTGACCTGACCCGGATTCGAACCCACGACCTCTGTTTCCAGAGGCTAGCACTCTACCACTGTGCTATCCCGGTCTAACTTAAACGTAAGTACAGGAACTCCTAAGGAATGTTCATAAATACGGGCCTAAGATTTCAGGGTCCACCTACGACAAGCTTTGCTAAGAATCTCTCCCTGTAATCGTCTCTTATTCTTTCTCATGAGTATATAAGTATAGATAGAGTTTATGTCATCTAACTTACATTCTGCTAATGTGCTCTTGTCATCGCAGTTTTTATTTTGGCTGTGGTACGTTTTGAACTTGGTTCAAATTCGTGTTTAGTTTATTGTGTTTCGCTAACGAGCAGCGTGTCCAGCTGTTCAACCATGTCGCTCGACAGAACACAATGAAACATATAGAACAACAGACTAGAAATAGGTACGCACACTTCTCGTCCTAATCGCTATCGTGGACCATTGTTGTTAAATTTAATCTTAGCTTGCAAAACTCAAAGTTTCTGCAGTGTGTGAAACCAGGGATGTAGGACAGTCGCGTGACTAGGAATTTTGGTGGGGGCGTGATTAAGTATTCATCTTTCCTCAACCCAATAAAATACTTTTATGCACAACCGGGACGAAATTAATGTGTTTTAGCCCTAAAAAGCAGGCTTAAACACTTGTTTTTGGCCCTAGGACTATAAAAAATCATTCCTATAGATACATAAATAAAATGACAATTAATTTTTATTATGAATATTTGACTTTATGGGGTGGCTAGCTCAGTGGCATGAAGTTGGCCTGTGGATCCTGAGTACCCTGGTTCGATTCTCACAGGCGACAAACAATTTTCATAATTTCAAAAGCTACCCCTGTGGCTCCTCCATCACTAACATCTTTGGGAGCCGTGATTTAACAACTGGTAACCACACTTCACGCGCAAAATATATCACTTACCGAGATCTGTTTCGGCAGAGTGCCACACCCAGTAATGGGTAGAAGGCGTGATGATATATTTATTTATTTTATTTATAATATTAGCTCAGTGGTATCAAGTCGGCCTATGGATCCTGAGAACCCTGGTTCGATTTCCACAGGCGACAAACAATTTTCATAATTTCAAAAGCTACCCCTGTGGCTCCTCCACCACTAACATCTTTGAGGGCCGTGATTTGACGACTGGTAACCGCACTTCACGCGCAAAATATATCACTTACCGAGATCTGCTTCGGCAGAGTGCCACATCCAGTAATGGGTAGAAGGCATGATGATATATTTTTATTTATTTTACAAAATGTCATTTTGACTTATAACCTATGTACATATTTTAATCTTTTGAACATATAATTAAATGTTATTTTGTTGTGCATAAAATATTGTATGTACCACAGGTGAAATTAGCGTTTCTGACCCTGAGCATGTTATAATCATGCCACGGGCCAGAAACGCCTGTTTTCACCCTTGATACATAAATAACTATTTTTCTTGCATTTTATTAGAGTTTCGGTGGTAAATATTTATTATTTAGTTTGACTGAGCTTGTTTCTACAAAATCCTTGCTCAACGAACTCAAACCGTTGTACTTGATATTACTTACCGATCGGGAGGCGGTAAGTACATAAAAAAATAAAAATTTCGTTTCATAATAGGATGCGGACACTCACGTGACACTGTGACGTAAAAACAGCTGTTCGGGCAAAGTTTACTGCGCCACCTACAAATTGAACTATTTTTTTGGGACGAAATTTGAAAAGAACCTTTCTTTTCGAATCTTGCCACAAAAATATAGTTCATTTTGTAGGTGGCGCGGTGATCGCAGCCCGACAAGATTTGAAATGAACCGTTCTTTTCAAATCTCGTTCCAAAAAAATAGTTCATTTAGTAGGTGGCGCAGTGATCGCAGCCCAACAAGATTTGAAATGAACCGTTCTTTTCAAATCTCGTCCCAAAAAAATAGTTCATTTTTTAGCTGGCGCAGTGATCGCAGCCCAAGGAGATTTGAAATGAATCATTCTTTTCAAATCTCGTCCCAAAAAAATAGTTCATTTTGTAGGTGGCGCAGTGATCTTTACCCGAACAGCTGTTTTTACGTCACAAAACGTCACAGTGTCACGTGAGTGCCCGCATCCTATAATGTTAACATTTTTGCATATTTATTTTTATTTGATTCTTCATAGTTACCTATCTGTCCCTATATACAACTATAAATAGCATGCGTGTAATTGCAGCAAATGAGAATTTTTGGCGGACTACAAACACATTAGATGAAGAAATTAATTTATATTGTTTTAATTTATAAGCTAAATAAAGTTGTTTTCGCGATTTTTGGAAATTTATTACTTGGCAACATTATTTGTTTTATTATCGCGATTTGCGAATATATATCAAGTCGGAATTTACCACAAAGCAAAGTCGGCAATTGTCTAAAGCTTCGAAAATATCAGAGCCCAGCAGAATTATTATTTTTGACGACATATATTTTACACGCTTTTATTTTTAAAAGTTATATAAACGGTCGGTTACACTTTTATAAGAATTGAAGATAGAGTTTCTTGCATTCATTCGTAGTTACAGTGTAGCAACAACCATTGAAATAGTCACATTTATTATTTTCGATTCAACCTGTAATTAATTTATTAATGTCACCTTTTTGCATAAAACAATTCACCACCCGGTATATATTCTACAGAAACTTATAGTTAGAGAGCTAGGGTGCAAAATGATGTCTCATTTATTCCACTTACAGAAATGAATTTTTTATTAGATTATGTCATGATAAACATGAAAAAACGAAAATTAGATTTGGGAACGGGTGGCAACTATAGATGGCGCCGATGTGAAAGCGCCGATTTTAAGGGTAGTTGTTGACATATTTTTTACAGGCTAATTTTCAGTTTAAATTATAGACTTCAGTATAATTAAGTAATAAAAATGGTAGACAGAAGTTTTGGCCGGTTACGCATGCGCAACAAAACCGGTCAAAGTAAGCAATTTTTATGGTGTCGTGTGACATATTACTACTTGTTCACGATGAATACATGACAAAAAAATATTGACGGAAATTATTGCTGTCATTGATGACAAGCTCTAAAAGTGGACTGGTGAAGGGATCAACAACCATCCTTAAAATTTGCGCATTCACATCAACGCCATCTATAGTCACCACCCGTTCCCAAATCTAATTTTCTTTTTTTATGTTTACCATGACATAATCTATCGAAAAATCCATTTCTGTCACTGGAATAAATGAGACATCATTTTGCACCCTAGCTCTCTATTATATTACAGCTGCAATATCGCCAAATGAGTAAAAAAAAAAATACTAAAATACGCTTCATGCACTCAAATAAAGAATAATTACATTTTATTATATTGATAAGTATAATTGCCACCACACTAAAAAAAAATCAATTTCCTGCATTAAGATTGTTGACGGAAAAAAATAATAAAACGTAGCATTCGCGATATATTTGCCATAAAAATACAATAATGAAATTGAATATTTTAAAATACAACAAAAACTTATTAAAAATTATCAAATTCTATTCTTTCAAATACAAAAAAAAATAATAATTTGCTATACAATAACAACTTCTTGTAAAATTGTAAATTAATTCCACAATACAATCAACAACAACAATATTTTATCGGGTCAATCAAAATTTCTATAGGTGAATAAAATAAAAGAAATTGCGTTAATGACGAACCTACCTAAATATACTTGCAAACAAAAGTTGTGATTCTAGAATTGCGCAATAAGAATACAAACAATTGAAGCAATCTACATGCACAAGCACACGAGACTAGATCCCAATTTAGATTGGGAACGAATCTAGAAATATCTGAGAGGCGAACCATGAAAGACAATTGAATTAATAACCTAGAACAAAAATTTTACGACTGTTTTATGAAATTCATATTTATGGAGAATATGACTAGTTTAATGCGATCAAACGAGAAGAAATCAAGTTTTATTGTTGGTTATTATGGATGGATGAAAATATTACATTTTGTACATATTTTGTAGAACAGTAGAAAATTCAGAAACTTTCAGAACTCAATAATATACAAAGTGTAACAAGAAATGCGGGCCTCATGCCACAGGTATGGAAAAGTTTTTTTTTTCAGTATTATTTGTCAAACTGACATTTTCCACTCTCAATGTTTTTCATGACCCTAATTAGAAAGTAATATTTTCACCCCTAGGGAAGAAAGTAAATTTGTCTTCTTCGAGAAGAAATGTCTGACTTTTCTCCTTTGATATACAAATTTACAAATTATTATAATATTATTAACAATTAAACAATTTTCACTACATTAAAATTAAGGGGGTAGCTAGCTCAGTGGTATGAAGTCGGCCTGTGGATCCTGAGAACCCTGGTTCGATTCCCACAGGCGACAAACAATTTTCATAATTTCAAAAACTACCCCTGTGGCTCCTCCAACACTAACATC
The DNA here is from genome assembly GCA_911728475.2 of Pterostichus madidus. Taxonomy (NCBI): domain Eukaryota; kingdom Metazoa; phylum Arthropoda; class Insecta; order Coleoptera; family Carabidae; genus Pterostichus; species Pterostichus madidus. The sequence goes on along the minus strand of OU452306.1, from coordinate 38,610,067 downwards.
TTTGGAGGCCGTGATTTGACGACTGGTAACCGCACTTCACGCGCAAAATATATCACTTACCGTGTTAATTAAGACATCTTTCCTTACCGCCCATCTAAATGACACGGACTTTTAGTTAAACGTTTTAAATGAGAATAAAAATGATACAAAAACGTCTTAATTAAAACTTTTTTGACAGTGTAGCGAAATTTTAAGTCTAAATCGAATTAATTTGGCAAATAATAATAATTAATAATAATTACTTATGAATTAATACAAAACTCTGCAAATGAGTTTATCCTGAAAATAATTCATATCAATATGCCGTGTTCACGTTAGGATCCAGATTCACAATTCGAATAATTCGAAAATTCGATAATTCGGAATATTCAAAAATTCGAAAGTTTGAATCTAAATTCGAAGGTTCAATAAAGCCGAACATTCAAAGTCTCGAATATTCGAAAAATCAATAAATAAATATATCATCACGCCTTCTACCCATTACTGGGTGTGGCACTCTGCTGAAGCAGATCTCGGTAAGTGATATATTTTGCGCGTGAAGTGCGGTTACCAGTCGTCAAATCACTGCCCCCAAACATGTTAGTGGTGGAGGAGTCACAGGGATAGCTTTTTCAAATTATGAAAATTTGTCGCCTGTGGGAATCGAACCAGGGACCTCAGAATCCACAGGCCGACTTCAAACCACTGAGCTAGCCATCCCATAACCCTAGTAAAAATGCTGTTTATAGTCCTAAAACCAAAAAACGATAACATATCCATGGTAACATATATAATTTTGTCAATTTCTTTCATTTTAATATGAAAAACTGTGCGACATTTTCTAAATAAGTGGGTAATAAAATATGTTTCAATTGGACTAAAAATACTATTTCAAGTCTTGCAGTTATCAGTCAAACTGTATTACTCAACTCGAAAATGAACGTAAACACAAATAAATTCAATGTTGTACATTCGGATAATTAGTAAAGTTTCTCGTTCCAAATTCCTGAGTAACAACACACAGCACCTGCGACACACAATAGCTGCTGGTTCACCACTTGCCAGTTCCAATTCCTGGCAATGACGAAGTACAAAATCAGGGCAAGCGTGGCGACTTGATACACATTCAGCTCGACAAACAAGTGAAGTTTGCCTCATTATCCCTTGAGGTTAAACTATTATACGGCGTATCATACCAAATGAAATTAATTATACATAGATTGTTAAAAGTTTCTAGATGGAAACTTGCACATGCAATATACATAAGTTGCAGCTTTGTTGATTGACTTCAGGAATTCACTTTTGTCCATGTGGACATTGAACTTTTGACAGAATTTTTGTAAAAATAAAAAATATATATTCTGAAAGGTCATATGGATATGGAGAATACCAGAAAATATTAATTATGAAGCTACTGTTTCAGAATATGGTCATTTAATAGCACAGATACATACCACAGGCAATCATAGCCCAGTGGATAAAACTGAGACAACAGTTTTTCCTGAAACCGGCATGAAAGTATTTACTTTCCTGATAAATTTTTATTATGGTAAGAAGAATTTTATCAAAACAGTAAGGTAAAAGTATATATCCAATGCTACAAAAAACAATTAAAACAGTCAGGTAAAGTACAAAACATGAACTTGTAGCTTAAATAACTATACCTGACTGTTTTGTACTTTACCCGACTGTTTTTTTGTTGTAACCTTGGATACGTAGTCTGCTATCAACATGATTCTTATCGAAAAATTGAACATTTTGAATTATTTATAATTAATGATTATATAAAATGGGGTGGCTAGCTCAGTGGTATGAAGTCGGCCTGTGAATCCTGCGAACCCTGGTTCGATTCCTACCGGCGACAAACAATTTTCATTATTTCAAAAGCTACCCCTGTGGCTCCTCCACCACTAACATATTTGGGAGCCGTGATTTGACGACTGGTAACCGCACTTCACGCGCATAAATATATCACTTACCGAGATCTGCTTCGGCAGAGTGCCACACCCAGTAATGGGTAAAAGGCGTGATGATATATTTATTTTATATTTATTGTAATATGTATATTGTAATATATGGGGTGGCTAGCTCAGTGATATGAAGTCGGCCTGTGGATCCTGAGAACCCTGGTTCGATTGCCATAGGCGACAACCAATTTTCATAATTTCAAAAGCTACCCCTGTGGCTCCTCCACTACTAACATCTTTGGGGGCCGTAATTTAAAGACTGGTAAATGCACTTCATGCGCAAAAATATATCACTTACCGAGATCTGCTTCGGCAGAGTACCACACCCAGTAATGGGTAGAAGGCGTGATGATATATTTATATTTTATTTAATTATTCAATAAAATAAATAAATATATCATCACGTATTTTACCCATTATTGGATGTGGCACTCGGCCGAAGCAAATCTCGGTAAGAGATATATTTATGCGCGTGAAGTACGGTTACCAGTCGTCAAATTACAGCCCACACAGATGTTAGTGGTGGGTAATTTTAATTTGTCGGCTGTGGGGATCAAACCATATTCTCATGATCCACAGGGCGACTCGATACCACTGAGCCATTAATTAAAATAAACAGTTTCAGAAAAAATTGTATACATAATACGTCTGGAAAGTTTTTTACTTAATTCAGCGGATTAAAATACGCGGCCGCTCGTCGGAAAATTGTTTGTCGGATGTGGTTATCTCTCAATCTGCACTTAAAATTAAGATTTAGGTCCTGTTGTACAAATAAATAAAATAAACTATATTAACCGATATTAGAGACCACAGTATAACTTTGTTTACTCTATATCTACGAAAACTACAAAAGTAAAATTAAATACAGAATAAAAAAACGTTTTTATTTCGAATATTTCATAAAATTGTATATGAATGACATCGGAATAAAGTTTTCTAAATTATAAACAAAATTTCTTCTCTTTTGTGTTTGTCTGAGATAATATTTTTAATTAAACATTTGTAGGCATTTTATCAACCTTCAAATTGAAGTGAATTTTAATGCGAAAACGTAAATTTGCATAAAAATTAAAAACTGTTCGTGCAAGATATAATGGCAGATAATATTCATAACTAGACCTATATTTAGGGCTTGGCATGTTCTCTCTTAATGCATGGCTTACGTTACGATACGTTAACATTAACTTTACGTATAATAGCTTAATGTTCATGTGATATTTTCCTACATGCTGCAGATTTGAAGATTATTTAATTTACAGCGATAATTAGCAATTTATCTGTTACTTATTTCCAACCAAAGCCATAATTATACTCCTACTATGCAAGTAATACGTTTTAGATTTAGTATTGCGTAATAAAATCTGCATAACCTATTTTTATTATTTATTTATTTATGAGATTAATGCTGGGTTGCATGAAAGTTTTATCGATTCATTAGAAAATGCGAATTTTTTGGTTGAACTAGTTTAAAAATTCGCAGGGATAAATATTTTAGTAAACTCCATTCCCTGTATGAAAACGATGACGTCATATGTGGACGAGGTTATCATAGATACGATGAAATATAGCTATCTTTTTCTAATAATATTATTCGTACCTCGGCGAATGACATAACGTATGTCTTAATAAGTCACGACACACGTTTCATGTTTTTCCACGTTCTATCACATTTATTATTTTAATGAAAACGTATGACAGTTCTTACTAATACGAAAATTTATATTTACTTTGTTCACATTTGTTTAAAAAATAAAAATAGAGACCTATGGCCATGATTTTGTTATTTTCTCGCCTGTCATTTCTAAGTTTGTGACATTTTTGATACATAAATACAGACTGAGAAATAAGAAATGCCTAGAAAAATGTTGGGTAGTCAAATGCAGAAATGCGTTTATCATCTTCATGATTATTTTGCGCTGGAGTTAGAGAATCGAGGATATAATACATATAAAAATGTATATTCCTTTGAGTTTTATTTTACAAAATTACGTATTTCAATAAGATAGGTAATATTTTTCGTGCTTTAAGATAAATTTATATTTGGTTTTTATTTAATATATTGCAGAATTTGGTTATTAAATTTTATAAAGTAATAAATATATTAATCTGACATTTAAATTTTAGGTTATGTTTTAAAAATGTCAATCCTATACCAATGTAAACGTTTTAAATACAAAATCTTGAATCACATGGATACCGAATGTGACGTAATAGTTTTCATACAGGGAATGGAGGATACAAAAAACGAAAATCGCTGTTTTTTGAAGATTTTTGAAGGGGTACCCCTTAAGAGCAAAATGCATAAAAAAAAATTGAAATAACATAATAAATGATTTTAATAACAAAATGTCAAAATGGTTGTAATCTATAGAAAGAGTAATTATAAAAATAAGGGTTGTCATTAATTAATCGATCAAAATACACAATAAATTAATCAAAGTTTCTTATTTAACATCATAATATCTCACTTACAGGGTGGGTAAATTAATAAACAAACACAAAACAATAACAAATCAAGCAACACTTAAGAATAAAAGAATAAATAAAACCACTTAACAAGGCAACAAAATTTACAGAACAAATACTTTGATTAAAACCGCTTCAAACAGACAATAAAATCAACAAGAAAAAAGCACACAGCCAACGTTGCAAGTAAATCTCTCAAAGATTTGCGATTTTCTAATTCTTCGCTTGTTGTCAGAATAAATATTTACTTCCCTCGATTCAATTAATGGACTCTCCACTGCCTCTAAAGGGAGGAGGGGGCGTAATTTATTAATCTGTAATCTTCGACGTGAAAATGAAAATTCAATAAGTGCTTCAGTTTAAAAGAAGTTTATGATGCCTCACGAACAACTTGTTCCAAGTAGAGAATATTTTATGCAAATTTATTATTCGTATGTTAAAAGTTGTTTGTTGTGTAAATTTTTAATTGAATTTAAAAGTACAGCTATTTTCTTTTTTAATTAAATGGTAAAAATTTGCAAATTAAGATGGTTTTGCAATTTTCTGCAACCAGATTATTGAAACACTTTTGGAGATAATTATTTATAGATAAGTTTGCATTATCTATAGTATTTTCAGAAAAACGTCATCAAAAATGTAACATTTTTGAGAAAAATGTTTCAATATATGATCGGTAAGTGCTTCGTAACAAGACGAGAAAAATTTAGGACAACATTCTAATGCACTTACCGATCGAGTATATCACAAATTTTGCTTGGCGCGTCAGTCCAGAAATACTAGTTTTGCATAAATCATAAATGTCCAGAAACAGCCTGTTTCCCGCCTAGGCCGGCAAAAATTAGGGACTTTGAAAAGAAAACAAAAGACAAAATGTCTATTGCGAAGTGGAATTGAGTCTTAATAAATAAGGAAGAAAAAAAAAAAAATCCTATTTTTCTTATTTACTTTGAAAACGTTAGCATTGGCATGAACTGGCTGTCAGTTTCAGTTATGTTAAGAACATAAAGAATTCTTAGTATCTAATGTAAGATTTGACAAATAAATCAATAATTTCATTTAAATAGACTCGAAAAATGTGGTGGTGTGATACACAAGAAAGTGTTTTACCAGTATCCGTAATTGGCAAGCCTCGCCTTCAGATTGGGCTGTCAAAATATGCTCGCACTCGCAAAAGTACAATTTCTGGCTTAGTGATACAACGAACTATAGAAAAAAAAAGTAAAGAAACCAAAATACCGCCGAAACGTTAAAATGTCAGTGAAATGAGGACCGATATGAATTATAACAATTTTTCACTTGCCATGGATACGGGGTTAATTTCCTCCCTAGAAAAGAAACGTGTCGCATTTTTCCCTCAATTAAGGGAAGAAAATTGTACTTTCTGACATGGTCGTGAAATAGTATATTGTATAACGTGTGCTGAAAATATAAAAATGTGGTAAATTTAGATTTATTTAAGTTGTCGACGGAGAAGTATAATTTATAACTTGTGCTGAATTGAATATTTTACACTCGGATATAAAAAACACTCGCCTACGGCTCATGCATCAATCTTCACCCACATATAAATAAATAAATAAATATATCATCACGCCTTCTACCCATTACTAGGTGTGGCACTCTGCTAAAGCAGATCTCGGTAAGTGATATATTTTTGCGCGTGAAGTGCGGTTACCAGTCGTCAAATCACGGCCCCCAAACATGTTAGTGGTGGAGGAGCCGCAGGGATAGCTTTTTTCAAATTATGAAAATTTGTCGCCTGTGGGAATCGAACCAGGGATCTTAGGATCCACAGGCCGACTTCATACCACTGTGCTAGCCATCCCACATATAAAATATTCAATTCAGTACAAGTTATATATTATACATTTCCGTCGACAACTTAAATAAATCCAAATTTACCACATTTTTATAGATTAGAATTTCTCTTTTGACGTTTAGTGGAGTGTACTAAAATTATAATGAGTGCAATCCATTGCCATTTCAATGCAGTTATTTTCAGTAAGTCAAAAATCATGCAAAATTAGAGGTTTCATATTGTGGTCGACGAAAAAAAAATTATTCTCGTCTTTGATATCTTTGAGAGCTTGATTTAAGAGCATAAAAATATATCATGCAGATTTTCCACACCCAGGCAGGGGTAAAAGAGTATGATGACATATTTATTTAATTTCCGATATATTTTGAAACAAACTATACCAATATATTAAATGACCAGTAAATTTTATTTTATTTATTTCAATATAGATTTTATGGCAATATCAAATGGTATAAGAAATATAGTCCATGAAATCAGCATTAAATAAAATTGTACTTACACCGTAAAATTTCGAATAAAACTAAAAAAAAACACTTGATAAATTGCACATAAAATTTCAAAACTATATTCAAAATATTTTCAATTAAAATTTAGTTTAATCAATTAGAGTTTTATGACTAAAATAAAATAAAAATATTAATCAAACAAAACCCAAACGAAACAAAATCTTTGTAATCCTTTCACAAGTTAAGATCACTTTTTCGTACGATTCAAGGGCTGACTATTCTAATCAGGGTAACAATATCACAAAGGGTGGGGGTAATTATTACCGAGTATATGCCTCTCAAGTGCTTCATTTGCGTCATGGTTTCTTCGCCGGAAGCTGGCGCGCTTCTTCACGGCTAGCGGAAATAAAACAAAACAGAAATAAATTATAAACCTTCGATGACAGTTGTGACACAGACATTGCACGAGCCACGGGTTCAACACCACTGGTTTGGTAACAGGGCGCATTCGGGGGTGTTTGGAAACACTGGTTTGGAGTGGGATTGTCATCCAGTTGACTTTCATTGTTTTCTTTTTGTTTTCTTATCGTATAACTCTAAGGTGTTTATTACACTTATTAGTTTTAAATATTTTGTTTGTTTTATTTTGTTACGCCTTCGTTTGACAATTGTTTTGACTTGTCACTTGTCACTAAATTTTTTAAAAACAAATAAAAACTACCTTCGTGACTGTAAAATATGAAAATTGAAAATCATCACTTTTTATTAACTACGCATTTAAATTCTAACTTTTCTTTAGGGTTTCTGAAATCTAATTACCGTAAACTTCATTTATTCTGCTGAGACAGACAAATAAAATACAAATTCTCGCAAATTTTTCATTTCAGGTAGTACTAGGTGAAAAATTTTGTTGCAGATCTGAATGGAATTTGGCGCACGTAAACATTGGGTAGTCATACGCATCCTGTTAAAATATGAAACACATTCATCGTCTGTGAACAAATATATTCGCTTGTAAAGTTGAGTTCTTATACACGGGGCTTATGGCGATCATCACTCAGAATAGCACATATTTGGTTTGTGAATCTTTAAAATTTTGCAGTTTCATTTGAAAAACTAGTATGATGTTCTAGAACTATCCATGTATATTGTATCAGAAGGAAAAAGTTTTTTATCGTTTAGTAATGGATATATAGTCATGCAAAGCCTTGTTTCTAACGAATAATTAAGAATCCCAATTTATAATGGCAACACCACACGGTGGTATGGTATTTGATAATTCACTAGACCAACAACCTGTTAACAATTCATGATATTCAAATCATAACAGGTATAAAACACTTATTTTATTAAATTTTTATATTTTTTTGAGCGTCAGTTTCGCCACTCGACAACCGATGGCGCTACCGTCACACAAGTACTACCTTAATCGCTTCTAGGTACAAATTTAAGTCCGAGATAGTTCATAGGTTCTTTAATAGTGTAGGTTTTTCTTAGTAGAGATTAGTTCTTTTAGTATAATATTAGATATTTATATTTATTTATTTTATTTTATACCTTCTTTATTGTAAATATTAGTTCTATTAACATTCATTTTAATTTATCTTTTAAATACTTAGTTATTAAGTTAGTAACAAACTATACCTTTAACATAGTTCAAATTTTCGCCATTATTAGCGCATTCTTATTTTATAACCACAATCGCTTCCAAATGGATCCAGAATTTACCTCAATAGAAAAATAATTAAACTTCTCATCTAAGAAACCAATAACTAAACCCTCCTTCCAGTTCTACCACCATCCAAGCAATAAAACTACGATTAAATATTATCATTTCTCCAACAAAAACACCGAGAGCATCATCACCGCAAAGAAGAGTAATCTAAACTGCCTTCAGCGTCATTGCGTTTCCAACAGGACCATCACAAAGTCACCACGACAATTAACAGGAAAGTTAAGTCAAAAAGGCGAGGAATATTCCCTCGGGACATTAAAAATAATCCCGAGTCACGCAAAAATGCCGCAGTGTGGAATTATTCCACCTCCAGGAACAAGCGCTATTTTACCAGAGACTCATTTATAAAAATAATGTTTCTGTTTACTTTATTCGCTGCTTCTTAACTTGTGAGATCATAAAATAATATTTATGTTAAAATTCAGGGTTAGAAATAATTAATATCAACAAATAATATTGGCATTAGTTATTTGTGTATCACAGGAAGAAAGTGAGACTTTTCTTCTCGAAGATACTGTTCCATTTATCGAGCCAAAGGCTTATCAGAAAATAGAATTTGCAGAAATAAATTTGAAATGTAGATAGGATTTATTATTCTCTTAATAGAGGTACAGACAAAATATAAATCAAAGTCAAACTAAATATATTGTAGCGCGACCGTGTGACAAGTTCAAAGGAGTGTTTGGCGATCTTCAAGCGCAATAAGAAGGACTTTTTGCGCCGTTTCGTAACCGTGGACGAAACATGGATCCATCACAACACACCAGAGACCAAAGAACAGTCGAAACAGTGGACTTGTTCTGGCGAATCGAAGCCGAAAAAGGCCAAAGTGGGTTTATCGGCGAACAAAGTCATAGCGACAGTTTTTTGAGATGCACACGGTATCGTCCATATCGATTACCTTGAAAAGGGCAAAACGATCACCGGAGTATATGCAGAGCTGTTGGATCGATTCGACGCCGATTTGAAGCGAAAGCGGCCGCATTTGGCAAAGAAAAAAGTGCTCTTCCATCAGGACAACGAACTGGCGCATAGGTCCGCAGTCGCAATGGCAAAATTGCATGAATTGGTTCGTCATCCACCATATTCTCCAGATATGGCCCCCAGCGATTTTTATCTATTACCAAACTTGAAGAAATGGCTCGACAGAAAGAGATTTGGCTCCAACGATGAGGTCATCGCTGAGACAAACGCCTATTTTGAAGGATTGCCAAAATCGTATTATTTGGAAGGGATCGAAAAATTAGAAAAACGTTGGACGAAGTGTATCGAGCTACAAGGAGATTATGTTGAGAAATAAAATATGTTTTGACCAAATAAATCATTTCTTGTTTCATTTTTAGGGACTTTTCACCCTGTTCTCGTACACCATTCATCCACACCCAACAATCACTATCATACATTCGGCGTGTTTCTTTGGATTGTGATTGTGATTTTCTAAATCATGATTCCTTTGATCGTGATTGCGTTGAATCATGATTAAATATGATACTGAAGAAAACATCGAACAGGAATAATGATTCAAATCAAACCCGATCGAAGCGATCCTATAGTATGAACGTTAAAATAACTGCAAATGTCAAATACACAAACTAACCTATTTTAAAATTTCATAAATGAGTGTCCATGTAAGCCATTTAAACATTCTTCCAGAAGCAGCCAATTTCCCTTAATTCCACAAATAGAGGACATAAATTTATCATCAGGCGCCATTTTTAAACCTTTGATGTGAATCAGTCAACATGAATCATAGAAAAAGTATGATTCAGAAGGATTGGGGGATTGTCGTTTCGTGATCACAAAATGAAATAGTAGGGATAACGAATAACGAACGAAGAAACATGATTCTTCATGATCATGTTAAGTTTGATCACTTTGATTACGAATCACAGTCCAAAGAAACACGCCTATTCATTCCACTATAACCAACTATAATTGGAATTAAATTCCTGTTATGCCGAGTTACAAATAAATAATTAATTTATAGTAACATAGTACATACAACTAAACAAATCATTTTAATTTAAACTAGTTACACCTAATAATAGTTTACGACAAAACCGCAACAAATTACATTACAATTCCATAGTTTACAACCATGAAAACACAACCTCTGTAATTATCAGACAAAAAATTCCCAACGCCATCAAGAAACAAATTCCACCATAAATTCATTTGAGCGTAAACCGTCGGAGAAAAACTATATAATTTGTAGTTTCCTGTTAGCATAGTATGCATGAAAAGAAATGCAAGTTATGTTCGGTCTTCCTCGCATCTTATGCATACAAATGGCGTATTAGGAGTAATGTTTGTGAGTAAACTATAGCAACGACCGCAGCGACGCGAGTCGACGAAAATTAAGGCGACTTTTAATTTCGTCAGCGGAAAAGTGAAGACCGAGTCGTGGCCCTTTACTTTTATTTACTTCGGGATAAACTCCAAATAAAATGGAAATAAATTGTGCGCGGGATAATTGTGAAATTATACGTACGAGTTTTATGTTTGTTATAAATTGTATACTGGGATGATTATCTTTCTAAAATCTAAATGATAATGACTGTTTGAAAGATATATAAAAAAAATATATATTCACGCCTTCTACCCATTACTGCGTGTGGCACTCTACTGAAGCAGATCTCGGTAAGTGATATATTTTGCGCGTGAAGTGCGGGTATCAGTAGTCAAATCACGGCCTCCAAAGATGTAGTGGTGGAGGAGCCACAGGGGTAGTTTTTGAAATTATGAAAATTGTTTGAAAGATATAATTTAAAAAAATATGTCTTCTAGCAATTTTACACATTATTGTCCACATATTGTACACTTCACGCGCATAAATATATCACTTACCGAGATTTGCTTCCGTAGAGTGCCCACACTCAGTAATGGGTAAAAGGTGTGATGATATATTTATATTATATTTTTTATTTATATTATACAGGTAATAATACTAATCATATATCTCAAATAAATAGACAGATAAACATTTAACGTAGGAAAGTAATTTTCCCTGAAACCGGCAAGAAAGTGTCTAGTTTCCTGATCAGTTTTAGTATGGAAAGTAGATTTTTACCAAAACAATCAGGTAAAGTACGTATTCAAGGTTATAACAAAAAAACAGCCAGGTATTAATTAAAAATTCATTTTGTTTATTGGATTAGATGCAGAATTGTATGTCCTAAAACTTTTATTTGAAGCTTTCTTGCTTAAAATAATTAGGGAAGCTGGAAATTGCAAAATTATGATTTTACATGTTAAATACCCATATTCGAGAGTCGCGGTTACCACCCTGTACATATATACATTATAAGGGAATAAAATTATATATTTCTATTATTTAAACTAAAAGTTTGAATCCGGGCCCTAAATTTTTTAGGGCCTATGCTATTGCCTCTTTAGCCTAGGCCAAAGTCCGCCTATGCTAAAGTACGTATATTAGTTCATTTGGATTAAAATTATCGCTTTTAAAATAAAATCATTCCACAATCTGAAATCTTTAGGTTAAAAACAGATTATATATTTAATACAATTTATCAAGGCATACAATGTGATTTAACATAAAATACCTACTTCCTTGTTCAATATTTTCTTAGCAACAAAATAAATATTTACGGAAACTATTATAAATAACCTTGAATTACATAGAATTACTGATCTAGAGTTGTGATTACACGAGTAAATATATCTTCCATTTTTTATCAGAACACTTCCGCCTTTAACAACGTATTTACATTTTAAAAGTCGTCGGTTTATCAGTGAACTGATAAGAAATATAAACAGAATTTAAATTGATTATTTCAACAATAACTTGTGAAGCTTCAAAATAAAATAATTAGTAAATATTAAAATAAAAATAGAATATTACGATCCTATTATAAAGTATAATCAATTCTTTCAAATACAAATGGGATCCACATATTGATATTTCCCCCATTATATATTAATGATCGATAAGTTAATGACAACTTTCATTTTTCATAATTATTGTATAGATTATTATAATTTGGGTTTTCTGTGACCAGAATAATTATTGTTATTTTCATACATTTTTCTACTTGTTTATACGTAACTGTTATTATAAAAATGAATATACCGACGGCAGATCCGGGAAAAGTGTGAATAAAAAGTAATATTTTTGATACAGAGTGATCAAAAGGAATTGTTACAGTTGGCAATACAATTCCAGAGATCTTTTTATTCCACAGTTGGCACAACGCTAGGTAAAGGCGAAAATGCTATTTGACATTTCTAATAAATACAAATAGGTTATGTCAGGAGTCTGACAGCTAATAGGATTTTGACTTTTTAAGTAATAGAAATACTTTAGAAATAAATGGAATAATAAATGTGCTCAAATTTAAATTTTCAAATGTCACTGTCAACAACAGGAAATGAATTTATGTATCAGGCTTACCAATTTCAAGTATTTTTTTTATTGCCAACTGTAACAATTAACTGTATTAGCAGTGTTATACGAAATCAGAGCTTATAAAAATATAAAAAAAAAATAAAATATATCATCACGCCTTCTACCCATTACTGGGTGTGGCACTCTGCTACAGCAGATCTCGGTAAGTGATATATTTTGCGCGTGAAGTCCGGTTACCAGTCGTCAAATCACGGCCCCCAAACATGTTAGTGGTGGAGGAGCCACAGGGATAGCTTTTTCAAATTATGAAAATTTGTCGCCTGTGGGACTCGAACCAGGGACCTCAGGCCGACTTCATACCACTGAGCTAGCCATCCCATTGCTTATAAAAATAATAATAATAATAATAAAAAGAACAGAATAAATTATTTTAGCACCAGAAAATCGAAGCGGTATTAATCCTTAGAGTAATCATGAGAAAATAGGGGTAGTCATTAACAGATATTGATTCAGTTACAGATTTCATTTATGGGGCAGATGGCTCAGTGGTACAAAGTCGGACAGTGGATTGGAAACCCTAGTTCGATTCGCACAATCGACAAACAATTTTAAAATAAATAAATAAATATATCATCACGCCTTCTACCCATTACAGGTGTGGCACTCTGCCGAAGCAGATCTTGATAAGTGATATATTTTTTCGCGTGAAGTGCGGTTACTAGCCGTCAAATCACGGCCCCCAAAGATGTTACTAGAGGGGGAGCCACAGGAGTAGTATTAATGTGGTGAAAATGTTTGTCGCCAGTGGGAATCGAACCAGGGTTCTCAGGATTCACAGGCCGACACGATAACCACTGTGCCACATACTCCTACAAACAATTTTCACCACATTAAAATTACCCCTATGGCTCCTCCTCCATTAACATTTTTGAGGGCCGTGATTTAACGGCTGGTAACCGCATTTCACGCGAAAAAATATATCACTTACCTAGATCTGCTTCGGCAGAGTGATTTTTTTATTTATGGGGTAGATGGTTCAGTGGTATCAAGTCGGCCTGTGGATTTAAGAGCCTCGGATCGATTCCCACAACCGATAAACAATTTTCATCACATTAAAATTAATGGCTCAGTGGTATCCGAATCGGCCTGTGGATCCTGGTTCGATCCTCACAGCCGGCAAAACATTTTCACCAATTTAAAATTACCCCTCTGGCTGCTCCACCACTAACATCTTTGGGGGCCGTGATTTGACGGCTTCACGCGCATAAATATATCACTTACCGATTTCTGCTACGGGAGAGTGCCACACCCAGTAATGAGTAAAAGGCGTGATGATATATGTATTTTATATTTCATTTCCTTTTCTCGGCTTTTAAAAACTGTTATCATTTTTGCACTACTATCAACTGCGTGGGTGGATCAGAAACTAATACTGCCAATTATTTTTACACGTGTAACCTTTAGAGACACAACACGTGATAATTTGTACCTTCCTGCCGATAGAAAGTTTCATCATTTAATAATAGATAGCGGGGTTGTAAGAATCTACTTCAAAATAGATATAACCTTGAGGTATCTTAGGATTTTGACAAAAAAAAAAAACATGACAACTTTTTTGATAAATTCTGGGAATAAATTCAGAAAAAGACAAATATTTTTTAATTTATTTGATACAAATATTTGAAATTGCTACTGAATAGTATATTCTAGAACGAGTTTCATAATTGTCATTTTATTCTGAGACAAAAAAAATAATCGACAAATATTAAATGAGTTCTTTATACTGTTTTTTTTTTCTATTTTGCGGTTTTTATGCTCTTTTTAAATAAAAATCGTAGTTTCAAAATATACGGAACTTTATGTTAATTTGTGATACTGATAATGAGTGATTTTAGGGTTCGTGCTACCCAATTTGTTGGAATATAGCGTGAAGCTATGTATGTATGTATGTAATTTAATCATTCTAAAATTCTTAGTTAAGGTAGTACTAGTGGCGCCATCGGTTGTCGAGTGGTGAAACTGACGATCAAAAAAATATAAAAATTGAATAAAACAAGTGTTTTATAACTATTATGATTTGAATATCATTAATTGTTGACAGGATGTTGGTCTAGTGAATTTTCAAATACCATACCACCGTGTGGTGTTGCCATTATAAATTGGGATTATTAATTTTTCGTTAAAAACAAGGCTTTTATGACTATATATCCATTACTAAACGATAAAAAACTTTCTCCTTCTGATACAATATACATGGATAGTTCTATAACATCATACTAGTTTTTCAAATGAAACTGCAAAATTTTAGAGGTACACAAACCAAATATGTGCGATTCTGAGTGATGATCGCCATAAGCCCCGTGTATAAGAACTCAACTTTACAAGCGAATATATTTGTTCACAGACGATGAATGTGTTTCATATTTTAACAGGATACGTATGACTATCCAATGTTTACTTGCGCCAAATTTCATTCAGATCTGCAAAATTATTGTTCACGCTTGTACTACCTTAATAGGAAAGTTTCATTCGTCCCCCAGGGGCATTATATCCCTCGCCTCCAACTTAGGAAATGAAACCACACTTTGGGGAAGAAATGTCTCACTTTCTTCCCTTAATACATAAATAATTATTATGTGAAACTAGAACTATTTTAATACGATTGTTACTTTACTAATTCCCAACTTTTTGTAATCAATGAAAATATGTTTATCGGAAATCGTTGTAATGTAAAAAAATACACAATTATTTTTTTCTTATCATTTCAATTTGCTTTGCAATGTGCTGACAATAAAATCCCAAACATAAAACACTATGAATGGCCAGAATAACGAAAATTCAAAATTTTTATTACAACTTACGTTTGTTAAACATTAATTTTCCAAAACTCATTTAGCTTTTATTAAAGTACATATTCAGATTTCTATTTTAATTTCTTCATGTTATTATTACAACCATTCTTAATTTGTTGTTATATTATTTTCTTTTGTTTCAATTACGCACCATCGAGTATAAATGCAATCACTTCATTGGCCCGTATTTTTTAATGAGACAACCCGATTGGTTGATTGTTAATTCCACAGTATTTCTCGCTACTCCGGTTGTTGCAGGATTATTCCCGAATACTCCGGAGACGCGAACTAATTTCTAAAAGGCCCGGATCGCTCGGAATCGCGACGTAAACTTTACGTTTTAATATCATTTGCGGATGTGGAGAAAATTGCACAATGCTAATTTTATGTTTACAGATTAAAGAGTTTTTCTCGGAAAGAAAAATTGAAAATTAAATCAGTTGGTAATAAATGAAGCATCGTTTGTCGAGAAGTAATTAATTAAACTTTCACATATTGATTGGATTTCAGAGAAGTGGAATTTTATGGTTCATTGGAAGTACAATGATTGTTGGACGAATAATTAATGATCTGCAGTTCATAAAAAGTAGAAATTTTATTTAATTTTCCTTAACAAAATAACAATTCTCTGCCATTAATTCTATTTTTCACTAGCTCAGAAATTCAGATGCTTCGAAATGATTTGTTATCGTCCAAAAACTGATTAGAAAAAATTAAATGGCGAAAATTTTGGAATTTTTTTTAAATCGCTGAAAATTTGTATACAAATCAATTGAAGCACGAGAAATCCAATGCCGTCGAGCGCATCTTCATATCTCGCTTAGTTTTTGAGATATGGCCTCTGGAAAGGCGAAAAACAAAGATATAAAATTTGTTTGAAAATTCAATATTCTAAGGCTCTAACTCAAAAACTAAACGTGATACGAAGTTACGCGCAACGGGGTTGAGTTCTCCGGGTCCGAATTAACTTATTAGCCAAATTTTAGCTCATTCGAAGCGATTTTAGTTTTTTGGAATTTTTTATTATTTTTGTTTTCTTTTTGTTTTTTACGATTTCCAAACAATTTACTCTAAAACTACTTCTCGTACGATTATTGTAATGAAGATTTACATACATATATATTTTGATCCCCAGAATCCAACGGTCAAATCCCCAAGTGCGTACGCCTTCTAGTTTTCAAGATATTGTCCCAAAACTGTTTAAAAAAAAAAGTAAATATTTGCAAAATTTTGAAAATCGCTGTAAATTTGTATATACAATTTAAATGAAACACGAGAAATTCAATGCCGTTGAGTGCATCTTCATGTCTCGTTTAGTTTTTGAGATACAGAGTCGGGGAAAATACAAAATCTTTTTCGGAGTATACGATTTAATACAAAAGAATATTTCATTATAACTAATGAGGTTGGTGGCTCAGTGGTATCGAGTCGGCCTGTGGATTTGAGAACTTTGGTTCTCATCTTTCATGGCCGTAATTTGACGAATGGTAACCGCACGCGCATAAATATATCACTTACCGAGATTTGCCACGGCAGAGTGCCTCATCCCGATGGGTAAAAGGCATGATAATATATTTATTATATTTTATAGAATACAAAAAAATAACTTAATATTTTGTACAGGTATATCACACGAGATACACGCTCTCGCAATCTTTATATCGATCTCGTCTCGAATTTAATATCGTTGTCACTCTCGTCTCTTTTGACTAATCACACCACTGTACCAAAATATCTTTAAAAAAATACATTTTAATTAAAATAACTAAATATATCACGCCTTTTTACCCATTACTGGGTGTGGCACTCTGCCGAAGCAGATCTCGATAAGTGATATATTTATGCGCGTGAAGTGCGATTACCAATCGTCAAATCCCGACCCCCAAAGATGTTACTGGAGGGGAAGCCACAGGGGTAATTTTTTTTTAATTGGTGAAAACGTTGTCGTCTTTGGGGATCGAACCAAGGTTCTTAGGATGCACAGGCCGACATGATACCACTGTGCCATTACCCCATAAAAATAATATTCACAATTTCACCCCAAAATGAATAACATAAATTTTCCTTTGTAACGCAATTTTGTCGTACCCTCCTTTCATCCTATCAGAAATCAGCAATACAGGCTCCGTGAAACAATCTCACATAAGCGTGTATCATCTCCTAGCTGCGCATTTCACCCGGGGGCACAGGCACTATTTCACCCCAACCTCGGTAAATCTGAACGAAAGGAGAACAGCAATAAATTCTCAACGTCTTTCCAAAGTAATTTAAAATAATATATCTCCGATGAAATGGCATCTAAGATAGAGTTCGGCAGAGGCTGTCTTCGATCCAAGCCGATATCTTTTCACCACGACGATAATATTTTAGATTGATGAGTTGATTGCTCAAAAAATTGTTTGTTTTGGAGCAGTGGGTTTCAAACTTTTTGGAGCAATGACCCCCTTGCAGATAAAAATCACAAATAAATTCATTTCGCGACACACTTGTGATCAAAATTGCAATTTGTAAAACGATGATTTAATCATTGACATTACAAACATAGAACCACGATTTTAGAAATTAGTTAAGGGAAAATGGTTGACATTTTCCATTAAGGGAAATTTTTGGTTGAATAGTTCAGTTGGTGACAGAGATTTACGATTGATTTTGTCCCTCGTCTAGATATATATATATATATATATATATATATATATATATATATATATATATATATATATATATATATATATATATATATATATATATATATATATATATATATATATATATATATATATGTATAAATTGTGTTTTTTATTTTGTTCGTTGCCTAGATATTTTGTGCATTTAATGCAGTTATACCAATCTATAATAACAATATGTCACTAAAAATCGTTACGGAATAAAGTTCATTCTACAGAGTGATCAAAAGGAATTGTTACAGTTGGCAATAAAAAAACTACTTGAAATTGGTAAGCCTGATACATAAATTCATTTCCTGGTGTTGACAGTGACATTTAAAATTTAAATTGAGTACATTTATTATTCCATTTATTTCTAAAGTATTTCTATTACGTAAACAGTTAAAATTATATTAGCTGTCAGACTCCTGATATAACCTATTTGTATTTATTAAAAATGTCAAATAGTATTTCCGCCTTTAACTGACGTTGTGCCAACTGTGGAATAAAAAGATCTCTGGAATTGTATTGGCAACTATAACAATTCCTTTTGATCATCCTGTAGCATCAATATGCATGCAAGAATATGTTATTCTAATACCGAAACAGAGAATCCATTGTTTCCTCCGAATATCAGTTTCAATCACAATTATTTTTTTATTGTCAATCCGTTGTAAAACACAATTTTTTCTCAACGACAGCATCGCAATTTTTCCTCTGACAACCGTGGAAAGAGCACGGGTTAAATTTGTAACCGGAGGTTAAATTACATGAAATTTTAATAATCCAATTCCAGAGAAAGCAAACCAAGCGGATATGTGCGTACGTTAGCGCCGGTAATTAGGAAGTTTCCGAGGGTGGTTGGTAACATTGGTAGCACTGCTGGCGGCCATCACCATTGCTCTCGCGCTGCTCCCCATCAAGGGGGGAATAACCAACACTTTGCTTGCTACATTACACGCCATAAGCATGCGGAGAAATTATGAAATTCGAGATGAAATTTTGGAAGATTAAAATGGAAATTAAAATCGTGAGAGCTGTATTCGTACAATTCAGTTAAAGATAAAATAAAATAAATATATCATCACGCCTTCTACCCATTACTGGGTGTGGCAGTCTGCCGAAGCAGATCTCGGTAAGTGATATATTTTGCGCGTGAAGTGCGGTTACCAGTCGTCAAATCACGGCCTCCAAAGATGTTAGTGGTGGAGGAGCCACAGGGGTAGTTTTTGAAATTATGAAAATTGTTTGTCGCCTGTGGGAATCGAACCAGGGTTCTCAGGATCCACAGGCCGACTTCATACCACTGAGCTAGCCACCCCATAAAGATATTAAGTTAAAGATATTTTGGTAAATAAGGATTACTCAGGCTGTTAAATTTAGTTGTGTCACTATTTTCTATTTCTTTTTAATATGTTTCTATATTGTTTAAGACACGAGAAATCTAATGCCGTTGAGCGTATTTACGTATATTTTTTTAGTTTTCAAATTACAACTATTTTTCATGTTTTTCAAATTGCAACTTTGGGACGCTATAACTCGAAAACTAAAAGAGATATCGAAATGCGGTTTGAACTAGGACATTTCTCGTGCTTTAGTTAATATAATAGTAAATTTTGAAAATTTTGAAAATATTTTTTTCCAATTTTTCCTTTGACGATATTTCAAAAAGTTGACGAGATAATGAAAATCTGTATACATCAGTGAATTCCTCGCGTAAAAGTACGTAAGTATGCAAATTTTCAGAAGAAAATACTCACACATAAATGTTTTATTACAGAAAAACGAAAATCGGCTAAAAATCGAAAAATTTTAAGGGGTTTACCTTAAGATTTTTACGATTTTTGGTCATTTTTCGTTTTTCTGTAATACAAGGTCTATCCGTGCGATTTTTGTCGTGAAAATTTACATACCCATGTATTTTCATGCGAGGAATTCACTGATGTTCACAGATTTTCATTATCTCTTCAACTTTTTGAAATATCGTCAAGGAAAAATTTTGAAAAAAATCGAAAAAATTTCCAAATTTTCAAAATTTGTTATTATATTAAATAATGCACGAGAAATACACTGGTTCAAACCGCATTTCGATATCTCTTTTAGTTTTCAAGATATAGCGTCTCAAAGTTGCAATTTGAAAAGCATTAAAATCGTTGTAACTTAAAAATAAAAACTAAAAAAGATATGAAGATGCGCTCAACGGCATTCTATTTCTTGTGCCGTATATTATATAGAACCATGTTAAAAAAAAATTTGAATTCTTTCTCTCATAAATTTGAGAAGCTGTATCATCACGCCTTTTACCCATTACTGGGTGTGACACTCTGCCAAAGCAGATCTCGGTAAGTGATATATTTATGCGCGTGAAGTGCGGTTACCAGCTGTTAAATCACGACTTCCAACGATATTAATGGTGAGAGACCCATAGGGGTAATTTTAATGTGGTGAAAATGTTTATCGGTTGTGGGAATCGAACCAGGGTTTTCAGGATACACACGCCGACTCAATACCACTGAGCCACCTACCTCATAAAACTGTTCTTAATCCTCTTAAATTTTTTCTCTTTCCAAATCAAAGTAATTCCTCCCCAAAAACCAATCACCCAAAATCCAAAAACCACCCTTAAATTCCACAAATCCATAATCCCACAATTCCAATAGTTTCACTCCTTCATGATCGCTTGGAACTCGCGTCTCCCCGCCCCCATATCCATGGTCAAATGCGTGTGAAATCAGTGGAACGACGGCTTTGTAACCAGGACAAAGCGTCCTGGAACCGTTGCAGGACTCGGCAGCAGGATCAGGAACTATTCACTATGATTGTAGGTAGGTAAAATGAGAATGATAGCGTTGTGCTAGCGACAAGTGAGTGATGTAGCTGCGTAATCCGGGAACAGGGTAGGTGGTGGATTCATTCATTGGGTGATGGATGGAAGAGATTACAGAGGGATGTATTCAGGAGGAGTTTTTTTTAAATTGGGAGAATGTGGAACGTATTAGAATTATTTGGATATTCCAATGTCAAAAATATGAAATTGATCATCACGCTTTCTACCCATTACCGGATGTGGCACTCTGCCATAGCAGATCTCAGTAAGTGATATATTTAAAAAGTAAAGTGAATCTCAGCCCCCAAAATGTTAGTGGAGAGAAAGCAGTAAGGTAATTTTAAATAAATAAATATATCATCAGGCCTTTAACCTATTACTGGGTGTGGCACTCTGCCGTAGCAGATCTTAGTAATATATTTGGACCATTGGCCAAAAAGAAATAATTCCTATGGATACATAAATAAAATGAGAATTTTTGTTTATTGTGAATATTTGATTCTGCAAAATGTCATTTTGACATATAACCTATGTACATATTTTAATCTTTTGAACATATAATTAAATGTTATTTTGTTGTGCATAAAATATTGTATGTACCACGGGTGAAATTAGCGTTTCTGACCCTGAGCATGTTATTAGCCCCCGGCGCTTTGCGCCTCGTGCTAATTATCATGCCACGGGCCAGAAACGCCTGTTTTCACTCTTGGTACATAAATAACTATTTTTGAATATAAAATGCGGAAGATTCTAGCGAAACATTTTTCTAACTTAGATTGCTCTCAAATCGGCCTTTCGGCTTTTCAAATTAATAACTAATTTAATCAGTTGATAAGTATTTACTTTAAAAAATAATAACGTTTAGAATAGTAAGCTATTTTCTATAACAACTAAATAAACTTTGATATTTTACTGTTACCTGTACCGCAAAGAACGCTAAATTCGTCAACACCAACACTGTGAATATTTTAAAATTAATTTGATTACGGTCCTGTCACGCGTGGGTGTTAAACTGACCGCATGAATCCGCGTTGTGTGCAAAAA
Source organism: Pterostichus madidus (assembly GCA_911728475.2). Lineage (NCBI taxonomy): Eukaryota > Metazoa > Arthropoda > Insecta > Coleoptera > Carabidae > Pterostichus > Pterostichus madidus. Next base: position 38,587,903 of record OU452306.1, on the reverse strand, counting down.
TATTCATACGAACCGCGCTGACACTGACATGCCACCAGTCGTCGCCTTTTACGCGTCATGTGATTCTTCTTTCCCAGGACGACAGAAGAATCTTTGAAAGGATATAATAATATACGTCTATCAAGTGTCAGAAAGGACCAAAGGACGATTATGATCCCCTATCCGAACTAAGCAAGGAATGTCATTTTATAATGTGTTCAATAAAATGTACAAGAGAGGTGTTATTGAATGACAAGTAAAACGTTATAATAACGGTCACAGAAGAATGTCAATAATGTGGCAATTGGCGCTAGTATAAATTTAAACGTTGGTAAGGAATGACTAACATGATTTTTCTGTTGTAAAACATTCATAAATATTATTCTTGTTTGACACATTACAATGTGACATCTGGTGATAAAATTTAGTACTATACATTGGGATTTTTTAGCTGTCAAATGTATACGATTTTATTATGTTTCAGTCGGTAAATTTTGCATTTTACTGTTTGTTGTTACTATTATACTTCACATTAAAAATATTAGTTAGTAATGAGCACGATTTATACCAAAACAAAATACAAAATTCGACCCTGTCAGAAAATTAAATTTTCTTTACTCAATTGAGAGAATAAAGTGAGACTTTTCATACCTAGGGATGAAAGTAAAGTATGTTTATAGCAACTGGAAAACTACAGTATGATTTTCTAACACGACGGGGGTCTGTACATCTCGAGTGCGAATCGAATCTTTAGATGGCAATTATTCAAACGTAATTAAACCGGAAGCGCGATTATTAAGACCATTGTTTGACTATTCTTATTAATAATACGCACAATAATAAAACACAGATAACTTTATTAACAAACTTAATAGTAATGAAACAAAAGATAAACTAAAGCGTAAAATACTAAAATACTAAGAATCCGCGCGAAAAGCGGAACGGATGCGTGTTGGTCACATCTTGACCAGCCGAAGACGCGAACGTGACATCACTGACGCTACCGCTCAAAAACAGACGCTATGTTTTTGAGCGGGGTGAAGGGTGGTATTTTCGAGGGTGCAACGATGGCTGACGACTACAGATAACCGCACATATTCGTTGTCACGATAAGATTCTTCCTCAGAATCTCATCGCACAAAATCGGGGAGCAAACCAGCAGGATATCTACAGTCAACTCAAAACCACTTTGTTACAATTTACCATTAATAGCTGTATTCCATGTAATGGCTCAGTGGTATCGAGTCGACCTGCGGATCCTAAGAACCCTGGATCGATCCCCACAGCCGACAAACATTTTCACCAATTTAAAATTACCCCTGTGGCTCCTCCACCACTAACATCTTTGGGGGCTGTGATTTGATGGCTGGTAACCGCACTTCGCGCGCATAAATATATCACTTACCGAGATCTGCTTCGGCAGAGTGCCACACCCAGTAATGGGTAAAAGGCGTTGACATTGGTTTGACTCTGGTGTCGTCACCACCTTTTATTTTTTTTATGTTGTATTTATTACGTTTAATTAAGTCTTTATTTTTGGACTGTATTTTCCATGTGAATTTATTTTTAAATTGTTGTAAATTGTTATAATAATTCTTATTATTGTTGACTTGAAAATGGGACCAACCCTTGGGGCCAAATTCATAGTCGTGACTCACCCTCATCTCATTCTCACCTCACTCTCAAAGTCGAAGTAACTAAGGAAACTAACTCAAGAATTTGCACAATTTGAGTTAGTTACCTTAGTTACTTCGATTTTAAGTGTGAGATGAGAATGAGGTGAGGGTGAGTCACGACTATGAATTTGATCCTTAGTCCCGAAACGTGGTCTGTCTTAATAAATTTGTAAATTTAAAATTACAAAAAAAGCCAAGTAATCCAAACAGAGAGGAGTAATTTTAATTGTTTATCCTTCCTACTCCTAATTGTTCAATTAAAACTCAACGGCTTAATAAAATTGAATCTCCATTGTGTGATTCTGCAAATTATATAATATTATGAATTCCAGGTAATTTCGGTTAGGTTCATTTAAATATTTGAGCTCACTACAACAAGCTATCGTCAACTGTTAGTTCTCGAGTAATTTCCGTGTAAGGTGCGTGACAGTGGCATGTTTGTGGGGAGAGAAGCATCGACCCCACCTTTAGTCTGACAGCGAGCATTCATCATACATTCACCCCAGGTTTAATACTACAGCTGATGCTTGTACTGGCAAACTTATATATTGATAGAGTACAGTTGTTGTTTACAAGTGGAATCTATAGGTTAATGATAGTTTCTAGCAGAGCTGGGCAGTAGCTAGCTACTTTTGTAGCTTAACTACTAGCTTAGCTACATTTACCTTAGTTGTAGCTGTAGCTTAGCTAAATGTGAAAAAAATATATAGCTGTAGCTTGTAGCGAACTATGATTTTATCTATTAGCTTAAAAATATTGTTATAACTGAAGCTACTTTTAAAGCAACTTTTTGTAGCTTAAAGCTACTTTTGTAGCCCAACGCTACTTTTTGTAGCTTAAAGCTACCACTGTTCATTAATACCTATTAATTTTTGTGTTATATTTGAATTGTACCTTCTTTATTGTTTTCTATAACTGTAGGATAACAAGTTATTATATAGTGTAAAATCTATTAACATATTTTATTTTTCACTTGTTATTAACCTATCCTACTTTTGTATTAAATATTAGATGAACTAAACATTGACTGTTTAGGAGTCTTCTGTTAATGTGTTAATTTATTCCGATATAAATAAAAATTATAACATCAAAAATTAACAGTACATTTGCCCATTTGCGATTTTTTATATTTATGTACATAATAGTAAATTAACAGTCATTATAACAAAAGACTGATCAACTGATCATAGGACAATGGCAAATTTAATTAATTTACAATAATTGAAAAAAGCAGCTTTAAAATTTAACAGCTACTTTAACGAAAGCTTTTAGCTGTAGCTTAGATATATTTTACAAAATGTAGCTTATACCTGTAAGCTCAGCTACTTTTTTTAAGAATAGCTGTAGCTGTAGCGTAGCTACTTTTTGTAAGTAGCTTGCCCAGCTCTGATTAATAGTTATTTGTATACTTAGGCTACGAGTACATATAATACATTAGTCGCAGATAAAAAAAATTACATTACATTTTAATAACACACAATTGATTTCTTACAATTCACAATTTTAGGAAAAGAACCTACGCAATCACGCTTTTATTAGTCATTAAAAATTAACATACACAATTAAATCTGCATAGTGTAATCTACCAATTCAATTAAAATAATCTATTCCAGAAACCCCAAACATTTTTTTAACAATCCACGGCAGAATATTGTGAAATGAACACTCCATGAAAATTACATTTTGCCCCATTAATTCATATTTTAATAAAAAGTTTGTCCCGATTGCACTATTCCAATATGACAATCCAAAATTAGTATTTTAGCAATGTAGCAACCTGTGAGTAATAACATTCATATCTCACGTTGCCTATACTAACCATAAATATAAATAAATAAATATATCATCACGCCTTTTACCCACTGTTGGGTGTGGCACTCTGCCGAAGCAGATTTCGGTAAGTGATATATTTATGCGCGTGTAGTGCGGTTACCAGCCGTCAAATTACGGCCCCCAAAGATGTTAGTGGTGGGGGAGCCACAGGGGTAATTTTAAATTGGTGAAAATGTTTTGTCGGCTGTAGGGATCGAACCAGGGTTTTTTGGATTCACATGCCGACTTGCTACCACTGTGCCATTACCCCATATACTAACCATGAGATATGAAAATGTGTGTAAATGTACAAAATTTCTGAAGCAACAACAAGCTTACAATGAGCAGAAATCTAAGTGGTCGTAGGAAAAAAATTCCATTTGTATTTTCGTCGCATCGACTGCAAATCTCAGCAAAGAAAATGCAAGGTAAGCTGACCACCACCACAACCACAACCACCTACCCCTTTGTCGGAGGGCGTAGTACCTACTCTAGGGAAGGGGTTTTTGTGTCCCGCATACAAATTGCTTTATTAACTAACGCCATCGCGAAAAAAATGCCGCAAAATCAATGTTGGCCGCTCTAGAATGCAATCTCACTTCATCAAATATTTTCTATATTTTAGGGGTATAGTAGGAATTAGCTAAAGAGAACAGTGCAATAATTAGAGCATGATTACGAGATATATTCCACGGGAAGAATATGAAATAAGTTATGTATAAAATACATCAGATTTATCTAATCTTTTGAGATATAAAGATTGCTGATTTTTGTTTAAAAGTTAACAGAAGCACGAGAAATGCAATGCCGTTGAGTGCATCTTCATATGTTATTTAGTTTTTAAGATATAGCCCCGGGAATGTACTAAATCTGATGAAATAAAATTTTGGAAAAATTAACTATAATCCAACAGCAGAGCTGTGCAATAATTTAAATACAAAATGTTTATTTTGAGATGCCATAATATTTGCGAAATTAAACAAAAAATTGTTCCATAATCAGTAAGACAAATAACATATGCGGTTGAAATTTTATACATAATTTTAGAACCACCCAGTATAAATATAATAGTTCTACATAAAAAAAAATATTAGATATGAATTTAGCAATACAGCTAACGTTTTACAAAAAAAGAAAACATTGAAACGAAAATGCTGATGTTCTATTTATCCTTGGGAATAAAATAATCGAATATGTCAAGGAGACACGAAATATTTTGTTATTTGTTAAGAAGGTCAGTTTTTATAGACCATAGAGTGAGTCTCCCATATATTAATTATAATATCAATATAAATGTGATTTCTTATCAGCAACAAGAAAAATGAAACCATAATTATTTCAACGGGATGTCACATAAATATTACGAATGTTCTTGCTCTGCTTAATAAATTAATTATTACACGTTGTACGAGCAGATTTGATTTTTTATGTAGAAATGTACTATCACTTTTCAGCAAAATATTCTAAAAATAAACAACCTTTACTTCAAAGTGACGTCAATCTTGATAATACGACAATAATATCAATTTAAATTGCTAAACATGTCAAATATTTTTACATAAACATTTATTTTTACTGAATTACAGAAAAATACTTACTTAAGTAAGATTCAACAGGAGTGGGCTGGCCCGAATGCCCAGTTGCACCGCAATTTATTAAAACTATTCTTTCGCAAAGGGATATTTATACAGGATGATCAAAAGGAATTGTTATAGTTGGCAATACAATTCCAGAGATCTTTTTATTCCACAGTTGGCACGTCAGATAAAGGCGGAAATACTATTTGACATTTCTAATAAATACAAATAGGTTATGTCAGGAGTCTGACAGCTAATAGGATTTTGACTTTTTAAGTAATAGAAATACTTTAGAAATCAATTTAATAATAAATGTACTCAAATTTAAATTTTAAATGTCACTGTCAACAACAGGAAATGAATTTATGTATCAGACTTACCAATTTCAAGTAGTTTTTTTTATTGCCAACTGTAACAATTCCTTTTGATCACTCTGTATTTAGGACAGACTTCATTTTATTTTCTTTGTACAAAATATATTTTAAGAATACTCTGCAAGAGATTGAATAGCTGTCAAATTTTGAACTAAACTTTAGCTCTAAAATGTATTTTTTTCTACGTTCGAGCAGAAAATAGACATTTCCAATAGGATGCGGGCACTCACGTGACACTGTGACGTTTTATGACAATTCTTTTCAAATCTCGTTCCAAAAAATAGTTCATTTTGTAGATGGTGCAGTGATCTTTTCCCGAACAGCTGCTTTTTAAGTCATAAAACTATTTTTTGTGGCGAGATTTGAAAAGAACAGTTCTTTTCAAATCTCGTCCCAAAAATAGTTCATTTTGTAGATGGCGCAGTGATCTTTGCCCGAACAGCTGTTTTTTTACGTCATAAAACGTCACAGTGTCACGTGAGTGCCCACATTCTATTGTCAGTTGAATGTAGAAAGTTGACATTTGCCGCTTGCCGAGCGGTAATGTAAATCATCATACAAGAAAACTGTTGTCTGAATTTATAAACAGAAAAACTGTCAAAACAATTTTTCCTACAACTGTGCGATTTCTTTGTTATTACGTAACTATTATTGCCTTGGTTACGTACGGAAAGTAAATGAATGCAGACAAAGTGCGTTTCTGTAAGCAAAGAAACACTAGTACGGAAAATGCTTCGTTACGTAACTGTCAAAAGAAAATTGTATTGAGAGCGATTTAAACTTCGCGCCGAGCGCTGGGTTCATATTTTGGCAACATACGCTTATGGAAGAAGAATATCCGGTGAGCCAGCACTAGTAAATATGCAGTAGTATATTTTGATGTTTATAAACATAACCTTAAATTGCAGTATATCTAATCTGTAGACAACTAATAAAAAGAACCGAACAAAGTAAAATATATCGATAAATGGTTTTATTTTAAGAGTAAGTGAAATACATAATATTTATTGTTTGCGTATATTATTAACACAGTTGTTACAGTTGCTTATATTGGCATAATGTAAAGTGGATACTTTTGTACTGTGTTAATTCAGATCGTTTAGTCATGTTGTCTAATTTATCTGAACTGATTTAAATGAACCAAGTAGCAAATGGAATACAGCTATATTAGGCGTATTCCATTTGCCATTTGAATCAGATCTAACTTATATTTACTGATCCAGATCTCTTATTTATTTAGCTGAATTACTTCGCTTCATTTATTTTCAGTAATAGAATTACTGATTCTAATTTACTTTGAAGTAATTCACCCCAATAAATGCATAAGTTTGCTTAATTCAGTTCATTTATTCATGTTGTCTAATTTATCTGAACTGATTTAAATGAACCAAGTAGCTAATGGAATACAGCAAATGTGTGAGTTAGATCTGATCCAAATGGCAAATGGAATACGTCTATTAAGTCATGTTTAATTTTGAGGTCTAAAATATATATGAATGGGAATATTTAAGTGATTCTTAAGCAAATTAAAGAAATCTTTAGTATTTAAGTGTTTGTGTTGCAACCGAACATAAAAGGCGATCGCCACCAAATCCAAAAACATTAATGAAGCAATTTCAAATTTTATGTTAGAAACAATAAAACCGGACAATAGCATCATTAGTCGCTCATTTTTCAATAGATTTATTACTTATTGTTATTTTGGCAAGGCGCGCTTTGTTCGGCTTTTTAAAATGAACTACATAAATAAATAATTAACGCCAATAAATTCTAACCTTACAATTATTTTTAATAACAAAATATATAAATGATTAGTTATTTGTACACCTAAGTCGTAAAATTACAGTTTGGCATATTAAAGAATAAACTTACCGACCGAGGTAGACAACATTCTAAGGACGCCAAACGTATTTCTCGGAAAATATATTTTATGCAACTGCATTTACAATAAATATATCATCACACCTTCTACCCATTACTGGGTGAGGCACTCTGCCGAAGCAGATCTCGGTAAGTGATATATTTTGCGCGTGAAGTGCGGTTACCATTCGCAAATCACAGCCCTCAAAGATGTTAGTGGTGGAGGAGCCACAAGGGTAGCTTTTGAAATTATGAAAATTGTTTGTCGCTTGTGGGAATCGAACCAGGGTTATTAGGATCCACAGGCCGACTTCATACCACAATAAAAATCTACAAAAGTTATTATACAATTTAATTTCTAATTTTATGACTTTATTTGACATTTGTTTCCAACAAATATTTTGTTTTTAGCACCTTTAGCGGTCATTGTCAATAGCAGCGTCTGATAATAGGATATTATTCAACGAACGTGTAATGACAGCTATTACTAATAACCATTAGACGTGAGTTCAATACTATATTTTTCTACAACTACACAAGTGAAAATTACACTTTTAAGTCTAGATAAGTATGATAATAATTATTAGAGGTTATAAAATAAATATGAAACTTTAGTTGCGTTATTATAGAAATCTCAATGTGTTTATCAATAACAAAATTATTACTCACAACTGTCGCTGCGTTATAACAGTTAACGTCGGTGTGATTGACCACAACTTGACTAATAAATCAGTACTCATTGCCGGGAGTAATGAACTGCATTATCTATCAAGAAACGCACGTACCTATATTAAATATTCGAAGAAATAATCGTTTTAACAGACACTGCTATAGGATGCGGGCACTCACGTGACACTGTGACGTTTTGTGACGTAAAAACAGCTGTTCGGGCAAAGATCACTGCGCCACCTACAAAATGAACTATTTTTTTTGAGACGAGATTTTAAAAGAACCGTTCTTTTCAAATCTCGCCACTAAAAAAGTACATTTTGTAGGTGGCGCAGTGATCGCAGCCCAACAAGATTTGAAAAGAACCGCTTTTCAAATCTTGTCCCAAAAAAATAGTTCATTTTGTAGGTGGCGCAGTGATCTTTGCCCGAACAGCTGTTTTTACGTCACAAAACGTCACAGTGTCACGTGAGTGCCCGCATCCTATTGGCAATAAAAAAAAATAACTGTTGTGGATAGAATCGCATATATTTTTTTTCTACGTGCATATAAGTCATTATGTAATCATTAATCAGTATGTAATCATTTTCAGTACAAAATGATTCTTTTTTACACAGTGTTCAATAAATCTATTTTAGCACGTTGCTAATACTGATTATTTGATGAACTTAAAGAGCGAATGTTTTATGAATAATTTTAGGGTTCGTGCTACCCCATTTGATGCGATATAGCGTGATGATATGAATGTATATATGTATGTTAATACAAAAAAAAGTAAGCTAGTGCTGCAAACATCCCACTCGTACAATAAAGTGACATTTTTGCCACAAGTTCTATAAATATCTATTTTTTGACATTTGCCAAATAATGTTTATGATACTTTTATATTTTTATTTTATGTAAAATCTTAATTTAAAAGCAAATAATGTCGATATTAAATACACAAAAAATGATGTCAGAATTTTCGTGCGTCATTGTAGGCAAGTTGTGGCAGTCCGGCCCTGTAATTCGCATAATATAAACAGTATAAACACTGAGATGTGTTTATTAAATGAATTAGCTTTATAGAAACGTAATTGTAAGATATATGTTTTTAAATGTTGTAATGTTTAACATTTCTGGTCAGCTACCTCTCGCAAACATAAGTATATACTCGTATAAAAGTTAAATTAAGAAATTTTTATTACAATTTTTGGCATCTACTCAAATATCAAACAACTGAAAACAGTTATTTTTAATTTTAAATCTAGCATGCCATGGAAATATATATAGTTCGACATTCATCTTGTGATCCGGAACTGCAATCATTATCGCCATAATTTCGTCACTTGTTTTTAACAATCTCATTAAAATTATTAATAATTATTTTCTTCCATTTATAAAATGAATACCAGGTATTATACGCACTCTCAGTACACCCTAAATCCGGCTCTTAATTTTAAATAAGTATACAGAATGTTTCACAAAAACTACGCAATTGGCGATCAATGAAAATAAGTTTTCTACCACCAATGCTTTCCTGATTACTTTACAAAAAAATGTTTCAAATAAAAGCTGCATAAAATTAAATTCTGCATCTAAATCAATTAACACATATCATTTAATTATTTCATTACTGATTTATATTAAAAGTTGTCAAAAACAGAAGTGCTCATAAAACTAGAACAAAAGAAATTAATATTTTAACTTGATTTAAAAGTAACTAAAAAACGGTAGATGCCTCAGTGGTATCAAGTCGAATTATGAATTTTAATACCCGGGTTCGATTCCCACAGCTGACAAACAATTTACATTATATTTAAGTTATTCCTATGGCTCCCTCTCTACTAACATCTATGGAGAGGTCGTCATTTTACGACTGGTAACCGCACTTCACGCGCATAATTATGTCACCTACCGAGATCTGCTACGGCAGAGTACCACACCCAGTAATGGGTAAAAGGCGTGATGATATATTTATATTTATTTATTTTTATATATTTTTCGATTTTTTCGAAAGAAAAATTTGATGACATTAAAGAAAAAATTTCATTTCAACACAGTTATTTTGGTTAGCATTTTGAACTAACCGTCAAAAATTAACAGATCAGATAACACTGTGTTAAAAACTAAAAAATAAAGGTTTTACTTTATGTAATTTATACAAATTTCTAAATTTCTAATATATTTTTAAAGCTTATATTCTAAGTTTTATTACCTAACAGATCATTTCAAAAATCGGTTTAATAACAACACAAATTTTTGTTTAATTTTTAACCCCCCTAATCAACAATTAAGGGTATTTTAACTCACTTTGTGAATATGATTAAATTAAATTATATTAAAGTTAAATATGATATAAAAAATAGAGTTAAAGATATATTAAAAATAGAGTTAGTGTTTAACCCGTTTTCTAAATCTACAATTGTGTGAGGAAAACCAAGCAAATAATAATTTTATTCAGAAACCTGTTGAAAGGATGTGGCTTATTGATCGCTTAATCTATAATTAAAACAATGG